>OX637352.1:0-1487107 GCA_951799405.1 Agapetus fuscipes | reverse complement strand
TATATTTATCTAAACTGATTTGAAACAAACTGGTTCATGTACATTCTGCTTTGTCCTGCGGCGTTCCATTTTTGAATCTTCTTCTGAACGTAGTGTAGGTAGTTTGAATTCTCTCACCTTCAATATTTTCAAAACCGCCTTTGAAATCTTGCAATTTCTTGTTATAAATTGTATAAGTTGAGTTTTTTAAAACATTTTAAACGTGTTGATGCTTTCACAACCATAAATCTGTCCAATTTTAATTATTTCATATATTGTATTGTTTTCAATGTCATTTGTTGAAATCGACTGTCATTTGTTTTTGTTTGTGAAAAATTTTCTTCATAGGAATTTCATTTACAGATTTTTTCTTTTACGTTGGGCGCCAAAATGTGAGGGTTTTTCCTCTGTCCTGCTGATTGACACAATTAATAATGTAACAGCCACTTTAATATGTTTACTTTTATTCCTTTCACAATGTATACACAATAAACCACAGCACAATAATATTAATTATTCTTAATTACACATGCTTGTGGCTCTCACGCCAGGCAAGCTTCTTCCCTCTTTCTGCATTCTTTTGTTTTCCTTTTTCCATTCAAATTTAAATACAATGTTCCATTCTACCAAACAAACAAACTCATCTCGTTACAGTATCGTCTCCTCTGTGGGCGACTTCTTCGGAGTTCTGCTCGCTACTGAGGTCTGAACGATGGGCGATGTCTTTTATACGTAGATTCTAAAAGGGGCGTGGCTTAATTGTTAGGTATAAAACTACCCTCTTTCATAACTTCAATTGTACTCAACCATGTTTTGTTTAGTTTCAAACACTCTTCTTTCCTGTTAAAAATTTTATTTTTATAAATTTCGATGGCTTCTCTGTACAGCCGTGCATAATATCCACGAGCCTTAGCAATTATTTTGGTGTCATCAAAGTTTATATCGTGGTTGTCTAACAGGGCGTGCTCCGCAACGGCAGATTTCTCTGTCTGCCCTAGTCTGCAGTTTCTTTTATGCTCCTTAACCCGTGTGTTTATAAATCTTTTTGTGGTGCCTACATACGATAAACCGCAGCTACACGGTATTTGATATACACCAGGTGAGTCCAGGACATCCAGTCTGTCTTTTGCAGAACGTAAGGCGTGTTGTATCTTCATGGTCGGAATGTATATGGTTTTTTCTGCAAATGTTTCTGCAAAATTTGATTCAAAGATGACTGAAATTGTCTAAAAAATCACATTCTACTCAATCTGAGCTAAGAAAAAAATATAAAACACGTTAATGTGAGAGTTGTCCTGAATATTTTCAAAATCTATTGCCAGTTTTCATAAGACACATTGCTGAATTTTAAATTTGTTTGATTCAATAAATTAAAAAAAAATGTAGACCAGTCCAGAAGGTTGTGGGTTGGAATGCCGCGGAGCTCAAAATTATACCATTTATATTTTCAAATATGCTGTTGGCTGGGTTAAAAAAATTCCTAGGCCTTTACCAACGACCGGTCCCTAAAAAGGTCCATCCAGCCTTACAGCAACTGGGTCTTGCTTGAGAATTGACACTTTGTAGCGACGACCAGGCTCGTGCAAAGTCCGGTCGATAGCTCACTTGGTAGAATGCTTGCATTCTATGCGAAGAGCATGAGTTCGATCCCCACCGAGGGTGTCAGAAATGATTTCCCGTTTCGGTTTTTATTTCAAGCCCATCATAAATACCGGAAAAGTGTACTCAGCTTTAACAGGAAATGAGAACCAGACGCTTCGGGAGCTGGGAACCTCCTACTTCAACTGAAGTGGTTGGCAGGAGGCCGGCCCTTTTACCCGTTAAAATAAATATGTCCCAAATCGCCTATCGATAGGCCCCGCTTGCCTGCGTTATCGCAGGCAAGAAGTTACACGATATGTCTATCTTAGTTGCGTTTTTTAGTTGCTAGAGAAAATTCTTAGCTTGCTGAAGTCCTGACTTATTAGAAACTGAAGAGGTCTCTCACCATCCTTGTCGTAATGGCTCCACACCTCCATGAACTGGTTGGCCGAGAGCTTCTTGAGCTCCCTGGAGTCGGGATCCCTGTACTGCCGCATGAAGTTGGCAGCGCGCTCCAGGTTCAACTTCTTGGCTGATGCTGCGTCCATCTCGAGGGTCTGCTACTTGGTTGCTGACGAATATACCTGGAACAACCAAAACAAACAAAGATCATCAGAATGCATGTAACTGTAACTCTCTGTCGCCATTCCGCTAGGGGTGGCCAGAGCCTCTGCTGAATTTATCTCCATTTCTTCCTATTCTTACATACCTCTTTCAATTCATTCATATCCATCACATTTTTCATGCATTTCCTTCTTTTACTCTCGCTTTGTATATGTATATCCCATTCTTTCACAATCTCCTCAATCTGATCACTCCATACTTTTCTCGGTCGTACCTTACCTGACTTCCAGCCCAGGGCTGTCGAATTCATGATGATGTAGTAAAACCATCTGAGATGGTATTCAGTTAATTTTATTTAAATCAAAATATTTCAAATATGTAAACACTTATTAACATAATATTTATCTGCCTACAAATGTTCCTGGAAAATAAATCTATTTAGGTTACAGGTAAACACGGAGTATCGTGAATCTTATACATTTCTACAAAACGAGGTTACCAAAATATACGAATAACTATTTTTCTATAATTTTCACAAATAATCTAATATAAAAATAACAAAAAATAATAGAATATATATGAATATTAAAACGTTTAATTAATTTGAGAATTTAGGCTCACACGGCCGGCTGATGATGCTGGAGAGTTGCTTTCTGGGATCTGTTGCCGTGGTCTGTGGGAGCTGGAGCTTCCGGACGTTTCATCCACGTCTGCAATGGGCTTCTTCTGCGTGAAAATGATGTAAAGAAGACGAATTCGATGAACGCAACAAGTGTTTACTCGATTATTCAAATAATAATGTTCTGGCGAAATCATGCATGTTTCAGTTCCCAATGTTTCAAGAACAATCCTTATGCCTGCTATAAAAAAGGTCAAAGCTATCTGTAGCGTAAGATTTGGGTCTGAGTCGTCGTGCAATAGAGAACAAAAACCACTCTGTGAACGTACTGCATGTGAACCATATCGCCACCGTAAAGGTTAAACTGACTAAGTGCTGATTCACTGATTTAAGAAATCTTGGATATAACATTTTATTGTGTGTAACTTCTGATAGTAAGTGAACTAATTATAAAGAAATACTCATGAAAAACATCCAACCTACAGAATTTTCTCGCTTTTGTAGTGTTTTCTCTCGTAGAAAACAGGGAAAAATGTGCAATCATCTGAAAAACGCATGCTGGAGTGATGTTTTCTGGGATAAGTTGCGTGGTCTGTGGAAGCTGGAGCTTTTGGACGTTTCCCCCATTTATACGATGGGCTTCTTCAGCGTGAAGTATGATAATGATGATGATCTTGATGAGAACTGTGATGCAAATGTATGTACACTCGGGGTTTATATGTGAAAGCAAAAGACACTTTGCACACGAGTTTGGTTTTGTAAAGCAGTGACATCTGTGTATTTTACATGTGAAACTACGGGGTATTCATATACAAACCATCTTGCTTCTACATCTTACTTCTCAAGATCATCTTCATCATCATACTTCACGTTGAAGAAGCCCATCGTAGAAATGGGTCAAACATCCGGAAGTTCCAGCTCCCACAGACCACGGCAACAGATCCCGGAAAACCGGCCATCATCAGCCGGCCGTGGAAGCCTACAACTCTTATGAGAAACCCATGTTAGCTTAATATGCCACTAATTCAGTTTTACCTTTAAGCTATCTGTGTTCTCTGTGTTCCCTTTCCAATTTAATCCGGTTTTATTCAAAACCAACATCAATCACCACTTCCTTGCAGCGCCTCACGATAGAAGCAAGAACTCAAGCAACACCTCTGCGGCACCCTTCCAGGGTGACATAGACCCCCAAGACTTTTAAGAATTGGGGAGCCTCCCGCACAAAATTCCTTAAAAACAAAAAAAGGTGTCAATATCTTAAACAAATGTGCAAAATAAGTAAACGCAATTTTTATTAAATCGAACCTTTTTTACATTTTTCTTCGAGAGAAAACACGTAGAAAGTGTGAAAATCCTGTAGTTTAGAAGTTTTTTTATGAGCACTTGCTTGTTGAGCACTGTTCCTTGACTTATAGGTTGTTATGCGGCTGACCACCCATAATGTAAAAATTGGTTCACTTTGCCAATGTCACCTCTGTTTCAGGGAAGGACGGCAAGAGTTGCAAGGCTTATGTTCATTTGAGATTGGGTTTTTATATTGTAGGTCCACATGCGGCATGTGTTAGCGCGAAATTATACATATCTGCTTGTGGGAATGCATTTAATATAAAACTTAAATGATATATATCTTTGCAGCTTAGATTAGATTAGATTAGAACCCAGTAAAATTAAATCGATATAAACTCTTTCTTTCGACGGGAATGATGAGCTTCCACGCATATGTAGTAAATTAAACTCAAGTTTGTAATTAACCCACGTTGGCTCACAAATGCAATAAGGCTGTCACATAAAATATGTAAGGCGACAGGCGTGAATAAGGAATGTGGCTGCCTTTGCTTCAGGCAGCTCAAGCCGGGTAGATAAATCCATACAGAGCTCCACATGATAAACAACGCGGGGAGTAAATGAAATCCTGCTCGAAGGACCACTTTTAAGGTAAATATAAATGCAATAAGGCTGTCGCATTCAACATATAAGGTGAGAGGTCGAGACGCGTGAATAAGGTATGTGACCTGCCTTCGCTTCAGGCAGATCAAGCCGGGTTGATAAATCCATACAGAGCTCCACATGATAAACAACGCGGGGAGTAAATGAAATCCTGCTCGAAGGACCATTACTAAGATAAATATAAATACAATAAGGCTGTCGCATTCAACATATAAGGTGACAGGTCGAGACTCGTGAATAAGAATGTGGCTTGCCTGAAGCAAAGATAGGTTGTGCCGGGTTGATAAATCCATACAGAGCTCTACGTGATAAACAACGCGGGGAGTAAATGAAATCCTGCTCGAAGGACCGTAACTAAGCTACACACCCAAAGAGACTGTGTGACCAACTTGATTCTGTGCAAAGAAGAGCGGTGAAGCTGATTGATGATCCTACTCTCACAGCCAACCTACATTTTCTCGACCACGGAAGAAAAGTAGGATTGCTCAGCTCCTTCTAGATGTACTATTATAGCATTTGTTCTGATGAAATATCCTCACTTATACCTCCTCTTCTCGTCACTCGTAGAACTCGTAGAACGGCTCACATTTATCCCTTTGCGGTCGACATCAAAACTATGAGAACTTGGTGTTTTCACGACTCATTCCTATGCCAAACTGCCCGTTTATGGAATGCGTTACCAGCATCTGTACAGGAAAATATATTTCAGAATAAATATTTTCTTCCATCCCTTTAAAAGAAGTCATTTGAAATTGACTGAAGTGCTAAAAATGCCTGCAATCTATAATCTATAATCTAAGTTGCAAGGATATATTCATTCAAAGCTCTCAGATGTATGCCCACAAATAAACACGTGTAGTTCGCGCTTACAAATGCTGATTGTGTACTTACAAATAAAATCCAAACCTCAAATGAACATAAGCCCTGCAACTCTTGCCGACATTCCCTGAAACAGGGGTGACATTGCAATCGAACTTATAATTTGAATTTTAAATCTCACTATCAAGCTTAAATGTTTTTACCATAGATTGCCTACCTATTAGGCGTTTATGCCTGTGTGGGATGCACGCCCCTGCTGTACGCCAACCACTTAAATTGAAGTAGGAGTTTACCAGCTTCCTAGGGGGCTGGTGCTCATTTCTTGTGAGGGCTGAGTAAACCTTTCCAGTATTTTAATTTGGGGTTTGAAATAAGCACTGAAACGCGAAATCCTTTCTGACACCCTTAAATCCAAGGTCTCTGCATGGAATGCAAGCACTCTACTAAATGAGCTATCGATAGGACACATGAACTTCCAATTACGACTCCGTAGCGGACAGAGAAAGTGTGATAGGAAAAAGAGGTAAGTGACGACCGAGAACAGTATGGAATGATCAGATTGAGGAGATTGTGAAAGAATGGAATGTACAATGTGAGCGTAAAAGAAGAAAAATGTGACTTATATGAATGAATTGAAAGTGGTATGTAGGATAGAAAGAAATACAGGCAGCTCTGCAGAGGCTCTGGGCCTCCCTAGTAAAATAGCGACAGAGTAACAGTTACAGTTAGAGCGTTAACCACTAAGCTACCGACCGTCTACCCACTGTTAAAAGCTGTGAAAGCCACTTACAATGTAATATAACTTTCTTCCAAAATATACTTATTTCAAATCGCAAGGAAATTGGCTGTTTATCGTTACATCACTCTACACAAATATCCAACGATGTTGTTTTCTATTTTATATGTATATATTTTCAGTTCAAATACAGCTCCGGGGGCTGAAAATTTTTCAGTAAAAATTCCTGAAAATCTCTGAAATCTCTGCACGTCCCATAAAAGTAAAAAGTTGTTCTCTGCATTTACATATTCAGCTCGCTTCCTAGCACCCTGTACCTCTCGTGTAATATTCTACGCTTACACTCGACCATATCGAGCGGTCCGTAGTCTAGTGGTTAGCGTTTCGGACTCTTAAATGGAAGTTTGTGGGTTCGAATCCCGGCGGAGTACAAGAACGTTCCATTTCTACTTTTAAATTTGCTCTTCGATGGGTTGAACAACTCATTTTCGGTCACGAAAGGTCCATTCAGTCTTGCAGCCACTGGGTCTTGCTTGAGAATTGACGCTTTCTAAAGCTCTTGGGGTGTGATGCACACAAAACAGCGCTCACGAAATAAATCATCCTAATATTATAATTAATGCTTTTTTACCAAAAGATATGTGAAACTAAATAGCGCGACTACTGAGTGTTTTAGTTTGAATAATCTAAGTTAAAAAAAAAAAACGCAACCTCAAATGAGCATAAATCCTGCAACTCTTGCCGACCTTCCCTGCCCAGGCCTGTTTGTTTCCTGTTTCCCTATTTGTAAGACAAACTGGAAACCTATTATCACAAGAGCAGTGACACCCCTACTGTAATTGAATTGGTTCCTGGAAGGCTACCTTCTTTACCTGTGAAAACAAATAGGTTTCACTCACACAAAGTGATCGCATAAAATTTCAGCTATTTTGTACAACTTTCGTCCGGTCAATTGCTCAGTTGGTAGAGTGCTTGCATTCCATGCTGAGAGCAAGGGTTTGAATCCCACCGAGGGGGAAATGATATCCCGTTTCTGTGTTTATTCCAAACCCAAAATAAAATACCGGCAAGGTTTACTTAGCCTTCACAAGAAATTGGTACCAGGTACCAGGTACCCTAGGGAGCTGGGAAACCCCCACTTTACCCAAAGTGGTTGGCGGAAGGCTGGTCGCCTTACCTGTAAAAATAAATAGATTCCACTAGCCACATGCGAAACCCTTCAGGAATATCGCGGCAAGAAGTTACACTACACTATTATATTACTACTACCGTGTTTGTCTGATGGTGTATAAGGCTGTAAATGGTACAGCTCCTTCATATTTGGCTGACATGTTTACACCCGTTGAGAGGGATTTGAGGCGCCAAACGCTCAGCTCTGCAGGGGATGGTGTGGTGGACTTGGTCCAGCCACACCGTCAGACACGCACTAATTTTGGGGACCGTGCTTTCCGGTTTGCGGGACCGATGGAGTGGAACAGACTGCCACCTAATGTGAGGAAGGCAAAGACTGTTGGTGTCTTTAAAGGAGCACTAAAGACACATCTTTACAAGAAATCTTATCCGTGATTTGAGAGGGCCCTTGAGATGTGACACACACAAAAACGGCGCTCTTCAATTATGTGTACATTAAAATAAATTATCCTTATATATATATATATACTATGTGTAGCTCAGTTGCTTTATTATTTTTCATCTCTTGATTTCATTTTCAAATTTAAAACCTTAACGAGTTGTGGCTTTCATAAAACCCAATTTCATTTTATTTGTTTCGGTTTTGTGCAAGCGCTTTTTTTTTGCGGGAGGTAAAAAAGCACAATAAAATTTCCACCTCAGGTAGGAAAAGCGTGTACGGGGATGCTCGTAAATTTCAGGACTTGTGTGCTTTTTGCATCTGCGATAAATATAAAATACATTCATAATATTTAACACCAGGGGTGATTTAATTTCTGAAACTGTATATCTTTTTCTTTCATCAATAATGACCGGTCCGTAGCTCAGTGGTAACACTACGGACTCTGAATGGGAAGGTTGTGGGTTCGAATCCCGGCGGAGCAAAAAATTTTCAAATTTGCTCTTCGCTGGGTTGAAGAATTCATAAACCATTACCAATGACCGGTCACCAAAGGTCCGTCCAGCCTTACAGCAACTGGGTCTTGCTTGAGTATTGGCGCTTTGTAGCGACTATCAAGCTCGTACACCTCTGCGGCACTTCAACAAGTGTCATAGACCCCTAGAGTCTCTAGAATCTAGGGAGCCTAGCAATGTTATTCACAGTAACTAATCTTTGTTTCATCTTACACCTAAAGCGAATTTTCAAACAAATAAAGTAATGATCCTTGAATCATCCAAGGATTAAATCTATGAATAGCACTGCAGGTGTTTTAATTGACTTTTTTATTCTAGATTGTAAAACATTCAACATCCTGAACCGCCCTCATTTTCTCATCTCTAATATCTGACGTTTCTCACAAAAGGTGGGACAGTGTGAGGGAGCGAGACACTAGATGCTTATCAGGGTTCCACGACAAATTGGACACAGACAGCACGTCCACAGACAGCTAAGCCATGAACGAATCAGTCACACAAGAGTTCATCCACAAGACATTTAGGTCAATGAAATTTCGGTCACAGATTAAACGTCCAGAAACACATCGTCCTCCCAGTACTGTTTTGGCTTTTCCATCATTTGATTCAAAGATGAACTTTCAATGAAATTGTCTTAAGAATCACATTCTACACAATCTGAGCTAAGAAACCACGATAATGTCAGAGTTGTTTTACATATTTGTAAAATCTTTTTTTACAATACAATCCTTGACTTATAGGTTGGTATGCGGCTGACCACTCATGCGGTAAAAATGGTTCACTTTTCCAATGTCACCCCTGATTCAGGGAAGGACGGCAAGAGTTGCAACCTATGTAGTTGACCGAAAAGTCGAGTGGACGAACTACAGTGTGATCGATTTGTCCATGGACGAGCTATCTATAACCGATTTATCGTGATACGGCTAATCCGCAGACGGACCAGCGAGGGGAAGAGAGACAAAAGCCTAATAACCGAGCGTCCGTCCAGTACGTACTTACATAATGTGAGGTAGAAGATTCTAGAAATTTATTATTAATATGCAAATTTTATAACGTGGAATTGTACGAGAAAAAGTATTTTTATTTTGTGCATGAATGAAGAGTAAATCAGTTTTTTAATTGGTTTTGTGTTTGTATATTCCGTAGTCTAGTGGTTAAGGCTCCAGACGGCAAAGATATGAGCTTGGTTTCGAGCGTAGCAAAGAAAAGTATCAAGTAATTTATTTATTTATTTTATATAAAGACGCCAACAGAACAAAAGAGTTGCACACAAAACACATCAAATACATAAGTATCTCCAATGCTCCAATAATAGGCATCTATCGCATATACATTTTAACAAAATGAATGTTTTGAACAGCTAAAGTACAATGAGTAGGTATAGCGGCATTAGCGGGAGTAGGTATATATATATTAAATCACAATTATCAATGTCAACAAAAATTACAAAAATTCATAAGTAATATTTGTAAGTACTTAAAGCTAGGTTGAATTATTTTCTTCTATTATCACAGACTGGCCCCTACGATTCATCCTGGCTTTTTTTGTTGCTTTTTTCCCTAGCAACCCTGCCAAGTGACGACACAATTTTGTCTATGTCAATTCACGTGCGAATTTCACCATCATTTGTATTTCCCATTTTGAAACCGTTCTGTAGTCCAGTGGCAACACTTTGGACTCGTAAATGGAAGTTTGAGGGTTCGGATTCCGGAGGAGCACAAAAAATATACCTACCATTTATATTTTCAAATATGCTCTTCGCTGGGTTCTAAAATTCATACAACCTTTACCAAACATCGGGATTTAAAGGTCCATTCAGCCTTACTGAAACTGGGTCCTGCTTGAGTATTGGCGTTTTGTAGCAATGACCAAGCTCGTAAAAAGTCCAGTCGATAGCTCAGTTGCCGAGAGCAAAGGTTCGATTACCGCTGAGGGTGTCAGAAATGATTTACCGTTTCGGTGTCTATTTCAAACGCAAAATAAATACCGCTAAGGTGTACTTCCCCCACTTCAACTGAAAGTGGTTGGTGTGAGGCTAACTCCTTACCCGTAAAAATAAACATGTCCCAAATCGCCACATGCGATCCCTTCGGAGATAATGCAGGCAAGAAGTTACACTATATGTTTAGCTTAGTGGAGTTTTTTTTGCGTGCGAATGTTTTTTTTCTTGTATTTTCAAGAATTGTCAACCTCACCGCATAGAAGGGCATACCAGGAAGGTTTCGGGGTTGAATTTGACGCAGGGGGGAGTTAGAAACAAAGAGGGGGGGGGGGAGGGGCAGATGACACTTAACACTTTATAAGGGTATGTTTAATTCCAACGGTGACAGGATATAATGGCACAGTGGCAAAACGACGCATGACATAAGGACACATGACAAAACGACACATGACATAACGACACATGACGGAACGACACATGACAGAATCACACGTGATAGAACGACACATGAAAGAACATCACTATGACAAAACAACAGAGAAAATACATCACCATGACAAAACATCACGTACCTACTTAAAACCGACCATACTATAAACGGCAGATGAAATGGTTTTGTCATGCGATGTACTGTCATTGTGATGTTCTGTCATGCGATATACTGTCATTGTGATGTTCTGTGATGTGTCATTCTGTCATGTGTCGTTAGATCATGTGTCGTTATGTCATGTATCGTTATGTCATGTGTCGTTATGTCATGCGTCGTTATGTCATGTGCCATTATGTCATGTGTCGTTAGTTAAAGCGCCATTCTGTCAAGTGTCGTTATGTCATGTATCTTTATGTCATGTGTCGTTATGTCATGTGCCATTATGTCATGTGTCGTGAGTTTAAGCGCCATTCTGTTATGTCAAGTGTCATTATGCCATGTGTCGTTCTGTCATGTGTCGTTCTGTCATGTGTCGTACTGTCATGTGTCGTTCTGTCATGTGTCGTTATGTCATGTGTCATTTTGTCACTATGCCGTTCTGTAACGCGTCGTTCTGTCATGTGTCTTACTGTCATGTATCGTTCTGTCATGTGTCGTTATGTCATGCATCGTTATGTCATGCGCCGTTTTGTCATGCGACGTTTTATCACTGTGCCGTTCTAACTGTCACCTTCGAGGTTATATTACGTCAAGAGGTGAGATGAACAGTCACGAGGGTGGCTTTTTGAAATATTAGTTTTAGGGTAAATTTGATAAGAGGCGACCCATTGTTGGACGAGGTGGGATAAGCAAGACAAATAATAGAGAGGTATGAAAGAAAACATAATAAAGGGTAATAAATGAAGGTAGGGAATAGAAAGGTAATCTGAGAAAGAAAATACAAAAAAATATGAGTTTGCGGTTATTTTGTAATGTTGGCGGCTCGAGTATATTTTATTTAGTTTTTAATTTTTTTTGTGTAAGCTGATGTCACTTAGTGATTTTTTTTGTGATCGAAGCTGACCAAATTTCAAATGAACATAAGCAATGCAAATCTTCCCGATCCATTCTGAGACAGAAGTGAAATATTTTTTTCAGTATGAGTGGTCGATAGTTCAGTTGGTAGAGTGCTTGCATTCGATGTCGAGAGGGTGTAAGAAAAGTTTTCCCGTTTCGGTTTGTTTTTGGTGGTTTCTTCAAAAACACAAATAAAATACCGGCAAGGTTTACACAGTGTTCACAAGGAAATAGTATCAGCCCCCTCGGGAACGGGGAAACCCACACTTCAACTGAAGTGGTTGGCGTAATGCCGGCCCCCTTACTTGTCTAATCTAATCTAAGTTTCAAAAAAATGTTACATTGGGGATTCACATTATATGCATTCTCAGACACGCACAAGTTTGCGCTTGCACATGCCGCATGTGAACCTACAACATAAAAACCCAAAACTCAAAAGGACATACACCCTGCAGCTCTTACCGTCCTTCCCTGAAACAGTGGTGTCATTGGCAAAATTAACCATTTTTTACAGCATGGGTAGTCAGCCGCATACCAACCTATAAATCAAGGAACCTGTAAAAATAAAGAAACCCTTCTGGCATAAAGTGGCAAGAAGTTACACTATATGCTTAGCTTAGTTGAGTTGCGTGGTCAGACTCATACCAAACTGTAGGTTAAGTAAGTCTTCCAGTCAAATTTTTGGCGTAAGGCTACCCTTACCTGTGAAAATAAATAGGTCAATTTCCACATGCAAACCGTTTGGGTTGGAATCCTGAATTTCGAAAGTTTGTTATACCCGTCAGAAGTAATTAGAATAAAGTTAGTTTGCTACGGTAATAGGAACAATTATTTTCAGGATCTAGCTGTACTCACAGCCACGCTGAATTTTCATCTGGAATTCTACTACGTTCCACCCAATCTAATTCCGGTGGGCTTATCTGATGTTCGCTCTGTGTATTGTATAATCTATGTATAATGTTGTATAATACTGTTTATAATCTCGTATAACCAATGTATAGTATTGTATAACCAATGTATAGTATTGTATAACCAATTCTTCTTCTTCGTGTCAGCTTCACACCGCATTGGCCCAGTAACGAGCAATGTCTACAGCTCTTTGGTTTCCCGCAAAGAGATCATCCATGGAGCAGCTTGTCGGACAGGAGGGACAACACCGCAGGTGCTCCATAGTTTGCTGAGCTCCACACTCACATAGTGTAGAGTCCTCCCGTCCCAGAAATCCACAGGTCAGCATGTTGGCCCGGGCTCTTCCAACATTGGTTCTCAATCTGTTCATAGATTTCCACACGGGCCACTCGAGGTTCTTTCCTGGAGGTGGGCTCTCTGCAGGCTGCACAAAGCTCTCCGGGCATTCCTCTTTCCACATTTGCAATCTCTCCGCCACTGGATCCGTAGACAAGGGCTGCACGGAACTGAGGAAGCTGTGTCTCGCTAACCAATGTATAGTATTGTATAAGCAATGTATAGTATTGTATAACCAATGTATAGTATTGTATAACCAATGTATAATATTAAGTAATATTTCTAGAAGAGTTCTCGATCCATATGTTAGAATTAGCGAACATTAAAATGGTCCTTACTCTAGTGGTTAACACTTCTGACTGATAAATGGTAGGCTGTGGGCTTAAATCCCGGCGGAGAGTAAAAAATATACCATTTATATTTATAAATGTGCTCTTCGCTGGGTGAAAAATGCATAAACCTTTACCAAAGACTGGTCACACAATAGTCCATCCAGCCTTACAGCAACTGGGTCTTGCGAATTGGCGCTTTCTACAGCGACGACCAAGCTCGCAGAGGTCTCTTGAGGTTTGATTCACACAAAAACAGCGCTTACCAAATAATTCAGCATATATTTTTTTTTAAATAATATTGTATAACCAATGTATACTGTTACTGTATCCTGCCACCGTTTCACTATGGGTGGCTGTTACCTCTGCAGATGCGTCTCCGCTTTTTTCTGTCATCTCTCCATTTCTACCTCTTTCATCTCTTCAACATTCATCACTTTCCTCATACATACTCTTCTCTTATTCTCAATCTGCAGGTTCCATTCTTTTGCAGTCTCACCTATTTGGTCTATCCATTCCTTCCTCGGTCTTCCCCTTCCACGCTTTCCTCTGACATTTCCTCTGTACACTTTCTTCGTTAGTCATTATCCATTCTTTCAAGATGTCCGAACCATTTCATTGTGTTCTTTGTTCTTTCATTCTTGAATTCTCTTTTATTTAACCATCTGATATAATCTAAGTTGCAAATATATGTAACATTAAAGATTCGCGCTTAAACATGCCGCATTTGGACCCACACTGTTTTTGGAGACAGGGCATTCAAGGCAGCCGCTCCAATGACCTGGAATGCTTTTCCTGACACACTGAGGGAACTGGATTTGGAGACGCAATTTAAAAGAAGTCTCGAGACTCACCTCTTCGTCCAATCATATGGACAAGCGCCTTTGTAGTGACACATTGTCATAAAAGGCGCTATATAAATTCTGTGTTTATTATTATTATTATTATTACAATATAGAAACCCGAATTTGACTTAAATTTGACTTAAACATGTGTATGAGACATAAATGTCGGTGTTGTTTAGACCATCTGCGCACCGAGCAGTTTCTAGTCGAAGTGTGTATAATCCATGTATAATATTGTATAACCAATGTATAATATTGTATAATCCTGTGTATAATCTATGTACAACATTATTATATCAAGAATTGTATACAGTTTTGCGGAAACATGAATTTCCTAATGCTTGCGTACAAACGATCATTCGTTTATTTCATTTTTGCATGAATATCAATGAATGCGACAGATGTTTTCATATTATTTAAAGTTTTTGAAATTTATCATCTAACTAGCAGTACCAGGCGTGTTTCACTACGACATTTAGGCATGTGGAATCAATTTATTTTCGCAGATAAAAGAGGCACCCTTTACGCAATAACAGGACAAAATTAGTTGCACAGGGAACTGCACTCTACTTTCTTGCTTCAGTCAAACCTTAATGAGCGTTTGCCAAGCTATTTCTGTATCTATCTTTAATTTTAATAGAAATGATAATAAAAACACATACAAATGCAAATTATTTTGAATTTGTTTTTGGTTAATTATAAATAACAAGTAACTTGTAATTTTATGATTTTTACAAAATTCCTTGACTTATAGGTTGGTATGAGGCTAACCACCCATACTGTAAAAAATGATTCACTTTGCCAATGTCAAAAAAAAAATGTCACCCCTATTTCAGGGAAGGTCGGAAAGAGTTGCAGGGCTTATGTTCATTTAAAATTGGGTTTTTATATTATAGTCCACATGCGGCATGTGTGAGCGCGAAATTATGGGTGTCTGCTTTTGGGAATGCATTTAATATGAATCTCAAATGATACATACATTTGCAACTTAGATTTAGATTTAGATTCAATCAATTTTTCAGTAAAGATTTTAAATTTTGACGTACAAAAAAATACATCGCGACGTACTGGTAGCGCGTTTGCTCTGTTTGACAGGTCGTCTTCTTTGTGCTTGCTTGTCTTATGTCCATCAGAGGTAATTTCACATGAGCAATGTTTGCATGTGTACTGGACCAATGTGTCTTATCAAAACTGAATATTAATTTATAAAATCTGTAAAACAACTCTTACATTACCGTGATTTAAGTTTTTCTCTTAGCTCAGATTGTGCAGAATGTGATTTTAAAGACAATTTCATTGAGAGGTCTTCTTTGAATCAAATGATAGATAAGCCAAACAAGCACGAGGAGTAGACATATTGTTCTGTACAACACAATGCGCAGCGTTATAAACCGGGACGTTTGGCCTTGGCGAGCGTAAAAAACGCTTCTTGTTTGACAATTTTTTAAAAGTCAAGGCCACTGCCGTTGCCTGTATTTTTTTAGACATTTGCAAAAGTGTCATGCAAGAATAATCGTCTGTAGAGGGGTGAAAAGAAAGACTGCCTGAGGCGCTATGATGAAATTTTCTCTCGTATCAGCCTAATTCAAAATGGAAGACATAATCCAATATAGTCCAAAATAGAATAATAAAATAGACGATGTGGTTTTCCTGAAAAATAATTCAAAATACTTTTTCTTCTTCTTGTGCCTCTTAAGTTAAGATCATAGCAATTTTCACTTCGAATACTGTAAACAGTAATCAAAGATGCCAAAAAAACGCAAACGCGACTAAGATACACTCATAGTGTAACTTCTTGCTGCGTAATCCCGTTAAGGGTATTGTATGTAGGGTAGTGATTGGAACCTGTTTATTTTTACAGGTAAGGGGCCGGCCTTACGCATACCACTTCAGTTGAAGTAGAGATTTCCCAGCTCTCGAGGGGGCTGGTATTCATGTATAGTTAAGGCTGAGTAAACCTTGCGGGCATTTTATTTTGGGTTTTGAAATTAACACAGACACAAGAATTTTTTTCTGACACCCTCAGTGGGATTCGAACACGAGCTCTCGGCATGGAATGTTGACATTGTTCCAACCGAGATTGTCACCCCTGTTTCAGGGAAGGTCGGCAAGAGTTGCAGGGCTTATGTTCATTTGAGGTTGGGCTTTTATGTATATCGTAATTCCACATGCGGCATGTGTTAGCGCGAACTTATACATGTTTGCTTGTGGGAATGCGTTTTATATGAATCTTAAATTATATTTATCTTTGCAGCTTAGATTTAGATTTTAGATTTAGAAGAGCATATTTGAAAATTATTATTATAAACATACTCTTTGCAATTTTGATTTTACTTAAGTTACTTTTTAGGATGAAACCATCTGCTTGAGCATTTTTTGAATAACGAGATGTGAGAAATTTTCATTGGGATTTTTTATGTAACCAACATTAAGAAAATTTAACCGTTTTTTTTACGGTTAACTTGAAATTACGCGCTAAATGTGCCAGCTCGTTACGCTGCGTTCATTTCCCCGTAAAGAAACGAAAATAAAACAACTTTTACGGCCAAACCGCGAACCCATCAAGCGCCGCCCATCGAATTATTGAACTTGGAACGATTTCATTTGAAATTCGAACGTAATGGGTGTGTCAACAAAACGAATCGTTTTTTTTGTGAAGCAAA
This sequence comes from Agapetus fuscipes, assembly GCA_951799405.1. Classification (NCBI taxonomy): domain Eukaryota; kingdom Metazoa; phylum Arthropoda; class Insecta; order Trichoptera; family Glossosomatidae; genus Agapetus; species Agapetus fuscipes. Next base: position 1,470,267 of record OX637352.1, on the reverse strand, counting down.
TATTTTTTTGTACATTAGGATTGTTTGTTAATCTTATTCTTTTTGAATGTGAAAAAATAATTGAATAAATACATGGCTTGTTATTTAATCAAATGAATGTTAATAAGCTAATGTATACATTTTAGAAATTATAAATAACCTAAAAATGATATTTTTTATTGTTTGTGTATTAACACTGTGAAAAGTCATATTGATTGATTTATGTTTTTTAAAAAACTTTTTTTTTTAGGTCGAAAACGTTTGTAAATTATAATTCAAATAAAATCAGTATCGTGTGTGAATATAAAACAATGTTTTAATCACAAAATAGTTTTTTTAAAACACATAAATCAACCTAAAAATTGTTTACACTCACGGGATATTAGACGAATCGATGTGGAAGAACACATCATTCTCAGCGTTTCGTTGGTATCCTAGCCAACGTCTTTAGGATGCACCCTTTCTGCACGACAACGATGCATTTAATCAGGGGCAGACATACGCATTTGTTTCTGGGCGTGCATAAAATATGAATTTCAAATGTTAATATTTTTTTGCTCTTTTGATAACAAAAAGGATAATCAATAGGAGGAATCCTTTAAAAATACAAAAGGGGTGTGCATTCCTACAGGGATGTGCGCCTTAAACGTAGGCAATATTTTTTTAAAACCTTTTAAGCTTAATATTCAGATTAAACATTAAAAATTAGAGTTCAATTGGAGACATCGTCAGCACTTCAGTCAATTTCAAATGAGAGAAAATATATATTGTGAATTTTATTTTGCCTATACCTTATGCACGCGCCTGTCTTACACCCACATAAGAAGTCAAGTCCTCTGACTCCATACACACATATTCTGCCAACTGAGCTATCGACCGGACTATCCCATTTCCTGAAAACCATAAATCCTGCATTCCAATATCCCCCTACACTTTTCGGGTCATCCGTTACGGCCAATCGAACATCCATTGTTGCCAATCGCTTGATTATTTGTTGTTTTTCCTGTATTCTCCGTCGGGCTGCTGAATCGAAAAGTAAGCTGCCAGCAGCTGTTATCGATTTGTTTATTATATACCTAAACTGTCCAAGTACACACACGTACTAAACAGGGTTGGAACAAATAGTTAAACAATTAAGTCGACACAAATGACATGGACAAATAAATTAAGAAGTCACTCGGCCGGATGGCAAGGAAGAAAGTTTTTTTTTTAAGAAAACCTGTGCGGGAGACCCTCTAAATTTCAGAGACTCTAGGGGTCTATGATACTTGTTGTAGTGCCGCAGAGGTGTTGTTTACGAGCTTGATCGTCGCTACAAGACTCCAGTCACTGTAAGGTTGGATGGACCTTTAGTGACCGTTTTTAGGTTTGGTTTTATGAATTTTTCAACCCAGTGAAGAGCATATTTGAAAATATAAATTGTCCGGTCGATAGCTCAGTTGGTAGAGTGCTTGCATTCCATGCCGTGAGCTCGGGTTCGAATTCCACCGAGGGTGTCAGAAATGATTTCCCGTTTCGGTGTTTATTTCTAACCCCGAAATAAAATACCGGCAAGGCTTACTCAGCCTTCACAAGAAATGAGTACCAGCCCTCTCGGGAGCTGGAAATCCACCACCTCAACTGAAGTGGTTGGCGTAAGGCCGGCCCCCTTCCCTATAAAAATAAATAGGTTCAACTCGCCACATGCGACCCCTTTGGGGATAACGCAGCAAGAAGTTACATTATATGTGTAGCTTAGTTGCGTAAATGGCATATTTTTTGTGTTTCGCCGGGATTCGAACCCACAAACTTTCTATTTACGAGTCCGAAGTGTTGCGACAGGACCACGGACCGGTCACATTTTTCCAGCGATTTTTTTTGTACTCATATCTTTTGAAGGCTGAGCAAATCTTGCCGGTATTTTATTTTTGAGTTTGAAACAAACACCGAAACGGGAAATCATTTCTGACACCCTCGGTGGGATTCGAACCCGAGCTCTCGGCATGGAATGCAAGAACTCGACCGGACATATACACGCTATAGTGAATCTTCTTACCATGCGGCAATTCGGGGCCTATTTATTTTTACATATTATAACAATATTACAAAAATGACAAAAAATTGTGGCAGCCCTATTTTAACGCCTTACTTATTTATAGTTTTTCGACTTTTCCTTTTGTTCCACACAATAGCAGAAGGTATCGTCCGCTTAGTGCTTGTTTGTCTTATGTCCATCAGAGGTAATTTCACATGAGCAATGCTTGTATGTGTACTGGAGCAATGTGTCTTATGAAAACTGGAAATTGATTTTTTAAATTATTAAAACAACTCTCACACTATCGTGTTTTACGTTTTTTTCTTAGCTCAGATTGTGTAGAATGTGATGTCAGTTGTACCAACCTCCAATCAATATTTGATTCACACATCAAATATTGATTGCTTAGTTCTGGTAAGGACCTCGGTTAAATATTTCTCGGAAGTGGGTAATATGATGGAATTTGAACAGGGAAGATGATGCACATCAGATGATTTACGTATTTGCAACCAAATTTTATATTTGATGGGAGAAATCCCACTTAATTTTGATTTTGTCTGATTGGAGCTTGGTCAATAGGCCCTAAGACAATTTCATTGAAAGGTCATATTAAAATGTACTGTACCTACTGTACTGTTTCCTGCCGCCGTTCCACTAGGGATGGCCGCAGATGTGCCTCCACTTTTTTCTGTCCTTACAAATCACTTTCATTTCCTCAATATTCATCACCCTCTTCATGCATACTCTTCTCTTATTCTCACTCTGCAGGTTCCATTCTTTCGCAATCTCACCTATTTGGTCTAAACATTCTTTTCCCGGCCTCCCCCTTCCACGCTTTCCTCTGACATTTACTTTGTGCACTTTCTTCGTAAGTCGTTCATCATCCATTCTTTCGAGATGTCCGAAACATCTTAATAGTAGATAAGCCAAACAAACACTGGAGGGGGCGAGATATAGACTTACAAGCGTGTGTACCTAAAGCTGTTGCTGTTCTATGTATACATGAGGCTTAGTATTGAATTCGAGGGCTTTGCTTTTTTACCAACACAGATATTCGATCGTCCACGACCTTGAGAGTAACGAGATTAGGGGGAAATACATTCCAGAACATTCTAGTATATCCGGTGTCAAAAAACTGGTGACATGATAGAAACACAGTGACAAAAAATGCGTTATGACAGAACGATGCATGACGTAAAGCTAAATGTCAGAATGACATATGACAGAACACAATGTGATAGAACGACACGGATAAATCTATATCTAAGTTGCAAAGATATGTATCATTTGAGATTCATATTAAATGCATTCCCACAAACAGACACGCATAATTTCGCGCTCACACATGCCGCATGTGGACATACAATATAAAAACCCAATCTCAAATGAACATAAGCCCTGTAACTTTTACCGACCTTCCCTAAAACAGGGGTGATATTGAAAGTGAACTATTTTTTATAGTATGGGTGACACGTCATGACATAAATACACAAAATGTGTGAATGACGCATGACATAACGACACATGACATAACGACATAATATGACATAATGACAAATGACAAAACGGCACAGTGACGAAACGATACATGAGAGAACGACGCATGATAAAAAGACACATGACACAATAACACATGACATAATGACACATGACATAATGACACATGACATAATGACACATGTCAGATGATACATGACATTAAGACACGTGACATAGCATCACATGACGGAACTACACAAGAAATTACAATGACAGTACATCATTATGATAAAACAACACAAGGACATAACATCACATACCTAAAACAGAACATACCATTTACGACACATGAAAAAAAAACACATGTTTGTATGTACTTATGTTCTGTTTTAAGTATGTGATGTTTTTTATGTGTTTTTTTGTCATCATCCTACAGTACTTTAATTTAATTTCAATTTAACGCTGAAACAACATTTCTTAAATTAAATAAAAAATACTAAAAGTCAAATTGAAATAATAAAACAGCTAAATATTGTACTCTGGTATGGTGGTCAATTTATGAAAGTTAAAAAAAAAACGTTACAGGGGTTGTAAAAATGATATTAAAAATACTTGAATATTTACTTAGTGTTGCAGCACGGTTATATATTAATTTTCACTTTGGCAATGTTTTTTGTTCGCTTCGAGTTCATAATTGCTTTTTGGGGTTAAAGGCGATTCAGACGAGGACATTTGGTTAGTGATTAAGTTGTAACTGTAACTATGTCGCCATTCCGCTAGGGGTGGCCAGAGCCTCTGCAGAGTTGCCTCCATTTTTTCCTATCCTGACATACCTCTTTCAATTCCTTCATATCCATCACCTTTTTCATGCATTTTCTTCTTTTACGCTCACTTTGTATATCCCATTCTTTCACAATCTCCACAATCTGATCACTCCATACTTTTCTCGGTCGTCCCTTCCCTCTTTTTCCTTTCACACTTTCTTTGTATACATACTTTGTCAGTCTATCATCATTCATTCTTTCCACATGCCCAAACCATCTCATCACATTCTTTTGTACTTTAACTTTCACATCCTCTTTCAAATTACATTCTTTTTTTACCCATTCATTCCTAGCTCTATCCCTCAAAGTTTTTCCTGTCATACTTCTCAAATGCTTCATTTCCAGTTGCAAGTTGGTAATTGATAACGTACCTAAAGTATCTAAGTTTTGACTTTAAACATTCTTTTTTTGTTGCTCTGAGCCTGTATTAAGGAAAGTCAGCTGAATAAAATATGGTACTATCAATTAAATCATAAATATTAAGAAAAAAACAATATGGACGGTTAAAAGGCAGCAAATAAGCAACATTTTAATCAAAAATGAGTTATGAATGCTTTTCTACTTGCAATTTTCCGCTCTTTCTAATGCGCTAACTCCCATAGCTCTACGATGATTTTTGTGTTGTGTATGCTCAAGCAAACAACTTCGTTTTCGAAGTATGGTTTTGGTGTAACCGACATGATTTTGAATCGTAAAACCACATTAATAGCAATGCCTTTATTTATTTTTTTTGAGCTGTTTTGATTTTAACGATATGACAAAAAATAAAAAAGTTATGCATTTTTCTGCAATATCAAACTTTAAACTGCTCTCCTGAACAATGTAGTTTATGTCGCTTATGCCTTACTGCCTTTTAAACTTCGATATGTAATAAAGGTTGCTGGTATGGTGCATTATAGAAACAAATGCAAGTCTGAACCAATTCGTACCCCGCCTGCGCCGTGCCCTATCAACAATAACTTGGACCCTGGTTCAACAAATGGCATAACTGGTTAATGTTACTTTATTCCGCCGCCGTTCCACTAGGGGTGGCATGGCCGATACCTCCACAGATGCGTTTTCACTTTAGGTAGTAACACACTTAGGCCATTATAAATGAATATTTCATTAAAATATTAAATAATGAATTATTAATTTATAGTGTTAATACCTGTTTCTGTCCAGGCAAAATAGGTTACTGAAATTGTATCCCCCTTCTAATCTAATCTAATCTAAGTTGCAAAGATATGTTACATTGGAGATTCACATTACATGCATTCTCACAACCAGACACGTACAAGTTCGCGCTTGCACATGCCTCATGTGAACCTACAACATAAAAACCAAAATGTACTTCACAATGTATTTTATACAAAATAATTTTAAAAATTATACAATGAAATGAATAATTTCAATAAGAAGTAGACAAGAGAGCATTTTTTTACTCTATGAAATATTTTATTTGTTCATTATAAAAATAATAATGTTGTTATGTATACAAAGCAAACCCATGGCTCATAAAAAGAATTCTTAATTTAAAAAAAACGATAATCTTTGGATCATCTATGGATTCAATATTTTGTGGCTAATCTGCAATGCTGATTTGTAATGTTGGTTTATTAGTTTGCTACATTTTTTGCATAATAAATTTTTGACTTTTTTTGTATAGTTAATTAAATAATACACTGTTTTAATTCACTAAATTTTATTTTAAAAAAGTCAAACGTTTTCGCCTAAAAAGGCATCATCAGGACAATGACAATTACAAATCAAAATTAAATTCACTTCTTCTTCATCTCCCTTCACATTAAATAGACAATATAATTAGGTATAAATGTAAATTCAAATTAATAAAGATTTTAAAATATAAATGTTTAACCAAATTGTAAAATATATAATAAAATTGTAAATGTTAGGTATAAATTTAAAGTCAAATTAATAAAACCAATATAAATGTTTAACCAATATGGCAAACCAAATAGTAAAATTGTACAATGTATAGTAAATTGTAAAATGTTTAAGTATAAATTTACAGTCAAATTAAATAAAATTCAAATATAATTATCAACTAAAATTGTAAATTGTAAAAATAATTGTAAAGTTCATAATATAAATTGTCAAATGTATAAATTCACCATAAAATGTATAACCCAAATAACGAAAATATAATATAAATTGGTTAATGCATATATAAACTAAAAAGCATTTTTTTGTATAGATTTATTTTAAAGATTTTGTTTTTTCCTTTGTATGTTGTTTACTCGTATTCCTTTTAACTTATAGGTTGGTATGAGGCTGACCACCCATACTGTACAAAATGGTTCACTTTGCCAATGTCACCCCTGTTTCAGGGAATGTCGGCAAGAGTTGCAGGTTATGTTCATTTGAGTTTTGGATTTTATTTGTAAGTACACAATCAGCATTTGTAAGCGCGAACTACACGTGTTTGTTTGTGGGCATACATCTGAGAGCTTTGAATGAATATATCCTTGCAACTTAGATTAAAGATTATAGATAGATCCTGCAAATACTTTTTCTCGTTAATTTATTAAATAGTAGAACGGCAATGAGGTCGTAACATTTTCAAATTTGGAACTTTTTTCTCGGCGAGATAAAATCAGTTTTGTGTAGAACTGCCGTCTTTAGCAACCAATAACAAAATATTTGTATGCCTTTCCCCTATCAACCTGTCCTATGTCCAATATTGTCTATGACAATGAACTTACGGACCTGATTATTTTCAAATATCTTAAGACCTGGTGTGAACATATCCTCACAGAATTATTTCATTCAGTTGGTAGGTATATAAGTAGAGTGTGGCTAACACTAGTTGGAAACCGGAATGCACTAATTTTATTTTTTGCTTGCTGGCAATACCGCTTGGTTGCAGCTGCTGTTGGTAACGATTCCAAATTTGAATTTAAGTGACAATTCTCCCGCTCTGAAATTTAATAAGGGGCTTTTTATTAGCTTTTCCTACTATTCATGATATTTTAATTTTGGATCAGAATCTACTCATGAAATAAACTTTTGGGGAATTATTAAAAAGGTCATTATTAAAAGATTGTTAATCGGAAAATGTTAACATATTTTTCAATTTGAAAACTAAACATGCAGTAATATTTTTTGTATATTTACTAAAAACTAATAAATACGAATTTTATTATTTATTATTTATTAAAAAATTAATAAATACGAACGTTCTCGATCTCTCGATCATCTATCCCTAACGAAATTGTGGCTGGATACAGTAACAGTTATAAATAAAAAGTAAATAAATACATTTTTTAAATACTGAAAATATCTAATCTAAGTTGCAAAGATATGTTACAATAGGGGTTCACATTATATGCATTCTCATAAGCATACACGTTCGCGCTTGCACATGCCTCATGTGAACCTACAAAATAAAAACCCAAATCTCAAATGCACATACACCCTGCAACTCTTGCCGACCTTCCCTGACACAGTGGTGACATTGGCCAAGTGAACCATTTTCTACAGCATGGGTGGTCAGCCTCATACCAACCCGTATGTAAGTGAGGAATACAACCAATTAATTACATAGTTATAAAAAAATAAACAAACACCACCCCTAGCGGAATTGTGGGTGAATACAGTAACAGTTATAAATAAATGTAAAAATTAGTAAACTTTTTTTGAAATTATTTTTGCTGAAGTATTGAAAAAAATAATTGAATCTACCATGTCGTTATTCGCTTTCTATACTGTATGTTCACAAATAATACATTACGCTTGAAAATCCGTAAATAGAGGGAAAAAATGATGGATCACTTCGTTACAGCATTTTATATTAAAATTCCCCACTCACATTTGTTCGCTTTGTGTACATTCCAATTTAATACTAAGTACAACCTTTTTGTTTTTGTCAAACAACAACAAAAAAATATTCATAAAAAGTATTCCTTTGTTTTTAATTTACAAAAAAATGTATACAGCTATGTCTGATTGGGTAGATTTTATTTTGAGTTCATTTAAGGCGCGTTATAATGCTAAATCTGCCGTTATCATTTCTTACACTTTATGGTCTTAGCAAAATAGATACAGTAATGAAAAAAATCAAGCATGTTTATTAATTTTTTATCTTAATTATAAAGCTTGAACCAAATATATAACTTAAGAATTGCTATCACAAAAAAATATTTAAAAAAACGCATTTTTTTTACATTTTTAGCTTTTTTTTCGTGTGCGCTGTATTTCGGATTTATTTTTTTGCTTTTTAATTACAGAACTATACATTGTTTAGCTTCCGTACTTAACATTTTTTTTATAATGTCAATAGTTTTTGAGTAAATATGGAAAAACTGAAACTACTTAATGAATTAAATTTTAATTAAATCAAAGAACTTTTTGACGTGGAAATTTTTGATTCGAATCTAAAGGCAGTTGGCATTTCTTGGACCGGTCCGTAGTCCAGTGGCAGCACTTCGGACTCGTAAATGGAAGGTTGTAGATTCGAATCGCGGTGGAGTACAAAAAATGTATCATTTATATTTTCAAATATGCTCTTCGCTGGTTTGAAAAATTCACACAACCTTTGCCAAAAACCGGTCACTAAAGGTTCATCCAGCCTTACAGTAACTGGGTCTTGCTTGAGTATTGGAGCTTTGTAACGACGACCAAGCTAGTAAACACCTCTGCGGCACTGCAACAAGTGTCATAGACCCCTAGAATCTCTGAAATCTCGAAGTCACCCATACTGTAAACTAGTGAACTTTGCCAATTTCACCCCTGTTTCAGGGAAGGACGACAAGAGTTGCAGGTTTTATGTTTATTTGAGATTCAGTTTTTTATGTTGTAAGTTCACATGCTGCATGTACAAGCGCGAACTTGTACGTGTCTGCTTCTGAGTAGGTAAGCATTTCATATGAATTCCCATTGTGACATATCTTTGCAACTTAAATTAGACCCACATGCGGCAATTTATGACTCCACAATAAATGATCTAACTTGCAATTTCGTAAAAAAAGAATTTTTCTACAAATTATAATCAACTTGAATTATAGCCATTATAGGTAATTAAGCTTTTCAGATATAAGACGAACTTCTTTGGGAGAACTTATATTATTCTCGACGTTTCGTTGTCTTCAAGAGACACCCTAAATCTATGGTCTATCTTTCGGTTAATTGACGTTCGGATAATCGACGCTCTACTGGAATTCTATCTTTACAAAATTACGAAAAAAACGTAGGCAAAAGGGCCCGAATAAATGAAGTCTTACTGCTTGTCAAAGAGTTAAGATTTCTCGGAAGGACTTTAGGGTAATGCCTTGCTTTAGAAAGGATAATAAAGAACTCTACGGAGCCGACTGAGTCAGCTTAGAACTCTTGGGTAACCGAGTCAAAATTCCTCTTTTTTACTCATGTCGCTTAATTCCTCTATTTCTAAGTTGCGCACTTAAAAAAAACAGAGACGCACTTGTAAACGAAAAAGAGACTCATTCAAGTCACAGTTACACTTTGAATATTATATGTTAGTACTAAAATCGATTTTAAGAGCGCTTCCTACCATAAGCTTGTGTTTTTGTTTCTTAAACATTATGATGGTAAAAAAGTGGCAGTAATAAAACAAATCAGGCGTGTTTATTAATTATTTAGCTAAACAATAAAGTTAAATAAATATTGTAATGTTTTTGGTTCGAAATGTCTCTAAATTAAAACATACAGGTCTTCTTTCATGATTTTTTTTTGCACTTAATTAATTTTTAAAAATTTTACATTTATTTTTAACACTTTTGGTAACACAAATTTATTTTCACAGTTCACTATCGCTTACACTCTCCAAATCAAAGCCAGCTATCTCACTGAACTCAGTGCACTCAATTTTGCTCCTTATATAGAGTAGTGACAGAACTCTCTAGGAGCTAATTTTGCTAGTACACTCGCGAACATTCTACCAAGTTCAAGAGTACAAAAGGATCATTTAATTTCTAGATTTCTTAGGCCTATAATTACTGCTACTTACGGTGCACACCTATATTAATCTACTTTTGACATAACATTATAATAATTATCACTACCTACGATGTACACCTATATTAATTTACTATTTACATTACAATATTTATACAATTAAAACAATGTCACCGCAAAAAATCTTTTAAAAAAACAAGCTTATTTCCCATTTTTTAATCGTTTTTTTATGTGCTATATGAGGTTTTTTTTCTTTATAATTACAGAATCATACATTACTTAGTGTCATAAGAAGCTTATTTTTGATAATTTTAAATGTTTTTGGAAAAATATGACAAAAAATGATTCTACTTAACTAATTGAAGTTCTTGAAAATAGATTTTCCATTTTCTCCAAAACCTCGTATTGACTTGACTTAATTAAGATACCTACCTTGACTTTAAGGTTGGTATGAGGCTAACCAACAATCCTGTAAAAAATAGTGCACATATCACCCCTGTTTCAGGGAATGCCTGAAAGGGTTGTAGGACTTATATTCTTATGTTTTTAGGGCTCAAATTAAAAACTGGTCTTCTTTTCTAAAGGTTATTTATTTTACACTTAGATTTATTTTGTACACTTTTACATTTATTTAGCAATTTACATTTATTTCACAGATGATGTGTGTTCACTTGCACTGTCTTTCGTGTTTAAAAGTAGAGTGTCGTATCAAGACTGAGTCCTGCAAGCCGTTGCGGTTTTTTATACTCCAGCGATAGAATTTACTAGAGGCCAATTTTGCTGGAACCTTCGAGAAAACGGTCTTCTAAAAGCTTCGAGTACAGAATTATGAATAACTCTTTACCCTATGTTCTAATAATAATTAATTCTACTTTAATACAACTCTCATTAGCTTTAAATAATATACCTTCCTACTTAAATATTTATACGTATTTGCTATTTACATAACAATTGAGGTTTCGACTTTCATTTTTCAGTACACATGCAGCATTTCTAAGCTTACACGTGTCTGTTTGTGGATATGCATTTAACATAAATTTATAATGTAAATCTATCTTTGCAACTTAGATTATAGATTATGACACAAGATACATGAGTTTTTTTTGTTGTTGTTGATAGTTGCAAATATATACTCACATCAAACAAATATTAAACAAAGTTCAAACGTCAGCCTACAAACGATAACCGATATTTTCGATAAAAAAAACCTTGTTTTTGTTTAATATTCCAAGTGCGGCCCTGTCTCAACCTTTTTACCTCTGAGACCGACCCTTGTCAGTCCGCACCCTTTCGTGTTTTTTTTTTTTTTTCCTTTTCCGTCCGGTCCTCTTTCCGTCGTGTTCCTCGTGCGAAAGCGCGCACATTTTTATCACACCGTGGGCAACATTATTCGTAATAAGAGGCTGAAATAACTGCCAACCCTCACATTTTTTTTCCGCCGAGAGATTTGCAAAGTGTTGGACGGAATAATTCTGTTTATTCTTTTTTTTTTGGTGAATCGTTTAAGCTTTTCAAAATGGAGACGCATTTTTCTTAAAATAAAAAAATAAATGTTGGATAATTTGATTATGTTGTGAAGATTTTGTTTGTTTATTTTCTTTTTGATGTAGTAAGAGTGTTTTTGTTCTTGTCTGTGACAAATCGCCCCCCCTCCAGGGCTTGTTTGGCTTATCTACCATTTGATTAAAAAAATACATTTTAATGTCTTAAGAATCATATTCTACACAATCTGATCTATGAAAAAAAACGTAAAACACGATAATGTGAGAGCTGTTTTAAATAATTAAAAAATCTATTTCCAGTTTTTATCAGACACATTAGTCCAGTACACATACAAACATTGCTCATGTGAAATTACCTCTGATGGACATAAGACAATCAAGCACTAAGGGGACGACTAGTTTAACTATTGATAAAGTAAATAGCTCAACTTTCCCTTCTTCAATGTCGTCGAAAATCAATAGACTATTTGACCCCTAAATAAAAGTAGACATTATTTTTCTTTTGGTGCCACTTCTATCGCAACCACTTAACTTGAAGTGGGGATTTCCCAGCTCACGAGCGGGCTTGTTCTCATTACATCTGAACGCTGAGTATCGCATCTAAGCTACACAAATATTGTAACTTCTTGCCTGCGTTACCCTCGAAGGGTTCGCATGTGGCGATTCGGGACCTATTTATTTTTACGAGTATCCTGGATGCGGCTGGAATTACTTCAAATAAATATGTGATTTGATTTACGCACGCAGTCTGCAGTCCATATTATATGTTGGTATGTGGCTGACCACCCATACTGTAAAAAATGGTTCACTGTTTCAGAGAAGGTTGGCAAGAGTTGCAGGGCTTATGTTCATTTGAGATTGGGTTTTATATTGTAGGTCCACATGCGGCATGTGTTAGCGCGAAATTATACATGTCTGCTTGTGGGAATGCTTTTAATATGAATCTTAAATGGTAGATATCTTTGCAGCTTAGATTTACTTAGATTTAGATGGAAAAATTGTTTTCAAAACCGGTCGTACATTATTAAATTTTACTCGCCCCGTAACCACATACAAATTATTTTTATTATTTAAAAATGAAAGGTTACAAAGTGAATGAATGCCTCATCAATTACTGCCAATAAATTGTGATTTGATAACGTTAATACCTGTTTCTGGCCAGTCAAAATACGCCAGTGAATTGCATTCTTCTTCACAAATGAATTAAAAAAAAATAAAAAAATAAGCAAACAAGCGTTAATTCTGAGACACCATATACAAGAAAAAGAAGAAAAATATATAAACTATTCAGAGATAGCGTGGATATAAAATTATATTGAATATTTTATTGCAGGGGTGGCACGTTACAGGTTTTATTTTCTAAGCAATAAACGTAATAATTTTCACATAAAATGTTTACGATCCCTGCTGGAAACCAAACATACCCTCAAAGATACAACTATACGTTAAAACTTAGCTAGATCGTTTATTAAAAATTGCTTTGAAACTAAAAGAACGTCTCTATTGAACGTTTAAGCTTATATACATATTTTTTTTAAAGTAGAGTTGGTGACAGGTTAGAACGGTACAGTGACAAAACGGCACATGAATCATGATAAAACGTCACATGATAGAGCGACGCATGATAGAACATCACAGTGACAGTACAGAACATGAAGAAACAACACAGAAATACGCTGCATGACAACATACCTACAACACGACATACCATAAACGACTTTTTTTCAAGGATAAAAGAAAAACAATTTTGTTTTCGATTACTTGAGTTTATATATTTTATCCCACAACCGGTTTCGCAAACAGCCGTTTGCATCGTCAGGTGGTTTAATTAATACTCCTTAATATTCCTTTTTCTTCCACCCGCCATATGCGACTCGTTGGTGGATAACTCGGTAAGAAGTTGCTCTTTGTGTGCAGCATTGTTAGTTTTTTTTCAACTAATAATAATGATTAGGGCGTTCATTTTTTATACAAGCTTTACCAAACAGTTAATGGTGTCTTATGTTTTGCGATGTTTTGTCATATAATGTTTCTTCATATGTGCCGTTTATGCTATGTTCTGTTTAGGTGTGTGATGTTTTGTAATGTGATGTTTTATCTTGGAATGTTTTGTCATTGTAGTGTACTTTCCTGGGATGTTTTTTTATAGTGATGTTTTGTCATGTGATCTACTAATTTTACTATTTTTTTATACAACAAATTACTAAGTGTATGTTCATTGACTTGAAAATGCAATTTGTTTTTGTACTTATAAGTTGGGATGCGGCTGACCACCCATGCTGTAGAAAATGACTCACTTTGCCAATGTCATACCTATTTCAGGGAATGTTGGCAGGAGTTCGGGTGCATGTTCACTTGAGATTCGGGTTTTTATATTGTAGGTCCACATGCGGCATGCTTAAGCGCGCACTTATACGTGTCTGCTTGTGAAAATGCATATAATGTGAACCTTTAATGTTGCATATATTTGCAACTTAGATTAGATTAGATTGGATCAACTGCAGGCGCTCGAATGAAGTATAGGCAAATACATTTCGGAATAAATATTTTTTCTCTATTGACTGAAGATCTAACGATGCGGCCCCAATCTAACAAAAACTTTGAAGACAATTATATTAATTTTTAAAACTGAACAATTTCAAAACTTAATTTAAATCGGATATTTAACGAACCGTTTAGAGAGAACTTACATCATTCTCGACGTTTCGTCAGCGACGTAGCCGACGTCTTCAGGAGAACATCCTCTCTGTACGGCGACTGAAGATGAACTGAATTTGAAAAACACTTTGTCACAAATCACTGCCTACCTTCCTACTGCCTACCTTTAAATTAAGTTTTGAAATTGTTCAGTTTTTAACATTAATATAATTGTCAAAATGTCAAACGACCGTAATTCTAACTTTTAAATCTTACTATAAACTTTGAATTTTAACCCCTGATCTACTGTAATTGCGATGTTCTCTCATGTGCTGTGCTGTCATATCGTTATGTCACTGTGTTGTTGAAATAAGGAACCGTTTGAATTTACACGCAATGTTTTTGAATAAGAATACAGACCCGAAGAAGGGGTCAAGAAATAAGATCCTAAGGGTATTTTTTTTTCATATCTAGGGTAGGAATTCCTTAGAGAAAACCCAATCGGGGCTATTCTTAGACATTTTAGTCGTCGGTTGAGCCCACGCTTTGACAAACTAATGATGCATTTGTGTAAAGACCTGTCAATCCAAGATGGCCGAAAGTTAACAGCTGATTTGTCTTCATACAAATATTACAAAATTCGGTAGGTAAGAATGACCGTGCTGATGAAACTTCCAGCTCAGGCACCAATATGCTCAAACCCTCCTCGTACCCGTCCTGTATGTATGTGTCAGAAGGACCCACAGCACATGGACGCTCATACAAAGCTATATATTTTCTCAAGTGGCGAAAGGCCTTCCCGTGAAGTGAAAGCAACGGCACGACAAAACAAGAACCTCTAGGTCAGAGGCGTGCCCATGACTCTAAAAGTAAATGGATGTTACTGAAGCTAATAGCATACCTCGGGTGGCACTCCTTGTGGGATTGTTGCTAGATCACGAGTAGCGTGAATAATGATACACATAATACGACATAATCTATAATCTATAATCTAAGTTGCAAGGATATATTCATTTAAAGCTCTCAGATGTATGCCCACAAACCAAGAAGTGTAGTTCGCGCTTACAAATGCTGAATGTGTACTTACAAATAAAATCCAAAACTCACATAATAATAATTTAAATCTAAGGACAGGATTACTGTGAATCCGCTGCGGATGCAGCTTGGCAAAATGAAGCGCAAAATCGCTCAAAAGCGGAGAAATTTGATTTTGTAGCAACAAAGTCTGCGTAACCGACTGGGCCAATGGCCGGCCGTACTGCAGCAAGGAGCGCAACCCGATCAGAGTGTCGCAATGGACAGTACCATAATATATGAGGCACGTCCTGGGAGCTGGCGCCGCAAGGGCACTCTGCTGATAAGATGGATGGGATACCCAGCTGGCGTAGTTTGGCTTTAAAGTTTCCGTGGCCAGTTAAAAACTGGCTGGTAACACTAGTTTGTCAAAGCGTGGGCTCAACCGACGGCTAAAATGTCTAAGTGTCGCAGAGGTGTTTACGAGCTTGGTCGTCGCTTCAAAGCGCCAATACTCAAGCAAGACCAAGTTGTTGTAAGGCTGGATGAACCTTTTAGTGACCGGTCATTGGTAAAGATTTATGATTTTTTCAACCCAGCGAAGAGCAAATTTGAAAATATTAATGGTATATTTGTTGTGCTTCAACGGGATTCAAACCCACAACTTTCTAATTTACGAGTCCGAAGTGCTGCCACTGGACTACGGACCGGTAAATTGTTACTGAATAGTATTTGTATACAATTTTCGTGGAAATATCTTTTAAATAATAACAACTACTTCTGCTAATGCAACTCCTACGCGAATACTTCAATTTCAGGGAAAAAATAGTTGAGCGATGGGAAAGATACCGAAACAAAGGAAATTTGATGGATTCTTGTTTAGACCTGAGCCCGACAAAGAACAACATGCCAATTTCTGATATTAACACGGCTGTAAATATTTTTCTTTCAAGAATAACAGAAAATGTTTATGATTTTTGTATTTATATTTTTTTCATTTTTGATAGACTTTTAGGTTGGTATGAATTCCATGACTTATAGGTTGGTATGAGACTGACCACCCATACTGTAAAAAATGGTTCACTTTGCCAATGTCACCCCTGTGTCAGGGAAGGTCGGCAAAAGTTCTAGGGCTTATGTTCATTTGAGATTTGGATTTTATTTGTAAGTACACATTCAGCATTTGTAAGCGCGAACTACACTTGTTTGTTAGTGGGCATGCATTAGAGAACTTTAAATGAATATATCCTTGCAACTTAGATTATAGAGATTATACTAGATAAATTCTCCTTTTTTTTCTTTCGGTGCCCCTTCGATCGAAGATCGCCGATCAACATGGCTATTTAGATACGTTGCATGTTGCGGCTCGAAACAGGGACTTGGTGCTTTTTATAATTAATTATCACAATGGCCTGGGACCGAGATAATAATTATGGACCTTGTATCCCTTGACTTATAGGTCGGTATGAGGCTGACCACACACGCCGTAAATAATGTTTCACTTTGGCAATGTTACCCATGCTGCAAGGAAGAGTTTCAGGAGTTGTTCACTTGAGATTTTGGTTTTATATTGAAGGTTCCCATGCTGCATATTTAAGCGAGAATTTATACGTGTCTGCTTATGGGAATGCATTTAATATGAATCTTAAATGTGATATATCTTAGCAACTTAGATTATAGATAGATTGCCACGACCAAGCTCGCAGAGGACTCTTGAGGTGTGATTTACATACAAATAGCGCTCACCATATAATTTCTCAATCAATCTCCCCTGTTTCAGGGAATTTCGGCAAGAGTTGCAGGGCTTTTGTTCATTTGAGATTTCGGTTATTATATTGCAGGCCCACATGCGGCACGTGTAAGCGCGAATTTATACGTTTCTGCCAATAGGAATGCGTTTAATATGAATCTTAAATGTGATATATCGTTGTAACTTTGACCGGTCCGTAGTCCAGTACAAACTCGTAAATGGAAGGTTGTGAGTTCGAATCCCGGCGGAGCACAAAAAAAAAACATTTATATTTTCAAATTTGCTCTTCGCTGGGTTAAAAAATTCACAAACCTTTACCAAGGACCGTTCATCAAAAGGTCCATCCAGCAACTGGGTCTTGCTTGAGAATTGGCGCTTTCTACAGCGACGACCAAGCTTGCAGAGGGATCTTGAGGTGTGATACACACAAAAACAGCTCTCACCAAATAAATCCTCCATCAATTCATATGGACGAGCTGTCTTTGAGCAATTTTTCGTGACACGTTAGTTGTGGGGTACTAAGCAAGAGAGGCATTAAGTCTGAATTTGCTCTCTAGGAGATATTTGTGGGGTTAGTTGTACAAGCAAACACCCTCGTAACTCCTCTAAAGTGCTCTTTCCTTTACACTACTTGTCTCAAATGCCGGATTCAACTGTTAGCAAAGCCCCAAAACGCATTAAGACCCCAAAATTTACTGTTGAATCAAGTTTCTTTCTATTTGTTTTTTTTAATGCGTCTATATAATCTATAATCTAAGTTGCAAAGATATGTAACATTAAATTAACTATAATCTATAATCTATCTATAATCTAAGTTGCAAGCATATATTCATTTAAAGCTCTCAGATGTATGCCCACAAACAAACACGTGTAGTTCGCGCTTACAAATGCTGAATGTGTACTTACAAATAAAATCCAAACTCAAATGAACATAAGCCCTGCAACTCCTGCCGACATTCCCTGAAACAGGGGTGACATTGGCAAAGTGAACCATTTTTTACGGTATGGGTGGTCAGCCTCATACCAACCTATAAGTCAAGGAATACGAGTAATAAATGACATTTAAGTTTACAAAAAAAAAAAAAACAACAAAACCTTAAAAATAAATCTATACAAAAAAAGTCAAAAATTTCTTATGCAAAAAATGTAGCAAACTAATAAACCAACATTACAAATCAGCATTGCAGATTAGCCGCCACTTCTTCCTGTCCTTGCATACTTCTTTCATTTCATCCAGAGTCATAACCTTTTTCATACAAGCTCTCCTTTTATTATGACTCTGGATATTCCATTCACTCGCTATTTCGAAAATTTGGTCCATCCATACCTTTCTCGGTCTTCCTCTTCCACGACATCCATCTATTCTAACAACATATACTTTCTTCGTCAATCTTTCATCACTCATTCTCTCCATGTGCCCGAACCATCTTAACATACTTCTTTTAATCTTCACTTTCACACTTTCCCTTACACCACATTCCTCTCTTACAAAATCATTCCTCACCCTGTCACTTCGTTTTTTCCCAATCATACTTCTTAGATAGTCCATTTCTACTGTATGGACTTAACTAATTTCCCTTTCACTCACCGTCCAGGCTTCACTTCCATACATCAAGGTGGGCACTAGTATACCACCGTGCACCGCCAATCTAACATTTTTTGAGAGATTTTGGTTCCTGGCGATGCAAGCGGTCGCACCCAGTACACACCTGCCTTTCATTATTCTTCTTTCAAATTCACCGGACATTCTTCCATCTTTTTCAAACTTACTTCCCAGATATACAAACTCATTTACGACATCAACATTCATTCCATTAATTTTAAATTCATAATTCATACTTTCATCATCTCTTTGAAAAATCAATACTTTCGTCTTACTTGCATTCAACTTCAAATGGTTACCTAACAAAGCTTCATTCAATCTAGAGAGCATTGTTTGCAATTCTACTGCTGAATCAGATACAAGAACTGCATCATCTGCATACAGTAGAACACTCACTTTGCTCTCTCCTATCATCAATCCACAATCATTAAGACTAGCATCTCTGACACACTTGTCCATGACTATGTTAAATAGCCATGGACTCATCACACATCCTTGCCTCACACCCTTATAAACTTCAAACCATTCACTATACTCACCATCAATACGAACACATGCCATACTATTTTCATAGTTCGCATGCACCGCATCTAGGAGAGCCCCATTTACTCCGTATGCTTTCAAAACATCCCATAACATACCTCTGTCTACTGAGTCAAAAGCCTTTTCCAGATCTACAAAGGCTGTGAACAGCTTTCCCTTCACCGACAATTGTTTTTCAACAAGTTGTCGTAGAGTAAAAATCTGATCAACACAGCCCCTACCGGCCATAAAGCCGGACTGTATATCGGAAATCCTTTCACTAGTAGTCAGAATCACATTTTTTATGATCACCTTACAGAAGACTTTTCCTGGTATACTGAGTAGACTGATTGGTCTGAAGTTCTGACAGTCTTTTTTGTCCCCTTTACCTTTGTAAATGGGAACAATGACTGCCTTCCTCCAATCCATCGGTACTACTCCTGCATTCACACAAAGCTTACATAATTCAAACATCCAATCTATCACACATTCACCTCCTGCTTTCAACATTTCACCATTTATACCATCAAACCCAGCAGACTTCCCATTCTTCAGACGTGAAATAGACACTATCAATTCTTCTTTCAAAATCTTCAATTCATTCTCTTCATCTATCTGTTCATAAATTCTTCTTTCACCCTGACCAAAAATTTCTTGAAAATAGTTCTTCCATCTCTTGCATACTTCTTCATTCTCCCATACCATCTCACCGGCAACACTTTTGACTCCTGGAGTGGTCAATGCAGAAGATTTATTTCTATCCGCATTGATCCACCTCCAAAATTCCTTCTTACTGTCGGTGAAACTTCTGTTAATCCTTTCATCAATCTTTTTTTGTTCATTCATCTTGCTTTCATAAATTATAGTCTTCGCCATTCTCTTAGCTATCTTATATTCGTCTTCTAGCTTTCTATCATTTCTATCATTCAGCCAATTTACATAACACTTCTTCTTAACTTTCACAGCTTCTTTTACTCTATCATTCCACCAGGCATCTCCTTTCAATCTTCCACCTTTCGTTACCCCACATGCTTTTTTAGCGCATTCAGTCATTCCTTCTTTCAGATCTTTCCACATACTTTCAATATCTTTTCCACACACACTCTTCTCAAGTTCACTCACACTTAAAATTTTGTGGAGCTCTGATACATACTTCTCTTTCACATTTTCTTCATTCAACCTTTCTACTTTTATTCTAGGCAATCTTACTTGCCTCTTGCGTTTCTTCTTTCTTACTTCACCAATCATTATTTTAGCACATAAGAGATAGTGGTCACTGCCTATTTCAGGCCCCCGGTAGACACGGCTATCTCTTACGGCTCCTCTCAATCTTTCATCCACACAGATGTAGTCAATGATTGTGCGACTTCCCACAATCTGCCTCGTGTACAGATGCACATCCTTATGCCGAAACCAAGTATTCGATGCAAAAAGACTGTGCTCCGCACACAAAGCAATCAGATGTCGCCCATTATCATTGACTACACCTCTCCCACCAGGACCAATTATTTTCAAACATTCATCCCTCTGTGCACCTATCCATCCATTCATATCACCTAAAATTACAATGTTTTCATTATTCTTCCTTTCATGCACAACCGCATTCAATTCATTCCAAAAACTCGTTCTCACCTCCATACACTCTGAATCAACAGGAGCATAACAGGCAACCAAGAAAAGTCTCAAACTGTTAATTTTGAATTTGACAACCAAAATCCTAGGAGAAATTCTTCGATAACCTGTTATACATCCTTTTACACACTCACTCACAATCACACCTACACCTTGCCTTTCATTCCCATCTTCCACACCTGACCAAATATACAATTCACCGTTCACTAATACTTTCTCACCATTCCCTTTCATTTTTGTTTCAGTCACACCCATTACTTTTATTCGTTTCTCTTTCATTACATTCATAATTTCTTTCTCCTTGCAATCATTCATCTTCCTTACATTCCATGTCCCGAAAACCCATTCATTCTTTCTATGAAAATTAGTGGCGGCATTTCCACAAATAAACAATAATGAGTTATTAATTGATGATATTGATACTTGTTTCTGGCCAGGCAGAATAGATTGGTGAATTGCATTCCTCTTCACTAATCTATTTTTAAAAAAAGGTTCATATTTAATGCAATCCCACCAGCAGACACATGCAGCATGTGGACTTTCAACATAAAAAAAACAAATCTCAAATGAACAAAAGCTTGCAACGCTTTCCTGCATTCCCTGGAACAGGGGTGACATTGACAAAGCGAACCATTTTTTTACAATATGGGCGGTCAGCCCCATACCTATAATAATATTCTATTATCGTAATTGCAAAGATATATTAATATTTAAAATTCACATCATTAAATGCGTGCCCACAAACAGACACGTGTAAGATCGCGCTTACAAATGCTGCATGTGTACTTGCAATTCAAAAACCGAAACTCAAATAAACATAAGCCCTGCAACTTTTGATGACCTTCCCTGAAAACAAGGGTGATATTAGAAAAGTGAAGCATTTTTACAGTATGAGTGGTCAGTCTTATCTATAATAATCTATAATCTAAGTTACACGGATATATTAATATTCAAAGCTCACATCAAATGCATGCCCAGTGGGCTTACTTAGACGTGTACTTACGTGTAAGTTCACGCTTACAAATGCTGCGTTTGCACTTGCAATTCAAAAATCTCAAATTAACATAAGCCCTGCAAAAGAGAAGAACGATTTTCTCTACGTTTCGTCAGAGTCATATCCGACGTCTTCAGGAGACGTGTGTCCTCTATCCGTTTTTTTCATTCTTTAAAATGTCTAACGACCGTAATCATAATTTAAAATCTTTAATAACATCAGCCCTACAGCTTTTTCTGAATTTCCCTGAAACAAGGGGGACATGCATGACAAAGTGAAGGATTTTTACAGTACGGGGGGTCAGGCTCATGCCAACCTTTAAGTCAAGGAATACACACGAAAATCCGGCACTCTGCAGAAAACATTTTCAAGTTCTTCCCGAGAACACAACACCAACAGTACACAACAAAACATACAAGTTAGTTAGTGGAAATATCCAGTTATAATGTCCACACTTGTATAGTTGATAACTTAGTTACAAATGTATGCAGTTTCTCTGTTTTAAAAGTAAATCACACTAGAGTAAATTTAACGCTTTTAGGTTGGTATGCGGCTGACCACCCATACTGTAAAAAATGGTTCACTTTGCCAATGTCACCTCTGTTTCAGGGAAGGACGGCAAGAGTTGCAGGGCTTATGTTCATTTGAGATTGGGTTTTTATATTGTAGGTCCACATGCGGCATGTGTTAGCGCGAAATTATACATGTCTGCTTGTGGGAATGCATTTAATATAAATCTTAAATGATATATATATATCTTTGCAGCTTAGATTAGATTAGGTTAAACTTTGTAAGGTCTTGGGTTTAATTTCAGCGAAGAATTAGATGAAAATTATTGTAATATATTGTTACGAATGTGAAATTGTGTGTCTGTGTGAGTTGGTGTAACTGTGTCTGTCAGGGGCGTGCATCCCATATAGGCGAATGCGCCTAATAGGTAGGCAATATATGTAAAAAAAAAAAAAACATGTAAGATTGGTATTGAGATTGAAAATTCAAAATTTAAGTTCGATTGTAGCCATCGTTAGCACAGTTTCAGTCAATGTCAAATGAGTTATTTGTAAGGAATGAGATAAAATATTTATTCTGAAATACATTCGCGTGTCTGTGTGTGTTTGTAATGTCTCTGGATATGAGTGTTTACTCGAATATTCTAAGTAGAATGTTCTGGCGAAATCTCGAACGTGCCAGTTCTCAATGTTTCGAGAATAACCTGTATTCTCACCTATAAATAGAGACCGAGATGGTATGTAGCCAAATTAACAGTTCAAAAGCAACTCTGTGTATGAACCGAATGTGACCCGTACCTGAAATATATTGTGGAAAATAAATAACCGCAATTTTTATTAAATTAACCCAAAATAAACAAAGCCTCACATGAACATAAACTTTGCAAATCCTTCCGCCTTTCCCTGAAACTGGGGGGTAATGTCAAAAGTGAACCAAGTTTTTACAGCATGGGGGCTCAGCCTCATACCAATTATTATAATAACCAAGGAATTGTTTATACTAATTGATTGATTAACAAACTTTTTTTATAAGAAACGACGAGTGTATGGATTCATAAATTGTTTTGAAATACAATTCACAACTCAGAAAAACAAACGTAGCTATCTGCAACGTCCCTCCAGTGCTTGTTTGGCTTATCTAACATTTAATTCAAAGATGACCTTTCAATGAAATTGTGTAAGGAGTCAATTTCTAGACAATCTGAGCTGAGAAAAAAAAATGTAAAACAGATAATGTGAAAGTTGTTTTAAATATTTTTTTTACGACACATTGGTCCAGTATATATATAAAAAAAAATTGACTTATGATATCTGTAAAAGAGACATAATACAATATCTGTTTCAACTTACTTACAAAAATGGTCCAAGGTAGTCCAAGTAAGAAAGAGATAAAAGATCTTCACTGTGTCGTTTAGTTGTAGGTATATAAAAAAAAACTTAGATGAAACTAAGAAATATTTCCAGAATGTTGGCAGCATTGATATTCATTTCTGCGCGAACATTGTGCGCACGCGTTATAAATCTTTTGATCGGTAATTTTGCCAATTTTTAGACGTAAGAGGCATTATTTTAAGACATTACGGCATGTGTGATTATTGGGTGTCGAAAAACGTAATGGAAAATGCAAGAAAATACAGGAGTTATGAATGCTATCCTACTTGAAATTATCCGCTCTTTCTAATGCGCTAACTCTCATAGCTCTACGATGATTTTTGTGTTGTTTTTGCCCAAGCAAACAACTGCGTTTTCGAAGTATGGTTTTTGTGTAACCGACAAGATTTTGGCCTTTTTATCCTAAAGGCGCTTGTGACATAAAAAAATTGTAAAACCACATTAATAGCCAATAGGAATGCCAATTAATAGCTAATTAATTTTCTAGCTGCTTTGATTTTAACGATATGACAGAAAATAAAAAAAGTTATGCCATTTTTCTGCTATCTCAAACTTTAAACTGCTCTCCTGAACATTTAGTTAATGTCGCTTATGCCCTACTGCCTTTTAAACATCGATATGCTATAGCCTATAAGCTATTTTCTACCTCTGTATGCAAAAAGCATTGCTCATGTTAAATAACCACTGATGGACATAAGACAAACAAGCACTAAGGGGACGAAAAGGCATAAGAGAAGTAAATCAAGGCATAATTATGATTATGGCATGTTGTTCGTTAGACGGGCATTCATTCATCACGTTTTTGTGAAGTCCGTGTTTATGTTGGGATCAGGGAAAATAATATATATCTGTTCAACTTCACAAACCTGAAGCCTCGACCTGGATGCTGGCTGCTTTATTTATTTGTTTATTATTAATCTAGAACTGCCAGAGCACCAGTTATGATTGTGGATGTCGGTTTGTAATTTAAGTTGCATTTGTAGTGAAGGGAATGTTAGAGATATACAGGGCTATTCTTAGACATTTTACTAGTCGGTTGAGCCCACGCTTTGACAAACTAATGATGCATTTTTATGAAGACCTGTCAATCCTAGATGGCCACAAGTGAACAGCTGATTTGTTTTCATACAAATTTAAAAAAAATCGGTAGGTAAGAATGACCGTGCTGATGAAACTTCCAGCGCAGGCATCATTAGTTTGTCAAAACGTGGGCTCAACTGACGACTAAAATGTCTAAGAATAGCCCTGATAGTGTTACCCAGGAGTACTTGAAGATGTACCTACATTACTCACACTTAAAATATCGCCACCTTAACGGTACAAATGAAATAGTGCTGATTCCCTGATTTGAAAAATCGTGGATAAAACATTTTATTGGGTGTAACTTATCATAGTAAGTGAATGAATTATAAGGAAGTGCTCTTGAAAAACTTGTAAACTGCAGGATGGTTTCTCTTCAGTTTATCAGGGCGTGATATTCTTATATATGATGTGTCTTATATTATTGTGGGAAGGGTTGCATTTGACTAAATAATGTAGAAGGAACAAAAAATAAGTTTACTCGACAAATATTGAAAAGGGAGACGGGAAAGAATAATAATAATAATAATAGGATGATTTATTTGGTGAGCGCTGTTTTTGTGTGTATCACACCTCAAGAGCCCTCTGAGAGGTTGGTCGTTGCTGTAGAAAGCGCCAATTCTCAAGCAAGACCCATTTGTTGTAAGGTTGGATGGACCTTTCAGTGACCGGTCTTTGGTAAAGGTTTATGAATTTTTCAACTCAGCGAAGAGCACATTCGAAATATAAATGGTATATTTTTTGTGCTCCGCCGGGATTCGAACCCACAACCTTCCATTCAGAGTCCAAAGTTTTACCACGGAACTACGGACCGGTCATTATCTCCGAAGGATTTCGATTGTCGAGAGTGGAACTTATTTATTTTTACAGATAAGGGAGCCGGGCTTACGCAACCACTTCTGTTGAAGTGGAGGTTTCCCAGCTACCGAGGGGGCTGGTACTCATTTCATGTGAAGACTGAGTAAAACTTGCCGGTATTTTATTTTTGGGGTTTTAAATAAACACCGAAATGGGAAATAATTTCTGACATATTATTTTTTGTGCTCCTCTGGGATCCGAATCCACAACCTTCCATTTACGAGTCCGAAGTGTTGCCACTAGACTACGGACTGTTAAGTGTTAATTAAACATGGGTTTCTCAGATAAATATACATTTCTTCCTATTTTCTACGAGAAAAAACACTAAAAAAGTGTGAAAACCCTGTACAGTCTAGAAGTTTGTCATTAGCACTTCCTTATAACTAGTTCATTTACTATGAGAAGTTACACACAATAAAATGTTGTATCCACTTGTCTTGTCTTGTATCCTGCCGCCATTCCTCTAGGGGTGGCCGGTACCTCCACTTGACTCTGTCCTTGCATACTTCTTTCATAACTCATCTAGTTTCATCACTCTTTTAATGCCCGCTTTTCTTTTGTTTCCACTCTGTACATTACATTCATTCGCAATCTCATTTATCTGATCAATCCATTCTTTTCTAGGTCTTCCCCTTCCACGCTTACCTATTACATTCCCTTTATACACTCTTTTTGTCAGTCTGTCTTCATTCATCCTTTCAATATGTCCAAAACATCACATCGCAAATACATCCAATTTTGCGGACAGGAGCTTTGGGGTAGCCGGGCCAGTTGCCTGGAACAAGCTGCCTGTCGACCTTCGCTCTGACCAGCCCACCATCACCTTCAGAAGAGGACTTAAGAAAATGCTGTTTTCGAAGAGCCATGGCGCCCTTGGGATGGTCTGTGATCATTAAACGGCGCCACCGGAAATAAATCATCCACCATCATCACACTTCTTTGAACTTTCACTTTTACGCTTTCTTTTACTCCGCATTCATTCAGAACCCATTCGTTTCTCACTCTACCTTTCAGTGGTTTTCCACGATTTCTCAAATCAGTGAATCAACACTAATTCAGTTTAACCTTTAAGGTAACGATATATTTGTGAAACATCTGGTATCGATCATATCCGTGTCGAGCAATAACATTGTTTACATAAATGATAAACGATAAACAAACACCGGATTACAGATCAAATAATCAAAAAATATATGCGCCGAGTCAGGTGAGCTTAGTTTATTATTGAACTAGTAAAATATGTGGGAATATTGTAAACATACCGCAAACGCAACGCAACTAAGCTACACATATAGTGTAACTTCTGGCCGCGTTATCCCCGAAGGGATCGCATGTGGCGAGTTGAACCTTTTTATTTCTAGAGGTAAGGGGCCTTCCACTTCAGTTGAAGTGTATTTTATTTCGGGGTTTGAAATAAACACCGAAACGGGAAATCATTTCTGACACCCTCGGTGGGATTCGAACCCGAGCTCACGGCATGGAATGCAAGCACACTACCAACTGAGCTATCGACCGGACATACTGTTGTGTTTTTAGGGTTCTGATGTTTTTTTTAAATTTTAAATATTGGTCTTCTTGATTAAAACTGCCGGAGATTTATTTTAAAGTAATTTATTTTAGTTCACAATCTATTTTACAATTCACATGTATGGTTGACTCTCGCTGACTTGGCCTGTACCGGCTACTAGTATTTGGAGACTCCCTGACCTGCAGGTGATTCACGCCTATTAAAACTACGGCTATCAAACTTTCTAGACTTAAATTCGCCTGGAAACGTCTATGATATTCCAAAAGCTTCCAATACAATTATTACTTATATAATATTTCCTTACTCTAGGTACTTAATAATAAGTCATCCTACAGCTAGAATCTATATGCACCTACCCTATTTATTTTGTTTATACCTAAGTACTATTTACAAAACAATACATTGGATGCCCGGTCCGTAGTACAGTGGCAACACTTCGGACTCGTAAATGGAAGGTTGTGAATTCGAATCCCGGCGGAGTACAAAAAATCTACACATCATTTATATTTCCAAATGTGCTCTTCGCTGGGTTGAAAAATTCATAAATCTTTACCAAAGACCGGTCACTGAAAGGTCTATCCAACCTTACAACAACTGGGTCTTGCTTGAGAATTGTGCGATTTATACAGCGACGACGAAGTTCGCAGAAGGCTCTCGAGGTGTGATACACAAAAACAGGGCTCACCAAATAAATCAGTCTAACTTATTTTTTTTTAACCCGGCCGGGTGACGTCATAATATTGTCTATGCCAATACACGCGTGGGCCTCATTTGTACAGAGACGAAAGTTTTAAATATATTTCAGGGGAACGTACCCAAATACAGGATCGTGGTACAGTTAAAACAATTAAATTACCCCTGAAAACTATTATACGGGGGAGACAAAGGAACCGCGTTTCAGGCTTCATGGCAATTAACGAATTCCTCAGTTAATGAAAACTGTCCCATTAACATATTAATTAGTAATTATCTACGAAATCGGAAATTTCATTTAAATTGGGGAAATTGTGATTACCTGTATTCAACAAAGGGGAAATAATATAGGTAGTGAAATTAAAGGGCAAAACTGAATAAGTGCTGATTCACTGATTTGAGAAATCGTGGATAAAACATTGTATTGTGTGTAACTTCTAATAGTAAGTTTTTCTCGTAGAAAATAGGAAAAACGTTGCCTTTTTCTGAGAAACCCATTTTAGCTTAATAGGTAACCTATGAATAATTTTAATTTAAGGTATCGATATGTAGACTTTAAAAGGGCTATTCTTAGACATTAAGTGGTCGGTTGAGCCCACGCTTTGACAAATTAATGATGCATTTGTATGAAGATCTGTCAATCCAAGATAGCCGCAAGTGAACAGCTGATTAGTCTTAATACTAAGCGCCCTTGGAGTGACATTGAGTTACGAAACGGCGCTTATAAGGAAAACATCATAATCATCATCATCATCATCATCATCATCATACAAATATTACAAAATTCGATAAAACTTCCAGCGCAGGCCCCATAAGTTTGTCAGCGTGTCAGCGTTGAAAGCGTGGGCTCAACCGACGACTAAAATGTCTAAGAATAGCCCCGTAAAAATTTGAAAATTTGTGTCGTAAATTTTTACATTTACGTAAAAAAATATTTTTAAGTAAATATTAATTTAAAATATGGAAGGATAAAGTCCGAAAGCGCTTAGGCATTTCGACGCAATCAACTATAATCTATCTATCTATAATCTAAGCTGCAAAAATATGTTAAAATTGAAGGCTCAGATTAAATGCATGCCCACAGACAGGCACAGTATGCTCAAACCCTCCTCGTACCCGTCCTGTATGTATGTGTCAGAAGGACCCACAGCACATGGACGCTCATGCAAAGCTATATATTTTCTCAAGTGGCGAAAGGCCTTCCCGTGAAGTGAAAGCAACGGCACGACAAAACAAGAACCTCTAGGTCAGAGGCGTGCCCATGACTCTAAAAGTAAATGGTTCGATGTTACTGAAGCTAATAGCATACCTCGGGTGGCACTCCTTGTGGGATTGTTGCTAGATCACGAGTAGCGTGAATAATGTTACACATAATACGAAATAATAATAATTTAAATCTAAGGACAGGATTACTGTGAATCCGCTGCGGATGCAGCTTGGCAAAATGAAGCGCAAAATCGCTCAAAAGCGGAGAAATTTGATTTTGTAGCAACAAAGTCTGCGTAACCGACTGGGCCAATGGCCGGCCGTACATGTATGTTCGCGCCTACACATTCTGCATGTGTGCATACAAATAAGCAAAACCTCACATGAACATAAACCTTGCAACTCCTGCCGCCGTTCCCTGAACCGGGGCGGCATTGGCAAAAGTGAACCGATTTTTACAGCACGGGTGGTCAGCCTCATACCAACCTATCAGTCAAGGAGCAATGAAAATAAAAGGTTTTTTTTCTTGAAAAGTTATTCCTTCATTAATGTATGCCCACAAGCAGACACGTCAAAGTTTTCACTTACACATGCCGCATGTGTACTTACAAAAAAAAACTAAACTCTCAAATGAATATAATCCCTGCAACTCTTACCGATTTTTCCTGAAACAGGGGCTACATTCGCAAGTGAAGCATTTTTTGCAGGATGAGTGAAACTATCCATATTCTAAAAAGTGGTTCACTTTGCTAATGTCACTCCTGTTTCAGGAGAGGTCATTGCAAGTTGCAGGGTTCATGTTCATTTGAGTTTTGTATTTGAATTTTAATAAATCACAATTCACATTATAGATCAGAAAAAATAAATACTTTTTAACTTCTAATCTTAATTTTAGTACAGAAAAAAACTCACCTTGAAAATCTACAGAGAGTAGTTTTGGAGACTTTTTTGAAGCACTTTTTGTATTACTTAAATTTTTATTTATATATTTTTAGTATATCTATAAAAGAGTTTTTGTATTGTATTCTGTATATTTTATTTGTGAATGTGGTGTGTTTTATATTTTGATAATAATTATTCTCATATATCGTTGCTAGATATTAATTAATATGAATAAAATTTTACATTTTTTTTTTTTAATTTTCTGATGTTACCAACGTAACAAGAATGTACTGCGTTTAATTAATTCCGCTTAGGTCGATATTACGTCTTAAAACTGTAAATAAAATGTCGATTTAATTATTCATGTGGCAACATCGTAACGAGAGTGTTCGAAATTTAAACGTTTCTTGAAATTTTGACGCCATCTTTTTTTCAGTTTTGTATGCTTGATTTCCATACAAAATTGAAATATTTTCAATCCGATGTAAAAAAATAACTGACTGTATACAGACTCTTAACATAATTTTATTTATTTATTAGTCAATGATTTTTGTTGTTTTTTTAAGTAAGCCAATTTTTTATCAAACAGCATTGCCAATGTAACCCCTGTTTTTTAGGGTAAATCGGTAAAAGTTGCAGGGTTTATGTTCATTTAAGGTTTGGATTTTAATTTGCAAGTACACATGCATCATTTGTATTCGCGAACTTACACGTGCCTGTTTTTTGGGCATGAATTTTGAATGCCAATATATCTTAGATTATATTTTAACAAAAAATTAAATGAACGATCTTAAAACAGTATTTTTGTGTACAATCTATTTCAAATTTTACTTACATCGGGTTTGAACATTACAAATTTTGTATGGAATTTGTGCTTCAAATACAAAATAATAGAAAGCATTTTAAAAGAATTTAATCTACGATAAATTTGATTGAAAAAAAAAACAAGTTTTTTTAGCGAAACAAAGATGATAGTATGTATGTTGGGGTTTGGTGGTTCACACAGTGAAAGTCCATTGTATTTATTTAAAAAAAAAACACAGTTTTATTTCACTTACAATAAGTGAGTGGACTGTAAGTGAATTAAAACTGTGTTTTTTTTTTAACAATAATTATAGTGTTTTGAGTGTTTTTTTTGTGCAGTGTTTTTTTACGTTGTCACTTTAGTTGAGAGTGGGTTTTCCGATGTTTTTTTGAGAGCCGCGTTACAGGGGACCGTCCGCGACGATTGCTGAGCCCGGAATGATGTGAATGGAAGGCGTGCGGCCTAGACAAGCATCTATATTATTATGGTGCACCCTGAAAAACAGGGTTGCCGATAAGGAAAATTTGTATGTAAAAAAAAATAAAAAAAAATTAAACATCTTTTTCTGAAATTCACCTTCCAATGGAGTGATTTTCTACTTTCTTAAACCTCTTGAAGGAGGAATGGTAATTTCAGAAATCAGAAGCGCTATTCTGCTAAATTACTTACGACCTAAGGCAACGAGCTGGCGATTCGTGTCCAAAAATAAGATGTACTGTGATTTTTTATCTATGGAGTTCTTTTGCAAGCGCTAGCGCCCCCGATTTGTTTTGGACACGAATCGCCAGCTCGTCGCCTTAAGGTCGTAAGGAATTTAACAGAATAACGCATCAGGCGTGTTGATAAATTATTTACGTAAACTATAAATGGTACAACAATATATTTGATGTAAAAAATGTCACCGCAAAAAAAACATGTTTTTTTTCACATTGTTTATGTGCTGTATTTTGGAAATATTTATTTGCTTGCATTCCATGCCGACAGCTCGGGTTCGAATCCCACCAAGGGTGTCCGAAATGATTTTCCGTTTCGGTGCTTATTTCAAACCCCAAAATAAGATTCTGGCAAGGTTTACTCAGCCTTCACAATAAATGAGTAACAGCCCCCTCGGGAGCTTCACGCGGCAAGAAGTTACATTATGTGTGTAGCTTTGTTGAGGTCTCACCAGCTCCCAGAGAGGCTGATTCTCATTTATTGTAAAGACTGAGTAAATCCTACCAGTATTTTATTTTGCGTTTGAAATAAACACCGAAACGGGAAATCATTTCTGACACCCTCAGTGGGATTCGAACCCGAACTCTCTGCATGGAATGCAAGCACTCTACCAACTAATCTATCAACCGGACTTTTTAAGCGCTTGGTAGTCGCTACAAAGCGACAATACTCAAGCAAGACCCAGTGGCTGTAAGGCTGGATGTTCCTTTAGTGACCGGTCTTTTGTAAAGGTATATGAATTTTTCCACTCAGCGAAGAGCAAAATATAAATGGTATATTTTTGTGGGATTCGAACCCACCACCTTCCATTTACGATTCTGAAGCGTTAACACTAGACTACGGAACGGTCAAAAAAGTGGGAATTCCCAATTACTTTTTTTGGCAACCCTACATAAAGGAGAATTCAAAAGCGACGCCGAAAGGACTCTCCCATCCCCTCCATGTCCGCTGGGTGTGGCATGTCCGCGCCGCTCGTAGCGTGGTCTGTCCCTCTCCAACACTATGTGAAACACATGCAGAGAGAGGTGGAAGAGGCGGCTGGAGACGGCGCAGCCAAAGAAAGTCCTTGAAATGATCAGTGCTATTCATAGTCGGGATTTAGTAAACTCTAAAAGTGTTATTCAGAGTCGAATGTAAATAATAATTTTAGGTTTTAAATGCTTTTAAGGCGCCTTTATACCCTAAATCTGCCGTTTTTGTTTCCTACAATTTAAAAAGAAAAAAAAAATAAAACGCTTTGAAAAAATGTGTTTTTTTTTTTTTTTTTTGTGGTGGCAATTTTTAAGTTATATATTTTGATCAAAATCTATAATTAAGATACAAACATAATAAATATGCTTGATTTATTTCATTACTGTAACTCTTTTGCTAAGACCATATAGTGTAAGAAACAAAAACGGCAGATTTAGGGTATAAAGGAGCCTTAAGGAATCCTGTGCGGGAGACTCTACGGGTCTATGACAATTTTTGTAGTGCCGCAGGGGTGTAGGTGATGTGGCAGTTGATATCCTGAGCTTTTGTGGCAGCTACGTAGTGTCGTGTTGTGTGTTGCGTTGGCTTTGTAATGAGACACTGCATGGGATGTTTCGGAAGAATAATGTAAAAAACAAAGTTGTTCTCTACGGGTTGAGTTATCTTCTCGAGCGCTTTCGGTGTGATCACACCATTATCAAGAGAGCAGAGAAAATAAATCGGCTCGTGAAGAAAGAAATTGATTTTATTTTTACATTGTTAATTTAGAATTAATCTTTACAATATCAGTAAACAAACTGTATGAAAGTTAAGTCTACGTAGTCAGTCGTAGACTAATTTCTCATACAGATATCTACAGTCAGTTGTAGACTTAGTTCTCATACAGATATGCAGTCAGTCGTAGACTAAAATCTCATACAGATATCTAGAGTCAGTCGTAGACTAAGCTCTCATACAGATATCTACAGTCAGTCGTAGACTTAGTTCTCATACAGATATGCAGTCAGTCGTAGACTAAAATCTTATACAGATATCTAGAGTCAGTCGTAGACTTAACACTCATACAGATATCTACAGTCAGTCGTAGATTAAACTCTCATACAGATATCTACTGTCAGTCGTAGACTAAAATCTCATACAGATATCTAGAGTCAGTCGTAGACTTAACACTCATACAGATATCTAGTCAGTCGTAGATTAAACTCTAATACAGATATCTACTGTCAGTCGTAGACTTAGTTCTCATACAGATATCTAGTCAGTCGTAGACTAAGCACTCATAAAGATATTCACAGTCAATCGTAGACTTAACTCTCATACGGATATCTACAGTCAGCCGTAGACTAAGCATTCATACAGATATTCAGTCAATCGTAGACTTAACTCTCATACAGATATCTACAGTCGTAGACTAAGTACTCATACAGATATTCAGTCAGTCGTAGTCTTAACTCTTATACAGATATTTCGTAAAACCTTCATATTTAGAGTCAGTCGTAGCACAAAACCTCAAATTATAATAATTCAAAATTAGTCGTAGATCAGCCCCATCGTTGAACTTCAGAATCAGTCGTAGACTAGTCTCTCTGTGTGATTCAAAATCATTCGTAGAACCACCAAACTCTGTGATATTCACTCATTGTTAGTCTCGTAGACCCGTCTCTCAGTGTGATTCAGAATCATTCGTAGACCCATCTCTCAGTGTGATTCAGAATCATTCGTAGACCCATCTCTCAGTGTGATTCAGAATCATTCGTAGAACCACCAAACTCAGTGTTAGTCTCATGGACCAGTCTCTCAATGTGATACAGAATTATTCGTAGACCAATCTGAAAAGACTGCTTCAATACGGCACTAAAGCAACACATAGTGGTTCAGACAAAAATATCGCCACCTTAAAGGTAAAACTGAATTAGTGCTGATTCACTGATTTGAGAAATCGCGGACAAAACATTTTATTGTGAGCAACTTCTCATAGTAAGTGAACTAATTATAAGGAAGTGCTCATGAAAAACGTTTAAACTATAGGATATTCACACTCTTTTAGTGTTTTTTCTCCTAGAAAATTAAAAAAAATGTGCATTAATATGAGAAACCCATGTTAGCTTAATATGTACTTTTTCAGTTTTGTCTTTAAGGTATGAATGTATTGATAAACTCTGCTCCTTGAATACTGTAAATGAGGTTTGAGGTTGAGGTTGAGATTGGTTGAGATTGAGGAGATTGTGAAAGAATGGGATATACAAAGTGAGCGTAAAAGAAGAAAATGCATGAAAAAGGTGATGGATATGAATGAATTGAAAGAGGTATGTAAGGATAGGAAAAAATGGAGGCAACTCTGCAGAGGCTCTGGCCACCCCTAGCGGAATGGCGACAGAGTTACAGTTACAGTTACAGTACAGGTGTAAGAAGTCAAATAAAACAAAAGTAAATACTTTAAATAGTGAGCTTTATTTACAAAAATGAAAAGTATTTGAATAATAATTTTACCAGTTATTTGAAAAAGAAAAAAACAGCTAATAAATTGTTCCTTGACTAATAGATTGGCATGAGGCTGACCACCCATGCTGTTCAAAATGGTTCACTTTGCCGATGTCACCCTATTTTCAGGGACAGGCGGCAGGAACCGATAAGTTTATGCTCACGTGAGGTTCGGAGTTTATTTTGTAAGTGTACATGCAGCATTTGTAAGCAAGAAATTACTTGTATCTGCTTGTGGGCATGCATTTAATATGAATTTTAAATGTAAAAATATTCTTGCAACTTATCATTATACAGGCATTGTTCCTTGACCAATAGGTTGGTATGATGACCCCCTCTGCTGTAAAATTTTTGCCCACTTTAGCCAGTGCCATCCCGGTGTCAGGGCGCAGGCGGGGTTCAAACTCGCGCTAGTTTCGATAACGCAGACTCGTTTGCCGACGACTTATCCGCTCGACAATGTCAGCAACTTGAAAAAATTAATAATAACTGGCAACACAATAAAACACAGCGTCACACACCAAGGAACCTTATTGTAGACTTGTGAAAATACAATTAACTTGGACTTTTATCAATCTGTCCTAAAATGGAATGAAATCAACAGATTTGTTAACAAACAAAAAAAAACATTTTTAATAATAAATCAGGCATGTGTTAACAAAAAGGTTTAAACGAAATGGAAAACCTTAGACTCTTGTTATTCGGACACACTACACACTTTTGCCAATGCCACCCCGCTTTCAGGGAAAGGCAGCAGGAGTTGTTGACCTCTATTTCACAGGAAT
This sequence comes from Agapetus fuscipes, assembly GCA_951799405.1. Taxonomy (NCBI): domain Eukaryota; kingdom Metazoa; phylum Arthropoda; class Insecta; order Trichoptera; family Glossosomatidae; genus Agapetus; species Agapetus fuscipes. The sequence goes on along the minus strand of OX637352.1, from coordinate 1,434,499 downwards.
TCCGTGTTCATTCCAAGAACTTTAAATTCAGATGTTCTGAGTAGTTCTTTGGTTGATGGTATCTGCTCTAGCTTCTACATGGTAGAACACAATAGGATACATTATTTTCTTTTGAAAAAGCAAAGGATGAATTCTTTAGACTGCTGTGAACGTACATATCCATGCTAAAATTGACATGCCAACATACAAAATATTCAATAACTAACAGAATAAGCATCGTGTAACATGTAATCAATGGCCGTTGAGGTTGCGGATTTAGGGCAAATCAATGGCCATTGAGGTTATGGATTTGGGCCAATCAATGGCCATTCAGGTTGTAGATTTGGGCTACATCAACGATCATTGAGGTTGTCTATTTGGACCAATCGATGGCTATCAAGGGTTTGTGGATTTGAGCCAATCAATGGCCATGGAGGTTGCGGATTTGGGGCAAATCAATGGCCATGGAGGTTGCGGATTTGGGACAAATCAATGGCCATGGAGGTTGCGGATTTGGGGCAAATCAATGGCCATTCAGGTTGTAGATTTGGGCTACATCAACGATCATAAAGTCATCAATGGTTTAATAGACAGTCCCACCCTGTTGGAGGGTTTCAGGTTGTTAGTGCCAAATTATTATAATCGGGGGCGAGGTCATGATCTTTTTCATGTACCAATGAGCCGCACCGATGTCTTGGCACAGCATCCTTTAACTCGGAGTGTCAAACTCATTAACGAGTCAAAAATAGACATATTTCAATATAATTTAGACCGGTCGATAGCTCAGGTGGTAGAGTGCTTGCATTCCATGCCGAAAGCTCGGGTTCGAATCCCACCGAGGGTGTCAGAAATGATTTCCCGTTTCGGTGTTTATTTCAAACCTCAAAATAAAATACCGGCAAGGTTTACTCAGCCTTCACAAGAAATGAGTACCAGCACTCTCGGGAGCTGGGAACCCTCCACTTCAACTGAAGTGGTTGGCGTAAGGCCGGCCCCCATACCTGTAAAAATAAATAGGTTCAACTCGCCACATGCGACCCCTTCGGGGATAACGCGGCAAGAAGTTACACTATATGTGTAGCTTAGTAGAAAATTTAGACACCTTCAAAAGTATGGTGAGAGTTCCTCCCAGCTTGTTGATGGCTGTGAGGGTGCACTGTAATTAGGGCAACCTGTTGTGCGAAAAAAAAAAAAAAATCATTGAGGTTGTCTATTTGGACCAATCGATGGCTATCAAGGGTTTGTGGATTTGGGCCAATCAATGGCCATTGAGGTTGTGGATTTGGGACAAATCAACGGCCATTCAGGTTGTAAATTTGGGCTACATCAACGATCATTGAGGTTGTGGATTTGGACCAATCAATGGCTATCAAGGGTTTGTGGATTTGGGCCAATCAATGGCCATTTAGGTTGCGGATTCGTACCAAATCAACGACCATTCAGCTTGTAGATTTGAGCCACAACAACACCCATCAAGGTTGTGGATTTGGGACAATCAATGGCCATTGAGGTTGTGAATTTGGACAAAATCAACCCAACCACTGAGTCGGAGGATTTGTACAAAATTAACGGTCATCGAGGTTGCAGTTTTGGGCCAAATCAATGGCCATCGAGGTGGTGGATTTTTAGTGAAATCTACGGCCATTCAGGTTGTGCGGTTCTAGGAGATGTTCAAGGTCTTCTCGGCCGGCTTGTGCTGCTTGGACTCTTGCTTCCGTCCAAGAAGATCAAAGTGCGAATGACTATGGGGAGCCTGTGAATGAGAAAATAAGATTTCAACGACATAATTAAGGAGATAATGGACTCTGAATATTCAAAATATCCCTCGGCTATGTGATGTCATCGATAGTAAGTGATGTGACTGTGACCAAGCTACACATAGAAAGTACATAACTTCATGCCGCAATCTCCGCAAAGGGCTCACATGTGGAACGTATTTATTTTTACAGGTAAGGGAGCCAACCTTACGCCTACCATTTCAGTTGAAGTGAGGGTTTCCCAGCTTCCAAAGGGGGCTAGTACTCCTTTTTTGTGAAGGCTGAGTAAGCCTTGCCGGTATTTTACTTTTGGGTTTGAAATAAACACCGAAATGGAAAATCATTTCTGACACCCCCGGTGGGATTAGAACCCGAGCTCACGGCATGGAATTCAAGCACTCTACCAATTGAGCTATCGACCGGACTGAGTAAAAATAAATTCCCTATAATCAGGGATTTTTTCTAGTTCACAGCACTGTGAGCCCATACACTTGGCGGTAATGCTAAATGCAGAACGGTGCACTTTAGTGTCTTTTCAAACTACCTACATAATATTGTATTGAAATTGACTCTGTACTGTCTTTAGCCCGGCCCGGTGACATCACATTTATTCCCTACATTTCAAATATTCCGAGTCCATTGTATCTTAATACATAGCATGAGTGTGTTAAAAAGCCATGCTGTAAGTGTATACAAAAAAAAAATAACTTGCAAGAAGTCCATTTTAGTAAATGTGAATAGTTTTTGAGAATATTATATTGTAAGGTTTTGAATTAGTATAATGGTATAGTAAAAAGCTTTCACACTGTTTAATGGACTGTGAACATTAAAAAATACCCCTCAACTATGTGATGTCACCCATAGTAAACTAAAAAACAAATTCCCCATAATCAGGGATTTTTTTCTAGTTCACAGCATTAAGTCATTACTATGCCAGACAAAGAAAACACTAACAATAAATTATTATTTTTGTAAAATATGACTAAGAAATACACAGAAATAAAATATGAATTTCTTGCATATCTCCACCTTAAAGGTAAAACTGAATAAGTAGGTACTGATTAACTGATCTGAGAAATCGTGGATAAAATATTTAATTGCGAGAAACTTCTCATTGCAAATTGATTAATTATAAGGAAATACTCATGAGAAACTTCTAAACTACAGAACTGGCACACTTTTGTAGTGTTTTTTCTCGTAGAAAATAGAAAAAAAGATGCATTTATCTGAGAAACCCATGTTAGCTTAATATGCCACTTATTCAGTTTTACCTTTATGGCATTGATATAATAATGTGTTCTGATATACTTCAAATTGAATTCGGTAAGTTGAAAAATTATAAAACAAAAAATTAAACCAAGTAAAATTACACACTTTCAATGATTTTAAAGATTTAAAAACAAGTAGACATGTTTTTAACCTCCAAAACATCTGTCATCTGTCAGATTTCAGTGGCTTTGTATGGATGAGAGACTAGTGCCTCTGGCCGTCAGATTTGCAACTAACCTAACCTAACCCAACCCAGCCAAATGACATCAAATATTTTTTTGAATGTTCAAAGTCCATTGTAAGACAACAACAACAAAAACTTACAACCAACATGAATCATCACCCCAGTGCTTGTTTAACTTATCTACCATGATTTGAATTTTCATATAAAATGCGAAGAAACCTTTTCCCCGACCTAATATAGAGCTGCAATCTGAGCTAAGAAAAAAACGTAAGTCTCTATAATGTGAGAGTTGTTTAAAATATTTGTTAAATCAATTTTCAGTTTTCATAAAACAATTGGTCCAGTACACATACAAACATTTCTCATGTGAAATTACCTGTGTTGGAGATAAGACAAACAAGCACTGATGGGACGGAATGTAAAACAAATGTTAGAATGAGTTAGCGTGGAGTATAAATTATAAAATGATAAATGTTTTTCCAACTAACTAGGTGATAAGGAGTCACTTTACATCGTCACTGTCCGAGGAGCACTCGCTGTCGCTGGAGTCCCTGTAGGGGCCGATGCCGGGCAGGACGCCGATGCAGCGGAGGCCGCCCGAGACCGCGGCCACGGACACTGCGGCCGCGGGGAGGCTGGGAGGTCTGGAAGAGCCGGCGGTGCGGTAGGATTTAAGTTATGATGATAATAACAATAATAATAGGATCATTTTTTTGGTGAGCGCTGTTTTTGTGTGAATCACACCTCAAGAGCCCTCTGGAAGCTTGGTCGTCGCTGTAGAAAGCGCCAATTCTCAAGCAAGACCCAGTTGCTGTAAGGCTGGATGGACCTTTGGTGACCGGTCTTTGGTAAAGGTATATGAATTTTTCACCCAGCGAAGAGCGTATTTGAAAATATACATGGTATATTTTTGGTGCTCTGCCGGGATTCGAACCCACAACCTTTTATTTACGGGTCAGAAGTGTTAACTACTAGACTACGGACCAGTAGAATAATAATAATGATTTGTGGAATGCTGTTTTGTAACTTTTGTCACTGCAGGGAGCTTTCGAAGGTGTCCTGCAATGGTGAACGCGCGCAGTCACCAAACAATGCGGTCAATTTTCTTTTTTATTAGGTTTTTTAAGCAAAAATGACTGTTAGACTGAAACGCAGGGCCTTTGAGTCATGCGTGCTTCCAGTATCCACCTATGGCTTGGAAACGAAAGGGCTCACTCAGTATAGCGCCAACAGACTGAGGACGTACCAAAGAGCCATTGAAAGGAGGATGCTGGAAATCAGTCTCAGAGACAGAGTTCCTAACCAGGAGATCCGTAGGCGCACTGGTGTCACTGATGAAATACAGCGAGTGGTCTGTTTAAAGTGGCGCTGGGCTGGTTAAGTTGCAAGGCAGGACCATGCCAGGTGACCGAAAAGGATCGTCCAGTGGCGGCCGAAGAATCTGAGATAGTGGTTTGGCAGAAGCACAATATTCCTTCTTTCTTGCAGCAGTATCATAGGTATGATGATCGCCAATCTTCAACTGAAGAGGTACAAGAAGAATATACACTTGATTATTTCTATCATCGTTCTTCGGACACGTCCGTGGCAATGAGGATAGCCTGGAACGACTGGTTGTGATCGGTGGCTTGGAGGGGAAGAGAGGAAGAGGTAGATCCCCACACGATGGACCGATCAATTGAAGACAGTAGCTGGCACTTTGGTGGTTGGAGCGCAGTCAAGAAGAGTGGTTGCTTCCACACGGGTCACAAACCTCAGCAATAAGGAACAAGTTTAAGATGAAATCATATAAAATATACACTTACGGAATTTCTGTACTATGGACACCATTCTCGGAACTGTTATTTGAATTTCCGGAGTTTCCATTGGTGGATGACGTTGACACTTTAGCCTGGGGTTCTTCACTCTTCGCGGAATCTGTCTCACTGGTTTTACGCTTTCTGACGATCACCTGGACAAAACAATTACATCAAAATGTAAATATTGAATACATGAAACATCAGAAATTCTGAAAGAGCTGGTATCTCTTTCGATCACAACCATACAAAGGCAAACTCATAGATTAGCGAAACCAAGACAAAGCTGTAATTCTGACGAAATCCCGCTGGGGGCGGCCAGAGTTCCTGCAGATTTGCCTGAACTTTTTCCTATTATTGCATACCTCTTTCAATTCATTCATATCCATCCCCTCTTTCATTCGCTTTGTAAATCCCATTCTTTCACAATTTCACCAATCTTATCCAGTCTTACTTTTCTCAAATCATCCTTGACTAAAATTCTTTCTCTGTAATTTTTGACCAATCCGTAGTCTCGTAAATGGAAGGTTGTGGGAGTACAAAAAATATAACATTTATATTTTCAAATGTCCACGTGACAAAATGTCATCGATGGTGGCCTTAAGTCAACACTTACAAAAGATTCTCAGAACCGCAACCCAACAGGGTGTAATTTAAAATCATCGAGCCTTCAAATTCCTTCACTTATGGCTCTCATTGCTTGCTTGTGTTCTGAGCCACCTTGTCTTGTTTTACACTGGAGAGAGTGTTAGCCTCACGGGAGGACCTTCTGCCACTTGCATCTATATAATGTTTTGCATGCGAGTCCTGTGACACATCCCCGGATGGGATGGATGTACAGGGCGTGGGGCAGAGGAGGGAGAATATGTCGTCGATGGACATTGTGTCGTTGGACATTGTGTCGTTGGACATTTTGTCTTTGGAAATATTGTCGTGGAACCGTTATCCCCGAAGGCGTCGCTTGTGGCGATTGGGACCTATTTATTTATACAGGTAAGGGTACAGTAACGCCACCCACTTCAGTTAAAGTGAGGGTAATGTTTCTAGTAGTCATAAATTGAAGTTGTGAGTTACCCCTTGCAGTTTATTGCGTATATTGTTGGGAGAAGGTTTCTTGTGGCTGTTGGCAGGCGTGGGACGGATCCCGCTGATCTGCTGCAGCCGCTCTCTCTCAACACTGTCCTGCACTGTGCTCACTCTTTCCCTACAAAAACAAACATGAAAAACCATTGACTTACAATATATTCATCAATTAAAAAAAGAGAAATAGACCAGAGCTCTCAGAATACTCAGAACATAAGATGAAAATGCTCCACGCCATTGCTAGAAAAACACTGTGAGACAGATTAAGGAACTCAGAAATTAGAAGCATGTGTGACACTAAGGACATCGTCAGATGGAGTATGAAGAGTAGACGGTTATGGAGGGGCTATGCATCTGGCACAAATGAAAGTAGGTTAAATCGCTGCACACAAAATACCAGATAGCTGGCATATACCAGAACAGTACCCTTAGTACAAGTTGCAAAACTTGAGAAAAGTAAAGTTTACGGAAAATATTAAAGAAGGATTTCTCCCAAAATCTGCCGTTTTTGTTTCTTACACTTTATGGTCTTAGCAAAAGAGTTACAGTGATGAAGAAAAACACGTTCAAACAAACAAAAACGGCAGATTTTGGGGGAAATCACTCTTTAATCATTGCCGTAAACTTTACATTACTCAAGTTTTGCAACTTGTAGGTACTAAGGGTACAGGTGGTTTTCTGCATTGCAAAATAACAAAAAACTGCAAATAGATGATACATCTGTTACAACTAATATTAATGCTTATTATCCTTAGTTAGAAAGAGAAAATAAATGCAAAAAAGGTCATGGTCATAATGGTATATAAACAAGGCGATCATTGTAATAAGTTTTAGACAAAAGAAATGCAATTTTCAGTGTTGTAAAATGGCCATGTCTAAGCTGGATAAAATATGGAAAGACCAGGTTATGAGTATCCAGAGTATCAGCACCAAGATAAAGCTTGTCAGGAGTCTGGTCCACTCTACTGTACCCTTAGTACGAGTTGCAAAACTTGAGTAATGTAAAGTTTACGGCAATTATTAAAGAGTGATTTCCTCCAAAATCTGCCGTCTTTGTTTGTTTGAACTTGATTTTCTTCATCACTGTAACTCTTTTGCTAAGACCACAAAGTGTAAGAAACAAAAACGGCAGATTTTGGGAGAAATCACGCTTTAATATTTTCCGTAAACTTTACTTTTCTCAAGTTTTGCAACTCGTACTAAGGGTACTGTTCTCTATGCTGCTGAGACATGGGCCATAAAAGCAGCAGAAAAGAGGAAAATTGGTGTTTACAAAGCTCTGAATCCCATGGACGGCTAGACGTATAAAAAAATCCATTCGTCACGAGCTACGTTTGGATGGCTTGATTCTGGCCAGCGTATGTACACGCCGTATTCTTCAGCTTTTCGAGCACGTTGTCTGTGGCAATGAGGATAGCCTGCAATGACTGTTTGTGATCAGCGGCTCGGAGGGGAAGAGAGGAAGATCCCCTACGCGATGGATCAATCAAGAAGTAGGCCCCTCGGTATTTGGAGCGCTGCGGTCAGCGCAGTCAAGAGAGAACTGGAGAGAGCGGTTGCTTTCACACGGGTCACAACCCTAAGTAATGAAGAACAAGATTAAGAAGAAAAAACATGCTTACCTAAAGTCTCTCATTTCCCGCTGTTCCTCAAGGGAAATTTGCCTGGCAACATTGGCCTTTTGATGTTCTACTTGCTCCAGGAAACCCACTTCGTCATCGTCCAGGCCTCGGATCATGTTCTCTAAAACACGAAACACAACTAAGCTGCACACATGTTGCATTTTTTACAGCATTGTTCCCTAACGGATCACATGGGAGTTTTTTCACAGGTAAAAAGGCCAGTCTAACACCCACCACTTCATTTGAAGCGAGGATTTCCCTACTCCCGAATAGCTGAGTAAAACTTGGCAGTATTTATTTTGAGTTTGAAATAAACGTAATCAACAAAATGACGATGTCTCAAAGAGCTATTGAAAGGAGAGTGCTGGGAATCAGTCTCAGAGACAGGGTTCCCAAGCAGGAGATCCGTAGACGCACTGGTGTCACTGATGTTATACAGCGAGTGGCCTGCTTAAAGTGGCGCTGGGCTGTACCCTTAGTATGAGTTGCAAAACTTGAGAAAAGTTAAGTTTACGGAAAATATTAAAGAGTGATTTCTCCCAAAATCTGCCGTTTTTGTTTCTCACACTTTATGGTCTTAGCAAAAGAGTTACAGTGATGAAGAAAATCAAGTTCAAACAAACAAAAACGGCAGATTTTGGGGGAAATCACTCTTTAATAATTGCCGTAAACTTTACATTACTCAAGTTTTGCAACTCGTACTAAGGGTTCTGGTCACATGGCATGGTAGGTGCTGAAAATGATTGTCTAGTGTCGGCCAGGATGTCCAAGTGAGGAAAGGGGAGACCCAAACTGAGGCGGCTGGACGACATCAAGGGAACTGTAGGCAGAGGATGGCTGAACACAGCAGCATATTTGGAATGCCCAAATTCGCTCACACCACTTTGCTGTTAACAAAACTACATTGGCTTTACTTCTTGGAGACGGTGGACTACCGTGTTTGTCTTATGGTGTACAAAGCCATCAATGGTGTGGCTCCATCATAATAATAATAATAATATCCTTTATTTCCATACAAATTTACAGTTGCAAAACCAATACATTTGACGGACAATATACATACATGATATACACATAATAAACAACATTACACATAAGACACGGATGTACACAGTTAACTACATATACCTAGAGATGACACCTCTAGATAAACGGAAAATGACTTACAAGTTTCATGGAAGATATCTATTGATATTCCATTCAACATCCTCATTGCACAGTGGATTCCATCATGCATCACATTTGTTTTGGTAGATGGGAGGTAAAAGAAAGGAGTAGTGGTTGGGAGCATAGAAATTTATTTTGCTTAAAAGCGTGGGATTATGGATGTGACCATGTAGGAGTAGGAAAAAATGTTTGAGGAGATGGATGGACCGACGGGAAGATAAAGAGTGAAAGGAGGTTGCACCCAGGAGATACGCTGCAGGGAAGTACATGTAATTATCAGCATCATATGGATAGTATCCATATTTTGCTGAATACAGTGATCTTAAGAATTATCATATATATCATATATAATAATAATAATATTAGGATGATTTATTTGGTGAGCGCTGTTTTTGTGTGTATCACACCTCAAGAGCCCTCTAAATATATCATCATATCGAACTGACAAGATTTCGCCTTTTGAGGTGGGTGTGAAAAGGCAGACAGATCTGCGGGCGATGGTGTGAGAGGTTTAGAGGAGGCTTATGTACAGAAGTGGACTGAGAAAGGTTGAGGAAGAAGGAAGAAGAATAAACATCGAAACGGGAAATCATTTCTGACACCCTCGGTGGGGATTGAACCCTTGCTCTCTGCATGCGTTGTGTATTTTGATTGTATGATATTCTCACTTAGTTTATGGGCCTCTTCATAATCCGCATCTCTTTTGTTTTTCTGCTCCTCCAATCTCTGATATAACGGACGAGGATCGAAAGCTTCTTCTGGTGCCTCTGTAAAAATTAACATGCAATGAAATATACAATGAAAAAAGAGATATAAGATTAAAAGAAGTATAATGACTAGACAGTAGCATAGTGGTCAACCCTTCAGAATCTTAACTGGTAGGTCGTAGGTTCAATTTCCGGGCAGAGAACAACAAAATTTTCGAGTAATTTTCAAAATTTGCTCTTCGTAACCGGTTACCAAAGGTCCATCCAGCCTTACAGCAATCTTATACTAGTTGAGTAATTGAAGACCGAGTTCGCAGAGGGCTCTTGAGGAATGATCCACATAAAAAGGAGCTGACCAAATAAATATAATCCACACATTTTTCTTATGTATAAAAAAATGTTGACATGCTAAGGCATCAGGCTCTTTATTTTAGTATTTTGTATATTCCTTGACTTATAGGTCGGTATGAGGCTGACCACCCACACTGTAAAAAATGGTTCACTTTGCAATATCACTTTTGCTTCAGGGAAAATCAGCAAAGTTGCAGGGCTTATGTTCATTTGAGAATTGTATTTTAATTTGTATATAAACATGCAGTATTTGTTAGCGCAAACTCATCCGTGTCTTTTTGTGGGATATTTTAAATGTTTTTATATCTTTGCAACTTAGATAATAGATCTAGAAAAATATAACGTGTTTTTTTATTGTTCTCACCTTCAGGCTGATCTTCCGTTCTAACCTTTTCCCATTCTTCTTGGCGTCGTTTCTTCGCCTCGGCAATTTCCGCCTCAGAAATAAAACCGGAACTCATTTTTGTAATATTTTTCCAATTAAAACTATGTTTTGATTGTGTATTATTGACAAAATAAAAATTTCATAAATACAATGACAGCTACTGGCGCCGACATCAAATTTGTGCAATGAATGCTGTGATCGTCTCATTTTTTTTCCAACAAAAATCAAATGAAAAATATTGTACCTATTTAATTAACAAAATTCAAAAATATTTTTAAATGCAAACAATATTTGTAGGCATTTTTTTGTGTGTTTGTTTTATTTTTTTACACTATTTTTTTTTTTTAAGTACTGCCATCTAGGATTTAGTAGGCACACTAATATTATAATTATATCCACATCAAATGTCAAATGTATGACATTAGAGAAAAATGTAAACAAAACTAGAAAATAGTACGTGTCATTTTGATAACGCCGTGTCGAGATGTTAAAGGCTGTAATTCTGATTGGAGGTCCCGAAAAGGGTAAGAAAACCCCAGATTGCTTAATCAAATCCTTGTTTCTCTGTTTGAATCGATACTTTTTTCTCAGGGACCCGATTCCGGCCGCTGTCTTTGGATATTCCCAAGCCTCTGTTCCCGGTAGCTGGTCTACCATTGATTCAGCACCACATAGAGGCTTGCGTGCAGCTGCAGCAATGCAAGGAGATCCTGATCATTGGTTCATATCCTCCTTCTCTATTGCAACAGTTCCTGACGGATGTCCAGAAGGAATATCAAATAAATATAAGGTAACCTAACCTTTGAAATTATATTTTATACCTACCATAACTTGCTAAAGACAGGACAGAGTGCTGTTACTGTTACTGTATCCTGCCGCCGTTCCAATAGGGGTGGCAGGTACCTCTGCAGATGTGTCTCAACTTTTTTCTGTCCTTGCATATATCTTTCATCTCTTTCCTCATATATAATCTTCTCATTCTCTCTCTGCAGGTTCCATTCTTTCGCAATCTCACCTTTATGGTCTATCCATTTCTTCCTTGGTCTTCCCCTTCCTCTCTTTCTTCTGGCATTTCCTCTATACATTTTCTTTGTTAGTCCTTCATCATTCATTCTTTCAAAATATCCAAACCATCTCATCGTGTTTTTTTGTACTTTCATTCTTAAATTCTCTTTTATACCACACTCGTTCATCACCCAATCATTACGTACTTTATCATTCAGTGTCTTTCCAGCCATTGCTCTCAGGTAAGCCATTTCAACAGTACATTTAATATAACTATACTATAATAATCTAACTTACAAAGATGTAAGAAAATTCAAGATTAATAATAAATGCATGCCCACAAGCGGGCGCATGTAAGTTTGCGATTATAAAAGCTGCATTTACACTAACAATCTGGTAAAGTCTAGTAAGGTGGTATGTAACGATTCTCCATGTTTCAAGAATGATCTTTATTTTTAGTATTAATTAGAGACCGAAATTCTCTGCAGCTTCAGAAATCATTCTACCACTGTAATGTGCAAGTGTAAAGTGACTCTGTGTCCGAACCGAATGTGAAAACTTCTGAAAAGTTTTCTTATAAAATAAACCAATTCTTATGTTGTATATTCCCCAGATATCTCCAGGAGTTCACAGCCTTGGGGACGGCTGGTGGCATGTACCACTTCAGGGACCAGATCCGTGCTGGTGGTCCGTCGGCGTTCTTCGTCCTCAATGGAGACGTCTGCGCCGACTTTCCCCTTCAGCAACTCCTGGATTTCCACACAGAGAGAAGTCCAGAAGCCTTGGTGAGAATCTAATCTAATCTAAGTTGCAAAGATATGTACATAACATTGGGGATTCACATTACATGCATTTCACAAGCAGACACATACAAGTTTGCGCTTGCACATCCCGCATGTGAACCTACAATATAAAAATCAAATCTCAAATGGACATACGCCCTGCAACTCATGCCGACCTTCCCTGAAATAGGGGTGACATTGGCAAAGTGAACCATTTTCTACAGCATGGGTGGTCAGCCGCTAGTCAAGCAAGTCAAGGCAACCCATAAGTCAAGGAGCATACACAAACATAGAAAAAACTTACTATTGAAATTTTCAAGTGAACAATTTTTGATTTTCATTTGACGCTTTCCTATTATTTGACATCAGAAACAGTTTTTTCAACAATGTTAACATTAAAAATTCATATTAAATGCATACCCACAAACAGACATATGTGTGTTCGCGCTTACAAACGCTGCATGTGTACTTACTAATTAAAATCTAAACCTCAAATGAACATTAATCCTGCAACTAATACTTTACAACTTTAACCGAGCTTCCCTAAAGCGAAATAAGTAGAGTATGTACGGTGGAAATGAAGCATTTGAGAAGCATGACAGGAAAAACTCAATAGAATGTGGAACGAATGGATTAAGAAAGAATGTAATTTGAAAGTGGATGTGAAAGTTAAGGTACAAAAGAATGTGATGAGATGGTTCGGGCTTGTGGAAAGAATGAACGATGATAGACTGACAAAATATATATACAGAGGTAGTGTGAAAGGAAAAAGAAGTAAGGGGCGACCGAGAAAAGTATGGAGTGAAGAGATTGTGAAAGGATGTACAAAGCGAGCGTAAAATAAGAAAATGCATGAAAAAGGTGATGAACATGAATGAATTGAAACAGGTATGTAAGGATAGGAAGAAATGGAGGCAGCTCTACAGAGGTTCTGGGCACCCCTAGCAGAATGTTGACAGAGTTACAGTTACCCTGAAACAGGAGTGACATTGGTGTCGTACGGATTGACCGGCGGGGCTTTAGCATGGTTCTCCTCCTATCTGGTGGAACGCAGGCAGGCGGTGCGTGTTTGTGATAGTGTCTCACCTACCTACTCGCTGTCCTCTGGGGTTCCACAGGGCTCTGTGCTGGGTCCGATTCTTTTTATATTGTACTAGCAGACCAAACCGCGCTCTCGCACGGTTGGCTGCTAGGCCCTACGGGCAGTTTGAAGTCCGGCTTCGCCAGCACACTTTACCCCTGCTCTGATTTTTAAAAGATCCATGAGAACTGACCAACAACAACAACAAAAAGTGGACAGTTTTACGGTAGAATCCCAGGCCTGATCGTGCTATTTTCTATTGTTGTGCAGGTGCTGAAGTCTTTATCCTGCTTTTTATTTCTGCTCTTTATTTTTCTGGTGATGGTTTATAATGATGCTCGACACGATCATTATCAATTAAGTGTATAACTTGTCTTTTCTGCTCTTTTTCGTTTTGCTGGTAATAGTATCTTAAGCGTACCTGTGTTGCTTGCAATTGTCTTATAGTGGCATGAAACAGGACTGCGTTTGCCATACGGCATTGTTTTGTTGGTACTGGTGCTTTTGTTTTTAGATTGTTCCAGCTGCTCTTATTGTCATGAAATGCCTTCAAACTGCTCGTCCTGCTCTGAATTATCTTTTGACATCTTTAAACTGCTTGTGATACTTTTCACGATATTTTAGTGTCTGATACTGCTTGGTACCTGAAGATACCTTAAAATGCCTAAACTCACAATCTACAAAAAATCTAAGTATGGGAAAACGTTCGACCCATCGACAGAACTCTAAGAAAAAAATGACTTTTGAAAATTAAAAAAAAATAAACTTTGTACCTTTTTTTATTTTTATATATAAGACACTTTGTATGAAATTTTACTTTTTAAATATTTGTTCAAAGAAATATGCCGTAGAAAAAAAGTTTCTTCCAACATTCATGGGGTTTACTAAAATGCATTTTAAATTCGAGTATGAGGCCTAGACATTCAAAATGGCCGCCTGCAGAGCAATGTATTTTTTTAGTTGGTATCGCGGGTATGCAAAATATACACTTGGCGGGATTGTCCTATTACATATCATTACATTTCGCTAAATTATAATTGTTTGTGTAGCATCAAAACAGTTGATTTTTTTACTTATAAATTTGACTTTTTTGTGAAAATCAGGTTTTTCAAAATTTTGTTTGGAAAAAATTGTCATTGAAAAAAGTTTTCTTTCAAAAAATGTTGACATAAGCAAAACCAAATTGATCATTGAGGAAAAACCTTCAGACTTGTAAAATGAACGCCAGGAGAATGTTAAATATTGAAGAAACCAAAAAAAATGTATGGCAGCTACTCTTAATTCTTCATGTATTTTGTTGTATTTTTGAAAATATGTAAGTCTGTTTATGTTCAGGTGGCATGTTTAATTTCAATGTTCCAACTTTATGCATGCGCCCGTTGTGCTACCTGAAAGTTATTATTTTTTATTTTTTTCTATGTAGGTATTTACAAATTTTGTTTGAAGAATTTACTTTTTGCGAAAAAGTTTGTTCCAAAAGTTGTTAAAATTACTAAGAGACATGACTGTTTCGAATATCAAGCCTGTAAATTTAAAATGGCCGCCAGCGGCAAGATTTCAATTTTCAGTCTGTATCGCAGGTATACGAAATATGCACGTGACGTCATCCGGACCCTGACAGTTGTTTAAGTTTGAGCATTTTATGGGGGTATGCAAAATTTCAGCATCGTGCTGCGAACGGTCTGGGCGCCTATAATGGTACAAATATACAAACAAACAAACAAACAATCAGACAAACAAACACCAAAAATTCTGGAACATAGCGTTAGTTCAGTTTGTCAATAGAAACACTTTGTAGAAAAACATTTTTGCAAATTCGAAAAAAACAGACGCAAATACCCTCTCCTTTTTTATATATAAGATACTGCTGACATTGAGAGTATTGTTGAAAAATGGGGCCTCATCTCACATTCATATGCAGATGACTGGCAAATATACTCTCAATGTCGGCCAGACATGACTGAGGACCTCAGTTGTAGGGTCTCTGGGTGTATCTCGGAGGTCGGTGAGTGGATGGTGAACAATGGCCTAATCCTGAACATGGATAAGACGGAGATACTCTGGGCAGCCACATCTAGGCGCGACCATCTATTGGTTAATGGGGTAGCACTCTCCATAGGAGGTAAGCTGATCCAGCCTTCCGATTCGGTGAGACTTCTAGGAATCTTACTGGATCGGAACCTGACATTGGAAAGGCAAATAGATGCCACAATAGCTTCCTCCTTTTTTTCACTGCGCCAAATAAAGGCAATTAGAAAGTGTCTTCCGTCAGATGCGGTTAAGACCCTGGTGAGTGCGTTTGTGATGTCTCGGATTGATTATTGCTCAACGCTTTATAGTGGTCAGCCAAAGAAGCATTTCAACCGCTTTCAATCTGTGTTGAATTCAGCAGCAAGGCTTATATTCGGGATATCCAAATTCGCTCACATCACTCCGCTGTTAAAAAAACTACATTGGCTTCGTTTCCCGGAGAGGGTGGTCTACCGTGTTTGTCTGATGGTATATAAAGCCATCAATGGCTTGGCTCCACCTTATCTGACTGACATGATTTCGCCTGTTGAGATGGGTGTGAGGAGGCAGACACTCAGATCCGCGGGCGATGGTGCAATCAATTTGGTTCAGCCGCACCGTCAGATCCGTACAAATTTTGGAGACCGTGCTTTCCGTGTTGCGGGTCCGGTGGAGTGGAACAGACTGCCACCCGGAGTGAAGAACTCCGAATCTATGGGTATATTTTGCGGAGCTCTCAAGACGCACCTTTTCAATAAGTCTTATCCGTGATCGGAGAGGGCCCTTGAGGTGTGACACACACAAAAACGGCGCTCTCTTATCATGTGTAATTTAAAACAAATAAGCCTGACATATATATATATATATATTGGCAAAGTAAATATATTTTTAAAGTAAGCCTCTTACCAACTTATAAGTCAAGGAATCCTCATTGCCACAAAACACCCAATCGAGGACTCAAAATCTAGGGATACAATTTTGTATTTATTTCTTTATTGGATAATCTTTCCTGTAGCATCCGTACTGTGAAAAATCACCTCAAGGGCGCTCTGCATCATTAGTTGTTGTTTTTATTTTTATTATTTGCAGATAACGATCCTGGGTACAGAAGCCACACGTCAGCAGTCGCTGAACTACGGCTGCATGGTGATCAGCAAGGAGCGCTGCTGCGTGGACCACTACGTGGAGAAGCCCACCAGCTACGTGTCCACGCTCATCAACTGCGGCGTGTACGTGTGCGCCATGGACGTGTTCCAGCAGATGGCGCTCGTGTTCAACAGGAAGCAGGGAGAGTTCTATAGGTGAGGAATATGTAAGCCTTCAACTGCGGGTGACACGCATGTGCGTCAAGTGCAGGCGCGTGCATAGAGTATAGGCAAATACATGTCAGAATAAATATTCTCGCATTTCTTGAAAATAATTAACTCATTTAAAATTGACTGAAGTGCTAACGATGGCTTCAATCGAACTTAAATTTTAAATCTGACTATCAAGCTTAAATTGTTTTTACTATATACTGCCTATCAGTGGCGAAAGGTGCCATACAAGCCGATTTCCATCGATTTCCCGTTTAAAATGAGGCAAAAATGATAATAAAGTAGACTGCATGGTTTTAACGTTTGTTTCTTTGGTTTTAAATGTATTTTTTTACTTTGTGCCTATATTTTTAACTACTTTGTTGTCTCATTTTAAAAGGGAAGCCGATAGGAATCGAGTTGTATGGCACCCTTCGCCACTGGTACGTCGTTGACTGGTACGTCGTTGACGTGAGACCTGACACGGCACTGAAAGAAAAATAAGCGAGCTGAAAATAAATTGTATTTTTCTTGATTGCAGTGGCTGCAATGGTTCTGGTCGTGACTCGGGATATATTGCCTGGGAACAGGAGATCTTGGCTCCGCTAGCAGGCACCAACAAACTCTATGCAATGCAGGTTAGTTCAAACATTACTTAAGCTGTTTTTAGGCTTTCACGGCCTGATCTAGATGCTTGATTTTCTGGTTCCGGGTTTTGACCGTGGTCCATGTTTTTGCTTGTCTTCTTCTTTTTTCTTTTTATTCTTTCTTGAAGACTTTCAGCTTACGTATCGTCTCCTCTGTGGGCGACTTCTTCGGAGTTCTGCTCGCTACTGTGCTACTGTGTAGCGAGCAGAACTCCGAAGAAGTCGCCCACAGAGGAGACGAAACGTAAGCTGAAAGTCTTCAAGAAAGAATAAAAAGAAAAAAGAAGAAGACAAGCAAAAACATGGACCATGGTCAAAACCCGGAACCAGAAAATCAAGCATTACTTAAGCTGTTTGTAGAACTCATCATCATAATCTGCCTTTCATTTGATGATGAGGATGATGATGACTTGTATAGAGCCGTTTCGTGACTACTGTCACTGCAAGGGCGCTTTCAGGCTTGACGCGGCGGTGAAGAAATGGGTCTTCATTCCCTTCTTGAACCTCTCGATCCCTTCCTTGGCGCGCGCCATGAAGAAATTTAACTTCTGGGGGCAGCTGGTTCCAAGTGGACAAGAGTTGCAGGGTGTATGTTCATGTAAACTGTAACTCTGTCACCATTCCACTAGGGGTAGCCAGAGTCTCTACAGAGCTGCCTCTATATCTTCCCATCCTTAAATACCTCTTTCAATTCATTCATATCCATCACCTTTTCCATACATTTTCTTCTTTTACACTCATTTTGTATATCTCATTCTTTCACAATCTCCTCAATCTGATCACTCCATTCTTTTCTCTGTCTTCCCTTACCTCTTTTTTCTTTCAAACTTCCTCTGTATGTATACTTCGCCAGTCTATCATCATTCATTCTTTCCACATGCCCAAACCATCTCATCACATTCTTTTGTACCTTAGGAGCCACAGGAGTCTTAATTACTTCAGCTCCCATAGGCGACGGCAACAGATCCCGGAAGACATCTCTTCAGCGTCATCAGCTGGCCGTGTAAGCCTAAAACTCCTAATGGTGAAATTACTGGATTTTATCATTGCAGGTGACGACGTGGTGGTCGCAGGTGAAGACGGCCGGGTCCGCCATCTACGCCAACCGCCACTACCTGCAGCTGTACAGGAGAAGGGCGCCGCGCTGCCTACGGGCGGGCAGCGTGCTGGGCGGGCAGGAGGAGGGGCGGGGCTGCGTGCAGGCAGATGTGCACATACACCCCACGGCCAGGGTGCATCCAACTGCTGTGGTAATATGTCCTTACTTACTGTTTACTTTGCGTATGGCCGGCAAGCGCAACAAATATCTTGGCTATTGTGCCGCGTCAGAGGCGAAGGCAAAAGTTTACGGAAATATTAAAGAGTGATTTCTCCCAAAATCTGCCGTTTTTGTTTCTTAAACTTTATGTTCTTAGCAAAAGAGTTACAGTGATGAAGAAAATCAAGTTCAAACAAACAAAAACGGCAGATTTTGGGGGAAATCACTCTTTAATAATTGCCGTAAACTTTACATTACTCAAGTTTTGCAACTCGTACTAAGGGTACTGAGGTCAGCTGCATCAAGAAGCAGCTGCCTGGACATCCCTGCCAGAAGGCCTCGCACTGTTTTTGGAGACAGAGCATTCAAGGCAGCCGCTCCAATGACTTGGAATGCTATTCCCGCCTCACTGAGGGAACTGGATTTGGAGAGACTGTTTAAAACACGTCTCAAGACTCACCTCTTCGTCCAATCATATGGACAAGCGCCTTTGTAGTGACACACTGTCATAAAATGCGCTATATCTAAATCTAAATCTAAGCTGCAGAGATATATATCATGTAAGATTCATATTAAACGCATTCCCACAAGCAGACATGCATAATTTCGCGCTAACAAATGCCTAATGTGGACCTACAATATAAAAACCCAATCTCAAATGAACATAAGCCCTGCAACTCTTGCCGACTTTCCCTGAAACAGGGGTGACATTGGCAAAGTGAACCAAATTTTGTATTAATAATAAATAAAGGGGTTGCTCCTGATGGGGCACTCCTCCACTATGTGCCGGACAGTCTAGCTCTCCGCTCCACAGCCACACCCTGGAGATGGAGCTAATCCCCATCTGTGGAGCAAGGAGTTGCAACAGCCTTGCTCTGTGCGGGTCCTATTTAAGGTCATCCACAGTCCTCTCCGAAGATTGAACCTTGGGACCTCCTGGTGTGGTACAGTGACCAGATCTTGGTTTTTAAACCTTTTCCCTCCCATATGGACTTCCAATAGGATGTAACATCCTCCAAGCCCCCTCAGGAGCTGGAAAACCCCATTTCAACTGAAGTGGTTGGTGTGAGGCCGGTCCCCTTCAAATAAATAGGTCCCGAATCGCCGCATGCAAACCCTTCAGGGATAACGCTCGCAAGAAGTTACACTATATGTGTAGCTTAGTTGTGTTGCATTCTTGAATGTCAATACAACATCACGTCATCATCACTCTGAAGAAGCTCATCACAGACATGAGTGAATCATTCAGAAGCTCCAGCTCTGATAAACTCAGCTCAGATCTTTACTTATAACTCTGTCGCCGTTTCGCTATAGTTGGCCAGAGCCTCTACAAAGCTGCCTCCATTTCTTCCTATCATTACATTCCTCTTTCAATTCATTCATAGCCATCACATTTTTCATACATTATCTTCTTTTGCACTCACTTTGTACTTAACTACGTTACCAATTCCTCCCAACTTTCAATATTTAAGTCTAATTTACTACATTGCATGCCTAAAGGTGTATTGGCTCTCAGATTTATGTAACCAAATGTGGCATCTATGTATACATGACCATCTACGTATCTTTGTAAAATGTTGTATGTAAATTTCTTTCTTTTGCTGTTGCCTGTTATCTATGTACTTAACTTACCCCCGTATTCACGATCAAAACTGGCACTTCCTTAAGGGCAAACCAGCGCTTAGATTGGGGAAATTCATTTCAAGAACAATACTTAAGGTAAAATTAGCGCTTAAGCGCTCCAAAAACTAGCACTCAGGTAAGTAAGGTCGACACGTATATTAACCAACGCTTAAGCGCTGTCAAAATATTCCGTCATATTTCATTGTTATCACATTTTTTGTTTGATTGTGAATTTACATGAAAAAATGAATTCTTACTATAAACATGACTTTAACAAGTGTATTAACATTGTTTTGACGAGTTCATTTACATTGCTTGACCATCAGAATTGGGTTTGTTCTCCGGTATGGTCTAGGACCATACTTCAATGACAGATGAACTGTCAAAATATTCCGCCGCATTTCATCAGCACATTTTTTGTTTGGTTGTGAATTATTAACATAAAATAATGAATTCTTTCGATACAGTTGACTTCAACGAGAATAATAACATTGTTTTGTTCAAAAATAGTGTCCCAAGAAAATATATCAGAGACTGTAAAGACCCATTTACGTATTACGAAGAGGAAGAATTTAGAAGACGTTTTTGATTGAAAAAATGCGTCGTTCTGTATACAGTTTTGCCGTTGCTCATTGAGGGTTGCAAAGCCAACGATATCTTCGATCTGTTATTTTATCTTCTATTACAGGTTTTTCTTTAATCAGAGCCACCAGCAGCTCCTTTTCCGCTGGAGAAAACAACATCTTTTTGGCGCTGAAATCGATCAAAACACTTTACATTGGATATTACATAAATGTATTTTTAAAAACTAATAGAAATTGTAAACAAACAAATTCGTACTTACGGTTTACTTAAAGTAGTAATTGCGTTATACGTACTTATTTGTTGTCAAGTTTTATGCAAAGTTGATATGACATTGAAATTTGAAAGAGGCGGCAATGATAAGAGTGAAGTACGCCGAATATCGGTCGGAAGGTACTGACCAATTACAGAGCTGGGTTTTTTCGAGAGCCAATGACAAACCCGTACGTCTCCTGGGGGTTGGGCACTACGCTGATTACTGCTTGAGTGTTCTTTGTGAAACAAAACGCTCCAGAATGTCGACCCTTGAGTAAGTGTAGCGCTTGAGTAAGGCACTTAAATCAGTTTTGATCGTGAATACGGGGGTCAATCTCACATTGCTTGTTTGTATTTAACCATTGATTTTCTACTTGTTTGTATTTGTGTTTTTTCTGTAAAAGGCATTCTGTGCCGTAAAATGTTAAATAAATAAATAAACCACGGCAACAGATTCCAGAAAGCAGCTCTCCAGTATCAACCAGCAGCCGTGTAAGCCTTAATCTCCCATTACAAACAGTGTGTTATGGTTGCAGATTGGCCCCAACGTCTCCATAGGTCCGGGAGTTATCATAGAAGCCGGAGTGCGCCTCAAAGAATCCATCATACTGGACAATGCCATCATTCATGAACACACTCTGGTCATGCACTCTATAGGTAACTATCTTCCTTCCTTCCTTCCTCAGCCTTTCTCAGTCTATTTCTGGCGTGGCTTCATGGAGGTTTTTCTGGCCAGGAGGGTGTCTTCTGATGGAGCACTCTCAGTGACACAAGTGAGTCTACACATCTCCTGGTTTGGAACCCTGTCTCTGAGACTGATTCCCAGCATCCTCCTATCAACGGCTGAAGACCGGTCATCAAAAGGTCCATCCAGCCTTACGACAACTGGGTCTTGCTTGAGAATTGGCGCTTTCTACAGCGACGACCAAGTTCGCAGAGGGCTTTTGAGGTGTGATACACACAAAAACAGCGCTCACCAAATAAATCAGCCTAATTTTTTTTTTTTTTTTAGCCACCCCAAGGGCGCTTTTATGTGTTGAAGCTTCTGTTAAACAAATGTGTCTTAAGTATCTTCCTAAAACAGCCAACACTGGTCTTTGTTCTCAACTCCAGAGGTAGACTGTTCCAGCAGGATGGACCAGCCGAACTAAAAGCCCTGTCTCCGAAACCGGTTCTGTTCCGTCGAAGTGGCAGTTGAAGCCTGTTTACGGCGTCGCTCCGTGCAGAACGAAAAGAGTGCGTCGTTTTCTTAGCCATAGTGTACAAATTATTACTTAGCCTTTGCCCTAGCAACTGGCGGTGTGACATACTGTAACTGTAACTGTAACTCTGTCGCCATTCCGCTAGGGGTGGCCAGAGCCTCTGCAGAGTTGCCTCCATTTTTTCCTATCCTGACATACCTCTTTCAATTCCTGACATAATGCTTTAATTTCAGTTGGCCGGAACACAGAGGTCGGAGCCTGGGCCCGAGTGGAAGGCACTCCATCGGATCCCGACCCCAACAAGCCGTTTGCCAAGATGGACAACCCGTCCCTGTTCAACTGCGACGGCCGCCTCAACCCCTCCATCACCATCCTGGGAGGCGGTGTGACCGTGCCATCGGAGACCATAGTCCTAAACTCTATAGTGCTGCCGCATAAAGTCCTCTCCAGGAGCTTCAAGCACGAAATCATATTATAATTACTACCAGTGCTATTCACAAAACATTTCATCCATGGCTGATCTACGGACCATCATTTTTTTGTATGAAAAATTCACTGTAGGCTGTGGATGAGCCATGGCTTTGCTGTTTGAGAATAACGCCGTATAGTTTTGTTTATTTTGATACTGGGATATGCTGTAAATGAGTTTTGCACATATTTATTTTTATATCGACAGTTAAAAGGCAGTATAAGCGTCATTTTGGTCAAAAATGAGTTATGAATGCTATCCTAGATTGTGATGAATGTGATTCTTAAGACAATTTCATTGAAAGGTCATCTTTGAATCAAATTGTAGATAAACCAAACAAGCACTGGGGCGACGCTATAATATATGTGGAGTATAAACTACTAAAGGTATAACTGAATAAGTGACATATTAAGCTAACACGGGTTTCTCAGATAAATGCACCTTTTTCCTATTTTCTACGAGAGAAAACACTACAAAAGTGTAAAAATCCTGTAGTTTAGAAGTTCTTCATGAGCACTTCCTTATAATTAATTCACTTACTATGAGAAGTTACACACAATATAATGTTTTATCCACAATTTCTCAAATCAGTGAATCAGCGCTGATTCAGTTTTACCTTTAAGGTGGCGATATATTAATAAATAAACTAAGTCATTTTCAAATAATAATATTGTTCTGTAAATATTCAAATATGAAAGACTGTTTGGTTTGCTAGTTAGGAGTTTAAAATTATATTTTTGCAGTTTCTTACATTATAATTTTTATTTCAAACTTATAATTTCCAACAGAAATATAATATATGTTTTTGAAAATTGTTTAAATAAAAATATCTAGGGCATAATTATTTGTTATTTAAATAAAGAAAAATCAATCAAATTAATGCACAAATTATATAAAAAAAAAGGATTACAATAATAAAAATATAAGTATAATTTAGTTTCTTATTTATGAAATGATTTAATAAATACCAAATATAATTTTGCACTAAAAATGTATTTGTTTTCATTCCTGGAGAAAAGGAGATACAAAATGCAAATGCAACTAAGCTACAAATATAGTGTTATTTTTTGCCTGCGTTATCCTGAATTCTGGCATGTGGCAATTCGGGCAAACTAATTTTTACAGATAACGGGGCCAGCTGCAGTTAAAGTGGTGGTTTCCGAGCTCCCTACGGGGCAGGTTATCATTTATTGTGAAGGCTGAGTAAATCTAGCTGGTATTTTTTTTGGGTTTAAAATAAACACTATAACGGAAAATCCTTTCTGACACGCTTGGTGGGGTTTGAATCCTTGCTCTTAGCATGGAATGCAAGCATTCTACCAACTGAGCTATCGGCTGGACTTTTTACGAACTTGATCGTCGCTACTAAGCGCCAATTCTTAAGCAAGACCCAGTTGCTGTAAGGCTGCATGGACCTTTGGTGACCGGTCATTGGTAAAGGTATATAAATATTTCAACCCAGCGAAGAGCATATTTGAAAATATAAATGGTATATTTGTTGTGTTCCGCCGGGATTCAAACCCACAACCTTCCATTCAGAGTCTGAAGTGTCACCACTGAACTACGGACCGGTCAACAAGATTACCTTTAGACCGGTCAATAAGATTTTAGGATTGAAAGGTCAAAGCTGCCAACATTGCAGTTCGACGTTTTTTTTTTTTATGATGATCTAATCTAATCTAATCTAAGCTGCAAAGATATATATCATTTAAGATTTATATTAAATGCATTCCCACAAGCAGATATGTATAATTTCGCGCTAACACATGCCGCATGTGGACCTACAATATAAAAACCCAATCTCAAATGAACATAAGCCTTGCAACTCTTGCCGTCCTTCCCTGAAACAGGGGTGACATTGGCAAAGTGAACCAATTTTTTTTTACAGTATGGGTGGTCAGCCGCATAACAACCTATAGGCTATAAGTCAAGGAACAAACATGGCAAATTACATTTTTAAAATCAATAATTAAAATAATTGATAATTAAAATTAATTGCAGAGCTTCTCTCAGTGACAACCCTCGGCTATAAAGATAAAGTAAAAGAAGAATAAGAAGACATCAGACATGTCAAAGAAATATGTCTTGAGTAAATAACGTATGTGGGTACTTATTTTTCTAAGTAAAATACTGAATAATATAATTATATTGAAGTCTAAATATAGTTGCTTGTTTTTCATACTATTGCAGTAACGAGCTGTCCATTATGTATCTATTCATTTTAACCCTACACTGTTAAGGCGTTAGCAGTAAGCGTATCAACTTGCATGCCATCCAGACCTTCATAATTTTGTATATGGGCAATGGCTCTCATGGCCCGCGAGATTTTCAGACGCAAATGTTTCCCTTCTAGGTCTATTCAGTCTACAATCTAAGTTGCATAGATATATTAACTTTTAAAATTCATACTAAATGCATACCCGCAAACAGACTCGTGTAAGTTCACGCTTATAAATTCCGCATGTGTACTTACTTGTAAATTAAAATCCAAACCTGCAAATAAGCATGGCGTGCAACTTTCGCTGACTTTTCTGAAACAGCGGTGACATTTGCAAAGTGAACCATTTGTTACAGTATGGGTGATCAGGATTAAATCAACCTATATATCAAGAAATAATCACAATTAATAAAATTTAAATACATAAAACGACGCAGCTGAAAAAAAAATGCAAAAAAAACTCAGTAGGTATATACATATATTTCATAAAATTAAAAATTATGAAAGAATCAGCCGCCAAAATTACAGATTAGCAGCCATTTTTTTTCTTTCCTTACATACTTCTTTCATTTTATCCAGACTCATAGCCTTTTTCATACAAGCTCTCTTTTTATTACGCCTTTGAATATCCCATTTATTCGCTATTTCAGAAATTTCGTCCATGCATACCTTTCTCGGTCTTTCTCTACCACGACATCCATCTATTCTTGAAACGTTTACTTTCCTCGTCAGTCTCTCGATATATCCAAACCATATATTCCTTGACTTATAGGTTGGTATGAGGCTGACAACCAATACTGTAAAAAATGGTTCACTTTGCCAATGTCACCCCTGTTTCAGGGAAGGTCGGCAAGAGTTGCAGGGCTTATGTTCATTTGTTATTGGGTTTTTTTATATTGCAAGTCCACATGCGGCATGTGTGAGCGCGAAATTATGCGTGTCTGCTTGTGGGAATGCATTTAATATGAATCCTAAATTATACATATATATATATATTTTTTATTTCTTTTTATTAGGAAGACCAACAACGTTAAAAAACAGGATTAAAAGTAACAGTAGACTAGACACAAGAAGCCAATAAGAGGTCCTCACGTATAAAGACAATTTAAATTAAATAAAGGAGAAGAGTATTACATCAGATTAATACAAAATAAAATAAAAACAATAGAAAGAAAATAAAATGAAAATAAAAAGAAAATAAAATATTTATAAATTTGCAACTTAGATTTAGATTTAGATACATATATCAAACTTTGATAGGAGAATTTTATTATTAATGTCGGTGTTATGGCCGAGGGGGCCAAGTGGGCTAATCTTTCTAGCGTGTTTGGAATAGAACAACGTTGGCTCGATCCCCGCCTGGGTCATTTGACCATAACTTTTACCCTGGTTCAACAGATGTTATTGGGTAATTATTAATTAATAATTCATTAAAATAAACAATAATGAATTATTACTTGATGTTATTAATTCCTGTTTCTGGCAAGGCGGAATAGGTTGGTGAATTGCATTCCTATTCACAAATCTATTTAAAAAAAAAAATAGATAAGCAAAAACTTTTTTAGTAGCCTAGAGTCATTTCAGACTTGCGTGAAAATCTTGGGGTCAAACTAGTTGACGCACCAACTTTGCTAGTTTTTCTTGCAGAGCAACTTTATGTGAAGAGACGAGATATTTTTGTGGTTGATGAATAAATGATAGCCGCCTCGCAGACTGCAAAACTTTGTCGTGCCAACACTTTCAAACTTCCAACTTGATGTTTAATTTTGACATTTATAAAATTACTAGTCTCTTATTTTTTATTGAGAAATGGGTGAACTAAAAATACATTGAAGAAAATAAAATACACCTCTGCGGCACTACTACAAGTGTCATAGACCCCTAGAGTCTCTAGAACCTAGGGAGTCTCTCGCACAGGATTCCTAAAAAAAAAAAAGTTATTTTAGCAACATTTTTCTATCTGAAACGGATTGCCCTGGTCTTCTATGTCAGATTAATTTTCGCATACCAAGAAGTGCATCCCGTTCGTTACAAATATTTTTTCTGCCCAAATGTAGAACAAACTCAGGTCAAAGAGCTCTTATGTAGGTATAGAATGTGCAGTGACTATTATATATTTTAGTGAATTAGATATATTTAATAAAGGGTAGTACTCCTTTAGATCTGACCTATTAAAGAGTATTTATAAAATGTCCTTGCCATCCATTGTATCTTGATTGGGATTTATTTTTATTTTTATGTAGGTATTTTTTGTTTCTCTTTTCTCTTTTTTTCTTCATTCCTCTTATTTTTATCTTTATTTCTGTTATTAATTTAATTTACTTTTTACTTCTTCGATTTATTTTTTGTCAGCTACTTTAAATTTTTTACATATTTGTGGGAATTCTTTAGGATTAAGGCACTCTACTGTGTATGTTTACATTTTTCTTGTCTTTGTTATTGTGTCTGTATCTGTTTTTTCTCCGTAATAAAAATAAATAAATAAATAAAAAACATCACGATAGATAGATTGTAAGGCACTTATTACTAAAATGTTCCTTGACTTTAGGTTGGTATGCGGCAGACCACCCATGCTCTAGAAAATGGTTCACCAATGTCTCTCCTATTTCAGTGAAGGTCAGCAAGAGTTACAGAGTGTATGCTAATTTTAGATTTGGGTTTTTATGTTGTAGATTCACACGCGGCATGTGCAAGTGCGAACTTATAGTAAGTGTATGCTTGTGAAAATGCATATAATGTGAATCCCCAGTGTACCATATCTTTGCAACTTAGATAAAATTAGATTAGAATTCATTTCAAACAGTCCGGTCGATAGCTCAGTTGGTAGAGTGATTGCAATCCATGTCGAGAGCTCGGGTTCGCATCCCCCCGAGGGTGTCAGAAATGATTTCCCGATTCCGTGTTTATTTTAAGCCCCAAAGAAATACCGGCAAGGCTTACTCAGCCTTCACTAGAAATGAGAGCCTGCAATTTCGAGAGCTGGGAAACCCCCACTTAATCTGAAGCGTTTTTTATGAGGCCGGCTTCCTTACCCGTAAAAATAAATAGGTCGTGAATAGCTACATGCCACCCCTTCGGGAATAACGCAGACAAGATGTTACACTATTTGTGCAACTAAGTTACGTTTTTATGGATTTTTCAACCTAGCGAAGAGCATATTTGAAAATATAAATGATTCGATTTATAAATATATTTTTTTTGTGCACCGCCAGGATTCGAATCCCCAACCTTCCATTTACGAGTCCGAAGCGTTACCATTAGACTACGGATCGGTCAAGTTGTGGTCAAGTTACTCACATTGAAAATCATTTTTAAACTTCTTGTATACAATTATATGGTTTTTCTCGGGTTAGACCATGTTCTACTTGCAGTAATTTTGTCTGCCGACGTTTCATTCCCTCGACCGGGGAACATTTTCAAGGCTCGAAGCGACGGGGCACCTTTATCTTCCGTTTACTTTTGGCAACAGACTGTCTGACTGCTGGTGGAACACCGACCATGAAAGTGAAAGTGAAAGTTTAACTTTCACGTATACCTTTTCTTCGTTTTCTCGGTTATATCCATTGACTAATAACATCTGTTGACAATAAATTCTTTTAACGAAAATAGACATATATATCTGTCTCAACTTGCTTACGAAAATGGTCATTAGTTAGAAAGAGAACAAAGAACTTCACAGTTGCATTTCCATATGAACAAAAAACTCGGCAGAACGAAAAAAAAAATCTTGAATATTGGTACCATTGCAAATAATGGCTGTCGATTAGACCGGAAATAGCTTAAGTAGACAGATAACACGCGTTATAAATATTGTGATCGCCAAAATTGATGTCAATATTTCATATTTTCAATGTGTATATTCATATTTTAATTTTATCACTCGTTTCATTAAAACCATTGTGATATTTAACCACGGCAACGTTTGACAGGAGAGGAACGCAAGAGGGAACAAGTATGTATCAATTCAGTATGTTAGTTTCCGCTCCCCTATGTTATAACTTATAACTCAATGGTTTTATCACTGTTGTACCTACTTAGTGTTTTTTTTTAAATCAACAATTAAACTATATAAAATGCACTCTAGCTAAAAATAACAACAATGTTTTAAGCTTAAAGAAGCTCCTTAAGTAGGAACTTTAAAAATAAATATTCATGAGACAGTCGAAGCATTTGTTGATTTTGTATGCAACTAGGATGGGAGTTTTTGTTGGTCTTTAACTAAGACTTTTGATAAGGCAAAACACTTGTAGTGGAATGCAAAGACAGCGCTATGCTAAGTAGACCTTCGCTTTTATAAAATTTAAATAGATTTGTGAAGAGGAATGCAATTCATCAACCTATTTCGCCTGGCCAGAAACGGGGTTTAACATATTGTTACGAAATTAGGGTTCAATTGTCTTCAAATTAAAAATACACAGGTCTTCTTCAATGTTATTTATTTTACACAGTTACAAAATTTATTTTCACACTACTTTCTCGATTATTCCACTTGGTTTTGGTTCACTGATCAGATGACTTCGATGTGTTTGTAAGTCTCTATGATACTGGCCCGCTCTGCAGGCCATTCGCACCTTTATACTCTTCAGAGCAGTATGATCCAGAACTAAAGTCGCCAGACGGTTCCAGAGTAATTATTACTTCTCGATGTTTCACGTACTACCTAGACACAACCAAAATCCTACCTACCAATGCAATACAGTATTCCTATAATTATAACAAATACCTACTTAGCCTAGAGAATTCTACACTTATACATAATTATCGATCTTACCTACCAATACTTTTGAGGATTCTTATAACTATAACTACCCATACTTATTTCAATATTTATATTTACATAACAATATCAATTAAAAGTTCATTATTTTAATCTATAATAGTAATAATATAATCTATAATCTAAGTTGCAAGGATATATTCATTTAAAGCTCTCAAATGTATGCCTTCAAACAAACACGTGTAGTTCGCGCTTACAAATGCTGAATGTGTACTTACAAATAAAATCCAAACCTCTAATGAACATAATTAAGAACTACAACTTTTGTCGACCTTCCCTGACATAGGGGTGACATTGGCAAAGTAATCATTAAGTAATAAACATAGAAGAGCAGAAACTAACTTCCTGCATTGATACATACTATAGCCCACATTTGTCTCAGTCCTGTCAAACCGCTGCCTTAGTTCTTGTTTATCGTATATGCCATTGAGAAAATTTTACATGAGCAATGTTTGCATGTGTACTGGACCAATGTGTCTAATGAAAACAATAAATTTATTTTAAAAATATTTAAAAAAAACTCTCAAATTATCGAGTTTTACGGTTTTTCTTAGCTCAGATTGTGTAGAATTTGATTCATAAGACAACTGCATGAAAAAGTCATATTTGACAAGATTGTCGTATACGGCAAACAAGAACTGGGGGAGCGATATACGTTCATAGCAATATTTATAGCCATCTGAAATACAGTTTGACCACTGTAGTGTGTACGATAGACTGTAAATAACACAAAGGGGAATTGCAATCTTAATCCTAGGCTTTGCAAAGCGGATGCCAAGTATTTGTAGCCTCTGATACCGCCAGCGGTGTGGGCTAACTACCGTGGTCGTTGTGTTGGCTTTCAAGCTATTCCCATACTGGTTATCTACATATAATATATAGTACGAGCAAAGTTGCATTATTCAGGCCCGAAAACCGATACAAAAATACCAAAGATACAGCTTGTCAAGGAATGAGAAAGTGTTATTTAGAAATGTTCTATCTATAATCTAAGTTGCAAGGATATATTCATTCAAAGCTCTCAGATGTATGCCCACAAACAAACACGTGTAGTTCGCGCTTACAAATGCTGATTGTGTACTTACAAATAGAAATGTTCATTAATAAATTTGGCGCATTTAAATTAAGGGTGAAAAAATGTGATGCTATTCGGTAAATCTAATCTAATCTAAGCTGCACGGATATATATCATTTAAGATTTATATTATGTTCGTATGAGGCTGACCACCCATACTGTAAAAAGTGGTTCACTTTGCCATTGCCACCCCTGTTTCAGGGAATGTCGGCAAGAGGGGCTTATGTTCATTTGAGGTTTGGATTTTATTTGTAAGTACACAATCAGCATTTGTAAGCGCGAACTACACGTGTTTGTTTGTGGGCATACATCTGAGAGCTTTGAATGAATATATCCTTGTAACTTAGATTATATATAGATTATAGAATATTTATATTAAATGCATTCGCACAAGCAGACATGTATAATTTCGCGCTAACACATGCCGCATGTGGACCTACAATATAAAAACCCTATCTCAAATGAACATAAGCCCTGCAACTCTTGCCGTCCTTCCCTGAAACAGGAGTGACATTGGCAAAGTGAACCATTTTTTACAGTATGGGTGGCCAGCCGCATACCAAGGAACGCATAATAAGTCAAGGAACACACATGACAAATTACATTTTTTAAATCAATAAATAATATATACATGGACATCAAAAACACTAAAACATAAAACCAATTTCACTTTAATAAACCCTAGCCGCCAACATTACATATCAACCGCCATTTCGGTAGGGAAAAGGGAAACATTTTTTTTGCTAGAGATTTGCTTTACGGGATCTGTTGCCATGAAACAACTTGTTATAGGATGAAGTACCATTATATCCTTGACTTATAGGTTGGTAGAATGAGAATGACAACCGAAATTGTTCATTTTGCCCGTGTCACCCCTTTTTCAGAGAAGGTCGGAAAAAGTTGCCGGGTTTACTTAGTTTGAGGCTTGGATTCTAATTTGTAAAAACACATACAGCATTTCGCTCCCCCAGTTCTTGTTTACCGTATACGCCAATCTTGTCAAATATGACTTTTTCATGCAGTTGTCTTAAGAATCAAATTCTACACAATCTGAGCTAAGAAAAACCGTAAAACTCGATAATGTGAGAGTTTTTTTAAATATTTTTAAAATAATTTTCTTGTTTTCATAAGACACATTGGTCCAGTACACATGCAAACATTGCTCATGTAATTTTTTTTCTATGGCGTATACGGCAAACAAGAACTAAGGCAGCGATTTGTTAGTGCGAACTTTCACGTGCCTGTTTGAGAGCATGCATTCAATATGAATTTTAAATGTTGCAACTTAGATCATAGATAGATCTTCTTATTTATCTTGTTCCTCATTGCTGAGGGTTGTGACCAGTGTGAAAGCAACCACTCTTCTTCAGTTCTCTCTTGACCGTGCTCCGACCATCGAGGTGCCTGCTGGTGTCTTCACTTGATGAATCCATTATGCGGACAATTTCATCTTCCTCTCTTTATCTTCAATCCACCGATCACAACTAGTTGTTCCAGGCTATCCTCATTGCCACGGACAACGTGTCTAAAAGACTGAAGAATACGGCGTGTACATATGCTGGCCAGAGTCAAGCCATCCAAACGTAGCTCCCGACAAATGCACTCGTTGGTACGTCTAGCCGTCCATGGGATTCGGAGCATGCGCCTCCAGAACCACACTTCAAAAGCGTCAATTTTTCTCCTCTCTGCTGCTTTTATGGTTTATGTCTCAGCAGCATAGAGAAAACTAGAGTGGACCACAGACTCCTGACAAGCTTTATCTTGGTGCTGTTACTCACGTTGGGTGCCAAAATGTGAGGGTTTTTCTTACTTATTCAATAAGAGTCTTCAATGAGGTGTTTGGCCGTGCTCCGAAGCATTCTTCAATTCAAGATTATGACTTTGCTTGATTGCAAAGCGCCAGGAACCATATCAATTACAAAAGAGGATAATTAACCAAATCTTTATAAACACTTTTATTTTTTTCACAATCACAATATATACCACAATCATAATATAGACCGGTCCGTAGTCCAGGTGGTAACACTTCGGATTCGTAACTGGAAGGTCGTGGGTTCGAATCCCGGTGGAGCATAAAAAATATCCCATTTATAATTTCAAAATTTGCTCTTCGCTGGGTTGAAAGATTCATAATACCTTTACCAAAGACCGGTCATCAAAAGGTCCATCCAGCCTTACAACAACTGGGTCTTGCTTGAAAATTGGCGCTTTCTACAGCGACGACCAAGCTCGCAGAGAGCTCTTGAGGTGTGATACACACAAAAACAGCGCTCACCAAATAAATCAGCCTAATTTTTTTTTAATACATATATTATTTTATCCACAATGACTATGTATATATATAATAAACCACATCAATATTAATTATCACCAAATTCACATGCATGTGGCTCTCTAACCAGGGAAGCCTCTTCTTCTGTTTTTTTTTCGTATTCTTTTGTTTTCCTTTTCTCATTCAAATTCAAATATAGGAATGTTCCATTCCTCCAAACCAATAAACAAATTCATCTCGTTACACCTTTCATATTTTATCCATAGCAGTTGGTCCATTATAGGTCTATGTCGTTTTAACACCTTTGGGCTTGGTACAAGCATTTGTATGTCGGCTTGTATGTACGTGATCTTAAATCGTCTACAAAATGTGTGCAGGAAGAAATATAAGTAACGTTTACCTTCCTAACTTGTAGCATGGATGTACATTGTACAATTACTTTATTCTGTTATTTTAGCAGGTTCTATTTCACTTTGCCAATGTCACCCCTGTCTCAGGAAAGGACGGCAAGAGTTGCAGGGTGTATGTCCATTTGAGATTTGGTTTTTATGTTGGAGGTTCACATGGACATGAGGCATGTGCAAGCGCGAACTTGTACGTGTTTGGTTGTGAGAATGCATGTAATGTGAATCTCCAATGTAACATATCTTTGCAACTTAGATCTAATCAAAACTGCGGTTCATTTATTGTACACAATTTATTTCCTCACTTTTGGTTACGACAGAGTTTTGCATTTGAACAGTACGACAGTTGATTTATATCTGCCTCTACAGAGAATTCTGATCCTAATTTATACAGATTATTCTAGAAAAATGGAGAATCGTTACATACCACCTTGCTGGATTTCATCAGAATGTTCGTTTCAACACTTAATTCATCTCAAATAAATACAAATCAAGCATCTAGTTATTTTTAGATATTTCATAGATTTATTATTAAAGTATTAACATTTCTATCCATTTTTCAGCATTCGTGATCAGCCTCATACTAGCCAATAACAATTATAATATTTTAAGAGTGTTATATACCCTAAGCCAGTTGTTTTTGTTCTCAGTAGAAGAGTGACAGTGATGAAAACAATCAGACGTGTTTATTGATTATTTATTTATCTGAATTTAAAAGGTTGAAAAAACTTAAAAACTGTCACCACAAAATAAATCATTGTTTTTATATGTAACATATATTAGAATTTTTATTTTACTTTGATTACAGAACTATGCATGAATTACTCTCACAAGAAGCCGATTTTTGATGCCGAATGTGAAAAGTTTTTGAGAAAATATGAAAAACTGAAACTACTAAATTGATTAAATTTCTTGAAAGGAGCTGTCCATATATTACGTCATTCGCATTAAGGGGAGGGGAGTCTGGTCTGCGGATGATGGCAAATGATGTACGAGTACCAAAAGTGACGTCGTTCTTGTAAATACCAATTTCTACAAAATATACAAAATATTATGTAAGTAATATAACAATAAATTAATTATTAAGCTCATCCATTATTACAGCAAGAGCGGGGGGGGGGGGGTCATTAGATAATGACTATAGGATGATTGTAGGGGGGGGGGGGTCGAAAAATCGGCCAAAATCGATGACGTAATTTATGGACGGCCCCAAAGCAGTTTTTCAATAATTTCTCAAAAACTATTGACATTGTTAAAAAATGGCTTCTTCTGAGACTA
Organism: Agapetus fuscipes; assembly: GCA_951799405.1. Lineage (NCBI taxonomy): Eukaryota > Metazoa > Arthropoda > Insecta > Trichoptera > Glossosomatidae > Agapetus > Agapetus fuscipes. The sequence continues at coordinate 1,399,966 of OX637352.1, read as the reverse complement.
AATAAGCAAAACAAACTCAACTAAGCCACACATATGTATAGTGCAACTTCTTGCCTGCGTTTCCCCGAAGGGGTCGCATGTGGCGCTTCGGGACCTATTTATTTTTACAGGTAAGGGGGCCGGCGTCACACCAACCACTTTCAGTTGAAGTGGAGGTTTACCAGCTCCCGGGGGGGGGGGGGCTGGTTCTCATTTCTTGTGAAGGCTGAGTAAACCTTTGAGATCGTACCCTTGCTCTCGGCATGGAATGCAACCATTCTACCAATTGAGCTATCGACTTTTACGAGCTTGATTGTCGTCGCTACAAAGCACCACTTCTCAAGCAAGACCCAGTTGCTTTAAGGCTGGATGGACCTTTGGTGACCGGTCATTGGTAAAGGTTTTATGAATTTTTCAACCCAGCGAAGAGCACATTTAGAAATATAAATGGTATATTTTTGTGCTCCGCTGGGATTCGAATCCACAACCTTCCATTTACGAGTCCGAAGTGTTGCCACTGGACTACGGACCTGTCCAAAAATATGGTTGCCTACTCTTGCTTGAAATCCCTTGCACGTCCCTGACGCCTCTACTTTTGAGTTTATTATGTTCACATTACTTCATTTTATGTTATTTATATCAAAGAAATGTTTTTTATTATATTTTTCAATCCGTTTACAAGATGATTGAGTTTGTATGCAATATAATGTAATATGTATGTAGGTAGAATAATAAAAGGAGTAAACAGACGGGGGCAGTAGAGACGAGTATAGTCAAACGAATACAGTATCTAAAATCTAAGTTACAAAGGTATATAAAATTCATATTACATGCATTTCCATGAGCTGACACGTATAAATGACAAAGTATATATATAAAGTATTATTCCTTGACTTATAGGTTGGTATGAGGCTGACCACCCATACTGTAAAAAATGGTTCACTTTGCCAGTGTCACCCCTGTTTCAGGGAAGGTCGGCAAAAGTTTTGGGGCTTATGTTCATTTGAGGTTTGAATTTTATTTGTAAGTACACAATCAGCATTTGTAAGCGCGTACTACACGTGTTTGTTTGTGGGCATACATCTGAGAGCTTTGAATGAATATATCCTTGCAACTTAGATTATAGATTATGTACTTTTGAAAATATTATATTTTTAAGTGTAAATCTATTCACACAGTGAAAGTCCATTGTATTATTTAAAAATTCAATAGGATAAAACAGAGTTTTAATTCACTTTTTATTTGGGTTTTGAAAATTATTTTATAAAAATATTTGTAACAATTATGCTCCTGAAGACGCCTTATTAGGCGAAAACGTTTGAGCAAAAAATGAAATAAAAAAGTGAATTAAAACTCTATTTTATCCTATTGAATTTTTAAATAAATGAAAATATTATGTTATTCTCGGCGGGCAAACGCCACACAACTATCTGACTAGGGTTCTTAGCAACTAATAACAATACGTTTGTTTAAAAGTTTAACGGGGCTATTCTTAGACATTTTAATCGTCGGTTGAGCCCACGCTTTGACAAACTAATGATGCATTTGTATGAAGACCTGTCAATTCAAGATGGCCGCAAGTGAACAGCTGATTAGTTTTCATACAAATATTACCAAAATTCGGTAGGTAATAATGACTGTGGTGGTAAGACTCTCAGGCCAGTCATCATTAGTTTGTCAAAGCGTGGGCTCAACCGACGACTAAAATGTCTAAGAATAGCCCCGTGAGGGCTTATGTATTGAAGTTGTGTAGATTCATTTAAAATTATTAATGTTAAAAACAAAACACAATATTTTTCTAAATCAGTTGATTTGTTTCCTTGAGCGTCTATCATCAAGAGAACAAGAAAGCTGTTATCTTGATAATGATGTGATAACATCAAAAGCGCTCGAGGAAATAAATCGACTCTTAGAAAAACGTTGTTTTTTTAATGCAGAGACAGCAACATATAATCGTTCATCTTAAAATATAGAAATAAAAACAAGTTTATTTTCGATTACGGTGAGTATATTCAAATTCCACGACCGGTTTCGCAAACGATTCGTTTGCATATTCAGGCGGCTAAATCCCCTGGTTGCCAAACTACTGTTGCAGGCTTTATTTAGCCACCTGAAGATGCAAACGGATTGTTTGCGAAACCGGTCGTGGAATTTTAACACGTTATACTTGCCGTAATTGAAAACAAACATGTTTTTATTTTCATATTTTAAAACCTTTGTGTTGTATTTTTAGATTACATTTCGCTGCCTTAGTAATGAATGCAGGCGCGCGGCTTATATTCAACCAAACCAAACACTGTCACATAACTCCGCTTTTGGAGCGACTCCACTGGCTGAGGTTTCCTCAACGCGTCAAATTTAAACTTGGCCTTATCACATACAAAGCTCTCCATGATGCAGCTCCTTTCTACATCCAAGAGCTGATTGTCTCAAAAGTCCTGAGCTCAAGGGAGCAAACACTAAGATCAGCAGAGAACGGAGCGGAAACCCTGCTAAATGAACCTAGAAGAAAAATTGCCACTGTTTTCGGAGACCGTGCTTTTGCGGTGGCCGGCCCTGCGACCTGGAATCATCTACCACCAGAAATCCGGAGGTCTAAGACGATTGAGGACCTAAAGAGGAGGATGAAGACATTTTTCTTCGCCCAGTAAATTGCTAAGCGCCCTTGGAGTGACATTGAGTTACGAAACGGCGCTGAAAAGGAAATCATCATAATCATCATCATCATCATTAGTTCTTGTTTACCGTATAGACCATTAAGCTAATTTCACATGAGCAATGTTTGCATGTGTACTGGACCAATGTGTCTTATGAAAACAGGAAATGGATTTAAAAAATATTTAAAACAACTCTCACATTATCGAGTTGTGCGTTTTTTCTTAGCTTAGATTGTGTAGAATTTGATTCTTAAGACAACTGCATTAAAAAGTCATGTTTAACAGAATTGGTCTATACGGCAAACAAGAACTGGGGGAGCGATTTGTTAACTCTATTCTTAGCAACGCCGTGCGCCTTTTAAGTTGTCTATGAAATGTGTGCCGAGTCCGCTAAACAATGAGGACTTATCAACTGTCCACATCTGAACAGCACACACATAAAAAAAATCAATATAATCCGTTATTTGTTTACAATATTTATTTATTATTCAATCTAGCATTTAATCCCAGAACAAATAAAATAGTTTTTTATCGCCTATATAACAAAAGCAAACGTAAAAACTTAATTCAATCCAAAAGTCTATAAATGAAGGAAAACTTTTGACTTAAACACACTTAAACAGTATTGTCTATGCAACAGACTGTCTTAATTTGTTTGATTCAAGTAGTCGATTCAGACTTGAATAGTAAAATATAAACTGTTTTTTTTTGCCTTTTTTAACTTCAGTTTTTGGTTGAAATTTATGAAAATAAACACTTGCAAAAGAGTCTTGCTTTGAATAGTAAATTCAGACCCGAATAGTAGAATACATTCAAACTTTTTTTGCCTTTTTTAACTTCAGTTTCTGGTTGAAATTTTGCAAATAAAGCTTGCAAAAGCGTCTTGCTTTTAAGTAGTAAATTCAGACTTGAATAGTAAAATATATTCCGACTTTTTTTTTGTATCGTTTAACTTCAATTTTTGATATAATTTCAGTAAAAAAAACTTGCAAACGCACATTTGGTTTAAGAAGTCAATTCAGATCTGTTTGTTTGTCTTGTATAATCTCAGTTTTTTTTTCCAAATTCAAATTCAGTTAAAAGGCTTGCAAAATGAATTCAATAATATTGTTTTTGCTTTTCGTTTCGGTATCAGTTTTATTCGTCCAGAGTGCTCCTCCTACCAGCGTCGGATTGGCAAGAAATGGAGACAGAGACGTCAATTTGGTGGACTCCATCAGTCGTATCAAAAGAGCGCTGTCAGAAGTGGACGAAGAAGGGAAAGATGATGTCAGGAGTGGGAAGAATTCAAAGAAGCACCGCATCTGCAAGAATGGCAAGTGCAAGAGTAAGAAGAGCAAGGCGACCAAGAGGCGAAATAAGAAAAAAGAGAAGAAACAAGATAAACCTAGCAAGTCGTATAAGAAACCTGATGTTGAAGAATATTAAAAAAAATCATAATAATAAAAACAATTATATAAATTATTAAGAAAACTTAGCTTTTTTATTTTCACAATTAAATTTTTTTAACTAGGTACCTCAAGTACTTTCGACTACGCGCGGGGCCCCTCCCCCCCTGTGTTTGTTTGGCTTATCTACCATTTGATTCAAGGACGACCTTTCAATGAAATTGTCTTAAGAATCACATTCTACACAATCTGAGCTAAGAAAAAACCGTAAAACACGATAGTGTGACAGTTGTTTTAAATATTCTTAAAATAATTTCCAGTTTTCCTAAGACACGTTGATTCAGTACACATACTCATTGCTCATGTGAAATTGCCTCTGATGGGTATAAGACAAACAAACAATAAGGGGACGATAAGTCAATGATGTCAATAATAGTAAATAAAAAATTGATTTTCCCATTATCGGGGAATTTTCTACTTAACAGCACTGTGAAACATATGCAGTTGGCAGTAATGCTAAATGGCATACATAGCAAATTGTTAATGATAAATATATTTTAAAAATAATTTCCAGTATTTATAAGACACATTGGTCCAGTACCTACACATACAAAAATTGGTCATGTGAAAATTAGCTCTGATGGAGATAAGACCAACAAGCACTAAGGGGACGTACCGTCATTGCAAAGAGGACACTGTTACAAAAATTGACAAGATAGAAATATAAAGAACTGAGAAGGTAGAGAATATATATTTGTTTTATGAATGATATGTACGTTTTTTTTTATCGGAGAAATAAATTTATGCAGTTGTATAACAATAAATATTTAAATCTTTTAAATTATTGTGGGTGTTGTTTTTGTGTAAATAACACTTCAAGAGCCCTCTGCAAGCTTGGATGTAGCTATAGATAGCACCAATTCTCAAGTAGTACCTAGTTACTGTAATGCTTGATGGCTCCCGTCGATAGCACAATTGGTAGAGTGCTTGCAATCCATTCCAAGAGCTCGGGTTCGAATCCCACTGAAGTTGTCAGAAATGATTTCCCGTTCCGGTGTTTATTTCAAACCCAAATAGGCTTACACAGCCTTCACAATGAATGAGTACCAGCCCCCTAGCTGGGAAACTGAAAAACTCCACTTCAACTGAGCTGGTTGTAGTAGGGTCGACCTCCTTACCTGTAAAAATAATTGGGTTCCATCCACCACGTGCGACTCCATTAGGGAAAACAAGAAGTTACACTATCTGTATAGCTTACGAGCGTTTTTGTTTTTAGTAGAGTACAACTGAAATACAGGGTGTTTACACTTTTGCTTACTCATGTTTTTTTTGGTATTAATTTAGAGTCGTCTGCCTTTACGGTCCGGCAATCTGTTGCCATTGATATTTCCAGCGAGGTGTAATGTACCAAGGTACTGAATGACCTGTCATCTACAGATGCTACTGTCAAGTCGAGGGAATGAAGTATATGGTAGAAATATCACAGGTTTTTTGTATACATACATATACATGTGCTTTTGTGTGTAAAAGTTTAACGTCAAAAATATATTCGGAACACCCTGCGACTGAAACGTGATCTGTCTAAAATCAAAGATATTGACGGTTAAAAGACATGAGGGCATCTATATTAATCTATAATCTAAGTTAAAAATATGTGTAAAGCTCATATCAACTGCATGCCCACAAACTAAAACGTGAAGTTCGCGCTTACAAATGCTGAATGTGTGCTAACAAATAAAATCCAAACCTAAAATGAACATCATCCCTACAACTTTTGCCGACCTTCCCTGACACAGGGGTGACATTGGAAAAGTGAACCATTTTTTACAGTATGGGTGGTCAGCCGCATACCAACCTATAAGTCAAGGAACATACCAAACAAATTACCCATACTGTAAACTTTGCCAATGTCACCCCTGTGTCAGGGAAGGTCAGCAAAAGTTGTAGGGTTTATGTTCATTTGAGGTTTGAATTTTATTTATCCGTACACATTCAGCATTTATAAGCGCTAAATACACTTGTTTGTTTGTGGGCATGCATTTGATACGAGCTTTAAATGCTTATATATCTTTGCAACTTAGATTATAGATAATAAATAGATAAGATAAGCCAAACAAGCACTGGGGGTACAAAAGAAGGTACAAATCTTCGAGGAGATATTGAAATTTTTTTTGAATCTAAACAAAATATCGGCAAATTGTCATGTCTGCTATTTTTAACAACAAGTATATTATTTATTGTATTGAGCCTTTCACAATAACGTTTCACTTGACAAATATTTCCAATATTGTCGCAAAATACTCGAGAAAATAGCACGACTTCTTTTTTATGTCGTTGCGAATATTTCTGTCAATATAAAAATCTGTCAATACAAAATATGCGAATCTGCGAACGCTTTCCATTCTCTAGCGCTTTTTCATGGCGTCCAAATTTGCCATTCAAACCATTCCGGTAAAATGTATTCTCTTGAAGAGAATGCCATCGATTTTTGCCTTTTTTCACTTCCTGTATTATATTTTTTTGGCTTGGGTATGAGGCTGACCACTCATAGGGTGTAATAAATGGTTCACTCTGTCAATTTCAACCTTTTTCAGGGAAGTGAGTCCAAGGGCCGTGTTAGTTCGAAATTACTTACAATGTACTTACAAAATAATCCTAAAAAACAAATCTCAGCATAAGACCTGTAACATTTGCTGTCCTTCTTTAAAACAGAGGTGACATGGGTAAAGTGAACTATTCTTTACATTATGGGTGGTCAGCCTAATATCAACCTATAAGTCCGGGAACAAAATAATAATCAATGATATTATTTTTAGATATATTGGAGGTATTAGAAATAAATAAATTTAAGCATGAAAATAACATAGTTAGGCCCGGTATTTTGATGTAAAGTAAAGTTAACTAAAATGCAATTTAAGTTAAATCATCATAATATTTCACTCAACGAATTTCGTCAGTAAATATTTAATAACTTTAACTTACGATTTTCAAGATGGCGTCGCTACACTGACAGCAGCTGTTCTTTTTTAATGTGAGGATACATCAAAATTGTTGCAAACTCAACATATTTTGTGTCGTTTTCTAGCTTAATAAAGGTAAAGCATATGATTTTGATGAATAGTTGTTTGTTTTTAGGCTTTTGAATAGCATTTTAATTATTTTCAAGATTTGGGGGCGGGGCTTTATACTTCGGTAATTTTCGGTTTTAGTTAACTCGAACTTGAGTATTTTGAATAAAAGTTCAAGTAATAGTTAACTAAAATATAACTACACTTTAATATACCTGTCCTTAATATTCAACTCCCCATAACTACACTCCCTCTTTTATCTTTATTGGTTCCACCCTTAAGGCTCCTTTATATCCTAAATCTGCCGTTTTTGTTTCTTACACTTTAGGGTTTTAGCAAAAGAGTTACAGTGATGAAAAAAATCAAGAATCTTAATTCATTTTTTATCTTAATTATAAATTTTGAACTAAAGAATTTTCACCACAAAAAAATAGTTAAAAAAACACATTTTTAGGTACTTTTTCGTGTTTGCTATTTTTTGGAAATATTTGTTTCTTTTCGATTACAGAACTATACATTGTTAAGTGAAACATTTTTTGAAACATTTTATAATTTCAATAGTTTTTGAGTAAATATGAAAAAACCGTGTTCTTTGATTGAACTAAAATTTAATGAACATTAAATTGTTTCAGTTTTTCAATGTATAGTTTGTAACAATATATTTTAAAAATATAAACATTAAAAGGTATTTTTTAGTTTGTGATGTATTTAATTTTTGCCTCTGCTTTAATTAAAATCCAGCTCGCATAGTTTGAGCGCATCTGATTTGCATTTTAATGAGGGACAATGTTTCGACGTAAGCCGGCCGGGGAACCAGCGGCTCCCAAAGGTCGTGTTTTCATGTTGTCAGAGGTCGACAACTCAAAGGGATGTCAGCCCAGAGTTCTGTGTAAAGGAGTTAATTATTGTCATGCTTTTAAATTGTTATTTTGTCTTTTATATAAAAGAAAAACTGCAGCTGCTTTGTTAAGAAAATAGAGTCAGCAAGTGAAAATTGGTGCATGGAATACAATAAAAGAAATTCTTTGTTATATTTATACGAGAAAAAATATGGAAAATCAGGAGAAAATTTATTTCTTTATTTATTTTTTGCTCAATTATTTTTGCCTTTAAAGGCATCTTCAAAAGCAGTGATTACTGCTTCTAAAAATGCCTTTTTAAGGTGAAAATATTTGAGGAAAAAATAAAACTCCAAAAGCGAACTAAAACTGTGTATATATTTTTAAATAAATACAATGGACTTTCACTATGTGGACCACCTAACCCTAACAAATATAAGGAGAAATTGTTTAGGGTTGTGTGTAGTTATGAATGTGAGTGTTTGTAATTTTGTGTTGTTTTTTTTTTTTAAATATCTTCATGAAGCCATATGGAATGCAATTTACTAACCTAATTTGCATGGTCATAACATCATCAATTAAGAGTTCATTTTTGAATATTTTAATTAATTATTGTGGTCAGCGTCATACCAATTTTAAATCAAGGAACACAATCAGTTAATTACATGTAATTTCATTTTTCTCTGCAATAATTAACAATCGATGTAAAGCGTCCATGAGATGATTTGTCACAATCAATCAGGTAGTTGGGGGACTCAGGTAGCATTAAACAAGAAGATAACAAGAACTCTACGCTGAAAGCTACGCTAAGCGCTGAGCCATATGCTACGCTGAAAGCTACGCTAAGCGCTAGGCTAAGCGCTACGCTAAGCGCTACGCTAAGCGCTACGCTAAGCGCTACGCTAAGCGCTACGCTAAACGCTGAGCCATATGCTACGCTGAAAGCTACGCTAAGCGCTACGCTAAGCGCTACGCTAAGCGCTACGCTAAGCGCTACGCTAAGCGCTACGCTAAACGCTACGCTAAACGCTTCGCTGAACGCTACGCTGAACGCTACGATAAACGCTACGCCATATGCTACGCTAAAAGCTCCACTAAACGTTACGCTAAACGCTATGCTATACACTACGCTCAAAGATACGCTAAACGCTACGCTAAACGCTACGCTTAACACTACGCCATATGCTACGCCATATACTACACTAATAACTACCCCTAACGTTACGCCATATGCTACACCAAACGCTACACCGTATGCTATGCAGAAAGCTACGCTAAGCGCTATGCCATATGCTACACTAATAACTACCGCAAACGCTACGCCAAACTTTACGCTATATGCTACACCAACCGCTACGTAAAACGCTACGCTGAACGCTAAATGCTACTAAGCTACACATAAATTGTAACTTATTTCCGCGTTTTTTCCGAAGGTGTCGCATGTGGTAAGTGAAACCTAGATATTTTTACATGTTAGGAGGCTGGCCTAATGCCAACCACTTCAATTGAAGTGGAACTAATGCCAACCACTTCAATTGAAGTTCAACTGAGCTGTCAACCGGGCTTTTTACTAGCTTGTTCGTCGCTGCAAAGGGCTAATTCTCAAGTAAGACCCAGTTGCTGTAAAGCTGAATGAAGCTATTGTGACCGGTCTTTGTTAACGGTACTTACATGATTTTTTTACCCAGCGAAGAGCATATTTAAAAATATACATAGTAAATTTTTTGTTCTCCGCTAAAATTTGAGCCCACAAGCTTCCTTTAACGAGTCAGAAGTGTTAACCACTATACTACGGACCGGTTTATGTACGTTACCCAAATGCGGTGAGCTGAAAAACTGTCAATAAGAAAGCTTCAGCTGAAAGCATTATCGGACAAACTTTATTACTTAGGTGGAAAAAATACGCACAGGGAGCTGTCTACCTCGAGTGCTGAAAACCTACGTTTATACTTAACTTTAATGTTGTGAATAAATCTAAAGACTCTCTAAAAAAAATATATTTTGTTATTAAAAATGGAGTGATTGAGAAATGGACTACTTAAGAAGTATGATTGGGAAAAGACGGAGTGATAGGGTGAGGAATGACTTTGTAAGAGAAGAATGTGGTGCAAGAGAATGTGTGAAAGTGAAGATTGAAAGAAGTTTGTTAAGATGGTTCGGGCATATGGAGAAAATGAGTGATGAAAGACTGACGAAGAAAGTATATGCTGCAAGAATAGATGGATGTCGTGGTAGAAGAAGACCGAGAAAGGTATGGATGGACCAAATTTCCGAAATTGCTAATGAATGGAATATCCAGAGTCATAATAAAAGGAGAGCCTGTATGAAGAAGGTTATGACTCTGAAGGAAATGAAAGAAACGTGTGAGAACAGAAAGAAATGGCGGTTGATCTGTGATGTAAGCGGCTAAGGTTTTTTAAATAAGATTTTGTTTTTTGTTAATTTTGGTGTCCATACATATTATAATTTGTTGATTTAAAAAAATGTAATTTGTTGTGTATGTTCCTTGACTTATAGGTTGGTATGCGGCTGACCACCCTTGCTGTAGAAAATGGTTCACTTTGTCAATGTCACCCCTGTTTCAGGGAAGGTCGGCAAGAGTTGCAGGGCTTATGTTCATTTGATATTGGGTTTTATATTGCAGGTCCACATGCGGCATACGAGTATGTGAGCGCGAAATTATGCGTGTCTGCTTGTGGGAATGCATTTAATATCAATCTCAAATGATACATATCTTAGCAACTTAGATTTAGATTTCGATTTAGATGGGTGGTCAGCCGCATTCCAACCTATAAGTTAACAGAACATAGACAATAAAAAAAATTACAATTAAGTGGGGATATTTTTATTTTTTGGTTAACCTTACTGTGGAGTATGAATGCAAAGCTTCATACTTGGCACGCTGGGTATCTTTGTCGCTAATGTAACGATTTAACGGCTTAACGACTGCCACCCCCCTCCCCCTCGCTGCCTCCTAACGGCCGTTACACACGACTGGGCAGGACAACTTAGCGCCGAGTAACGACGGAGATAGTAAACATGTTTTATTTTAAATAATAACACCTGTAATAAAAAAATAACTGTTTTTACCTGGCAGGAAACAGGTATTGACATCATAAAATGCAACGCAACTAAGCTACACATAAAGTGCAAAATCTTGCCGCGTTATCCCGTTGAACCTATTCATTTTTACAGGTAAGGGGACCGGCCTTAGGGCAACCACTTCAGTTGAAGTATGGGTTTCCCAGCTCCCGAAAGGGCTGGTACTGATCTGTGGCTGGTACATATTTCTTGTGAAGGCTGAGTAAACCTTGCCGGCATTTTATTTTGTAGTTTGAAATAAGCACCAAAACGGGAAATCATTTTTGACACCCTCGGTGTGAATCGAACCCGAGCTCACGGCATGAAATGCAAGCACTCTACCAACTGAGCTATCGACCGGACCGTAAATTTATAATTCTTCTTTTTCTTCCTTCCTCAGCCTTTCTTAGTCCACTTCTGGACGTAGACCTCCTCCAATCCTCTACATTCCTGTCTATCGGCTGTTGTGTTCAGCCATCCTCTGCCTGCAGTTCCCTTGATGTCGTCCAGCCACCTCAGTTGGGGTCTCCCCACTCCCCGCTTGGACATCCTGGGCCACCACTGGACGATCCTTTTCGGCCACCTGTCATGGTCCTGCCTTGCGACGTGACCAACCCAGCGCCATTTTAAGCAGGCCACTCGCTGTATGACATCAGTGACGCCAGGGCGTCGGCCAGTTGGGGCCTCACCAAAGGTCCATCCAGCCTTAATTTTGTATAACCACACCTATTGAATTTTTTTTTATTCTTAACAAAATACTGTGCAATTTACTAAGTGTCCTACTTATCAACTGTCCTATAACACTTGAGTACTGTCTTCACGAGAGCACGGCATTAGAAGGAAAAAGGAAGTCATTTCTTTATTTGGGAGGCGAAAGGGAAAAAAGAGGGCTGGAAGCGAATGAATGTTTTGTTGGAAGGAAAGATACATATATACCAGTTCACAAATTATTAAGTTATTTCTCGCAAAAATACACATGCTACATTTATTTTTATAATAATAAAGTAAAAATAAAAACATAGTTTTTTACGAGTTGTTGTATTTCCTCGGGCGCTTTTGGTGTTATCACATTGTTGTTCTCTTGATTATGGTGTGAGAGCACCGAAAACGCCCGAGGAAATAAATTGACGCTTAAAAAAAACGCAAATTTAGTCTAGAGAAATTTTGTATAATTTATTTTACACCGTTTTCGTGAAATTGACTTTACAGAGGTTTCGGTAAACTTACTGTACACCAGTTTCATAAAATAAACTTCACACCGGTTTTATTAAACTAATTGAAGATGGTTTCGTAAAATTAACTTAACACTAAATCTAAATCTAAGTTGCAAAGATATGTATCATTTGAGATTCATGTTAAATGCATTCCCACAAGCAGACACGCATAATTTCGCGCTCACACATGCCGCATGTGGACCTACAATATAAAAATCCAATCTCAAATGAACATAAGCCCTGCAACTCTTGCCGAGCTTCCCTGAAACAGGGGTGACATTGGCAAAGTGAAACTATTTTTACAGATGGCTGGTCAGCCTGATACCAACCTATAAGTCAAGGAAAGGAAACCAGTTTCGTTAAATTAACTTTACACAGGTTTCATAAAATTAGCTTTGAATTAGTTCTATTAAACTTCACTTGACGATGTAAAGTTGATTTTACGAAACTGTTCGTAAAATTGAAATACTTGTGTACGCATTCTGTAACCTTACAAAAATTAATTTTATTTTAAATTTCCCTAAAAACCTATTTTTCCAAATTCTTGTTCAATTATTTTTATAATCGGGATTGTTGGCTGGAACTGAGATAAGATGAATTCTAAAAATAGTAAAATGAAATTCTAAAGGTTCTTAACGAGAAAAAAAATAATCGCTTCTTTTGAAAATAATATGCGAGAAGTTCACCTGCGGAATCTGTTAAGTTTGAATTTTTTTACTTCTCAATTTTTGAGATTTTTAGTGAGATACAGTGTTGGGCAAAAACCAATCTACGCGTATATAGGGTACCTACTTATATTCGTTATTTTTTTCGGTCGGTGCTATAGGAAGAATAGCAAAGAACAAGCGATTGACGATGGATCTGAGAATGGCGGTACACAATGTTGTTACCGACTTTGATGTATGGAAGTGAAACATCGACAGTGAATATAGCAAAATGAGTAAAGTATGTACGGTGGAAATGAAGCATTTGAGAAGCATGACAGGAAAAACTCTGAGGGATAGAGTTAGGAATGAATGGTTAAAGAAAGAATGTAATTTGAAAGAGGATGTGAAAGTTAAGGTGTGAAAGAATGTGATGGGATGGTTTGGGCATGTGGAAAGAATGAATGAATATAGACTGACAAAGTATGTACACAAAGAAAGTGTGAAAAGAAGAAGAGGGAAGGGACGACCGAGAAAAGTATGGAGTGATCAGATTGAGGAGATTGTGAAAGAATGGGATATACAAAGTGAGCGTAAAAGAAGAAAATGCATGAAAAAGGTTATGGATATGAATGAATTGAACGAGGTATGTCAGAATAGGAAAAAATAGAGGCAACTCTGCAGAGGCTTTGGCCACCCCTAGCGGAAAGGCGACAGAGTTATAGTTTTGTATTGGAGAACGTCTTTTTGGCATTCATTTCATATGCCAACACGAAGTTTCGTTTCCACAAGAGGAAAACATTTTCAAGGCTAGTTATCGAAACAACACGGTAGCTTTCACAAATATGTTTTCCAATCCTAGAAACGAAACATCGTTTCCACGTGCGAACACATTTTTAGTCTGGTTTACCTGCATAAAGCGCACACAAAAACCACTGCATCGCTTCGAAAACCAGCCTCAAAAATGATTCCCGCTCGTGGAAACGAAACGTCGGCAGATGAAGTAACTGCGAAGAGAACACTGGTGTCTCCAACAACTATAACCTTGCGTGGACAAACACTGAGGTCAGCTGCATCAAGAAGCAGCTGCCTGGAAGTCCCAGCAAAAAGACCCCACACTGTTTTTGGAGACAGGGCATTCAAGGCAGCCGCTCCAATGACCTGGAATGCTTTTCCTGACACACTGAGGGAACTGGATTTGGAGACGCAATTTAAAAGAAGTCTCAAGACTCACCTCTTCGTCCAATCATATGGACAAGCGCCTTTGTAGTGACACATTGTCATGAAAGGCGCTATATAAATTCTGTGTTTATTATTATTATTATTAACACGTTAAAAAGAGGAATAATTTGCCATAAATTGTTTTTTGTTACTAAAATTTTCTCGGAAAAAATTGTGAGTAATAATGAAAAAAAAAACAGTGTTGCCACATTCTGTCTGCGAATTCCACTTGGAAATCAATTGTGTCCAGTCAGCTGGCAATAATTCGCTCTAATCATAATTTGAATGTAAGGCAGATGGGAAAAATATCGGTGAAAAAAATATTCCCATTTTTGTTCCATATTCTCCGTAAAATACTATAATATTATACTCTGTTTTTTTTTGTGATAAAAATATTGGAAAATTGTAGTGTGTGTTTTTATGATGGATACGTTTTTTTTAAGGAATCCTGTTTGTTTGTTGTTTTGTTGTGTATGTTCCTTGACTTATAGGTTGGTATGTGGCTGACCACCCATGCTGTAAAAAATGGTTCACTTTTCCAATGTCACCTCTGTTTCAAGGAAGGACGGCAAGAGTTGCAGGGTGTGTGTCCATTTGAGATTTGGGTTTTTAAGTTGTAGGTTCACATGCGGAAAACTTGTACGTGTCTGTTTGTGAGAATGCATATAATGTGAATCCCCAATGTAACATATCTTTGCAACTTAGATTAGATTAGATTAGACTGTGCGGGAGACTCCCTAGATTTCAGAGACTCTAGTGGTACTATTCGCAAACAATAAAACCATGGCTCGGTTCTTCGTAGATCAGCTATAGATCAAATGTCTTGTGAATAGCACTGTAGGGATCTATGAAACTTGTTTTTGTGCCGCAGATTTGTTGGTGATGTGGCGATTGATGTCGTGATACTTTGCAGCAAGGCCGTTAGCTGCGTAGTGTTGTTTTGTGTGTTTGTAATAAAACATAAGTGCAGCATTAGTAAGCGCGAACTAACATATGTTTACTTATGGGCATGCATTATACATAAATGAATCTTAAATGTTATTATATAAAATATGCTGTAAAAAATGGTTCACTCAACCAACGCCACCCCTGTTTCAGGAAAGATTGGCAAAAGTTGGTGGGTGTATGTTCATTTGAGGTTGGAAAACCCCAACTTTAACTGAAAGTTGTTGGTGTGAGACCGGCCCCCTTACCTGTAAAAATAAATAGGTCCCGAAGCAATAAGTTACACTATATGTGTAGCTTAGTTGCGTTTTTCATTTGTGCCGATTCCTTTATTTGACCTGAAGTAGACCTGTAATTTTATGAAGGAAAAAAATCCTTGGACGAAAATCAAAAAGATGTATTTTGCAATATAAGCAATTTTGTGAAAACCCCAAAAAAATAAAGGTATCGATTCAAATGTCCCTACATAGAAATCTACTCTAACAAACTAGCACCGTAGAAAAAAGAGAGTCGCTGCTTAATCCTGGATTAGGACTAACCCCAAAACAGCAAAAAAAGGAAACGGACGCCAAATTTTTGAATGCGAAAAATGGTGAAAGGGTAGAATGGCACAGTGACAAAACGACACATTACATAACGACATATGACAGAACGACACATAACAGAACATCTATAAGAAGAGTTTACACAATATTTGGAGAGCGTGCATTTGCAGTTGCTGGCCCTCTGGCCTGGAACCACCTGCCACATCATGTGAGAGAGCTAGAGGACCATGGAAAGTTCCGGAATGCACTGAAGACAAGCAAATTTCTGGCATCGTTTGCACCAGCGCCCTTGGAGTGACTACATAACGAAACGGCGCTATAAAGAAATCGTCAACTCATCATCATCATCATCATCACATGACAAAATAACTCATAGGGGAATAAAGAATCAATTGCTCACAACTGAAAGCGCCCTTGCGGTTACAGTAGTCACGAAAAGGCGTTCTATAAATCGTCATTTATCTATAATTTAAGTTGCAAAGATGTATTGACATTCAGTGCTCATATCAAATGCATGCCCACAAACAGGCACGTGTAAGTTTGCGTTTACAAATGCTGCATGTGGACTTACAAATTGAAATCCAAACCTCAAATAAACATAAGCTCTGGAACTTTTGCCGACCTTTTCTGGAACAGGTATGATATTTACGCAAATTGAACCATTTTTTACAGTATGGGTGGTCAGCCTCACACCAACCTATAATTCAAGGAATATCATTATCATTATCATCATGTGTTGTTTTGTCATGTGTCGTTAGGTAAAGCGCCATTCTGTCATATATAGTTTTGTAATGTGCCTTTTTGTCACTGTGCCGTTCTGTCATGTGTTATTTTGTCATGTGTTGTTTTGTCATGTGTCGTCCTGTCATGTGTCGTTTTATCACTGTGTCGTTTTGTCATGTGTCGTTTTAACACTGTGTCGTTTTGTCATATGTCGTTCTGTCATGTGACGTTTTATCACTGTGTCGTTCTGCCATGTGTCGTTTTGTCATGTGTCGTTCTAACATGGAACCGCGAAAAATGCCCCATGCCATAAGCCAGCTGTTTTCAGACCGGAGAGGAGTTGGTACAAACAAATGAAAAAAGCCAGACACTGGGAAAGTAGAAATAATGTTTTGTTTTGATAGTAAGGATCGACCGTTGGAGATGTTTGGTAGGTAGTTATGAAAAAAGTCTTTAATTTTAATTTGCATTAAAGGTCAGTGGCCCTTAAATAATATATTGTGAAAATAATAAAAACAAATTAAAATTAAATCACTCTGTAGGAGTCCCGTAAAATATTTCATGCATTTTAGATTTACGCAATCTGTGCATTTTGGATCGTGCCTTTTGCATATCCGGCCCTGTGCTGTGGAATACCCTACCCCATGAGCTAAGAGCCGTAGAGAGTGCAAGTACATTTAAGTCGGGATTGAAGTCATCTTACAGTTTTTATTACTTTTAAGATTCATATAACATGCATTCCCATAAGCAGACACGCAAAAATTCGCGTTTACTAAAAGGTGCTTAGTTTGATATAAAATGCAATCGCAACTAAGCTACACAAATAGTGTAACTGTTAGCCTACGCTATCCCTGAGGGGGTCACATGTGGTGCTTCGGGACATATTTATTTTTGCGGGTAAGGTGGCCGGCCTCACGCCAACCACTTCAGTTGAAGTGGTAGTTTGCCAGCTCCCGAGGGGGCTGGTTCTCATTTCCCGTGAAGGCTGAGTAAACCTGTACAGACAGAAATAAGTCAACCGTCGTACTGTTTGAATGTGAAAACTGTTTCAGAACCAAAAGTGAGAATATAAATTTCCGAAATTGCGAATGGATGGAATATCCAGAGTCATAATAAAAGAAGAGCCTGTATGAAAAAGGTTATAACTCTGGAGGAAATGAAAGAAGTATGTAATGACAGAAATAAATGGTGGCTGATCTGTAATGTTGACGGCTAGGGTTTATTAAATTGGATTTTTTTTTTCTGTTTCAGTTGCGATGATTTCCATACGTGTTGTTATTTATTGATTTAAAAAAATGTATTTTGTCGTGTATGATCCTTGACTTATAGGTTGGTATGCGGCTGACCACGAATGCTCTAAAAATGGTTCACTTTGCCAATGTCACCCCTGTTTCAGAAAAGGACGGCAAGAATTGTCGGGTGTATGTCCATTTGAGATTTTATTTTTGTGTTGTAAGTTCACATGCGGGATGTGCAAGGGCGAACTTGTACGTGTCTGGTTGTGAGAATACATATAATGTGAATCTTCAGTTTTACATATCTTTGCAGCTTAGATTAGATTAGATTAGATTAGATTCAATTTTGGAGTCGAATAAAAATAACATTTTTATTCCGAATCAACCGAAACATTTATACAGAGATTTCTATTTATTTAGTCTACGGAAAAAAGAATAACGCTTTGACTGGAGCGGTTAGATCGAGTCAAAGAAATTCAATAAACTCACAGAGGTTTGATTTCAAATGCTTATTTATTTTATACCTGTCTAAAGAAAGTATGCGTTGCAAGAATAGATGGATGTCGGAGTAGAGGAAGATCTAGAAAGGTATGGATGAACCAAATTCCTGAAAAAGCGAATGAATGCGATGTATCTAATCTATGTTGCGAAGGTATGTAAAATTGAGGATTCGCATTAGGGGAGAACCACCATGAAGAGAACGGCCTATGAAGAGAACAGTCTCATTTTAGCCGAAACTAACAAAGTTACCGACTTACAATGTTCTATCAATGGTTGCTAGTGGTAAATCTACATCACTCGTGAAGTTGGCTGCGTGTGCAGGCAGTGTGCTCGTGACAGTTGATGACAGTTGTTTTCGCGCGTCTCAAAAAAAATAAGCTGTGAATTTGTGTAATATATTGACTTATTAATATTACATGTGGAGTAAAGAATTTATAACCAAAACGTACCGTGGCTATATAGTCTTAATATGGTAAGTGCAATTTTGAATAATACTCAACCAATCTTAATAATTTCAAAGTTTTTATTAAAAAAGTCAGACTTCCATGAAAAGAACACGCCGCAATTCCATGAAGAGAACGTTCTCTTCATGGGACTAGTGTTCTCTTTATGGTTATTTTTTGAAAATGCATTTCATTGATGGGTGACACCTTGTTGTCAGGGCTATTTTTATTAAATGTAACTCTAAATTGTTTAAAAATTATGATTTTTCTTAAATATTAATTGCATAGAATGTCATAATTATTTTTTTTAGATCACAAGCCATGCCGAAAATAATAATCTGAAAATTATTTAATAATTACAAAAAATAATGTGGACCCGCCTTAAAGAGACAGGTATGGCCACAACTTTATTGTGGAAGTCATCCAACGAGCTAAGGAAATACAGCAAGCCGGCAAGACTTATGAATATGATAGAAATATTGCTATTTTTGTATTCATGTACACCCAATAAAATTTTAAATAATCATTGATATTTAATCGTATTTTTATTCACATTTCAATCAATTGACCAAACTTATCAAATGAGGTAAATATAAACAAATACATCACCATACTTAGATAAAAGTCTATAATTACTGTTCTCTTCATGGGGAGCAGTGTTCTCTTCATAGTATACTATCCCTTGAAGAGAACATTTCCCCCTTTTTAGAAAATCAACCATCACCTGGAATTGAATTCATGAATTCAAAATTCCTTTAAGGCATTATAAAATGAATAAATACTCTACATAACTTCATACTCAGTCATTGAAAAAGTGAATTAGTTTTGAATTAACAGCAAGATGAAAAAAAACGTTCTCTTCATGGTGGTTCTCCCCTATATGCATTCTCACAAGCAGAAGCGTATGAGTTCGCGCTTAAACATGCTGCATGTGGACCTACAATATAAAAACCCAAACCTCAAATGAACATACACCCTAGAGAAAAATCTAGAAAGGTATAGATGGACCAAATTCCTGAAGAATCGAATGAATTGGATATTTTTGATCAAATCGAATCTAAGTTGCAACGATATGTTTTAAATTGAGGATTCACATTATATGCATTTTTACAATCAGACATGTATAAGTTCGTGTTTAAATTGACCGCATGTGGACATTCAATATAAAAACCCAAATATAAAATGAAATTGTTGTTAACTTTGTCAACGACGTTACCATGTTGAAAGCACCGGTTCCCATAGATCACCGAAGTTAATCAACATTGGGCGTGGACAGTACTTGGATGGGTAACCGCTCAGGTACACCGTGTGTCGTTGGCATCTTGGACCGGTCCGTAGTCCGTAGTGGCAACACTTCGGGCTCGTAAATGGAAGGTTGTGGATTCGGATCCCGGCGGAGCACAAAAATATACCATTTATATTTCGAATGTGCTCTTCGCTGGGTTGAAAAATTCATAAACCTTTACCAATGACCGGTCACCAAAGATCAATCCAGCCTTACAGCAACTGGGTCTTGCTTGAGTATTGGCGCTTTGTAGCGACGACCAAGCTCATACACCTCTGCGGCACTACAGCAAGTGTCATAGACCCCTAGAGTCTTTAGAATCTAGGGAGTCTCCCGCACAGGATTTCTTAAAAAAAAAAAACTTTCCAACAAGGTGTGACATCGCCAAAGGGAACCATTTTTCGTACAGTATGGGTGGTCAGTCTCACACCAATATATAAGTCAAGGAACATACGCAACAAATTACATTTTTTATAGCAATAAATTACAATATGTATGGACATCAAAACAGAAAACAAATTCTAATCCACCGCTATTTCTTTCTGTCCTTGCACACTTCTTTCATTTCCTCCAGAGTAACCTTCTTCATAAAAGCTCTCCTTTTATTGTGACTCTGTATATCTATAAATCAAAGATTATATAAAAAGATTCTGCTCCTTAAGATGCGTCATTAGGCAAAAATGTTCGAGCACAAAAAAATAAATAAATAAGTGAATTAAAACTATGTTTTTATCCATTTAAATTTTGAAATAATTAAAAATGGACTTTCACTGTGTAAATAGATTAACACTAAAAAATAAAACGAACATATTTTAAAAAATAATAACTCACACTGTTTTGATATGCGAGCACTCAATAACTCACACTGTTTTGATATGCGAGCACTCACTGAGCGAATACTTGAACTGAGGCTACCTTAATATTCGTACAATTACGAAAGATATTTTTCTGTCTTGGGTAGAATTTTCAATATCTAGATTTTTATCATTGTCTGGCCACTCGAGATAAAAATGAGAAAGCGGAATAAGGCCAGAATCATAAACTCAATCGGGGCTATTCTTAGACATTTTAGTCGTCGGTTGAGCCCACGCTTTGACAAACTAATGGTGCCTGAGCTGGAAGTTTCACCAGCACGGTCATTCTTACCTACCGAATTTTGTTTGAAACGACCAATCAGCTGTTCACTTGCGGCCATCTTGGATTGACAGGTCTTCATACAAATGCATCATTAGTTAGCACTCAACGGACGACTAAAATGTCTAAGAATAGCACCGTATGATACTAAACTTATAACTCATTTACATATTATTATTTGCCTTACAATTAGTATGGCTGGGTCTTAAAACAAGAATTTATTTCTAACACTTCGATGATAATAATAATAATAATAATATTAGGATGATTTCTTTGGTGAGCGCTGTTTTTGTGTGTATCACACCTCAAGAGTCCTCTGCGAGCTTGGTCGTTGCTGTAAGCAGGTCAAGCAGGACTCAGTTGTTGTAAGGTTGGATGGACTTTTCAGTGACCGGTCTTTGGTAAAGGTTTATGAATTTTTCAACCCAGCGACGAGCACATTTGGAAATATAAATGGTATATTTTTTGTGCTCCGCCGGGATTCGAATCCAAAACCTTCCATTTACGAGTCCGAAGTGTAGCCACTGGACTATGGACCGGTCCAAGAAATGCCAACACGCGGTGCACCTGTATGAGGTCCATCTTTTTCCCTTTTATGCAATTCGAGATAAGATGCAGGTCTTTAAAAAAGAGGCCTTCAGTGGCCTTTAGTTCTGTTCTAGCAAACTTATCTTTAAAATTTGAAAAAACAGTGACGTTAACAAAACTATAAGTAAAATTGAAAAACCATATTCAAGAAATTTCCTTTTCAGCTTTTTCATATTTTCTCAAAAACTTTTCACATTTTCAAAAATCGGCTTCTTGCGAGACTTAACAATGTATAATTCTGTAATTAAAAAAATTAAAAATTACAAAATATAGCACATAGGAAAAGCGATAAATGTGAAAAAAACGTGTTTTTTTAAATATTTTTTTGTTATTATTTATATACTTGTTTTAATTTTTATGATTTAGATAAAAAATCAATAAACACGCCTGATTTTTTTCATTATGTCTCTTTTTTTACTAGGACCATGCTGTAAAAATGGTTCACTTTGTCAATTTCACCCCTGTTTCAGGGAAGGACGGCAAGAGTTGCAGGGTGTATCTCCATTTGAGTTTGGTTTTTAAATTGTAAGTGTCTGCTTGTGAGAATGCACATAATGTGAATCTCCAATGTAACATATATTTGCAACTTAGATTAGATTAGACCATAAAGTTTAAGAAACAAAAACGACAGATTTAAATGTAAATATATCTTTGCAACTTTGATTAAAGATTATAGATTAAATCTCCGAAAAATTATTGAAATTTTGTACTCGAAAGTAATTAATACGTTAAATTTACGGTTCATTTTATTTTTAAATGTTAATTGAATATTTTTCTACGAAACGTTAATTAAAAATCTGTCAATGAATTTCATATTTACAGGGGCGGAAACGGGCGTCTGACATGTCTGAAATATGTCAGATCAGTGGTACCAACAAGTAAAAATAAAATAAAATAACCTTTGTCCGGTCGGTGGCTCAGTTGGTAGAGTGCTTGCATTCCATGCCGTGAGTTCGGGCTCGAATCCCACCGAGGGTGTCGGAAATGATTTCCCGTTTCGGTGTTTATTTCAAACCCCAAAATAAAATACCGGCAAGGTTTACACAGCCTTCAAATGTTCCTTGTTTCTTGTTCCTTCCTTGTTCCTTGACTTATAGGTTGGTATGCGGCTGACCACCCATACTGTAAAAAATGGTTCACTTTGCCAATGTCACCCTTGCTTCAGGGAAGATTGGCAAGAGTTGCAGGGCTTATGTTCATTTGAGATTGGGTTTTTATATTGTAGGTCCACATGCGGCATGTGTAAGCGCGAAATTGTACATGTCTGCTTGTGGGAATGCATTTAATATAAATCTTAAATGATATATATCTTTGCAGCTAAGATTTAGATTTAGATTTAGATATGTATCTTTGCAGCTTAGATTAGATTAGAGAAGATTTCACAAGAAATGATTACCAGCCCTCTCGGGAGCGGGGAAACTCCCACTTTAACTGAAATGGTGGCGTAAGGCAGGACCCTATACGTGTAAAATTAAATAGGTTCAACATGCCACATGCAACCCCTTCGGGGATAAAGCGGCAAGAAGTTACACTATATCTTATGTTTGCATAAATATCTTTGCAGCTTAGATTAGATAAGATCAGACACCAAAACAAGACTTTCTTTTTTGGTATTTGGTCAGCAAGAAAGTAAAACAAAATTACGGTCGATCTGTATCTAAGCCTTGTAATAAAGACAAAGGAAAACTTTCAAAGGATTTGACTAAAAAAAATAAAATAATGCATTTTTACTGAAAATTAAATGCCATGCACACTTTCAGGTACATTTCATTTAACAGAGAAATTTCTAAAGAAAATATGAAATTATTTTCTAGATTGGTTCTCTGTGATTCTGTTATTACTTTGTACGTTTGATACCAGCGCTCTCCAATGTGCGCTGCACACACAACTACCAAATACGTGAAAAGTAAAGTAACGCTTCGTTTATAATGGTTCACGGGGCACTGTTGGGTACAGAGCACGTACAATGACAAAACTACACGTGGGTAAACATCACAATGACAGTGTCTACAGCACATGACTAAACATCACAATGATAGTGTCTACAGCACATGACTAAACATCACAATGATAGTGTCTACAGCACATGCCTAAACATCACAATGATAGTGTCTACAGCACATGACTAAACATCACAATGATAGTGTCTACAGCACATGACTAAGCATCACAATGATAGTGTCTACAGCACATGACTAAACATCACAATGATAGTATCTATAGCAAATGGCTAAACATCACAATGACAGTATCTACAGCATATGGCTAAACATCACAATGACAGTATCTACAGCATATGGCTAAACATCACAATGACAGTATCTACAGAATATGGCTAAACATCACAATGACAGTATCTACAGCATATGGCTAAACATCACAATGACAGTATCTACAGCATATGGCTAAACATCACAATGACAGTATCTACAGCATATGGCTAAACATCACAATGACAGTATCTACAGCATATGGCTAAACATCACAATGACAGTATCTACAGCATATGGCTAAACATCACAATGACAGTATCTACAGCATATGGCTAAACATCACAATGACAGTATCTACAGCATATGGCTAAACATCACAATGACAGTATCTACAGCATATGGCTAAACATCACAATGACAGTATCTACAGCATATGGCTTAACATCACAATGACAGTATCCACAGCACACGATAAAACAACACAGAAAATACATCACAATAAGAGTACTTACAAGCAATGACAGAACATCACAATGATAAAACATCACATAATAGAACATCACAATGATAATAACAACACAAAATATACAACACAATGATAAAACATCACAATGACGAAACATCACATGACAAAAAATAACACAACTCAAAAAAAAACATAACATGAACGTCACAAAGAAAATATGACGGAACAAAACATCATAACAATTTATACGAGTAGATTAATTTTGCTTATTAAAAGACCTGGATTTAAGTCTTCGTTTCAACCTTTAAAAGTTACCGTGGAGCTGGCTACCTCATCTGAAAAAAAGAATGCATACTATGCCGTTGCCACCCCTGATTGTGGGGAGTTCTTTTTTTTTTTTTTTTTTTTTTTTTTTAATATAAGACATTTTAAGTACATACATTACATTTTTCAAACTTATTTCTATTACATAATATTCAATTGTTTTATATGCTATACCTCACCAAAAAGAGTCAAAGCTCTTGTGTGTGGTGAGGGATTCACAATTAATTTAGTCAATAGTAATAACAAATTTATTTCAGTTATTTAATATATTTAAATTATAAACTAGAAATTTATTTAAGTTACTTCATACACTTAAGTCAAATACTTATGATGTGTATTTTCAGTGTGAAGAGATCTGATATGTGGAGAAATCAAATTAAAATAAGAAAAAACTGTATAATAAACAAAAGCAAATATATAAACATAGATAATATAGGCAAGTAGGTACCAAAGTATAATAAAATAAAAACATACATACATTATGATTTATAGAGGTCTACTAATGACAAAAAAAAACAATACAATGCACAGGCAATAATATCAATTGGTATACAAATCTAATATTTTTCGAAATGTTTTTTAAGTTTATTTTTAAATACATGATAATCTTTTATATTTTTTAGTTCAGTCGGTAATTTATTAAAGTTTGTTACACCAACATAAATGAAGCTATTTTGATAATGTTTTGTGTCAAATTTTGACATTTTGAGGTTATGTTTGTATCTTGTTGAATGATTTGTTTCTAATTTTAATTGTTGTTTTTCCTTTAATATTTGCAATATGGCGTTTTTTTTAAAAATGATATCTACTGAGGGAACTTTAAATATTTTAAATACTAATTCAGTCGGGTAATTCGATGGTTTTTTTAATATTATCTTAATGATTAATTTTTGAATTATTTTTACAGGGTTTAATGTGTTTAAGTATAACCCTCCCCATCCTATAATGCCGTACTGTAATATAGATTGCACAATTGCGTAGTAGACTCTTCTTAAGTTATCTATTCCGAGTATATTTCTAAGTCTTATAAATATGTATATGCACTTTCTGATTCGTTTTATCAGTTTACTAGTATGTTCTTTCCATTTTAATTTACTATCTATGTCAACGCCTAAATATCTTGTAGTATCTGTTTGCTTTAGTATTGAGCAGGTTAGATTACAATTCGTTTTATTACATTTATTTTGTTGATGAATAAATACGTTTAAATTTAGATTTAATTTATTTTCATTAATAGAGAACGGGACAATGTAAGTTTTTTCGCTGTTGAGTGTTAACAAATTCACGTCGAACCAGTGCTTTAAATTGTCAATGTCAACATTTGCTTTATTGGTGACACTATTCCAATTTGTATCTTCGATGATAATAACTGTATCATCGGCATAGGATATTATTTTTCCGTTTAGTTTCAGTGTAAATACATCATTGACATATAATATAAATAATAAAGGGCCTAATACTGTGCCCTGTGGTATTCCGAAATTACTAGTTTCTATTTGGCTGTACACCTCATTTATTTTGACAACTTGAGGTCTTTGATATAGATAGCTTGTTATCCACTCGAGTGTCCTGCCTTGGAAACCGATACTTTCTAATTTTGAAGTCAATTTGTAATGAGATATGCTGTCAAAAGCTTTTTTTTTTTTTTTTTTTTTTTCTAGTTCTCTTTGTGATATGTGATGTTTTTTTTATATTATTATTGCGTCTCTGGTATGTTTTCTTTGAGGTTTGTGATTTTTTTGACAAAATATGATGTTTTAATCATTGTGATGTTTTATGATTGTGATGCATTTTCGGTGTTGTTGAACCATTGTAATGTTTTGTCATGTGATGTTTTGTCATGTGATATTTTGTCATGTGATGTTTTGTCATCTGATGTACTGTCATGTGATATTTGGTCATGTGATGTTTTGTCATCTGATGTACAGTCATGTGATATTTTGTCATGTGATATTTTGTCATCTGATGTACTGTCATGTGATATTTTGTCATGTGATGTTTTGTCATCTGATGTACAGTCATGTAATATTTTGCCATGTGATATTTTGTCATCTGATGTACTGTCATGTGATATTTTGTCATGTTATGTTTTGTCATCTCATGTTCTGTCATGTGATGTATTGTCACTGTGCTGATCTATCATGGCACCATAGAACAGAGCGCGTACTACATAGTACTATACTCGAGCGTATAAGAGGGAACTTTTGTTCTACGATATGTCGTAGACAACCTACAAGTATATAAGGCGTAGACACAAAACACGAACGTGAAATTTTATGTGTTTTCATAAAAAAAAACGCAACTTAGCTGCATATATCATACAACATATAACCGCATTGTCTCCGAAGTCGTAGCATGTCTATAATCTATAATCTATAATCTAAGTTGCAAGGATATATTCATTTAAAGCTCTCAGATGTATGCCCACAAACCAACATGTGTAGTTCGCGCTTACAAATACTGAATGTGTACTTACAAATAAAATCCAAACCTCAAATGAACATGTGGCGTGCGGAATCTATTTATTTTTACATGTAAGGACTTACGCCAACCTCTTCAGTTTAAAATTGGGAGTTTGCTAAGACCCGCAGGGCTGGATCTCGTGTTTTTGCAAAGACTAAGAAAAACTTATCGGTGTTTTAGTAAAGGTTTTAAATACCTCTGAAACGGGGAACAATTTCAGACAACCTTGGTGGGGTTCGAACCCTAGACTTTGGTGTAGAATGCAAGAATTCTACGAAGTTAGCCATCGACCGAGGAAAATTATATTTTATTTAAATAATTTAAGGTTTGGTTTTCTGCAGGATGGTCCGAAGTCGAGCTGCAGACTTATGTTCATTTGAGGTTTGGCGGTTATTTGTAAGTACACATTCGGAACTTCAAAATAAAATACACAAAAACATGTTTTAAACATGATTTCTCAAGTCAGTTGATCGGTAGGTACTTATTCAGTTTAACCTTTTGCAATTTAAGGTTTTTAAATCAACCATTTGTAGCATTAATAAATTAAGGTCTACGGACGTTACTTTGTCAACGACGATACCATGTTGAAAGCACCGGTTCTCATCAGATCACCGAAGTTAAGCAACATTGGGCGCGGATGCTGCCTGGATGGGTGACCGCTCAGGTACACCGCGTGTTGTTGGCATTTCTTGGACCGGTCCGTAGTCCAGTGGCTACACTTCGGACTCGTAAATGGAAGGTTGTGGATTCGAATCCCAGCGGGGCACACAAAAATTATCATTTATATTTCCAAATGTCGCACGTTTAATAATAAAGAGAAATAACTAAAAAATTGAGGAAATCGAGATTTTGTAATAAAACGCAAGAACAATGCGAGAAGAACAGGTAGAATGCGACAGCCGTTCAATTTGGACGAATATGACCGAGATAAAACATCGGTCGCCTTTTTCATCCCATACAAGTTGTACTGGTTGTCTGAACTTCAAACGTGATTTCCCAACATTCTTGTTTTTTGAGTTATTGCTCTTTATTATTGAACATGCGATGTGCTCTTCGCTGGGTTGAAAAAAATCATAAACCTTTACCAAAGACCGGTCATTGAAAGGTCCATCCAACCTTACAACAACTGGGTCTTGCTTGAGAATTGGCGCTTTCTGCAGCGACAACCAAGCTCGCAGAGGACTCTTGAGGTGTGATACACACAAAAACAGCGCTCACCAAATAAATCATTCTAACATTATTTATTATTATTACGGAGTGCTTACCTGTACCATTTTAATCACAACCACATGATGGAACCATAAGGTCGATATTAAAAGCTTTTATCTTTTACTATCTCTCTATAAACTCACATCTAGAGTGGATAATGCTAGAAAGATTGTCCATCTCGTACCATTCTATTGTACAGAGCATTGCTTCTCAATCCTTTTTCGACTAAGGACCAGATCAATTTCGTAGAACCTGTTTATTATAAGTCTAGCTTAACCTTGACTTATAGGTTGGTATGAGGCTGACCACCCATACTGTAAAAAATGGTTCACTTTGCCAATGTCACCCCTGTTTCAGGGAATGTCGGCAAGAGTTGCAGGGCTTATGTTCATTTGAGGTTTGGATTTTATTTGTAAGTACACAATCAGCATTTGTAAGCGCGAACTACACGTGTTTGTTTGTGGGCATACATCTGAGAGCTTTGAATGAATATATCCTTGCAACTTACATTATAGATTATAGATTATAGCATATCGAACACACTTGTCCACGATTATGTTCCTTGATTTATAAGTTATTATGCGTCTGACCACCTAGTCTATAGAAAATGGTTCACTTTGTCAATATCACCACTGTTTCAGGAAAGATCGACAAGAGTTGCAGGGTGTATGTTCACTTGAGATTTGGTTTTTTATATCGTTAATTTAATGCGACATGTTTAAGCACAAACTTCTTCGAGTCTGCTTTTGAAAATGCATATAATGTGAATCCCCAATGTTGCATTTCTTTGCAACTTAGATTAGATTAGAGATTCGGTGTTAAATAGCCATGGGCTCATCACACATCCTTGCCTTACACCCTTAAAATCTTCAAACCTTTCACTGTACTCACCATCAATACTAACACATGCCGTACTTTTTCATAGTTTGCATGCATCGCATTTAGGAGAGCCCCATTCACTTCGTACGATTTCAAAACATCCCACAACATATTTCTGTCTAAAAGCCTTTTCCAGATCTACGACAGCCATGAACAGCTTCTCTCTCACCGATAACTGATTTTCAAGAAGTTGTCGTAGAGTGAAAATCTGATCAACACAGCGTCGGGTTTTAAAATCTCGCTAGATTTTCTCTCAGTTGAAAGCTGGGAGGGTGCAATGTATTTATCTAGGGTAACCTGAAGTGCCATTTAGCCAAATTCGTTACATTTTGGATATGGAGAGAACTGGATTTGGAGAGACTGTTTACAAGACGTCTCAAGACTCACCTTTTCGTCCAATCATATGGACAAGCGCCTTCTCAGTGACACACTGCCATAAAAGGCGCCATTTAAATTTTGTATTTATTAATTAATTAATCAAGACAAGTCCGAGCTTGCTAGCGCTTGCAAAAGAAATCCATGTATATAAAATCACAATACACTATTTTTGGACACCAATCGCTATTTCGTCGCCTTGAAGTTGTAAGGAATTTTGCAGAATAGCGCTTATGTTTGGCACAAAAAAAGATAAAATGAAAAAAACGACTTTAAGAACCACTGGTAGATACAGACTCAATACCATAGAGTGTGCTCTCATAAAGAAGGCTTTTTGTCTCACTCACTCGTATGTTGTGGGGGATGAAAGTGAAAGGGATGCAGCTAGCTGCCGTAAAGGCTTGAACAGCGGTAAGTAAGGCTTAAGTCTAAAGCTCTGGATTAAGCGCAGCCTGAGATCTGACTTAGTTGTTATGTATGAGTCATGTGAAACCAAAGACGGTGATCTAGGATTGTTTAAGAATATGAGACACATGTATGGAAACCCTGATATTTGCCAATAATGAGTTGATATGAAAAAACTGAAACTAATAAACTTATTTTATTCTTGAAAACAGTTTTTTTATACTATCGCACAAACTATTCACATTATTCTATTGAAAATCACATCACATACTAAAATTTGTATCATTCTATAATTATGAAGAAAAAAAATATTTCCAAAATACAAAACAACAAAATGAGAGCAAAAAAAAGTAAAAAAACGAGTTTATTTTGAATATTTTTTTGTGGCGTCATTTTTTAAGTTATATAAAATAAAGTAACTTAAAAATTTAGATAAAAAAATATTTCACCCGCGTATTTTTTTTCATTAATGTCACTTTTGTACTTAGCCCATAAAGTATAAGAAACATCTTCTTAAAAACAACGGGATTTTTTTTTTGAACACAGCCTTAAATGGTGTATTACCATATATTGCCTACCTATAAGATGCATGTGCCTGTATGGGATGCACGCTCCTGCCGCATACCAACCTATAAGTCAAGGAATATACACAACAAATAACATTTTAGTAATAAACAAATGGATAAACATTAAAATCAAATACAAAATACAAAATTCCAATCTAAAATTTGCAAAAATTTGGAAAACTTGAAAAACCAACCAAGTAACAGATCAAAAAAAAAAGAAATAATAAAAAATCCATCCAGCCTTATAGCAACTGAGCCTTTATTATTATTATTTTATTTTTAAGGAGAAAAAACAGATACAGACACAAAAACAAATACAAGAAAAATGTAAACATAAACAGTAGTGTGCCTTAATCCTAAAGAATTCCCACAGATATGTAAAAACAATAAAATAGCTGACGAAAAATAAAAACATAAAAGAAATCGATGAGGTAAAAAGTAAATCGAATTAACAACAGAAATAAAAATAAGAGGAAAGAAAAAAAAAAGTGAAAAGAGAAACTAAGAATAAACAAAAAATATACAAAAAAAGATAAAAAGAAAACCCATTCAAGATATAATGGATAGCACGGACATTTTATAAATACTTTTTAATAGGTCAGATCTAAAGGAGTACTTCACTTTATTAAATATCTAAATCACTAAAATATATATTAAAATCACTGCACATTCTATACATAGGAGCTCTTTGACCTGAGTTTGTTCGACATTTGGGCAGAGAAAATATTTGTAACGAACGGGATGCACTTCTTGGTATGCGAAAATTAATCTGACATAGAAGACCAGGGCAATCCGTTTCAGATAGACAAATACTCCTCAAAGTTAACGCACTCAATAATAAACGCCGATTGTCAAGACTAATTAGGTTTAAGTGAACTAGGCGGTTTTCTTAAGTGCGGTTGACGAAGCTTAAACGATGGAATAGTATTTTTGTAAATCTTCTTTGTACGGACTCTATAAGAGTCTTGTACACATTATAAAAAGGATTCCATATAGTCACAGCAAATTCTACTTGAGATCGTATTAATGAATGATATAAGGTCATATAACTAGAAAACATTTTAAATTTTTTTGTTACACGAAACATTGCTTGAGTATTGGCGCTCTGTAGCAACGATCAAGCTCGTAAACACCTCTGCGGCACTAAACCAAGTGTCATACACCTCTAGAGTCTCTAGAATCTAGAGAGTCTCCCGCACAGGCTTTCTTAAAAAAAAAAACATTTTTATTTTTAACAGAGTCGTTGTTTGGACTGGTATTGGGCTGCCTTGCCGGCGTGGCTTACGCTAGACAACAATGTCCCATTACTGCAGTCTTTGCTTCGATTTACAGCGGCTGGAAATGGCCATCGGAAGCATGCTCCTGAAAGACGTATTGTCCTCGCGAAATACGTAGTGCCAAACTATCTGCTAAATACTAAATGTAACAACCAGGGGCGTGCATCCCATGCAGGCACATGCGCCTAAAAGGTAGGCAATATATTGTAACGGACTATGGATTCGTAGTACGTGTGCCTAAGCACGCTGCTGTGTGCGAACAAGTATGTGGAATAATCTCGAACACGCCAGAATCGTCTCTTTCGTACCTATATAAACGAACAAAGATTCTACGGCGAGTCTTTTTCAATATGGTGCCGAAAAGTCGATCTAAGCTAGAGCTAGAAGTATTATGTAAACGATATTGTGCAAAATAATCTTAATCTAAGCTGCAAAGATATATAATTCCCACAAGCAGACACGTATAAGTTCGCGTTTAAACATGCCGCATGTGAACCTTCAATGTAAAACTCAATCTAAAATTAACATAAGCCCTGCAACTCTTGCAAGAAATCCTGTGCGGGAGAGCATCTAGATTTCAAAGACTCTAGGAGTCTAAGACACTTGTTGTAGTGCCGCAGAGGTGTTTACGAGCTTGGTCGTCGCTACAAAGCGCCCATACTCAAGCAGGACCCAGTTGCTGTGGCCCTTTTTAGTGACCGATCTTCCGTATAGGTTTTTTTATGAATTAAAATTATTTATTATTTTTGTTAAATATGATATTGGCAAAGTAAACCATTTTTTTACAGCATGAGTGGTCAGCTGCATACCAACCTGTAAGTCGAAAACCATACACGACAGATTACATTTTTTTTAAAAGATAAATAATAATATTTATAAACATCAAAACCCTAGCCCTAGCCGCCAACATTACAGATCAACCGCCATTTCTTTCTGTCCTTGCATACTTCTTTCATTTCAGCCAGAGTCATAACCTTCTTTATACAAGCTCTCCTTTTATTA
The DNA here is from genome assembly GCA_951799405.1 of Agapetus fuscipes. Taxonomy (NCBI): domain Eukaryota; kingdom Metazoa; phylum Arthropoda; class Insecta; order Trichoptera; family Glossosomatidae; genus Agapetus; species Agapetus fuscipes. The sequence continues at coordinate 1,367,297 of OX637352.1, read as the reverse complement.
TGACTTTGAATGCGGCATGTTTAAGTGCGAACTTATAGGTGCCTGCTTGTGAAAATGCATATAATGTGAATCCTCAATGCTACATTTATCTTTGCAACTTTGTTAAGATAGATGATGATGAGTGGATGATTTCTTTATAGCGCCGTTTCGTGATGTAGTCACTCCAAGGGCGCTGGTGCAAACGATGCCATAAATTTGCTTGTCTTAAGTGCATTCCGAAACTTTCCATGGTCCTCTAGCTCTCTCACATGATGTGGCAGGTGGTTCCAGGCCAGAGGGCCAGCAACTGCAAATGCACGCTCTCCAAACATTGTGTTAACTCTTCTTATAGGTTCTATCAATCCTTGATTTGGCTCCAGTCTCAGCCGAGCGCAGTGTAAGGCTTTTTTTGCCGAGGGTGACTGGTTTGATTAAATTAGCGAGATATTTGATTAGATATTAGATCCCCTAAATTCGTTACATTTGTAAAACAATTATTCATAATAGTCCTCTTCAGAGAAAGTCGAGTTTTACAGACAAAAGAGGCAAAGAAAATATGATAGCACATGTTTTTCGGAAAAAATATATTACAAGAACGTTTGATCCTGAAAAAATAATATTTTCCAGTAAAATCAATCAATTTCTCATCTAGACGTTTCCTGTTCGCTGTAAAAAATGAGCTAGAAATCGAGAAAAAATAATCTTCAAACAAAAACTGTGTAGCCATCTTTAAGGCTTCGTCCAACAGGGAGCGTTTTTAGCGCGCGTCAAAGCGTCAGCGTTAATACTTAGTAACGTCGCGTAAGAGCCCGTTCCCACTTGTCGGGTGTCGGACCCGTATATTATATGGCTGGATTCAGAGACAAAATTGAATCCAGCGAAAACTCTCTGATCGTAGCAATCAGAGGCCTGAAATGGGAGTTGGGCATATGGCGTCATTGGGCAAGGAACTTGAAGCTTACGTAGCCTTTTTTCCCTGTTTAATATGTTCCTGATATTCTAATGTACAATGACCATGTATTTCTCTTTTCTTTCACTGTTTAACTATATATTTTGTTTGCTCTTTTTTCTCATATATTTCATCACATATTTTCATGTTTCTACATTTTTTCAATTTCCTATGTACTTTTTCAATTGATGTATTATTTTTTTATGGCTGGTCATGTATTGCACCCTCCACAAGACTAAGCTGGAATAAACGCATATTATTATTATTATTATTATTATTATTATTAATCGGAGGTTCCAGTGGCAGAACATTATGTATGGAGCTATTCACATTGTCGGAAACCGATTTTGTCCGAAATGCTATGCAACTGGAACCTCCGATGAATATACGGATCCGACACCCGACAAGTGGGAACGGGCTCTTAGGGCAAGCTTCTGGAGGAAACTGAAGACGCACCTGTTTTAAAGGTCATACCCGGAATAAAGGGGCATTGTGACTAAATTTTAGTGAAAACGGCGCTTCGGAAAAAAATCAACCTAATATGTATATATTTATATGCATAAGCGGAAAAAGATGATCGTCTCGTAGTGCTTGTTTGTGTTATGTCCATCAGAGGTAATTTCACATGAGCAATGTTTGTATGTCTACTGATCCAATGTGTCTTATGAAAACTGGAAATTGATTTTTAAAATTTTAGGACAATTCTTACATAATTGTTTTTAACGTGTTTTTCTTAGCTCAGATTGTGTGGAATGTGATTCTTAAGACAATTTTATTGAAAGGTCATCTTTAAATCAAATGTTAGATAGGCCAAACAAGCACGTTTCTGTTTGAGGGCATTCATTTAATAAGAATCTTATATAATATTTCTTAAATCTATTTCCAGTTTTCATAAGACACATTGGTCCAGTATCTACACATACAGACATTGTTCATGTGAAATCACCTCTGATGGGGATAAGACAAACAAGCACTAAGGGGCGAGGTGTAGACATGTTAAGTACAACACAACTGTACTGTACTGTATCCTGCCGCCGTTCCACTATGGATGGCCGGTACCTCCGCAGATGCGCCTCCACTTTTTTTCTGTCCTTACAAATCAATTTCATTTCCTCAATATTCATCACCTCCTTCATACATACTCTTCTCTTATTCTCGCTCTGCAGGTTCCATTCTTTCGCAATCACACCTATCTGGTCTAACCATTCTTTCCTAAGCCTTCCCCTTCCACGCAGCGCTATAAGCCGTGACGCTTTAACGCCTTGACGCGCGTTAAAAACGCTTTCTGTTTGACTAAGTCTTCTATAGCCTCAATTTACCCACAATCGCGTAAATGTAAAAATGTATTGGAGATGTAACAGCACTCCTAGAGAGTGAATTTGTTTTCATACATTTATTCCATTTATAAGTTGGCGGGAGTTAACGAAATGTTTTATACTAGGAGTAGTCCCTCTATTAAGAAAATGTCAGAATATTTTTACTTTTATTTTCATCTTATATTAAGCGAAGCAAATATAAAATGAATTTTATATTCTAAGTAACAAAATGTTTTTCTTTTTGTTCTATAAAAAGATTTTCTATAAAAAGTGTCCTTTTCCAAGGACTAAGGTTTATTTTTCCTTTATCATGTCCGGTCGATAGCTCAGTTGGTAGAGTGCTTGCATTCAATGTCGAGAGTTCGAATTCCACTGAGGGTGTTCCTTGACTGATAGGTTGGTATGCGGCTGACCACCCATACTGTAAAAAATGTTTCACTTTGCCAATGTCACCCCTGCTTAAGCGAAGGTCGTCAAGAGTTGCAGGGCTTATGTTCATTTGAGATTGGGTTTTTATATTGTAGGTCCACATGCGGCATGTGTAAGCGCGAAATTATGCATGTCTGCTTGATGGGAATGCATTTAATATGAATCTCAAATGATACATACATATCTTTGCAGCTTAGATTTAGATTAGATTAGCTAAGTGTCAGAAATGATTTTCCGTTTCGGTGTTTATTTCACACTCAAAATAAAATACCGGCAAGTTTTACTCAGCCTTCGCAAAAATTGAGTACCAGCCCCTCGGAAGCTGAGAAAACCTCCACTTCAACGGAAGCGGTTCGTGGATAGCCGGCTCCCTTACCCGTAAAAATAAGTAGGTAAGTTAAACTACATGAGTAGCTTAGTTGCATATATTTTCTTAACTAAAATAGCGGGATATGAGGCTTACCCACCATGCTGTAAAAACTTGGTTCACTTTTGCCAATACCACCCCAGATTTCAGTAAAAGACGGCAGGATCTGCAAAGTTTACGTTCTTGTGATGATTGTTTTATTAAGTATTTTTTTAAGGAAGCATGTGCGGGAGACTCCCTAGATTCAAGACACACTAGGGGTCTATGACACTTGTTATAGTGCCGCAGAGGTGTTGGTGATGTGGCAGTTGTCCTTATCCGGTTGCAGAGTCGTTAGCTGCGTAGTGCTGTGGTGTGTAGCGTATTGCGTAGCCTTTTTGAGACCCTGAGTGTACACATGCAACATGTGTAAGCGCAAACTTACACATAAATGCTTGCGAGCATGCTTTAAATGTGAGACTAACATGCCAAATATATCTTTACAACTTAGATCATAGATTTAAGATTATTTTTAAAGCGAGGAGAAAATATTTATTTTGGAAATTTATTTGCTTCTACCCAATGCACGCGCCTGTAGCTTATTTTTAGTACTGAAGCGGTTGGAATTTATTAGAGATATATTTAATGGAATGGGGATGTATTTTTGTACTAAAAAAGGGAGATTTAAGTTTTTACTACATTTAAATACCATCTCTGAACCAGTTTATCTTTCCAAGTAATTGTTTTCAGGCTTTCAATAAAAGTATAAATGGTTCACTCTGCTAATGTCGCCCTTGTTAGAAGAAAGCTCTGCAAAAGTTGTAGGTTTCATATTCATTTGGTGTTTTGGTTTTCAATTTACAAGTACACATGCAGCATTTGTGAGTGCGAACTTGTACGTGTCTGCTTATGGCATATTAAGCACATTATTATGAGTGTGTGTTTTTTTATTTGTGTGAGTGAGTCTCTATATGTAGGTGGTTGGATAATTTTACTGATGTTTGCTCGAAAGTTCTGGCAAAGTCGCGAATGTTCTAGTTCTCAATGTTTCGAAAACCCTCCTTGTGTCAAACGTTATAAAGGGCTAGAACCGTCTTTAGGAGAAGCTTGTATTGGATCTGGCGAGCAACACTTTACAAAAGTTAATTCAAATGTGAACGGAAGTAAATTGTGTTAAATAAATAAACCAAATATTAAACGTAACAATATTAATACGTATGCAATAAAAACTTGCCACATGGCTTATAGAAATGCATGCAATATGAATCTTAAATATAATATTGGTTCATCCAGCCTTAAAGCGCAAGGGTCTTGCTTGAGAATTGGCACTTTCTACAGCGACGACAAAGCTCGCAGAGGGCTCTTGAGGTGTGATACACACAAAAACAGCGCTCACCAAATAACTCATCCTGATATTATAATTTATCAATATTGACGCAACAATCACATTTTTCGGACTATGCAGCCTTGGTCTGGTTGATTCTTGATGCTGTACTTACAGTACAGCAGATGCTGTAAAAGATCACAGCGACTAGCCAACCGCTGATAATGCCCATCGGAGCAATGGGCGAAACTGTCCGGAAAGAATCAACCAGACCACGGCTACATAGCCCGAATAAAGTGACTGTGGTGTCAACGAGAACCGGCCGTGAGAGCTTCAATGTACATACAATTTATCAATATATCTTAGCAACTAAGATAAAATAGTGTATAATCCATAGATTGTCGTTATTTTATTTTGTATTTTTACTATTACAAATACTCCCGAGCCACTGGAGCGCTGTGTTTATCGATATTGGGATAGTATTTTTGTTATTTTCAGTAAACGAAATATGATTATAGCTTTATCCATCTATCTAATCCAGTATACTAACTTACTTCATACAAACTTACTAGAAAGGATAAGTACACACATGTACAAGTATATGAAGGGTTTGACTTAAAATCCCGATCATTAAAATCCCCACAATGTAAAAATCCCCAAAATTTAGACGTATGAAAGATTTATTTACAATCTAATCTAATTCAATCTAATCTAAGTTGCAAAGATATGTTACATTGGGTATTCACATAATATGCATTCTCAGAAGAAGACACGTTCCAGTTCGCGCTTGCACATGCCGCATGTGAACTACAAAATAAAAACCAAATCTCAGATGGACACACACCCTGCAACTCTTGCCGTCCATTCCTGAAACAGGGGTGACATTGGCAAAGTGAACCATTTTTACAGCATGGGTAGTCAGCCGCAGACCAACCTATAAGTCCTAAATTAAAATCCAAACTAATCAAATCACAGGGGTGACTTTGTCAAAGTGAACCAATTTTTACAGCATGGGTGGTCAACCTCATACCAACCAACAAGTCAATGAAGTCTTGTCTGTATGTTACATTGGAGATTCACATTACATGCATTCTCACAACCAGACATGTACAAGCTTGCGCTTGCACATGCCTTATGTGAGCCTACAACACAAAAACCAAATCTCAAATGGACATACACCCTGCAACTCTTGCCGTCCTTCCCTGTAACAGAGGTGACATTGGCAAAGTGAACCAATTATTACAGCATGGGTGGTCAACCTCATACCAACCTACAAATCAATGAAGTCTTGTCTTGTCTTGTATCCTGCCTCCATTCCTCTAGTGGTGGCCGGTACCTCCACACAAGTGCCTCCACTTGACTCTATCCTTGCATACTTCTTTCATCTCATCTAGTTTCTTCTCTTTTTTCATGGACGCTCTTCTCTTGTTTCCACTCTGTAAATTCTATTCGTTCGCAATCTCACTTGTCTGATCAATTCATTCTATCCTAGGTCTTCCCATTTCACGCTTACCTATTTAATTGTCCATCAGTATGTGTTAAAAAAAGACACTTTAAATTCAAGATACTGTTTTGGGATTTTTTTTAAATTCAACTGAACACAGCCCTTGCAGTATTTGTTGTTTTTTTGTCTCAGGCATCCCAGTTTATTGTATCCATTTATTTGTCGGCCAGCGTGGAACTGAAATGTTTATATTTAACAAGGGGAAGCAGTCTCGGGGTAAAAGCAACTTTTCTAAAAATAACAATAACAGTGACCACTCGCTTCCCCAGTTCTTGTTTGCCGTATAGACCAATTTTGTCAAATATGACACTCTAATGCAGTTGTCTTAAGAATAAAATTCTACACAATCTGAGCTAAGAAAAATACGTATTTGTCGTCAAATGTGCGAGCTATTCAACATTTTCTCAAACGATTTTCTGTGTTCGAAATTTTATTTCAGTTCTTGAGTGCCGTATATCCACTACACGCTGGAGGCGCATGCGTGACTGCGTCATCTACAATTGTAAGCCAATCACAGACGCGCGTGGGCATGACGTCACACCGACACATTTTTGTATGTTATATGTATTTATTATGAGCGTCCGGTCAAAGCCCGATCTTTTTGCCGTATCTCCACTTTACGTAATTTTCGTTGCGCATCTTTGGCGTATATCCATTTTAAATCGCTTTTTTTAGTATTAAAATTATTTGTAGGGATTATTATGATGCCACACCTACAGTACTTTCGGTAAAATAGGTAATTGAATTACGATTTTGTCAATTACAATAAGAAAACACAAAAACATTGCTCCTGTAAAATTTGCTAAATGGTCTATACGACAAACAAGAACTAAGGCAGCGCACTAGTACCACTTTTTCCTTTCTTTATACAATTTTGACCGGTATGTAGTATAGTGATTAACACTTTGGACCGAGACTCGAATCCCGGCGGATCACGTGAAAAGATGTAATTTTTCAAATTTGCTCTTTGTTGGGGTGAAACAGTAATCTGCCTTTACCAAAGACCGGTCACCAAAGGTCCATCCAGCTTTACAGTAATTGGCTTTTGCTTGAGAATTGGTGCTTTGTAGCGATTACCAAGCCCGTAAAAAATATCTTTAATTTATCTTTAAAAATAAAAGTTAACGAGTAAAACTAAACAGTATTTCATTCAAAATATTACTTTGTTCTTTGGAGCTTTATATAGAAAGGACAATAATATTTCATCATCATCTTCTAAAGGCAGTGCCTTATTGTATCAGCCATCTGTCTCTGTCTGCTGCCATCCTCTTGAGATGCGAATAGGAGGAGACATCCATGAGCCGCTTCAAATCCTTGAAGTATGAAGTTCTTGGGCGACCTCTTGTGCGTTGTCCTAAGATTTTGCCTTCAAAGATGTTGCTAAGAAAGGTGTTACGTCTGATTGAGTGCCCTATTAGCTTGACTTTCCTCCTTAAAATATGATTTATCAGCTCTCTTCTTTCTTCTACGTCCCGCAACACCTTTTCGTTGGACTTCTTTTCGACCCATGATGTCTTGGACATTTTCCTCCATGTCCACATCTCGAATGCCTCCAGGCGGTCTTTCTCGTATTTTTGGATGGTCCAGGTTTCGCTACCATACAGTAAAATGCTCCAAATAAAAGCTTTCATAAATTTCTTTCTTAAATATTTTTTAGTGTTAATCTGTTAACACAGTGAAAGTCCATTTTTATAAATATTTAAAAAATTGTTTTAATTCTCTTTATTTTATTTGTTTACTAGCAGACCAAACCGCGCTCTCGCACGGTTGGCTGCTAGGCCCTACGGGCAGTTTAAAGTCCGGCTTCGCCAGCACACTTTACCCTTGCTTTGATTTTTAAAAGATACATGAGAACTGACCAACAACAACAACAAAAAGTGGACAATTTTATGGTAGAATCCCAGGCCTGATCGTGCTATTTTCTATTGTTGTGCAGGTGCTGAAGTCTTTATCCTGCTTTTTATTTCTGCTCTTTATTTTTCTGGTGAAGGTTTATAATGATGCTCGACCCGTTCATTATCATTTTAGTGTATAACTTGTCTTTTTCTGCCCTTTTTTCGTTTTGCTGGTAATTGTATCTTAAGCGTACCTGCTAGCAATTGTCTTATAGTGGCATGAAATATGACTGCGTTTGCTATACGGCATTGTTTTGTTGGTACTGGTGCTTTTGCTTTTAGATTGTTCCAGCTGCTCTTATTGTCATGAAATGCCTTCAAACTGCTCGTCCTACTCTGAATTATCTTTTCATATCTTAAAACTGCTTGTGATACTTTTCACGATATTTTAGTGTCTGATACTGCTTGGTACCTGAAGATACCTTAAAATGCCTAAACTCACAATCTACAAAAAATCTAAGTATGGGAAAACGTTCGACCTATCGACAGAACTCTAAGAAAAAAATGACTTTTGAAAATTAAAAAAAAAAACTTTTTAACTTTTTTTATTTTTATATATAAGACACTTTGTATGAAATTTTACTTTTTAAATATTTGTTCAAAGAAATTTGCCGCAGAAAAAAAGTTTCTTCCAACATTTATGGGATTTACTAAAATGCATTTTAAATTCGAGTATGAGGTCTATAAATTCAAAATGGCCGCCTGCAGAGCAATATATTTTTTTAGTTTGTATAGCGGGTATGCAAAATATACACTTCGCGTGATTTCCCTATTACATATCATTACATTTTGCTTAATTATAATTGTAAGTATAGCATCAAAATAGTTGATTTTTTTACTTATAAATTTGACTTTTTTGTGAAAATCAGTTTTTTTTTAATTTTGTTCGAAAAACTTTGTCATTGAAAAAAGTTTTCTTTCAAAAAATGTTGACTTTAGCAAGACAAACTTGATCATTGAGAATGAACTTCCAGAATTTTAAAATGAACGCCAGAAGAGTGTTAAATATTGACGAAACCAAAAAAAAATGTATGGCAGCTACTCTTAAAACTTCATGTATTTTGTTGTACTTTTGAAAATATGTAAGTCTGTTTATGTTCAGATAGCATGCCTAATTTCAATGTTCCAACTTTATGCATGCGCCCGTTGTGCTACCTGAAAGTTATTATTTTTTATTTTTTTCTATGTAGGTATTTACAAATTTAGTTTGAAGAATTTACTTTTTGCGAAAAAGTTTCTTCCAAAAGTTGTTAAAATTACTGAGAGGCATGACTGTTTCGAATATCAAGCCTGTAAATTAAAAATGGCCGCCAGCGGCAAGATTTCAATTTTCAGTCTGTATGGCAGGTATGCGAAATATGCACGTGACGTCATCCGGACCCTGACAGTTGTTTAGCCACTAACATTGTATGGGGGTGTGCAAAATTTCAGCATCGTGCTGCGAACGGTCTGGGCGCCTATAATGGTACAAATATACAAACAAACAAACAAACAAACAAACAAACAAACAAACAAACAAACAAACAAACAAACAAACACCAAAAATTCTGGAACACAGCGTTAGTTCAGTTTGTCAATAGAAACACTTTGTAGAAAAACATTTTTGCAAATTCGAAAAAAACAGACGCAAATACCCTCTCCTTTTTTATATATAAGACTAGCAGACCAAACCGCGCTCTCGCACGGTTGGCTGCTAGGCCCTACGGGCAGTTTAAGCTCCGGCTTCGCCAGCACACTTTACCATTGCTTTGATTTTTAAAAGATACATGAGAACTGACCAACAATAACAACAAAAAGTGGACAATTTTATGGTAGAATCCCAGGCCTGATTGTGCTACTTCCTATTGTTGTGCAGGTGCTGAAGTCTTTATCCTGTTTTTTATTTCTGCTCTTTAATTTTCTGGTGATGGTTTATAATGATGCTCGACCCGTTCATTATCATTTAAGTGTATAACTTGTCTTTTTCTGCCCTTTTTTCGTTTTGCTGGTAATAGTATCTTAAGCGTACCTGTGTTGCTAGCAATTGTCTTATAGTGGCATGAAACATGACTGCGTTTGCCATACGGCATTGTTTTGTTGGTACTGGTGCTTTTGTTTTTAGATTGTTCCAGCTGCTCTTATTGTCATGAAATGCCTTCAAACTGCTCGTCCTGCTCTGAATTATCTTTTGACATCTTAAAACTGCTTGTGATACTTTTCACGATATTTTAATGTCTGATACTGCTTGGTACCTGAAGATACCTTAAAATGCCTAAACTCACAATCTACAAAAAATCTAAGTATGGGAAAACGTTCGACCCATCGACAGAACTCTAAGAAAAAATGACTTTTGAAAATTAAAAAAAAATAAACTTTTTAACTTTTTTTTATTTTTATATATGACACTTTGTATGAAATTTTACTTTTTAAATATTTGTTCAAAGAAATTTGCCGTAGAAAAAAAGTTTCTTCCAACATTTATGGGATTTACTAAAATGCATTTTAAATTCGAGTATGAGACCTAGACATTCAAAATGGCCGCCTGCAGAGCAATGTATTTTTTTAGTTGGTATCGCGGGTATGCAAAATATACACTTGGCGGGATTATCCTATTACATATCATTACATTTTGCTAAATTATAATTGTTTGTGTAGCACCAAAACAGTAGATTTTTGTACTTATAAATTTGACTTTTTTGTGAAAATCAGGTTTTTCAAAATTTTGTTGGAAAAAAATTGTCATTGAAAAAAGTTTTCTTTCAAAAAATGTTGAAATAAGCAAAACCAAATTGATCATTGAGAAAAAACCTTCAGAATTTTAAAATGACCGCCAGGAGAATGTTAAATATTGAAGAAACCAAAAAAAGTGTATCGCAGCTACTCTTAATCCTTCATGCATTTTGTTGTTCTTTTGAAAATATGTAAGTCTGTTTATGTTCAGGTGGCATGCCTAATTTCAATGTTCCAACTTGATACATGCGCCCATTGTGCGACTTGAAAGTTAGAATTTTTTATTTTTTTCTATGTAGGTATTTACAAATTTTGTTTGAAGAATTTACTTTTTGCGAAAAAGTTTCTTCCAAAAGATGTTAAAATTACTAAGAGACATGACTGTTTCGAATATGAAGTCTTTAAGTTCAAAATGGCCGCCAGCGGCATGATTTTAATGTTCAGTTTGTATGGCAGGTATGCGAAATATGCACGTGACGTCATCCGGACCCTGACAGTTGTTTAGCCACTGACACTTTATGGGGGTATGCAAAATTTCAGCATCGTGCTGCGAACGGTCTGGGCGCCTATAATGGTACAAATATACAAACAAACAAACAAACAAACAAACAAACAAACAAACAAACAAACAAACAAACAAACACCAAAAATTCTGGAATCGAGCGTTAGTTCAGTTTATCAAGAGAAACACTTTTTAGAAAAACATTTTTGCAAATTCGAAAAAAACAGACGCAAATACCCCCTAGATTTTTATATAATAGACTAGCAGACCAAACCGCGCTCTCGCACGGTTGGCTGCTAGGCCCTCCGGGCAGTTTTTAGTCTAGCTTCGCCATAATTTTTTGCCCTTATGTCCTTTATTTCATTGAATGCTTCGTTTTTGTTTCAAGTTTTTTTTTTCATGTTTTTCTATTAGTTATTTTCAAAATTAGTTTTTTATTTTTTAATTTCCCGTTTCTATTGTTGTAATTTTTTGATAAAGATGAATTTCATGTTATTTTATTTTTAAATTTTTGATTTCATGTTTTTCGATTATTTATTTTGTTTTTATTTAAACCATTTGATTTCGTGTTTCTTTTTTTTTTGTTGTCTGTTTTTTTTAATGTTAAAGTTCATGTTATATTATTTAATTTTTTTATTAAATTTTGATTTTGCGTTTTTTTCTATGTTGAAAGTTTTTTTCTATAACCCGAAATTCTTTTTGATTTTTGTTTTTTTTTTTAAGTTGTGTCAAATTTTTATTTTTGACCATTTTTGATTTTTTTTAAAAGGATTCTTTTACATTTTTTTTTTGGCATATAAATCCACTCTTTAAATTTTCCACGATTACATAGAAGGTTATGTTATGTGATTGGCTGTTGGAGTATATAACATGTCAGTATATAGGTACATATTACATAAGAGATTTTTGTGTTTGATTGGTCGATAGAAAATAACTTTTTAATCTTCCACCATTTTGTCGCGAAACCAACATTTCATTGGCTGTACAGTACATAAGTCATGTTGGTATAAAACAATAATGGATTTCATTGGTCAAAAGTATCCGCATATCCACCTCACACAATGTATATAAAACAATAGCCTCAAGAAAGAAAATGACTTTGTGAAGAATTAGGTATTTTAATGTTTTGTTAGAAAAATATTGCCATTGAAAAAAAAAATCTTTCGAAAGTTGTTGACATAATCAAAACAAACTCAAAAATGTAAAAGTTAACCTCCAAAATTCAAAATGGACGCCAGCAGACCTCTGATTATTAGAGAAACCAAAAAAATGTATGGCAGCTACTCTTAATCCTTCATGTATTTTGTTGTACTTTTGAAAATACTTAAGTCTGTTTATTTTTAGGTGGCATGTTCAATTTCATTGTTCCAACTTAATGCATGCGCCCGTTGTGCCAACTGAAAGATATTGTTTTGTATTTTTTTCTATGTAGGTATTTACAAACTTTGTTTGAAGAATTTACTTTTTGCGAAAAAGTTTCTTCCAAAAGTTGTTAAAATTACTAAGAGGCATAACCGTTTCGAATATCAAGTCTTTAAATTCAAAATGGCCGCCAGCGGCATGATTTCCATTTTCAGTCTGTATCGCAGGTATGCGAAATATGCACGTGACGTCATCGGGACCCTGACAGTTGTTTAAGTTTGAGCATTTTATGGGGGTATGAAAAATAGCAGCATCGTGCTGCGAACGGTCTGGGCGCCTATAGTGGTACAAATATACAAACAAACAAACACCAAAAATTCTGGAATCTAGCGTTAGTTCAGTTTGTCAATAGAAACACTTTGTAGAAAAAAATTTTTGCAAATTCGAAAAAAACAGACGCAAATACCCCTTCCTTTTTTATATATAAGACTAGCAGACCAAACCGCGCTCTCGCACGGTTGGCTGCTAGGCCCTACGGGCAGTTTAAAGTCCGGCTTCGCCAGCACACTTTACCCTTGCTTTGATTTGTAAAAGATACATGAGAACTGACCAACAATAACAACAAAAAGTGGACAGTTTTATGGTAGAATCCCAGGCCTGATCGTGCTACTTCCTATTGTTGTGCAGGTGCTGAAGTCTTTATCCTGTTTTTTATTTCTGCTCTTTAATTTTCTGGTGATGGTTTATAATGATGCTCGACCCGTTCATTATCATTTAAGTGTATAACTTGTCTTTTTCTGCCCTTTTTTCGTTTTGCTGGTAAAAGTATCTTAAGCGTACCTGTGTTGCTAGCAATTGTCTTATAGTGGCATGAAACATGACTGCGTTTGCTATACGGCATTGTTTTGTTGGTACTGGTGCTTTTGTTTTTAGATTGTTCCAGCTGCTCTTATTGTCATGAAATGCCTTCAAACTGCTCGTCCTGCTCTGAATTATCTTTTGACATCTTAAAACTGCTTGTGATACTTTTCACGATATTTTAGTGTCTGATACTGCTTGGTACCTGAAGATACCTCAAAATGCCTAAACTCACAATCTACAAAAAATCTAAGTATGGGAAAACGTTCGACCCATCGACAGAACTCTAAGAAAAAAATGACTTTTGAAAATTAAAAAAAAATAAACTTTTTAACATTTTTTATTTTTATATATAAAACACTTTGTATGAAATTTTACTTTTTAAATATTTGTTCAAAGAAATTTGCCGTAAAAAAAAAGTTTCTTCCAACATTTATGGGGTTTACTAAAATGCATTTAAAATTCGAGTTTGAGGCCTAGACATTCAAAATGGCCGCCTGCAGAGCAATGTATTTTTTTAGTTGGTATCGCAGGTATGCAAAATATATACTTGGCAGGATTGTCCTATTACATATCATTACATTTCGCTAAATTATAATTGTTTGTGTAGCATCAAATCAGTTGATTTTTTTACTTATAAATTTGACTTTTTTGTGATAATCAGGTTTTTCAAAATTTAGTTCGAAAAACTTTGTCATTGAAAAAAGTTTTCTTTCAAAAAATGTTAGCATCAGCCAAACAAACTCAATAATTGAGAATGAACTTCCAGAATTTTAAAATGAATGCCAGAAGAGTGTTAAATATTGAAGAAACCAAAAAAAATGTATCGCAGCTACTCTTAATCCTTCATGTATTTTGTTGTATTTTTTAAAATATGTAAGTCTGTTTATGTTAAGGTGGCATGTTCAATTTCATTGTTCCAACTTAATGCATGCGCCTGTTGTGCCAACTGAAAGATATTGTTTTGTATTTTTTTCTATGTAGGTATTTACAAACTTTGTTTGAAGAATTTACTTTTTGCGAAAAAGTTTCTTCCAAAAGTTGTTAAAATTACTAAGAGACATGACTGTTTCGAAGATCAAGCCTGTAAATTCAAAATGGCCGCCAGCGGCAAGATTTCAATTTTCAGTGTGTATCGCAGGTATACGAAATATGCACGTGACGTCATCCGGACCCTGACAGTTGTTTAGCCACTAACACTTTATGGGGGTGTGCAAAATTTCAGCATCGTGCTGCGAACGGTCTGGGCGCCTATAATGGTACAAATATACAAACAAACAAACACCAAAAATTCTGGAATCGAGCGTTTGTTCAGTTTATCAAGAGAAACACTTTTTAGAAAAACATTTTTGCAAATTCGAAAAAAACAGACGCAAATACCCCCTAGATTTTTATATAATAGATGCTCGAATATTTTCGCCTAATGAGGCATCTTCAAGATTTGTAACCATTCTGCTCTTGAAGATGCCTCATTAGGCGAAAATATTCGAGCATAAACAAATAAAATAATGTGAATTAAAACAATGTTTTACCATTTATATTTTTAAATATTTATAATTTCTTTCTTGTTCCATTTTTAAATGACTATTTGTAAAAAGTTTGTATTTTTTCATGAATGCTTGCTTAGCTAGCATTATCCTATTTTTTATGCCTTGAGTCGATTTGTAACTGTATGATAGGGTGCTACCCAGTCAACGACGTTACCATGTTGGAAGCACCGGTTCCCATAGATCACCGAAGTTAAGCAACATTGGGCGCGGATAGTGCTTGGATGGGTTACCGCTCAGGTACACCGCGTGTCGTTGGCATCTTGGACCGGTCCGTAGTCCAGTGGCAACACTTCGGACTGGTAAATGGAAGGTTGTGGATTCGGATCCCGGCGGAGCAAAAAATTATACAATTTATATTTCGAATGTGCTCTTCGCTGAGTTGAAAAATTCATAAACCTTTAGCAACGACCGGTCACTGAAAGGTCCATCCAACCTTACAACAACTGGGTCTTGCTTGAGAATTGGTGCTTTCTACAGCGACGACCAAGCTCGCAGAAGGCTCTTGAGGTGTGATACACACAAAAATAGCGCTCACCAAATAAATCATTCTAATATTATTATTATTATTACCCAGATAGCAGAATTGTATTTATATTTGTAAATAGATAAATGATTTTGAAAAAATTTTTTAGTAACAGTTTATCAACCCTTTAGCGTAGCACCCTCCTCAGAGGACGGCCATAATAAAGTGTCTCAATCATCTGTCGATATTTTGCACGTGACCATATATTTTTCAGCGTCGTTACCGGAGCGGATATTTTGTATAACGATTTTTGCGGTTGGCGGGCAAACGGTCCGGCCGTTGCTAACGACAGGCTGGCGGGTCGTTAACGATTCTCCAACGGCGCTGAAGCACGTCCACACTCGAAATATTGACAAATTTTATACTGTAACTGTAACTCTGTCGCCATTCCGCTAGGGGTGGCCAGAGCCTCTGCAGAGTTGCCTCCATTTTTTCCTATCCTGACATACCTTTTTTCAATTCCTTCACATCCATCACCTTTTTCATGCATTTTCTTCTTTTACGCTCACTTTGTATATCCCATTCTTTCACAATCTCCTCAATCTGATCACTCCATACTTTTCTCGGTCATCCCTTCCCTCTTTTTCCTTTCACACTTTCTTTGTATACATACTTTGTCAGTCTATCATCTTTCATTCTTTCCACATGCCCAAACCATCTCATCACATTCTTTTGTACTTTAACTTTCACATCCTCTTTCAAATTACATTCTTATTTTACCCATTCATTCCTAACTCTATTATAGCGGGCTCTATTTAATAAAAAAATAAAAATGCGAGTCATTTATTCTCTCACTTTCGGTTTCAACACAGTTTTTACATTTAAACAGTACGACGGTTGATTTGTAAATCTTTTTTTTTAAGAAATCCTGTGCGGGAGACTCCCTAGATTTCAGAGACTTTAGGGGTCTGTGACACTTTTTGTAGTATAGCAGAGGTAATTTACGGGCTTGGTCGTTGCTACAAAGTGCAAATACTCAAACAAGACCCAGTTGCTGTAAGGATGGATGAACCCTTAAATAGGGCCTGTTGCACCAAGCTCCAATCAGACAAAAATCAAAATTAGGTGTGATTTCAACCTTTCAAATCAAGCATTTGGTTGCATACACGTAAATCAGCTGATGTACATTATATTTCCTGTTCAACTTCCATCATATTTTTACCCACTTCCGATAATTATTTAACCGAAGGCCTTACCAGAATGAAGCAATCAAATTTGATTTGTCAATTAAATATTGATTGGAGGTTAGTGCAACAGGCCCTAATTAGTGACCGGTTTTTGGTAAAGGTTTTAAAAAAATTTCAACCCAGCGAAGAGCACATTTCAAAATATAAATGGTACGCTAGCACAAAAGCACAAAAAAAAATACCATTTATATTTTCGAATGCGCTATTCACTGGGTTGAAAAATTCATAAAACCGTTACCAAAGACCGGTCAATAAAGGTCCATCCAGCCTCATGGCAACTGGGTCTTGCTTGAGTATTGGCGACCAAGCTCGTAAACAACACCTCTATGGCACTACAAGTGTCATATACCCCCTAGAGTCTCTGAAATCTAGGAAGTCTCCCGCACAGGATTTCTAGAATAAAAGAAAACTAGCAATGATTGCAATTGTCGGTGTTATTGCTCTGGATGAAATGAAAGAAGTATGCAAGGACAGGAAGAAGTGGCGGCTAATCTGCAATGCTGATTTGTAATGTTGGTTTATTAGCTTGCTACATTTTTTGCATAAGACATTTTTGACTTTTTTTGTATAGATTTATTTTTAAGGTTTTGTTGTTTTCTTATACTTAAATGTTATTTATTACTCGTATTCCTTGACTTATAGGTTGGTATGAGGTTGACCACCCATACTGTAAAAAATGGTTCACTCTGCCAATGTCACCCCTGTTTCAGGGAATGTCGGCAAGAGTTGCAGGGCTTAAGTTCATTTGAGGTTTGGATTTTATTTGTAAGTACACAATCAGCATTTGTAAGCGCAAACTACACGTATTTGTTTGTGGGCATACATCTGAGAGCTTTGAATGAATATATCCTTGCAACTTAGATTATAGATTATAGATTGTGGCCGCAGGGATCAAGTCGGGTTATTTGGAATCGGATAACGTTGGTTCGAATCCCGTGACGATAACTTCGATCCTGGTTCAACAGATGCCGTTGCATGCACACAAGCTTCTGCTTTCGCATGAAGACAACTGGCCAGGCAAAATAGATGGTGGATTGCATTCCTTTCAAAAAAAAAAAAAAAATCCAAAAAGTTTACAAGAAAGCCTTTTTTTATCATCATAACTGTTGAAATTTTTTACTTATGAACACGGCTTTACATTTTAAAACGAATATTTTGCTCCTTTGCCCTGTCGTCGAGCGCACCTCTATATTTACAAAATTATCTGCCTAATAGCATGTGCCGAGGCGTACTCTCTGTCGAACCACCATCAAGGGCAGGACAATAAAATACACAGTTTAATGGAACCTTAAATTCTAACTGCCCCGGACCATCAACTTTAAAGCCAGTAATTTTGAAAATGCGTCTGATTAATTGGTTGTGAAGTGGAATGCTTAATTTGAGTGTATTTTTCGGTAGCCATTTTATGAGACAGTTCTTTGTTTTATCGTTTCATTGTTGTACTTGTAACTGTGATGGATTTTCACTGGAGGCAGGCGAAGCATTATTGTTTAAACTACAGCAAGAGAAGATACACAAAGTTTTACACGCTACGCAACTAAGCTACACATATAGTGTAACTTCTTGCCGCGTTATCCCCTTATCTAATCTAATCTAAGTTGCAAAGATATGTTACATTGGAGATTCACATTACATGCATTTTCACAAGCAGACACGTACAAGTTTGCGCTTGCACATGCCGCATGCGAACCTACAACATAAAAACCAAATCTCAAATGGACATACACGATACACCCGCAACTCTTGTCGTCCTCCCCTGAGACAGGGGTGGCATTGGCAAAGTGAACTATTTTTACAGCATGGGTGGTCAGCCTCATACCAACCTATGAGTCAGGGAATGCAAAAAAATTATTACATTTTAGTATATAAAACAAACACTTAACCATTAAAGAGTAAAAATTAAAACCTACAAGACATATTCTATAAAAAAAAAGTGATTTTTTTTAAAGCCTCAGCCTTAAACGTCAGCATTACAGATCAACCGCCATTTTTTTCGGTCCTTGCATACTTCTTTCATTTCATCTAGAGCCATAACCTTTTTCATAAAAGCTCTCCTTTTATTATGACTCTGAATATCCCATTCATATTATTTTATTTAAATGTATCTAAATCTAAATCTAAGCTGCAAAGATATGTATCATTTGAGATTCATATTAAATGCATTCCCACAAGCAGACACGCATAATTTCGCGCTCACACATGCAGCATGTGAAATTTATATAAATTAATGTTACACGCGTTTCCGGTCTTGTCGATCATCTTCAGGTAAGAATGTGATACATCATTGCAACTTAGATTTTAGATAGATGGATAGAAACATCCTACTGTACAAACTAAAATGAAAATATTTCAAACTGATTTTTTTGTCTTTGCTCTCGCAAGGAAAAAAAATCAAAAGAATTTCATTAGAAAGAAATTTACGAGTCCATCCAAGTATAAGTCCACTATACACCGCAGAGCTATAAAGCGCGCAGTACATTATATATCTTCATATTAGGACTGTGACGCCCGAGAGCTTTTTCAGCCTTCCTCGGTCTCTGATCTGCGGAACGTGATTCGAATCCCGAACTCACCGAGCTTCCTGCGAAAGATGCTTCAAGATGATGCTAGCTTACCAAATGCCACTTTGCCATATTTCCGCTTTGTCATTTTGCCACATTAAATGCCACATTTCGGTATAAATTGTTATATTTGTAAGCGGGTTTTATTAAATTAAAACTCCAACCGGTCCGCAGTTCAGTGGCAACACTTTGGGCACTGAATGGAAGGTTGTGGGTTCGAATCCCGGCGGAAAACGCAAAAATTACGATTTATATTTTACAATATGCTCTTTGTTGTGTTGAAAAAAGTATTTTTACCGGTCGCCAAAGGTCAATCTAGCCTTAAAGCAATTGGGTCTTGCTTGAGAATTTGGCGTTTTTTTATAGCGACGGTCAAGCTCACAAAATAAAGCACCGTTATATTTTTTTTATTGCCGCAAAATTATATGTTTAATTGTGAAATCCATAATGGCAAAGGTTATGGTAACATGAAAGAAATAAATGGAGGTAGTAACTGATGGCATAAATTCATACACCATTTAACTATGACTTTTATTATGTCTGTCCACGCCAAATGAAATTAAAAATTTATTGAAAATTTTCATGTCGATCATAAAAAAATTGTAGAGAATACAAGTTCCCATGAAGTTCAAATCAAGTTCATAAAACATTGTATTATTCTGGTTAATTTTCTTTTATATACTTTATAAAGCAATCAACTTTTGCCATGATTTTTTAAGTGTCTTTCAATAAAATATTTAAGTTTATTTATAAATGCTATAAAACCTTCAATAATTTTCACTCTAAGCCGCAAAGATATATTGTCATTTAAGGGTAACAATTAATGCACGTTCAAAGGCATTTGGCGTTTGCTCATGCTGCATGTGTATCTATAATCTATAATCTATAATCTAAGTTGCAAGGATATATTCATTCAAAGCTCTCAGATGTATGCCCACAAACAAACACGTGTAGTTCGCGCTTACAAATGCTGATTGTGTACTTACAAATAAAATCCAAACCTCAAATGAACATAAGCCCTGCAACTCTTGCCGACATTCCCTGAAACAGGGGTGACATTGGCAAAGTGAACAATTTTTTACAGTATGGGTGGTCAGCCTCATACCAACTTATGTACTTAACCAACAATGTGTACTTACATATAAAAACTTACCTCTAATGAACACAGATTTTGCAACTCCTGTCACGTTTTTTTAAACAGGTGCGGAATCGGTGAAAGTGAATTATATTTTTACAGCATGAGAGGTAACCGTTGTACTAACCTATTTTTAAAGAATTAAAGTAATATTACATTTTGGTTTTAAATGCCATGTTTGCCACATTTTCAGTGCCATGGCATATTCCATAATTTGAATGCCACGTTTGTTATTTAATGCCTTTTTGCCGTATTTTTCATTAAAAGCATGCCATATCTGTTAGTGCCATTTTTAATTATTAATAATGCAACAATTTGGTTAAACGTGCCGCAGTTTTCCAAATTTTTCAATCTCACAATTTTTGGTGCCAGATTTAGTTGCATACAATGCTTTATTTTTTCGACACTTAAGCCATACATACTTTCAGTGCCATGTTTTCGTGCCACAATTTCTCTTAAATTCCACGTTTGCGGCATCTAAGTGCCATATTTTTCAATACTACAATTTAAATGCAACAATTTTAAGTGCTGCAATTTCAAATGCCACATTTTCGTTATAAATGCCACAATTTTAAATGCCACAATTCTAAATGCCACAATTTTAAATGCCACAATTCTAAATGCCACATTTTCGTTAAAAGTGCCACAATTTTTGAAATGCCACATTTCGGCTGGCTCCAGCAATGAGATATTGGATTAGATCTGCTACACAGCTCTCATGGCTTGATGGATGCCGGCTATTTCTTATGGCGCACCTATCCGCACTTCATTCAGTACTGACGATGACAATTTTTCGCTGACGACGTGTGTGACGTGAAACCAAAAAGCCAAATATACTCGGGTGATGATTCAAGTAACGTTTAGTTCGAACGTTTTTGACTAATAAAAAGTCGAAAGCTTTATCTAATCTAATCTAAGTTGCAAAGATACGTTACATTGGAGATTCACATTACATGCATTCCCTCAACCAGACACGTACAAGTTCGCGCTTGCACATGCCTCATGTGAACCTACAACATAAAAACCAAATCTCAAATGGACATACACCCTGCAACTCTTGCCGTCCTTCCCTGTAACAGGGGTGACATTGGCAAAGTGAACCATTTTTTACAGCATGGGTGGTCAGCCGCATACCAACCTATAAGTCAAGGAACTATGGTATTATAATAATCTAAGTTGCAAAGCTATATTAATATTTCTAATTCATATTAAATGCATGCTTAGAAGCAGACATTTGTAAGATCGCGTTTCCCTTGTCTGGATCAATAGTGGCATTGGCAAAGTGAAGTATTTTTTTATAGTATGGGTCGTCAGCCTCGCAAAAAAATTCAAAATTTTAGGAATCTGATTTTTCAATATAAACTTTGTTCACTTTTGCCAATGCTACCCCAGTTTCAGGGAAAGGAGTTGCAACGAAAGGAGTTGCAAAAGGTAGGCACAGGTGGTTTCATGATAGAACGATAGACAAAATGACGCATGACAGAACGACACATGACAAAACGACACGAGAGAGACCCCACATGACAAAACATCACAGAAAGTACATCACAATGACAAAACATTTATAGACAAATTATCACATCACAAAAATGTAATTTGTCGTGTATGTTCCTTGACTTATGGGTTGGTATGCGGCTGACCACCCATGCTGTAAAAATGGTTCACTTTGCCAATGTCACCTCTGTTTCACGGGAGGACGGCAAGAGTTGCAGGGTGTATGTCAATTTGAGATTTGGGATTTTATGTTGTAGGTTCACATGCGGCATGTGCAAGCGCAAACTTGTACGTGTCTGTTTGTGAGAATGCATATAATGTGAGTCTCTAATGTAACTTATCTTTACAACTAAGATTAGATTAGACAAAACGTCACATACCGTTATATCCTGTCACTGTTGCAGATGACGATCGCCCCCCTGCCACTTCATCGCCCCTGAATCGAGCTTCACCCTCTTATAATACTAATCTATAATATATATTCTAAGTTGCAAAGGTATATTAACATTCAAAACTCAAATCAAATGCATATCCACAAAAAGACACGTGTAAGGTTGCGCTTACAAATGCTACATGTGTACTTACAAATTAAAACCATCGATCAGATCTCCGGGAGTCAAAAGTGTTGCCGGTGAGATGGTATGGGAGAATGAAGAAGTATGCAAGAGATGGAAAAACTATTTTCAAGAAATTTTTGGCCAGGGTGAAAGAAGAATTTATGAACAGACAGATGAAGAGAATGAATTGAAGATTTTGAAAGAAGAAATGAAAGTGTCTATTTCACGTCTGAAGAATGGGAAGTCTGCTGGGTTTGATGGTATAAATGGTGAAATGTTGAAAGCAGGAGGTGAATGTGTGATAGATTGGATGCACGAATTATGTAAGCTTTGTGTGAATGCAGGAGTAGTACCGATGGATTGGAGGAAGGCAGTCATTGTTCCCATTTACAAAGGTAAAGGGGACAAAAAAGACTGTCAGAACTTCAGACCAATCAGTCTACTCAGTATACCAGGAAAAGTCTTCTGTAAGGTGATTATAAAAAATGTGATTCTGACTACTAGCAAAAGGGTTTCCGATATACAGTCCGGCTTTATGGCCGGTAGAGGCTGTGTTGATCAGATTTTCACTCTACGACAACTTGTTGAAAAACAATTGTCGGTGAGGGGGAAACTGTTCACGGCCTTTGTGGATCTGGAAAAGGCTTTTGACTCAGTGGACAGAGGTATGTTGTGGGATGTTTTGAAAGCATACGGAGTGAATGGAGCTCTACTCAATGCGGTGCATGCGAACTATGAGAATAGTATGGCCTGCATTCGTATTGATGGTGAGTATAGTGAATGGTTTGAAGTTTTTAAGGGTGTAAGGCAAGGATGTGTGATGAGCCCATGGCTATTTAACATAGTCATGGACAAGTGTGTTCGAGATGCTAGACTTGATGATTGTGGATTAATGATAGGAGAGAGCAAAGTAAGCGTTCTACTGTATGCGGATGATGCAGTCCTTGTATCTGATTCAGCAGTGGAATTGCAAATGATGCTCTCTAGATTGAACGAAGCTTTGAAAGGTAATAATTTGAAGTTGAATGCTAGAAAGACGAAAGTTTTGATTTTTGAAAGAGATGATGAAAATATGAATTATGAATTTAAAATTAATGGAATGAATGTTGATGTTGTAAATGAGTTTGTATATTTGGGAAGTAAGTTTGAAAAAGATGGAAGAATGGCCGGTGAATTTGAAAGAAGAATAATGAAAGGCAGGTGTGTACTGGGTGCGACCGCTTGCATCGCCAGGAACCAAAATCTCTCAAAAAATGTTAGATTGGCGGTGCACGGTGGTATACTAGTGCCAACCTTGATGTATGGAAGTGAAGCCTGGACGGTGAGTGAAAGGGAAATTAGTAAAGTCCATACAGTAGAAATGGACTATCTAAGAAGTATGATTAGGAAAAAACGAAGTGACAGGGTGAGGAATGATTTTGTAAGAGAAGAATGTGGTGTAAGGGAAAGTGTGAAAGTGAAGATTAAAAGAAGTATGTTAAGATGGTTCGGGCACTTGGAGAGAATGAGTGATGAAAGATTGACGAAGAAAGTATATGTTGCTAGAATAGATGGATGTCGTGGTAGAGGAAGACCGAGAAAAGTATGGAAGGATCAAATCTCTGAAATAGCGAATGAATGGGATATCCAGAGTCATAATAAAAGGAGGACTTGTATGAAAAAGGTTATGACTCTGGATGAAATGAAAGAAGTATGCAAGGACAGGAAGAAGTGGCGGCTAATCTGCAATGTTGATTTCTAATGTTGGTGTATTCATTTGCTACATTTTTTGCATAGGAAATTTTTGACTTTTTTTGTATAGATTTCTTTGTAAGGTTTTGTTCTTTTTTATATTTAAATGTAATTTATTATTCATATTCCTTGACTTATAGGTTGGTATGAGGCTGACCACCCATACTGTAAAAAATGGTTCACTTTGCCAATGTCACCCCTGTTTCAGGGAAGGTCGGCAAAAGTTGTGGGGCTTATGTTCGTTTGAGGTTTGTATTTTATTTGTAAGTACACATTCAGCATTTGTAAGCGCGAACTACACTTGTTGGTTTGTGGGCATACATCTGAGAGCTTTAAATGAATATATCCTTGCAACTTAGATTATAGATTATAGATTATAGATCATACCTGATGATGACCTACTAGGTCGAAAACGTTTGTTATTTATTTTAAAGACTTTTACTCTTTTTAAATAAATTTTATTGTGAAAATAAACAGTGTTTTGTTCAAAAAATTATAAATTAAAACCAACTCTTTAATGAACATAACCCTGCAACTCTTGCCAACCTTCGTTTAAAAAGTGGTGGCATTGTTAAAGTGAATCATTTTTTACAGCCTCACACCATCCTATAAGTCAAGGAATTCTAAGTGCCACAATCGCCCCGCAAGCGTGAAATCGCCCCAAGGTTGGGAACCACTGTCATAGAACGAAAGTTTTCAAATCAAGATGCTTTAGAAGAACTTGCAGTCGATCTGTTTTAAAAAGAACGTAAAACAGTCTAGGACATAGTAATGCGAACTTGCAGAAGCATATGTAAGGACTTAATCTTCTCGCGAGAACTCACCTTACAAGAGATTTAGATGCATGCAAGATACGGTGGCTCGAAATGATTGTCTATCTTTCATCTATAATCTAAGTTGCAAAGATATTTCACATTAAAGAGATTGGTATGAGACTGACAACCCATACTAATCTCTAATCTAATCTAAGCTGCAAAGATATATATCATTTAAGATTTATACTAAATGCATTCCCACAAGCAGATATGTATAATTTCGCGCTAACACATGCCGCATGTGGACCTACAATATAAAAACCCAATCTCAAATGAACATAAGCCTTGCAACTCTTGCCGTCCTTCCCTGAAACAG
This sequence comes from Agapetus fuscipes, assembly GCA_951799405.1. Taxonomy (NCBI): domain Eukaryota; kingdom Metazoa; phylum Arthropoda; class Insecta; order Trichoptera; family Glossosomatidae; genus Agapetus; species Agapetus fuscipes. The sequence goes on along the minus strand of OX637352.1, from coordinate 1,342,255 downwards.
GGGTGACATTGGCAAAGTGAACCAATTTTTATATTATGGGTGGTCAGCCGCATAACAACCTATAAGTCAAGGAACATACATGACAAATTACATTTTTTAAAATCAAAGAATAAAAATAACAATATATACATGGACATAAAAAACTAAATCATAAAACCAAATTCACTTTAACAAACCCTAGCCGCCAACATCACAGATCAACCGCCATTTCTTTCTATCCTTGCATACTTCTTTCATTTCCTCCAGAGTCATAACCTTCTTCATACAAGCTCTTCTTTTATTATGACTCTGGATATTCCATTCATTCGCAATTTCGGATATTTGGTCCATCCATACCTTTCTCGGTCTTCCTCTACCACGACATCCATCTATTCTACCAACATATACTTTCTTCGTCAGTCTTTCCTCATTCATTCTCTCCATATGCCCAAACCATCTTAACAAACTTCTTTTAATCTTCACTTTCACACTTTCTTTTGCACCACATTCTTTTCTTACAAAATCATTCCTCACCCTGTCACTCCGTTTTTTCCCAATCATACTTCTTAGAAAGTCCATTTCAACAGTATGGACTTTACTAATTTCACTTTCATTCACCGTCCAGGCCTCGCTTCCATACATCAAGGTGGGTGATCAATATTGTAAAGAAAAATCCATTTGTCAATGACACCCCTGTTCCAGGGAAGGTCGGCTAAAGTTACAGGGTTTATGTTCATTTGAGGTTGGATTTTAATTTGTAAGTACACATTCACGATTTGTAAGCGCGAACTTACGCGTTTTTGTTTGTGGGCATGCATTTGATATGAGCTTTGAATGTTTATTTGTCCTTGCAACTTAGATTATAGATTAGATTATTGATTCATATTAAATGCATTCTCACAAGCAAACACGTAGGTATGAAAAAAAAAATGTCCTTTCATTGTCCTGAGGATGCCTTTTTAGGCGAAAACGTTTGACATATTTAAAATAAAATAATAAGTGAATTAAAAAGTTTATTTATTTAATTAATTATACGTAGGTATAAGTATGCACATGCCTTATGTGGAATTATAACAATTTAATCCAGTCTCAAATTAATTGGTTCCTAGTCCGGTGGTTAGCACTTCAGACTCGTAAATGACAGATCGTGGGTGTGAATTTTAGCAGAGCAAAAATAATGTACCATCAATAATTTCAAATGTGCTCCTCACATGCTGAGAGCTAGGGTTCGAATCCCACTGAGGGTGACAGAAATGATTTTCCATTTCAGTTTTTTATTTCAAACTCATAATAAAATTCCGGCAAGGTTATTAGGCCTTCACATAAAATGAGTAACAGCCACCTCGGTAGCTGGTAAAGCCCTACTTCAACTGAAGTGGTTTGCGTAAGGCCGGACCAATGGTCCATCAAGCCTTACAGCAACTGGGTATTGCTTGAGAATTGACGCTTTGTAGCGACGACGACCAAGCACGTAAAAAGGTCGATAGCTCAGTTGGTAGAATGCTTGCTTTCCATGCCGAAAGCAAGGGTTCGATCTCAAGGCTTAGTCAGCTTTCACAAGAAATGAAAACCAGCCCCCCCCCCCGGGAGCTGGGAAACCCCCCCTTCAACTGAAAGTGGTTGGTGTAAGGCCGGCCCCCTTACCCGTAAAAATAAATAGTTTCCAAATCGCCACACGCAACCCCTTCGAAGATAACGTAGGCAAGAAGTTACAATATATGTGTAGCTTAGTTGTGAAGTTACGGACCCCTTATCTGTAAAAATAAGAAGCTCTCACTCACTATATGCAATCTCTTCGAGAAAACGCGGCAATAAGTTTCACTAAATGTGCAGCTTAGTATCGTTTTCTTCCATATCTTTGAATGCAAAGTTCTTAGCTGTATTTGTGGCCCAACAAATCAGCAAGATGTATGCGAAAGGGATACAACTCTGAACTTTAGAATATATGTTACTTGACCTATATTTTCTGGGACGCAAACCAACTTCTCTTTTGTTTCAACACTCGGTTCGGTTTGCAGCAATGTTTATCTATCTTTGACCGATCTGTGGTGTAGTGGTTAACGCTACCGTTTAGTTATTGGATGGCTATGGTTTCGATTCCAAACGGAGCGCAAAAACATATATTTTTCTTTCTTTGTTATAAAATATTTCAGGTAAACTTTGTAGATATTTTTATTCAAAATATCGCCACCTTAATGTAAAACTGAAAAGGTATTAATTCACAGATTTGAGAAATCGAGGATAAAAAAATCTATCGGGTGCAACTTTTTATAGTAAATGAACTTGATTGTAAGGAAGTGCTTGACTTATAGGTTGGTATGAGGCTGACCACCCATACTGTAAAAAATATTTCACAAAAATATTTCACCAATGTCACTCCTGTTTCAGGGATGGTCAGCAAGAGTTGCAGGGCTTATATTCATTTGAGATTGGGTTTTTATATATATATATAATTGGTTGATTTTTTTTTTCCAAAGCGCCGTTTACACTAAAATTTAGTCACAAGGTCCCTTTATTCCGGGTATGACCTTTCAAACAGGTGCGACTTCAGCTTCCTTCAGTTTTTATATTGTAGGTCCACATGCGGCATGTGTGAGCGCGAAATTATGCGTGTCTGCTTATGGGAACGCATTTAATATGAATCTCAAATGATACATATCTTTGCAACTTAAATTTAGATTAGCTAATGACAAACTTTTAAACTACTCGAATAATATTACTGGACATTAAAGAAAATGGAAAACAAACAATAATTTAAAATTAGTTCATTATTTTATTTGTGCAGCTTCTCTTGTGTCACCCCGTACTTGATCCCAGCGTTGGCTGAAAGAGCAGATACAGAGTGGAGCAAAAAAGGGCACTCGTTGTGAGAGCAAAAAGAGCATTCCTTTAGATAATTAAGACATTTGTACCGACAAACATTGCATTCCTACGACCTCTTACAAGGAACGCTTGCCAAGCTCTTTGCTGTTCATTTTTCGCCTTATGGGCTGTACCCTTAGTACGAGTTGCAAAACTTGAGTAATGTAAAGTTTACGGCAATTATTAAAGAGTGATTTCCCCCAAAATCTGCCGTTTATGTTTGTTTGAACTTGATTTTCTTCATCACTGTAACTCTTTTGCTAAGACCACAAAGTGTAAGAAAAAAAAATCGGCAGATTTTGGGAAAAATCACGCTTTAGTATTTTCCGTAAACTTTACTTTTCTCAAGTACTGCAACTCGTACTAAGGGTACTGCTCTCAAAGAGCAAATATACTCTATATCTATAATCTAAGTTGTAAAGATATATTAACATTTAAAGCTTATATCAAATGCATGCCCACAAACAAACACGTGTAGTTCACGTTTACAAATGCTGAATGTGTACTTACAAATAAAATCAGAACCTCAAATGAACATACGCCCTACAACTTTTGCCGACCTTCTCTGGCACAGGGGCGACATTGGCAAAGTGAACTATTTTTTACAGTATGGGTGGTCAGCCTCATATCAGCCTATAAATCAAGGAATGCTTCATACCAGATAATCAGTCCAGAAACTGATTAATAATCTATCCTTTTCATTCAACAATAAATAAGGCGATGGCTGCTTGATGGAAGCGTGAATTAAGTAATAAAACACAGACATTGTCAGAACTAGAAGAGACATAGAGACCACCCTAGGCATTTCATCTTTAGTAACACGCCGACAACATGCTCAACTCATATGCATTCTATGCTACCCACATTGACCGCCTTGAATCAGTACAGCATCGCTTTCTAAGACGAGTTGCTTGGAAACTGGGTCTAAGTAGAGATGAGTATGACTATAAAGACATAGAGAACACCTTAGGCATTTCATCTTTAGTAACACGTCGATAACATGCTCAACTCATATGTATTTATAAAATCATTAATAGTATTTTCGACTCACCTTATCTTTTACAATGTATCAAATTAAATGTTCCAACGCGAAGATTTAGAATAAATGAATTGCTCTCCCTCAACTTTCATACTTCAAATTTAGGATACTATTCTCCTATTAACAGAATGTGTTGTCTTTTAAATTCTTCCTCTCATCTAGATTTATGCGACATGAGCCTGTCTGAATTCCGTAGAGCTTTGTTTTGCTGAGGAAAGTATAGGTATTTATTTGACTATGCTATTATGTAATATTAATTCTTGAATTATATTGTTTTCTTTGTTATTCTTTGTAATTACCTTGTCATAAAATTATGTAATTGGACTATCATGTCCATTAATAAAAATAAAAAAATAAAAGAAAAGAAATAAATAAATGAAAATAAAATATTTCTTTTATTAAAATAAAACTCTTGAACCCGCTACTTTAATGTTTGTCTTTGTTTCGAATTTTCAACGCACACTTTCTCTCACAATCATTAAACCGCCACCTTAAAGGTAAAACTGAATAAGTGCTGATTTACTGATTTGAGAAATTGTGGATAAATTATTTTATTGTGAGTAACTTCTCATAGTAAGTGCACTAATTATAAGGAAGTGCTCATGACAAACTTCTAAACTACAGGATTTTCACACTTTTGTAGTGTTTTCTTCTGTAGAAAATAGGAAATAATGTGCATTTATCTGAGAAACCCATGTTGGTTTGATAATACTTATAAATTAGGATGATTTGTTTAGTGAGCACTTTTTTGTGTACACACATCATCACACCTCAAGAGCCCCCTGCGAGGTTGGTCATCGCTGTAAATAACGCCAATTCTCAAGCAAGACCCAGTTGCTGTATTATAGATCGCCCTATGGGGACTGGTCTTTGGTAAAGGCAGATTAATTTTTCAACAGATATTTGAAGACTGTAGGAGAAAAACAAGGAATGTCAGCAAAAATAATAAGAAAACTATCTACGAATGGCATATGTGTGTATCTAAATTTCTGTAAATTTGTAATGCAACAACAGTCGCTATCACAGTTTATGGCAGTATTTCCGGTTCTTTGTGACACGCAATAACCATGAGAAATACAGACTTTCAAATTTATAATTTTGACATACTCAACTGACATACTGTTATGTTTAGATTGAAAAGTACCTTCAGGATACTTACTTCCGGCTAGCTCTCATCAGCATCACTCTCAGGGCGTGGGGTTCTTTCTTTGGCATTGCTTACTTATATCTTGGGAAGGGTTTTATAATTAAAAGATAAGTTTGACATGAACAAATAAGGGTTTATTTACTTTACTAATATGGGGGGAAAAGGGGAAATAAGGGAATGGCACTACCTGCAGGTTGTCACTAGAACACTCTCCATTCCGTTGGCTGGAGTTCTAAACGGAAGGCCTAAGGCAGCGCCCCAGGCTAGCGGCACGTGGGAGCCCCTGAGTGTGCGCTCCTATGCACTATGTCTCCTATGCCTCTGGTCCACAAGGCGGGTGCCTTGCTGGCAGGAAATCCAAGTAGATGGGGAGGAGGGAGCTCCATTGTAGTGCCCCCTCTTGCACCGCTTAGTGCTTGGTCGCTGACGTCTTAATCGGTTGACATCTTGCCGGGAACTGATGACCGACGGCCCGATTAGTTCACACGGCGCAGTTCGGCCGCTTCCGTGACCGTTCGGCTCCGTTCGGCCCACAAACACACACTGCACACTTCCGGATTGTTCTTTCAATGTTATTTTAAAATAACATAACAATACATACCTTGTTTTCCCCTGTAGTCTTTATTTAAAAAAATAAAGATTTTTTCCTGCTCAGCCGGGATTCGAAACCACTAACTTCCAATCGCAATCTGAAGTGTTAACCACTAGACAACAGACCAGTCACTTATTCAGTTCTTTAAGGTATCGAAATACAATTTTCCCTAATAAAACAGGGCATCGCTTTATCGGGCAATAAACAAAACTAATTAGTGAATACAGTCTTAAGGCCCAGTCTGTCAGTGGATTAAAGAGTGACAGATAAAGCCCAAATGACAAAGGACGCCTCTCCTTAAATGACCAATTAATGTAATGTACTGCTTGTATTGATTCCAGAAAACCTTAAAACAATGTTCTTGTAAGCTTTTGTTTAATTGTCATTGACGCCTTGCTTTGTTTTTCATATTAATTTTCTAGTTTGAAATAACGCTTTTAATTTTTTGTTTTTGCTATCTTTATCATGGAGAAAAGTGATAGGTTGAGGAATGATTTTGTGAGAAAAAAATGTGGTGCAAGAGAAAGTGTGAAAGTGAAGATAAAAAGAAGTTTGTTTAGATGGTTTGGACATGCCTGGACTGCCTGTCCAGAAACAGGTATTATAATCATCAATGAAAGAAGTATGTAAGGACCGAAAGGAATGGCGGTTGATTTGCAACAATGGCGGCTATGGCATTAATTCTAAGTGTAATATTAAGTTTAATTTTAATTTTACTTTATTTTAATTTTAATTTGTAATGTGTCTCATTATGAATTTCTGTAAATCATTTATAATTTTTTGTGCTCCTTGACTGATAGGTTGGTACGAGGCTGACCACCCGTGCTGTAAAAATCGGTTCACTTTTGCCAATGCCACCCCGGTTCAGGGAACGGCGGCAGGAGTTGCAAGGTTTATGTCCATGTGAGGTTTTCTTTATTTGTATGCACACATGCAGAATGTGTAGGCGCGAACCTACATGTGCCTGTCTGTAGGCATGCATTTCACATGAGCCTTAAATGCTTACATATCCTTGCAGCTTAGATTATAGATTATATAGAATTAATATTTTATTTTTATTTTAATGAATTCTTAATTAATAATTAAACAATAACATATGTTGAACCAAGGTCAAAGTTATGATCAAATGACCTAGGTGGGGATCGAACCAACGTTGTTATATTCCAAACACGGTAGAAAGATCAGCCCACTTGGCCCCCTCGGCCATAACACCGACATATGGGAAGAATGAGTGATAAAAGACTGACAAAGAAAGTATATGTTGCAAGAGTCGATGGATGTCGTGGTAGAGGAAGACCCAAAAAAGATATGGATGGACCAAATTACTGAAATAGCGAATGAATGGGATATCCAGAGTTATAAAATGTAAAAAATAAAAAGAGAGCATGACGTATTAAAAATGGTTATGACTCTGGATGAAATAAAAGAAATATGTGAGGACCGAAAAAAATGGTGGCTGATATGTAATGTAGGCGGCTAAGGCAAAGGCTTTGAAGTTTTAAAATTTCGTTTTTATTGATGTTGTGTAGATTTAGGTCTTATTGTTTTTGCTGAGTGTTTGTTCTATATAGCTGAATTTGCCAATGTCACCCCTATTTCAGGGAAGGACGGCAAGAGTGCATGTCCTTTTGAGATTCTTTTTTTTTTTATTGTAGGTCCACATGCGACATGTTTAAGCGCGAACTTTTACGTGTCTGCTAGTGAAAATGCATATAATGTGAATCTTTAATGTCACATTTATTTGCAACTTAGATTAAATTAGATAACCTTTAGCGTATGGATATTTTGTACGTGACCGAACTGTCGTTGACTGATATATCGTGTAGACCAATGTGTCTATGGATGAGGTACTGTAACTGTAACTGTAACTCTGTCGCCATTCCGCTAGGGGTGGCCAGAGCCTCTGCAGAGTTGCCTCCATTTTTTCCTATCCTGACATACCTCTTTCAATTCCTTCATATCCATCACCTTTTTCATGCATTGTCTTCTTTTACGCTCACTTTGTATATCCCATTCTTTCACAATCTCCACAATCTGATCACTCCATACTTTTCTCGGTCGTCCCTTCCCTCTTTTCCCTTTCACACTTTATTTGTATACATACTTTGTCAGTCTATCATCATTCATTCTTTCCACATGCCCAAACCATCTCATCACATTCTTTTGTACTTTAACTTTCACATCCTCTTTCAAATTACATTATTTTTTTACCCATTCATTCCTAACTCTATCCCTCAAAGTTTTTCCTGTCATACTTCTCAAATGCTTCATTTCCACCGTGCACCGTACGATTTGTCTTGACACGAGTTGTCCGTTAATGCGGAAGGCGGCGCGATGACGTATGCATTCCATTCACCCGGCCCCGCACGAGCACGGACAAGCCGACAGATTGCATTTAAAATTCAAATGCGGCTCCGCACAAATCGAGTTAAGGCGCGGTGTGGATCGGTGTGTGCGGACCATCGACTTATGATATCTGTGGACTAGAGATTCATCATCATCATCATTGGCACGACAACCCGGGGTGGGTCTTGGCCTCCCTCAGCAACCGCTGCCAGCGCTGTCTATCCAACGTCTTCCTCCTCCAGTCCCACATTCCCACTGCACGGCAATCCGCCACCACTCCATCCAGCCATCTTGAACGTGGTCTTCCCACTGTCCTTCCCTCATCACAATCGTCTTCTCCAGGCTCCGATGGTCCATTCGCTGAATTTGCCCCAGCCAATGCAGTCTGTTGACCTTTATTGAGCGGACCACATCAGCGTCCTGGTACAGCTTATATAATTCGGAGTTATATCTTCTTCGTGGACTAGAGATTATTGACACAAAAATAGACATTAATTGTACATTGAAGCTTTCACGGCCGGTTTTTGTTGGCATGACTATCACTGTTAGATTAGTTAGTTAAAGATCCTGTAGGAAGATCACAGCGACTGGCCAACCGCTGATAACGCCCATCGGAGCAATGGGCGAAACTGTCCAGAAAGAATCAACCAGACCACGGCTACATAGCCCGAAAAAAGAGATTTTTATGTCAAAAATAGACATTATATATCGACGGTTAAAAGGAAGTACGTTTTGGTCAAAAATGAGTTATGAATGCTATCCTACTTAAAATTTTACGCTCTTTCTAATGCGCTAACTCCCATAGCTCTACAATGATTTTTGTGTTGTTTATGTCCTAACAAACAACTGCGTTTTCAAAGTATGGTTTTGGGGTAACCGACAAGATTTTAGCCTTTTTTGTCCTAAAGGCGCTTATGGCACAAGAAAATCGTAAAGCATCGTAAAACCACATTAATAGGAATGCCAATAAATGCCTTTATTTTTTTTTTAATTTTAGAGCTGTTTTTTTTATTTTAACGAAAGAAGTATGTAAGGACAGAAATAAATGGCGGTTGATCTGTAATGTTGGCGGCTAGGGTTTATTGAATTGGAATTTGTTATCTGTTTGTTGTCCATAGATATTATTATTTAGTGATGTATAAAATGTAATTTGTCGTGTATGTTCCTTGACTTATAGGTTGGTATGCGGCTGACCACCCATGCTATAAAAGAGTTGCAGGGTGTATGTCCATTTGAGATTTGGTTTTTATGTTGTAGGTTCACATAAGGCATGTGCAAGCGCGAACTTGTACGTGTCTGGTTGTGAGAATGCATGTAATGTGAATCTCCAATGTAACATATCTTTGCAACTTAGATTAGATTAGATATGATATAAAATAAAATAAAGTTATGCCATTTTTCTGCAATCTCAAACTTTAAACTGCTCTCCTGAACAATTTAGTGTATGTCACTTATTACTGTCTTTTTAACCGTCGATATCTTTTTCCACTTACTTACGACAATGGTCATTAGTAAGAAAGAGAACAAAGATCTTCACTGTGCCATTTCATTGTATACAAAAAAAAAATGGATGAAACTAAGAAATATTTCCAGAATGTTGGCAGAATTGATATTCATTCCTGCACAAACATTGTGCGCACGCGTTATAACTCTTTTTGTAGGTAATTTTGTAATTTTTTAAACGTAAAATGCATTACTTTAAGAGATTGTGGGATGTGTAATGATTGGGTGTCGAAACATAATGAGAAGTACAGGATTTCACGTGTACAGGACTGGGGACAACTGTGCGCCATAGTATGTATCAATGCTGTAAGCTAATTTCTACTCCTGTATATTATAGCTCAATGGTGCAGACCCTCAGAGTAAAAATTTAAGAGAGGAGCTTGTTTAAAAGCCTAATGAAGGTATTGTTTACAATTCCTTGTTGTTCGAAATTGCCCTCAAGCTTTGCCCCTGTTCCCAAGGGGCATATACGTAAATTATTTGTTTGTACACTTTTCTATATATCTCGTTTATTGTTACATGCATAGGGCCGCTGTATATAAAAAAAAGTTAGTAGGAATTAGTAAAAGGCTGAGGCGGGGTTCAAAAAGAACGTAAAAACTTTTACAATGCCACTCCAGTTTCAGGTAATGTTGGCAGAAGTTGCAGGGTTTATGTTCATATGAGGTTTGGTTTCTTTTGTATATACAAATGTAGAATGTGTAAGCGCGACCTGAAAACCGTCTTTTTGTGGGCGTGCATAAAATATCAGCCTTAAATGTCTATATATTTTGCAGCTAAAATTACAGATCTACGTACGATCTACGTAAGCTTCACTGTGTGGAGGCATATATCGCACGCTTAATCATAAAGAGCAATAACTCGAAAAATAAGAATGTTGGGAAATCACGTTTGAAGTTCAGACAACCAGTACAACTTGTATGGGATGAAAAAGGCGACCGATGCTTTATCTCGGTCATATTCGTCCAAATTGAACGGCTGTCGCATTCTACCTATTCTTCTCGCATTGTTCTTGTGTTTTATTACAAAATCTCGATTTTCCTAATTTTTGAGTTATTTCTCTTTATGATTAAACGTGCGATATGTACATAAATGTATTTGTTTTTTATATGTATATAATCTTTAACATCCTACCGACCTTCCGTGAAATAGGGCTGATATTGGCAAATTGAACCTTGATTTATAGTATAAGAGGTCAGAGTCATACCAACCTTTAAGTCAAGAACAAAAAATAAGAATTATTTATTAAGTTTTGAAATTAGATTGATTTTCTCGTATCGTTAAAATCGATACAATCATCTACATAAAATTGATATATATATCATACATTTGAGTTGATATGCCGGTATAACTGAAGGCTTCTCATTTGAATGCCTTATCAGGCAGTGTTACGATCAGTTGTTCACGAACATTATGGAATTTATGGGGCAGTCTTAGTGGTATAAGAGCAAGGTCTGAGGGTAGGATGGGGTACGGTCGGTGATATAAATAATTCTATAATCGCAACCAACTTAGCTATACATGTAGTGTAACTTATGCTTGTGTTATCCCCGGAGGTGGTTTGCGAAGTATTTGTTTTTACCAGGGTCAAAAGGTTCATCCAGCCTTACAGCAACTGGGTCTTGGTGGGAAATTGGCGCTTTGTAGCGACGAACGAGCTCGTAAAAAGTGTGGTTAATAGCTTAGTTGGTAGAATTATTGCATTCCATGCCAAGAACAAGGGTTCGATCCCCATAGAGTATAGAAGGTGTCAGAAATGATTTCCCGTTTCGGTGTCAAATCTAATCTAATGTAATCTAATCTAAGCTGCAAAGATATTTATCATTTAAGATTTATATTAAATACATTCCCACGAGCAGACATGTATAATTTCGCGCTAACACATGCCGAATATTATGGACCTACAAGATAAAAACCCAATCTCAAATGAACATAAGCCCTGCAACTCTTGCCGTCCTTCCCTGAAACATGGGTGGCATTGGCAAAGTGAACAATTTTTTACAGTATGGGTGGTCAGCCGCATACCAACCTATAAGTTAATAGTGTCAAAAACCCTAAAAAATACCAGCAAGATGTACTTAGCCTTCACAAGAAATGAGAACCAGCCCCCATCAGAAATCATTTCTCACACCCTCAGTTGGAAATCGAGCTCGGGTTCTCGGCATGGAATGCAAGCACTCTACCAACTAAGCTAACGACCGTCATTCAACGTCACCAACATCTGGTATTGGTTTCGCGAGAAAAAAAGACGGGTGCATGGTAAAAGTAATCAAGAGCGAGAGATACCAATCGCAAAACGAAAAGTGTTGCGCAAAAGTAGAATTGTTTGCGTGCGTACACAGTTTGAAGAAAATAAAAACAATGAAACGACACAGACTGTCGATAGTGCGGCTCAACATAGGACGGAAGACAAAGGAAATGCTTTTATCTGGAGTTATTATTTGTCTGACTGTACTCGAATAACACAAAACAATAATAAGCAGGTATTTGCAAGTCTAATAATAATAACAGTAATAAACATAGCCCCTTGTTATATCGCCCCTCAGTGCTTGTTTACCTTATCTACAATTCGATTCAATAATATAATAATTTATAATATTAGCATGATTTATTTGGTGAGCGCTGTTTTGTGTGTGTCACAACCTCAAGAGCCCTCATCGAGCTTGGTCGTCGCTGTAGAAAGCGCCAATTCTGAAGCAAGACCCAGTTGTTGTAAGGTTGGATGGACCTTTCAGTGACCGGTCTCTGGTGAAGGTTTATGAATTGTGCAACCCAGCGAAGAGCACATTTGGAAATACAATAAGTATATTTTTTTGTGCTCCGCCGGGATTCGAATCCAAGACCTTCCATTTACGAGTCCGAAGTGTTGCCAATGGTCTACAGACCGGTACAAGAAATACCAACGACACGCGGTGAACCTAGCGGTCACCCATCCAAATAGCATCCGAGCCCAATTTTTTTTTTTTAAGAAATCCTGTGCGGGAGACTCCATAGATTCTAAAGACTCTAGGGGTCTATAACACTTGTTGTAGTGCCGCAGAGGTGTACGAGCTTGGTCGTCGCTACAAAGTGCCAATACTCAAGCAAGACCCAGTTGCTGTAAGGCTGGATGGACCTTTGGTGACCGGTCATTGGTAAAGGTTTATGATTTTTTCAACCCAGCGAAGCACATTCGAAATATTAATGGTATATTTTTGTGCTCCGCCGGGATCCGAATCCACAACCTTCCATTTACGAGTCCGAAGTGTTGCCACTACGGACTACGGACCGGTCCAATGTTGCTTGACTTCGGTGATTCGGTGAAAACCGGTGCTTTCAACATGGTATCGTCGTTGACAAAGATGTCAATTAAAATATACTGTCTTAAGAATCACATTCTACACAATCTGAGCTAAGAAAAAAACTTAAAACACCATAATGTGAGATCTGTTTTAAATATTTTTTAAAATCAATTTCCAGTTTTCCCAAGACACATTGGTCCAGTATGCATACAAACATTGCTCATGTGAAATTACCTCTGTTGGAGATAAGACAAACAAGCACTAAGGGGACGGTGTGTATCAGTAATACTGAGTTAGTTACCGGGTAGAAGCATTTATGGAACGCTATCTACGATTGCTACCCGTCTGAACGATGCTTTACCTGAGAAAACCTATGAATAATGTACCTACCTCTAGAAATATAAGTAGTATTAGAACTATAACGGTGTTATTTACACACAGCAAAGCCATGGCTCAACCGCCACGTAACGTAAATTTTCTGTACAAAAAAAAGATGACCTATGGCTCAGCTTTGGAACGGTTTTTTTGTGAATCACCCTGTTAAGGTTGATGTTTTTTAAATGACCAAAAAAAAAAGTTTTTTAAACTGAGGAAAAATACTATTCAGTTCTTCCTTTTTCTTTAGGTTTTAGAAACAACTTTAAAAACACAGAAAGTGTAACTTTTAGCCGCGTTTTCCGCGAAGGATGGTTGGTATGAGGCTGACCACCCACACTGTAAAAAATGGTTCACTTTGCCAATGTCACCCCTGTTTCAGGGAAGGTCGGCAAAAGTTGAGGGGCTTATGTTCATTTGAGGTTTGGATTTTATTTGTAAGTACACATTCAGCATTTGTAAGCGCGAACTACACGTGTTTGTTTGTGGGCATACATCTGAGAGCTTTAAATGAATATTATATCCTTGCAGCTTAGATTATATATTATTATATAGATTCGCATGTGGCGAGTGGAACCTATTTCTTTTTACAGGTAAGGGAGCCTGCATTTCCACAACCATTTCAGTTACGACAATCGTTTCAGTCTAAGCAGGAATTTCCCAGCTACAAAGAGGGCTGGAACTCATTTCTTGTGAAAGCTGAGTAAGCCATGCCGCTATTAACTTTTGGGTTCTTAAAATAACACCGAAACGGGAAATCATTTCTAATACCTTCGGTGGGATTCGAACCCGAGCTTTCGGCATTTGGAATGCAAGCCCCCTACCAACTGAGCTATCGTCGATCTGAGCTATATCTAGGCTGGAAGTCTCATCACTACGGGGATTCTTACCTGTACCGAATATCGGTAATATTTGACTAATCAGCTGTTCACCTGCGGCCATCTTGGATTGACAGGTCTTCATACAAATATTACCGATTTTCGGTACGTAAGAATTTTCGTGGTGATGAGACTACCAGCTCTGGGTAGTTTTTCACATCGGATTCCCTACAAAAACACTCATCAGTATGTTTTTTTTTAAGAAATCCTGTGCGGCATACTACTTCTAGATTTCAGAGACTCTAGGGGTCTATGACACTATTGAACGCACTTTCAACTATTATCTTTAATATATGATGCTGAAATATGATGCTTTATTGGACTGAAAATTCCTGAAAACAATTGACGTAAAATTATTCAAAAATGGTCTTTATTCATTGCTTTACAAAATGCTCACGTACATTCGATTATTGATAATTCATTGCCTCTATTGAAACGTTCCTAATTCAAAACTTTGCCGCCAAAAATAATTATTTTACAATGGATATAAAACACCTCCATAGACGGTGATTTATCTCTGATTTTAAAATCCCTGGGGTGGAAGTCTCGACGACTGTCGATAGCTGTTATACCGTATCTATTCGAAAATAAGACGAAGAAAAATAACATGGCGGCGTATCAACAGCTTATCCATTTTATATAGAACGAACAGCTGTTCAGGCCTCGCCATGTTTTATTCTGACCTATCTTCAAAGAGGTACGTTAAGATCTACTGAAAGCCGTCAAGATTTCCTCCCCCCGATTTTTTAATACTTTTTTCTTAAAAGATTTGTGCAGAGGAATGCAATTCACCAACACAGTTTTCTGGCCAGAAACAGGTATTATATATATTCAATTAATAATTCATCTTGATGACAACTGTGATGATCATCACAGCTCTCATCAAGATCATCTTCATCATCATACTTCACGCTGAAGAAGCCCATCGTAGAAATGGGCGAAACGTCCGGAAGCTCCAGCTCCCACAGACCACGGCAACAGATCCCGGAAAACACCACTCCAGCATCATCAGCCGGCCGTGTAAGCCTAAATCTCTTATTCAATAATTCATTCATTTATATTTCAATGAAATATTAATTAAAAAGTACTTGTTGAGCACTAGAATACAGGCATGTCAAAATTATATATATATATAATTTTTTTTTAAGGAATCCTGTGCGGGAGGCTCCCCAATTCCTGACAGTCTTGGGGGTCTATGTCACCCTGGAAGGGTGCCGCAGAGGTGTTGCTTGAGTTCTTGGTTCTGTCGTGAGGCGCTGCAAGGAAGTGGTGATTGATGTTGGTTTCGAATAAAACCGGATTAAATTGGGAAGGGAACACAGATACTGGTAGACCATTCCATAAACGGGCATTTTTGCAAAGGAATGAGTCATGAAAACGCCAAGTTCTCATAGTTTTGAGATCGACTGCAAAGGGATGAATGAGAGTCGTAATACGAGTTTCCCTTTCTGAAATGCGAGGGGGAAGGATTAATGAATGGAGCTATATATTAATTCTTAGTAACAAAAACTTCATTAGAAACATAGACGATCAACACTTTATTTTTTTTTTAATTTCCGTTAGGTTTCCCTTTTAACAACTACTTTGCAACTAAGCTACACATATAGTGTAAATGTCTTGCCTGCGTTATCCCCGAAGGGATCGCATGTGGCGATTCGGGACCTATTTATTTTTACGGGTAAGGGGGCCGGTCTCACACAAACCACTTTCAGTTGAAGTGGGGGTTTCCCAGCTCCCGGGGGGGCTGGTTCTCATTTCGTGTGAAGACTGAGTAAACCTTGAGATCGAACCGTTGCTCACGGCATGGAATGCAAACATTCTACCAATTGAGCTATCGACTTTTTACAAGCTTGTTCGTCGTCGCCACAAAGCGCGAATTCTCAAGCAAGACCCAGTTGCTGTAAGGCTGGATGGACCTTTGAAGACCGGTCATTGGTGAAGGTTTATCAATTTTTCAACCCAGCGAAGAGCGAATTTGAAAATATAACTGGTACGATTCGAACCCACAACCTTCCATTTACGAGTCCGAAGTGTCTATGCTTCACATCCACGATTGACATAAGTGCGTCATTTTCATCCAGTATAAAGTCGCTATGCTAACGTTGAAACTACCCAACCTTAGAAACAAAAGCTTCTGCTAAATTTAGACGATCACCACAAAAAAAAAAAAGTTATTTTTTCTATTTCCGTAAGGTTTCCTTACTGCTCACTTATTCCCTTCATCTCGACAGGAAATAAAGTTTGCGAACTCATTGTGTGTGTCTATGGTCCGTTGTTTTGGCGCGAATCCAGAGGTTTACCCGCCAAAATCGCCGAGAAATTAATTGGGGCCATTTCAAACGTAAATATACAAAGAGTCCGGGCGAGAATGAGGCATATTGGTCTGCAGGAATTTGGGGCAAATGAAATAATGCCCCTGCGGACATAAGGGAAGTAATAAAATATCAACCCTTCTTTGAATTTAAGCTTCTTTTATGCTTTTGAATAATAAAATAAAGAATAATGTGTGCTTTAGGAGGTTCCATGTTAGAACAACGCAGTGACAAAACTACATATGACATAACAACACATGACAGTACATCACAATGACAGTACATCACAATGACAGTACATCACAATGACAGTACATCACCGACCGGTCCGCAGTCTGATGGTTAACAATTCTGACTCGTAAATGGAAGGTTGTGGGTTCGAATCCCGGCGGAGCACAAAAAATATACCAATTATATTTTCAAAAATACTCTTCACTGGGTGAAAAATTTATACACTTTTGCCAAAGACCGGCCACTAAAAGTCCATCCAGACTTCCTTTCTACAGCGATGACCAAGCTCGCAGAGGGCTCTTGAGGTGTGATATACACAAATACAGCGTTCACCAAATAAATCACCCTAATATTATTATTATTATTATCAATATAAAAACATCACTATGACAAAATATCACATGAAATTGCATCATAATGACAAAACATCAAATGACAAAGCATCACATGACAAAACATCACATGGCAAAACATTATAAAATTGAAAACACACTTTCTCTTGCAAC
Organism: Agapetus fuscipes; assembly: GCA_951799405.1. Lineage (NCBI taxonomy): Eukaryota > Metazoa > Arthropoda > Insecta > Trichoptera > Glossosomatidae > Agapetus > Agapetus fuscipes. The sequence goes on along the minus strand of OX637352.1, from coordinate 1,325,204 downwards.
ACATTCTTCTCTTACAAAATCATTCCTCACCCTATCACTCTGAATCTAAATCTAAGTTGCAAAGATATGTATCACTTGAGTTCATATTAAATACACTCCCACAACGCATAATTTTGCGCTCACAGATGCCGCATGTGGACCTCAAATGTCGACCCAATCTCAAATGAACATAAGCCCTGCAACTTTTGCCGACCTTCCCTGAAACAGGGGTGACATTGGTAAAGTGAACCATTTTTTATTTTTTAAGGTATGGGTGGTCAGCCTCATACCAACCTATAAGTCAAGGAATACAAGCAATTAATTGCATCCAGTTGTACAAACAAACAAACACTAAAAAATCTAAAAAACATCTATAAAAATTAAAATTGATTTTTGACCTTAATAGCCGCCTACATTACAGATCATTTATCTACATTTAATAACATTTAATATTAACTACTCCGTTGTTTATATTAAAAAAAAAAAACAATTTTCACTTTGCGAGTGCACAAATTTTAGAAGATTAATTTCTTAATTAAAACAATTAATTAAAATACAAATACACAAAGAGATTAGAGAACCTAAGTGACAGGAGCGCGTTAAAAATAATTATAGTTTTCACAATCTCTCTCTGTTTTCATTTTAAAATAGTCGCGAGTTCATTGCACTGAATTAGTCATTTAATTGAGATTAATTAGGAAAATCTCTTTCTTTGTTTATTTGGTCGATGACCTTTTTTTTAAATCTACCTATTTGCAATTTTTTTTTTTCTTTTTGGTAGAAGCTTTTTTTTCAAAAGGAGTGCTTGCATGAACAAAATATAATTCTATGAAATGAAAGAAGGATGCAGGGACTGAAAAAAAATGCGGTTAAAATATTTTTTTGTGGCGTCATTTTTTAAGTTTTATAAAAAAAATAACTTAAAAATTTAGATAAAAAAAAACATTAAACACGCGTGATTTTTTTCAATAATGTAACTCTTTTACTAAGACCATACAACAACCTTCTCTCAGGGTCAGTCTCCCCTCCACTGACCCACGCCCTGTATATCCATCCCATCCGGGGATGTGTCACAGGACTCGCATGCAAAAGTTATGTGAGATGCGAGTGGCAAAAGGCCCTCCCGTGATGCTACACTTTCCCAAGTGTTTGCACAAAGCAAAGGAGGCTCAGAAATCACTGAAAGATTATAGCCGTGAGGGTTTAGGGCTCGATGATTTAAAATTTACAAACAAAAATCCAAAGTGATTCTGAGCGTCTTAACATGTGACTTCTATGATAATCTATAATCTAAGTTGTAAGGATATATTAATTTAAAGCTCTCAGATGTATGCCCACAAACCAACACGTGTAGTTCTAATCTAATCTAATCTAATCTAAGCTGCAAATATATATATCATTTAAGATTTATATTAAATGCATTCCCACAAGCAGATCTGTATAATTTCGCGCTAACACATGCCGCATGTGGACCTACAATATAAAAACCCAATCTCAAATGAACATAAGCCTTGCAACTCTTGCCGTCCTTCCCTGAAACAGGGGTGACATTGGCAAAGTGAACCAATTTTTACAGTATGGGTGGTCAGCCGCATAACAACCTATAAGTCAAGGAACATACATGACAAATTACGTTTTTTTTTTAAATCAATAAATAACAATATATACATGGACATAAAAAACTAAATCATAAAACCAATTTCACTTTAACAAACCCTAGCCGCCAACATCACAGATCAACCGCCATTTCTTTCTATCCTTGCATACTTCTTTCATTTTCTCCAGAGTCATAACCTTCTTCATACAAGCTCTTCTTTTATTATGACTTCGCGCTTACAAATGCTGAATGTGTACTTACAAATAAAATCCAAACCTCAAATGAACATAAGCCCCACAACTTTTGCCGACCTTCCCTGACACAGGGGTGACATTGGCAAAGTGAACCATTTTTTACAGTATGGGTGGTCAGCCTCATACCAACCTATGTCAAGGAAGAATAATAACTAAAAATAACTTAAGGCCTAGAATTCGAGATGCTACTACAGTATAAGAAACATATTTTGAAAAAACAACGAGGTTTTTTTTGTGTACGGAGTCTTTATCGTAATAATATCATTGCACTCTAGATGTGCCAAGGATCTGTACCAATGGGATGGTGGAGTGTCTATTGGTGGCGTAAAGCTGTCCAATTTAAGATATGTGGATGACACAACACTTTTGGCCAAAAACCCGAGAGAGATGGCAGATCTCCTTAAACGAGTAGAGACCGAGAGCAAGGCACTGGGACTCGAGATCAACCAGAGTAAAACCAAGATCATGATCATAGATCGATCAAAAAAGTTTGGTGATCTGGGAAACTCATTTCAAGGTTTGGAGATCATAAACGAGTTCCAGTTCCTTGGATCTCAAATTAGTAACGAAGGATCTTGCGAAGGAGAAATTAGACGCCGTATCGCCATTGCCAAAAGTGCCATGTCTAAGCTGGACAAAATATGGAAAGACCGGGGTGTGAGTAACAGCACCAAGATTAAGCTTGTCAGGAGTCTGGTCCACTCTATTTTCCTCTATGCTGCTGAAACATGGACCATAAAAGCAGCAGAAAGAAGAAAAATTGACGCTTTTGAAATGTGGTGCTGGAGGCGCATGCTTCGAATCCCATGGACGGCTAGACGCACCAATGAGTCCATTCGTCGGGAGCTGCGTTTGGATGGCTTGACTCTGGCCAACATGTGTACACGCCGTATTCTTCAGTTCTTCGGACACGTTGTCCGTGGCAATGAGGATAGCCTGGAACGACTGGTTGTGATCGGTAACTTGGAGGGGAAGAGAGGAAGAGGTAGATCCCCCACACGATGGACCGATCAAGTGAAGACAGCAGCAGGCACCTCGGTAGTTGGAGCGTTGCGGGCAGCGCAGTCGAGCGAGAGCTGGAGAAGATTGGTTGCTTCCACAAGGGTCACAACCCTCAGTAATGAGGAATAGGATTAAGAAGAAGTCTAGATATGCCAAGAATCGATGTGATTTACATTGAGAATACAATGACGCACCTTCTTCAACTGCCACATTCATTTCTCAGCTGGTGAGAGGTGCAGAGTAATTAACCAGGAAATAACAAAGGACGGGGAAGGATATTGCTGAAGTGTGGGAGGGGGGGGAGGATAAAGTGGCCCATGTGCTGTATACTCCATCATCCAGTAACTCTAGCCGCTTGCAACGTATACCGAGTGGTGCCATCGTTTTGCGAGGCGCGCGGGACGTTTAGACCAAAAATCTGTGCAAAAAATACATTTTTTTAAGGAAGCTGTGTGGGAGACTCCCTAGATTCAAGAGGGGGCTATGACACTTGTTAAATTGCCGCAGAGGTGTTGATGATGTGTCGGTTGCAGGGCCGTTAGCTGTGCAGTGCTGTGGTGTGTGTTGCGTTGCTTTGTTTTGAGACACTGAAAGAAAATCTAAATCTAAAATTATAAGCTACAAAGATATCATTGAAGATTCACATTGTAGTGTTTTTATGGGTCTAATATTTTTTCAAGTTAAATTATGGTCTTCTTCTTGATTAAAACTGCTGGAGATTTATTTTAAAGTAATTTATTTTGTTCACAATTTATTTTACAATTCACATGGATAATTCACTTTCACTGTCTTGGCCTGTAGAGGCTGCTTGTACTTGGAGACTGACTGACCTGCAGGTGACTTGCGTTTTTTATAACTATGGCCATCAAAGTTTCTAGATCTTAATTTCGCCTGGAAGCTTCTAGGGTCTTCCAAAAGCTTCGAATACAATTATTTCTTATACCTAATAACAATATATTTTTTCCTTACTCTAGGTACTTAATAATAATTAATCCTACTTATATGATAGCTACAATGTATGCACCTACCCATCGATACAAGGAACTAAACGTGCCAACAAAAGAGAGTAAATGTGTTGTAAAACATGGAATAATGTTTCTTTTTAATCACTATTCTATATATTTACGTTGATCTAAATTTAAATCTAAATCTAAGCTGCAAAGATATGTATCATTTGAGATTCATATTAAATGCATTCCCACAAGCAGACATGCATAATTTCGCGCTTACACATGCCGCATGTGGACCTACAATATAAAAACATAAGCCCTGCAACTCTTGCCGACCTTCCCTGAAACAGGGGTGACATTGAATGAAACAAGTATGCAAGGATCGAAAGAAATGGCGGTTGATCTGTAATGCTGGCGGTTAAACCTGAGGCTTTTAAATTATCATTATTATTTTTTTTTTAAATATGTTTTTAGTTTATTTTTTTTATTTTTTTACTGTTTAATTGTTTAGAGTTTATTTGTTTTTTATATTTGAATGTATTAATTGCTTGTATTCCTTGACTGATAGGTTGGTATGCGACTGACCACCCATACTGTAAAAATTTCACTTTCCCAATGACGTTGATAAAATTTATTTTTCGTTTGTCGAAATATTTTGTTGGCAAAAGTGATATTTTCAACAACACTAGTAGCAAACACGTAACCATAGTGATTTCATGTGTTTCCATGGTAATATATAAATAGGTTGAAGACGGAATAGAGACACGTTGCTTACATAGAAAATAACAAAAGCATTTCATATGTCATGAGCGAGACAGCACTATTACCAATGTATGGTGTCAAAGACGTTGCATCATGTCGATTGGTACTAAAACACATTCACAGCCCTTACATATAATATATACCTCCATGCACCTACCCTATTTATTTTGCTTATATCTACTATTTACATAACAATATGGACTGTCCCGGGCGTAACAGAACTTTTGGTCGCATAAATATGAACCAGCATCCTACGAGAGAGCTGGCCGAGACAGTTGGGAGATATCGGGGATGGGGTGCAACGTCTTGTTACGCTAATGAGTTGTGAAATATTAGTCCTCAACGAAATATATAAAATCCAAAGAAAAAAGTGTCCCAAAAATATTGCTGCCTTGTTAAGCAAATGACGCTATTTTATAGTTTTTTGGACGCTTTTTGTGAGCGTCACGTCAAAATGTCCACCAAAAAATGTACAAAATCATGTTATACATAAATCTAATCTAATCTAAGTTGCAAAGATATGTAACATTGGAGGTTCACATTATATGCATTCTCACAAGCAGACACATACAAGTTCGTGCATGCGCATGCCGCATGTGAACCTACAATATAGAAACCAAGTCTCAACTCCTGCCGACCTTCCCTGAAACAGGAGTGACATTGGCAAAGTGAACCATTTTCTACAGCATGGGTGAAATACATACAACAAAAAGCATCTTAGACATAAACAAATGAATAAACATTAAAATCAAATACAAATTACATAATTCTAATTTCAAAATTTACAAAAAAAAAAAAAAATTGAGAAACGCTAACCCTAGCCGCCAGAATTACAGATCAACCGCCATTTCTTTCCGTCCTTACATACTTCTTTTGTACATCAGATTAAAGAAAATGTCGGCGGACATTTTTTCATGTGGACATTTTGCCAATGGACGTCGTGTCGGTGGAGATTCTGTCAATGGACATTTTGTCGTGGTACCCATTTTGTGGGACAAACAAATTTTTTTCTGGCCTAATATTAAATTTAAATCGTTCTCGAAATACGGAGAATCGTTACATACCACCTTGCTGGATTTCACTAGTATATTCGATTCAACACTTAATTACCTACTTACACCTCTACTCATTTCTAGAGATTTAATAGACTAATTATAAACTAACACAGACAAGCCAAACACAACTACTAACATCTTGAATATTCGAAATAAAATAATATTATATTAGTATATTCTTCTTGCCTCTTATCCCAACCCTAGAGAAGATTATATATTACATGTGTGTGACCTATCAAGCGCAGTTCGTACATCTACATACTATATTATACAGTGGTCTCACACTCTAGTTGGGCGTATCTAGTCAATTTATATAACAGCGTGACCAAACTGCACATATCGCCACGGAATAAGTGCTGATTCACTGATATGAAAAATCGTGGATAAAACATTTTATTGGGAGTAACTCCTCATAGTCAGTGAACTCTAATCTAATCTAATCTAAGTTGCAAAATATATTTAACATTAGAGATTCACATTATATGCATTATCACAAACAGACACGTAATATAAAAACCCGAATCTCAAATGAACATACACCCTGCAACTCCTGCCGACCTTCCCTGAAACAGGGGTGACATTGGCAAAGTGTACAGCATGGGTGGTCAGCCGCATACCAACCTGTAAGTCAAGGAGGATACACAACAAATTACATTTTTAATATCAATAAATTATAACATGTATGCATATCAAAAACTAACAGAAAACAAATTCTAATTTAAAAAATACTAGCCGCCAACATCACAGATCAACCGACATTTCTTTCTGTCCTTACACACTTCTTTCATTTCCTCCAGAGTCATAACCTTCTTCATACAGGCTCTCCTTTTATTATGACTCTGGATATTCCATTCATTCGCAATTTCGGAAATTTAGTCGAAAGAAGTAGAAATTTAGTTTCGGAATTTTTGTCCGGTCGATAGCTCAGTTGGTAGAGTGCTTGCATTCCATGCCGTGAGCTCGGGTTCGAATCCCGCCGAGGCGAGGGTGTCAGAAATGATTTCACGTTTCGGTGTTTATTTCAAACCCCATAATAAAAATACCGGCAAAGTTTACTCAGCCTTCACAAGAAATGAGTACCAGCCCTCTCGGGAGCTGGGAAACCCCCACTTCATCTGAAGTGGTTGGCGTAAGGCCGGCCCCCTTACCTGTAAAAATAAATAGGTTCAACTCGCCACACGCGACCCCCTGGGGGATAACGCGGCAAGAAGTTACACTATATGTGTAGCTTAGTTGCGTTTTTTTTTTTTTAGTCCATCCATACCTTTCTCGGTATTACTAATTATGTATAAGGGAGTGCTCATGACAAACTTCTAAGCTACAGGACGTAAACACTTTTGTAGTGTTTTCTCTCGTGTAAAATAGGGAAAAAGGTGCATTTATCTGAGAAACCCATGTTAGCTTAATACGTCAGTTATTCAGTAATACCTTTATTCAAAAATAGTGTAACTTCTCGCCGCGTTTTTCCCGAAGGCATTGCATGTGTCTTTTTATTTGTACAGTACAGGTAGGGTTATGCTTACACATGCTTCATGTGTAGTGTGTACCTACATACAAAATAAACCAGCCTTCAAATGAACATACACCCAGAAACTTTAGGTGGTCTGTACTGAAACAAAGGTGACACTGAAGAAAGTGAACCATTTTTTTCAGTATGGGTGGTCAAGTGCAAGATATTGTTTAAAAAGGTTAATAAAATTTCATGGTAAATGCAATTTCAATCAGGAGCCGTTTTCTTGTATAACAAATGTTTTCAAAGTTCCCTCAAATGAGACCAGTACCCTTAGTATACGAGTTGCAAAACTTGAGAAAAGTAAAGTTTACGGAAAATATTAAAGCGTGATTTCTCCCAATACCTGCCGTTTTTGTTTCTTACACTTTGTGGTCTTAGCAAAAGAGTTACAGTGATGAAGAAAATCAAGTTCAAACAAACAAAAATGGCAGATTTTGGGGGAAATCACTCTTTAATAATTGCCGTAAACTGTACATTACTCAAGTTTTGCAACTCATACTAAGGGTACAGGAGCTTGAAGTTGAGATGAGGTATTGTTTAAGTAAGGTACCAGGTGTTGGAGTGTCCTTCACCAAGACTTCTGACAAATGGCTTCAGACAATGGCTTTACAAATCAGCCGGCAGGGGAGTAGACTACAGAACTTGGAATAACTGGAAAGACTTGGGGTATTCTGTAAGATTTTGTAAATATCCTGAAAGCCTTGATTTATCCTAATAAATCTTTGAATATCCTTCAATCCTCGGAATATCCTAACAATTTGAATAATAAAAATATTAGGCTGATTTATTTGGTGAGCGCTGTTTTTGTGTGTATCACACCTCAAGTGCCCTCTAAAATAATGAAATATCTTACAAACAAAATGTCGGTGTTATGGCCGAGGGGGCTAAGTGGGCTGATCTTTCTAGTGTGTTTCGAATAGAACAACGTTGGTTCGATCCCCACTTGGGTCATTTGACCATAACTTTGACCCTGGTTCAACAGATGTTATTTGGTAATTATTATTTAATAATTCATTAAAAAATAAACAATAATGAATTATTAATTGATGATATTAATATCTACCTGTTTCTGGCCAGGCAGAATTGGTTGGTGAATTGCATTCCTCTTCACGAATCTATTTAAAAAAAAACTTGGAATATACCGAAAGACTTGTAAGCGTCTTGAAACACCAGGAATAGCTTGAAAGACTTGGAATATCCTGAAAGATTGGTAAATGCATTGGGGAAATTGGAATATACTGAAAGATTGGTAAATGCATTGGGGAAATTGGAATATACTGAAAGATTGGTAAAAGCATTGGGGAAATTGGAATATACTGAAAGATTGGTAAATGCATTGGGGAAATTGGAATATCCTGAAAGACTTTAAATGCGCTGAGAGACTTGAAATACATGGAATAACTTGGAATATCCTGAAATACTTTTTAATACCTTTACATACATGGAGTATCCTAAACGACTTACATAATATCTTGATATATTGAAAAACCTGGACTATCCTGAAAGACTGGTAAATGCATTGAGAGACTTGAAATACATGGAAAGACTTGGAATATCCTTAAATACTTTTTAGTGCCTTTAGATACATGGAGTATCCTAAACGACTTACATAATATCTTGATATATTGAAAAACCTGGACTATCCTGAAAGACTGGTAAAAGCATTGAGAGATTTGAAATACATGGAAAGACTTGGAATATCCTGAAATACTTTTTAGTGCCTTAAGATACGTGGAGTATCCTAAACGACTTAAGTAATAGAGAGACTTGAAATATCTGCATAGACTTTGAATATTCTGAATGACTTTTAAAAGCTTTTCCGGACTTGGAATATGTTAAAAGACTTGTAATTGTATAAAGATTTGAAATATCTCGATAAACATATCACGGGAGATTCATTAATATCTTAAAAAATATACTTAAAAGGTGTAATCTTACATAAATAAAAACATCCTGAAAGAAGTTTTGTTTGATATCTAAATCTAAGCTGCAAAGATATGTATCATTTGAGTTTCATATTAAATGCATTCCCACAAGCAGACACGCATAATTTTGCACTAACATATGCCGAAAGTGGACCTACAATATAAAATGAACATAAGCCCTGCAACTCTTGCCGACCTTCCCTGAAACAGGGAAGCATACATAATGTGAAAAATAATGGAATGTCTGAAAAGACTGGGCAAAAAATATGAGCATCTTGATTATCGTGTATTATCCTGAACTAAATCTTAATGATTTATAGTAGGTACCCTAATAAATTTGTAATATCTCGTAAGACTTGGGAATTCCAGAAAGACATAATTTTATCCTGAAATACTTGGAAGTTTCTGAATAATGCTGAAAAAATAATATTAGAGTTATAATGGGTACTCAGTCTGATTAAAAAATCAGAAATCTTATCAACACCATTAATAATAATAAAAAATAAATTCTACCTTTTTTCTCAATAGTGTAAATTGTATACGTTTTAAATTAAAAACTTAACCAGATGCTCCGTAAAGAAAATCCTCTCATAAAACAGGTTGTTTATGTTTCTCCAGCGAAGAGCACAATCTATATTTTAATCTGTGTTGCAAATATGCAATATTACTATTTTGTAGATTTATGATTATTTTGTGTATTTATATATATGAATCTCAAATGATACATATATTTGCAGCTTAGATTTAGATTTAGGCTGACCGTTAACGCAACTACGCTACACATGAAATGTAAGTTATTGCCGCGTTATCTCTCAAGGGGTTTGCGAGTGGCGGGTGGAACTTATTTACTTTTACAGTTAAGGGGGCCACCCTTTGATTGAAGTTCGGGTTTTCCAGTTCCCGAAGGAGGGTGGTTTTCATTTCTTTTGAAGGCTGACTAAATTTTTAGAGGGCTGTTGAGGTGTGATACACACAGCGCTCACCAAATAAATCATCCTTATATTATTATTCAATAAACCTTGCCGGTAGTTTATTTTTGAGGTTTTAAATAAACAAAGAAACGGGAAATCAATTCATTTGAACCCGGGCTCCCGGCATGGAATGCAAGCACTCTAACGACTGAGTTATCGAAGAGTTTAAACAGAAAAAATGCCTATTAAAAATGTAGAGCAATTACTGCATTTAAAAAAAAAGTCATTAGGTCAATGTATTCAGAAAAATTATGTCAGTTAATTATTATTTTTAAGAAATTAAAAGAAATTTCAGGCGTATTTTAATTCGGGGGACACGTTAGAACGGCACAGTGACAAAACGACACATGACATAACAACACACGAGAGAACGACATATTACAGAATAACGCATGACAGAACATCACAATGAAAGAACATCACGATGACAGAACATCACATCAAAATACATCACAATCACAAAACAAAACAAATCATAAACGGTTTACGAAAAAGCATTATAAACAACACAAACATTTGTTTTGCTTCCACACGCCATCTGAGACGTCTTCGTGGATTTGTGATGTTTTGCGTTTTTTCATGTGCCATTTATAGAATGTTATGTTTTAGGTATGTGTTTTTTTGTCATGTGATGTTTTGTCAAAGTCATGTTTTGCCTTGTTATTTACTGTCATTGTGGCTTATTATTCCTTGACTTATAGGTTGGTATAAGGCTTACCACCCATAATGCAAAAAAAATGGTTCACTTTGCCAATTTCATCCCTGTTTCAGGGAAGTATCGCTAGAGTTGCAGGGCTTATGTTCATTTGAGATTGTGTTTTATATTGTAGGTTTACATGCGACATATTTAAACGCGAACTCATACGTGTCTGCTTGTGGGAATACATTTAATGTACATCTTAAATGTAATATATATTTTCAACATGAATTATAGATTATAGTAAAGTTCTGTCATGTCTTGTTTTGTTTTGTTTTGTTATTTCATGCACCGTTTTGTCACTGTGTCTTTCGGACACGGAACCTGCAAATTCAACATTAACATATTTTTTAATCAAGAGCCTTCAAACAAAAAAAAAAGTTTTTAACCATTTAAGGCATCATTATTTCTCAATGTTCTCAAAAAAAAAGGACCCCCTTGCTCTAGGGGCTACAATTCTTTCGTAAAGTATGCAAATGAAAAACTTTTTTGCTTTTTGATATTTTAATATATCACAAAAAAAATAGTAGGTACCTACCGCCGACCCGCTCTCCGGTTTGTTGGATGAAAATTTTGCATAAGAAATGATTGCTGCGTGGTCGTTTCTCAGCTAAAAATTGCCTGCTAGATGGTAATAAATGAATGACACTTTTGCGTGTTGAAAAAAAAAATGAAATTTAATAAAACGTTAAACAAAAGAGAAACTCAATGTAATAAATATCGGTATCTAAAAAAAACTTGTTACAATTTTCTAACAATAACTTATTTTAAATTTGGTTTGGGTTTTTAAATGTTCTTTTTGTTTGTGTTTTTAGCTGGATTAATTGTGTAGCTTTCAAATAAGACTACTATGAAGAAAATGTGCTTCTTAATTGAAGAGAAAAAATAAAATAACCAAAAGTAAGTTTCAACCGAAAAAAGTTAAGGTACCACAGTTTCGAAGTGGGTAAACGCTTTTACTAAACAACACATATAGCGTAACCCTTTTGCCGTTTTTTCTTCAAAGGGGTCGCATGTGGCGAGTGGAACAAATTTATTTTTGCAGGTAAGAGGGTCTTAAGCCAACCATTTCAGTTGAAGTGAGGGTTTCCCAGCTCCCGAGGGGGCTAGAAGTTTCCCAGCTCCCGAGAGGTTTATATTTGTAAAGATGAATGCAATTCACTAACCTATTGTGCCTGGCCAGAAACAGGTAATAATATCATCAAATAATAATTATTTTTTGTATATTTTAATTAATTAATAATAAATAAGTACCCAAAGACTGTTGAACCAGGGTCAAAGTTATGGTCAATGGACCCAGGCGGGGATCGAACCAGCGTTATTATATTTCAAATACGCAAGAAAGATTGGCCACTTAATCCCCTCGGCTAAAACACTGACATTTCAATATTCTTGCTAAAAAATACGGACCAAAACCGTCTGTAGGTAGGTTAGAAGCCAACCGACCTTTGTATTGTGTACGTGTAATGTGACCCTGTATGTGAACTGAATCTGAAAAGAATTGTGTAAACTAAATAACTGCAATTTTTATTAAATTAAGCCCGTGAAAATTATAACAATATTTTACGCTAGCAATCCTTTTCATTAAAAAACAGTCAATCTGAGAAATACCATAATTCTACCTATACATGCAAGAATGGCATGCATGGATGACTGTTTATAACGGGATCAAGTTTGCTTCTTGAATATTAAATACAGAAACTGAAAATACTTCTATACGTTCATGAAAAAGTAATCCTAGTACGAGTATTTATCTGTACGAGTATTATATACTCTGTATTAATTTTACTCCAGAAAATCTAAACCAAGTCGATCGCTTAAAATTTCTTCTCTGCTGGTTTATCTCATTACTGTTCCTTCCTTGACTTATAATTTGATATGAGGTTGACCCCCCATACCGTTAAAACTAGTCTCTTTTCCCAATGTCCTCATTTTTTTTTAGGGAAGTTCGGTACTTGATGCAGGGTGTATCGACAGTTAGAAGGTAATGGGGCATAAGCGACAAAAACTAAATTGTTCAGGAGAGCAGTTTAAAGTTTGAGATTGCAGCAAAATGGACAAAACTTTTTATTAAACAGCTATTGAATTAAAAACATTAAGGGCATTTCTAATAATGTTATTTTACATTGTTTTACAAGGTTTTGTGTCAGAAGCGTCTTTAGGATAAAAAGGCCCAAAATTTCGTCAGTTACACCAAAACCATACATCGAAAACGCAGTTGTTTGCTTGGGCATAAACAACCCAAAAATTATCGTAGAGCTATGGGAGTTAGCGCATTAGAAAGAGCGCAAAATTTTAAGTAGGATAGCATTCATAACTCATTTCCGACCAAAATGTCCTTTTAATCGTCGATATGTTCGTTTGAAGTTTTGGTTTTTGTTATTTTTTCATTTGTAAGGGCACACTAACATTTGTATCTATCCCCACAATTATCAAATCTAAATCTAAATTGCAAAGATATATATCATTTGAGATTCATATAAAATGCATTCCCACAAGCAGACACGTATAAGTTCGCGCAAACACATGTCGCACGTGGACCTACAATATAAAAAGCCAAACTCAAATAAACAGAAGTCCTGCAACTCTTGCCGACCTTCCCTGAAACAGGGGTTACATTGGCAAAGTGAACCATTTTTACAGTATGGTTGGTCAGCTTCATACCAACCTATAAGTCAAGGAAAGGTCTGCTTCAGAAATACTAAAATTTTACCATAGCAACCCAGCCGTGTGACGTCATTACTTTTTTGACCTTTAAGAACGCACGGATTTTTTTTTTCCACGGATTATTTTAAGTTGCTAAAAAAAAGAGTTAATTCTTATTGTGTATATATTTTATATTTAAATGTAATTTATTATTCATATTCCTTGACTTATAGGTTGGTATGAGGCTGACCACCCATACTGTACAAAATGGTTCACTTTGCCAATGTCACCCCTGTTTCAGGGAAGGTCGGCAAAAGTTGTGGGGCTTATGTTCATTTGAGGTTTGGATTTTATTTGTAAGTACACATTCAGCATTTGTAAGCGCGAACTACACTTGTTGGTTTGTGGGCATACATCTGAGAGCTTTAAATAAATATATCCTTGCAACTTAGATTATAGATTATAGATTATAGTGTCTCTGAAACATAAAACAAAGGTTTAAATTCAAGCATTGTATTTTTTTTCTCATGCAACTTCTTTGCGTTTTTTCTATGAAAGAAAAAAACACTATTTGAAAAGAGAAATGTCTTTGTGCAAACTGTTGGGGGCAGCTTTTTAGACCTTTACTGGAAAATAATTTCCAAGATACACACGGCGACAGCTTTGATGGCAAAAACGCTTTCAAAATCATTTAGGTGCATGGAGAAATCCAGTTCACACCAAGTCATTACGAAATATCAATAACTTAAAAGTAATGTTATGTTATTTTTTAAATAACATACAATTTAATAAATGTGTCAGAGAGCCTACCTCCACGAAAGAACCTCAAGTGGCCCGTATGGAGATCCATGAACAGATTGAGGACCAATGTTGGAACAGCCCGGGCCAACATGCTGACCTGGGGATTTCTGGGACGGGAGGACTCTACACTATGTGAGTGTGGAGCTCAGCAAACTATGGAGCACCTGCGGTGTTGTCCCTCCTGTCCGACAAGCTGCTCCATGGATGATCTCTTTGCGGGAAACCAAAGAGCTGTAGACATTGCTCGTTACTGGGCCAATACGGTGTGAAGCTGACACGAAGAAGAAGAAGAATAAATGTGTAGTCAGCGTATGATGGCTGCAGAGACGTCTGCAGCCATCAGGTCTGGCTATTTCCTTCTCCACTATTCCTCTTTCCCTTTTTATTGATTTAACTTTTATATTTGACCTTAACTGATTACATCTCTTTTGTTTACTTTAGCTCTTGTCTTATTAATATACAACCCTTCCCAAAATACAAGTAAGCAACACAAGGAAAGAACCCCACGCCCTGAGAGTGATGCTGATGATAGCTAGCCGGAGTAAGTATCCTGTAGGTACATCCTGGATGGTACCTTTCCAGTTTAAACATAACAGTAAAACTAAATGACTGAATGCTAAGCTATCATGGGTTTCTCAGATAAATGCATAATTTTCCCTGTTTTTTACGAGAGAAAACACAACGAAAGTGTGAAAATCCTGTAACTTAGAAGTTTTTCAAGAGCACTTTTTTATAATTAGTTCACTTACTATGAGAAGTTACATCCAATAATTTTTCATCCACGATTTCTCAAATCATTGGTTTACAAAGCCTGCGCCTCAGGGCAACCTCAACCAACATGGATGATCGTGCTTTCTCAGTTTTGGGCCCAATGGCTTGGAACGAGTTGCCGGTTGAGGTAAAGAAAGAACAGGACAGGGCAAGCTTCAGGAGGAAGCTGAAGACACACCTATTTGAAAGGTCATACCCGGAATAAAGGGCCCTTGAGACGAAATTCTAGGGAAAACGGCAAATTGAATGCATTCTTATAATATTATGTATCTTACAACGCTTATATAAGCAGACACACATAAGTTCACGCTTACATATGCCGCATGTGGACTAACAAAAGAAAGAACCCAACCTTAAATGAACATAAGCCCATCAACTCTTGTAAACCTTCCCTGAAACAGGGTGACATTGTACAGGTGAAACATTTTTAAATTGTGAATGATCAGCTTCATAGCAACCTATCACTTTCCCCAGTGCTTGTTTAGATTAATTATTTACTATTTGATTACAAAATAAAATAGCCTTAGAAATCATATTCTACACGATTTAAGATAAGAAAAAATGTAAAACACGAGAATATTAGAGTTGTTTTAATTATTTTCAAAATCGATTTTCAGCATTCATAAGACACATTGTTCCAGTACCCACACAAACAATATTCATTTGAAATTACCCCTATATGAGACAGACAAGCATTTAGTCAAGGCACACTAAAACTAATTACTTACTTCTAAAGAGTTGTCCTAGTGTGAACGAGCTTGAAAAACGCCTGGACTGCTAAGTGAAAATTGAGTGTTTCGAAAATAAAGGCAGGGCCTTTGTTAATGCTTTGAAATACCAATCACGGCCACTAAGAGGTTAAACCTAGAATTTCAACACGTACAAGTTAAGGATCGTAAAATTTTATATAACAGTCTAAGGGTGGGTGGTGTAGACAATCCTTAGCGTAACACTGAGTCTTAATTGTGAATTAAAAAGCTGTTTTTTTTAGATATTGTTCTGATTTCAGGGTTCGATTTAATAAAAACTTCGTTCAAGTTATTTTACAAAATTTGTTAAAGATCCATAGTCCAGTGGTGACGCTTTGGACTCGTGAATCGAAGAATGTAGGTTCGAGTCCCGGTGGAGCAAAATAAAAAGGCCATTTATATTGTAAAATGTGCTCTTTCCTGTGTTTAAAAATTCATATACCTATACCGAAGACTGTTCACCAAAAGTCCATCAAGCCTAACAGCAATTGGATCTTGCTGGAGTATTGGCGCTTTGTAGTGACGACCAAGAAAAAAGTCCGGTTGATAGCTCAGTTGGTAGAATGCTTGCATTCCATGCCGAGAGCAGGGCTTCGATCCCCACCGAGGGTCTCAGAAATGATTTCCCGTTTCGGTGCCTATTTTAAACCCAAAAATAAATACCCGCAAAGTGTACTCAGCCTTCACAAGAAATGAGAAACAGCCCCCCCCCCCGGAGCTGGGAAACCCCTACTTCAACTGAAAGTGGTTGGTGTGAGGCCGGCCCCCTTATTCGTAAAAATTTATAGGTCCCGAATCGCCACATGCGACCCCTTCGGAGATAACACAGGCAATAAGTTTCACTATACGTGTGGCTTAGTCGCTCCACTTCAATACAAAGTAATCTTAAAATAAACGATCCAATTTGTCTGCCCAATAAATAAATTGAAAATCTAAATGTACATACAAAACGTAACCTTTTTTTTGTCAGTTCAAAGCTCTCTTAAATCTGACAAACGACGGTCACGCATGCCTGTCAGTTTTGCATCGCAGCACAACAAGCTGCGCATATAGTGAACTTTTCACCGCGTTGTCTTTGATAGTATTGCATGTCGCGTGTACAACATGTTTATTTTTACAGATAAATAAGCGGGCAAAAATGTTTTCATATATTATAAAAGTGCTGAGCTGTTTTGAGAGATTGTAGATATAAAACTTTTTTGGGGGTAACTTCTCATAGTAAGTGAACTAATTAATTATCAATGAGTGCTCATGAAGAACTTCTACACTACAGGATTTTCACACTTTTCTAGTGTTTTCTCTCGTAGAAAATGGGGAAAATGTGCATTTATCTGAGAAACTCATGTTAGCTTAACGTGTCACTTATTCAGTTTGACCTTTAAGGTATCGAGATTTACTTTCTATATATTTACTCGGTGTCTAACATAATCTAATCTAAGTTGCAAAGATATGTAACATTAGGGATTCACATTACATTAATTCTCACAAGCAGACACGTACAAGTTTGCGCTTGCGCATCGCATGTGAACCTACAACATAAAAACCAAATCTCAAATGGGCATACTCCTGCAACTCTAGCCGTCCTTCCCTGAAACAGGGGTGACATTGGCAAAGTGAACCATTTTCTACAGCATGGGTGGTCAGCCGCATACCAACCTATAAGTCAAGGAATATATTATGGTCAAAGAATATAATATGTAGCCCATGTATTATCTTTAATCTTAGTTGTAAACATATGTTGGCATTTAAGAATCATATTTAATCAAACCTTACATGGACATAAACTTACATAGCAACTCATGCCACCTTGCATTGAAACTGAAGGGGCATTGGGAAAGTTAACCAAGTTTTTACAGCATGGGAGATCAGCCTTATACCAACCTACTAGTCAAAAACACATTCCTTACAATAACGGTCGGTGTCGGTGTTATGGCCGAGGGGTAGAGGCGCATGTTCGACTAGCGTATTTGGAACCGAATAACGTAGGTTTTAACCTAGCGTCTAGCCCACCTGACCATAACTTTGACCCTGGTTCAACAGATGCCATTGCATGCACACAAGCTTCTGATTTTGCACGAAGACAACTGGCCAGGCATAATAGGTTGGTGGATTGCATACCTTTCCACAAATTTATTTAAAAAAAAACTCTGATCTGTCCAGCCATGCATTTCAGAAATTTTAAGTTTTCAAAAATGCCACTCATGTCTGGACGTGTAAATCAGATATAAAGGTTCTCATACAAGAATACAATTATTCAATCTATTTACAGTGTTTACTGAGCAAGCACACAGGACAGAGCGGAATGTTGGTTTATTTATTTTGTCCATTCTAAAACGTTGACACGTCGCATGAGTGCGGACTGCGAATGTGAGTGATGGACAGAGATGAACGTGTATGCTTACTATATTCCGTGAGGTTCGTACCTCACGGAGTATTTACCGGTCCGTAGTCTACATGGGAGGTTGTGGATTCGAATCCCAGTAGAGCACAAAAATAAACCATTTATATTATGCTCTTCGCTGGGTGAATTCATATACCTTTACCAAGACCAGTACTAAAGGTCCATCCAGCCTTACAGCAACTGGATCTGCTTGAGAATTGGCGCTTTCTACAGAGGTTTTTTTATTTTATTTATTTTATTAACGGACATGATAGTCCAATTACTGACCAAGCTCACAGAGGGCTCTTGAGGTGTGATACACAAAAAAACAGCAGTCACCAAATAAATCATCATATTTATTTACAGTAACTCAAACTGTAACTCTGTCCCCATTCCGCTAGGGGTGGCCAGAGCCGCTGCAGAACTGCCTCTCATATTTAGTTACGTAGTGCATTTGTGTAGTTTCATTCTACCCACATACCATTGTACTGAAGTCTAAGTAGACGGGACAACTGACGTCACATTTTCTCCCAATTTTAAATTTGCCGAATCCATTTCGAATGTACTCAATTTTTCAAATTTAGAACCCCACGTTTTTACCATATTAGTCACTCGACTGGAGGTTTTTTAGGCTACCAATCTATTTACCCATTTGTCCACACAAAAGACAAGTCTAGACTCGGACCGGTCGGAGCGGTCAAAAAAACCTCAAAGCTTTTGTATATGTGAGACATGTTGACAGGCGCACTACAGACCAGTGACGTAGGAACCTTACAGCATGATTCCCATCGGTTTTCCTTTGTAAGTTACCCGGTTTTTAAATCATCCCCATGAGAAAGACAGCCCAGGGGTGGAAGTCTCGACGGTCGTTGGTTGATTTTATCGTACCTGTTTGAAGATAGGACGGAATAAAATGTTGCGGTGCCTGAACAGCTGACTGTTGTTCTATATAAAATGGATCAGTTAATACGTGATGTGTTTTATTGATGATGATGATGATGAATGATTTCTTTCCTGTGGCGCTATTTAATGGTCCAGGATCATCTCAAGGGCGCCATGGCTTCTGGAGTAAAGCAGTGTCTTCAGTCCCTTTCTGAAGGTGGTGGTAGGCTGGTTCGCGCGAACACCGACGGGCAAATTGTTCCAGGCAACCGGCCCGGCCACCGCAAAGCTCCTGTTTGCAAAATTTGATGTGTTCGCTCTTTTGGGCACTATGACCTTGTTGACAGCAGTGAGGGCAGAGCGTAGTGGTCGTTTTGAAGGCTTATCGACAGAACATAGCTCAGCGAGGAAGAACATAGCTTAAGGAAACCCTATCTCTAGAGACCCCATCCTATTTTCAAATAGATACTGTAAGACCTATCGACAGTCGACGAGACTTCCACCTCTGGCTGGAACCTTAGCTGCATCCAGGATGCTCATCTACTCTCGCCTGTCCATTGTCTTTGCTCTCCAGCTACGTACGCCTGCCTTGGCTGCATCCTCTTGTAGAAAGTGGTAAAAAAACTGCATTTATCTGAGAAACCCATGTTAGCTTCATATGTAACTGTTTCAGTTTTACCTTTAAGGTATCGAATATCGATATACCTTTACCAAACACCGGTCACCGAAGGTCCACGCAGCTTAACAGCAACTGGATCTTGCTTGTGAATTGACGGCCAAGTTTGCTCAAGGCTCTTGAGGTGTGTGAGAGCAAACTCTTACGTGTCTGCGTGTGGGCATGCATTCAATATGAGAATGAAATGTTAACATATCTTTGTGACGTAGATTATTATTATAGATCATTCATTGATTGATAGATGATCTTTTATTTTACAAAAACACTTGGGGTCATTAAAAATTCAATTTCCAGCGGGTTCCCATGTGTGAAATCTCACTCTCCACCACTGCACTAAACACCGTATTTTACAATTACCGTAATTGACTGCAGCCGATCTTTTTCAGGCCAACGAAATTCTTTCACAGCTCTTCAGTGAAATCCACATAACAAATACCTCCATTATAAAGCATCACATAATAATCTATAATCTAAGTTGCAAGGATATCCCTATTTCATTTCAGATTCATAATAAATGCATTCTTACAAGCAGATATGCATAAGTTCGCGCTTACAAATGCTGAATGTGTACATACAAATTAAAACCAAACCTCAAATGAACATAAAACAGGCAAAAATTCCGACCTTCCCTGAAACAGCGGTGACATTGGCAAAATGAATCATTTATTTACAGTATGGGTGGTCAGCCTCATACTAACCGTTAAGTCATGGCGTAACAAGAATAATAATAAAAATTGGATGATTTATTTGGTGAGCGCTGTTTTTGTGTGAATCGCAACCCAAGAACTCTCTGCAAACTTGATCGTCACCGTTTTAAAAGCGCTAATTCTCAAGCAAGACCCAGTTTCTGTACACCTTTGGTGACTAGTCTTTGGAAAAGGTTTATGATTTTTCAACACAGCAAAGAGCATATTTGTTAATATTCATGGTATATTTTTTCAGCTCCGCCGGGATTCGAACCCACAACCTTTCATTTACGAGTGCGAAGCAAAGACAAAAGGCGTGTTATAAAGCTAAATTTGCCGTTTTTGTTTCTTACACTTTGTGGTCTTAGCAAAATAGTCACAGTAATGAAAAAAATCAAGCATGTTTATTAATTTTTTATCCTAATTATAAAGCTAGAACAAAAAATATAACTTAAGAATTGCCACCACAAAAAAATATTTAAAAAAACGCGTTTTTTTTTACATTTTTAGCTTTTTTTTCGTGTTTGTTTTCCATATTTACTCAAAAACTATTGACATTATAAAAAAAATGTTGAATACGGAACCTAAACAATGTATAGTTCTGTAATTAAAAAGCAAAAAAAAAAATCCAAAATACAGCACACACGAAAAAAAAGCTAAAAATGTAAAAAAAACGCGTTTTTTTAAATATTTTTTTGTGGTGGCAATTCTTAAGTTATATATTTTGTTTAAGCTTTATAATTAAGATGAAAAATTATTAAACATGCGTGATTTTTTTCATTACTGTAACTATTTTGCTAAGATCATAAAGTGTAAGAAACAAAAATGGCATATTTGGCTTTATAACACGCCTTAATTCAAAGTATTAGTTCGTTGAATCAATCGGTGGATAAGCCAAGCAAGCTTTGGGGGGACGATTTGCCAATGCCAGCTACGGTTTCAGTGAAAGGCTGCAGGATTTGCAAAATTTATGTTCATGTGAGGTTTGATTAATTTGTGAATATACACATGCATCATGTGCAAGCGCGAACTTACATGTGGGGATGCATTTTATATATGAGTCTTAAATGACAATATATCTTTGCAACTAACGGTGATATTCTTAGACATTTTAGTCGTCCGTTGAGCCCACGCTTTGACAAACCAATGATGCATTGTGTGAAGACCTGTCAATCCAAGATGGCCGCAAGCGAACAGCTGATTAGTCTTCATACAAATATTACCAAAATTTGGTCTAGGTAAGAATGACCGTGGTGATGAGACTACCAGCCCAGGCATCATTAGTTTGCCAAAGCGTGGGCTCAACGGACGGCCAAAATGTCTAAGAATAGCACCGTTAGATTATAGATCATTATAATGGTATTAAAAATTTTGAAAAAAAGAATCTGGTTCATTTAACCGCCATGTTTATTAAAGCTGTAAATAATTTTAAAATTATTTATTATTCGCAATTTTCAAAGCAAATATTTACTCTTAAACAGACCATTATTTATTGCATATCGATATCTTAAAGGTAAAACTGAATAAGTGACATTTTAAGCTAACATGGGTTTTTCAGATAAATACACCTTTTTCCCTATTTTCTACGAGAGAAAACACAATAAAAGTGTGAAAATCCTGTAGTTTAGAAGTTTGTTATGAGCACTTCCTTATAATTAGTTCACTTACTATGAGAAGTTACTCACAATAAAATATTTTATCCATGATTTCTCATATTAGTGAATCTGCACTTATTCAGTTTTACCTTTAAGATGGCGATATTTTATTTCTTCTCTGTACACAAATATCTCAACGCATATTTCATTCAGAATACACAAAAGTAACTTAAAAATATTTATTTTTCTGATAACAGCACCAAAGCCAATTTAGGGCTGCAGCATCTACATAAAAAACAGCCAAGATGATCGACAATCTTAAATTTATGTGGCAGTAAACGAAGAGCTTCATGGATGCCAGAAGTCAATGGACGTTGAAGATAAAATTTGCAATAATTCATTGACATCCGTGTATTTTTCTTTACAAGTAGAGTAACCTAACTAATACAAGGAGTAAATGAAACTTGAAGAGATAAAGTGACAAAAAATACTGAAAGCATTGACATCTGTGTATCACTTTTGAACTAAAACAACCTAATGGAAATGAATTTTGAAGAAATAATCCATACAAGCAATTAGACATCGACACCTGTGGGACATAAATGCTAACTAAAATAACCTCACGGATACCCGGAGCACATGAAATATGGGGAGGTCAATGAAAGATTTATTTCTAAGGAAATATCAGAAGGTATACCTGTAGTGTATTTCATTTCATTCATAATGTCAATAGGTATAACGTTAAATCATGCATTTAAAAATCTGAATTAAATTCAGTAAGCGATAACAATATATTTAAAAAAATAAGAAGTAATATTATGTAGTATTATTAATGTTTTTTTTATTAAATATAAATTGTTACGTTCATACTTGTGGTTTGTCGGAGGACGCTGGTTTGTTGACATTTTAACATACAATCAGCGACGACCTGCAGTGACGTCACGGATACCAGGAGCTCATGAAATTGAAGAGGTACATGACTGATTTATAGCTTACGATAAAAGTGCAAGGTATGTCGCAACTTCATGCATATTTACTAAAAAAAACATCAGAAATGCACTTATAGCTCTTTAAAAAAATTAAATATACTTCGGTGCCTTTAAACTGTTTATTTAAAGGATTTTATGTAAGAACCAGCAGTATTTATTGCTGTTTTGAATTTACAAAGTAAACTGAAACGATCATACTCTTGTATATATT
Organism: Agapetus fuscipes; assembly: GCA_951799405.1. Lineage (NCBI taxonomy): Eukaryota > Metazoa > Arthropoda > Insecta > Trichoptera > Glossosomatidae > Agapetus > Agapetus fuscipes. The sequence continues at coordinate 1,302,113 of OX637352.1, read as the reverse complement.
GCTAGTTTATCCTAGGACACTGTGACGTGTTTTGACAGTTGCATTGTTGTCAAAATATTGAGTTGGAAGTCGTTTTTGTTAGAATAATAAAACATAAATCGGGTCGGTTTTTTAGTAAAAATAAGTGTTAAATATGAAGTTAACTTTTGTGAATCTTTTTAACATTATATTAAAGTTGTCCATCTAAAAATAAAGGCATTGTGTTCATTTGAAGTTTGTTGAATTGACATTTCAAATCAACACACTAACAAAAGTTTTAATTGCCGAGAGGACGAACAAAATACAAATGAAATAAATCTAAAGATGGATTATAATGGTAGTTGGTTCAGAAGTGCATGATAACACATAAGAAGGTGCGGGGGAAGTTTTTTTTTGGTAATAACGCCTGTAGTAAAAAGAAACATCAAAACTGGATATCATTTCAAGACACTTTGGAATTAAAACCAAAGCTGCTTGTTATTCAAAGTATAGACCAGTTAAATGTGAATGATCTATTTGGTGAGCGTTATTTTCCTCTGAATCTCTTGAAATTTCTAAAAGAGTTAATATAAGTTAATGGTGCTGTGATCAACGACATATGAAATGCTGAAGACACGATAATTTTGGTAGAGAGTATACCAGATCTCCAAGAACTACTGAAAAAGAGAGATATAGCTGGATATGAATTGAACCTTATTATAAATGTGAGCAAGAGAAAGTGTGAAAGTGAAGATTAAAAGAAGTTTGTTAAGATGGTTTGGGCATATGGAGAGAATGAATGAGGAAAGACTGACGAAGAAAGTATATGTTGGTAGAATAGATGGATGTCGTGGTAGAGGAAGACCGAGAAAGGTATGGATGGATCAAATATCCGAAATTGCGAATGAATGGAATATCCAGAGTCATATTAAAAGAAGAGCTTGTATAAAGAAGGTTATGACTCTGGAGGAAATGAAAGAAGTATGTAAGGATAGAAAGAAATGGCGGTTGATCTGTAATGTTGGCGGCTAGGGTTTATTAAAGTGAAATTGGTTTTATGATTTAGTTTTTTTTAATGTCCATGTTTATATTATTATTTATTGATTTAAAAAATGTAATTTGTGATGTATGTTCCTTGACTTATAGGTTGGTATGCGGCTGACCACCCATACTGTAAAAAATGGTTCACTTTGCCAATGTCACCCCTGTTTCAGGGAAGGACGGCAAGAGTTGCAGGGCTTATGTTCATTTGAGATTGGGTTTTTATATTGTAGGTCCACATGCGGCATGTGTTAGAGCGAAATTATACATGTCTGCTTGTGGGAATGCATTTAATATAAATCTTAAATGATATATATCTTTGCAGCTTAGATAAGATTAGATTATTAGCATGCAAAATATAAAAAAAAAAACACCTTGAAGGTCTCTTGCATACCATGATTGATGGTATGATCGAGGGGACAAATGCCTGACGATGACCACGCCGAGAATTCCTTCAGGATATATTGGCAGATATGTGCTGTTTATCCCAAGGAAAGCTCAAACAAATTACCAAAAATAGAGGAGAATGGCGACAAAAATTAATGAACATTGGAAGCAAGCTAATCATAGAATTGACACAGAAGATTTGTAATTGTCAACAAAACTATATGAACCACATTTAGACAATTGGATAACTCTGGAGCATGCCTTCAGTTAAAGGGTATAAACATCCGGAAAGTGGACAGAGCTAAGTACTTTTGCAGCATGAAAACACAATCTTTTGACCGAGATACTGAAGTGAACGTAACATGCAACTAAGCAGCACATATCGTGCAACTTCCAATCGCACTATGCACAAAGGGTGTACACTGTAAGGCTAATCTAATCTAAGTTGCAAATATATGTTACATTGGGGATTCACATTATATGCGTTCTCACAAGCAGACACGTACAAGTTCGCAATTGCACATGCCGCATGTGTGAACCTACAACATAAAACACCAAACCTCAAATGAACATACACCCTGCAACTCATGCCGTCCGTGACAGGGGTGACATTGGCAGAGTGAACCATTTTTTACAGCATGGGTAGTCAGCCGCATACCAACCTTTAAGTCAAGGAACTGGCTGGTCTTTAATAAAAGTACAGTAACCGACCGGTCTACAGCTTTCAGTTTACTTCTCTGTTACAATTACATATCTGTCTTTTGCTGTAATGTCATCGTGATAAATTTTTCTGTAATGTTTTGTCTTGTGATATTCTGTCATCGTGATGTTTTCATCCTATGATGTTTTCTCTTGAGATATTCTGTCATTCTAATGATTTTTCATATTATGTTTTGTCATGTAATATTCTGCCATTGTGATGAATTTTCCTCTGATGTTTTGTCATTGTGATGTTTTGCCTTGCGATGTTCTGTCACGGCGATGAATCTTTATGTGATGTTTTCTCTTGTGATATTCTGTCATTGTAATGAATTTTCCTGTTATGTTTTGTGTTGTAATATTCTGTCATTGTGACGATTTTTCCTCTGATATTTTGTCATTGTGATCTTTTGCCTTGTGATGTTCTGTTATAGCGATGAATTGAAATGAGATGTTCTATCATTGCGATGAGTTTTCATGTGATGTTTTCTCTTGTGATGTTCTGTCATTGTGATGAATTATCCTCTGATATTTTGTCATTGTGATGTTTTGCCTTGTGGTATTCTGTCATGGCGATGAATCTTCATGTGATTTTCTGTCATTGCGATGAGTTTTCATGTGATGTTTTGTCTTGTGATGCTTTGCCATTCGCTGCCTTAGTTCTTGTTTATCGTATACGCCATTGAGAAAATTTTACATGAGCAATGTTTGCATGTGTACTGGACCGATGTGTCTTATGAAAACAATAAATTTATTTAAAAAATATTTAAAAGAACTCTCACATTATCGAGTTTTACGGTTTTTCTTAGCTCAGATTGTGTAGAATTTGATTCATAAGACAACTGCATGACAAAGTCATATTTGACAAGATTGGCGTATACGATAAACAAGAACTGGGGGAGCACATTGGCATTGTGATGTATTGTCCTATAACGTAATATCATGTGATGTTCTTTCATTGTGATGTTTTTCCATATGATGAATTATCATTGTGTTGTAATCTCACGCGTTGTAATTTCATGTGATGTTTTCTCTTGTGATGTTCTGTCATTGCGATGAGTTTTCATGTGATGTAATGTCTTGTGATATATTGTCATTGTGATGTATTGTCCTGTGATGTAATATCATGTGATATTCTCTCACTGCGATGTTTTTTCATATGATGAATTACTATTGTGTAAATTTTGAAAAGATTTTTGTGAAACACTGTGGAAATTCATTTTAAAAAATTGATTATTTTTCAATAAAAAATAAAAAAATAAAAGAAATTAAAAACTTTGTTTTATTCCACTTTTATTGTTTTTGAGTATGTTACAAACGTTTTCGGAATACCTTCCATCATCGGGTAACAACAATTACTAGTAATTGTTGTTACCCGATGATGGAAGGTATTCCGAAAACGTTTGTAACATACTCAAAAACAATAAAAGTGGAATAATCAATCAAAATAATCAATTTTTTACTATTGTGTTGTAATCTCACGCGTTGTAATTTCATGTGATGTTTTCTCTTGTGATGTTCTGTCATTGCGATGAGTTTTCATGTGATGTAATGTCTTGTGATATATTGTCATTGTGATGTATTGGCCTGTGACGTAATATCATGTGATTTTCTTTCATTGTGATGTTTTATCATATGATGAATTATCATTGTGTTGTAATCTCACGCGTTGTAATTTCATGTGATGTTTTCTCTTGTGATGTTCTGTCATTGCGATGAGTTTTCATGTGATGTAATGTCTTGTGATATATTGTCATTGTGATGTATTGGCCTGTGACGTAATATCATGTGATTTTCTTTCATTGTGATGTTTTATCATGTGATGAATTATCATTGTGTTGTAATCTCACGCGTTTTAATGTCATGTGATTTTATGTCACGTGCTGTTTTGTCACTGTTATATTCCGTCCTCTTACCATATGTCTCTTTGTTTTTAAGAAAAGTAGCAGAGAGCATCACAAGCATGCTACATTTATTCCACACTAGAATTCCTTTCCCCTGAAAACTTTGTTTCATACATCTCCCTGCTATTCACAGAGCGACACTAAGCAACAGCCATCTTTCACTTCCACATCGTCCCCCCGGTGCTTGTGTGGCTTATCTTCCATTCGATTCAAATATTGCCTTGCAAGACATTGTTTTAAGATATTGAATCACATTCTACACAATCTGAGCTATGAAAAAAACGTAAAACACGATAATGTGAGAGTTGTTTTAAAATATTTTTAAAATAAGACACATGGGTCCAGTAGGTACACGCACAAACATTTTTTTGTTTGTTAATAGATTTGTGAAAAGGAATGCAATTCACTAACCTATTCTGCCTGGCCAGAAACAGGTATTAATATCATGTACTCCTTGACTGATAAGTTGGTATGCGGCTGACCACCCATACTGCAAAAAATGGTTCACTTTGCCAATGTCACCCCTGCTTCAGGGAAGGTCGGCAAGAGCTGCAGGGCTTATGTTCATTTGAGATTGGGTTTTTTATATTGTAGGTCCACTTGCAGCATGTGTAAGCGCGAAATTATGCATGTTTGCTTGTGGGAATGCATTTAATATGAATCTCAAATGATACATATCTTTGCAGCTTAGATTTAGATTTAGATTTAGAAAATAATTGATTTTTGTATATTTGAATGAATTATAAATTAATAATTATTCAATGGCTAATTCTGGGAGTGAGGGAACCATGGAGGAAAGCAGCAAAAGACAGAGAGTCCTGGAGGATTGTGGTGCGTGAGGCCCTGAGTCTCCAAGGCTTATAAAAAGTAAATACGCTATAAAGATCAGCCACTTGATCCCCTCGGCCATAACACATTATAATGGCATTGTCTTAAGAATCACAGTCTTCACAATCTGAGTTAAGAAAAACACATAAAACACGATAACGGGAAAGTTGCTTTAAACATTATTAAAAATCAATTTCCAGTTTTCATAAGACACATTGTTTCAGTACACACACAAACATTGCTCATGTGAAATCACCCCTGACGCAGATAAGACAAACAAGCACTAAGTGATGATACATCTCCTAGTTCATCCCTCGCTAAGGCTAGTCTAACTGAGAATAGGGTCGCGGACCTTATGGTGCGCGCTAAACGGTTTATCTTGTTCGACAAGAGTGAGTTTTCGGATAAAACTGCGAACCAATCACGAGGCAAACAAACCCCGCAGGAATTTCCTGAAAAAAACTATCTTTTTCGTGAAAAAGTTTTTTTTTTTATTCTTTGAAAATTTCAAAGAAACTTGAAAAACGTTTTCAAAGTTTAAATGTACCCCTTACTTATATATTTGTGATTTCTTCGGCTTATAGATTGGTATAAGGCTGACCACCCATACCGTAAAAAATTGTTCACTTTGCCAACGTCACCTCTGTTTCAGGGAAGGTCGGCAAGAGTTGCAGGTAGTATGTCCATTTGAGGTTTGGGTTTTTATGTTGTAGGTTCACATGCAGCGTGTGCAAGCGCGAACTTGAACGTGTCTGCTTGTGAGAATGCATTTAATGTGAATCCCCAATATCCCATATCTTTGCAACTTAGATTAGATTAGGCTCTTAGGGAAAATTTGCGATTATCATAGCAATATGCACCTGTGAGAGGAATGCAGTTCACTAATCTATTTTGACTGGTCAGAAACAGGTTTTAACGTCTTATAACCTCTATAATCTATAATCTAAGTTGCAACGAAATATTAGCATTCAAAACTCATATCAAATGAATGCTCACAAACAGGCGCGTGTAAGTTCGCACATACAATTAATGCTGAATGTAGCGCAACCAAGCCTCGCTTGTAGTGCAATTTCTTGCCTGCGTTATCCCCGAAGGGGTCGCATGTGGAGATTCTAGACCTATTTATTTTTGCAGGTAAGGAAGCCGGCCTCATACCAACCACTTTCAGTTGAAGGGGGGGTTTCCCAGCTCCCGGGGGGGCAGGTTCTCATTTCCTGTGAAGGCTGAGTACACCCTGCCGGTATTTATTTTGGATTTAAATAGACACCAAATCGGGAAATCATTTCTTACACCCTCAGTGGGGATCGAACCCTAGCTCTCGTCATGGAATGCCAGCATTCTATCAACTGAGCTATCAACCGGACTTTTTACGATCTTGGTCATCGCTGCAAAGCGCCAATTCAACAAACAAGATCAAGTTGCTGGGTTGGAAGGACCTTTATTGATTTGGTAAAGATTTTATGAATTGTTCAACCCAGCGAAGAGCATATTTGAAAATCTAAATTGATTTTTTTTTCGTACTCCGCCGGGATTCGAATGCACAACGTTCCATTAACGAGTCCGAAGTGTTGCCATTGGACTACGGACCGGTCAATCAGTTAACAATATGCACCTTTGATAGATTCGGGGATTCATGTTTAGATGGAATTCAATTCACTAACATATTTTGCGAGGCCAGAAACAGGTTTTTATACAATTAATTAATATTTTTTTTATTTTTTTTTAAGAAATCCTGTGCGGGAGACTCCCTAGATTCGAAAGACTCTAGGGGTCTATGACACTTGTTGTAGTGCCGCAGAGGGGTACGAGCGTGGTCGTCGCTACAAAGCACCAATACTCAAGCAAGACCCAGTTGCTGTAAGGCTGGATGGACCTTTGGTGACCGGTCATTGGTAAAGGTTTATGAATTCTTCAACCCAGCGAAGAGCACATTCGAAATATAAATGGTATATTTTTGTGCTCCGCCGGGATCCGAATCCACAACCTTCCATTAACGAGTCCGAAGTGTTGCCACTACGGACTACGGACCGGTCCAATGCTTTTTTTTTTATAAATGTAATACTAGTGAAAGGATTTCCGATGTACAGTCCGGCTTTATGGCCGGTAGAGGCTGTGTTGATCAGATTTTTACTCTACGACAACTTGTTGAAAAACAATTGTCGGTGAGGCGGAAGCTGTTCACGGCCTTTGTAGATCTGGAAAAGGCTTTTGACTCAGTAGACAGAGGTATGTTATGGGATGTTTTGAAAGCATACGGAGTGAATGGGGCTCTCCTAGGTGCGGTGCATGCCAACTATGAAAATAGTAAGGCATGTGTTCGTATTGATGGTGAGTATAGTGAATGGTTTGAAGTTTATAAGGGTGTGCGGCAAGGATGTGTGATGAGTCCTTGGCTATTTAACATAGTCATGGACAAGTGTGTCAGAGATGCTAGACTTAATGATTGTGGATTGATGATAGGAGAGAGCAAAGTGAGTGTTCTACTGTATGCAGATGATGCAGTTCTTGTATCTGATTCTGCAGTAGAATTGCAAACAATGCTCTCTAGATTGAATGAAGCTTTGTTAGGTAACCATTTGAAGTTGAATGCAAGTAAGACGAAAGTATTGATTTTTGAAAGAGATGATGAAAATATGAATTATGAATTTAAAATTAATGGAATGAATGTTGATATCGTAAATGAGTTTGTATACCTGGGAAGTAAGTTTGAAAAAGATGGAAGAATGATCGGTGAATTTGAAAGAAGAATAATGAAAGGCAGGTGCGTACTGGGTGCTACCGCTAGCATCGCCAAGAACCAGAATCTTTCAAAAAATGTTCGACTGGCGGTGCACGGTGGTATACTAGTGCCCACTCTGATATATGGAAGTGATGCCTGGACGGTGAGTGAAAGTGAGATTAGTAAAGTCCATACAGTAGAAATGGACTACTTAAAAAGTATGATTGGTAAAAGACGGAGTGATAGGGTAAGGAATGATTTTGTTAGAGAGGAATGTGGTGTAAGAGAAAGTGTGAAAGTAAAGATTAAAAGAAGTATGCTTAGATGGTTTGGACATTTGGAGAGAATGAATGAGGAAAGACTGACGAAGAAAGTATATGCTGCGAGAATTGATGGATGTCGTGGAAGAGGAAGACCGAGAAAGGTATGGATGGACCAAATTTTCGAAATAGCGAATGAATGGGATATCCAGAGTCATATTAAAAGGAGAGCTTGTATGAAAAAGGTTATGGCTCTGGATGAAATGAAAGAAGTATGCAAGGATCGAAAGAAATGGCGGTTGATCTGTAATGCTGGCGGTTAAAGCTAAGGCTTTTAAATTTAAAAAATATGTGTTGTAGTTCTTTTTTTAATTTTTTACTGTTTAATTGCTTAGAATTTATTTGTTTTATATATTTGATTGTATTAATTGCTTGTACTCCTTGACTGATAGGTTGGTATGCGGCTGACCACCCATACTGTAAAAAATGGTTCACTTTGCCAATGTCACCCCTGCTTCAGGGAAGGTCGGCAAGAGTTGCAGGGCTTATGTTCATTTGAGATTGGGGTTTTTATATTGTAGGTCCACATGCAGCATGTGTAAGCACGAAATTATGCATGTCTGCTTGTGGGAATGCATTTAATATGAATCTCAAATGATACATATCTTTGCAGCTTAGATTTAGATTTAGATTTAGACTTACTTACTTCCTTAGTCAGCCACTTCTTGTCCACTGCTGGACATAGGCCTCCCCCATATCTCTCCAGGCGTCTCTGTCCTGGGCTCTCTGCATCCAGTCACCAGCAACTCTTTTAATATCATCTGGCCATCGTGTAAGAGGCCTTCCTCTAGTTCTTTTGTCTTCACGAGGTCTCCATTCTACCCAATAAATGTAATATTAATTAATTATTACCCAATGGCGCAGACTTACACTGTCTGTTTGTTAGCATGCATTTAATATGAATCATAAATACTTACTTGACTTATAGGTTGGTATGCGGCTGACCACCCATGCTGTTAAAATGGTTCACTTTGCCAATGTCACCCCTGTTACAGGGAAGGACGGCAAGAGTTGCAGGGTGTATGTCCATTTGAGATTTGGTTTTTATGTTGTAGGCTCACATGAGGCATGTGCAAGCGCGAATTTGTACATGTCTGGTTGTGAGAATGCATGTAATGTGAATCTCCAATGTAACATGTCTTTGCAACTTAGATTAGATTAGATTAGATTAGATAAATATATTTGAATGGCTTAAGATAATAGAATATGGACTGCAGACTGTGTAAATCAAATATATTTATTTGAAGTAATTCCAGCCGCATTCAGGCTACCTAATTACTCCTTATAATATTTTTTGGGGGTGTGATAAAAACATATTATGATTTGGGAAAAGGACGATAAATTATACCCGTCTGAGAGTAGAGAATGCTTCCGCAAGGACCAGCACCCGAGTATATAAAATATTGCGTAAGCCTCACTCCGATTGCGTAAATCGAAAAATACAGTGGAACCTCGCTTTACGAGCTCCTTAATGGGGCTTCCACACGCTTGCCAACTCATCACAAGTCAAGCGCACAGTGTGTCGTCTAGAACATGCTAGCTGGACAAAATTAGTCCATTAGACAAAATTTTGCCCAGCTAGCATGTTCTAGACGACACACTGTGCGCTTGACTTGTGATGGGTTGGCAAGCGTGTGGAAGCCCCATAAAGTCTTAATCTAAATCTAAGCTGCAAAGATAGGTTTCATAAAAGTTTTTTTTTTTTTTGTGCACAACAGGTTACCCTAATTACAGTGCACCCTCACAGCTATCAACACGCTGGGAGGAACTCTATTGCTAGATTTTTAAATGTTAATAAATTACACTAAAAAATGTCTATATTAGACTTATTTAAGAGCTTTATACTCCGAGTCACAGGGTGTTGCGCCACGACATCAGTACGGCTTTCCGGTACATGAAATAGATCATGTCCTCGCCCTCGGGTGTAGTCGTCAGGTACAACCTGTAGCCCTCCAACAGGGTGGGACTGTCAATTAAGCCGTTGATGACCTTATGAGTGAGCACCGTAAGGGATCTGTTGATGCCTGATGCCTGAAGATGCATATTAAACGCATTTCCACAAGCAGACATGTATAAGTTTGCGCTAACACCATGCCGCATGTGGACATATCGCCCGTTTAATAATAAAAAGCAATAACTCAAAAAACAACAATGTTGGGAAATCACGTTTGAAGTTCAGACAACCAGTACAACTTGTATGGGATGAAAAAGGTGCGCGATGTTTTATCTCGGTCATATTCGTCCAAATTGAACGGCTTCTACCTATTCTTCTCGCATTGTTCTTGCGTTTTATTGCAAAATCTCGATTTTCCCAATTTTCGAGTAATTTCTCTTTATTATTAAGCGTGCGATATGTACGTACAATATAAAAACCCAATCTCAAATTAACATAAGACCTGCAACTCTTGCCAACCTTCCCTGAAACAGGGGTGACATTCGTAAAGTTTACCATTTTCTAAGTATGGGTGGTTAGCCGCATACCAACCTATTAATGGAGAAAAATACGAAAAAAATTAGATTATTGAAAAAAAAACTAATTATAATTTGGGTAAACAAATACAAAATTCTAATTTAAAACTGAAAAAAAAAAAAATACAATAACCCTAGCCCTAGCCGCCAACATTACAGATCAACCGCCATTTCTTTCTGTTTCTGTTTCATTTCATCCAGAGTCATACATATATGTTTTGACAATTGTATTAATTTTCGGATATTTAACGAACCGTTCGGTGAGAACTTACATTATTCTCTACGTTTCGTCAGCGACGTAGCCGACGTCTTCAGGAGAACATCCTATCTGTACAGCGACTGAGGATGAACTGTATAATTGTCAAAATGTCAAACGACCGTAATTCTAACTTAAACCTAACTCATACATATATATTTGATTTTTGAAAATGTGTTTATCCAGCATTTAATTTTATTTAAATAAACATTAAAAAAAATCGCATCGAACGCAATATCGTGTTTCACTTAACGAATGTTTTACATAACGAGCGATATTCTGGAATGAATTATCCTTGCTATGAGAGGTTCCACTGTAGTATAAAAACTGAATCACTCACTAGGAGTCCCGTCGTGTATTCCATACATTTTCGATTTACGCAATCGAGGTGAGATACACGCAATCTTTCACACTCGGCGTACAGATTTAAATCAAATATTTACATGAAATTTGCGTTTCATTTATCACATTTCCATAAATTAAGGAATTAATATTTATGCGTAAAATATGGGTTTGAAAAATTGTATGATTACATTTTTTCAACCATTTTTAAATAACGTATATTAGAGATATCTATCTATGTTTGATCTTTACCAGGGGTGCCCATACTTTTTCTTGAGGAGATCGACATTTTCTGTTTAGCCCAGGGGTGCCCAACTCAATATCGTGGCGGGCCGGATTTAGTACTTTTGTAATCGTGGCACGCAATTTTAGAAGTTCATTTTGTCCATAATAATTCTGTCAACGAGGGTACACAATTTTCAAATTTCCAAAAACATTTTTTTTGCGCGCGCAAGTCCCCAGTTTGAATACTGCTGCCTTAGATAGATGATTGCGCAATACCTATTGATGTCACCGCGGGCCGTATGTTGGACAGGCCTGGTTTAGCCTATCAAATATAATTCATAATGTATAATTGTTTATTAAGAAAAATTATATTGAGTGCAAAATGTCAAATCTGTATTAAATTGTTAATCTCTAACATTACAAAAATAAATTAAAATAATACTATTACTATAATAAAATTTATTTTGCAAAAAACTACAGTTTTAAGATCGATCTCTGAAAATTTTCGCTTTCCTCGGCGATCGACTTTAAAACCTTTCGCGATCGACCGTTTGGGCACCTCTGATCTATATGATAGCTTGGTTGGTAAAAAGTTGGCGTTCGGAGCCAAAATTGGGTCCAATTTCTCCAGATCTAAAATCTGAATCGCCATAAATTTAACATTAAGATTCGTAATTTAATATTGTATACTCTACATACTATTTTGTAACGTCAGCGGGCCGGGTTGTTAGTGAAAAGGCAAATTAAAATTTTATTATCGGTTGCAAAAGACGGTAGGTAGTCCCATACGAGAGCGACATAAGTTCCATGGTAATATTTGATTGAGGTGCTCGTTCCAAGAATAGATTTTGGATCAGTATGCAAAGAAGAAAAAAAAATCCAAGAAAAAATTAACAAATTGAAATTCCACTAACAAATATAGGTACCTACGTTGATATTGACTTCAGCTTGTATTTTAATATTTAAAAAGTTTCGCCCATCTGCCGCTAGATGTCTATGTATCGAGAAACATTTAAAATTCATAAGAACTAAACGCTTTTTAACTGAATAAGAGTTGTAGGCTTCCACGGCCGGCTGATGATGCTGGAGAGATGTTTTCCGGGATCTGTTGCCGTGGTCTGTGGGAGCTGGAGCTTCCGGACGTTTCGCTCATGTTAACGATGGGCGTTTTCATGAACAAATCGTTCGGAAGCTCCATCTCCTATAGATCACAGCAACAGACACCAATAAGCAACTTTCCAGCATAAACCGTTAACTGGTCCGTAGTCTAGTAGTTAGTGCTTCAGACTTGTAAATGGAAGGTTGTGGGTTCGAATCTCGGTGAAGCACAAAAAATAAACCCTTTATATTTTCAAATATACTCTTCGCTGGGTTGAAAAATTCATTGCCTTTACCAAAGACCGGTCACAATAGGTCCACCCAGCCTTACAGTAACTGGGTCTTTCTTGAGTATTGCCGCTTTGAAGCGACGACCAAGATCGTACAAGGTCCAGTTGATAGCTCAGTTGCTAGAATAAATCTAGAAGAGATCAAGGGTTCATCCCCACCGAGAGTTTCAGAAATCATTTCCCGTTTCGTTGATTATTTCAAACCCAAAATAAATACCGGCAAGGTTTACTCACCCCTCACAAGAATTGAGAACCAGCCCCTCGAGAGCTGGCAAACACCCAGCTCAACTGAAGTCATTGGCGTGAGGCTGGCCCTCTTACCTGTAAAAATATATAGGTTCCGAATCCCCCCTTCAGGAATAACGCAGGCAAGAGGTTACACAATATATATGTAGCTTAATAGTTTCGTTCCCCATAACGCGTGCGAGGTACTTTTTATTTTTTATGGTTGGCACGCCGCGGTTTTATGTAGTGCATTTTATGCCATTCCAACCCCGTTGGACGAAACGTCGAGAAGTGGTTTTTCTTTTTGCACTCTTTACTCCACAATTTTATGTCTGAATTTTCCCGTCCAGTGAAAAATAGTACTGGATATTTGTAGAATTATTTCTGCATACCACAGTAGCTTTTCTAGAACATTCATCAGTAAGTTTCACTTCTGAAAACTATCTAGTCATAATTAAAAGGAGAGTCTGTATGAAGAAGGTTATTTCTCTGGAGGAAATGAAAGAAGTGTGTAAGGACAGAAATAAATGGCGGCTAATCTATGATGTTGGCGGCAAGGGTTTTTAAAATTAGAATTTGTTTTTTGTTTGTTTTTGATGTCCATACATGTTATAATTTGTTGATTTTAAAAATGTAATTTGTTGTGTATGCTCCTTGACTTATAGGTTGGTATGCGGCTGACCACCCATGCTGTAGAAAATGGTTCACTTTGCCAATATCACCCCTGTTTCAGGGAAGGTCGGCAAGAGTTGCAGGGCTTATGTTCATTTAAGATTGGGTTTTTTATATTGTAGGTCCACATGCGGCATGTGTAACCGCGAAATTATGCATGTCTTATTGTGGGAATGCATTAATATGAATCTCAAATAAAACATATCTTTGCAGCTTAGATTTAGATTTAGATTAGTTTCACTTCTAAAAACTACCTAACTTATTGAAAATTAAATAAAGTGTAAAACTTTCACTTTCACTTTCATGGCCGGTGTTAAAAACAAATAAATCGTTTTTGTGTTCTTTCGGGTTTTACCATGTTCTATTTGCAGCTCCCACATCTGTCGACGTTTCGCTTTCACGAGCAGAAAGCATCTTCAAGGTGAGTCATCAAAGATTCCGAAAAAAAACATGTCATCTTCAAAACTGATTTTTAATTTTTTTCACTTGGGCCGATTTTAGAAATGCTTCAACTAAAATTACTAAAACATAAATTACGAAATACTTAGGATCTTAAATAAAATTTGTGACATACTCTTTATAACTTAAAGTAAAAAGCCATGTTATTTAACTCAGCTTTAATGTTTTCTAAAAATATATGGAAAATAGATTAGCGCCTGCATAGTGAGTTTTAGTTTTTTTAATACGCTTTGGCTGCGTTTTTACGTGGAGTTTTGTACTTGAGGTAAGAGGCTTGATTGAAAATTAAGGTCGCATTCTGTAAAGGAAATTTCCTATTAGTCCTTAATTGTACTCTCATAAATATTCTAAGACGCGTACAAAATATAATTTCATGCAAAATAGAATACTAGTATATCTACCTTCAGGTAAGGTGAACTTTATAATTTTAAATTAATTATGTAAAAATAAAACACAAAGTTTTTCTTCGCGAGTTGCTTTATTTCCTCGAGAGCTTTCGACGTTATCACACTTTTATCAAGAGAACTTGAAGAGAAGAGTCTCCTTACTATGACTTACTCAGTCTCCACAAGAAGTACGAAGCTGTGCCTCAGGAACAGGAAAACTCCCATTTAAGACCCGGTATTTTGAAGTAAATTTAAGTTAACTAAAATGCAATTTTAGTTAAATTATCATAATATTTCACTCACCGAATTTTGCCAGTAAATATTTAGTAACTTTAACTCTCGATTTTCAAGATGGCGGCGCTTCACTGACAGCAGCTGTTCTTTTTTAATGTAAGGATACATCAAAATTTTTGCAAACTGAACATTATTTGTCTCGTTTTCTAGCTTAATGAAGGTTGGGCATATGATTTTTTTGAATAGTTGTTTGTTTTAAAGCTTTTGAATGGCATTTTAATTATTTACAATATTTGAGGGCGTGGCCTCATACTTCGGTAATGTTCGGTTTTAGTTAACTCGAGATTGAGTATTTTGAATACAAGTTCAAGTAATAGTTAACTAAAATATTACTACAGTTCAATATACCGGGCCTTAATAAATCTTCGGGGTGGGCTTATTCTGGGCATGCGTCTATATGCATTTGAACATCGACAACAATGACCGTTGCATTTCTTTCACGAGACGTACCAGCTGCCACACTTGTATCTGCATCAACTTCTTGTTCCATATATGTGTGATTTTGACAGCCCCTTTGGGAACATAAGCTAAGAAGTTGCAAATCTTGTGCGGCTTAGTTGCGTTTTCGGTATTTTTTAAAAGACATACTTCTAAAAACGTTTAGCTTCTAAAACGAGTAGCTGTGTATTGACATTGAGAAGGTTCTAAATCTAAGCTGCAAAGATATGTATCATTTGAGATTCATCTTTTTTTTAAGGTAAATATTTATTAATTAATAATCTATTTATAATCTAAGCTGCAAAGATATGTTAACATTTAAGGCACCAATTAAACATTTAAACATTTTTTTATTGACATTGTGAAGGATAATCTTTATTTATTAATAATGCTAAAAGAAAAACAAAGTTGGCGTGATAACACACCGAAAGCGCTCGAGAAAATCAACCAACTCGTGAAGAAAAACTTGTTTTTTTTTTTTGCATTAGAATTACTTCTAGTATATATATCTGTACCTTAGAGCACAGTAGCGGCTCTAGCTAAATCCTGGGAGAGGGGATGACCTTGTAAGATAGTCTGGTGCTCACCTGGCCATGCACTCCACCAGGGCACCAGCCCACACCTGGTCACCACCATACAGCACACAGGCACAGACACCACATACATATCACCAGGCTGGGCACTGTGCAGGTCCTCGCCTCTTACCAACTACTTTTTCTACATTTCTTACAGATATTAAATCACGGCATTTATAGACAAAAATAGAAATCACATCACAATTATACGAAATCAGAACAGTATCAACATAGGCGAAACTGTACGCAATCAATAATAACTGGCATTTGATTACTTCAAAACATTTCATTCAACAAGATTCTGAAGAAAACGAGATGTTTTCTCCTAAATTAGCTACCTTTTTGGTAAGGAATTTCTGACAAATCGGACTTACTGTACTGTAACTGTAACTGTAACTCTGTCGCCATTCCGCTAGGGGTGGCCAGAGCCTCTGCAGAGTTGCCTCCATTTTTTCCTATCCTGACATACCTCTTTCAATTCCTTCATATCCATCACCTTTTTCATGCATTTTCTTCTTTTACGCTCACTTTGTATATCCCATTCTTTCACAATCTCCTCAATCTGATCACTCCATACTTTTCTCGGTCGTCCCTTCCCTCTTTTTCCTTTCACACTTTCTTTGTATACATACTTTGTCAGTCTATCATCTTTCATTCTTTCCACATGCCCAAACCATCTCATCACATTCTTTTGTACTTTAACTTTCACATCCTCTTTCAAATTACATTCTTTTTTTACCCATTCATTCCTAACTCTATCCCTCAAAGTTTTTCCTGTCATACTTCTCAAATGCTTCATTTCCACCGTACATACTTTACTCATTTCGCTATCATTCACTGTCCATGCTTCACTTCCATACATCAAAGTCGGTAACAATATGCCATTGTGTACCGCCATTCTCAGATCCATCGTCAATCGCTTGTTCTTTGCTATTCTTCCTATTGCACCGACCACTTGCTTTCCCTTGCACACCCTATTCTCAAGTTCTCTTGTCATCTTTCCATTCTTTTCAAACATACTTCCCAAGTATCTAAATTCATCCACAATTTCAACTTTCGTACCATTCAACATAAACGTGCATTCTTCAGTTTCATCCCTTCTGTCAAAAATCAGTACTTTCGTCTTACTTGCATTAATTTTCAACTTGCTTGCACACAGAACATGGTTCAAACTAGAGAGCATTGTCTGGAGTTCCGCTGCTGAATCAGCAATTAATACTGCGTCATCAGCATAAAGCAGAACTCCGACTTTTCTCTCTCCAATTTGTATGCCATGTCCTTCCAGATTCGCTTGTTTAACACAATGATCCATGATTATATTGAATAACCATGGGCTCATTATGCAACCCTGTCTCACACCTTTGTACACATTAAAATACTCGCTGTATTCTCCATCCACCCTGACACACGCCCTGCTATTTACATAGATGGCGCGTATCGCATTCAAAAGTGCTTTGTTTACACCATACTTCTCTAGCACACACCACATCATACTTCTATCCACCGAGTCGAAGGCTTTCTCAAGATCTACGAAAGCCGCGTAGACCTTTTTATTAACGGCCAGCTGTTTTTCGACTATCTGTCGAAGCGCGAATATCTGGTCTACGCAACCTCTTTCTGGCATAAAGCCAGATTGTATATCTGAGACCTTCTCCTGGGTGGATAATTTTACCCTATGGATAAGAATCTTGCATAGCACTTTACCTGGCACACTAAGAAGGCTGATCGGTCTGTAGTTACGGCAGTCTTTTTTGTCGCCTTTACCTTTGTAAATTGGCACAATGACCGCCTCTCTCCAGTCCGATGGAACCTCCTTGACCTTACGATGCTTGAAAACGCGTCAGACTGAAAAAATATTATAAATTTTAGTGTAATATCACGTCACGTGTAGCCTACCGGGAATCTCCGTAACACCCAACAATAATATTACTTGTGATTTATTTATTTATTTATTTACGGCGTAAGCCTTTAACAAAATAAGTACATAATTAAATCAAAAACAGTTTTTGTCTTTTACAAATAAACAAAAATACAGTAAGAAAATAAAAGTAAAACTCTATATAAACTTAAAAATAAGAAAACTATAAAAATACTAAAAAACCTTAAACTGTAAACTATATACAAACAATAAAAATTAAAAAATAGCAAAAAATTAAAAATAAAAACTTCAGATACCATTCAAATATCACTAATAAATAAATTCACCAGGCAGACATCGTTCATATAATAACAATCTAAAACAATATAATTTATTATATAATATTATGGATGTCCCAAAAACATTTTTTTCAAACCTTGGTTATAGGTATGGTAATTATTATTATGCAGAACCAAGTCAAGTGAGGCATAATCATTACCAATGCGCTGTAAGCGATGCATACAACTATTGCTTTGTGCGTTAGTGCTTGTAAATGCAGGGCGGTAAGAAACTAATTGTCTAGTCCCTGAACGTGGAGTAAAAAAATTTAACTCACTTAGTAGTGCAGGACAATCAATTAGAGCATGTTTTATTTTAAAGAGGGTGATTAAATCAATAAATTTACGTCTGTCTGACAAATAGTTTAGATTTAGAATCGAATTTAAATAGAGTGGGTCGAAGTGTGACAGGGGAATTTTGAGTTTAAAATTAACTATTTTCAAAAATTTTAAGTGAACCTTTTCTATATTGTCTACGTGCACCATGTAGAGGGGGGACCAAACAGGCGAGCAATATTCCAAGACACTGCGAACCAATGTGGTATAAAGAATTTTGATTGCGGCAGTATCCTGAAAGTCCTTGGTGATGCGGTTTATGAAACCAAGCATTCTCATGGCCCTGGCACAAATGGAAGCAATGTGTAAATTAAAAGATAATCCACAGTCAAACACAACCCCCAAGTCGGTGACCTCCGTTACCACCCGAAGACTGTTTGAAAAAAGTGTATAGTCATATATAATGGGATTTTTTATTCTGAAGAAATTCATTACTAAACACTTCGAGACATTTAATGGCAATTCATTTTTATTACACCAGGTTGCTAGATTATTCAAAGATAGTTGGAGACTATTACAGTCAGCCACATTATCTATGGCTTTAAAAATTTTTATATCGTCAGCAAACAGGAGAACATTTGTGTCAGGAAATTGCTTTGTAATATCATCAATAAATAGGAGAAAAAGTAGCGGGCCCAGATGGGAACCCTGGGGGACACCACTAGTTGGTGAGAAGGAGTGTGAGCTATTATTATCTATTTTGACGATCAAAGATCTATCAATAAGGTAGTTTCGCAGCCAGGACAGAAAACTACCAGACACCCCCATACCGCGTAGCTTACTAAGAAGGATAGTGTGTGATACCCGACCAAAAGCTTTTGAAAAATCAGTGTATATTACGTCAACTTGTTTTCGGCTAGACAAAGCATTAGAAAGGAAATTTTCAAATACCATTAAATTAGAAGTAGTTGATCGGTTTGGTAAAAAACCATGTTGATGGACTGAAATAGACCTGGTTGCAGCATATCGGATTTTAGTAAGTACAAGCTTTTCAAGTAGCTTCGGAATGGCTGACAATTTACTTATTGGTCGATAGTTTTTAACGTTACTCCTATCACCAGACTTGTATATTGGAGAAACATACGATTGCTTCCAAAGGGCGGGAAAACATCCAGACGCGATGGACAAATTAAATACCGCACACAGAGGTTGAGACAAGCTATGTACACAGTTTTTCAACATTACCGCTGGGACATTATCAGGACCAGGATTAGTAAGTGGTTTCATTGATTGAATTTCTGTGATGACATCAACTACACTAAATGACAAAATAAGACAGTTGTAAATCAATGTGTGAAGAAAATTCAAACGTATTACAGTCAGGATGAATATCATAAACGCTTTTAAAGAAAGATGCAAAAAGGTTAGGAATTTCTTGAACATCATCGGATGACACATCATCATAAAAAACATTATGTGGTATACCGAGATCGCCCTTCCTCAGAGAGTTAGCATATGACCAGAATTTTTTTACATTATGGACAATAGAGTGCTCAGTGTTGGAAATGTAATTTAAATAACAATTTTTGGACAGAATTTTGCAATCATTACGTAATTTCTTAAAATCTAGATAATCAAAAGAAGAATTTGAGATTTTATATTTCAGATGAGCCACTTTCTTATCTTTTATGAGATCAATTAAATCATGACTAAACCATTTGGGATATTTCCAGGAATAAGGACTAAGCTTAAAAGTAGGTACAAATTTAGTGGTCGCTTCGGATAGAATAGAGTACAGATTATTTACTACAACTTCAATATCATCATTATTTACAAAAGAAAAGTCAACACTCTGAAAAAATATATTCATATGAACAAAATCAGCTTTAGAAAAGTCTACAATATAAGCGGTATTATGGTTTTTATGTTGAACATTAGATGGAAGAGAGATGGAAAGAGGTGGATGGTATGTATCGATGGGAACAAGGATATCAGATGATTCTATAGATTTAGCAGCATTATCACTGCAAAAAACTAGATCCAAAATACGATTACGAGCATTTAATGTGAAATTAATTTGAAAAAAGTTTAAAAAGTTACAAAGATTTAATATGGTAGTTTCCGCCAGTGAGAAGTTCGAAGTATGGCATTTAGGTAACAAGGGATCAGCTTCATTCCATGATATATTAGGCAAGTTAAAATCACCTACAATCAAGAATTTTGAATGAGGGAACTTATTCCTCATAGCTTCAACCTCAGCTGCAAAGCCACTGTAGAGCTCAACACAAGAGCTAGGGGGCAAGTATACACATGCAATTATATATGAAGGATCAGTAAGCAGCAGTACAAATATGAGTTCAGTGGTCTTGTTGATACAGGGGATCACTTTTGATTGAATGGATTTAGAAACAGCAAGTAGCACACCCCCTCCACGCGACTTGGTACTTGTGCTAGTAGATCGATCACAACGGTAAATATTGAAATTTTTGAGGCCCAGTTCTGAACTATAAATATCGTCCGTTAGCCAGGTTTCCGTTAAAGCAAATATGTCATACTGAAGGGTGGGAGATCTAACGCGAACCGAGTGCAACTTGCTCTTCAAACCTATAACATTTGTACCAAAGTGTTATAAGTATGTTGGTACGTACCTCGGTGACACTTGGCTCTCTCCCCGCCGCTCTGTGAAGACAGTTAAAGTGCGCATGCGCAAACGTATGTACTTGCTATGGACCCAACTCACAGATAAGCTCTGCTCACCCATACATACAAAAAAAACCATAGGGCTTACGTTCGGTATCCCCGACTTTACGAACCATCAGCTCGTGTATGTCCGGCGCGGGCGCAGAAGGAACGGGAAGAGGTCCCCCCCATCGTACGTACATCTCATTACATAGCGAAGACCCGCTTTAAAATATAATCGCGCTACGTAGAAATTTCACACTAAAGGTGAATGATTTAGAAAATATTCCAGTTTATTTCTCGGATTCCATTTTCAATAAGTAAGCATTGACATTGTGAAGATTCATTATAAACTGATAAAGTAAAAATAAAGCACAAAAATGCATTTTATTTTTACTGTGTTATTTTAGTGGATAGGTACTTATTTTTCCTATTTCATACATAGGGATAATCCCCTTCGTCCCCTAATGACGCACCGCCACTGTTAGAGCATAAACAACGGAAGTCCACTTTTTTGAGTTTTTGAGTTAATGATGCAGAAATTATTATAATTAGCTGTTCTATAAGTGGTAAAAATATTGGAGTCCTCGGACTCATAGTTACTGAGATATCAAGTGTAATAAATATGGGATGCACATATAAATGCGAGCAGAAACCACGGAAGTTCCACATACGTTGTTCACATTACTTCACATTAAATAAATATCGATAAAAGAAGATAAACAGTTTTTACAGATCAAAAATATCTCGTCTAGTTTAGAAGTTATGATGGTTTAAAAAAGTGCACATTTTCACTAAAACTCGTCTCCTGCACATTTTACTAAATGTGATTACCGCTTTTTATGCTCTAAGCGTCTAAGGTACAGATATTTTTTTAATGAAATGTTTATTTGCAGTCAAACGAATTGAATAAATACAATTTTTATATAATATATATAATGAAATAAACATTTTTTTTTTTAAATATCTTGAAAAATCGATTTTGTGAACACCCTTGTCCCTCAAATGAGTTGGGATAATCGACTTTCTACTGCACTCATTACAATAAATTACTTCAAGATATTTTGAAGTGAAACAAATCAATATTCAGGAGAGCATTGATTTCTCCACTTTGGAATTCAACTCAGTTATAAACCAAAAAAAAAATATATACCTGCAAATTTTACCGCCAAAAGAATGAGGATTTTTCCGCGAAAATAAATTGGAAATTATGTTAATGGCTCAGCTGCGCGAGCACTCACATCACCGCCCCACAATGTGCGGGGGTTTTCCGGTTCCCGAGAGCCTTATCTTGCGTTTCTTTTTCACCTCTAATATTGTAATGCAGTGATGTAAATTTGTACATGTTTTTCCTCAGAGATGTTATAATAAAATCTCAGAATGTGTGGGTAGATTTTTTGTGATTTAATATGTTACCCTTAGAAGCGCTCTTGAGGTGGCTTGTGCCTTGTGTGTAAAAAAAAATGTTCTATTATTTGTATTGTCGTGTTTTTGGTTCGAAAAAGTCTCTAAATTAAAACATGCAGGTCTTCTTTCAGGATTTTTATTTGCACTTAATTTATTTTTACAAATGTACATATTTTATTTTCAACACTTTTGGTAACAAAAAAATATTTTTCACAGTTTAGTATCGCTTACACTCTTCAAATCAAAGGCAACTATCGCACTGGCTTAGCACACTCAATTCTCCGCCTTATATACTTCACAGACAGTACTTTCCAGTGAATAATTTTGCCAGCACATTCCCGAATATTCTACCAAGTTCAAGAGTACAAAAAGATCATTTAATTTCTAGATTTCTTAGGTCTATAATTATTGCTACCTACGATGTACACCTATATTAATCTACTATTTACATTACAGTAACTATAATTAATCTATCTATCAGTGGCAAAGGGTGCCATACAAGCCGGTTCCCATCGGTTTCCCGTTTAAAATGAGGCAAAAATGATAATAAAGTTAACTGCATGGTTTCAATAGGGAATCAATACGTATTGTTTCTTTGGTTTTAAATGTATTTTTTTACTTTGTGCCTATATTTTTTAACTACTTTGTTACATCATTTTAAAAGGGAAGCCGATGGGAACCGGCTTGTATGGCATCCTTCGTCACTGAGTCATCTACACAGGCACACTCACACAAGTAAACACACACACAGAGACACACATTAGTGGCAATATCTTTGCAGAATATTATTAGATGATAAAGAATATTTTTGTATTTTCTGCTAATGAAAATCCTTTGTAATGAGTCATTCTACAGAATGGGATGATTTGATTATTTGTCTCAGTGAATCTGTTTTGTCCAATGATGTAGGATCAGTAATATTATATCTAGGTAATGTAAGAAAACAATGATATTACTATAATAATAATAATAACATATCTTTATTCTAGCATATTTACGCGGATGGTGCAATACATGACTAGCCATCAGTGTGCGAAGGGTGTCATACAAGCCGATTCCTATCGGTTTCCCGTTTAAAATGAGGCAAAAATGATAATAAAGTAGACTGCATGGTTTCAATGGGGATAAAATACGTATTGTTTCTTTGGTTTTAAATGTATTTTTTTACTTTGTGCCTATATTTTTTAACTACTTTGTTACATCATTTTAAAAAAAGGGAAGCCGATGGGAACCGGCTTGTATGGCACCCTTCGCCACTGCTAGCCATATAAAATTTTACATCAGTAGTATATCAATATAGTAGGATGCATATAAGGATAACGAGTTAAAGAAAAGAAAATACTAATAATAATACAGGGGAAGCAAAATACATGTTAGAAAATATAAAAAGAAAGCATAAATGAGAAAAGTTAGCAATAATACACAGAAAATAGAGAAGAAGTTAATTGCACAGGATCTGCACTCGACTTTCTTGCATAAATTAACCCGCTGAGTGCAAAGCTACAATCATCTAACAACTTATGCAGTTTCAATAGAAATATAATAAACCAATAATAAATCAATTTTTTTCCACCGCGGTGTGTACCTACATACTCGTACAATTCGCAGACAGCCATATGGATACTTAAATAAATATGAATATTTGGATAATTCATTTGGTGAGCGCCGTTTTGTGTGAATCACACCTCAAGAGCCCTCTGCGAGGTTGGTCTTCTCTGGAAAAAGCGCCAATCACACAAGAAAGATCCATGACTTATAGGTTGGTATAAGGCTGACCAACCTTAGTGTAAAAAATAATTCACTTTGCCAATGTCATCCCTGTTTCAAGGATGATCGGTAAGAGTTGCAGGGTTTATGTTCATTTGAGATTTGGTTTTAACTTGTAAGAGAATATATAACACCATAGAAGGAATCAAAGTGTAACTTTAAAAGAAATGTAAAAAAATACAGAGGGGATAAGAAGGGAGATCAGAAAACCTCATTTCAACCGGTATTCGTTAGGCCGGCGCTGTAATCTATAATAATCTAAGTTGCAATGGTACCGTTAACAACGTAAGAGTTCGTGGGGGCATGAGCCTAAGCACGTAGCTTGCTGGTGTGCGTGTCTGCTTCTAGCATAAAAGCTACTATGTGTCTTTGAAATTTATTTGTCATTGATTTTTATTGCAAGTCACTGCTCCTGATGATGCCTTTTAAGGCAAAAATGTTCGAGCATAAATAATAAATAATAGTGAATTGAAACTGTGTGTTTTTTTTAAATAAATAAAAATCAACTATGAGTTTGTGTGTACATGCACCTAGGCACGTAGCTTGCTGGTGTGCGTAACGTCTCTGGAATAGTGTAGAACAATCCTATGGAAGTATGTATGTGGCAAATTCTCGAATACGCGATAACCAACGGTATCTAATCTAATCTAAGTTGCAAAATATATGTTACTTTAGAAATTTACATAAATGCATTTTCACAAACAGGCACGTATAAGTTCGCGCTTAAACATACCGCATGTAGACCTACAATATAAAAACCCAATCTGAAATGAACATAAGCCCTTCAACTCTTGCCGAAGATCCCTGAAACAGCGGTGACATTGACAAAGTGAACCATTTTCTACAGCATGGGTGGTCAGCCGCATACCAACCTATAAGTCAAGGAACATGCACAACAAATTACATATTTAAAATAAACAGATATAACCTTCACATTTTTATTTAATGTGAACTCTATGCTAGCCTCTTTAACGCAAAAAAAAATATACTCATAATAAAATAACCTTTTCCTTACATTACGGTTTCTGAATTTAATTTTTTAGAGACGGCAGAATTGTAAATGCTTCTCAACGTAATTTAAATAAGCAATAATTAGGTTTGTATTAAATAAATATTACTCGGCGAAGCAAAGGTTATTACTTTCTACCCCATCCTCCTCTTTCCACTCCCATATACTCCAAGTATAGAAAAAAGTTTCTATTCTAACAAAGTGTTTACTAAAAATGTATTGAAAGTGAAGCAGCGCGCTTAGCGAATGTTTTACTTTCGTACATTTTTTTGTAAAACGCTGATTTTTTCTACGTAAGATTCTGAATCATTCATTTCCTGTAGACGTCAAACAAATGTAATTTAATAAAAATAAATTAACGTGAAATCAGCGTTTACATGTCCGGTCGATGGCTCAGTTGATAGATTGCTTGCATTCCATGCAGAGAGCTCGGGTTTAAATCACCACCGAGGGTGTCAGAAATGATTTTCCGGTTTTGGTGTTTATAGCAAACCCTTAATAAAATAACGGAAAGGTTTACTCAGCCTTCACAAGAAATGAGAACCAGCCTCATCGGAAGCTGCGAAACCCTTACTTCAATTGAAGTGTTAAGCGTAAGACCAACCCCCTTACCTGCAAAAATAAACAGATTCCACTCGCCACATGCGAAACCTCTCGGGGATAACGCGGCAAGAGGCTTAGAGGTTACACTATATGTGTAGCTTGGTTGGGTAGATGCGTTTTCTAAAAAGAATACCAGCAAGGTTTACACAGCCTTCGCAAGAAATGAGAACAAGCCTCATCGGGAGCTGGGAATCCCCCACTTCTACTGAAGTGGTTAGTGTAAGGCCAGACCCTTACCTGTAAAAATAAATAGGTTCACTTGCCAAATGCGAATCCTTCGGGGAAAACTCGGCAAGAAGTTGCACTTTATGTGTAGCTTAGAAGTAAAGTGGTGTTTATTTCAAGCCCACAATATATAAATAAACCGGCAAGGATTACTCAGCCTTCACAAGAAATGAGTACCAGCCCCCTTGGGAAAACGCAACTAAAACGCAACTAAGCTACACATATAGTGTAACTTCTTGTCGCGTTAACCCCGAAGGGGTCGCATGTGGCGAGTTGAACCTATTTATTTTTACAGGTAAGGGGCCGGCCTTACGCCAGCCACTTCAGTTTAAGTGAGGGTTTCCCAGCTCCCGAGAGGGCTGGTACTCATTTCTTGTGAAGGCTGAGTAAACCTTGCCGATATTTTATTTTGGGGTTATAAATAAACACCGAAACGGGAAATCATTTCTGACACCCTCGGTGGGATTCGAACCCGAGCTCACGGCATGGAATGCAAGCACTCTACCGACTGAGCTATCGATCGGACCGGGAGCTGACAATAAATAAATAGTTTCCACTTGCCACATGCGAATCTTGATGGAAGAACGCGGCTAGAAGTAACACTATATGTGCAGCTTAGTGGAACAAGATGGAGAGAGGGTTTTGTTCAAATGTGAATTGCATTTTAGCTGAATACGTTAATTAAGAATATAATTATATAATAATATAATAAAAAAGAATATAATAAATTGGAATTTGTTTTTATTTGTAAATGGATGTTTTGTATTTGGATATTGTTGTTTGGTGATGTATAAAATGTAATTTGTCGTGTGTGTGTGTTCCTTGACTTATAGGTTGGTATGCGGCTGACCACCCATGCTGTAAAAATGGTTCACTTTGCCAATGTCACCCCTGTCTCAGGGAAGGACGGCAAGAGTTGCAGGGTGTATGTCCATTTGAGATTTGGTTTTTATGTTGTAGGTTCACATGAGGCATGTGCAAGCGCGAACTTGTACGTGTCTGGTTGTGAGAATGCATGTAATGTGAATCTCCAATGTAACATATCTTTGCAACTTAGATTAGATTAGATTAGATTAGAAGAAATTCAAACATACAACAACTTTAAACTTAAACGACGGCAGGTTAAGGAGTTGTGTGACGTTTTGCCTAGATTAGAGTAATTTCAAACAAAGTGATCATGCCTCGTGACGTCATAATCCATGCCAGACTGACAGTAGCGCAGGGTCCCTTTTAAAATAAAATATAATATGCTAAAACCCGGTGTTTTCAATTAAAGAAATATTGTAGTTCACTATTACTTTTAATTTAGGTACTGAAGAAGATGTTTCAGTTCCAGTTGACTAAAAATGGGAAAGTTCCGAAGTGACAAGCCCCGCCCTAAATTTTTAGGAATTATAACAATGCTATTCAAAAGCTTGAAAACAAACAACTGCTCGTAGACAATGGCCTTACTTTGATTAAACTTAAAAAAAAATGGGCCTGAAACCTAGCCCGCAAGCACGTTACCAACTGAGCTACGGATCAGACCTACAAGCCCTATAACTTTTGCCGACCTTTCCTGACACAGGGGTGACATTGGCAAAGTGAACCATTTTTTTACAGTATGGGTGGTCAGCCTCATACCAACCTATAAGTATAAGTCAAGGAATACAAACAATTAAATAACAAACAAACACTAGAAAATCTACAAAACATCCATTTGTCTTGTCTTGTCTTGTATCCTGCCGCCTTTCCTCTAGGGGTGGCCAGTACCTCCACATAAGTGCCTCCACTTGACTCTGTCCTTGCATACTTTTTTCATCTCATCTAATTTCATCACTCTTTTCATGCATGCTCTTCTCTTGTTTCCACTCTGTAAATTCCATTCATTCGCAATCTCATTTATCTGATCAATCCATTGTTTCCTAGGTCTTCCCCTTCCACGCTTACCTATTACATTCCCTTTATACACTCTTTTTGTCAGTCGGTCTTCACTCATCCTTTCAATATGTCCAAACCATCGCATCACACTTCTTTGAACTTTCACTTTCACGCTTTCTTTTACTCCGCATTCATTTAGAACCCATTCGTTTCTCACTCTATCTTTCAGTGTTTTTCCTGTCATACTTCTCAAATGAGCCATTTCTACGGTGCAAACCTTATTTACTTCTCTTTCATTCAACGTCCATAACTCGCTTCCATACATCAGGGTCGGCAACAAAATACAATTGTGTACCGCCATTTTCATTTTCTTTGGTATCCTTTTATTCTTCGCTATTCTACCAAACGCTCCTATCACAAAAACTAAAATTGATTCTTGGCTTTAGCCGCCTACATTACAGATCAGCCGCCATTTTTTTCGGTCCTTACATACAAAATTAAAATATTTTTATTTTTACTTTTATATTGACTGAATCTACGCCACTGTAATCTTATATATAAACTGATATGAAAAATATATAGAACATCTAAAACAAGCATTCAGAATGTCAAAGAGAAGATGAGTCGTGTGACAACGAAATAAAGCCATTTTAAGATAAATAGTTTATGTCTAATCTATCAAATCTAAGTTGCAAAATTTAAAAGTCTTCTTCTGTTCAGAAAAAGTATTCTTTCTTCGAAAGAAATTCGTCAGAATGACCCCTGATTGAAGGAAAGTAACCCTTGATACAAAAAAAACCATCACAGTAACCCTTGATCCAAATAAAACCGTCAAAATTGTCCTTAGTTGAAAGAAAATCGCCAAGGTGGTATCTGGTCCAAAGAAACCCTTCTAAGTAACCCTTGATCTGTAGAAAAACGTCAAAATGGTCTTTATTGGAAAGGAAACCGTCAAAGTATTCACTACTCGAAAGAAACCCGTCAAAGTGGTCCCTGATCCAAAAGAAAGCGTCAAAGTGTTCGCTGGTCTAAACAAAAACCGTCAAAGTGGTCACTGATCCAAAGAAACCCGTCAAAGTGGTCCCTGATCCAAAAGAAAGCGTCAAAGTAACCCTTTATCCAAAGGAAACCGTCAAAACGGTCCGTGGACAAAAAAATCAAGAACCACTGTCTTGGATACAACATGTTATGTGATAAATATGTGAAAATTGGACACGTGTTTTTTGCGTTGCTCTCAGCTAATACGGGATATTACATATCTTCTTATGAAAAGCTTTTACCCACCCCACTCTCCCTACACTGGACGCCCGGGGAGCCTTTATAATGAGACAACACACTGTTAATCACGGACTTATAACATCTGCGGACAAGAAACTATTTTTACTTATCTGTAGTTGTGTAAGGTTTGTCTGCGTTAGTTGATAGTAGGCCTATGAAGTAATAATAATCTAATCTATAATCTAAGTTGCAGAAGGAACGGGGGAAGGGACGACCGAGAAAAGTATGGAGTGATCAGATTGAGGAGATTGTGAAAGAATGGGAAATACAAAGTGAGCGTATAAGAAGAAAATCCATGAAAAAGGTGATGGATATGAAGGAATTGAAAGAGGTATGTCAGGATAGGAAAAAATGGAGGCAACTCTGTAGAGGCTCTGGCCACCCCTAGTGGAATGGCGACAGAGTAACAGTTACAGTTACAGAGATATATTGACATTTAAGGCTCTCAAAATTGGACCGGTCCGTAGTCCGTAGTGGCAGCACTTCGGACTCGTAAATGGAAGGTTGTGGATTCGGATCCAGGCGGAGCACAAAAATATACCATTTATATCTCGAATGTGCTCTTCGCTGGGTTGAAAAATTCATAAAAACCTTTACCAATGACCGGTCACCAAAGGTCCATCCAGCCTTACAGCAACTAGGGTCTTGCTTGAGTATTGGCGCTTTGTAGCGACGACCAAGCTCGTACCCCTCTGCGGCACTACAACAAGTGTCATAGACCCCTAGAGTCTTTATAATCTAGGGAGTCTCCCGCACAGGATTTCTTAAAAAAAAAAAAAAAAAATGCATGCCCACAAACAAACACGTGTAGTTCGCGCTTACAAATGCCGAATGTGTGCTTACAAATAAAATCCCAACCTCGAATGAACATAAGCTCTACAACTTTTGCCGACCTTTCCTGACACAGGGGTGACATTGGCAAAGTGAACCATTTTTTACAGTATGGGTATTTCCTTGACTTATAGGTTGGTATGAGGCTGACCACCCATACTGTAAAAAATGGTTCACTTTGCCAATGTCACCCCTGTTTGAGGGAATGTCGGCAAGAGTTGCAGGGCTTATGTTCATTTGAGGTTTGGATTTTATTTGTAAGTACACAATCAGCATTTGTAAGCGCGAACTACACGTGTTTGTTTGTGGGCATACATCTGAGAGCTTTGAATGAATATATCCTTGCAACTTAGATTATAGATTATAGATGGGTGGTCAGCCTCATACAAATCTATAAGTCAAGGAATACAAATAAAGTCTATATAAATAAGTAGAAACTTAGTAGGTACCTAATAGTA
The DNA here is from genome assembly GCA_951799405.1 of Agapetus fuscipes. Classification (NCBI taxonomy): domain Eukaryota; kingdom Metazoa; phylum Arthropoda; class Insecta; order Trichoptera; family Glossosomatidae; genus Agapetus; species Agapetus fuscipes. Next base: position 1,271,939 of record OX637352.1, on the reverse strand, counting down.
ACTTGTATTTGATCGAGATTAAGAATTGCGTGAGTTTTTTGGTGAAATCTAGCAAGGTGTATGCAACGATTGCCCATGTTTCAAGAATGTTCTTTAAAATCTGTATATATTAGGGGCAGGATCGCCTGGAGAGTCAGAAATCGATCAACCGTCGGACTATACTGTGCAATTGGTACTCTGAACTGAGAATGATAAAGTAAATTGTGTAAAATAAATAAAACGCAGTTACCAATGAAATAGAACCTGCTTAAAAACATAATATTTTGACAATACCTACAGTATTTTTCTAGAAACAAGAGAAATCTCTCCAGGTATTTGAGAACAAAATGCTTCGTCACATTCTCGGACCTGTATTTGAAGATGACAGGTGGCGTATCCGGACCAACGCGGAGCTGATGTCCGTGTTTCAAGATCCAAACATAGTGTCGGTAATGAAATCAAGAAGACTCCAGTGGGCCGGACATGTAGCACGTGCAGAGGACTCCAGGATCATCAGAACTGTCTTGGATGGTGCCCCCTCAGGTGTCCCAGGATGCGGTGGGCAGACAACGTCGAAGCCGACGCCGAAGTTCTGGGAGTGAGGGGACCATGGAGGGAAGCAGCACAAGACAGAGAGTCCTGGAGGATTGTGGTGCGGGAGGCCCTGAGCCTTCAAGGCTTATGAGCCGAAGAAAGTAAAGTATTTTATTATCTAGATTTTCAGCAGTAACTTCGTGAAAGTTCATTGTACTAATCTAATCTAATCTAAGCTGCAAAGATTTATATCATTTAAGATTGATATTAAATGCATTCCCACAAGCAGACATGTATAATTTCGCGCTAACACATGCCGCATGTGGACCTACAATAAAAAAACCCAATCTCAAATGAACATATGCCCTGCAACTCTTGCCGTCCTTCCCTGAAACAGGGGTGACATTGGCAAAGTGAACCATTTTTTACAGTATGGGTGGTTAGCCGCATACCAACCTATAAGTTAAGGAACATTTTTTTTTTTTTTTTTTTTTTTATTTAATATAAGACATTTTAAGTACATACATTACATTTTTCAAACTTATTTCTATTACATAGTATTCATTTGTTTTATATGCTATACCTCACCAAAAAGAGTCAAAGCTCTTGTGTGTGGTGAGGGATTCACAATTAATTTAGTCAATATGAATGAAGAGATCTGATATGTGGAGAAATCAAATTAAAATAAAAAAAAAACTGTATAATAAACAATGCAAATATATAAACATAGATAATATAGGCAAGTAGGTACCAAAGTATAATAAATAAAAACATACATACATATGATTTATAGAGGTCTACTACAAAAAATACAAGGCACATGCAATAATATCAATTGGTATACAAATCTAATATTTTTCGAAATGTTTTTTAAGTTTATTTTTAAATACATGATAATCTTTTATATTTTTTAGTTCATCGGTAATTTATTAAAGTTTGTTACACCAACATAAATGAAGCTATTTTGATAATGTTTTGTGTCAAATTTTGACATTTTGAGGTTATGTTTGTATCTTGTTGAATGATTTGTTTCTAATTTTAATTGTTGTTTTTCCTTTAATATTTGCAATATGGCGTTTTTTTTAAAAATGATATCTACTGAGGGAACTTTAAATATTTTAAATACTAATTCAGTCGGGTAATTCGATGGTTTTTTTAAAATTATCTTAATGATTAATTTTTGAATTATTTTTACAGGGTTTAATGTGTTTAAGTATGACCCTCCCCATCCTATAATGCCGTACTGTAATATAGATTGCACAATTGCGTAGTAGACTCTTCTTAAGTTATCTATTCCGAGTATATTTCTAAGTCTTATAAATATGTATATGCACTTTCTGATTCGTTTTATCAGTTTACTAGTATGTTCCTTCCATTTTAATTTACTATCTATGTCAACTCCTAAATATCTTGTAGTATCTGTTTGCTTTAGTATTGAGCAGGTTAGATTACAATTCGTTTTATTACATTTATTTTGTTGATGAATAAATACGTTTAAATTTAGATTTAATTTATTTTCATTAATAGAGAACGGGACAATGTAAGTTTTTTCGCTGTTGAGTGTTAACAAATTCACGTCGAACCAGTGCTTTAAATTGTCAATGTCAACATTTGCTTTATTGGTGACACTATTCCAATTTGTATCTTCGATGATAATAACTGTATCATCGGCATAGGATATTATTTTTCCGTTTAGTTTCAGTGTAAATACATCATTGACATACAATATAAATAATAAAGGGCCTAATACTGTGCCCTGTGGTATTCCGAAATTACTAGTTTCTATTTGGCTGTACACCTCATTTATTTTGACAACTTGAGGTCTTTGATATAGATAGCTTGTTATCCACTCGAGTGTCCTGCCTTGGAAACCGATACTTTCTAATTTTGAAGTCAATTTGTAATGAGATATGCTGTCAAAAGCTTTTTTTAAATCTATGAATATACCGATACATTTACGAGATTTGTCCAGTGCATTCAGTACATAGCTAGTTAATTTAGCAATTGCATCTTGTGTGCTTCTATTTTCCATAAAACCAAACTGGTTTTCATTTATTATATTATTGCTTTTTATATATGCGTTGATTCTTCTTTTAACTATTTTTTCAAATATTTTAGCTATGTTTGATATTATAGAGATAGGTCTGTAATTTGTTATATCATCCTGTTCACCAGATTTAAATATTGGAATTATTATGGATTTTTTATATATATTTGGAAATTTTCCAGTCTCAAAACTTTTATTTATAATGTACATTAGTGGTTTTGAAATTTCTTTTTTAATGTGTTTTAGTGTATCGATAGTTATGCCATCAAATCCTGGAGTTGATCCTCCTTTCATATTGTCAATAATTTTTTCAACTTCCTGTTCAGTACAGCTGTTAAGGATTTCCATTTTGTTTGTGTTTGTTTTTATTGTTGGCATTGTGACTGTGTTTGTTTGTATCAGTTTAGCAAGATTTTTTCCTACATTAACAAAATAATTGTTAAAAATGTTTGCAACTTTAGTGGGTTTTGATTCGCAGCTTATTTTTGTGTTTTCATATGTGATTTCATTTATAACATTGGTTTTTTGTTTTTTTTTATCAATTATCTCATTTATTACCTTCCACACTCTTTTGTTATCATTTTCGGTGTTTCCTAACTTTTTTTCATAATATTTTTCTTTAGTGGTTTTTATTAAATACGTGAGTTTTTTTTTGTACAACTTATAGTGTTTGTATATGCTTTCATCGTTTGGTCTTTTAGTGGTTATTTTGTAAAGTGTTTGCTTATGTCTTATTGAAACTATTAGGCCATGGGTGATCCATGCTTTGATAGGTTTATATTTAGATTTTGTTCTGTTTATGTTCTTTGTTGACTCATTAATGATTTCAGTTAATTTCATGTTGAATAAATTGTTGCTTTCATTTACATCACTACATACTTCTGACCAATTTTCATTTTGTAGTTTATTTTTTAAAATGTCTAGGTGTAGAAACATGGTTTTTAAGTTTTTTTGTGTTGTATCATTTGTTTTACTTGGAATATCTAATTTGTATTTTAAAATACAAGAATAATGGTCAGTAATGTTTGTATGTATGACTGCGGATATTATATTATGATATTCCGGAATATTTGTAAATATGTGGTCAATACACGAAGGTCTTTGATTTTTGATGTTTCTAGTGTAAGAATTTATACAAGATAAGAAGTTTAATTCGGCGAGCATATTTAAGTAGTTGTCTTTATCGTTCGATGAATAATCATTCGCTATATTTAAGTTGATATCGCCTACAATAATAGATCTTTTGTTTTTATTTCTAATTAATACGCTTTTTAATTCGTTAACAAACTGGGATAAGACTGTTGCATGGGTTCGATATATGGCAAAAATATTAAATATCTCGTTTTGTACCTTGATTTCAATATTAAGTATATTAGTATATTTTATGTCATTTATTTCTTTAAAACTAATCATTTTACATTTTTGTGATAGAAATAATGATACGCCGCTATTCTTATTAATTTTGTTTAGTGTTGTGAAGTAGCTATAGTCAGGGATATTAACATACATGACAAATTACATTTTTACAATCAATAAATAATAATATATACATGGACATCAAAAAACAAAAACATAAAACCAATTTCACTTTAATAAACCCTAGCCGCCAACATTACAGATCAACCACCATTTCTTTCTACCCTTACATACTTCTTTCATTTCCTCCAGAGTCATAACCTTCCTCATACAAGCTCTTCTTTTATTATGACTCTGGATATTCCATTCATTCGCAATTTCGGATATTTGGTCCATCCATACCTTTGATTGATTTAAAACTGGTCGTGTACAAAAATAAACTCATGTGAATTAAAACAAAGCAATTTTTATTTTAATCTAGTAAAGTATATTAGTTAAAAAGAGAATTCAGCAGGAAACGTAACAGTATCAATACCGTAAGGTAGTTTCGTCTCCATCAATGTTATATCTCTATTGTTCTAATGAATCACTGTCGAGATGTGGGCTCGGATTTCTATGTTTGGGGGAGGCGGCGGTCGGATGCAACACGTACGAGGGGTCATCGATTTTGTTGGACAACCAAGAGCATTGAGCATCTATAACCTAAGTTGCAGAGATATATAGACATTGAAAATTAAAATACTAAATACGTGCCCTGTTATGTTATTTTTTAAATAACATTGAAAATAAAGAAACTGTGTACAGTCCATGTTTCGCGGAACGAACAGAGCCGAACGGTCACGAAAGCAACCAAACTGCGCTGAGCAATGTTACCGGGCCGTCGATTGTTACTCGCCAGTTCTCGGCAGTCTAGAATTACGCGCGGACGAAGGAGGAGGTCGGACACAGCGCTGCGAAGCGGCAATTACTGCCTGGATTTCCCAGTTGGGGCCCCCGTGGACTTAGCCGCGAGGCTTCCACGTGGGGGCATAGGCATGGAGCATCCGACATCCAAGGCACCTGCCTTATGAACCGGAGCCTGGTGCAGAGGAGCCCCTTCACCCTGGGGCTCTACGTGTTGAGGCATCCACCTCACGGACTGCGGCTCTCGCGGGGCGAAGTCCCGAGCCGTGACCATCATCTCCCGAGCTTAATGTAAGCTCGCCTAGGACTCCAGCCTACAGATCAGTGCTTCGTGAAAGTGAGCCGCGAGAACTGTGATTGTGTTTGAGTGTTAATACAGGTCTGGCTATTTCCTTCTCCACTATTCCTCTTTCCCTTTTTATGGATTTAACTTTTATATTTGATTTTAACTGATTAAATCTCTTTTTTTAACATTAGCTCTTGTCTTATCAATATACAACCCTTCCCAAAATACAAAGTGAGCAACACAAAGAAAGAACCCCACGCCTTGAGAGTGATGCCGATGATAGCTAGCCGGAGTGAGTATCCTGTAGGTATATCAGAAGGTACCTTTGCATTTATATTATAACAGCCCACAAAAAGACGCATGTAAGTTCTAAACTAATCTAATCTAATCATAAAAAGCTTAAATACCCTCGAGAATCACCATCTATGTTTGATGGAACTGATATAGAATACAATCGGCTTCGTCATCACTTCTTCGGGTTATTATTTTTTTAGTCATTTAGTATGAGATACCTTTTCGTTTAGGGTACGACAAAAAAGAGGTCATTTTTGTCATAAGGTCAGGTCACAAAAAGTGGCGGTCCTCAGCTCTGATGGGTCGTCATTTTTCTGAAGCTCTATTGGCTAGAAAAACTTTATGAGATCGACTCTTCTGCCTTACATAATATACCACTATAATCTAAGTTACAAGGATATTGTTGTGTTTTAAGGGGTCCAAAATCTTTAAACTAACAAAACTAGTCTTCTTTCATGGATATTTATTTTACACTTAAATTTCTTTTAACAATTTATATTTATTTTTAACACTTTTACAATTATTATGCAACTCACCTTTATTTCACAGATGGTTCACTTACACTGTCTTTCTTGTTCATAATCAGAGCGACGCATCACGACTGACTGCCGCAAGCCACTTGCAGCTTATTTTTATATTCCCGTCTAGAAGTCGCTAGAAGTCAATTTGCTGGACCTTTCTCGAACGCTCCGAAGCTTCGAGTACATAATGATTATGATTTCTACTTACTTTGAGTACATAATTTAGATGATGTTTTTCTTAACCTAGGTACCTATAATAATTATTCCTACTTACTATATTAATTATAAAAGGTATGCATGGACCAAATTTCCAAAATTGTGAATGAATGGAATATCCAGAGTCATAATAAAAAAAAGAACCTGTATGAAGAAGGTTATGACTCTGGAGGAAATGAAAGAAATATGTATGTAAGGACAGAAAGAAATGGCGGTTGATCTGTAATGTTGGCGGCTAGGGTTTTTTAAATTAGAATTTGTTTTCTGAGTTTAGTTTTTGTTGTCCATACATATTATTATTTATTGATTTAAAAATTGTAATTTGTTACGTATGTTCCTTGACTTATAGGTTGGTATGCGGCTGACCACCCATGCTGTAAAGATGGTTCCCTTTGCCAATATCGCCCCTGTCTCAGGGAAAGACGGTAAGAGTTGCAGGGCGTATGTCCATTTGAGGTTTGGTTTTTATTTTGTAGATTCACAGGCGGTATGTGCAAGCGCGAACTTGTACGTGTCTGCTTGTGAGAATGCATGTAATATGAACCTCAAATGTTACAAATCTTTGCAATTTAGATAAGATACCTCTTCTATCTTTTAATTTTCCACGAAAAATTTAATTTTCATCTAACAGTTGTTTGCAAGTAAACACAACCTAGGAATCCTAGCAATATTGTGATGTGTACACATCAAGAAACTCTCATACGTCTTCCGCACGAGAGCCGCGGCCTTTTCGTTTAAACGCGAGAGTTGTGTACAAGCAAAGGCCCGCCAACTTTCACTTGAAATGAAATTTCTGGTTCCACGACAAATCCGTCACAGACAAAACGTTTACTGATAACTCCGACGGAGACAAATCGGTCACATGACTGTTCGTTGACATGACTTTTTTATCGATGACATTCCGGTCTAAGACAACTGGTTCACAAAAAGGTTGCCAAAAGTTGCAGGGCTTATGTTCATCCGAGGCTTGGATTTTCATTTGTAAATACACATGCAGCATTCGTAAGCGTGAACTTCCACGTGTCTGTTTGTGGGCACGCACTTAATATGTATCTTAAATGTTAGCATATTCTTGCAAATTAGATTATAATTGCAGATATTTCCATAGACAGCTCCTTTACAGAAAACTACAATTAATCAAAACTGCAGCAATTACAATGTTTTTTTGTAGTGCAACTTTTCTGCTTTGGAACTATATTACATGTGACCAAAATGTCGTTGACTGAAAAGTCAGATAGACGAACTGTCGTTTTACTTAACTGCTTGTGACCTGTGGACCAGCTATCTCTGGACGAGATGTCTGTAACCGAAGTGTCATGTGACCGCATTTTCCATGACCGATGTATCGTAGGCAATAATTCTGTGACGGAAAAGTCGTTAAGACAAACTCTCCTGTGACGCAATTGTCCATCAGCGATGTGTATGTGGACGAGTTATCTGTAATCGAGTTGTCTGGAAACGAAAGGTCGTTGATTGAAATGTTGTGAGGACGAATTGTCGTGTGACCAATTTGTTAAAAAACGAGCTGTTTCTTCTTCTCCAGTTTCAATCCTAGGATTGGTTTGCAGCAATATCTTTTACTCTTCTTCTCCATTCTTCCCTGTCTTGTGCGGCTCTTTTAAGGTCTGCATATCGCTGCCTTAGTTCTTGTTTACCGTATACGTTATTGAGAAAATTTTACATGAGCAATGTTTGCATGTGTACTGGACCAATGTGTCTTATGAAAACAAGAAATTTATTTAAAAAATATTTTTAAAAAACTCTTACATTATCGAGTTTTACGGTTTTTGTTAGTTCAGATTGTGTAAAATTTGATTGACAAGATTGGCGTGTACGGTAAACAAGAACTGGGGGAGCGATATGATGAACAGCGCACGTCCACCAACAGGTCATCCAGGTACTCTTGGCGTGGGCGTCCCCTAGAGTTGGTTCCCTCGGTCATCCCCTCCATTATGGCATGCAAGAGACCTTCTTGTCGTATTACATGGCCGATCCATCTTGCACGCCTTTCGGACAAGATCCTGAGCAGATGCCGTCCTCTTTCGATTCTTTGGAGAACCTCCTCATTTGTAGTGTGGTCTGTTTATGGACAAGTTATCTCTGACTGATTTAAAGTGACTCTAAAATTTCTCATACAACATGCGTTTGAGGATTAGTCGGTGCTTTCACCAAAGGAAATTATGTATTTAGCAACCCGGACATGAATGTTTTATTGAATTAGTTACTTGGGTAGTGTAGAAGCCAAAAATGATATGTTTTTCTTAGCTAGTTTATTTATTTATTTGCCATTTTCTTGAGCTTTTTTTTTTCATTTTTTTTCGAAGGAAACGCTACTAAGCTACATATTTAGTGTAACTTCTTGCCGCGTTTTCCCCCGATGATCAAGGTATACTCAGCCTTCACAAGAAATGAGAACCAGCCCTCTCGGGAGCTGGGAAACCCCCACTTCAACTAAAGTGGTTGGCGTAAAGCCGGCCCCCTTACCTGTAAAAATAAATAGGTTCAACTCACCACATGCGACCCCTTCGGAGATAACGCGGCAAGCAGTAACATTATATGTGTAGCTTAGTTGCGTTGCGTGTAGTAGTAGAAGTAGAACCTATTTCTTTTAAGTTCTTTCTTTAGGGAGGCCATCTTTACACCAACCAATGCAGTTTAAGTGGGGGTTTCCCAGCTTCCGAAGGGGACCCTGTATCTGATTTAATCTAAGTGGCAAAGATATGTAACATTGGGGATTCACATTATACGCATTCTCACAAGCAGACACGCACAAGTTTGCGCTTGCACATGCCGCATGTGAACTTTTTTTATAAATAGATTTATGGAAGGGAGAGTAATCCACCAACCTTTTTGCCTGGCTAGTTGTCTTCATGCGAAAGCTGAAGCTTGTGTGTATGCAATGGCATATTCTGTTAAACCAGGGTCGAAGTTATGGTCAAGTTGGCCAAACGCAAATTCAAACCAACGTTATTCTGTTCCAAATACGCTAGTCGAACACGCGCCTTTACCCCCTCGATCATAACATCGACCACCTACAACATAAAAATTGCAAATTGTAAAAGAGATTGCAAATGTGGAAGGAGGAATGTCCGGAGAGCTTTGTGCAGCCTGCAGAAAGCCTACCTCCAGGAAAGAACCTCGAGTGGCCCGTGTGGAAATCCATGAACAGATTGAGGACCAATGTTGGAAGAGCCCGGGCCAACGTGCTGACCTGGGGATTTCTGGGACGGGAGGACTCTACACTATGTGAATGTGGAGCTCAGCAAACTATGGAGCACCTGCGGTGTTGTCCCTCCTGTCCGACAAGCTGCTCCACGGATGATCTCTTTGCGGGAAACCAAAGAGCTGTAGACATTGCTCGTTACTGGGCCAATACGGTGTGAAGCTGACACGAAGAAGAAGAACATAAAAATCCAAATCTCAAGTGAACATACACGTACAATCGCATCTTGCTGTCCTTCTCTGAAACCAGAGTGACATTGTTAAAGTGAATCATTTCCCTGTAGCTCTTTCCAATTTTCCCTCAAACAGGGGAAAACATCTAATCTAATCTAAGTTGCAAATATATGTAACATTGGGGATTTAAATGACATACATGCATTTTCATAAGAAAACTCGTAGAAGTTCGCGCTTGCACACACCGCATGTAAACCTAAAACATAAAAACCAAAATCTCAAATGAACATACACCCTGAAACTCCTTCCGACCTTCCCTGAAACAAGGGTAACATTGTTAAAATGAATCATTTCCCTGTAGCTCTTTCCAATTTCCCCTCAGACAGAGGAAAACGTAAGGCTTAAAATCTGTACCTTGGAGCATAAACAACGGAAGTCCACTTTTTTGCGTTTTTGAGTTAATGATGCAGAAATTATTATAATTATTAGCTGTTCTACAAGTGGTAAAAATATTGGAGTCCTCGGACTTATAGTTACTGAGATATCAAGTGTAATAAATATGGGATGCACATCAAAGTACGAGCATAAACCACGGAAGTTCCACATACGTTGTTCACATTATTTCACATTAAATAAATATTGATAAAAGAAGATAAACAGTTTTCACAGATCAAAAATATCTCGTCTAGTTTAGAAGTTATGATGGTTTTATAAAAGTGCACATTTTCACTAAAACTCGTCTCCTGCACATTTTACTAAATGTGACTATACCGTTGTTTATGCTCTAAAGTACAGAAAGATTTCCTTGTAAGTCTGTCTATAATACGATTGTAAAGTGTTACTGTCTTTCAAAACATTCCTTCAGGCAGATTCGATTTTCCACTTTGCAGTCACAAACGCATCAAGGTTTTCTCGATGGAAGCTGTGCGAGGAATAGAATCTTCGCGAGTATTGGAGCTATGAGTGCATTCCATCTTTTGAACAGAACCTTCACAGTGCAAAGGCATGAAAGAGGAATTCCTGTCATATTAGGATAAGGATGCAAGCGTGGGTAGATTTTAAACTGCAACGTATGAAAATATTTTTTTTTTTAGAAATACTGTGCGGGAAACTCCCTGGATTCTAAAGACTCTAGGGGTCTATGACACTTGTTGTAGTGCCGCAGAGGTGTACGAACTTGGTCGTCACTACAGAGCGTCAATACTCAAGCAAGACCCAAATGCTGTAAGGCTGGATGGACCTTTGGTGACCGGTCATTGGTAAAGGTGTATGAATTTTTCAACTCAGCGAAGAGCAAATTTGAAAATATAAATGGTATATTTTTTGTGCTCCGCCGGGATTCGAACCCACAACCTTCCCATTCAGAGTCAGCAGTGTTACCACTGAGCTACGGACCGGTCAAAATCTAAGTATGTAGCAAAGACATATTAACATTTAAAACTCATATGCATGCTCACAAACAGACACGTGTAAGTTTGCGCTCCAAATCCTTCATGTGTATTTACAAATTAAGATCCATACTGAACATAATCTCTGCAACTTTTGCCAACCTTACCTGAAACATGGTGACATTGTGATCCATCCATAGATTCGGAGTTAAGAACTCCGAATCTATGGATGTATTTCGCGGAGCACTCAAGACACACCTTTTTAGAAAGTCTTATCCATGATCGGAGAGGGCCCTTGAGGTGTGACACACGCAAAAACGGCACTCTCTTATTATTTGTAATTTAAAATAAGTTAGCCTGATATTTTTTTTATTTTTTATTATTGGTAAAGTGAACCATTTTTACAATGCATGTGGTCAGCCGCATGTATAAACCAAGGAATTTTCATTGTGTCATTATTAATTAATTATTACCTCTTTATGGACAGGCAAAATAGGTTGGTGAATTGCATTCCTCTTAGCAAAACTATTAAATAAAAATACTGACCGGTCAAATGATGATACCAAAAAACCACATGGCTAGATATTATTTCCTTTCTAAGGCGCTTTTATTGAATCACAATAGTGAAGTATTTTAAAGGCGAATAGGTAGGTACATTATATATCAGGGATTTTCAATCGGTGTTCTGTGACTTAAAAGGAGGTTCCGTAGCTTAAAAAATCATTTTTATTTCGAAAAGGAAAAAGAAAGACAATCTATAAATAACTAAACTTGGGTATGTTCTTTGACTTATTGGTTGGTATGCGGCTGATTACTCTTGCTGTAGAAAATGGTTTACTTTTCCAATGTCACCCCTGTTTCAGGGAAGGTCGGCAAGAGTTGCCGGGCTTATATTAATTTGAGATTGTGTTTTTGTATTTGTATTAAATAAAACCACATGCGGCATGTGTAAGCGCGAACTTATAAGTGTCTGTTTATGGAAATGCATTTAATATTATTCTCAAATGTAATATATCTTTGCAACTTAGATTATAGATCATACACTTAATCTTTACTGATAGCACTGCTAGTTTTCACAATTTTCAAAACAAAAAATTACAAATGTTTTCAGTTCTCAAATATAATAATGAAGTTGGAACATTTTTGAACATGCAATTTTTTTTTCGTCAAACAAACGGGTATGGGTGTGCTGTAATGCTGTCCTTAGCAACCAATAACAAATCATTTGCAGGCTGTTCCACTAGCAACTGGGCTGGGTGCGACGAAACAATATTGTCCATGTCAATATTCACGTGTGGACCTAATACTTTTCTCAACAAACCGAAGCATATAACAAGATTTTCCTTAGCCTTTGACGTACAATTTTCTTTTCCATTTTTTACATCTTCCGGTTTTGAAATTCACCTATAAAATATCGCTAGCAACCCGGCCGAATGACGACACTGTATTGTTTATGCCAATTCACGTGCATACCTCATTGTAAGAATAATGGAAAGAAATAATTCTTAGCTCTTTATTCGAAAAAGATTGGGAAACACTGGTCTGTAGCATATCAAGACATCAAGCAATTTCTTACTTAGGTTTCGCGAAAAAAATATTCAAGACTGTTGTGTTGTGTATGGAATACTAGCATCTATGGCAGGGCGTCTAAGGACTATCTTTGCTTAGACAATCTTTTTTAGACTAGTGACCTAATTCTAAGGATTGAAGTCCTTTGTAATACGGCTATGAAATATGTTATCTATAATCTAAGCTGCAAATATAAATCAACACTTTTTTATATTTAATGTATGCCCGAGAGAATACACGGGCAAGTTCGCGCTTACAAATGTTGCAAGTGCACATACAAAATACAAAAAACAATATTTCAAATTAATTTCATAATATGAACCGTTTGTAAGCGCGAACTACACTTGTTGGTTTGTGGGCATACATCTGAGAGCTTTAAATGAATATATCCTTGCAACTTAGATTATAGATTATTATTATTATAACCGTGCAACTTTTGTCGACCTTCCCTAAAAACAGGTGTAAAAACGCAACAAAGCTACCTACACAGTTTTTAAGGAAATCCTGTGCGGGAAACTCTCTAGATTTCAGAGATTCTAGCAGTGCTATTCTTAGAAATTTTGGTCGTCCGTTGAGCCCACGCTTTGACAAACTAATGATGCCTGGGCTGAAAGTTTCATCACCGCAGTCATTCTTATCTACCGAATTTTGGTAATATTTGTATGAAGACTAATCAGATGTTCACTTGCGGCCATCTTGGATTGACTTGGATACAAATCTGTACCTTAGAGCATAAACAACGGTAGTCACATTTAGTAAAATGTGCACTTTTTTAAACCATCATAACTTCTAAACTGGACGAGATATTTTTGATCTGTAAAAACTGTTTATCTTCTTTTATCGATATTTATTTAATGTGAAGTAATGTGAACAACGTATGTGGAACTTCCGTGGTTTATGCTCGAACTTTTATGTGCATCCCATATTTATTACACTTGATATCTCAGTAACTATGAGTCCGAGGTCTCCAATATTCTTACCACTTATAGAACAGCTAATTATAATAATTTCTAACTCAAAAACGCAAAAAAGTGGACTTCCGTTGTTTATGGTCTAAGGTACAGAAATGTGTCATTAGTTTGTCAAAGCGTGGGCTCAGCGGACGACTAAAATTTCTAAGAATAATACCGCAAGTATCTAAATTCATCTTTCAGTTTTCAAAATAAGCATTTATTTTTCAATCAACCATGTGATGCAATAAAACATCCTCTTAGTTCATGAATATCCCCATAAAACGCGTCACATAAAGCAATAACTCATTGCGTGGCATATTTAGTCGTATTTATGTTCATGTGGAACCTCTTTACATATTTATGAGTTAGCCTGCATGTGATGGATCATACCGTTTACCCAGTTCCACACTGTAATATTTCAAAATACACTGTTTTGAGATATGGCCTGTAAAAGTTTCATCTGATTTTCAATACTAATCTAATCTAATCTAAGCTGCAAGAATATATACCATTTAAGATTTATATCAAATGCATTCCCACAAGCAGACATGTATAATTTCGCGCTAACACATGCCGCATGTGAACCTACATTATAAGAACCCATCTCAAATGAACATAAGCCCTGCAACTCTTGCCGTCCTTCCCTGAGACAGGGGTGACATTGGCAAAGTGAACTTATGAATATATTAATATATGCAATATATGAATATGTGAAATTATGAATATATGCATCTTTTATGGTTTTTATGTTTTTTTTTAGACTTGGATTTATCATGAGAAGGAAAGTACACAATTATTTCTGTGTTTTATACAAAACTATTTCGAGATATTGCAATGTGGAATTAAAAATAAAGTTAGATGTATTCTAATCTAATCTAATCTAATCTAAGTTGCAAAGATATGTTACATTGGAGATTCACATTACATGCATTCCCACAACCAAGACACGTACAAGTTCGCGCTTGCACGTGCCTCATGTGAGCCTACAACATAAAAACCAATCTCAAATGGACATACACCCTGCAACTCTTGCCGTCCTTCCCTGTAACAGGGGTGACATTGGCAAAGTGAACCATTTTTACAGCATGGCTGGTCAGCCGCATAGTGAAATAATCCAGTGTATGACGAAAAAAATAACGATATCGACTTGTTTGAGTGTGAAATTGAAAAAACAGAGCTTATTTTATAACATAGCAGGTAAAACTCAAAATCGTGGATTTCGGACTTGTTACAGTGTGGAACTGGGCAATCGAATTATAGATGAAGCATGCAAGGGCCGAAGAAGTGGCGGTTGATCTGTAAATGATGGTGGATAAAGTTTTAAATGTTTATTTTATAATGAACTCAGCGAGTCTGGTCGATAGCTCAGTTGGTAGATTCCTTGCGTTCCATGTCGTGAACTCGGGTTTTAATCCCGCCGAGGGCGTAAGAAATGATTTACCGTTTCGGTGTTTGCTTCAAACCCAAAATGAAAAACCGGCAAGGTTTACTCAGCCTTCACAAGAAATGAGTACCAGCCCCCCCCCCGGGAGCTGGGAAGCCCCCACTTCAAATGAAGTGTTTGGCGTAAGGCCGGCCCCCTTACCTGTAAAAATAAATATGTCCCAGTTGCGTTTTTTTGCGTTTGCGGCACATTGAAAGTACGTTTCAAAGGAAATGACGCCATTCATACGGAGCGCTAGGGATTAGGTACACAAATATATTTTTGTTCGTTACTAAGGATAGCTTAGTATCAAATAGGTGTGACGTTTACCAGCTCCCGAGACGGCTGGTACCTATTCATTTCTTGTGAAAGCTGAGTAAACCTTGCCGGTATTTTATTTTGGGGTTTGAAATAATCACCGAAACGGGAAATCATATCTGACATCCTCGGTGGGATTCGAGCCCGGGCTCACGGCATGGAATGCAAGCACTCTACAAACTGAGCTGTCGACCGGACGTAATATTTAAAAAATTAAAAAGTCAAACAAGAATCCAACTCCAAAATGCACTATCATAAATTAATTACAGTTGCAATTATAATGCATTTAAGTCCTATATGAGCCGGTTGTCTGTGGTCATTTTGTTTACAGAAAATCATTCTATGAATCAGTGTCTCGGGCTCAGTTGTTCTCTGACATTCGTGCGGTTCGGACGCGCGCCTGGCTCTCGGAAAATTTCACGCTCGACATCGGAAAACTTAAAAAAACTCTGTGCAGTTTTTGTGGAAAATATTTCAGTGAAAGTGCGGTGGATTACAGATTATATTTGATAGTGTGTTGTGAAGGAAAAGGTACAAGGTTTGAAGTTGGAAACGGCGTTTAAAAGTGAGTATTATTTTTTTTTTTTTTGTATGTTAGAATAAGTTTGTGTATTGATTATGGGAAAAATTATTTTACATTAATAATTAAAAAATACAAAAAGAAAGTTTTTCTACAGGAGTTGATTAAGTTCCTCGAGCGCTTTTAATGTTATCACACAATTATCAGAGGAACAAGTTGTATTAATATTGTATAAGAAATAAGATCATTAACTCTTTCTTTTTTAATTCTAAGATAAACATTTATTTTTAGGTTTCAACAAATTAAAGTTGAAAAATCTGTGGTTATTTTTGTACATTGAAAAGTTTTTAAAATGCATCGGAAATATTCTACATTATGAATAATAATTATGGGATTTTTTTGATTACCTACAGTTTTTTTTTTTTTTAAATATTATTTGAAAATATTTGTTTATGAAAAAAAAATACTTCTTATCTACTCTAATCTAAGCTGCAAAGATAATATGTTTAATTGGAGATTCACATTACAAGCATTTTCACAACCAGACGCGTAAAAAGTTCGCGCTTGCACATGCCGCATGTGAACCTACATTATAAAAACCCGAATCTCAAACGAACATACATCCTGCAACTCCTGCCGACCTTTCCTGAAACAGGGGTGACATTGGCAAGGTGAACGATTTTCTACAGCGTGAGTGGTCAGCCGCATATCAACCTATAAGTCAAGGAACATACACGACAAATTACAATTTTTAAAATCAACAAATAATAATATGCATGGACATCAAAATTAAAAAAAAAGCAAAGTAATATTATGAATGTGGTGAATTTGAATTTAATTTTGTATAATTTGAGATGACTTTTGTTAAAGTTAAATTAAATTATGGCAAACAGATTTGCAAAGCACGCAATCAAATAAACAATGTTTATTTGCTTCATAAATTTTTGGTAAAATATTAAATAATTTTCACATAAAAAAAACTTTTCATCAATATTTGCGATTTCAAATACGACTATAATTTTCAATTATACAATCGCAACTAAGCTACATAAATAGTGAAATTCCTTGCCGCGTTCTCTCCGCGAGATAGCCGCACGTGACGAGGGAATCTATTTTGACTTATAGGTTGGTATGCGGCTGACCACCCATACTGTAAAAAAAAAATGGTTCACTTTGCCAATGTCACCCCTGTTTTAGGGAAGGACGGCAAGAGTTGCAGGGCCTATGTTCATTTAAGATTGAGTTTTTATATTGTAGGTCCACATGCGGCATGTGTTAGCGCGAAATTATACATGTCTGCTTGCGGGAATGCATTTTATATAAATCTTAAATGATATTTATCTTTGCAGCTTAGATTAGATTAGATTAGATAAGGGGGGCTGTCTCGCGCCAACCACTTCAGTTGGAGTGAGGATATCCAAGCACCCGAGCGAGCTGGTACTCATTTCTTGTAAAGGCTCAATAAGCCTTGCCGGTATTTTATTTTGGGCTTGAAATAAAAACCGAAACGCTTAATCATTTCTGGCATCCTTGGTGGGATTCGAACCCGAGCTCTCGGCATTGAGTGCAAGCACTCGCCCAACTAAGCTATCGACAGGACAATGTTCTTTACTCCAAAATTATTTCATTCCCTTGCATTTGATTCCATTCTTCTTTACATTTCATTTTCTTATTTTCACTTATCATTTTCATTCTTTTCACATTAATTTTTCATTATTTAACTTTAATTATTTTTTCACATTTCATTTCCATTCTTCATACCACATTGAAATTGCGAATGAATGGAATATCCAGAGTCATAATAAAAGGAGAACCTGTATGAAGAAGGTTATAACTCTGGAGGAAATGAAAGAAGTATGTAAGGACAGAAAGAAATGGCGGTTGATCTGTAATGTTGGCGGCTAGGGCTAGGGTTGTTCTAATTCACTTAAATTTTTAATAAGAGTTTTATATTTTGTATATTTGTTTTTAATGTGGTATATTTGGTTTAACTGGTATTATTTGTTTATTTCAAAAATGATTTTTTTTGTGTATGTTCCTTGACTTATAGGTTGGTATGCGGCTGACCACCCTGCTGTAAAAAATGGTTCACTTTGTCAATGTCACCCCTGTTTCAGGGAAGAACGTCAAGAGTTGCAGGGTGTATGCCCATTTGTGATTTGGAGGTTCACATGTGGCATAAGTGCAAGCGTGAATTTGTACGTGTCTGCTTGTGAGAATGCATATAATGTAAGTCCTCAATGTAACATATGTTGGCAACTTAGATTAGATCAGATGTTAAATTTTCATTCTGTGTCACATTTATAATTTTATTTCCATTTTTTCCCCACAATTAAATTTCCATTATTTTTCGTTCCGCCAATCGAAAATGAATACCAAGTGCCAATTAATTTATCAATTCTTAAAAAAAATTAAATCAGCATAATGATAATGAGGTGGAATGAATGGAATAATGAAGAAAGAATGATACTAAGTAAATCACTTTAAATCGTAGGATTTTTTTTATTATTTTCCATTTCAAGAATATTAATTAGGACAAATGGAAATAACGTTGAGTTTTTTACTGTTGGTTTTTCCACTTGGCTTTCGTGAGAGCTTTTTAATTTAACTTTTTTTTAGTACTAGCTTGATTAAATGCGCATAATTTTAACAATCAACGTTTTATAGAGTAACCAAGTTTTTTTAAATATAATCTTATCTCTAATCTAAGTTACAAATATATGTAACATAACTGATTCGCATTATATGCATCTTCACAAGCAGACACGTATGAGTTCGCGCTTAACCATGCCGCATGTGGACCTACAATATAAAACCCCGAATCTCAAATGAACATACACCCTGCAACTCCGATCACCCATGCTGTAGAAAATGGTTCACTTTGCCAATGTTTCAGGGAAGTTCGGAAAGATTTTCAGGGCTTATGTTTATTTGAGATTGCGTTTTCATATTGTAGGTCCACATGCGGCATGTGTTAGCGCGAAATTATACATGTCTACTTGTGGGAATGCGTTTAATATGAATCTTAAATGATATATATCTTCGCAGTTTTGATTTTAGATCATAATCTTGTCGTCTTCCATGTATTTTATAACGTATTTTAATTTTACATACCTGTATTTTTTTCTCTTTTTCTTTAGCTACGGCCAAAGCTCGGCTTGGACTCGACACGGTCTGGCGTGAGTCATCCCTTAGGGAGGTATAACTGTATTATTTTTGCTCTTGACTATAATCATGCCATCATCGTTAGGGTTGATGAGTCAATCAAATTTCCTCCCCGAATGGAAATGAGAGCATTACAATATGATTAGCATTATTCCAATAGTGCCTCGAGTAATGGCAGCCTACAACCATTCAGTGCGAAAATTAGATAAGTTGTATGGCATGCAGTAGGGCATCGATTATCCGAGCTCGCTTTCACTGAGATCTCTGTTTTAACCGAATGCACAATTCGTAGTTTGAAGAAATCATTTTTAATACTGTTTCTCATTTGGATTAACCGCGTATCAATGGTTGTTGGTTCCCAGCGGAGCAGACAAAAGTATTTTCAATTATATTCTTTGCTGGGTGAAAAATTCGTACACCTTTATCAAAGACCGGTCACTCAAGGTCCATCCAGCCTTACAACAAACAACTGGGTCTTGTTTGAGAATTGGCACTTTCTACAGCAACGACCAATCTCGCAGAGGGCACTTGAAGTGTGATACACACAAAAACAGCGCGCACCAAATAAATCAGACTAATATTATTATTATCATATGCAAGTTCGCGCTTAAATATTATGTTGTATGCGTAGACAAAAAATAAAAAACTTTTTTGATGTAGGTATATGTTGGTTTGAAGCTGACCCCCATGCTGTAAAAACTTGGTTCACTTTTGCCAACGCCACTCTGGTTTCAGGGAGAGTTGAAATGAGCTACAAAGTGTATGTTCATGTGAGGTTTTGTTTATTTTGTAAGTACACTCTGTCTGTGAGCGTGCTTTGTAAATATGAGCCTTAAACGTCAAAATATCTTGGCAACTTTGATCGTAGACTAAAGACGTAATAAAGTCTGTACCTACTAT
The DNA here is from genome assembly GCA_951799405.1 of Agapetus fuscipes. Classification (NCBI taxonomy): domain Eukaryota; kingdom Metazoa; phylum Arthropoda; class Insecta; order Trichoptera; family Glossosomatidae; genus Agapetus; species Agapetus fuscipes. Next base: position 1,252,171 of record OX637352.1, on the reverse strand, counting down.
CCGAGTTTTTGGATTCACCGCTTGATCTCCATCTCCAGTACTCCGCTGCCATCGGTTTCCTCAGACGTGGTCTGCCAACAACGCTCGCCGATATTACTGTCGAACCCCCCGAGGGGCGCGTTACGCAAGCCGTTAAAGACTCCCTTCGCAACATCGTGATACGGCACTGGCAGCGAGACTGGGATCTTTGTCCTGATAGGATTACTTACCTATTTTTCCCCTCCTTGCGATCCCGATTGGACGCTGTATTGCTCCACCCGGACCATTACACCAGCCAGTTCCTTACCGGGCATGGCAATTTCAACGCCACCTTATTCAAGCTTCGTATCTCGTCCACGGCGGAATGCGCGTGCGGCGGGGTCACGCAGGATGTGCGCCACATACTGTGGGATTGCTCGCTGCGACATTCTGATCGGAATGCGCTTTTTACAGCGGTGAGACCGGGTATCGGCCCAATAGGGTACGCCGACTTCGTGTCCACAAGGGATAACTATCGAGCCTTCAGGCGCTTTTGCGCCTCTTACGTGAGCCTCGGACAGGATCTCCTTCCAGTCAATTGAGGACGCCATCAGCACATCTTTTGTGATTAGCACAAAGTAGTAAGAAGCGCATCTCGATGACATTGCACCGAGACAGTAACTTCGGGTTTTTCCTGTTTTCTCTGGTGGACGAACAGGTAAATCTAGAATCACTGCTGGGTCGGGTCACGACCATCGGGAAGAACTTCCGCCACAAAAAAAAATCATAGCATTGCATGAGCGTTCTGTGATACGCTTCCCCGGATGGAAGTGTATAAACGGAATGGGTATGAGGTGGGTTTTCGCAATATCCGAGTTTTTGATTTTCTGAGGTAGGCTCGTGTTACAGTAGCCCGGATAGTTGAGGCTCTACTTTACTGTAATTAGATAAGTTATATCTGTGTGCGGTAGATGAGATATATTTGCTTAATCTAAGACTTCCACACAAAATCTTCAAATATCAGATTATGCAGAGTCAAGGCCGAGTGATGTAAACATTTTTTCTCTTATTTCATTAACACCATTAAAGATTTTGTAGGGTTTGTGTATTCACACAGGGATTTTTTTTATTTAAATTTTTTTTTTTTTTTTCTAAAACGTAGTTTTATTTTCACAATAATATTTTCTACCTCAAGCACTTTCGACCTTCAATACTCAGGTCATTATCAAGAGTCAAAACTCTTTTAAAAAACTATTTTAAGCCATTAAAGAAACATGTAAAGACCAAAACAAAAATGGCGGTTGATCTGCAACGCTGGCGGTTGATCTAAAATGCGGGCGGTATGAAGCTGGACATCCGTACTGTAAAAAATGGTTCACTTTGCCAATGTCACCCCTGTTTCAGGGAAGGTCGGCAAAAGTTGCAGGGCTCATGTTCATTTTGAGGTTTGGATTTTATTTGTAAGTACAAGTTCAGCATTGTAAGCGCGAATACACATGCATTTGTTATTAGCTTTGAATGTTCATATATCTTTGCAACTTAGATTATAGATGTAGATCGGTGTTTTTTTGTTGAATTCTACATAATGGGAGTCCGAATCGAATCTCTGACGTTATTGGGAACAAATTCGCGGCGTTTGTCACGAACCTGTAAAACTAAAAATAATTGCAATAATAAAGCTGCTTGCATTGCGCTTCATCGCAAACCACGCCGAAGCGTGCAACTATAAAATATATATTTACAGCTCACACCAGCTGCCACACAATCTGTAATCTAAGTTGCGAAAACGCATTAACATTCAAGATTCAAATGAGATGCATGCCCACAAGTATTCACGAGTAAATTCGCGCTCACAAATGCTGCATGTGTACTTACGAATTAAAATCCGAACATCATATGAACATACACTCTTCATCTCTTACAAACTTTCTCTGTAATCGAGGTGACATTGGCAAAGTGAACATTTTTTTACAGTATCTATATGTAATCTAAGCTGTATAGATATGTTAACATTTAAGGCATGATACATATAAATGCATGCCCACAGACAGGAGCATGTAGGTTTGCGCCTACACATTCTGCATGTGAGCATACAAATTAATAAAACCTCACATTAATACAAGCTTTGTAACTCTTGCCGCCTTCCCTGAAACCGGGGTGGCATTGGCAAAAGTGAACCGATTTTTACAGCACGGGGGTTGGCCTCATACCAACATATCGGTCCAAGAACAGTACCTATGGGTATGCAGCCTCATATCAACCTTTGAATCAAAGAATTTTCCTATGTTTATGCAAAAAGATATTTTGTTTTTTTAAAGAGCTACTTAGCTTACTTACTCATTTAAAGAAATAAATTTATAGACTACGCACATTAATTAGAATGCATAAAATTGTGAAGTCACATGGCCAGGTTGCTAGGGAAAAGGCAGGAAATATTTGGTTTCATTATCTTTTCGCAAATTATTTTGCGTATGTATCATCTTAATTGGTTGTTTTCTTTTGAAATAAAAAATTAGAAAATTTACTGGATTTTTCAATCAATCAATCTAACTCTCTGAGCTTTCCTGCAAATGTTTGCTTCCTTGTAAAACAATAGTGAAAAATTGATTGCAGAGACTTTCAATTTGTATTTATATTATAAGAATAAAACAAGCTTTGTTTTATATGTTCCACGACCGGTTTCACAAACAAACCATTTGCATCGTCAGGTTACCTAATTAAGATGATCCAGAAGCAGAATCAAGCGTTAAAGGTGTGATAGTGTCAGGAGATATTTTGTTATTTGTTGCTAAGAACAGTCGTCCCATATAAGTCCCATATAATCTTGGACCGGTCCGTAGTCCGTAGTGGCAACACTTCGGACTCGTAAATGGAAGGTTGTGGATTCGGATCCCGGCGGAGCACAAAAATATACCATTTATATTTTGAATGTGCTCTTCGCTGGGTTGAAAAATTCATACACCTTTACCAATGACCGGTCACCAAAGGTCCATCCAGCCTTACAGCAACTGGGTCTTGCTTGAGTATTGACGCTTTGTAGCGAAGACTAAGCTCGTACACCTCTGCGGCACTACAACAAGTATCATAGACCTCTAGAGTCTTTAGAATCTAGGGAGTCTCCCGCACAGGATTTCTTAAAAAAAAAAAAAAGTGCGTGGTTTTTCAGCTGAATAAAAATTTCTGCACTCAAATTTGTCCATCAAAATTTTTAAAATTAGTGAAATCTTAAAAAAATTGTAGTTCTATGAGTTCTTATTATTTTTTTTCTCTCACTGTTCCATACAGTAAGTAGCTGTTGACAATATTTATTTTGACTTAAAAAATCTTTATAAAAACATGCGACATCTTCTAAGGATTCTCTAGACCAGTGGCTCCTAACCTGGGGGAGATTTGGGCTTTTAAGGGGGCCAAAATTACGAGAGGGGCGATAGAGTGATAAAGAGGCGATAGTGCCCTGAAACTTGATCCAACCCTCCCCCTTCTCGACATTTTTTTTGAGAACCCCTGCCCCTTGCCAAAGATTTTTCATTGAGGCATAAGGGAGCGATGCTTGTTTGGCTTATCTACCATTTGATTTGAAAATGACCTTTCCATGAAATTTCCACATTCTACACAATCTGAGCTAAGAACAACACATAAAATGAGATAATGTGAGAGTTGTTTTTTTAAATATTTTTAATCAATTTCCACTTTTTATGACTTGTTTTCCTGAACACCCATACTATAACGAATGGTTCACATTGCCAATGTCACCCCTGTGTCAGGGAAGGTCGGAAAAAGTTGTAGGGCTTATGTTCATTTCATGGATTTTATTTCAGCATTTGCAAGCGCAAACTACACGTGTTTGTTTGTGGGCATGCATTTGATATGATCTCGAAATGTTAATATATAAATAATTATAAAAAATTATAAAAAACACAGAGTTTTATTTTCACAAATTGAGTATTTAATTCCATCTCAAGTACTTTCGACTTATTCACGTCATTATCAAGAGGATATCTTTGCAACTTAGATTATCGATAAGACACATTGGTGCAGTACACATACACATTGTTAAAGTGAATTTACCTATGTTGGAGATAAGACAAACAAGCACTGAGGGGACGATAAAGGGGCGATTGGCGAAAAAAGGGTTGGGAAACACTGCTCTAGACTTTATTTACCCACAACTCCATACATGCCTATTTGTTTGTATTTGTTTGTTTGTTTGTTTGTCAAAAGTTTCGTATCCCACGTAGACAGTTCGCACTTGAACCCTACATTTCATTATTTCCATGAGCAAACACACACAAGTACGAAACGTTTCGTTGAAACCCCAAACATAAAGTTTACGAAACATGTACAGAAATCAAAAAACTTCCTCTAGTGAGTGATTAAAGTATACATATTGTCTATATTTATAAAAATAAACCGTCTGAAATTGATGCTACCTATGCCTGGCTCGGTCGCTCTAAATTGTTCATTAAAACGCAAGCACAACTAAATTGCACTTATCGTTCCTCCAGTTCTTGTTCACTTATCTACCATCAAAGATGGCCTTTCATTGAAACTGTCTTTGAAACATGTTCAATTCACAAGAAAAACACGATAATGTAAGAGTTGTTTTAAATAAGTTTCCAGTTTTCAAAAGAAACGTTGATTCCGTACACACAAACATTGCAGATGTGAAATTACCTCTGATGAAATTAAGACGAACCAGCACTAAAGGGACCAAATTTTTCATTTGTTCTTGTAAATTAAAATTCGAACCTTAAATAACAACATAAGCCCTGTTGCTTTTGTTGACCTTCCCTGGAACAGCATTTTTTTTTTATCAAATGTTTCAGTGAAAACTTTGGAGAACTCCAATTTATTTTCTTTGAAAAAAAAATAAGCACTGTTTGACTCTTCCTATTTCTTTATTATTAGTAAAAGAAACAAATGAAAATTTGTTTGTTTTTTTAACAAATAATAAAAAATAAGTAGAAATAAACATTTTTTTTTTTTTTAATTTAGAATTACCATTAGCAAAGTGAACCATTTTTTACCGTATGAGTGTTCAGCATGATACCAACTTATATGTCAATAAATAAAAGCTGTTTAAAACACAACAAGAACAAAAATATTTACAATAATAATAACTACACAGTTAAAAAAAAAAGATCGGATATTACACGAACTGTTATAAGAGAACATACATTATTCTTCGTGCAAGACGTTAGCTACGTCGCTAACAAAACGTCAAGAATAATGTAAGTTCTCTCAAAACGGTTCGTGTAATATCCGATCAAAAACATTTAATTGTGTAGTGTGTAGTTATAATTATTGTAAATATGTCAAACGACCGTAATTCCAACCTGAGCCCCACAACAAAAATGCTCAATTTGCGTAGTGAAACACGCTGTATTCCGTTAGTTTTTAGTAAAACGCTATGGTCAAGTTGGAACCTAAAGTTTTGTACTTCTTGAAATACTGAAGTACAAGTTTTGGTTCTCAGACAGAGTACCATCCCGACCTAGAACCTGCCCCTCTGGGGATGGAGGTAGACCCCTTCAACCCCTACACGAGAGGGAGCTTGTTAGTTTTGTGACGAAAAAAAATTGGGGTATGCTTTCAATTTCACACAGTCCTGATCATAAAAAAACGCGAATAGAGTGATAAAATTGTATTCATGAATAATTCGACCTTTTTGATACGTTTCTTTTTGAATTTTTATTTTCGACATTTTTTTTATTTCCTTGACTTCTGGTCCAGTCGATAGCTCAGTTGGTGGAACGCTTGCATTTTATACCGTGATCTCGGGTTCGAATCCCACCGACGACGGTTTCAGAAATGATTCCCCGTTTCGGTGTTTATTTCGAACCCCAAAATAAAATACCGGCAAGGTTTACTCAGTCTCCACAAGAAATGAGTACCCGCCCCCACGGGAGCTGCGAAACCCCCACTTCAAATGAAGTGTTTGGCGTAAGGCCGGTCCCCTTACCTGTAAAAATAAATAGATTCCCCTCGGCACATGCGAAACCCTTCGGGGATAACGCGGCAGGAAGTAGCACTGTGTGTGTAGCTTGGTTGCGTTGCCTTATGTTTTACTTTTTTTTCTTAGCCAAGATTGTGTAGAATATGATTCTTAAGACAGTTACATTGAAAGGTCACATTCAAATCGAATAGTAGATAAGCCAAACAAGCAATGAGGGGACGGTATGCCAGGTCTACATTCACATTACACAGCTTAGAAATTTAATCAAGTAAATGTCTCTCTTGTGACTCTGAAGTGAGTTGTTTTGAGTAATATCTCAGTACATCATATACAGAATAAATATTGTTGAAGATTTGTTTGAGTTTTAAATTTTATTTGAAAAAAACATTAGACCTTGGACCGGTCCGTAGTCCGTAGTGGCAACACTTCGGACTCGTAAATGGAAGGTTGTGGATTCGGATCCCGGCGGAGCACAAAAATACATATACCATTTATATTTCGAATGTGCTCTTCGCTGGGTTGAAAAATTCATAAACCTTTACCAATGACCGGTCACCAAAGGTCCATCCAGCCTTACAGCAACTGGGTCTTGCTTGAGTATTGGCACTTTGTAGCGACGACCAAGCTCGTACACCTCTGCGGCACTACAACAAGTGTCATAGACCCCTAGAGTCTTTAGAACCTAGGGAGTCTCCCGCACAGGATTTCTTAAAAAAAAAAAAAAGACCTGAGGCTGTCAAACTTAGGTTGACGACTTTATACTATTGCGAATGTGTAATTGTGTGTCTGTGTGAGTTGTGTATGTGTGGTTCCGTGAAGTCTCTAGATGTAGGGACTTCAATAATTGGATTTGTATTGAATTATTAAAAAATTCAATTGGATAAAAAAAAAGTTTATTTCACTTATTTTTTTTTTTTTTTTTGCTCAAACATTTTCGCCTAATGAGGCATCTTCAGGAGCATAATTGTTACAAGTATTATGTATTAAAAAAATCTATAAAAAATGTATTTGTATTTGTTCGAGATTATGTGAGTGTTTACTCGAATATTCTAATAAGGATGATCTATCTATAATCAATAATCTAAGCTGCAAGGATAAGTTAACATTAAAGGCTCATATGAAATGCATGCCTACAGACAGGCACATGTAGGTTCGCGCCTACACATTGTGATGAGTTAGTGATTTATTTATAGCGCCGTTTCGTGATGCAGTCACTCCAAGGGCGCTTGTGCATGTGATGCCAGAAATTAGCCTGTCTTCAGTGCATTTCGGAACTTGCTATGATCCTCTATCTCTCTCACATGATGAGGCCAGCAATTCAAAGCTAGAGGACCAACAACTGCAAATGCACGTTCTCCAAACACTGTGTTAACTCTTCTAATCGGCTTTGAATCCAAAATCTTCCATTCACGAGTCCGAAGCATTACCACTACGGATTAAGACTACGGATCAGAGATACACTATAGACTGCGGAGGCAGGATCGCTATTCCTGAACAGATTTAACCATTCCTGTGTTCGTAAAGGTGTATTTGTCTCTACCTTACTCTTTATGGGTCATAAATCTGAGACAAATACGATTAAAAAAAAATAGAAATTGGATTTAGGATTAAAAACCTTAAAACGGATGTAACATCTTTAGGTGCGTTTATTGTGGATGCGTCTCAAGAATTTTGAAATGGTATTTTAAGGATAATTGATGGCACGCGTTAAAAACTTTTGAATGGCGTACTTTAAGACTTTTGATACCATTTTTAAGCTCATTTGTTGAGAAGGTTTGATTTCATATATTTAGAACTTTTGGTGTCATCTGTTTAGGACTTTTAATGTCATCTGTAAAAGACTTTTGGTGTTATCTATTTAGGACTTTTGGTATTATCTGTTTAAGATTTTTTTTATGTAAAAGACCTGTAAAAGACTTGTAGGGTCATATGCTTAAGATTTTAGGTGTTATCTGTTTAAGACTTTTGATGTCATCTAGTGGTATCTGTTAAAATATTTATTGTTTTCTTTTAACGATTTTTCATGTCATATATTGCGGATTTTTTTTTCTGTTAGAAATGTATAAAATGAAAATATGTATTAAGGACTTTTGATGTCATCTATTTATGACTTGTAATGTCATCTGTTAAGGACTTTTGGTGTTATCTGTCTAAGACATTTAATATAATCGATTTAGGACTTTTAATGACATAAATTAAAGACCTTTAAAGACATGAATCTCGACTAGTTCTAGGGTCCCATAATACCAAAAGTGTCAAATTGAGATAAACAAGTTTTAAGCTTCATGCAAACACACTCGTACAATTTACACCAAAATACGTGTCGCATAAACCTCTCGCGGTTTTATAAAAGTCCTCTTTGATTTATGGCAGTTTATCAAAACGTAGCACTATTATTTTCGACTGGCATATTTACGCCACTGAGCTACACATTTAGTGTAACTTCTTGCCGCGTCATCCCTGAAGGGTTTCGCATCAAGCGAGTGGCACCTATTTATATTTACACGTAAGCTTGAAGTGGGGGTTTCCCAGCCCCTGAAGGAGATTGGTACTCATTTCTTATGAAGGCTAAATAAATCTAAAATTTGGGTTCTGAAATGCACACCGAAACGAGAAATCATTTCTGACACCCTCGGTAGGATTCGAGCCTGAGCTCTAGGCATGGAATGCAAGCGCTCTACCAAATGAGCTATCGACCGGACCGGATATTTTACAAAAAAAAAATTATACTTGTTCCACTCAATTTTTAATATATAATGTAATATGTAAAGATATATTACAATTAAGTTTAGATTACTTGCATATTCTTAAGCACTCACGTATGAGTTCGCGCTTACACAATAACACGAGTACCTACACATGCCGCTTGTGGAATTACAACATCAAGACCAAAATCGCAAATGAACATTCACCTTGCAGCTTTTGTCGACCTCCACGGAAATAGGGGTGAAATTGGTAAAATGAGCATTTTTTACAGTATGGTCGGTCATCCTGATACCTACCTATAAGCTAGAACGTTTCGTTAATGACACTGATCCCTTGACTATTTCTTTATTGAAAAATGAAAGCACATCTGAAGAAGCTCTGGCCACCCTTAGCGGAATGACGACAGAGTTACGGTTACAGTTACAGTTTCAGTTGATTTGATATTTTCTAAAAAAATATCATCTCTTAAGACTTTCTTAAGCCACATTCCTTAGATATAAATCAAAGGCCTAACAAGGGTCTTAAGACCCCAGAAAATTCCTAACAAAATATTTTGTTCATAGGGAATATTAAATCCCACGTGTAATGTAATAAATAAAGATATATACGAGTGCTTTAACTAAGAAGAAAGTTGTTCTCTAAATATAAGACATTGCGCGTAAATTTACAATTGTAATCAAATCATTGAACGAATTGAAAGAGGTATGTCAGGTTAGGAAAAAATGGAGGCAACTCTGCAGAGACTCCGTCCACCCCTAGCGGAATGGCGACAGAGTAACAGTTATAGTATAGACCAGGGCTGGAAGTCTCATCACCGCGGTAATTCTTACCTACCGAATATCGGTAATATTTGTATGAAGACCTGTCAATCCAAGATGGCCGCAAGTGTCCAGCTGATTAGTCTTCATACAAATATTAATGCGGTAGGTAAGAATTACCGTGGTGATGAGACTTCCAGCCCTGGCCTGTCCAACATACGGCCCGTGTGAGCCTTTCATCCGGCCCGCGACGACATCAATAGATATTGCGCAATAAGTTCAATCATCCACCATTAGGTACTTAGTTCAATCATCTATCTATCGACTATGACAGCGGTCGGAAAAGTGTTGCTCGGAAGCGATAATTTTATTGTCATCTTATTAGATTTGCCAACAGTCCGCCTACCCCCCCCCCCCCCGTCGACAGAGCCCAGGCACGTTGTTGTTGGTATGCGTAACTAGAATAATATGGAAGAATACCGAAGTGTGTGGTTCACTATAGGAGGGTCCGGAATATGCGAGAGGCGTACGTTCAGACGCTATATATTTGGACCGCAATTAAAGAAAATAAAAATTCAAACCTCAAATTAACGTACGCTCTACAACAATCTCTGGAGTTCCCTGGAACAGGGGCTACATTGGCTAAGTGAATATTTTTTACAGTATAGATGGTCAGTCTCATACTAACCTATAAGTCAAGGAATGAAACTCTGATTTGAAATAAGATAAAATTGCTCCCGGGTATATAAAATCCAATGTAAAAACAATTTAAACAATTTGATGTCCAAGAGGGATCAATTCAGATGATCCGAAATCTGTTTTCGATCCGGAAACTTGCGTCTCTAACAATTTTATACGATTTCCAATGTGCCCCAGAAGAGCAGTGCCCGTCAAAAAAATAGCAGAAAAAATGTTTAACGTTTGTCGGCATAATTATTTTTATTTTTATTGCCGGTCGTAAAGTGAGGTTATGTCTGAAGATTTTATAGCGTAAGAGAAAAATTGATGTTATTTCTGTAACTCTGTCGCCATTCCGCTAGGGGTGGCCAGAGCCTCTAAAGACTTGCCTCGATTTTTTCCTATCCTTAGGTTGGTATGACGGTCTTATCTAATCTAATGTAGTTGTAAAGATATGTGACATTGGGGATTTACATTATATGCATTCTCACAAGTAGACATGTACAAGTTCGCGCTTGCACATGCCACATGTGAACCTACAACATAAAAACCCAAATCTCGAATGGACATACACCCTGCAACTCTTGCCGCCCTTCCCTGAAACAGGGGTAACATTGGCAAAGTGACGATTTTTACAGCATGGGTGGTCCTATAAGTCAAGGAACATACACAACAAATTACATTTTTATTACGGTGACCACCCAAAATGTAAAAATGGTTCACTTTGCCAATGACACCTTTTTTTCAGGGAAGATCGATGAAAGTTGCTGGGCTTACGTTCATTTGAGGTTTGGAGTTTAATGTGTAAGTTCATACGCAGCATTTGTATGTGAAAACTTACAGGTGACTGCTTGTGGGCATGCATTAACTATGAATCTATAGATGCCCACAAGCAGACGAGTATAAGTTCGCACATATGTATGCACGCCGCATCTCTACACACACAATAAAAAGAGTAAAAGTCAAAATAACCCCAAACCTGAAACTCTTGCCACCCATGCCTAAAACAGGATTGACACTGAAAAAAGTCAACCATTTTTATTAGTATGGATGGTGGATCATAAACGTTAACATATTTTTGCAACTTAGATAAATAGATTACAGACTACGTCATCTATCACAAGTAATGATAGTAAAAATTACATTTTTATACATCAAAATCAATCAGGGTTATTCACAACGCGTTTGATCTATAGCTGATCAACAGATCATCATTTCTTTGTGAGGAAAATTCACGTTAGTTGAGGGTTGAGCCATGGATTTTCCGTGTGTGTGAATAACACCGTATGTGAACACGCGTGATTGGCTGAAAATCGACGATGTGTGAAATTCAAAAAAAAAAATCCCATGTCAAAATGGCGTCATTCTTTGTTACATGTCGTAGGTGGTTCCATGTTAGAACGACACAAAAACAAAACGACACATGACATAGCGGCACATGACAAAACATCACAAGAAAGTACATATAAATCTATATCTAAGCTGCAAAGATATTTCATACAGATCATTTAAGGTTCATATTAAACGCATTCCCACAAGCAGAAATGTATAATTTCGCGCTAACACATGCCGCATGTGGACCTGCAATATAAAAACCCAATCTCAAATGAACATACTCTTGCCGACCTTCCCTGAAACAGGGGTGGCATTGGCAAAGTGAACCATTTTTTACAGTACGGGTGGTCAACCACCTATAAGTCATGGAATCATAACAATGAAAAAACATCACATACCTAAAACAGAACACACCATGAACGGCGCTTGAAAAAACCCCACTCATGACAAATCATCACAAGATAAAAACATTTTGTTTTTGTAACTTATGCCGCCTTAACCTACAACTAGGTTGAGACAATAGAGGCGACTCATAATAGACAAAATAAATGTTTCTGTTGTTTGTGATGTTTTGTCATGTGCCGTTAACGGTATGTTCTGTTTTAGGTACAGGATGTGTTGTCATATGTTATATCCTTGTGTTGTTTTTTCATAGTGATGTTCTTTCTGTGTTGTTTTGTCACAGTGATGCTTTGTCATAGTGATGTTCTATCATGTGTCGTTCTGGCATGTGATGTACTAGCATGCTCATTGCTCAAACCCTCCTTATACCCATGCTGTTTTTATGTGTCAGAAGGACCCACAGCACATGGAAAATCATGCAAAGCTATACATATATTATTTCCCGTGCAGTAAAATCAACGGCACGACAAAACAAGAACCTTTAGGTCAGAGGGTGCCTATGACTCTTCAAGTAAGTGATGATGATGATGAGTTGATGATTTCTTTATAGCGCCGTTTCGTGATGTAGTCACTCCAAGGGCGCTGGTGCAAACGATGCCAGAAATTTGCTTGTCTTCAGTGCATTGCGGAACTTTCCATGGTATTCTAGCTCTCTCACATGATGTGGCAGGTGGTTCCAGGCCAGAGGGCCAGCAACTGCAAATGCACGCTCTCCAAATACTGTGTTAACTCTTCTTATAGGTTCTTCAATCCTGTATTTAGCTCCAGTCTCAGCCGAGCGCAGTGTTAGGCTTTTTTGGCCGAGGGTGACTGGTTTGATTAAATCAGCGAGATATTTGGGTGTTTTTCCAAATAAAGCTTTGTGGACCATCGTGCACACTTTGAACTCGATGCGCTCCGGTATACGGAGCCAGTGAAGCTTGTGGAGAAGAGGAGTAATGTGTGTAAATTTCGACTGACCAGCAATCATGCAAGCGCACGCATTTACAACCAAAGTGGTTTTATGTTACTGAAGCTAGTAGCATACCTCGGGTGGGACTCATTATCGTATTGTTGCTCGATCACGGGTAGCGTGTTGTTTTGTCACTGTGTCGTTTTGTCACTGTGCCGTTCTAAGCTGTCACCGTCGCATTTGCTTTCAGCCCATTACTCGTACATGTGGCAAACATTCGCCCGAATAAATGCACAACCTATTCGCCATACATACAGGAATCCATCAAAATCAGGAGGTCGATTTTTTATGGGTGACTTTTACAACCAGAAAATGGAAAAAATTGTACGTCAAGCCAAAGTAAAATCCTATTAATAATAATAATAATAATAATATATTCATAAAACTGTTTTACAGAAGATTAATTAGGGCCTGTTGCACCAAACTACAATCAGACGAAAATCAAAATTAAGTGTGATTTCTCCCTTTCAAATTAAACAATTGATTGCATATACGTAAGTCAGCTGATGTGAATCATATTTTCTGTTCAAATTCCATCACATTTTTACCAACTTTCGAGAAATATTTAACCGAGGTCCTTACCAGAACTAAGCAATCAAATTTGATGTTTCAATCAAATATTGATTGGAGGTTGGTGCAACAGGCCCTAAGATAGGGTGCAGCTTTTTAACTTAAAAGTAAGAAAATAATACATGTGCCTGAACTAGGAAAACCTGTGTCTCAGGCGTGGAGAGCTTCTATACAATAAATCTGTATAACTTTATGATATTAATGATACACAAAAAATACTTAACATTGCATTTTTACATGTCTGAACAAAGATGAGTTAAAATATTGAAATAAATGTTATGAAATAAATATTATATGATGAACTTTACATGAAATTGTCTTGAGAATCACATTCTGCACAATCTGAGCTAAGAAAAAAAGTAAAACATGATAATGTGAGAGTTGTTTTAAATATTTTTAGAATCAATTTGCAGTTTTCACAAACCACAAGCGAGACCCCTGCGTGTGCACGAAGGTAAAAAGTTTCACTATGTGTGCGGCTTGCATGAATTCAACGATTTTACTATGAAAACACAGTTTAAAAAATCAAAAACGAAGCAAATCCATGTATGTCCACCGTGTGGTTTGTGTCAAATCCCAATACGTATGTCCATTTCAACCAATCAGCATTGAGTAGATCACTGTCATGGCGGCCATTAAAGATATTTTGTTGAGATGGGTTCAGAGCAGAATCAAGTATGTCCAGTTTTGTTGGAAGTAGTTCAAATCAGAATCAAGTATCTATGTCCAGCTACACATTTTTTATGAAAGGTCGTAAGTGCCATGGTTTTTTTTCAAAGTCCAGTATGTCCATTTTATTTTTAGTGATTTTAAGTTAATTGATTGATTTTTATTTATAAATCAATACAAACAATGTTTCAATTGATAAGATGAAGCATTTATTAATGTAATTTATTATTCATATTCCTTGACTTATAGGTTGGTATGAGGCTGACCACCCATACTGTAAAAAATGGTTCACTTTGCCAATGTCACCCCTGTTTCAGGGAAGGTCGGCAAAAGTTGTGGGGCTTATGTTCATTTGAGGTTTGGATTTTATTTGTAAGTACACATTCAGCATTTGTAAGCGCGAACTTCACTTGTTGGTTTGTGGGCATACATCTGAGAGCTTTAAATGAATATATCCTTGCAACTTAGATTATAGATTATAGAAGCAAAACAAATAATAAAACTAAATTTTAGGCTATAATTAAGTAAAAACAAAATTCCTCATTATCTCATTTTCATTTATGATGGACATACTGGGTTATGATATGTACCACCTCAATTATATCGAAAATAAAAATCCCGTTGTTTGTAAAAATATGTTTCTTGTACTTTATGGTCTTAGTAAAAGAGTCACATTAATGAAAAAAATCACGCGTGTTTAATAATTTTTTGTCTTAATTTTAAAGTTAGTTTTTTTTATATAACTTAAAAAATGACGCCACAAAAAAATATTTAAAAAAACTCGTTTTTTTTACTTTTTTTTGCTCGGATTTTGTTGTTTTGTATTTTGGAAAAAAAAAAATTCTTTATAATTATAGAATGATACAAATTCTAGTTTGTAGTGTGATTTTTAATAAAATAATGTGAATAGTTTTTGCGCTAATATGAAAAAACTGAAACTAATTAACTTATTTAATTCTTGAAAACAGTTTTTTCATATTATCTCAAAAACTGTTCACATTATTCTATTAAAAATCACACTACAAACTAGAATTTGTATCATTCTATAATTATAAAGAAAAAAAATTTCCAAAATATAAAACAACAAAATCCGAGCAAAAAAAAGAAAAAAAAACGAGTTTTTTAAAATATTTTTTTGTGGCGTCATTTTTTAAGTTATATAAAAAAAACTAACTTTAAAATTAAGACAAAAAATCATTTAACATGCGGGATTTTTTTCATTAATATCACTTTTTTACTAAGACCATAAAGTATAAGAAACATATTTTTACAAACAACGGGATTTTTTTTTTGAACACGGCCTTAAGTGACATATTAACCTAACATGGTTTCTCAGATTAATGCACCTTTTTAGCTGTTTTTTACAAGAAAATACACTAAAACAGTGTGAAAATCCTGTAGCTTAGAAGTTTATCATGAGCACTTCCTTATAATAAGTTCACTTACTATGAGAAGTTACTGGTAATTAAATGTTTTATCCACTTTGTTTATCCAATTTTTCAAATCAGTCAATCAGCACTTATTCTGTTTTATCTTTAAGGTTGCGATATAATCTAACTAATCTAATCTAATCTAAGCTGCAAAGATATATATCATTCAAGATTTATATTAAATGCATTCCCACAAGCAGACATGTATAATTTCGCGCTAACACATGCCGCATGTGGACCTACAATATAAAAACCCAATCTCAAATGAACATAAGCCCTGCAACTCTTGCCGTCCTTCCCTGAAACAGGGGGGACATTGGCAAAGTGAACCATTTTTTTATTTTTTTTACAGTATGGGTGGTCAGCCGCATACCAACCTATGAGTCAAGAAACATACATGACAAATAACATTGTTTTTAAATCAATAAATAATAATATTTACATGGGCATTAAAAAACTAAATCATAAAACCAATTTCACTTTAATAAACCTTAGCCGCCAACATTACAGATCAACCGCCATTTCTTTCTATCCTTACATACTTCTTTCATTTCCTTCATACTTTATATATTGTTTTTTAAATTAGAATATTCATGATATTTATTATCTACGTATCTAAGTAATAAATACAACGTGTGAAAATGCCATAACTTCTTATTAAAAATATCACTTTTAATGAAAAAATCAAAGGTCAGAAATATTACTCGGGGATTAATTTTCATTGCATATTGGTAACACTAATCCCATGCAATTATTTCATACAAGCCAGTACCTCATGTTTGTTTCAAAAACAATGACTAAATTAGCACCGTATGCTAAGGGGCCGTCCATAAATTACGTCATCGATTTTGGCCGATTTTCGACCCCCCCCCCCTTACAATCATCCTATAGTCATTATCTAATGACCCCCCCTCCCCCTCTTGCTGTAATAATGGATGAGCTTAATAATTAATAATGTTATATTACTTACATAATATTTTGTATATTTTGTAGAAATTGGTATTTACAAGAACGACGTCACTTTTGGTACTCGTGCATCATTTGCCATCATCCGCAGACCAGACTCCCCCCCCCCCTTAATGCGAATGACGTAATATATGGACAGCCCCTACATATCTACAAGTCGTTCTAGTATACATAAAGATTCAGATAGTAAGCGATCCACACCAGTTGTAAATACATCCAGGTGTACCCAGGTAAGTCGTTCTGTCATGCGCCGTATTGTCACTGTGCCGTTTTTTACTGTGCCGCAGACCAGACTCTCCCTTAATGCGAATGACGTAATATATGGACAGCCCCTAATACGTTTCTGGGACGGGAGGACTCTACACTACGTCAGTGTGGAGCTCAGCAAACTATGGAGCACCTGCGGTGTTGTCCCTCCTGTCCGACAAGCTGCTCCATGGATGATCTCTTTGCGGGAAACCAAAGAGCTGTAGACACTGCTCGTTCCTGGGCCAATACGGTGTGAAGCACCAAGTGTGAAGGGCCAATACGAAGAAGAAGCACCGTATGGATATGTAACATGGTGCCAATGGCTCGATTGGTATAATGCTTGCATTCCATGCCGAGAGAAAACGTTTGATCCCCTTAGAAGGTGTCAGAAATGATTTCCCGTTTCGATTTTTATTTCAAACTCAAAATAAATACGGACAAGGTTTACTCAGTTTTCACAAGAAATAAGAATCAACCTCGTCGGGAACTGGGAAACCCACACTTCAACTGAAGCGGTTGACGTAAGGCCTTCCCCCTTACCCGTCAAAATAAATAGGTCGCTAATAGCCACATGCGAGCCCTTTGGGGATAATGCAGGCGAATGCACTATGCCAGGGGTCGGAAACCTGCGGCTCGCGAGCCACATGCGGCTCTTTGGATGTTAAGCTGCGGCCCTTTACTTCCATACGCAAATATTATTTATGTATTTAAAATAATGTTACAAAATCTTTCTGAATTGATTAACGAGGATTCAATCCGATTATATATTTCAGCCACTTGTATCTACTTGCTACACCCCCCCCCCTCTCCCCCTCCGACCGTCAACGCTATTTATTGTTGTGTGGCTCTTTACAAACTTTGTAATTTTGCAAATTGACATTTTTGGCTCTTCCGATTCAAAAGGTTGCCGACCCTTGCACTATGCGATCTGTTGGCAGTGCTCTAACGATCTGTACAATGCAGAAAAAGAAACGCAGTATTCGGAGACCGCGCCTTCGCCGTTGCGGGACCGTCCACTTGGAACCAGCTGCCCCCTGAAGTGCGCGCCAAGGAAGGGATCGAGAGCTCCAAGAAGGGAATGAAGACCCATTTCTTCACCGCCGCGTCAAGACTGAAAGCGCCCTTGCAGTGACAGTAGTCACGAAACGGCGCTATACAAATCATCATCATCATCAAAAACATTTTATTGTGTGTCCCTTCTTATACTAAGTGAACTGATTATAAGGATTTTTATACTTTTGTAGTGTTTTCTTTCGTAGAAAATAGGAAAAAATTGGCACTTATTAGAGAAGTCCTTGTCAGCTTAATATGTCACTTATTCAGTTTTACCTTTAAGGTATCGACATAATTGATTTTCATAGGACATGGTAGAAATGTATTTATTGATTAATACACTCTTCATATCTTTCATATCTCATATTATGTAAATAGTACTATAATTCTAATGTACTAAATTTTATGATCATATACATGAACTGAATGTATAACAGAGTTTCCCAAAGTTTTCTGTCTAAAGTAATGAATGGTTGATTAAAAGAAAGAACTTAGCACCAAAATAGGTACTTAATTTTAAAAAAGCATTGCCATGAGGTTGTATTAAAGTCGCAAAGATATATGAACATTTAAGAGTCATGTTTAATACACGCGCTCAAATGAAAGTAAACCCTGTAACTTTGCCGACCTTCCCTAAAACAGGGGTGACGTGAAATTAGAAGAGTGAACCATTTTTTTACAGTATGCGTGGTAAGCCTCATACCAACCTTTAAGTCAATGAAATGGTTCTTTGACTGATATTTGGTATGAGGCTAGACCCTATGAAAAACAAAGTTCTCTTTTGACAATGCTACCCAGGAGTTGCAAGGTTTATGCACATCTGAAGTTTGGTTTATTTTTTATGTATACATGCAGCATGTGTCTGCTTGCAGAAATGCCTTAAATGTGAGCCTTGACGGTCAATATATCTTTGCAATTTTCGGGATTGTTTTTTTTATATGTTATTTAAAATAACATAACAAGATACACAAAGGTTGCGGTTTTTATATTATAGGTCCACATGCGGCATGTGTTAGCGCGAAATTATGCGTGTCTGCTTGTGGGAATGCATTCAATATGAATCTCAAATGATACATATCTTTTCAACTTAGATTTAGATTTAGATTGACCCTAATTGCAATGCTGATTTGAATTGAGTATTTTGGTAGAAAGTGCCGTGAGCATCCTTTTTGAAATTGAGCGCGAAATTATGCGTGTCTGCTTGTGGGAATGCATTCAATATGAATCTCAAATGATACATATCTTTGCAACTTAGATTTAGATTGACCCTAATTGCAATGCTTGTTTGAATTGAGTATTTTGGTAGAAAGTGCCGTGAGCATCCTTTTTGAAATTGAGCGCGAAATTATGCGTGTCTGCTTGTGGGATCTCAAATGATACATATCTTTGCAACTTAGATTTAGATTTAGATTGACCCTAATTGCAATGCTTGTTTGAATTGAGTATTTTGGTAGAAAGTGCCGTGAGCATCCTTTATGAAATTGAGCGCGAAATTATGCGTGTCTGCTTGTGGGATCTCAAATGATACATATCTTTGCAACTTAGATTTAGATATAGATTAGAAAGGTGCAAGAAGAAGAGGAAGTGAAACAATGTAAGTTTTGGAATATTAGGTCGAAATGTCCTATTTTTGTCATTTAATTCGTAGATAACAAAGGATAAATAAACAACCATGACAGGTATTATCAGATCCTGACTTTTTGACTGTTATTAAAACACATATATTTTGGTATCATATGACTCTGGCGTAATAAGATAAAAATGAATAGGTTTCATATGAAGCTAACGTGGGTTTCTCAGAAAAATGCACCGTTTTCCCTATTTTCTACGAGAGAAAACACTAAAAAATTTGTACGCAACTAAACGCAACTAATAGGTATACACATATAGTGTAATTTCTTGCCGCGTTATCCCCGAAGGAGTCGCATGTGGCGAGTTGAACCTATTTATTTTTACAGGTAAGGGGGCCGGCCTTACGCCAACCACTTCAGTTGAAGTGGGGGTTTCCCAGCTCCCGAGGGGGCTGGTACTCATTTCTTGTGAAGGCTGAGTAAACCTTGCCGGTATTTTTATTTTGGGGTTTGAAATAAACACCGAAATAGGAAATCATTTCTGACACCCTCCTCGGTGGGATTCGAACCCGAGCTCACGGGGTAGAATGCAAGCACTCTACCAACTGAGCTATTGACCGGACAAATACAAATATCCTGTAATTTAGAAGTTGTTCATGAGCACTTCCTTATAATTAGTTCACTTACTATGAGAAGTCACACACGATAAAATGTTTTATCCACAATTTCTCAAATCAGTGAATCAGCACTTATTCAGTTTTTATGTCTATGCCATAATCATGGGTTCAATACACCTGATGCAATGAGGTCCGCATAAGAATTGGCATAGACAATATTGTGTTGCCACTCGGCCGGGTTGCCAGGAAAATGGCATACAAATATTTTGTTATTGGAAGGACGGCAATCCAATACTAGGCGGATGTCTGCTCCTCGAGAAAAAGGTTTCATATTCAAAAATTGTCTGACCTCATTAGTCATTGTACCTACAAAATAACGTGCGACAGAATTGTCCAGATCGATCTAATCTAATCTAATCTAAGTTGCAAAGATATGTTACATTGGAGATTCACATTACATGCATTCTCACAACCAGACACGTACAAGTTTGCGCTTGCACATGCCTCATGTGAACCCACAACTTAAAAACCAAATCTCAAATGGACATACACCCTGCAACTCTTGCCGTCCTTCCCTGAGACAGGGGTGACATTGGCAAAGTGAACCATTTTTACAGCATGGGTGGTCAGCCGCATACCAACCTATAAGTCAAGGAACATACACGACAAATTACATTTTATACATCACTAAATAATCATATCTATGGACAACAAACAAATCTATGGTTATGTAAAAGGCAGTATGGCATAAGCGACATAAACTATGAAAATTGTTCAGGAGAGCAGTTTAAAGTTTGAGATTGCAGAAAAATGGCATAACTTTTTTATTTTTTAGCATATCGTTAAAATCAAAACAGCTCCAAAATTAACGTTTTTATTGTCATCCGTATTGATGTGGTTTTACGATTTCTTACGGTTTTTTTTATGTCACAAGCGCCTTTAGGACAAAAATGCCAAAATCTTGTCGGTTACACCAAAACCATACTTCGAAAACGCAGTTTTTTGCTTGGGCATAAACAACAACAAAAATCATCGTAGAGCTATGTGGTAAATTTTAAGTAGCATAGCATTCATAACTCTTTTTTGACCAAAACGTCGCATATTCCTATGAAATATCTTCTTTTTTTTTTTAAGAAATCCTGTGCGGGAGACTCCCTAGATTCTAAAGACTCTAGGGGTCTATGACACTTGTTGAAGTGCCGCAGAGGTGTACGAGCTTGGTCGTCGCTACAAAGCGTCAATACTCAAGCAAGACCCAGTTGCTGTAAGGCTGGATGGACCTTCGGTAACCGGTCATTGGTAAAGGTTTATGAATTTTTCAACCCAGCGAAGAGCACATTCGAAATATAAATGGTATATTTTTGTGCTCCGCCGGGATCCGAATCCACAACCTTCCATTTACGAGTCCGAAGTGTTGCCACTACGGACTACGGACCGGTCCAATGTCCAATCTATATGATCTTTTGTATATATTTTCTTTTTACCCTAAAAGACGTATCATTATTTTTTGTTTCTTGAATAATAGGTAATATAATCCATGTTAATATATCTTTAAAACTTAGATTATAGACTATAAGCAATTTGCGACATTATACTACCGACAATTATTTTTAATGTAGGTGCCGACTCTAGTCTGTTAATGCCTACCTGCGAGTTATTTTATTGTGACAGTAAAGGTGAAACAGCAGCCATGTCGTTAAGTCACAGGAGGTTCCATGGTAGAATGATACAGTAACAAAACGACACATGACATAAAGACACATGACAGAACAACACAGAAAATACATCACACGCCTAAAACGAAACATACCACAAACGGGGCATGAAAAAACATCAAAAACATCTTGTCTTGTAATGTTTTTTATTGTCATGTACCCACCGTCCTGTGATGTTTTGCCGTGGTGATTTTATGCCATGTGATGTTCTGTCATCAGCTGTTGTATTGTTCGCAACTAACGCAACTAAGCTGCAGATATAGTGTAACTTCTTGCCACGTTATCCCCGAAGGGGTCGCATGTGGCAAGTTGAACCTATTTATTTTTACAGGTAAGGGAGCCGGCTTTACGCCAATCACTTCAGTTGAAGTGGGGGTTTCCCAGCTCCCGAGGGGGCTGGTATTCATTTCTTGTGAAGGCTGAGTAAACCTTGCCGGTATTTTTTGAGGTTTGAAATAAACACCGAAACGCGAAATCATTTTTGACACCCTCGGTGGGATTCGAGCCCGAGCCCGGAATGCAAGGACTCTACCAACTGAGCTATCGACCGGACTCGTCGTTCTTTCATGTGTTGTTTTTTCATGTGTTGTTTGGTCATATGTCATGTTGCGTCATGTCATGTGTCTCTATGTCACGCGTCGTTTTGTCACTGTGCGTCATGTCATGTGTCTTTATGTCACGCGTCGTTTTGTCACTGTGCGTCATGTCATGTGTCTTTATGTCACGCGTCGTTTTGTCACTGTGCGTCATGTCATGTGTCTTTATGTCACGCGTCGTTTTGTCACTGTGCGTCATGTCATGTGTCTTTATGTCACGCGTCGTTTTGTCACTGTGCGTCATGTCATGTGTCTTTATGTCACGCGTCGTTTTGTCACTGTACGTCATGTCATGTGTGTCTTTATGTCACGCGTCGTTTTGTCACTGTGCGTCATGTCATATTGTGTCTTTATGTCACGCGTCGTTTTGTCACTGTGCCTTTCTAACCTGTCAACGACACAGAAGCCGGGGATATCTTGGCAAAAGTTAACGTGCTTAGAGCGCCATGAAAAGCCAGATTTTTTGTTGTTGTTGCTAGTTTTAGTTTATTAGAGGGTGAGGACGCAGCTTTTACTGAAACTCTCTCAAAGCCTGTGTTGCAGACGTGAGTCGCCAAGTCTATACGTGGACGCCTTATGTGGAAAAGTTATTGCCAAAAGAAAAACTAAGTTACTTTCACAATGTTTTTGAACAAAACTACAGGTTGGCGTGAGGCTGAGCATCCAAACTGTAACAATAAGCTTTATTTCAGTGTCATTTAAATCGAAGATCAGCGATCGGTTATTTTCACTTCGGATGAGTCACAATAAAAGGAGAGCTTGTGCGAAAAAGGTTATGACTCTGGATAAAATGAAAGAAGTGTACAAAAACCAAAAAAAAATAGAGATTGATCTGTAATGTTAGCTGCTAGAGCTAAGGCTTTAAAATTGTTAATTCTTATTTTATATTGATATTTTTTACATTTTAATTTTGTTATTTTACTTAGTAATTGTTTTGTACGAGTATTGTCAAATGTAATTAATTATTAAAAAGTTTGATTAAAAAGTCTGTATGAAGCTGACCACCCATGTTGTAAAAATGGTTCACTCGGCCAATGTCACCTCTGTTTCATGGAAGGTCGGCAGGAGTTGTAGAGCGTATGTCGATTTTGAGATTGGGTACGCGGAATGCGTATGCGCAAACTAATACGTGTCTGCTTATGAGAATGCATGTAATATCTAGTCTAATCTAATCTAATCTAAGTTGCAAAGATATGTTACATTGGAGATTCACATTACATGCATTTCCACAACCAGACACGTACAAGTTCGCACTTGCACGTGCCTCATGTGAGCCTAAATCATAAAAACCAATCTCAAATGGACATACACCCTGCAACTCTTGCCGTCCTTCCCTGTAACAAAAAAAAGTGAACCCTTTTTACAGCATGGGTGGTCAGCCGCATACCAACCTATAAGTCAAGGAACATATGTATCTTTAATAATATGAATCTTTGTTATTTGAAACCTTGTAATATGAAACATTATAATGTGAGAACTCTTAAATTGTCGTGTTGTACGTTTTTTTCTTTCAGATTGTGAAGAATGTGATTCTCAAGAGCATTTCATTGAAAGATCATCTTTGAATCAAATGGTATACAAGCCAAGCAAGCATAACAAGACACAAATAAAATACTGTATAATATGTTTGTTAGAGCTTTTATTTTCTTACTGGAAAATAAAGATTGAATTCTCATTCACAGTTTTTGGACGGCGCGGAAAATTATTTTTGTTTGCTAATTCTATAATTACGAGTTTCGTGTTTTAAAAGTTTTCCTGGCAGCTCGCCAAGCAAAATATTGACAGAGATGTCAATACAGAATAATATACATATCGACGGTTAAATGGCAGCAGGGCATATGCGACATAAACTAAATTGTTCAGTAGAGCAGTTTACAGTTTGAGATTGCAGAAAAATGCCATAACTTTTTTTATTTTTTATCATATTGCTATATAAGTAAACAACAAATACATATAAATTTTAGGTAGGTAGGTGTATTACTTATAGCCGATGAGAGTTGGAGTAATTATTAAAGGTACCTAGGAAAGAGACATACAATTATGTACCTACTGGAAGCTTTATGTTCTGGAAGGTTCCAGCAAAATTGTCTTCTAGTAACTTCTGTCTTTGGGAGTATAAAGAGCTGCAAGCGGCTGGTAAGAGTCAGTCGATATACGACGCTCTGCTTTTGAACAATAAATACATTGTAAGTGAAGACCAACTGTGAAGTAATGTAAAGTGCTACATCATAAATGTGAATTGTTAAAAATAAATATATATTGTTAAATAAATCTAAGTGTAAAATAAATATCAATGAAAAAAGACCAGTTTTTTTTAAATTTAAAGACTATTATATGAACAAACGATATCGTTAAAATAAAAAAAAGCTGTAAGATTAAAAAAAAAATAAAGGCATTTATTGGCATTCCCATTAATGTGATTTTACGATGTTTTACGATTTTTTTAATGTCACAAGCGCTTTTAGGACAAAAAAGGCCAAAACCTTGTCGGTTACACCAAAACCATGCATTGAAAAAGCAGTTGTATGCTTGGGTATAAACAGCAACAAAAATCTTTGTAGAGCTATGGGAGTTAGCGAATTAGAAAGAGCGGAAAATTTTAAGTAGGATGGCATTCTATAATCTAAGTTGTAAGGATATATTCATTTAAAGCTCTCAAATGCATGTCCACAAACAAACACGTGTAGTTCGCGCTTACAAATGCTGAATCTGTACTTACAAATAAAATTCAAACCTCAAATGAACACAAGCCGTGCAACTTTTGCCGACCTTCCCCGACACAGGGGTGACATTGGCAAAGTGAACCATTTTTTAACGGTATAGGTGGTCAGCCTCATACCAACCTATAAGTCAAGTAATTCATAACTCGTTTTTGACCAAAACGTCGCTTATGCCTTACTTCCTATTAACCGTCGATAAACTCGTACATATGTATTAGCTGGTCCGACATTCCATCGCCCATACAAAAGTCATTTTAAATCGTGTCTCTTGAAATCAGTCAAAGATAACTTGCAAGGGCGCTTTTGTGTATTGAAGCTTCTGTTTAAACGCATCTAAGCTACACATATAGTGTTACTTCTTGCCGCGTTATCCCCGGAAGGGTCGCATGTGGCGAGCTGAACCTATTTATTTTTACAGGTAAGAGGGCCGGCCTCACACCAACCACTTTCGGTTGAAGTGGGGGTTTCCCAGCTCCCGAGAGAGCTGGTACTCATTTCTTGTGAAGGCTGAGTAAACCTTGCCTGTATTTTATTTTGGGGTTTATTATAAACACCGAAACGGGAAAACATTTCTGACACCGTCAGTGGGATTCGAACCCGAGCTCACGGCATGGAATGCAAGCACTCCACCAACTGAGCTATCGACCGGACACAGCTTTGCTAAAATGGTTAAATTTTATTGAATCTTACTATTTTCTGTATTTTCAAAAATTGTAAACATCAGTTGAATTTTCTGCGACCGAGATCACAAACTCTGACGTCATCTGTCGCCGCCTCAGAATGTTTCTGACAATTGTGTCACCCCCGCCGCACCGGTGATTAGCCGACTTGGAAAATATAATTAAAAGTTCCACAACAAAAGACTAATTTTAAATTCTGCCAACATTTAATTACGGACAATTATTTCGGATACATTTTCGGGACTTTCAACATCATTCATTTTTTTAAGTATGATTAATAATAATAATAAAATTAGGATGATTCATTAAGTGAGCGCTGTTTTTGTGTGCATCACACCTCAAGAGCCCTCTGCGAGCTTGGTCGTCGCTGTAGAAAGCGCCAATTCTCAAGCAAGACCCAGTTGCTGTAAAGCTGGATGGAAATTTAGAGACCGGTCTTTGGTAAAGGTATATGGATTGTTCACCCAGCGAATTCCTTAACTTATAGGTTGGTATGAGGCTGACCACCCATACTGTAAAAGTTTCAGAGAAGGTCGGCAAGAGTTGCAAGTCATATGTTCATTTGAGATTGGGTTTTTATATTGTAGGTTCACATGCGGCATGCGTTAGCGCAAACTTATATGTGTCTGCTTGTGGGAATGCATTTAATATTAATCTTAAATGATACATATCTTCGCCGCTTAGATTTAGATTTTAAAATGTAGACACATACCGTAAATGATAACCAGCTTCTTCGGGAGCTGGGAAACCCTCACTTTAAGTGAATTGATTTGCGTAAGTAGTACGTTAGTACGAGTTGCAAAACTTGAGTAATGTAAAGTTTACGGCAATTATTAAAGAGTGATTTCCCCCAAAATCTACCATTTTTCTTTCTTCGAACTTGATTTTCTTCATTACTGTAACTCTTTTGCTAAGACCATAAAGTGCAAGAAACAAAAACGGCAGATTTTGGGAGAAATCACTCTTTAATATTTTCCGTACACTTTACATTTCTCAAGTTTTGCAACTCGTACTAAGGGTACTGGTCTCCTAATAGAATGTTTAATTTAAAAAAAAAATCTTACTTAACAAAGCGATTAATTCCATTAGATTAGACGAAAAAACCTAAATGTTTTTATTAAAAATCTGTTTAGTGTCTGGCATACAATCTACCACGCATTCCTCGACTGTTTAACACTTTTGCGGTAAAGCATTTCATGCGATGGTGAAAATAAAAAAAACCGTGAAAATCATAAATCAAACGTTTATAATTAATAGTGTTTTAGCGAGTAGGGCATGTGTTTCCTTTTATATTAAAATTTATCGTTTTTTTTTACTTTTTATAAAAGCTTGTTAAAAAATACTTTTTTCAAGCCTTTGTACCAAGTTCGCTGTTGATAACAATAATAATATTAGAATGATTTATTTGGTGAGCGCTGTTTTTGAGTGAATCACACTTGTTCCTTGGCTGGTTTGAAGCTGACCACCCATATTGTAAAAAACATGGTTCACTTTGCCAATGATTTCTCCCCTGTTTCAGGGAAGGTCGGCAAGAGTCGACTAGAATAAATAAACAACAAAATAAATAAATCTGTACCTTAGAGCATAAACAACGGAAGTCCACTTTTTTGCGTTTTTGAGTTAATGATGCAGAAATTATTATAATTACATAGCTGTTCTATAAGTGGTACAAATATTGGAGTCCTCGGACTCATAGTTACTGAGATATCAAGTGTAATAAATATGGGATGCACATAAAAGTGCGAGCATAAACCACGGAAGTTCCACATACGTTGTTCACATTACTTCATATTAAATAAATATTGATAAAAGAAGATAAACAGTTTTTACAGATACAAAATATCTCGTCTAGTTTAGAAGTTATGATGGTTTAAAAAAGTGCACATTTTCACTAAAACTCGTCTCCTGCACATTTTACTAAATGTGACTACCGTTGTTTATGCTCTAAGGTACAGATATATCTCTCACTCGAACCTACCTTACCTTTAGCATTGGAATCACACACGTTAACCACTACGCTACTGACAGAACCTATCAAAAAAGCAAAAATCTCAAATTTAATACCAAGTCATATGCGAGATACTAAGGTTTTTATTCCATATAAAACTTACGTACATTTATCTCAAAAGACATCATTTTTACAAGGGACATTATTTCCAAGGCTCATTTATAACGTGAAGAAGGTAGTATGCCTCTTTCCAATGATTCAAGTAACAAGACACCGTTTGCCATGTTGAAAAAGATGTATATGTTTAGCTCAGTCAGTTTTATGACTCTATAGTCTATTGTATTGCCGGTCCGTAGCTCACTGGTAACACTGCGGACTCTGAATGGGAAGGTTGTGGGTTCGATTCCCGGCGGAGTAAAAAAATATTCCATTTATATTTTCAAATTTGCTCTTCGCCGGGTTGAACAATTCATAAAACCTTTACCAATGACCGGTCACCAAAGGTCCATCCAGCCTTACAGCAACTGTGTCTTGCTTGAGAATTGGCGCTTTGTAGCGACGACGATTAAGCTCGTAAAAAGGTCGATAGCTCAATTGGTAGAATGCCGAGAGCAAGGGTTCGATCTCAAAGGCTTACTCAGCCTTCACAAGAAATGAGAACCAGCCCCTCCGGGAGCTGGGAAACCTCCACTTCAACTGAAAGTGGTTGGTGTGAGGCCGGCCCCCTTACCTGTAAAAATAAATATGTCCCGAAACGCTACATGCAACCCCTTCGGGGATAACGCAGGCAAGAAGTTACACTATATGTGTAGCTTAGTTGCGTTTTTTTGCGTATGACACTTCTATAATCTATAATCTAAGATGCAAAGGTATATTAACATTTAAAGCTTATATCAAATGCACGCCCAAAAACAAACACGTGTAGTTTGTGCTTGCAAATACTGAATGTATACTTACAAATAAAATCCAAACCTTAAATGAACATACACCCTACAACTTTTGCCGACCTTCCCTGACACAGGGGTGACATTGGAAAATTGGGATTCAGAAATGATTTCCCATTTCAGTTTTCATTTAAAAAATCTAAAATAAAATACCGTGAGGCTTACTCATCCCTCACAAGAAATGAGTAGGTACCAGCCCACTCGGGAGCTGGGAAACCCCGACTTCAACTGAAATGATTGGCGTAAGGCCAACCCCCTTGCTTGTAAAAGTAAAAAGGTTTCATTCGCCACATGCGAAACCCTTTGGGGATAGCACGTTAAGAAGTTACAGTATATGTGTAGCTTAGTTGCGTCGCGATTTTGCGTACAAAGCTTAGTCTTTGAAATCTAACAACGTTACCTGTGGCCAAATCAGGCCTACCTGAATGACGTCATTAACATTAACCGTTCTTATATGGGCGCAATAATAATTTAAGTTGCCGAATAACAGAGGTACTTAATGGTAGGTACTTTACTTACCTCTAGAGGGCAAAGTTTATAGGGGCATTACCACAAAAATAAATGAGTGCCAAAGAAATATTACCATTGACCTTGGCGCAAACTGTAGCCTGACATCTGGCGATCGCGGCGGTAAGCTTTTTATTAATTAGCGGAGACGCAAACCTCAAGGACTATGGTGCTCATTAATATAATAGTAATTAAAGATTCTCAATTATGATTAAGATCGTTAGACATTTTTTGGAATGAAAAAAAACGGATGTTACTGACCATGGAAAGAGAAGAACGATTTTCTCTACGTTTCGTCACAGTCATATGCGACGTCTTCAGGAGGCGTGTGTTTTCTACAGAGAAGAAACACGAACTGTTGAATTATTGTTGTTTTCTCGAGGCAGAAGGTTCTAGGTACAATTATTGACCTTGGGTGATGCAATATAACAGTATTTTTTTTTAATAGATTTGTGAAGAGGAATGCAATTCACATACTTATTCTGCCTGACCAGAAAAATGTATAAATATCATCAATTAATATAATTCATTACTGTTTATTGTAATGAATTATTAATTGATAATTACCTAATTACATCTGTTGAACCAGAGTCAAAGTTATGGTCAAATGACCCAAGTGGGGATCGAATCAATCTAATCTTATCTGAGCTGCAAGGATATATATCATTTAAGATTTATATCAATTGCATTCCCACAAGCAGGCATGTATAATTTCGCGCTAACACATGCCGCATGTGGACCTACATTATAAGAACCCATCTCAAATGAACATAAGCCCTGCAACTCTTGCCGTCCTTCCCTGAGACAGGGGTGACATTGGCAAAGTGAACCATTTTTTCACAGTATGGGTGGTCAGCCGCATACCAACCTATAAGTCAAGGAACCAACGTTATTCCATTCCAAACACGCTAGAACGATCGGCCCACTTGGCCCCCTCGGCTATCACACCGACTTTGCTAGTACTTTTGCTAGTTAGTAGCATTACATTTTTATTAGTTCACTTACTATTAAATTTAAAAAAATGTAATTTGTCATGTATGTTCCTTGACTTATAGGTTGTTATGCGGCTGACCATCCATAATATAAAAAATTGGTTCACTTTGCCAATGTCACCCCTGTTTCAGGGAAGGACGGCAAGAGTTGCAGGGCTTATGTTCATTTGAGATTGGATTTTTATATTGTAGGTCCACATGCGGCATGTGTTAGCGCGAAATTATACATGTCTGCTTGTGGGAATGCATTTAATATAAATCTTAAATGATATATATCTTTGCAGCTTAGATTAGATTAGATTATTAGATTAGATTAGATTACTATGAGAAGTTACACACAATAAAATGTTTTTATCCACGATTTCTCAAAGCAGTGAATCAGCACTTATTCAGTTTAACCTTTAAGGTGGCGATTTGGTGAATTTCCAAATAAAATGATTGTGTTTTTTGATTGGATATTTGGCAATTGGATGGCCAAAAAAAAAAACATCTAGGGATTAGGTTGTCGACCCGAAGTTTTGTAGTTGTCATGTCGAAAAACACAAGTTTAAATTTGGAACGCGAGAAAATTAAAACTTTGTTAGGAAAGACATTTTAGTTACTGGCAATGTCAGAGATGGCAAACCGAAAGCAAAATGGAAAAAAAAACATTATCCAGAAAATGGGGTAATGAGGTCGGCAAGAGTTGCAGGGTGTATGCTCATTTGAGATTTGTTTTTTTTTTATTTGTTGTAGGTTCACATACGGCATGTGCAAGCGCGAACTTGTACGTGTCTGCTTGTGAAAATTCATATAATGTGAATCTTCAATGTTACATATCTTTGCAACTTAGATTAGATTAGGTCGGAACATTCAAAAGGGTGCGAAAATAAATCTCATCACCCGGCCGGGCTGCTTGGGAAAAGGCATACAAATATTTCTCGTCGGGAAAATAGTTTCAAATTTGGAAAAATCCGATCTTATGACATCTGTTTACTCAATGTCACTCGATAGGCCTCGAACCGCCGTTGTTTTATTTCAGACACGCAATTCAAAGTCACCGTTTCGTCACGTTTGACTAAATTAAACGGATAAATATAATCGATGACATAAGTTGCAAAGATATTTTGACATTTAAGTTTTTATAAAAATATATTTGTAACCATTCTGCTCCTGAAGATGCCTCATTAGGCGAAAATATTCGAGCACAAAAAAGAAATAAAAAAGTGAATTAAAACTTTGTTTCCATTTGAATTTTTAAAATAACTTTAAATTTCATATTTAAAGCATGCCAATAAGCTAGCATGTGTATAAAATCTAAATCTAAGTTGCAAAGTATGTATCATTTAAGATTAATATTTAATGCATTCCCACAAGCAGACATGTATAATTTCGTGCTAACACATACATGCCGCATGTGGACCTACAATATAAAAACCCAATCTCAAATGAACATAAGCCCTGCAACTCTTGCCGACCTTTCCTGAAACAGGGGTGAAATTGGTAAAATGAACCCTTTTTTACAGTATGGGTGGTCAGCCTCATACCAACCTATAAGTCAAGGAATACATACAAAATAAACTAAACCTCGCATGAACAAAAACCTTGCAACTCCTGCCGCTTTTCCCTATGGCATTGGCACAAGTGAACGAAGTTTGTACAGCATGAGGTGCAGCCTCATTCCGTCCTATCAGTCAAGGAACAATAATTCTGAATTAAATGGTGTGCCTTCACTGTCTTTTATAAGAAACTTTCTAAGAGTTTATACGAAAAAGCGATGAAAAGCTTTATTTTGATCTAAAAACCAATCAAACTTTATAAAAAATACCCAACTTATGTCGCATAGGGTTCGATCCCTACCGAGGGTGTCTGAAATTATTTTCTGTTTTATATTTTTTTCACACCCAAAATAAAAATTTCGGCAAGGTTTATTTAGTCTTCACGGTCGGAAACCGGTCCACTTGTAGAACAGCTAATTATAATAATTTCTGCATCATTAACTCAAAAACGCAAAAAAGTGGACTTCCGTTGCTTATGCTCTAAGGTACAAATATAAGTTATCTAGGTTTTTGGCAGTTACTTCGTGAAAGTTCATTTTAATAGATTAAAATAAAAAACTTATTTGTTACAATTCACATGAGCTTTTATTATTTTTAAACACTACCGGTTTCGGGAGAAGCAATACCTCCCATCTTCAGGTGTAAATATAAACATTTATAGGCAGTTATATGGCAGTTACTTCGTGAAAGTTCATTTTAATAGATTAAAATAAAAAACTTATTTGTTACAATTCACATGAGCTTTTATTATTTTTAAACACTACCGGTTTCGGGAGAAGCAATACCTCCCATCTTCAGGTGTAAATATAAACGTTTATATTTACACCTGAAGATGGGAGGTATTGCTTCTCCCGAAACCGGTAGTGTTTAAAAATAATAAAAGCTCATGTGAATTGTAACAAATAAGTTTTTTATTTTAATCTACAAATATAAGTATGGAAACCTAAATCTCAAATGAACATAAGCACTGCTACTATTGCTGACCTTCCTTGAAACATGTGTGACATTGGCAAAGTTAAACATTGTTTTACCAAATTTAACTTTTTTTTTTAAATGAGTGAGTTTTGCATTGTATATCTGCTTTTTTAATTGCAATTTTTTTCTTTTTCTTTTTTTTAATTAAGCTTCTCGTAAATATATTGTTTTCACCATATTATTTAATATTTCTGATATAAGTTATTACCTTACTATACTTAAGTTTTACCTACCTATTGTAAATTCTCATATTATCATTTTGCACTAGCATAATATCTTTTTTATTCACTGTAATTTAATACATGTTGTTCTTTTTGGTATTTTTATGTGTTTGTATTATTTTTTAAACTCTGTATTTTTTTATTGTAAAAGGCACTAAGTGCCGTTAATAAATAAATAAATAAATAAATAAATAAATATGGGAGGTGGTCAGCCTCATACAAACATATTAGTCCTTTAAATAAACTCTTAAAAGACTCTTATAAAAATAACTGAAAACCCCTATAATTGGTTGAGAAATTCCACCCTTAAAAAAGCACCCTCTTCTATAATATTAATTTAATATGTTTTTCTCATTTTCCCCATAAATACGGCAATAAACGTCCTGTGAATTTTTATGAGGAATTATATTAACATCGCTTTTATGTACATCCCTTGTATTTTATTTGAACCCCGCACCATTATTAAGATATCAAAAAAAAAATGTAGGATATTCACTTAAGGGCTCGTAAAAGGGAATTCCTCTCTTTAGCAGGGGCGTGAAAAAAATATTAAAACGACTTGTTCTTTTAAAAGATTGCCGTTTTCATTATTTGATTATTTGATTCGGAGCGTTTGATAGAATAGCGAAGAATAAAAGGATACCAAAGAAAATGAAAATGGCGGTGCACAATTGTATATTGTTGCCGACCTTGATGTATGGAAGCGAGTCATGGACGATGAATGAAAGAGAAGTAAATAAGGTATGCACCGTAGAAATGGCTCATTTGAGAAGTATGCCAGGAAAAACACTGAAAGATAGAGTAAGAAACGAATGGCTTCTGAATGAATGCGGAGTATGTAATAGGTAAGCGTGGAAGGGGAAGACCTAGAAAAGAATGGATTGATCAGAGAAGTGAGATTGCGAATGAATGGAATTTACAGAGTGGAAACAAGAGAAGAGCATGCATGAAAAGAGTGATGAAATTAGATGAGATGAAAGAAGTATGCAGGGACAGAGTCAAGTGGAGGCACTTGTATGGAGGTACCGGCCACCCCTAGAAGAATGGCGGCAGGATACAAGACAAGACACAAGAGGGCCTTAGAATCAAAAAGGCAAGTGTCCCATAAATGAGGCTATCAGGGCAATAGTGGTGTGATCCACAATTCAGGTTTAGTGGCGTTTTGGCGTAATTTTCATGCCTTATTATAGAATCTACCAAATTAGAAGTGGTGTTAGATAGTTTAGCTATTGAAAAAGAGCTTTTCACTTTTGATTTGGTAGAGGAATGAAAAGGAATGAAAATTATGCCAGAACGCCACTAAACCTCAATTGTGGGTTGCACCACTATTGCCCTGATAACCTCAAATAGTCTATAGGACATTAGTCCAAAGGAAACTAGTCTATAAGACACAGTGTCCCATAGATAGTCGATAGGTCACTTTAAAGAATGAAAAAAATGAAAAAACGTATTTTACTGACCGTGCAAAAGAGAAGAACGATTTTCTCTACGTTTCGTCGGAGTCATATCCGACGTCCTCAGGAGACGTGTGTCCTCTATAAGGAGGAACCACGAACTGTTGAATTATTGTTGTTTGATCGAGGCCGAAGGTTGTAGGTATTTTTATTAACCTTCGGAGATACGTCCATAGATGTCGCTATAGCTCCAGTAGTACAGAAGGACGATATTATGTCTTCTTGTGAAATCGTCCGATTAATGATCATTTTTTTCATTCTTTAAAATGTCTAACGACCGTAATCATAATTTAAAATCTTTGATAGGTCACTGCCTTTTTGATTCAAATGCCCATAATTTATTTACTTTCATAATGTAAAAATAAAAACACAAAGTTTTTCTTCGCGAGTTGATTTATTTCCTCGAGCGCTTTCGATGTTTGCACATTATTATCAAGAGGACATTTCAAGCTCAACAACCTAATCTAATCTAAGTTGAACAGATATGCAACATTGGGGATTTGCATTAATTTTCACAAGCAGACACGTATAAGTTCGCGCTAAAACATGCCGCATGTGAACTCACAATATTAAAACCAAAATCTCAAATGGACGTACACCCTGCAACTTCTGCCGACCTTCCCTGAAATAGGAGTGACATTGGAAGCGTGAACCATTTTCTACAGCATGGTTGGTCAGCCGCATACCAACCTATAAGTCAAGGGATATACACAAAAAAATATATTTTTAAAATCAACCAAAAATAAATACCGACAAGGTTTACTCAGCTTTCACAAGAAATGAGAAGAAACCCTTCAAGTGAAATGGTTGGCTTGAGACCTTCCCTCTTACCCGTAAAATTAAATAGGTCCCAAATGACGACTCATACGACTCCTTCGGAGATAACTTCAGAGGGCTCTTGAGGTGTGATACACACAAAACAGCGCTCACCAAATAAATCAGCCTAATTTAATTTTGTTTTTTTTTTTACTCATGCAAAAAGTTACACTATATATGTAGTGTCGCGAACTTGAAATACGTACGTGCGCTTATACACGCATACATCGTATGACGGACTATGAAATCAAAAGTGACTACGCACACCTATGTATACACGTACAATAGAACCATCTAGGAGTAGTCCATGATTGTATTAGTGCATTGAAATGACGTTCTGGTGAAAGAATAATCTAGTCATCGCATCCACTAGATTCTAGTGGATGCGAGAAATACCCCTCCGGTACCTTATATAAGAGATCAAAATGGTACGGAGAGGAGTAGTCGCAGAGAGCAATTCGCTGAGTGATACCAATGAACAGCGATTGTCAAGTTGTGAAAAAAATACATTAAAAAAAAAATTATGGTTTATTAATTAAAAAGATAATCCAGCAGAGAACGTTGCGTTTCGTATTATATCTTGGAGTCCTACATTTAAAGACTCCTTAGCCCTGGTTCGGACTACTTTATGGGAGACTTGGCGATAGATTTCGCTCGGCTAGGAGCCGTAAATCTTCTGCAGAATGATATTATTTTCCCAGTACGTGGTCCTTCTTATATACAATATTGAATTATAGCGTCATGGAGAGTAAATTATAACTCGACGCTATTTTCGGTGCTTACAATTCAGAGTCACTAGTCGACTTCACTTTTCAAGAAAAGAAAAATGAATAAGGTGTATGCTTTATGATTTAATCTATAATTTAGTTACGACGGGTCTTCACCTTCTCTCAGTCTCAGCATTCATAAGAAATGAGTACCAGCCCTCTCGGGAGCTGGGAAACCTCCACTTCAACTGAAGTGGTTGGCGTAAGGCCGGCCCCCTTACCTGTAAAAATAAATAGGATCAACTCGCCACGGGTCCATAGTTCAGTGGTAGCACTTCGGACTCTGAATGGAAGGTTGTCGGTTCGAATTCCAGCGGAGCACAAAAAATATAAATTTTATATTTGTAAATTTGCTCTTCGCTGGGTTGAAAAATTCATAAACCTTTACCGATGACCGGTCACTAAAGGTCCATCCAGCCTTACAGCAACTATGTCTTGTTTGAGAATTGTCGCTTTGTAGCGACGACGATCAAGCTCGTAAAAAAAATATCGATGGCTCAATTGGTAGAATGCTTGCATTTCATGCCGAGAACAAGGGTTTGATCTCAAGGTTTACTCAGCCTTCACAAGAAACGAGAACCAGCCCCCCCGGGAGCTGGAAAACCCCCACTTCAACTGAAGTGGTTGGTGTAAGGTCGGCCCCCTTACTTGTAAAAATAAATAGGACCCGCATCGCCACATGCGACCCCTTCGGGGACAACACAGGTAAGAAGTTACACTATATGCGTAGCTTACTTGCTATTTTTTTAATGAGTGCGCTCTGTACCAAACTATTCAATTTACATTCAATTCCTTACCTGTTAAATAAATAGGTTCCACCTGCCTCATCTAATCTAATCTAATCTAAGCTGCAAAGATATATATCATTTAAGATTTATACTAAATGCATTCCCACAAGCAGATATGTATAATTTCGCGCTAACACATGCCGCATGTGGACCTACAATATAAAAACCCAATCTCAAATGAACATAAGCCTTGCAACTCTTGCCGTCCTTCCCTGAAACAGGGGTGACATTGGCAAAGTGAACCAATTTTTATATTATGGGTGGTCAGCCGCATAACAACCTATAAGTCAAGGAACATACATGACAAATTACATTTTTTAAAATCAAAGAATAAAAATAACAATATATACATGGACATAAAAAACTAAATCATAAAACCAAATTCACTTTAACAAACCCTAGCCGCCAACATCACAGATCAACCGCCATTTCTTTCTATCCTTGCATACTTCTTTCATTTCCTCCAGAGTCATAACCTTCTTCATACAAGCTCTTCTTTTATTATGACTCTGGATATTCCATTCATTCGCAATTTCGGATATTTGGTCCATCCATACCTTTCTCGGTCTTCCTCTACCACGACATCCATCTATTCTACCAACATATACTTTCTTCGTCAGTCTTTCCTCATTCATTCTCTCCATATGCCCAAACCATCTTAACAAACTTCTTTTAATCTTCACTTTCACACTTTCTTTTGCACCACATTCTTTTCTTACAAAATCATTCCTCACCCTGTCACTCCGTTTTTTCCCAATCATACTTCTTAGAAAGTCCATTTCAACAGTATGGACTTTACTAATTTCACTTTCATTCACCGTCCAGGCCTCGCTTCCATACATCAAGGTGGGTAAAAGTATGCCACTGCGTACCGCCAATCGAGCATTTTTAGAAATGTTTTGATTTTTGGCGATACAAGCTGTGGCACCCAGTACACACCTGCCCTTCATTACTCTTCTTTCAAGTTCACCTGTCATTCTTCCATCTTTCTCAAACTTACTTCCCAAGTATACAAACTCATTTACCACATCAACATTCATTCCGTTTATTCTAAATTCGTAGTTCGTATTTTCTTCATTTCTTTCAAAAATCAAAACTTTCGTCTTACTTGCATTCAATTTCAAATAATTACCTAGCAGAGCTTCGTTCAATCTAGAGAGCATCGTTTGCAATTCTACTGCTGAGTCCGATACAAGAACAGCATCATCCGCATACAGTAGAACACTCACTTTGCTCTCTCCTATCATTAATCCACAATCATCAAGTCTAGCATCTCGAACACACTTGTCCATGACTATGTTAAATAGCCATGGGCTCATCACACATCCTTGCCTTACACCCTTAAAAACTTCAAACCATTCACTATACTCATCATCAATACGAACACATGCTGTACTATTTTCATAGTTTGCATGCACCGCACCTAGGAGAGCCCCATTCACTCCGTATGCTTTCAAAACATCCCATAACATACCTCTGTCTACTGAGTCAAAAGCCTTTTCCAGATCTACAAAGGCCGTGAACAGCTTCCGCCTCACCGACAATTGTTTTTCAACAAGTTGTCGTGCCAAAAGTTATTTCACAAAAGCAATGTTTGTACGTTTACTGGATAAATTGTCTTATGAAAACTGAAAATTGATTGTAAAAATATTTCTGACAACTCTCACATTATATTACATAGCTCAGATTTTGCAGAATGTGATTCTTAAGACAATTCCATCGAAAGATAATCTTTGAATGAAATGGTAGGTAAGCCAAACGAGCACTGGGGGGACGATGCGACTCCTTCGGGGACAAAGCGTCAAGAAGTAACACTATATGTGCAGCTCAGTTGTGTCGCGTTTATACTTGGCGTATAGTTGCAGAAATGTAGCTTATATTTGGAGCGACACGTAGTGCAAATTTTAAGCTCAATTTTAACGACATTTAAAATAAGCGTATCGTCCAGTACTAACAGCTAGAAACAGTGAATTATAATATAGACGAGAAAGGTATGGATGGACCAAATTCCTGAAATAGCGAATGAATGGGATATCCAGAGTCATAAAAAAAGCGAACTTGTATGAACAAGGTTATGACTCTGGATGAAATGAAAGAAGAAGACCGGTCCGCAGTCCAAGCTGTAGCACTTCGGACTCATAACTGGAAGGTTGTGGGTTCGAATCCCGACGGAGCACAGAAAATATGCCATTTATATTTTCAAATTTGCTCTTCGCTGGGATGAAAAATCCATAAAAACCTTTACCAATGATCGGTCACCAAAAGATCCATCCAGCCTTACAGCAACTGGGTCTTGCTTGAGTATTGGCGCTTTGTAGCGACGACCAAGCTCGTACACCTCTGCGGCACTACAACAAGTGTCATAGACCCCTAGAGTCTCTAGAATCTAGGGAGTCTCCCGCACAGGATTTCTTAAGAAAAAAAAAAAAAAAAAAAAACGCTCTTCGCTGGGTTGAAAAATTCATAAACCTTAGCCAAAGACCGGTCATCAAAAGGTCCATCCAGCCTTACAACAACTAGGTCTTGCTTGAGAATTGGCGCTTTCTACAGCGACGACCAAGCTCGCAGAGGGCTCTTGAGGTGTGATACATACAAAAACAGCGCTCACCAAATAAGTATTTTAATTTAATTTAATTTTAATTTATTTATTTTGTCATGTATGTTCCTTGACTTATAGGTTGTTATGCGGCTGACCACCCATAATATAAAAATTGGTTCACTTTGCCAATGTCACCCCTGTTTCAGGGAAGGACGGCAAGAGTTGCAAGGCTTATGTTCATTTGAGATTGGGTTTTTATATTGCAGGTCCACATGCGGCATGTGTTAGCGCGAAATTATACATATCTGCTTGTGGGAATGTATTTAGTATAAATCTTAAATGATATATATCTTTGCAGCTTAGATTAGATTAGATTAGATTAGATTAAGTATGCAAGGACCGACAAAAATATTTTTTACTTTTGTATAGAATATGCTTTGTAGGTTTTGATTTTAATTGCTTAATTGTTTAGTCTTGTCTTAGTCTAAATCTAAGTTGCAAAGATGTGTATCATTTGAGATTCATATTTAATGCAATCCCACAAACAGACACGCATTATATCGCGCTCGCACATGCCGCATGTGGACCTACAATATAAAAACCCAATTTGAAATGAACATAAGCCCTGCAACTCTTGGGGTGATCTTGTAGTGATTGTTTATTTTGAATACTTAAATGTAACTAAATCGTAATCTTAATCTAAGTTCCAAAGATGTGTATCATTTGAAATTCATATTAAATGCATTCCCACAAGCAGACACGCATAATTTCACGTTCACACATGCCGCATGTGGTCCTACAATATAAAAACCCAATCTCAAATGAACATAAGCCCTGCAACTCTTGCTTCCCTGAAACAGGGGTGACATTGGCAAAGTGAACCATTTTTTACAGTATGGGGTGTCAGCCGCATACCAACCTATAGGTCAAGGAACTTGACTTGTTCAACTTGTAAAATATAGATACTGTGAAATAAATACAATCGCAAATTAAAAAAAAAATAACCCGAGATAAAATCATAACAATAATAATAATGCACTTGCACATTTTAAGAGCGTTCATCCCCAACATGTTTTTTTTTTTTTTAAGAAATCCTGTGCGGGAGACTCCCTAGATTCTAAAGACTCTAGGGGTCTATGCCACTTGTTGTAGTGCCGCAGAGGTGTACGAGCTTGGTCGTCGCTACAAAGCGCCAATACTCAAGCAAGACCCATTTGCTGTAAGGCTGGATGGACCTTTGGTGACCGGTCATTGGTAAAGGTTTATGAATTTTTCAACCCAGCGAAGAGCACATTCGAAATATAAATGGTATATTTTGTGTGCTCCGCCGGGATCCGAATCCACAACCTTCCATTTACGAGTCCGAAGTGTTGCCACTACGGACTACGGACCGGTCCAAGAGTTTATTGACTTTAGAATATTGTCTGGTGATTTTATAAAAATGTTTTTTAAGGGTTTAGTATTTTGGCTTTTGAAACTGACCATCTGTTCAGCGCATTTATGAAAAAGCAATAACAGTAAAAAAATATTCTCTTGGCCGTTAGACTTTTTAATATTTTTTATTTTTTTTTAAGAATGACGTTGTTTTCGGATGGAATGGAATAAGTAAGAATAGAAAAGAATGACGGTTGATCTGTAATATTGGTGGGTAAGGCTTTTTAATTATTTTTTTTCATTTTAATATTCATTTGTGTATTAAGCATATTTTATAGTTTTGTTTTGTTTCAGTTATTGTTTATTTACAAAGTAAAAAGTAATTTAATTTCGTGTTCATTGACTTACAGATTGGTATGAGGCTGATCTCCCGTTCTGTAAAAATTGGTTCCCTTTGCCAAAGTCATTCCCGTTTCGGGGAAGGGTGGCAAGGGTTACAGGGTATTTGTTCATTTGAGATTTAGGTGTTAATTTTGGAAGTAGGTATACATGCATGAAGCATTTGTAAGCGCGATATTACACGTATCAATCCAGATTGTGTTATACAGGATAGAGATGGATGGAAGATGATAATTATATATTTTTAAGTTAAAGTAAACACTTTATCATGTACTATTAACCACTTAATACTTAATACGTGATACGTATCACGTAAAACTTAATTCTTACCATTTAATACTTACCACGTACCATTCAATTCACAATTCACTGACTTTTACACTGATCACTTAATACTGAACACTTAATACTGACCACTTTATGCTTACTACTTACCAACTACCATCAACCATTCAATACTTTCTTAATATTGACTTTAATACCAGCCACTTAATTCTGACCACTAACCTTATTAATACTTACGACTTTATACTGACCACACACTACTAAATACTTAATTCTTACCACTTACCTTATTAATACTTACGACTTTATACTGGCCACTTACTACTTAATACTTAATTCTGACCACTTACCTTATTAATACTAAATTTTGACCACGTACTATTTAATACTTACCACATAATTCTGCACAATTACCTTATTCATACTAACGCCTGACCACTTTTGTCTTAATACTTTCCGCTTATTACTTAATGCTTACCACTGACCACTTGATACT
Organism: Agapetus fuscipes; assembly: GCA_951799405.1. Lineage (NCBI taxonomy): Eukaryota > Metazoa > Arthropoda > Insecta > Trichoptera > Glossosomatidae > Agapetus > Agapetus fuscipes. The sequence goes on along the minus strand of OX637352.1, from coordinate 1,210,547 downwards.
TACTATTTAATACTTAATGCTTAATCTAACCACTTAATACTTAACATTGCCAACTTAATACTTACCTCTTAATACTTACCACTGAATATATTTATCACGTCCAACTTAATACTTACCATTGACTATTTCTACTCGTTGTTATGCATAAATAGATTGAGACGGTGTCGTGTGCCGGTCATGTAAACTAAGGCTGACCCGGATTCAGCGAGAATACCTTCTGGCACTAATTACGAGTATAGTACGACTGGGTTGATTACTGCCTTATGTGGCAACACTGGTCAATAGTAATCAACGATATGGAACAATTAAAGATAGGTATTTCCAAAATTAAAAAAGGAATTTAAAATGTAATTTAAAAATGTAATTTGTTGTGTATGTTCCTTGACTTATAGGTTGGTATGCGGCTGACCACCTATGCTGTAGAAAATGGTTCACTTTGCCAACGTCACCCCTGTTTTCAGGGAGGTCGGCAAGAGTTGCAAGGTGTATGTCCATGTGAGATTCGGGTTTTTATATTGTAGGACCACATGCGTCATGTTTAAGCGCGAACTTGTGCATGTCTGTTTGTGAAAGTGCATACAATGTGAATCTTTAATGTTACATATATTTTGCAACTTAAATTAGATTAGATTAGATTAGAACACTTTTTATTACACATACAAACATTGCTCATATGAAATTACCTCTGATGGAGAAAGAATGGTTAGAACAAATAGGTGAGATTGCGAAAGAATGGAACCTGCAGAGTGAAAATAAGAGAAGAGTATGTATGAAAAAGGTGATGAATATTGAGGAAATGAAAGTGGTTTGTAAGGACAGAAAAAAGTGGAGGCGCATCTGCGGAGGTACCGGCCACCCCTAGTGGAACGGCGGCAGGATACAGTAACAGTAACAGAGATAAGACAAAGAAGCACTAAGACAGCGATATATTATATATTTTTAATTAAATTCATTCTATTTTTATTCAGGTAAGTACCAAGTTAAATTAAAGCACAACTTCTCAAACTTTTTTATTTTATTTTGTAATTGCCACTACTGTGAATACTCCTAAAAATGCGGCTCCATTTTTATGTGTCCGAAAAACAAATGACGCACGGACTCCTAAAAAGGTCACGTTGGGATTCAGACAGGCCCAGATTAAGACCACTGGGGACCCTGGTGAGGGAAAAAAGGGGCCCCTAACCCCCCTCTCACACCAAACCAAACAAAAACTGTATACTTATTGAGAACAAAATCGATTATTGATTGCCTTTTTAGTTATTTTTGAGAAACCTGAGGTCTATAATCTAATCTAATCTAATCTAAGTTGCAAAATATAAGTAACATTAGAGATTCACATTACATGCATTTTCACAAAACAGACATGTTTAAGTTCGCGCTTAAAAATGCCGCATGTAATCCTACAATATAAAAACCCGAATCTCAAATGAACATACACCCTGCAACTCCTGCCGGCCTTCCCTGAAACAGGGGTGACATTGGCAAAGTGAACCATTTTCTACAGCATGGGTGGTCAGCCGCATACCAACCTATAAGTCAAGGAACATACACAGCAAATTACATTTTTAAAATCAACAAATTATAAAATTTGTTGAATAGAACTTCGTCTTCGTCGTGTTCGTAGAAAAATATTTAGAATTATTTTTTTCTACTCCCAATTGGTAATTTACTAATTACAAAACGGCTAACGCAATCACAATGACAAACATTTCTACACCCGTTGCGTAATGTTACATTACGCAACTGGTAACGGTGTTGAAATGAAAATGTGCGCAAGCGCATTGTCAGAAATGGAACTATTTTTGAATTTCGAATATCAACTTTGTATGGGGCTTTCCTTCTAAGCGACCGGTAACAAACTATTCCACACGGTTTCATAATGACCAATCGACCTAATCGGTGTTATGGCTGAGGTAGTCAAGTGGCTGATCTTTTTAGCGTATTTGGAATAGAATAACGCTGGTTCGATCTCCGTTTGGGTCATTTTACCATAACTTTGATCCTGGTTTAACAGACGTTGTTGAGTAATTATTAATTAATAATTTATTAACAATTATAATGATGAATTATCCATTGATGATATCAATACCTGTTTCTGGCCAGGCAGAATAGGCTAGTGAATTACATTCCTCTTCACAAATCTATTTACAAAAAATGAAAAAATGGCCACAATCCCCATGGGCCACTTTGGTCCCGGAGGCTTCTTTTGATTTGGACCCCAAAAACAATTGACAGTTAATTATCTTCTTCAAATAATTTCTTTAAATTCTTTGGGGACTCCTTGGTCGTAAATGCCTGCCGGGCCTCCGAACACAAAAAAAAATAATCTTGGAACTATATTTTTCTAAAGCTTCTCGGGGACGGGGCTAGCGGACGGGGACGCGGGGGCCCTGGTTCGGTCGCACTGCTCGAACCGCCCTTAATCCGGGCCTGACTCACATCCAGTTGACAGCGGCGTAAATTTATTTTTTACTCATTTTTGGACTCTCCCCCTCTTGACTCTGTACTCCTACGACTCTTGGTCGGCTTGTGACTTTTTAGATTAATGACTTATACGTTTTTATTCCCATCCCCATTTATTTTGTTTTTATTTACTTTTCTTCATACTCACTGGCTTTTATTTCAGTCCATTTGGATTTTATTTCAGTCCATTTGGATTTTTAGTTTTATTCTTTTGGTCTTCTAATGGGGGAGCAACTTTTATCTTACATACTGTTGAAAACTCGAAAACAAAAGGTCGTAGGTTCGAATCCCGGCGGAACACAAAAAAATATACCATTTACATTTTCAAATATGCTCTACGCTGGGTTGAAAAGTTCATATACCTTTACCAATGATCGGTCACAAAAGGTCCATCCAGCCTTACAGCAGCTGGGTCTTCCTTGAGAATTGGCGCTTTGTTGCGACAACCAAGCTCGTTTTTAAAGTCCAATCGATATCTTAGTAGGTAGAATGCTTGAATTCCATGCGGAAAGAAAGGGTTCGATCCCCACTCTGAAACAGAAGTGACATTGGGAATGTAAACCATTCTCTAAGTAAACCATTGTCAGCCACATATCAACCTGATGATGATGATGATGAATAGGAATTTTCTGTGCAGTTTTTTTTCCTCTATTGCTCTCCAGCCCCAAAGCCACCTAGCTGCTTCATATCGGCTGGAAAATCATAAATTTTATGATGGATATAAAAATGTCAACCGCAGATAGTGACCACTAACTAGTTATTTGGATCAAACTGCTCCATGGGTCCGCTAGCATTTTCAAAAAATATATTAAGACAGCGCCTCTAGCGAGCGTTTCCGTTTCTAGATACTTTTGATAAATGCTTAGATTTTGAGAAAATTTGACCAAAGTTTTACGAGTATTTGGGAGTAAATTGTTATCCAGTACCCGTAATATATAACTTGTTATTTTACTCAACGAAAAATTTCAACGAAGAAGATTTTTAAGAAAAGAAGCATTTTATAATTTTAACTAGTGTACCCGGCGTGTTTCATTGAATATTAAGCGCCAATTCTCAAACAAGACCCAGTTGTTGTAAGGCTGGATGGATTTGGTGACCGGTCTATCAAAGGATAAAGGTTTATAATTTTTCAATCCAGCGTAGAGCATATTTGAAAGTATAAATGATATATGTTTTTGTGCTCTGCCGGGATTCAAACCCACAACCTTCCATTAACCAATCAAAAGTGTTAACCGCTAGACTACAAACCGGTCAGTAATGGATTGTACGTTTTTTTCTCTGCAACTTTGTTGGAAAACATGGTATTTTTGTTCACGCAGTAGAAACCCTATATCGGAAAATACAAAAATGTAAAAAAGTTTATTTTCGTCGGAATAAAGAAATATTTTCTCCTTACTTCTCGCAGCATTAAATATTAAGTAGCCATGACATTTTATTGTTATGTCTATAATATTTTAGCCTAATGCCCTACCGACTGACCTCTCGGCGAAGTTTTTTTTCTTTTTTTCTGTTTGTTTGTTTGTTGAGATTTTTTCTTATTTATTATCTTTTAATTCCATATTTATCCGAAAATATATATTTCCAAGAAGAATTTAAAAGAAAATCTATATTTTCTTTTTTATTTTGACTAATTTTACCCTTGAAAAACTGTTGATCTGTAATGTTAGCGGCTAGGGCTTTTTAAATTTAAAAGTATAATTTTATATTTTGCATTTGTTTTTAGTGTTTACATATAATATAATTTGATAATTTTTAAAATGTAATTTCTTGTTAAAAAAATTAAATAAACTTTGTTTTGTTCCTTTATTGTTTTTATTTTAATTTGTTACAAAAAACAAACAAAATACCGAGTTGACCGGTTTCGGCCTCTAGGCCATCTTCAGAGTAACTTACTTACATACATGAATCTTATATGAATTTTAATGTATTTACTATATCTTTGCAACTTAGATTATAGATTGAGAATTGGCACACGCGAGACCTTACCTAACATCTAAAGACTTCGTAGACTCTATCACAGACACTAACAAAGACACAACTCACACGCACAAACAAAACACACAATTACACACAGTAGGTTACAATGCTAGTTTGCTAGTATTATAATGTAATGTTTTTGGGTTCGAAAAGTCTCTAAATTAAAACATACAGGTCTTCTTTCAGGATCTTTATTTGCACTTAATTTATTTTTACAATTTATATTTATTTTTAACACCTTCAGTAACTCAAATTTATTTTCACAGTTCAGTATCGCTTACACTCTTCAATCAAAGGCGACTATCTCACTGTCTAGGTGCACTCAACATTACGCCTTATACACTTCACAGACAGAAGTCTCTAGTTACCAATTTGCCATCAAAGCTCTCGAACATTCTACCAACTTCAAGAGTACAAAAAGATCATTTAATTTCTAGATTTCTTAGGCCTATAATTATTGCTACCTACGGTGTACACCTATATTAATCAACTATTAACATAACAATATTATCATCTTCTCCTGTATTATAAGCAATAGTTGTATGCATCGTTTACAGCGTGTTGGTAATGAGTATGCCTCACTTGACTTGGTTCTGCATAATAATAATTATCATACCTATAACCAAGGTCTGAAAAAAATGTTTTTGGGACATCCATAATATATAATAAATTATATTGTTTTAGATTGTTATTATATGAACGATGTCTGCCTGGTGAATTTCTTTATTAGTGATATTTGAATGGTTTCTGAAGTTTTTATTTTTGAAATGCTTTTTTTTTTTTTTTTTTTGCTTCTAACCTACTGTTTAGTGTTTATATATGGGTTTATTTTTTCTTTTCTTTTCTTTTATGTTTTACCGTAATGTTTTATACTTTTTATTCTTGTAATATTTATTATTATTGTTGTTTTGTATAAACTCCCTTGATATGTACTTATTTCGTAAAAGGCTAACGCCGTAAATAAATAAATAAATAAATAAATAAATAAATAAATAACTCAATGGTATATAATACGACACATGGGAGCTGTGTAAGACGGTGGGAATTAGACAAACTAGCGGCTTTGCTGGCGGTTGATGAAGGATGTCAGAAGGGACCCACCGCATGTTGTCACGTCAAATATGACAACGGCCTGTGCGGCACGTGTATGTGTCAGAGAAATATGGCTCTGCTCGTTCTAAATATTGCAATATGTATGATATGCGGTGGCACTTTACCCACCTCCACCCACCAAGTTCATACAACTCATGCGGAGTCGCTTCACTTGGTGATACTTCACTTGCAATGTTTTTTTGGCGGCGGAAGGCCTTCCCGTTGAAGTTAATCAGCTAAAGTTACTCTACTCAAGAAAGGAAAAAGAGAATCCTCAAATCAGGGGCTAACGCATGACTCTAAGAAGTCCCACCCTCCCCAGAACGTCGAGGTTACTGAAGCTAATGTGCCTGACGGGAGCCCTTCATCGACGTGTATCGAACGAGTTGCCATCCGCGCTGAGCGCAGTAAGTTATGGGTGTACATACGTCAATATGTATGGGTGTCGCGAGGACTGACTGAGGGCTAATGGTCACCTCTGCCCAGTCTTGAGCCCGCGGCTGCGGACTCGTGCCAGGACTGGCAGAAGCGGCGGAATGCAAGGTAGTTGGCTCTACTGGCTCTACTGGAAGATCGAGGAGAGTATGGATGGACCAAATTCCTGAAATAGCGAATGAGTGGCATATCGCTCCCCCAGTTCTTGTTTGCCGTATACGCCAATCTTGTCAAATATGATTTTTTCATGCAGTTCTTTTATGAATCAAATTCTACACAATCTGAGCTAAGAAAAATCGTAAAACTCGATAATGTGAGAGTTCTTTTAAATATACTTTAAATAAATTTCTTGTTTTTATAAGACACATTGGTCCAGTACCTACACATGCAAACATTGCTCATGTAAAATTTTCTCAATGGCGTATACGGTAAACAAGAACTAAGGCAGCGATATCTATAATCTAAGTTGCAAAGATATCGCCACCTTACACCGGTCTGTAGTCCAGTGGCAACGCTTCGGACTCTTACATGGATGGTTGTGGGTTAGAATCCCGGCGGAGCACAAGAAAATAAACCATTTAGATTTTCAAATATGCTCTACGCTGGGTGAACAATTCATATAAGTACCTTTACCATAGACCGGTCACTAAAGGTACATCCTGCCTTACAGCAACTGGGTCTTGCTTGAGAATTGGTGTTTTCTGCAGCGACGACCAAGGTTGCAGAGGGCTCTTGAGGTGTGATACACACAAAAACAGCACTCAACACATAAATCATCGTATTATTATTTTATTTTTTAAAGGTAAAATTAAATAATTGCTGGTATACTGATTCAAGAAATCGTGGATAAAACATTTTATCGTGTGTAACTTCTCATAGTAAGTGAACTAATTATCAGGAAGTGCTCATGAAGAACTTCCAAACTACAAGATTTTCACACTTTTGTAGTGTTTTCTCTCGTAGAAAATAGGAAATATCGTGCAATTATTTGAGAAACCCATGTTACCTTTCAGGTTTCTAATTTAATCTAAGTTGCAAAGGCATTTAACATTGCGGATTCACATTATATGCATTTTCACAAGCAGACTCGTATAAGTGCATGCCGCGTGTGGACCTGCAATAGAAGAATCCGAATCTCAAATGAACATACACCCTGCAACTCCTGCCGACCTTCCCTGAAACAGGAGTGACTTTGGCAAAGTGAACCATTTTCTACAGCATGGGTGGTCACCCGCATACCAACCTATAAGTCAAGGAACACACACGACAAATTACATTTTTAATATCAACAAATTATAACATGTGTGGACACCAAAAACTAACAGAAAACAAATTATATATTTTTTTAAAAACCCTAGCCGCCAACAGCACAAATCAACCGTCATTTCTTTCTGTCCTTACACACTTCTTTCATTTCCACCAGATTCATAACCTTCTTCATACATACTCTCCTTTTATTATGACCTTGGATATTCCATTCATTTGTAATTTCGGAAATTTGGTCCATCCATACCTTTCTCGGTCCTGCTCTACCACGACATCCGACATGCGTTTGCAAATGCTGCATGTGTCTAATCTAAACTAATCTAATCTAAGCTGCAAAGATATATATCATTTAAGATTTATACGAGTATTAAATGAATTCCCACAAGCAGACATGTATAATTTTGCGCTAACACATGCCGCATGTGGACCTACAATATAAAAACCCAAATCTCAAATGAATATGCTCACCTTCAAAGCACTGCGTGGGAGTGCTCCGGGGTACATGATGGAGCTGGTGTCTCCAGCAACTACAACCTCGCGCGGACAAACACTGAGGTCAGCTGCATCAAGAAGCAGCTGCCTGGACATCCCTGCAATAAGGTCCCGCACTGTTTTTGGAGACAAAGCATTCAAGGCAGCCGCTCCAATGACTTGGAACGCTATTCCCGCCTCACTGAGGGAACTGGATATGGAGAGACCATTTAAAAGGGGTCTCAAGACTCACCTCTTCGTCCAATCATACGGACAAGCGCCTTTGTAGTGACACACTGTCATAAAAGGCGCTACACAAATATTGTCTTATCTATCTTTCATAAGCCCTGCAACTCTTGCCGACCTTCACTGAAACAGGGGTGACATTGGCAAAATGAACATTTTTTTAATTTTTTTTTAAATTTAAGTATTCAAAATTAATAAATTTATGACAAACTATTTTTAATTACCAAGCCGTTCAGACCTCAAATTCAAATTCCTTTGTAATGGAGCAAGACAACATTAGGGTCGTACCCCATTCACCGCTGTAGGGTCGTCTTTGAAGACTTAGGGTCAGGTCGTTGCTTGTATTGTCTGAATATTTGAGGAGGCGGCCTCCCATCCGTGAACAAGATGATAATGAATCTATTACTATTATTAAAAGCGATTAGACACTGCGAGGGGCATCCAGAAATCAGGGCTCATTTTATTTTGTTTTTCATCAATAATGTCGAATGAATGGTATATACTGTAACTCTGTCGCCATTCCGCTAGGGGTGGCCAGAGCCTCTGCAGAGCTGCCTCCATTTATTCCTATCCTAACATACCTCTTTCAATTCATTCATATCCATCACCTTTTTTCATGCATTTTCTTCTTTTACGCTCACTTTGTATATCCCATTCTTTCACAATAACCTCAATCTGATCACTCCATATTTTCTCGGACGTCCCTTACCTCTTTTTCCTTTCACACTTTCTTTGTATCTATATACTCTGTCAGTCTATCGTCATTCATTCTTTCCACATGCCCAAACCATCTCATCATATTCCAGAGTCATAATAAAAGGAGAGCCTTAATGAAGAAGGTTATGACTCTGGAGGAAATGAAAGAAGTGTGTAAGGACAAAAAGAAATGGTGGTTAATCTGTGAAGTTGGCGCCTTGGGTTTTTGAACAAAAATTTTTTTTTTTTAGTTTTTGATTTCTATACATATTGTAATTTGTTGATTTTAAAAATGTAATTTGTTGTGTATGTTCCTTGACTTATAGGTTGATATGCGGCTGACCATTCATGCTGTAAAATTGGTTCACTTTGCCAATGTCACCCCTGTTTCAGGGAAGGTTTCAGGGAAGGTCTATGACAACAAGTGTCATAGACCCCTAGAGTCTCTAGAATCTAGGGAGTCTTCCGCACGGAATTTCTTACAAAAAAAAAAACCTTTTTATGAACCTGAATTTCTGAATGACCCCCGCATGATACAAGGTATATCAATGATGCGGTAAGAGGTATTATGATGATGCGATTACAAAGCAGAATAATGATGCGAAATGTATTAGCACAAAGCAAGATCAAAACCAACGGTCCATAACTTCAGTATAATATCAAGTATTAATTTCTTAAGTATCATATCGCCACCTTACAGCAAGAACTGAATAAGTGCTGATTCACTTATTTGAGAAACCGTGGAAATAACATTTTATTGTGAGGAACTTCTCATAGTAAGTGAACTAATTATAAGGAAGTGCTCATGACAAAATTCTAAGCTACAAGATTTCACACTTTTGTAGTATTTTCTTTCGTAGAAAATAGGAAAAAAGGAGCATTTATCTGAGAAACCCATGTCAGCTTAATATTTCACTTATTTAGTTTTACCTTGACGGTTCATTTTTCCAATGTCACCTCTGTTTCAGGGAAGGTCGGCAAGAGTTACAGGGCTTATGTTTATTTGAGATTGAGTTTTTATATTGTAGGTCCACATGCGGCATGTGTTAGCGCGAACTTTTAAATGTCTGCTTGTGGGAATGCGTTTAATATGAATCTCAAATGAGATATATTTTTTTTCAATAAATTTGTGAAGAGGAATACAATTCACCAACCTATTTTGCCTGGCCAGTTGTCTTCAACGACATCTGAACCAGGGTCAACGTTATGGTCAAAGGGGCCAGCCGTCGCTCGAACCAACGTTATCTGAACCAAATACGCTAGCTGAACAAGCGTCTTGACCGCCGTGGCCATAGCATCGACGAAATATAAATATATCTTTGCAACTTAGATTTAGATTTAGACCCAGGCGGGGATTGAACCAACGTCGTTCTATTTCAAACACGCTAGAAAGATCAGCCCACTTGGCCCCCTCGGCCATAACACCGACTGAAATGATTTTGGTTTGCTGTTTCTGCCTCTACGGATTGCCTACTCCTCATATATTTATGAAGCACTGGTACATGCGAATCGTTTATTTAGTATGGACATGCTTGCTCTGTGTTCGCGCTATGCTGTGATTGATTAACAAGACTGTTCCGGTCATCTCCTGCAGTGGACCAATGTACGCATGGGTTCATGACAAAACAGCACACATGACAGTACATCCCATGACAAAACAACAATTAAAAGAAAATGGAAAAACCTCCACTTTAACTGAAGAGGATGGATTTTTTAAACAGTAAAGGCGGTCAGCCTCATACCAACCTATTAATCAAGGAATCAAAATACTTAATTGTATTATTTATTTTCACCAAGACTCTAAAGAGTCCGAAATAACTGAATTATGAATGAGTGTGGTATAGATGACAATGTAACTGTAACTGTAACTTATTATATAAATAAATGTAACCATTCTTCTAGGGGTGGCCAGAGCCTTTGCAGAGTTGCCTCCATTCTTTTTTGTATCCTGACATACCTCTTTCAATTCATTCATATCCATCACCTCTTTCATGCATTTTCTTCTTTTACGCTCACTTTGTATATCCCATTCTTTCACAATCTCCTGAATCTCAATGTAAGAGTGAATATAGAAAAGAATACCATGAGATGGTTCGGGCATCTAGGGAGAGTGAGCGATGAGCGCCTAACAAAAAGAAGATCTTGACAATTTTTCACATTAATTCTCAAAATTCAATTCAATATTATTAGCAGCAAACAAAATTTTTTCGAATGTCAACCATTCATTAAACAAGTTTTCCAGTTATCGCTTATTTTCTCCTAAGCCCCTAGTATAACATTTCATATTGCAACTCGATCATACCGTTTTGCCATTAAAACCTTTCATCTCAACGGTTCCATGTTACAACGACACAGTGGCAAAACGACTCATGTCATAACGACACATGACATAACGACAGAGGACATAACGACTCTTGGGCCGGTCCGTAGTCCAGTGGCAACACTTTGTACTCGTAAATGGAAGATTGTGGATTAGAATCCCGGCGGAGCACAAAAAATATACCATTTATATTTTCAAATTTGGTCTTCGCTGGGTTGAAAAATTCATAAACCTTTACCAAAGACCGGTCAGTGAAAGGTCCATCCAACCTTACAACAACTGGGTCTTGCTTGAGAATTGGCGCTTTCTACAGCGACGACCAAGCTTGCAGAGAGCTCTTGAGGTGTGATACACACAAAAACAGCGCTCACCAAATAAATCATCCTTATATTATTATTATAATGACACACGACATAACGACAGAGGACATAACATTATATGATAATACATTACACGACAAAACATCTCATGACAAAATAACACAAACATTTATTTTACCTATTATGAGTCATTTCCATTGATGGTTTTTCATGTGCCGTTTGTGGCACGTTTTGTTTTAGGTGTGTGATGTTTTGTCATGTGATGGACTATAATTGTGATTTTTTGCCACGTGTTGTTTTATCATGTCATGAGTCATTTTGTCACTGTGCCGTTCTAACCTGCCACCAAGCTAAACTACTCAAATGAGGCGCTATTTTAGTTTTCATACAATTATTTTAGAAACGATAATATTCAATCTAAGCGTTATGCTTTAAACTTGAGATTCTGAAATAAAAGTTTTCGAGAACGTTGCCAATTGCAATGGCTTTTAAAACACTTGAAAAGTGTTTAAACTCAGAGTTCTGCCAACTTTTGGCAACACTCGCCAATTTTCGCTTGATTGTGGGCTTGTAATAAAATGAGAGATCTGTAAAAACTTCTTAAATAATGGACTGAATGATTCAAAATTTTTCATACAAAAATTTTCAATGTGATCAAGATAATGGATTCAACACATTAATCGTCCACATAGTCTTTGTTTGGCTTATCTACCATTTGATTCAAAGATAACCTTTAATGAAATTGCCTTATGAATCATATTCTACACAATCTAAGCTAAGAAAAAACACGATTATGTAAGGGCTGTTTTTAATATTTTTAAAATCAATTTCTTGCATTCATAAGACACATTGGTCCAGTACACATCAGTGGCGAAGGGCGCCATACAAGCCGGTTCCCATCGACTTCCCTTTTTAAAATGATGTAACAAAGTAATTAAAAAATATAGGCACAAAGTAAAACAATATATTTATAACCAAAAAAACAATACATATTTTTTCCCCATTGAAACCATGCAGTCTACTTTATTATCATTTTTGCCTCATTTTAAACTGGAAACCGATGGGAATCGGCTTGTATTGCATCCTTCGCCACTGGTACACATACAAACATTGCTCATGTGATATTACTCTGTTGATGTTTAAGAATGAGATACACAAAAGAAGGGAATGCATGAAAAAGTTGATGGTTATGAATGAATTGAAAGATATTTGTAAATTCCTTAAAATAAAATAAATAAACAGATAAAATATAAATAAACGTCGGTGTTTTAGCCGCGGGGATCAAGACAGGTTATTTGGGACCGGATAACGCTGGTTCGAATCCCGCGACGATAACTTCGACCCTGGTTCAACAGATGCCGTTGCATGCAAACAAGCTTCTGCTTTCGCATGAAGACAACTGGCCAGGTAAAATAGGTAAAATAGAATTTCAGTGTTCTCGACGTTTCGTGGATTCTTATCCAACAAAATCAGTTCATCCTTGCCTTCCGCCGAACAATGATATGTCTCCTGAAAATAATAATAATATAAGTAGCCAACTAAGCGTCAAGAACTAACTAACGGTTTGTACAAAATCTGGTCATTATTTTATTTTAAGTTATCTTACAAATATGTCTGACGACCGTACATCCAACCGTAATTCGAATTGAAAGAGCTATGCTATGTATAATCTATAATCTAAAGTTGCAAAGATATATTCATTTAAAGCTCTCAGATGTATGCCCACAAACCAACACGTGTAGTTCGCGATTACAAATGCTGAATACGTACTTACAAATAAAATCCAAACCTCAAATGAACATAAGCCCCACAACTTTTGCCGACCTTCCCTGAAACAGGGGTGACATTGGCAAAGTGAACCATTTCCTACAGTATGGGTGGTCAGCCTCATACCAACCTATAAGTCAAGGAATATGAATAATAAATTACATTTAAATATAAAAAAAAAAAATGCATAAAAAAATGCAAGGATAGAAAAAAATGGAGGTAAATCTGCAGAGGCTCTGGCCACCCCTAGCGGAATGGCGACAGAGTTACGAGTGTTGTTATAGTTAACATAATTTTCAATCAGATTTTGACTTCTGTTAACATAAGATAATATGCAAAATATGCTAACAGTTGTTCATTAGAAATGAATGGAAATTATGCATACCAATTCATAATAATTGTCCATTGTTTTGGTAGTTTCCAATTATTTAGTGAAATAATTGTCTATGTTTCTGACAGATAAAATGTATGACTATTACCAGGCACGTGCATTTGAAAGAGGCATACACATGAATTCAAAATCATTGAGTGATAATATGGTGAAGTTAAAATTATTTTCACCCTAGAAAACGCCATAATCTAAATCTAAATCTAAATCTAAGCTGCAAAGATATGTATCATTTGAGATTCATATTAAATGCATTCCCACAAGCAGAAATGCATAATTTCGCGCTTACACGTGCCGCATGTAGACCTACAATATAAAAAACTCAATCTCAAGTGAACATTTAAGCCCTGCAACTCTTGCCGACCTTCCCTGAAGCAGGGGTGACATAATAATAATAATAATAATAACAATAAAGCTTTATTCCGGCCTAGTCACGCGAATAGTGCAATACGTGACTAGCCATATTAAATTTTCAGGTTATTACAGAGGAGATAAAGAAATAACAAAAGAAAAACAATTATGAAACAGAGAAAGGAAAATAAATCTGAGAAAATATAAAAAAGTTATAAGCCATATATATGTATAAGCTATATACATATATGTATAAAGCTATACTTGGTTCAACCTACTTCAACACAAATCTTCGTTAGAAAGAGAACGATGATACTCCGAGTGTCACCACACTATTGACAGTCAAAAGATACAGATTTTGGATTTTTTTTTCTGCATTGTTGTCGTTGCTAAAATGTCTTCACTGCGCGGAAATCGTGCGCACAGTCGATGAATTTTTAAATCTGTAAAAAATAAATAATGTTGCGAACTTGACATACGTGCGCTCATACACGCATACATCATATGACGGACTATGAAATCATAGTGACTACGCACACATATACATGTGAGACGGAACCGTCTGGAAGTGGTTGTGATTGTGTGTGTACAAAACATTTTGGTGGTGAAATAATCTAATAAATACGAGAAATACCCCTCTGGTTTATTATAAAAGAGATCAAAATGGTAAGTGTTTACGTAGTTTATTTTTAAGTAAAAAGTAACGTCAAAAAAAGAAAAAAATAATACACCGATGTACTGGAATGATCTCGACCTTTCTACAAATGTCTAGAGAGTGACACACCAAATGAACCTTTCTGGCAAAACAAAGAGCATCCAAAAAGGTATAGTTTTACATGTGGGTTAAATTGAACAAGATAGCCAGTTAGATGGAGACTTTAGGACGTTAAAAAATGCAAAAACTGTTCATAAGTCTTAAGTGTTTTTCTAAGATATTGTTGCGAACTTGAAATACGTGCGCTTACACATACATCTACACACGTACATCAAAGTGACTACGCACACATATACACGTGAGACGGAACCGCCTGAAAGTGGTTGTGATTGTGTGTGCATATAATGTTCTAGTGGTGGAATGATCTAGTAATTGCGAGAAAGACCTCTCTGGTTCATTATAAAAGAGATCAAAATGGTTCGAATTGGTAGTCGCAAGAGAGCAATTTGCCAAGTAACACCTATAAACAGTAATTGTCAAGTTGTGAGATGAATTCGACTGCTCCAAGGAATAAGGAAGTAGCTCCGAAATTTAGGTTTTTGACTTATTTCCATTTCTGAAGGTAAAAATCATTATCTTCATTCCAAGATGCCAGCCGTCTCTCCATCTCTTTTAAATTCGTTAATAAATTAATGTCAAAAATAGTTTATGCATTATTCTCCATAGAATAAATAACATTCAATTAGTATATAAGAAACTGAAGATGGAGAATGATCTCCGAAAACGTTTTTTCATAAAATAAATACTCACAGTGGATTAAAACAAAGTTTTTCATTTAAGTGTTCTAAAAATTAGGTATTTATATTTTTTGAATCAAATATTTAAAATGGAATTCCACAATGTTTCACCAAAACAATTTGAAAAGTTATTCTGAAAAAAGTTATGACTCTGGATGAAATGAAAGAAGTATGCAAGGACAGAAAGAAGTGGCGGCTAATCTGCAATGCTGATTTGTAATGTTGGTTTATTAGCTTGCTACATTTTTTTCATAAGGCATTTTTGACTTTTTTTGTATAGATTTATTTTTAAGGTTTTGTTGTTTTCTTATACTTAAATGTTATTTATCACTCGTATTCCTTGACTTATAGGTTGGTATGAGGTTGACCACCCATACTGTAAAAAATGGTTCACTTTGCCAATGTCACCCCTGTTTCAGGGAATGTCGGCAAGAGTTGCAGGGCTTATGTTCATTTGAGGTTTGGATTTTATTTGTAAGTACACAATCAGCATTTGTAAGCGCGAACTACACGTGTTTGTTTGTGGGCATACATCTGAGAGCTTTGAATGAATATATCCTCGCAACTTAGATTATAGATTATAGATTCAATTAGCGCTCATGCAAAACTATCTTTTTTGACTTAGTGCTGTCTTCCTTGGAGCAGTCGAATTGTTAATTGTAAAAATAAATTGTGTAAAATAAATTCTGTAAAAAAAAATCTTACATTTTTATTAAAAAGAGAATCCAGTAGAAAACGTAACAATATTCTAGACGGTACTTAAACAATTAAAAATTAAAAATACTTTCAGTGCCACCCACTACTAAAAGCGGTTTACGCTCTACAACTTAAAATGATAAAAAAAAATATATTGTTTCCGAATAGTTTCACAACAATTTTTTAACACAAAAATTGCATAAACAATGTGTATGAAAAACAGAACGTAATATAAATTTTACAGAGAGCGTGTGCATGCTTTCCGCCGTGCAAAATATAGTTTGAATTTTGCTGAACCAGGTATACACCTTTCGTTTTGTTTTCTCCAACAGCTTGCTGTATGTATTTTTTCTTTTGTATTTTATTTTCTTTATTTATTCCCCATGGTTTATTTTGGCATTTACAAATTAAATTAGGCATTTGGCGAAAGGCCCTTACTAATCTAATCTATCTAATCTAAGTTGCAAATATATATAACATTAAAGATTCCCATTATGTGCATTTTCACAAGCAGACACGTATAAGTTCGCGCTTAAACATGCCGCGTGTGAACCTACAATATAAAAACCCGAATCTCAAATGAGCATACGACTTTCCTTGAAACAGGGGTGACGTTGGCAAAGTGAACCATTGAACAGTGAACCGGATTCCTCTCCGCACATGCATATATATATATATATTTTTTATTTAAAAAAAAAAATGGATTTGTGAAGAGGTATGCAATTCACCAACCTATTCTTCCTGGCCAGAAACATGCGAAAACCTTCGGGCACAACGCAGCAAAAAGTTTCACTATATGTGGAGCTTAGTTGCGTTGCGTGTTTGAAAACGTTTACTCGACATCTTTGCAACATAGATTATTTTACACATAATAGCGTTTTATTTATATCAACAATTCGTTTTATGGAGTGGCCAACATTTGAAATGGCATGATTTAAGACGTGCACTTCAACACCCGGGCATTATTGACAAAGCCCAGCCGTCACTTTTGAGGGAATTATGTGCTTTTAAATGGCAAGTCGGGGAAAATTTACGATTTCCCCCGCACAATGTTTGCGCTAGTATAGAGGCTGGCAACACTTTAACTAGTCGTTAATTGCATGCAGCGTTTCTGCCCGTATGTTTTCTAAAATAAAACAAGCATTTACATTGGTACCTCAAGATACGAGTGCCCTTACATACGAGTTATTTGAGATACGAACTGTCGAGTGAGCGAAGTTTTGTATTTGATTGCGAGCTTAATTTGAAACCATCCATACCGAGAAAAATATGGATGGACCCCTCAAATCTAAATCTAAATCTAAGCTGCAAGGATAAGTATCATTTGAGATTCATATTAAATGCATTCCCACAAGCAGACACGCATAATTTCGCGCTCACACATGCCGCATGTGGACCTACAATATAAAAACCTAATACTCAAATGGACATAAGCCCTGCAACTCTTGCTGACCTTCCCTGAAACAGGGGTGACATTGGCAAAGTGAACCATTTTTTACAGTATGGGTGGTTAGCCAAATTTAATAAATTGTGAATGAATGGAATATCCAGAGTCATAATAAAAGGAGAGCTTGTATGAAGAAGGTTATGACTCTGGATGAAATGAAAGAAGTATGTAAGGACATAAAGAAATGGCGGTTGATCTGTAATGCTGGCAGTTGGTGCTAGGTTTTCTCAAGTTTTCCAGATTTTTGTACATTTTAAATTAGAATTTTGTATTTTGTATTTGATTTTATTGTTTATCCATTTGTTTATGTCTAAGATGTTAGTTTTTGTATATGCTCCTTTACTTAAAGGTTGGTATGCGGCTCAACCCTGTTTCAGGAAAGACTGGCAGGAGTTGCAGGGTGTATGTCCATTTGAGATTTGGTTTTCACGTTGTAGGTTCACATGCGGCATGCGCAAGCGCGAACTTGCACTTGTCTGCTTGTGAGAATGCATTTAATGTGAATCCCCAATGTTACATATATTTGCAACTTAGATTATATTAGATTTGAGATACGAGCAACGTAGAAAAACACCTTGAAAAAGTTGCAACTGGTCGTGCATCGGAGCAATTTAATGTCACTTACCTAACTCATTTACACTGGTCCAAGGAAGAAACAAACCTCTGTAACTGTAACTCTTTCGCCTTTCCGCTAGGGGTAGCCAGAGCCTCTGCAGAGCTGCCTCAATTTTTTCCTATTATTACATACCTCTTTCAATTCATTCATATCCATCACCTTTATCATGCCATTTCTTCTTTTACGCTCGCTTTGTATATCCTATTCTTTCACAATCTCCTCAATCTGATCACTCCATACTTTTCTCGCTAGTCCCTTACCTCTTTTTCCTTTCACACTACCTCTGTATATATACTTTACCAGTGTGTCATCATTCATTCTTTCCACATGCCCAAACCATCTCATCACATTATTTTGAACCTCCTTGGGCCTTTTTTTGAATCAGGCGAAAAACGCAAAAACCAGTCAATAGAAAAGCAGTGACTAAAAGTAAGCATACATTAGCATTAAAGTTGGATGTAAGTTGCATTAAAGTGACCGAAATACAATTATTGTACACTTTATAACTACTTATGTACAATCAGTTTTTTTTATGGTTTTACACAATATTTGCATTCATTGTTCTTATTCAAAAACACGTGACAAAAACGATTGGGGGTAGAATTTTACGGACTGGAACGGATTGATGGCATTTCAATTAATTTCAATCGGTAAAATTGTTTTGAGAGACGAGCAAGGTTACGGAACGAATTAAATTCGAATGTTGAGGTATCACTGTATGTATTTTGTTCTGATTTATTCCTCCATGTCTTTGAAAATATAAACTGAAATATTTGAAGTACTAAAATTCTGCCTTCGAATACCTCGCATTATTTAGAATTATTGTTACATTTTTCGGGTTTCGATCATAATATATCTTTGCAACTAATTTTAAAGATTAAAATGATAAAAAAAAACATACTATTACCTTTCTACAGTGTAGCCGTGAGAGAATGAATTTCTGACTAAAATCTAAATCTAAATCTAAGCTGCAAAGATATGTATCATTTGAGATTCATATTAAATGCATTCCCACAAGCAGACATGCATAATTTCACGCTTACACATGCCGCATGTGGACCTACAATATAAAAAACCCAATCTCAATTGAACATAAGCCCTGCAACTCTTGCCGACCTTCCCTGAAGCAGAGGTGACATTTTTTACAGTATGGGTGGTCATTCGCATACCAACCTATCAGTCAAGGAGTACCTACAAGCAATTAATACAATCAAATATGTATATAAAACAAATAAACTCTAAACAATTAAACAGTAAAAAATTAAAAAACCACAAAACATATTTTGACAGTTAAAAAAATATGTTGTTTTCTAATTTATTTAACTTTCCATTTGACCCAAAATTATAACAAATACTTCCATTTAACATGATGATTTCTTTTTAAAGATATTTATGCGTTAGAACGACATTTTTTATTCGGTTTAAAATTATTGTACATTCTTCAAAGTAACATCGTTCATACTATTACTACCTGTCAGAAATTCATTCTCTTAGCGGCTCCACTGTAGTTGTCAACACTTTTTGATTGGAAGGTAGGAAGTTCGATTCCCGCTGGAGCAAAAAAAATAAATACCAACTATGCTCTTTGCTGGGCTTAAAAATGAATCTGTCATTACCAAAGATCGGTCACCATAGGTCCAACTAGTATAACAGCTTTTAGGTTTTGCTTGAGAATTGGCGCCCTCTAAAGTGCCGTCCAAGCTCGCACAGGGCTCTCGAGGTGCGACTCACACCAAAATAGCGCTCACCAAATAAATCATTCTACTTTTGATTAGTATTGTGCCATTTTTTCAAGCATTTTTTTTTAAATGAATAAAACATTCGCGTCATAGAAAAAACTATAATATTTTTAGATGTATTATAAGACAACCTGCTTTGATTCTAAAATGTTTCAGATTTTCATAGACAAAGTCAAATGGCTCGGAAATTCACTCGCGCCGTAGAAATTTCACATTCCCTCTTGCAAAAGGCAGGAAGTCAAAGCCAACTGTACTTTAGCAGTCCATGCCTCCATTGTTAGACATGGCATTTTTTGTTTTTAAAAATATTGTTGATAATATTTAACATTGAATAATGTTAACATACCTTCCAAGATGCATTCGCATTCTTGTCTATGGTAGTTTTTGCTGCTAATATATATACATATATATATACAAGGATAATTTATTTATAAAGTACACATAATTGAAGAGGGCCGTTTTTGTGTGTGTCACACCTCAAGGGCCCTCTCAAATCACGGATAAGGCTTTTTGTAAAGATGCGTCCTTAGTGCTCCTTTAAAGACACCAACAGTTTTTGCCTTCCTCACATTAGGTGGTAGTCTGTTCCACTCCATTAGGCCCGCAAATCGGAAAGCACGGTCCCCAAAATTAGTGTGTGTCTGACGTGACAGCTGAACTAAGTCAACCACCCCACACCCTGCAGATCTGAGAGTTTGGCGTCTCAAATCTATCTCAATAGGTGAGAACATGTCAGACCGATATGAAGGAGCCGTACCATTGACAGCTTTGTAAACCATCAGACAAACACGGTACACCACCCTCTCCGGAAAACGAAGCCAATGCAGTTTTTTCAACAATGGAGTAACATGATTAAATTTGGACATCCCAAATATGAGTCTTGCTGCAGAGTTCAGCACAGATTGTAGTCGGCTGAACTGTTTTTTCGGCTGACCTATATACAGCGTTGAGCAATAGTCAACCCGAGACATCACAAAAGCGTTAACCAGGGTCCTGACCGCCCCTGATGGTAAACATCTCCTGATTGCCTTTATCTGGCGAAGTTCAAAAAACGAGGAGGATACCGTGTCTAACTTTATTTCAGTGTTTTTTGACAGCTGTTTCCTGTTCCGTCGCTCTCTTCTCTAAAACATGTCCGCCTGAATTCATCCAATTAAATAAATGTAACCCAGTGCTGTTCTTTGTGCTCATGCAGTTCTTTGATCATACTCTTCAGCTCTTCGATGTCTTTGCTTGCCGACGACATAGTGCTTATAAGCAAAGACATCGAAGAGCTGAAGAGTATGATCAAAGAACTGCATGAAACCTCTCTGAAAATTGGTCTTGAAATGAACATCAGTAAAACAAAAATTATGAGCCCAACAAACGAAAGCCTAAACATCAACAACAAACACATAGAGGCTGTAAACGAATATATCTACCTTGGACACAAGATCAAAATGGGAAAGGAAAACCAAACTGCAGAGATACCCAGACGAATAGGATTGGGCTGGGCAGCTTTTGGAAAATTAAAGCACATACTCGAAAATAAAGACATCCCAATGAACCTAAAGAGAAAGATCTACGAGACTTGCATCCTCCCTGTGACAACATATGGCCTAGAAACCATCTCGCTAACCGCAGTGAGCGTCCATAAATTAAAGTGCTCACAACGATCCATGGAAAGACGGATGTTGGGAATAAGTCTTAAAGATAGAAAAAGAAACGAAGACATCAGACACCTAACAAAAGTCACAGACATCATGGATCGTATTGCAAAATTAAAATGGCAATGGGCAGGCCATATGGCAAGACGAGATGACAACCGATGGGCAACGAAAATTCTCAAGTGGCGACCATGGGAAGATAAAAGAAGCGTCGGCAGACCACAAAAAAGATGGTCAGATGACATTGTTCCAGTCGCGGGGCGGAAATGGATTCAGAGGGCACAGGATAGAAAGGAGTGGAGAAACATGGAAGAAGCCTATATCCAGCAGTGGAGAGATGGCTAAGGAAGAAGAAGAAGAACCCAGTGCTAATATTGACTTAATGTGTTGAATAAATATTATGAACATTAGCAAATCATTGTTGCAGACATCATTTGAATGATTCGCCAATAAACCAGCACCGCAATTTCGGATATTTGGTCCATTCATACCTTTCTCGATCTTCCTCTACCACGACATCCATCCTACACCCGACAAACGATGTAAAGAGTAGAAATAAGTTTAAAAAAACATACTTCAATAAAATAAAAACTAACAATTTAAAGCGAGTAATTCGACAGGGGATTGTAGACAACCCACACGTGTATTTTTCCACGTTCAGTCACTCCACGTGCGCATAGTTGCGCGTGCAAGCTGGCCTGAATGTAGCGCTGTAAAAAATGAAAAATCCTCCACCATTTTTTGGCGGGCTTTTCACGCGCTTCGTATTTACTTTTTATATGAGAATTTAGTGCACAGAACAAAGGGCGCCCATTATATTCTACTATGTTTTTTTTTGCACTGGATATAAAGCGAATTTGAGCTCGCAAAATATCTATATTTTCCACGGTCTAGTGACCTACTTATAACGCTTCTAAGCTACACAAATAGTGTGACTTATTGCCGCGTACTCTCCCAAGGTTCTTTGCATTTTAACCGGTCCGTAGTTCGGTGATAACACTTCGGACTCTGAATGGAAGGTTGTGGGTTCGAAACCCGGCGGAGCTCAAAAAAACATATACTAGTACCATTTATATTTTCAAATTTTCTCTTCGCTGGGTTGAAAAAATTCATAAACCTTTACCAATGACCGGTCGCCAAAGGTCCATCCAGCCTTACAGCAACTGGGTCTTGCTTGAGAATTGGCGCTTTGTAGCGAAGACGACCAAGCTCGTAAAAAGACTGATAGCTCAATTGGTAGAATGCTCGCATTCCATGCCGAGAGCAAGGGTTCGATCTCAAGGTTTACTCAGCCTTCACAAGAAATTAGAACCAGCCCCCCCCCCCCCCAGAAGCTGGGAGCCCCCACTTCGACTGAAAGTGGTTGGTATGAGGCTGGTCCCCTTAAACGTAAAAATAGAAAGGTCCCGAATCGCCACATGCGACTCCTTCGGGGATAACGTGGCAAGAAGTTACTCTGTATGTGTAGCTTTGCTGCGAGTTTTTTTTCCGATACACCACATGTGACTCCTTCAGGAAAAGCGCAGGCAAAAAGTTACACTATATGTGTAGCTTAGTTGCGTTTTTACGTTGCTCATGAGAGTATCCTAACCTACAGGATTTCTACACTTTTTTAGTGTTTTCTTTTGTAAAAAATTGGAAAAATGTGATTATATCTGGGGAACACATGTCAGCTTTATATGTCACTTGTTTACTTTTACCTTTAAGGGGTCGATATTGAAGAAAATAGTTATTTTTTTGAGAATAAAAAGATTCCATTTTTTATTAAAATCTATGCAGATAACGCAGTTTATATTCATGAACTAGATTTGCACACAGCTTAAGTCGGAAACGTGTGAAATAAATTGTTAAACGAGACTCACACATGCAAAGATGGTGTTAACATATAATGCTCATATTAAATGCATGCTCATAGTCAGGCACATGTAGTTTCGCGCCTATACATTCTGCATGCGTGCATAAAAATAAACAAAACCTCAGATGAACATAAGCCTTGTAACTCCTGCCGCCATTCCCTGAAACCAAAAAGAAGTGAACCGATTTTTACAGCACGGGGGATCAGCCCCATACCAACCTATAAGTCAAAGAGGTTTGTGATTCACACAAAAACAGCGTTCACCAAAAATGTCATCCTAATATTATTATGATTATATTGATTGTAGAGGCATTAACTTTGAAATCGTTCATCATTAAGGATAAAAGAAAAACAGCTTTGTTTTCGATTACGTGAGTAAATACATTTTTTTACCATAACCGGTTTCGCAAACATCCGTTTGCATCGTCAGGTAGTTCAATTAATACTTATTAATTGTAATAATTGTACCGGAAATGCTTTTGATTTGTTGTTCACAGCTTAAAAGCTACTAAGCTACCATATAGTGCAACTCTCTGGCGCGTTTATCCCGTGTCATGACAAAATGTCCACTGTGCCGGTGTTAAAAAAAACCTGAAAGTTTACCGTATCGCCACCTTAAAGGTAAAAGTGCTGATCCACTGATTTGAGAAATCGTGGATAAAACTTTTTTTTGTGTGTAACTTCTCATAGTAGATAAACTAATCATAAGGAAGTGCTCATGAACGACTTCTAAGCTTCAGGATTTTTACCTCTCTATTGTGTTTTCTCTCGTAAAAAATAGGAGAAAAGGTGCATTTATCTGAGAAACCCATGTTAGCTTATTAATATGTCACTCATTCAGTTTTACCTTTAAGGCGCGTTATAACGCTAAATCTGCCGTTTTTGTTTCTTACAATTTATGGTCTTAGCAAAATAGTTACAGTCATGAAAAAACTCAAGCATATTTATTGAAAAAAAAAAATCTTAATTATAAAATTTAAACAAAATATATAACTCAAGAATTGCTACCACAAAAAAATATTTAAAAAAAACACGTTTTTTTCACGTTTTTAGAGTATTTTTCGTGTGTGCTCTATTTTGGAAATACCTTTTTTCTTTTTAATTACAGAACTACACATTGTTGAGCGGCGTTACTTAACATTTTTTTTTTTATAATGTCAATAGTTTTTGAGTAAATATGGAAAACTAATTAATGAATTAAATTTTAATTAAATCAAAGAACACATTTTATTTCATATTTACTCAAAAACTATTGACATAATAAAAAAAATGTTAAGTAACAGCGATAAACCATTCTTTCAATTCTTAAGTTATATAATTTGTTTACACTTTTTAATTAAGATTAAAAATTATAAACATGCTTGATTTTTTTCATTACCTACTGTAACTATTTTGCTAAGACCATAAAGTGTAAGAAACAAAAACGGCAGATTTAGCTTTATAACGCGCCTTAAAGTATCGATATATAACCGATCCTGCAAATAAATAGCTTGTCAATCTCTTCGACACAGTGTGAGCATGTATGGAATTCGTTTAATTTATGCTACCGCGTAGAGAAGATTAAAAATATTTTTAATGTACGGAATTTACGTTTAACTGGAGTTTATTTTTGTACCGAAGCGATTTATAAAGAAAAATTCAACAATAATTTATTTAGTAAACGCTGTTTTCATCTTAATCACACCTCAAGAGCTCTTTGCAAGCTTATTCAACACTTTAAATATAAAAATAAAAATATTAAGACGATTTATTCGGTGAAAGCTGTTTTTCACACTTCCAGAGTCTTTTGCAAGCTTGCCAATGTCACCCCTGTTTCAAAGAAGGTCGGCGAGTGTTGCATTCTTATGTTTATTTTAGATTGGGTTTTTATACTGTAGGTCCACATGCGGCATGTGTGAGCGCGAAATAATGCGTGTCTGCTTGTGGGAATGCATTAAATATGAATCTCAAATGAAACATATCTTTGCAACTTAGATTTAGATGTAGATAGCTATTTTGGTGTAAATCACCCCTCCAGAGTCTTTTGCAAGCTTGATCGTCCCTATTGCACCAATTCACAAGCAAGACCCATTTGCTGAAAGGCTGGATGAACCTATAGAGACCAGTCTTTTCTAAAGGTACATATATGATTTTTTCAACCCAGCAACGAGAGTATTTATAACCTAATCTAATCTAAGTTGCAAAGATATGTAACATTGGGGATTCACATTTCATATATTCTCACAAGCAGACACGTACAAGTTCGCGCTTGCACATGCCTCATGTGAACCTACAACACAAAAACCAAATCTTAAATGGGCATACCTCCTGCAACTCCTGTCGACCTTCCCTGAAACAGGGGTGTTATATATAATACAGGGGTAAAATACAGAATTCTAATTTAAAATTTACAAAAATTTGGTAATTTAAATTATGCTATATTTTTTGCTCCACCGGGAGTCGAACCCACGACCTTCCGTTTTCGAGTCCGAGGCGCTAACCATCTCATGAAACAGCGTTTGTTCTCGTGTCAGTGATGCTGACAGTGCAAAATCCAAACAAATGTAAAAATATGTACTTTCGTTTTCAGAATTTTTCTAAAAGCTAGAACGTAAAGATAACTCTTTTTATGTTTACTTTTTTACAACCCCAAGGATCAGAATTCCACCCTCCCAGGGGTTTTAAACCTTGGCTTCAAGGTCCCATCTAGGGGTGGTCTTATCGCGACCGCAATCGCTACTTTGGAAACCCCTGGGCGCCTTTGAATGGCACTTTTTAGCTGAGAAAGGCTGAAAAGACTGCGTTCGGTACGAAAGGTACGAAAGCTTTGGTTCCATGTTAGAAAGACACAGTGATAAAACGACACGTGACATAACGATACGTGACTTTGTTACGTGACAGAACAAAACGTGCAAGCACATCACAATGACAGTAATCATATGAAAAAACATCACAAGACAAAACTGTTTCATATGCCGTTTATGATATGTCCTGTTTAAGTATGTGAGGTTTTGTCTTATTATGATAATAATATTAATAATAACAAATTAGGTTGATTTATTTGGTGAGCGCTGTTTTTGTGTGAATCACACCTCAAAAGTCCTCTGCGAGGTTGGTTGTCGCTGTATGATCGAGGGGATCGAACCCTTGCTCTTAGTATGGAATGCAACTATTCTACCAACTGAGCTATCGACCGGACTTTTTACGAGTTGGTTTTCGCTACAAAGCACCAATTCTCAAGCAAGACCCAGTTGGTGAAAGGCTAGATAGACCTATGGTGACTGGTCTTTGGTAAAAGCAGATAAAATTTTCCACCCAACGAAGGGCCAATTTGAAAAATTAAATCTTTTTTTCAATCACGAGTCTGAAGTGTTAACCATTAGACTACGAACAGTGATCTTTTTTCATGGTGATATTTTTTCTGTGTTGTTTTGTCATTAAGATGCTCTGTCGTGTGTCGTTTTGTCACTGTGCCGTTCTTACATGTGTCGTATTGTCACTGTGCCGTTCTAAATTGCATTGTTCTGTCATGTGTCATTTTGTCATGTATCGTAAGCCCCACAACTTTTGCCGACCTTCCCTGAAACAGGGGTGACATTGGCAAAGTGACCCATTTTTTACCACCCATACTGTAAAAAATGGTTCACTTTGCCAATGTCACCCCTGTTTCAGGGAAGGTCGGCAAAAGTTGTGGGGCTTATGTTCATTTGAGGTTTGGATTTTATTTGTAAGTACACATTCAGCATTTGTCAGCGCGAACTACACTTGTTGGTTTGTGGGCATACATCTGAGAGCTTTAAATGAATATATCCTTGCAACTTAGATTATAGATTATTATAGATCGTTATGTCATGTGTCGTTCAGTCATGTGTCGTTTTTTTTTATATGTCGTTATGTCATATATCGTTTTACCAGTGGGCCGTTCTATCATGAGTCGTTCAGTCATGTGTCGTTATGTTATGTGTCGTTTTGTCACTGTGCCGTTCTAATCTACATAACACCGAAAGTTTTAAATGTCAAATTTTCTTTTGAAGAAAACAAAAAAAAACAAGGTTCCTTGGCGCGGCCGGCTACCTGAGATTACATTTTAAGGCTTACCCATTCATACTAATTACCTGCTAAAAGCAACGTCTGAAAGAGTGATGCTTTTTTTTCTTATAGGCAGGAGCGTTCACCGGGTAGAGGCAAATGAATATCAAAATAAGTATTTCAACCTTTGATGTTTTTTTGTTTAAATACTTTTGACCGGTCCGTAGTTCAGTGGTAACACTTCGAACTCTGAATGGAAGGTTGTGGGTTCGAATCCCGGCGGAGCCCAAAAAATAAACCATTTATATTTTCAAAAATGCTCTTCGCTGGGTTGAAAAATTCATAAACCTGTACCAATGACCGGTCACCAAAGGTCCATTCAGCCTTACAGCAACTGGGTATTGCTTGAGAATTGGCGCTTTGTAGCGACGACGACCAAGCTCATAAAAAGGTCGATAGCTCAATTGGTAGAATGCTTGCATTCCATGCCAAGAGCAAGGTTTCGATTTCAAGGTTTGTGTGAGGAAAGTGGTTGGTGTGAGGCCGGCCCCCTTACCCGTAAAAATAAATAGGCCCCGAATCGCCACTCGGGATAACGCAGGCAATAATTTACTCGATTTGCCCCCTTCTATAATCTATAATCTAAGTAAGACAGAGTTAGGAATGAATGGGTAAAGAAAGAATTTAAATTGAAAGAGGATGTGAAAGTTAGGATACAAAAGAATGTGATGAGATGGTTTGAAAGAATGAATGATGATAGACGAGAAAGTACATATATAGAGGAAGTGTGAAAAGAAAAAAATGTAAGGGACGACCGAGAAAAGTATGTAGGGATCAGGTTGAGGAGATTGTGAATGAGATATAGTACAAAGCGAGCGTAAAAGAAGAAAATGCATGAAAAAGGTGATTGATTTGAATTAATCGAATGAGGTGTGTAAGGGTAGGAATAAATGTAGACAGCTCTGCAGTGGCTCTGGCCACCCCTAGCGGAATGACGACAGAGTTACAGTTGTTTAACAAGAATTTTATACTTGGTACAATAAACACATAAAAAAATCTACGTTATAGCTTTGCTCTACATTCTAGCAGTATTCCGTGTTCAACTTTTTCATACAATGTAACGGCTCATAACTTGTAAGGAATTTCAGTAGTTTGTTCCTTTTAGTGCTTGTTTGACTTATCTACCATTTAATTCAAAGATGACCTTTCAATGACATTGTCTTAAGTATCACATTCTACACAATCTGAGCTAAGAAGAAAACTTAAAACACGATAATGTGAGAGTTGTTTTTCATATTTTTACAATCAATGTCCAAAATTCGACACATTGGTCCAGTACACATATGTATATTTGCAAACATTTCACTTGTGAAATTACCTCTGATGGACATAAGACAGCCAAGCACTTAGGGGACGATTAGTCAAGGAATTCATATCAATATATTAGTCATAGAACTCATAAACGTAGTAACTATGCAGTCTGAAATAAATTTGTGAACCGAATTCGCCTCTAAAAAATCAAATTCCAGTTTTCATAAGACACATTGGTCCAGTACACATCCATAGGATGAACGGTCCGTAGTCCAATGGTAACGCTTTGGACTCGTAAATGAAAGGTTGTGGTTTCAAATCCCTTGTAAGCTGAGGCACAAAAAAATGATTTTATTTTCAAATATGATGATGAAAACTTTGCATACCTTTACCAAAGACCAGTCACCAAAGATCCATCCAACCTTACAGCAATTGGGTCTTGCTAGAGATTGGAGCTTTCTGTAGCGACACCCAAGCTCGCAGAGGACTCTTGAGGTGTGATTCACACGAAAACAGCGCTCACAAAATAAATCATCCTTATACATATAATTTTTTATACAAATATTACACATTTAAATCAAAAAAACTTTTTTAAAACATAGTTTTATTTTCACTTAATTTTGAGTTAACAAGGCCTAAGCGCTATCGGACTTTATCCGTCCATCATCAGAGGCTAACTGAGGTTAAAGTCCGATAGCGCTTAGGCCTTGTTAACTCAAAATTAAGTGAAAATAAAACTATGTTTTAAAAAAGCTTTTTTTAATTTAAATTAAAATATTTTGTTCACTCTGTGAATGCAACAACTCTAGAAAATTTAAATATTACTCATGTAGTCGGTGTTATGGTCGAGAGAGTCAAGTGGGCTGATCTTTCTTGAAGTGAAATTACCTGTGATGGACATAAGACAAACAAGCACTATGGGAACGAGTTTACGATGGCCTGTTTACGGTTTACATTTTTAAAATGTTTTCTTTTTTAATTATTAAACCTAAACCGCCCCTGGAAACCACATGCCGCCATTTTACCTACGTGACATATTTATTTTAGGTACTTTAGATGTTTTATTTTGCGGCATGTGTAAGTTCGTGATTACACTTGCCGCATGTGTACATGTAAAAGTAATAAAACATACATTTCAAATTAACATAACGCCTGCAACTCTTGCCGAAATTTCCTGAAAAAGAATTGATCGGTCCACAATGAAGTGGTAACGCTTCGGACTCGTAAATGGAAGGTTGTAAGTTCGAATCGCGGTGGAGAACAAAAAGTTTTTTTTTAAATAGATTTGTAAATCTAATCTAATCTAAGTTGCGAAGATATGTTACATTGGAGATTCACATTATATGCATTCTCACAACCAGACATGTACAAGTTCGCGCTTGCACATGCCTCACGTGAACCTACAACATAAAAACCAAATCTCAAATGCACATACACCCTGCAACTCTTGCCGTCCTTCCCTGAGACAGGGGTGACATTGGCAAAGTGGCATGGGTGGTCAGCCGCATACCAACCTATAAGTCAAGGAACATACACGACAAATTACATTTTATACATCACTAAATAATAATATCTATGGACAACAAACAGAAAACAAATTCCAATTTAATAAACCCTAAAAGTGAAGAAGAATGCAATTCCCCAACCTATTCTGCCCGGCCAGAAACAGGTATTAATATCATCAATTAGTAATTCATTATTGTTTATTTTAATGAATTAATAATTACCCAATAATATCTGTTGAACCAGGGTCAAAGTTATTGTCAAGTGGGCTAGACGCAAGATTCGAACCAACGTTATTCGGTTCCAAATACGCTAGTCGAACATGCACCTCTACCCTCGGCCATAACACCCACGGTGAGGTTTGAAATAAGTACCGAAACGGGAAATCATTACTTACACCCTCGGTGGGATACGAATCCGGGCTCACGGCATGAAATGCAAGCACTCTACCAACTGAGCAATCGACCGGACTTCGGAATAACACAGGCAGAAGTAACACTATATATGTAGCTCAGTTCACCTCTGTTCCAGGGAAGGTCTGCAAAAGGTGCAGGGCTTATATTCATTTGAGGTTTGGATTTTAATTTGTAAGTGCACATTCAGCATTTGTAAGCGCGAACTTAATAATAATAATAATTGGACAATTTGTATACAGCGCCGTTTAGTGGCACTAGCCACCCCAAGGGCGCTTTTATGTGTTGAAGCTTCTGTTAAACAAATGCATCTTAAGCAACTTCCTGAAACTGCCAACACTGGTCTCTGTTCTCAACTCCAGAGGTAGACTGTTCCAGCAGGATGGACCAGCCGAGACAACTTAGACATGTTTGTTTGTGGGTATGCATTTGATATGAGATTTGTACGTTAATATATCCCTGCAATTTAGAGTATAGATTATAGTTGCGTTTTATATACATCAGATGCTGTTTGATATTGGATTACTCACACCGACAATTATAATCAAATATTGCTAATGTCGTGACCTTGATTGGTATATTGCAAAGCCATGTTTTCCATTTGCAATTTTACGCTCGCTCTAAAGCAATAACACAATCTTTATACACCAGATGTTGTGGAAACACAGATGGCAGTAACAATTATATCAATAAACACACAATTCTAATAATGATTAAAAGAAGTATGCCAAGATGGTTTGGACATATGGAGAGAATGAGTGATGAAAGACTGACGAAGAAAGTATATGCTGCAAGAATAGATGGATGTCGTGGTAGAGGAAGACCAAAAAAAGGTATTGATTAACCAAGTTTCCGAAACAGCGAATGAATGGCATATCCAGAGTTATTATAGAAGGAGAGCTTGTATTGAAAAGGTTATGACTCTGGATGAAATGAAAGAAGTATGCAAGGACCGAAGACAATGGCGGTTGAAAAATATTTTTCACTTTTGTAGGTTTTAATTTTAGTGTTTAATTGTTTAGTATTCGTTTGTTTTATAAACTTAAATGTAATTCATTGTTTCTATTCCATGATTTATAGGTTGGTATGAGGCTGACCACCCATACTGTAAAAACTGGTTCACTTTGCTATATACATTTAACTTTGCGGTATACCTTTCTTGTCTTCCTGTACCACGACATCCAGGTCAGATATAATAATTTTCGCTGACGATGTAAACCTTATCAAGACGGTCAGAAGTCATGTAGATGTAGTTGATCTACAAAATGATCTGACTTCGGTCAACGACTGGAGCAGGCAGAACAAATTACTGTAAAACCTTAAAAAATGTCAGATAATGTATTTTACGCGAGTTTCAAGTCCTTTCACCCATGACTACTTTATTTCCAACGAGCTTGTTACTAGAGTGAGCTCAGTTAGGGACTTGGGCGTGGTCTTCGACACCCAGCTCAACTTCCATACCCAGATCAGTAACGTAAGGGACAAGACTTAACAGCGCTTGGGTTTTGTCATCCGTAATACGCAGATGTTATCTGACAATGCAACTCAGATATTATACACTGCACTAGTGCGTAGTATTCTCGAATCCAATGCACCGATCTGGGCTCCACATGAAAATAAATACATCATAATGCTAGAACAGGTGCAAAAAGTATTTTTGAGGCATCATTACAAAGTGTTGTATGGATACTATCCCTTTATGTATCCCACCGCTTTCTTGCAGGGACATCTTGGTTTCGACTCCTTATTCCTTAGAAGGCAACTTTCTCTTGCCAAATTCATTATCAAACTCCTCAGGAACGAGGTTGACTGCATGGAATTGAGCGGGCGTGTTTTGACGCTCTATGTGTTCTGACTACTAGTGAAAGGATTTCCGATATACAGTCCGGTTTTATGGCCGATAGAGGCTGTGTTGATCAGATTTTTACTCTACGACAACTTGTTGAAAAACAATTGTCGGTGAGGCGGAAGCTGTTCACGGCCTTTGTAGATCTGGAAAAAGCTTTTGACTCAGTGGACAGAGGTATGTTATGGGATGTTTTGAAAGCATACGGAGTGAATGGGGCTCTCCTAGGTGCGGTGCATGCAAACTATGAAAATAGTAAGGCATGTGTCCGTATTGATGGTGAGTATAGTGAGTGGTTTGAAGTGTATAAGGGTGTGAGGCAAGGATGTGTGATGAGTCCATGGCTATTTAACATAGTTATGGACAAGTGTGTCAGGGATGCTAGACTTAATGATTGTGGATTGATGATAGGAGAGAGCAAAGTGAGTGTTCTACTGTATGCAGATGATGCAGTTCTTGTATCTGATTCTGCAGTAGAATTGCAAACAATGCTCTCTAGATTGAATGAAGCTTTGTTAGGTAACCATTTGAAGTTGAATGCAAGTAAGACGAAAGTATTGATTTTTGAAAGAGATGATGAAAATATGAATTATGAATTTAAGATTAATGGAATGAATGTTGATGTCGTAAATGAGTTTGTATACCTGGGAAGTAAGTTTGAAAAAGATGGAAGAATGACCGGTGAATTTGAAAGAAGAGTAATGAAGGGCAGGTGTGTACTGGGTGCCACAGCTTGTATCGCCAAAAATCAAAACATATCAAAAAATGCTCGATTGGCGGTGCACGGTGGTATACTAGTGCCCACCTTGATGTATGGAAGTGAAGCCTGGACGGTGAGTGAAAGGGAAATTAGTAAAGTCCATACAGTAGAAATGGACTATCTAAGAAGTATGATTGGGAAAAAACGAAGTGACAGGGTGAGGAATGATTTTGTAAGAGAAGAATGTGGTGTAAGGGAAAGTGTGAAAGTGAAGATTAAAAGAAGTATGTTAAGATGGTTCGGGCACATGGAGAGAATGAGTGATGAAAGATTGACGAAGAAAGTATATGTTGCTAGAATAGATGGATGTCGTGGAAGAGGAAGACCGAGAAAGGTATGGATGGACCAAATTTTCGAAATAGCGAGTGAATGGGATATCCAGAGTCATAATAAAAGGAGAGCTTGTATGAAAAAAGTTATGACTCTGGATGAAATGAAAGAAGTATGCAAGGACAGGAAGAAGTGGCGGCTAATCTGCAATGCTGATTTTTAATGTTGGTTTATTGGCTTGCTACATTTTTTGCATAAGACATTTTTTACTTTTTTTGTATAGATTTATTTTTAAGGTTTTGTTGTTTTCTTATACTTAAATGTTATTTAATAATAATAAATAATAACAGGCTGATTTATTTTAAATTACACATGATAAGAGAGCGCCGTTTTTGTGTGTGTCACACCTCAAGGGCCCTCTCCGATCATGGATAAGACTTTCTAAACAAGTGTGCCTTGAGTGCTCCTCGAAATACACTCACAGATTTGGAGTTCTTCACTCCGGGTGGCAGTCTGTTCCACTCCACCGGCCCCGCAACACGGAAAGCGCGGTCTCCGAAGTTTGTACGAATCTGACGGCGCGGCTGAACCAAATTGACTACTCCATCACCCGCAGATCTGAGTGTCTGCCTCCTAACACCCATTTCAACAGGTGAAATCATATCAGCCAGATAAGGTGGGGCCAAGCCATTGATGGCTTTATATACCATTAAACAAACACGGAAGACCACCCTCTCCGGGAAACGAAGCCAATGAAGTTTTTTTAACAGCGGGGTGATGTGAGCGAATTTGGGAATCCCGAATATGAGTCTTGCTGCCGAATTCAACACAGATTGAAAGCGATTAAACTGTTTCTTCGGCTGACCACTATAAAGCGTCGAGCAATAGTCAATCCGAGACATCACAAACGCACTCACAAGGGTCTTAACCGCATCTGACGGCAGACATTTTCTTATTGCCTTTATTTGGCGAAGCGAAAAAAAAGAAGAAGCTATTGTGGCATCTATTTGCCTATCCAGTGTCAGGTTACGATCCAGTAAGACTCCTAGAAGTCTTACCGAATCAGAAGGCTGGATTAGCTTACCTCCTATGGAGAGTGGTATTCTATTCACCAGAAGGTGGTCACGCCTCGATGTGGCTGCCCAGAGTAATTTATTACTCGTATTCCTTGACTTATAGGTTGGTATGAGGCTGACCACCCATACTGTAAAAATGGTTCACTTTGCCAATGTCACCCCTGTTTCAGGGAATGTCGGCAAGAGTTGCAGGGCTTATGTTCATTTGAGGTTTGGATTTTATTTGTAAGTACACAATCAGCATTTGTAAGCGCGAACTACACGTGTTTGTTTGTGGGCATACATCTGAGAGCTTTGAACTTAGATTATAGATTATAGATGTGCCTGACTCCTTTACTAGAGCCCGGTCGCATAGGCTCTTTAGCGTTACCTCGAGCCGGACTAATCTCCTCCGTAACTCATTTGTTTCATCGTGCGCACGCGCTGATCTATGATCTGATGTCGTCATCGCCGAATATGGATATATTTTATTCCGGAACGCATGAGTTGATGCATGAGTGGAAGGTTTTGTTAGAAAGACGTATGCTTGAGTAATATTTAAGATAAGTTAAATATATTATGTTTTATGTTAAGTAAATATAGTATGATATGATATTTAGCGCTATGGTCCTTGTACTGTTAAGTTAAATGTATTGCTATTGTAAATAAATAAATAAATAAATCCATACTGTATAAAAATGGTTCACTTAAAACTACCCTCTATAATGTATAATCTAAATTGCAAAGATATATTATAATATACTGGTACAACCTTTTTATAGTTTTGTTTCCTTAACTGCCTGTCTCGATTTAAACAAGCCATTTTGCATACCTTTCGAGAACCTTTTTCAGAACAAATCCTCTGGTAGAACCTCCAGGTGACAACTCCATTGTGACCTTCTTCTCTGTCAGCCCCATCTCAAGGAGCACAAGAACAAACCTTTTTTTCTCAAGGTTCACATCTGTTTGAATTGACAGGGCCCATTAGTGGGACCCTTCCATCTTAATATAGACAGAAATTGAAATATATATACAAAGCTAGTTTTGTTAATATTATTGAGATACAAGAGAAAACTATATAAGCTCATAAATAAAAGTACTTTTTTTAATTTAAATAGATATTCAAAGTGTATTTAAAATTCACTTTTTGGGCTAATTTTGTACTCTTTCAGGTTTATTCATTCATCATCATCATCATTGGCACGACAACCCGGGGTGGGTCTTGGCCTCCCTCAGCTACCACTGCCAGCGCTGTCTATCCAACGTCTTCCTCCTCCAGTCCCACATTCCCACTGCACGGCAATCCGCC
Source organism: Agapetus fuscipes (assembly GCA_951799405.1). Classification (NCBI taxonomy): domain Eukaryota; kingdom Metazoa; phylum Arthropoda; class Insecta; order Trichoptera; family Glossosomatidae; genus Agapetus; species Agapetus fuscipes. The sequence continues at coordinate 1,174,829 of OX637352.1, read as the reverse complement.
ACCACTCCATCCAGCCATCTTGAACGTGGTCTTCCCACTGTCCGGCGTCCCTCCGGGTTCGTCATCACAATCGTCATATGAGTTAAACTAGTCTATAGTTAAACGGACAGGTTGCTAGGGAAAAAACAAACACAGGCAAACTAACAGGTCCGTAGTTTAGTGATTAACGCTTCAGACTCGAACCCCGAAGACCGTGATTTTGATTCCGGGAAGGATTTGCTAGGTTGAAAATTTCATGTGCCTTTACCAAAGAATGTTTACCAAAGATCCATCCAGCCTTACAGCAACTAGGTCTTGCTTAAGTAGTTGTCGCTCTACCGACGACCAAGCTCGCGCAGGGCTGTTGAGGTGTTATTAACGCAAAAACAGCGCTCACCAAAGAAATCATAAATATGCTTATTATATTTTAAATATTAAGTTTGGTCGATAGCTCAGTGGGTAGAGTGCTTGCATTATATGTCAAAAATTAGGGTTCGAATCCCACCGAAAGTGTCAGAAATTATCTTTCGTTTCGGTGTTTACTTCGAGTCCAAAATAAAAACTCGGCAAGGTTTACTCAGCCTTCGTAATAAATGCGTACCAGCTCACTTGGGAAAACTCCCTTATTATTATTTATTATTTTTACTTCATTTATATTACTTCTTCTTAATATCTTATTTATTATTTATACTTATTTACGAATAATGATAACAAAACAAACTTTGAATTAAATATTGTCTTTTCCCTTGTTTCAGATTGGTTCCCGATGCTCCTGAAAATATAAAAAAAACTACACAAACACCATCGTGATTCCATAGAAAAAACGATGATATAAAAATGCAACGCATGCCTTTAAAAACAACTTCAAAATGAAAAAAATCAAATCAAAACTCTCATCAAAACAGTCATTTTCGCTGCGTCTATTTTGGTTTGGCCTATCGACCTTTTTGTGTGTAAACTTTTCACTGGCCGAAAATCAAACCATCAATTTGGGTGGGGTTCCGGGGGTCGATGCAAATTTGCATGTTAATGATTTGAGTGAAAACTTGATTAAAAGTCAAAGTAAAACTGGTGAAGGCTTGTTTGATGCTAAAAGCAATGTAAAACTATGTGATAGTGTGATGGCAGAAACTAGTGAACGGGAAATTGATGTAAAATATGTTAATAAAGATAGTGAAACTAAAAACAATGTTAATAAATGTGTTGATTTGAGTTCTGATGGTAAATTTGGTGATTCAAATCATGGTAAAGTCAAGTTTAAAGATCAAGTAAATGATGAAAAGGTTAAACCAGTTTATGTGAATGAAGCAACTGTAAATTTTATTGTAAAAGAAACCAGTGGAACAGATTTCTATGATAACAGATCGGTGAATCAGTTGTTTGAAACGATGCATGATGGTAGAATTGATGCGTTTGGGAAGAGCATGGAAAAAGATGGAAGCTACTTTTTGGGTGATAATAAGATGAAACAAAATGGTATTGGACAAATAAGAGGTTTTAAGAATAGAGATTTTGAGAATTTGGATCAATTTGAACAATTGGGAAAAGATATAGACAGGAAAATGAAGAAAAGAGATGTTGGAAACGCAGTTTCGAATGCAACCATTAACAAGCTTTTGAACCACGTTGCACATGACTATGACATCAACAACAATGCAGCAAACGATTCTGTTACCCTCAACAATGACAATGCATCATCAAACATTGGAATCGAAGTGTTTTACGCAAGAAACGCTGAAGAGGAGCCATTAGACTACTCTCAAATCTCAACAGATCTGCCAGATCAAGAAGAATGCGTTGGTGATTCAGCCTATTGCAACTACACAATGGAAGAGTACATTGAAATGCTGAATGAATACATCTTTCCACAACCTTACGAATGGGTTCTGATAGCTTCACATGCTTTTGTGTTCTTTGTTGGATTGGTCGGGAACGCCTTAGTTTGCGTTGCCGTGTACAGGAATCACTCAATGAGGACCGTCACCAATTACTTCATCGTCAATTTGGCTGTGGCAGATTTCATGGTCATCTTGTTCTGCCTTCCTCCAACTGTTCTGTGGGATGTGACAGAGACTTGGTTCTTTGGAAACGCAATGTGCAGGATCGTCCTCTACTTTCAGGTAAGACAAAATTTACAATCTATTTTTGCATCCATCTTCCACAAACATATATTTAGGGTCTGTTGCATCAACCTCCAGTCAATATTGGATTGAAATATCAAATTTGATTGTTTGATTCTGGTAAGGACCTCGGTTAAATATTTCTCGGAAGTGGGTAATAATATGATGGAATTTGAACAGGAAAGATAATGTACATGAGCTGATCTACGTAAATGCAACTAATTTTTTTATTTTATGGGAAAAATCACACTTAATTTTGATTTTTGTCTAATTGGACTTTGGTGCAACTTGATGCTATTTGATTTTCTATAATGTATTCCTCATTCATGTGAAAGTTCTATTTATGTATAGAATTGTGGATCATTATGATCATTCACAAAGGATCTAAGATTGAAGGATTTTTCCCTTGGTTAACAGGTACTAATGAGAAATACGATTGCTGGACATTTTTAATAGAACTTTCAAAACAAAGAATTTCACGAACCATGTTATAAAAAAAAGTATGAGTTTTTAAAAGTCGTGTACGACGTCATACGAGACTTTTCCCTTCTTTGACGAAGAATAACGAACAAAATGGACAGAAAAAATGTCTAGTGTATGAAGGCCAGTAATTCCCCTCGATCACGTAGATACAGAAATGTATGAAAGCTACAACAGCACCCCTAGGGGTTTATTTAGTTTTCAGTAAAAAAAAAATATTTGCACGATCAAGGGGAGTTGCTGAGGAAATATTTAATATAGAGTATTTGCGCCGTCTATTGATAAATCACTAAAGTTCACCTCATATACTCACAACCTTCGATCACGAGGCACAACATTTTTTCAAAAAACATATTTGTGCACTAATTATTTTTGTAGATATTTAAGTCTCAATAAAACTGATTAAGAAGTCACATACATCAATTAACTTATGAACTATCTGCACCTACAATCCTCCATCACGAGCAACAACATTTTTTTTTAAATATTGCGCATTCAATTATTTTTGTAGATATCTAAGTCTCAATAAATCAGTTTAGACGTAACATACATAAATTAAAAAATCAAGCTAGTTTTTGCGCCTACAATCTTCGATCACGAGCAACAACATTTTTTTCAAAAAACATTTTTTGCGCACAATTATTTTTCCAGATACTTTAGCCTAAACTAAGCAGATTCAGACGTTACGTACATACATTAATTCAGGATTATCCCCTGATTTAACCCTTTAACCACCGCCGGCACGCTAACAACGCGCCATTTTCCTCCACAGCCCATGACTGGCATTCCATAAATGTCCTTACCGCAATCCGGTAGATGATAAACGACCTTAAAGGGTTAACAAGGGCGTATACAGAATTGAAGGTTTTTTTTTTAATAATTTCATTTTTCTACGCAGGTTCTCTAACTGTAACTGTAACTCTGTCACCATTCCGCTAGGAATGGCTAGAGCCTCTGCAAAGCTGCCTCCATTTTTTCCTATCCTGACGTACCTCTTTCAATTCATTCATATCCATCACCTGTTTCATGCATTTTCTTCTTTTACCCTCACTTTGTATATTCCATTCTTTCACAATCTCCTCAATCTGATCACTCCATACTTTTCTCGGTCGTCCCTTCCCACTTATTCCTTTTACACTACCATTGTATACATACTTTGTCAGTCTATCATCATTAATTTTTTCCACATGCTCAAACCATCTCATCACATTCTTTTGTACCTTAGCTTTCACATCCTCTTTAAAATTACATTCTTTTTTTACCCATTCATTCCTAACTATATCCCTCAGAGTTTTTCCTGTCATGCTTCTCAATTACTTTATTTCCACCGTACATACTTTACTCATTTCGGTATCATTTACTGTCCATGCTTCACTTCCACACATCAAAGTGGGTAACAATATGCCATTGTGTACTGCCATTCTCAGATCCATCGTCAACCGCTTGTTCTTTGCTATTCTTCCTATTGCACCGACCACTATTTAACAAAAAACTGTCGTAACTTATTTTGAACAATTTATTTGTTCACTTTCGGTTTAGAGCTACATTAACGCAGTAGGTATGGTATAACGGCTGATACACTTCTGCCACTACAGAGAACTTCGGTCCTAATTTTATCTATAACTTAAGTTGCAAAGATATATTAACATTCAAAGCTCATATCAAATGCATGCCGACAAACAAACAAGTGCTGTTTGCGCTTACACATGCTGAATGTGTACATGTAAACAAAATCCAAACCTCAAATGAAAATAAACCCTACAACTCTTGCCGACCTTCCCATACACAGAAGTGACATTGGCAAAGTGAATCATTTTTTACAGTATGAGTGGTCAGCCTTCTACCAACCTATAAGTCGAGGAATATAGTTGATCCAAGGCTGGTGTTGTTTTCATATTTTTTTACATATGAATGCAGATTCTGCAATAAAATAAAAAATAAAACATGTGCTTTTAATATGCGCATATATGTATGTATATTAAATCTCATTTAATATTTCAGTGGTGCTAAACCAATGGTAGGCAGACATTGTTTTTAATTTCTCATTTTTTGAATCCGGGATTTTATTTCGCAAATGTATGTAGCTAAGGTCCAACCCAGAAGAAAGCATGAACTCGGCATGCACGTAGCTTATTATTATTTTTAAAATAGATTTGTGAATGAAGGAATGCAATTCACCAATCTGTTTTATCCGGCACACAAACAGCTGTAAACGTTACCTAATCTAATCTAATCTAAGCTGCAAAGATATATATCATTTAAGATTTATACTAAATGCATTCCCAAGCAGATATGTATAATTTCGCGCTAACACATGCCGCATGTGGACCTACAATATAAAAACCCAATCTCAAATGAACATAAGCCTTGCAACTCTTGCCGTCCTTCCCTGAAACAGGGGTGACATTGGCAAAGTGAACCAATTTTTATATTATGGGTGGTCAGCCGCATAACAACCTATAAGTCAAGGAACATACATGACAAATTACATTTTTTTTAAATCAAAGAATAAAAATAACAATATATACATGGACATAAAAAACTAAATCATAAAACCAATTTCACTTTAACAAACCCTAGCCGCCAACATCACAGATCAACCGCCATTTCTTTCTATCCTTGCATACTTCTTTCATTTCCTCCAGAGTCATAACCTTCTTCATACAAGCTCTTCTTTTGTTATGACTCTGGATATTCCATTCCTTCGCAATTTCGGATATTTGGTCCATCCATACCTTTCTCGGTCTTCCTCTACCACGACATCCATCTATTCTATACCAACATATACTTTCTTCGTCAGTCTTTCCTCATTCATTCTCAAAATTCTACCAAAATTTATAAATAAATCACTTTTGTGTTTGTGAATACAAAAGTGATTTATTTATTATTAACAACGGCCATGAAAGTGAAAGTGAAAGTTTTAAACTTTATTTAGTTACAAAAATGATAAATAATTCATTATTTAATATTTAAACCAATTACTATTAATTGTCTTGTAGGTTGGCATGCGAATCTGTAAATGGTTCACTTTGCCAATGTCACTCCTGTATGTTCATTTGAGATTTGGGTTTTCATGTTGTATGCACACATGCAGAATGTGCAGGCGCGAACCTACATGTGCCAGGTTGTGGGCATGCACTTAATATGAGCCTGAAATGTTAACATAACTTTGCAGCTTAAATTATAGATTGTAGAATGAATTTTTAATTAATAACTCGCTCCCCCAGTTCTTGTTTAGCGTATACGCCAATCTTGTCAAATATGACTTTTTCATGCAGTTGTCTTAAGAATCAAATTCTACACAATCTGAGCTAAGAAAAACCATACAACTCGATAATGTGAGAGTTCTTTTAAATATTTTTAAAATAAATTTCTTGTTTTCATAAGACACATTTGTCCAGTACACATGCAAACATTGCTCATGTTAAATTTTCTCAATGGCGTATACGGCAAACAAGAACTAAAGCAGCAAACTATCCAATGGCATACGACGAACCAGAGTCAAAGTCAGTGCCGATAAGATATGACACAGGCGGGGCTCCAACCGTCGTTAATGTCAATAAAGCAAATTCGGGCACCTTACCTTACCTTACCCCTCGACCATCTAATCTAATCTAATCTAATCTAAGCTGCAAGGATATATATCATTTAAGATTTATATTAAGTGCATTCCCACAAGCAGACATGTATAATTTTGCGCTAACACATGCCGCATGTGGACCTACATTATAAAAACCCATCTCAAATGAACATAAGCCCTGCAACTCTTGCCGTCCTTCCCTGAGACAGGGGTGACATTGTCAAAGTGAACCGTTTTTTTACAGTATGGGTGGTCAGGCGCATACCAACCTATAAGTTAAGGAACATACATGACAAATTACATTTTTAAAATCACTAAATTATAATATGTATAGACATCAAAAACTAACAGAAAACAAATTTTAATTTAAAAAACCCTAGCCGCCAACATCACAGATTAATCGCCATTTCTTTCTGTCTTTACACACTTCTTTCATTTCTTCCAGAGTCATCCCAGCGACTTATTAAATAAAAGCCTTAAATGTAAACATCTTTCAAATTGCAACTTAGATTATAGTTCCACATTTATAAAGGTTGTCTACAACAGGTTATTATTTGCGTCAAGCCAGGCGTGAAGGCTCTACGGAACGCGTTACGTCCTTGTCTCGTGAGATGCGGTAGAGAGATAAAAAACACAAGCGGGAATTTTAATCTGGATACGCCACTGCACGGAGAGGCCTCGGGGACGCTGTAAACGATATCGAGTGAGTGAGTTATAATAATAATAATAATAATAGAATTTGGTGAGCGCTGTTTTTGCGTCAAACACACCTCAAAAGTCCTCTGCGATCTTGGTCGTCTCTGCAGAAGGCGCCAATTCCCAAGCAAGACCCAGTGGCTGTTATGTTGAATAGACTGAGGGATGCTGTAAATGATATCATAATATTAGGATGATGCATTTGGTGAACGCTGTTTTTGTGTGAATCACACCTCAAGAGCTTGGTCGTCACTGTAGAAAGCGTCAATTCTCAAACTAGATCCAATCGCTGTTGTAATGTTGGATGGACTTTAGGTGAACGGTCTTTGGTAAAGAAATATGAATTTTTCAACACAGCGAAGAGCATATTTCAAAATATAAATGGTATATTTTGTGTGCTGCTCCGGGATTCGAACCCGCGACCATCCATTTAAGAGTCCGAAGCGCTACCACTAGACTACGGACGGGTCTCTAATTTTAAAATCTCTGCCATACCAGGTACTACGTATTGTCTTGTCTTGTATCCTGCCGCCATTCCTCTAGAGGTGGCCGGTGCCTCCACACAAGTGCCTCCACTTGACTCTGTCCTTACATACTTCTTTCATCTCATATAATTTAATCACTCTTTTCATGCTTCCACTCTGTAAATTCCATTCATTCGCAATCTCACTTATCTGATCAATCCATTCTTTCCTAGGTCTTCCCCTTCCACGCCTACCTATTACATTCCCTTTTTACACAATTTTATTTGTCATTGCGAAAACCCACCTCATACCCATTCCGTTTATACACTTCCATCCGGGGAAGCGTATCACAGAACGCTCATGCAATGCTATAATTTTTTTTTTGTGGCGGAAGGCCTTCCCGATGGTCGTGACCCGACCCAGCAGTGATTCTAGATTTACCTGTTCGTCCACTAGAGAAAACAGCAAAAACCCGAAGTTACTGACTCGGTGCAATGTCATCGAGATGCGCTTCTTACTACTTCGTGCCAATCACAAAGGATCAGTCGGTCTTCATTCATCCTTTCAATATGTCCAAACCATCGCATCACACTTCTATGAACTTTCACTTTCACGCTTTCTTTTACTCCGCATTCATTCAGAACCCATTCGTTTCCCACTCTATCTTTCAGTGTTTTTGCCTGTCGTACTTCTCAAAAGAGCCATTTTTACGGTGCATACCTACCATCTATGTATCATCTATGTAGATGATAATATAATCATTGTAATATTCATGTGAGGTCTTCATCCCCGCGCTGTGGGATTTTGAGATTGGTATGAGGAGCATGCTCCGTGGTATGCATAAGATCAGGTCCGGATTAAGCCCTTTGGGGGCCCTGGTGCGAGAAAAAGCTGGGGACTCCTTTATACCCCCCCCCACCTTCTATAAAAATACCCACCTTACATATTTCTTGACAACGCAAAATATGCATATTGCCACCTTAAAGGCAAAACTGAATAAGTGCTAATGCACTGATCAGAGAAACCATGGATAAAACATTTTGTTTGGTAAAACTTCTCATAGTAAGTGAACTAATCATAAGGCAGTGCGCATGACAAACTCCTAAAATATGAGAAACCCATAATAGCGTAATATGTCACTTATTCAGTTTTACCTTTAAGGTATCGATATGTGTCGAGGAAGGCACCTGCTCAGGACTTTGTCCGAAAGGCGTGCTAGATGGATCGGCCATGTAATACGACATGAAGGTCTCTTGCGTGCCATAATGGAGGGGTTGACCAAAAGGACCAATTCTAGGGGACGCCCACGCCAAGAATACCTGGAGGACCTGTTGGTGGACGTGCGCTGCTCAACATATGCAGACCTTAAAAGAGCCGCACAAGACAGGAAAGAATGGAGGAGAAGAGTGAAAAAAATTGCTGCAAGCCAATCCTAGGATTGAAATTGGAGAAGAAGATGTGTCTTAACAAAAAAATGTTCAAATGTTTTCTATTTGGTTCACCGATCCGTAGTCTAGTAGTTAACTGCTCACTCAACACGCAGGTAGACATTTTTTTTTTTTAAGAAATCCTGTGCGGGAGACTCCCTAGATTCTAAAGACTCTAGGGGTCTATGACACTTGTTGTAGTGCCGCAGAGGTGTACGAGCTTGAACGTCGCTACAAAGCGCTAATACTCAAGCAAGACCCAGTTGCTGTAAGGCTGTATGGACCTTTGGTGACCGGTCATCGGTAAAGGTTTATGAATTTTTCAACCCAGCAAAGAGCACATTCGAAATATAAATGGTATATTTTTGAGCTCCGCCGGGATCCGAATCCACAACCTTCCATTTACGAGTCCGAAGTGTTGCCACTACGGACTACGGACCGATCCAAGATGCCAACGACACGCGGTGTACCTGAGCGGTTACCCATCCAAGCACTGACCACGCCCAATGTTGCTTAACTTCGGTGATCTATGGGAACCGGTGCTTTCAACATGGCTAACGTCGTTGACGAAAGTAATTAGTAACAATTTAATATTTTTTTAGCCGTCAGGAGGTGCCTTGGTCACGAATGCATCATAAGACTTGAGCCCGAAACATATTTGTGTCGTAATGCATTTCAAATTTATTTCTATTGAGTCTGTTATTGGGCGCTCCTTATCACAAATTTCTGCAAAGATTTGAGCACTAAAAATAAACATACGGGTTTTTATTGGCCTTTTTGTTGAATTTTGTAATTTGTATTTGGTTTATGTCTAAAATGCCATTTGTTGTATATATTCCTTGGCTTATAGGTTGGTACATGCTCACATGCGGCATGCGCAAGCACGAACTTGACCGTGTCTGCTTGTGAGAATGCATGTAATGTGAATCTCCAATGTTACATATCTTTGCAACTTAGATTAGATTAGATTGGCCCATTAGCCCTTGGTCCTTGGTCCTTGGCCCATTGGCCCTTGCGCTTGGGGGCCCTGGTTCTGTTGCAACACTCGAACCGCCCTTAATCCGGGCCTGCATAAGATAGGGAGTTGTACCTCCATCCCTTGAGGAAGGTGTCTTTCTTCTGATGAAGCAAACACAGTACAGAGAGAAAGCTTCACGGAAGCTAAGGAAGGCAACGCTGAATTTCGTTGCAGCAAATTTTGAAGAGAAATTTAGAAGTAAATTTACATAGTCAATGATTGGGATGTCCAGAGTCATGATAAAGAAGAGAGTTATGACTATGGAAGAAATGAAATAAGTATATAACAAACAGAAACAAATAGATAGAAAGAAATGGCGGTTGATCTGTTATGTTGGCGACTAGGGTTTTTAAATTAGAATATGTTGTTCCTTGACTTATAGGTTGTTATGCGGCTGACCACCCATAATGTAAAAATTGGTTCACTTTGCCAATGTCACCTCTGTTTCAGGGAAGGACGGCAAGAGTTGCAAGGCTTATGTTCATTTGAGATTGGGTTTTTATATTGTAGGTCCACATGCGGCATGTGTTAGCGCGAAATTATACATATCTGCTTGTGGGAATGCATTTAATATAAAACTTAAATGATATATATCTTTGCAGCTTAGATTAGATTAGATTAGATTTTCTGTTAAGTTTTTGATTTCCATACATATTGCTATCAGTTGACATTAAAAAAAAATTTTTTTCCTTGACTTAAAGGTTGGTATGCGGCTGACCACCCATACTGTAAAAAATGGTTCACTTTGCCAATGTCACCCCTGTGTCAGGGAGGGTCGGCAAGAGTTGCAGGGCTTATGTTCATTTAAGATTGAGTTTTTATATTGTAGGTCCACATGCGGCATGTGTACCGGCGAGCCTATACATGTCTGCGTGTGGGAACGCGTTTAATATTAATCTTAAATGATAAATATCTTTGCAGTTAGATTTATATTTAGATTAAGAAGCATCTTTATTAAGCATTGTATTCGTCTTTTATAATGGAGTAGTGTAAAAAGAAAAACCCCCCCTTGAAAAATCGTCCCCACTGTTTTTCCTACGTCTTAATTTCGTACTTGCACTCTCACATTCCTAAACAGTTTACTTTACGAGGCGTGTCACATAACGCCACCCACTCTCTTCTCTGCTCACAGAATCAGGACGAACGATATTAGCGATGCCTTGCTTTTGTCTCTGTGTTCCTACTTGTCTTCCCATTCACATGTGTAGAAAAAAAAATAGTGTCACGACAAATTGGTTAAAGATAGATCGGCCACAGACAGCTCGTCCATGGACAAATCGGTCGCATGAATTTTCGGCCACTAAAAACTAAGCCACATATAACGATTTGGTCTCATGACAGTTCGTCCAAGCGAATTTTCGGTTAATGACATTTCACTTACGTACAATATAACGACGTTACCATGCTGAAAGCACCGGTTCCCATAGATCACCGAAGTTAAGCAACATTGGGCGCGGATAATGCTTGGATGGGTTACCGCTCAGGCACACCGCGTGTCGTTGGCATCTTGAACCGGTCCGTAGTCCAGTGGCAACACTTCGGACTCGTAAATGGAAGGTTGTGGATTCGGATCCCGGCGGAGCACAAAAAATATACCATTTATATTTCGAATGTGCTCTTCGCTGAGTTGAAAAATTCATAAACCTTTACCAAAGACCGGTCACTGAAAGGTCCATCCAACCTTACAACAACTGGGTCTTGCTTGAGAATTGGCGCTTTCTACAGCGACGACCAAGCTCGCAGAGGGCTCTTAAGGTGTGATACACACAAAAACAGCGCTCACCAAATAAATCATCCTAATATTATTATTAATATAGGTCCACAAACAGCTATCATACCCACCTGAGTACGAGTTGCAAAACTTGAGTAAAGTAAAGTACCTAAAGTTTGCGGAAAGTATTAGAGAGTGGTTTCCCCCAAAATCTGCCGTTTTTAATTAATTAAAAATTCAAATGTGTAAAAACCTGGTTTTAATTTACTTATTAACTTATTTCTGCCGTTTTTGTTTGTTTGAACTTGATTTTCTTCATCACTGTAACTCTTTTGCTAAGACCATAAAGTGTAAGAAACCAAAACGGCAGATTTTTGAGAAAATCACTCTTTAATATTTTCCGTAAACTTTACTTTACTCTAGTTTTGCACTTCGTACTAAAGGTGCTGATCTACACATATACTCTAACTTCTTGCCGCATTTTCTCTGAAGGGTGAACATTTTTTTACAGGTATGGGGCCGGCGCGGCGTCAAGCTTACCCCTTCAGTTGAAATGGGGGTATCTCCTAGTTTCCGATGGAGCTATTACTTATTTCTTGTGAAGGCTGATTAAACTTTGCCGGTTGTCTATTTTTCGTTTAAAATAAACACCGAAACGAGAAATCATTCCTGACATCCTCGGTGGGATTCGAATCAGAGCTCTCGGCATTGAATGCAAGCTCTCTACCAACTGAGCTATAGACACAACGCTCTATCTCCATCACAAAAATATTAATATCCAAAAAACCTTTGTTATTACGTGGTTATTACTGTAAACGCAACGCAACTAAGCTACACATGTAGTAAAACTTCTTGCATATGGTGATTCTGGACCTATTTATTTTTACGGGTAAGGGGGCCAGCCTCACACTAACCACTTTCAGTTGAAGTGGGGGTTTCCCAGCTCCCGGGGCGGCTGGTTTTCATTTCTTGTACATAACCTTGAGATTGAACCCTTGCTCTCGGCGTGGAATGCAAGCATTCTACCAATTGAGCTATCGACCTTTTTACGAGCTTGGTCGTCGTCGCTACAAAGCGCCAATTCTCAATCAAGACCCAGTTGCTGTAAGGCTGGACGGACCTTTGGTGACCGGTCATTGGTAAAGGTTTATGAATTTTTCAACCCAGCGAAGAGCATATTTGAAAATATAAATGGTATATTGTTTGTGCTCCGCCGGGATTCGAGCCCACAACCTTCCATTCAGAGTCGGAAGTGTTACCACTGAACTACGGACGGGTTCAAAACTGTCATTTGAATTAATTGTTGTTTTTTGTGATGGAACTGTCTGTGGAATATATATTGTGACCTAAATGTCGTGCTAACACATTTATCGAGACCATTGTGTGTGTGGAAAAATTATCTTTGGCCACGTTGGCTGTAACCAAATTGTCGTGGACAGATTAGTCTTGTACACGAACTGTGGTGTGTTCAAATTGTGCGTGACCGATCTGTCTGCGAACAACTCATCTGTGGACCATATTTTGCATGTGACCGAAAAGTCGTATGGACGAGCTGTCGTATGACCGATATGTCGTGAGACCTTTTACTTCTTGCCATTCACACATGTGTAGAAAAAAAACATACAGGCTTAAATAAAAATGTAACATTACTTAGAAGGAGCTTCTGTCGGTGGAATAAGGTTGTGTGAGATATCCGGGAATGTATCTACGGATATTTCGACGGAAGTATCTGATACTTAAACGGATCTTGTGATAAAACTCTGTAACTACGAAAAAAGTATCGAATATTTGAAGGTTTTGAAATTTCAATATCTTTGACTTATACGATTATATTAAAGCTGACCACTTCATGCAACTTTTGCCAATGTTCCACCTCACTGCCTTAGTTCTTGTTTACCGTATACGCCATTGAGAAAATTTTACATGGGCAATGTTTGCATGTGTACTGGACCAATGTGTCTTATAAAAATAAGAAATTTATTTCAAAAATATTTAAAAGAACTCTCACATTATCGAGTTTTACGGTTTTTCTTAGCTCAGATTGTGTAGAATTTGATTCATAAGACAACTGCATGAAAAATTCATATTTGACAAGATTGGCGTATACGCTAAACAAGAACTGGGGGAGCGACCAGTCTCAGGGAAGAGTGGCGATTATGGAAAGGAGATGTGTCTCTACCGAAAAGTGCTTCGGATATCAGTCACCAATGAAGAAGTCCTCCGACGTATGCGCGCAACAAAAGAGCTTCTACCAGCCATTAAGCAAAGAAAGCTGATGTACTTCGATTACGCTATGAGATCGTGAGAATGAGAAGTACCGTCTCCTTCATCTTATCATACAGGGTAAGATTGAGGGGAGAAGAACTCAGGGACGCCAAAGGACATCGTGGCTGAAAAACCTATGACAGTAGTTCATTACATGCACACAAGCTTGAAAGTACACTGGCCAGGTAAAATAGGTTAGTGAATTGCATTCCTCTTCACAAATCTATTTAAAAAAGTAAACAATCGTCATGTCCTTTTGGAAAATGGCGTAAGCAGGTCGAAAGTATTTGAGGGGAAATAAATGTAAAATAAAGGTAAAAAAAATATGTGAAAATAAAACTGAATTGTTCTTGTGTAAATACACCCTTAGAAAAATTCAATGTTTGTTTCTGGCCAGGAAAAAATGTTGCTGAATTGTATTCCTCCTCACAAATCTTTTTTTTTTTTAAATAACCGCGTCTATGATAAAATCACATTAAACATTCCCGAAGTTTCCGTTCCTGATATTTCATCTCCTCCCCCTCTCTACGCTATCCGCTGACGACACATCCTTATGGCTGTATATTATCTCGCAAATATATTTATCTGTGTCGCCTTCCCCTCGTGTACCCTTCCTCGCTAACTGACGTATCCACTTTCTCCAGCTGGGTTATGATTTTGTTATTTAAGATCAGCAGTTTATGAAAGTAAAGTGGATGGTAAAGAGCTGTTTTTGTATAAAATTATGTTTTTTTTTCTAGTAAGTTTTTCTCTTCTAAGTATTTTTACTACCCCTATTTTTATACCAATAGGTAATTTTGAATTTTAATAGTTATTTATGCTACTACCTAGTAATGATAACCTTTGTAACACGAGTGTTACAAAGGCTAATTACGTGCAGTGGCATACAATACTTTTTCTACGACCATGAAATAAATAATAAAGCAGTAAATAATAGTCATTAAAATGTACTCGTCTATCTATAATCTATAATCTAAGTTGCAAGGATATATTCATTTAAAGCTCTCAGATGTATGCCCACAAACCAACAAGTGTAGTTCGCGCTTACAAATGCTGAATGTGTACTTACAAATAAAATCCAAACCTCAAATGAACATAAGCCCCACAACTTTTGCCGACCTTCCCTGAAACAGGGGTGACATTGGCAAAGTGAACCATTTTTTACAGTATGGGTGGTCAGCCTCATACCAACCTATAAGTCAAGGAATATGAATAATAAATTACATTTAAATATAAAAAAGAACAAAACCTTACAAAGAAATCTATACAAAAAAAGTAAAAAATTTCCTATGCAAAAAAAAATGTAGCAAATGAATACACCAACATTAGAAATCAACATTGCAGATTAGCCGCCACTTCTTCCTGTCCTTGCATACTTCTTTCATTTCATCCAGAGTCATAACCTTTTTC
Organism: Agapetus fuscipes; assembly: GCA_951799405.1. Taxonomy (NCBI): domain Eukaryota; kingdom Metazoa; phylum Arthropoda; class Insecta; order Trichoptera; family Glossosomatidae; genus Agapetus; species Agapetus fuscipes. Next base: position 1,159,679 of record OX637352.1, on the reverse strand, counting down.
ATACAAGTCCTCCTTTTATTATGACTCTGAATATCCCATTCATTCGCTATTTCTGAAATTTGATCCTTCCATACTTTTCTCGGTCTTCCTCTACCACGACATCCATCTATTCTAGCAACATATACTTTTTTCGTCAATCTTTCATCACTCATTCTCTCCAAATGCCCGAACCATCTTAACATACTTCTTTTAATCTTCACTTTCACACTTTCCCTTACACCACATTCTTCTCTTACAAAATCATTCCTCACCCTGTCACTTCGTTTTTTCCCAATCACTTCTTAGATAGTCCATTTCTACTGTATGGACTTTACTAATTTCCCTTTCACTCACCGTCCAGGCTTCACTTCCATACATCAAGGTTGGCACTAGTATACCACCGTGCACCGCCAATCTAACATTTTTTGAGAGATTTTGGTTCCTGGCGATGCAAGCGGTCGCACCCAGTACACACCTGCCTTTCATTATTCTTCTTTCAAATTCACCGGCCATTCTTCCATCTTTTTCAAACTTACTTCCCAAATATACAAACTCATTTACAACATCAACATTCATTCCATTAATTTTAAATTCATAATTCATATTTTCATCATCTCTTTCAAAAATCAAAACTTTCGTCTTTCTTGCATTCAACTTCAAATTATTACCTTTCAAAGCTTCGTTCAATCTAGAGAGCATCATTTGCAATTCCACTGCTGAATCAGATACAAGGACTGCATCATCCGCATACAGTAGAACGCTTACTTTGCTCTCTCCTATCATTAATCCACAATCATCAAGTCTAGCATCTCGAACACACTTGTCCATGACTATGTTAAATAGCCATGGGCTCATCACACATCCTTGCCTTACACCCTTAAAAACTTCAAACCATTCACTATACTCACCATCAATACGAATGCAGGCCATACTATTCTCATAGTTCGCATGCACCGCATTGAGTAGAGCTCCATTCACTCCGTATGCTTTCAAAACATCCCACAACATACCTCTGTCCACTGAGTCAAAAGCCTTTTCCAGATCCACAAAGGCCGTGAATAGTTTCCCCCTCACCGACAATTGTTTTTCAACAAGTTGTCGTAGAGTGAAAATCTGATCAACACAGCCTCTACCGGCCATAAAGCCGGACTGTATATCGGAAACCCTTTTGCTAGTAGTCAGAATCACATTTTTTATAATCACCTTACAGAAGACTTTTCCTGGTATACTGAGTAGACTGATTGGTCTGAAGTTCTGACAGTCTTTTTTGTCCCCTTTACCTTTGTAAATGGGAACAATGACTGCCTTCCTCCAATCCATCGGTACTACTCCTGCATTCACACAAAGCTTACATAATTCAAACATCCAATCTATCACACATTCACCTCCTGCTTTCAACATTTCACCATTTATACCATCAAACCCAGCAGACTTCCCATTCTTCAGACGTGAAATAGACACTTTCATTTCTTCTTTCAAAATCTTCAATTCATTCTCTTCATCTGTCTGTTCATAAATTCTTCTTTCACCCTGGCCAAAAATTTCTTGAAAATAGTTCTTCCATCTCTTGCATACTTCTTCATTCTCCCGTCCATTTGAAGTAATTCAAACCTTACTTATGTCAAAAGTCAAAACGTGTGATTTATCATTCCCTTTGATTATTATCTAATCTAATCTAAGTTACAAAGATATTAAACATTTAAGATTCAAATTTAATGCATTTCATAAGCAGATACGTATCAACTCGCGCTTACACATGCCGCATGTGGACTTGCAACATAAAAACCCAATCTTAAATGAACATTAGCCCTGCAGATCTTGCCGACCTTCCCTGAAACAAAGGTGGCATTGGCAAAGTAAACCATTTTTCACAGTATGGGTGGTCAGCTTCACACCAACTTATAAGTCAAGGAATTTATATAGACTAAGTTAGTGTATGATGTAAGTGTAAATAGACCGGTCCGTTGTCCAGTGGCAACACTTCAGACTCGTAAATGGAAGGTTATGGGTTCAAATCCCGGCGGAGCACAAAAAAATACCATTTTTATTTTCAAATATGCTCTTCGCTGGGTGATAAATTTTTAAACCTTTACCAAAGACCGGTCACTAAATGTCCATCTAGCCTTACAGCAACTGGGTTTTGCTTGAGAATTAGCGCTTTCTACAGTGACGGCCAAGCTCGCAGAAGACTCTTGAGGTGTGATACACACAAAAATAACGCTCACCAAATAAGTCGAACTATTTTTTTTTTTTTTTAAATGTATGAGAGCAGTATATAGACCAAAGGCACCCAAAAATAGCTAAATGAATCAAGCAACACCTTTTCTCCCTTCACACAAATCTCATTAAACCTCACTCGTCTCATCGGCTCCTCACAGACCTTCGAGTGGAATTTAAGCAATTCATCTGAATTTCCCCACCTGCGCCTAAATCGATGGTTACACGTTAGAACGACACAGTGGCATAACGACGCATGAAGTAACGACACATGACAGAACATCATCGGAAAAATGTCCCCACCTGCTCCAAAATCGATGTTTACATTTTAGAACGACACAGTGACAAAATGACATATTACGGAACGACACGTGACAGAACATCAAAGAAATTTACACTACAATGACAGTGCATCACATTTATTTATTTATTTATAATAAACGGCTGAAGCCTTTTACATTTTTAGATTAACAGAGGTAGTACAGAAGTTTGTTGCTTACAAATTGTATAAATATTATGATTATTACAAGATACATATTATGAATATAAAAAGATTAAAAATAAATGTATAAAAAATATAAGTGATCAGTAAGAAAAGAGAAATTAAACATAAATCAAGAAGAATTACATGATAAAACAGACTTTAATGAATTTCTATAAATTCCGATGGACATACCAAAAATATCTATATCATCATTGGTTAGATAATCATTACCGAGTCGATGAAGCCGATATATCATAGAATGCATTATAAATGTTTTTGTTGCAACGTCGCAGTGGAATATATTTCGACTTCTTGTTCGACTCGGTATGTGTAGATTAATGACATTCAATAATTCAGGGCTGTCCACCAATGAATTAACAACTTTATACAAAAAAAATAAATCATGAAATATTCTGCGATTTTGTAAAGTTTCAAGATTCAAAAAATTTAACAAAAAACTATAGTTCAAGTCATCAAAACGAATATTTAATTTAAAATTTACAAATCTTAAAAATCTTTTTTGGATACGCTCTATAGCATCACAATGAAGTTTGTACCCGGGAGACCAAATGTATGAGTTGTATTCAAGTTGGCTGCGTACAAGGGAAATATAAAGCTGTTTGATGGCTAATATGTTCGAGAAATCTTTCACAGTGCGACACACAAAACCCAGGGTCTTAGTGGCCCTATTTGTTATAAATGCAATATGTTGTCGGAACGATAAATGGCAGTCAAAGATTATGCCTAAATCTCGAATTAGTTCAACCGATTCAAGGGAACTATTGTTTAGGCAATAATTATATACTATTTTATCTTTATTTCTACCAAATCTTATAACTTGGCATTTATTGTCATTCATAAACAGTCTATTGTGTGCACACCACATGGACATTCGATTTAAATTATTCTGAAGCAAAAGACAGTCAGACACGTCATTTATAGCTTTGTATAGTTTGATGTCATCGGCAAAAAGTAAGAATTCAATGTCAAACAGCACATCTGTGATATCATTAATAAAGATAAGGAACAAAATTGGGCCAAAATGACTTCCTTGCGGAAGACCACTTTTAGCAGGGAAGGGCTTTGATAGGGTTTCCCCCACCTTTACTCTCAAAGAACGCTCGACAAGATAACTCGACAGCCACTGCAAAAGTTGATTTTTTATACCAAACCTTGACAATTTTTGTATTAAAATTGAGTGGCATACCTTGTCAAACGCCTTCGAAAAGTCGGTGTAAACACTGTCCACCTGGTACCCGGCTGCAAGCTTATTGGCTAGATAGTTTTGGTAAATTGCCAAATTTGTCCCTGTGGATCTTCCTGGTAAAAAACCATGTTGCTTAGTAGAAATACATTTAGAAATTTCCGGAAAAATCTGGTCCAAAACTAATGATTCGAATAATTTGGCTAAAATTGATTGAATACAAATAGGTCTATAATTTTCAATATTGGACTTATCATCTTTTTTGTGAATGGGTCTAATGTGACCGTTTTTCCAGACATTAGGATAGTGACCTTGGCTGAGCGATTTGTTGAAAATTGTCGTCAAAGGAGAAGCTAGGGCAGAGGCACAATTGATAAGAAATAAAGGAGGGATTTTATCGGGACCAGCGCCTTTTCTTACATCTAAGTTGGATATCTTGTTTAGCACAGTGTTGTAAGATAAACTACATTCAGTCAAATTTAATGGTGTTGAGTCTTCTTTTAATGGTGTATCGTTTATCAAGTTGGAGTCCTCAACATACACTTCACTAAAGAATCTAGCAAACAAGTTAGCAATGTCATTGTGATTATCAGCCATCATCTTGTTCAGAAACATTTTATTTGGACATTCTTGATTGTCATTGCTAAGTTTTCTTTTAAAACTCCAGAGCGATTTAGTGTCGACGGTTGTATCTTGTATATTTTGTATAAAGTTAAGGTAACATTTTTTTGATTGCACCTTACAATCATTTCTTAGGGCAGAAAACTTCAAATAATCATCAGTTTCCCCTGTAATTTTGAATCTTCTGTGTGCTATTTTTTTTTCAGATATAGTCTTTATCAAATCAGCAGTGAACCACGATGGGTACGTTGTTGTTTTGTATTCATTAAAAGGAATGTATAGATTTATAGTTTCATTTACAATCTCATAAAAGCGGGTAACCATTAATTCAACATTATTATTTTGCAGGAAATCCCAGTTTTGATTAAACAAATATGAGTTGGCGTTGGTATAATCTCCATTTTTAAAATTGTGGGAAAAAACGGATCTGTTTTTCTTGCAATTCAGTGATGAAAGTATTTCTATATCTAGAGGAGGATGATATTTGTCAACATTTAAGAAGGCATCTGATGATCTTTCAACTATGATCTTTTTTCGGTCAGAAAATACAAGGTCCAAAAGTTTATCATTGCTATTAAAGACAAAGTTGTGTTGTTTTAAATTCATAAAATTTACGGTTTCCAATAATTCATTAGCACCATTGTTATTTTCAAGAATTGCAGATGGTTTGTCTTCATCCATAGACCATTCAATATTTGGAAGGTTGAAATCTCCGAATATGACAAAAGTAGCGCGAGGATATTTTTTTTGAAGAGCCTCAAGCTCGCTGCAGACATTTTTATATATGTCTATGCTTGAGGAGGGTGGAATGTATACACATCCTATTATTATTGTTTCAGTTGTGGATTGTAATTTGATGTATATGTGTTCTATATTTTTCTGGTTTACCTTAATGTAGGTTGCAGGTATATTGTTTTTTACAGCTATAAGGACTCCTCCTCCCCTCTTTTTTGAACTTGTGAATTTGTCTCTATCCTTCCTGAAAACATTGTATTGATCCAGTCCTAGTTCAGAGTCTTTGATTGACTCGTCGAGCCACGTCTCTGTGAAGATGACTAATTGATATGATAGAGTTGGGATATGTTGTCGAATCTGTGATGTTTTTGATCTAATACTTCTCACATTTTGGTAAAAGACTTTCATGCTTGGGAGTTTTTTGAGTTAAGCTGTACTATTTTTGGTTCACCGTTGATGAATTTGACAGTTATGTTTTCATCGCCATTTTTCTTACGTGCATCAACCTCAGACCATAATGCTTTTAGATGATTTCTCTGCATTAATGTCAAGTCCTTCTTTGATTTTATGCCCGGAGGAAGTTTGCGGCTGTTTCGCAAAAAACAAGTTACATCTTCGCTCTCTTTGAAAATCACCTTGATGGGTCTTGGTTTGTCTCTTTGGCGGAGACCAATTCTATGCACCCTAACTATTCCGTTAGTGTTTTCAGTCACGCTTGTTATGATTTTAGATGTCTTATTATCATCTTCTAAGTTTTGCTCCTTTGGTGGAGTATCAGGGTCCGACTCAGGAACACCAAAAAGGATTATATTTTTGGCTCTTAGATTTCTATCATTTAACTCCGTCAAAGTTTGTAGGATGTTGTCTGGTTGTTTATAGGAGTTATTTCTTAATGATGGTTTTGATTCAACCTCAAATGATTCCTCTGCAGGATTGTTGGGCTGCGGGGGATTTTTTAAAATAGCTTTGAAAGCGTTAATCTCGCCCTCCAGACTGCCCATCTTAACAGCCATTTGGCTGATGTTGCCCAGAAGATCTGTTAGTTTAGGTGTGAGCTTCGAAATTTGATCCTTATTGAATTTGTTGTTTGTATCATTTATAATTTCTCCCAATGATTTAATCATGTTTTTGGCGTCGGTGATGTATTCCATCGCAGTCATTATTATCACAATTTTTTGGTATCACAAATTGTAGTGACAACCCTGTTACAGCGAGACGCTAATTGGCTATAAGCACTGATGACAGATTTGCCAAAATAGCCCTTATTAATTGTATACGTGATAGAATATATATTTTATTTTAGCAAAAAAACACAAAAGCAGACGGTAAAAAGTAACACCAACAATTAGAGACAACTAATCAAGTTTGCTTTACACGTTAATCACCAATTCAGATATAACAACACAGATAAAACATATAATTTGAATTATTATTTTGTAAACAAAAAATTGACGTACACCTCGATACTTAGTAGGTATTATCACATGACAGAACATTACGGGAAAGTAATCTATATCTATAAATTAAGTTGCAAAGATATATTACATTCAAGATTCATATTGAATGCATTCCCATATTTCCCGCTTACACATGCCGAATGTGAACTTACAACAAAAAACCCAATCTCAAATTGACATAAGCCCTGTAACTCTTGCCGACCTTCCCTGAAACAGGGTATATAATGATATGTATCTTTGCAGCTTAGATTTAGATTTAGATGTATTTTCTGTGCTGTTTTGCCATAGTGATGTTCTGTCATGTGTTGGTCTGTCTTATGTGTCGTTTTGTCACCGTGTCGTTCTATGTGTCCCCTAAATTCGATACAAGGCTAATCACAAATTGTATTACACCATTTCGTCACCCACAGTATACTTTACTCTGAGTATAAAATGTTTTAAATCCAACCATACACTTGTACCATATATTATATGTACTGGGTGGATCAACAATCTAATCAAATCTTATTTAATCTAATCTAATCTAAGCTGCAAAGATATATATCATTTAAGATTTATATTAAATGCATTCCCACAAGCAGACATGGATAATTTCGCGCTAACACATGCCGCATGTGGACCTACAATATAAAAACCAGCCGATATAAAAACAAGCCTGGAATAATTTCTAGTTTGACCGGTCCGTAGTCTTGTGGTAACGCTACGGACCCGTACATGGAAGGTTGTGGGTTCGAATCCCGTCGGAGCATATAAAATATTTCATTTATATTTTCAAATATGCTCTTAGCTGGGTTGAATAATTCATATACCTTTACCGAAGACAGGTCACCAAAGATCCATTCAGCCTTGTAGCAACTGGGTTTTGCTTGAGAATCGGCGCATTTTATAGCGACGACCAAGCTCGCAGAGGGCTTTCGAGGTGAGATTGACAAAAAAAACAGCGCTAACCAAACAAATCATTCTAATATTCTTATTACTGTTAGTTTGCCATTCATATAATGGTGAATGGGATACCCAGTCATGATAAAAAGAGAACTTGTATTAAAGGGGTTATGATTCTGGATGAAATGAAAGGAGTATGTAAGGACAAAAAAAAATGGCGGTCGATCTGCAACGTTGGCGACTCAGATAAATATTTTTTTTCATCGTTAATTCAGTTGCTGTAAGGCTGAATGTACCTTTGGTGACCGGTCTTTGGTAAAGGTATATGAATTTTTCAACCAGCGAAGAGCATATTTGAAAATATAAATGGTATATTTTTTGTTAGGCTTAGGTTGGAATTACGGTTGTTTCACATATTTACAATAAGAATAACTACACAGTTAAAATTGATTTATCGGATATTAGACGAACCGTTAAAAGAGAACTTGCATTATTCTCAATAGAACTCTCTATGAGAATAATGTAAGTTATCTTACAACGCAACGGTTCGTCGAATTTCCGATACATAAATTTTAGCTGTGTGGTTATTATTATTTAAAATATGTATTTTTTTGTGTTCCGCCGTGATTCGAACCCACTACCTTCCATCTTTATGAGTCCGAAGCGCTAACTATCAGACTACGGACCAGGAAAAATAAACTAACTAAAAAACTAACGTTATATAACATCAGAGTCAGACTGATTAATCCACCCAGTACTTGGTATACTTATTTCAAAGCGGTGGCGGTTTGGAACCCTTTTTGTGACGTCGGCCATGGAGGCTGGAAGTAGGGATGCAAGTAATTTCCGGTATCTGTGCTAGTCGGTTTTTATGAGATACACGATAAAGTATTTCAACAGGTACTTATCCATTTTATCCGGTATTCTAAGACGGTATATATAACCGGTATTCTGTAAGTTTGCTTATTTTAATGCATCTGAATCCTGGTGTCGCTATAGACATATTATGTACTTTATTATTTTTTCATGCCAGTTGTTTAATTCTTTTTTTGAAAACTTTTGTTAACCTTTAACACTATTTTAGATTATCGCAAAAAAATAGTTGCCTTCAATAAGGCCTCTATATCTATTATTTATAATCTACCTTTGCCGCCTGTCCCTGAAACAGGGGGGACATCGGCAAAGTAAGCCAATTGTTATAGTTGGCGTAGTAAGTCTGAACTAAAAATTAAGAAACAAAAAAAAAATACAAGAAAATAACGTTTTTTAATTTTTTTCCTTCTCAGAAGATAAATGCTTTCGTTGTTATTCCCATGCAGCTAGTTCATGGCTCAACCACCATTTTACGTGAATTTTCAATGAAAAACAAAGATTCATGGTTGCTTGATTTTCTGGTTCCGGGTTTTGACCGTGGTCCATGTTTTTGCTTGTCTTCATCTTTTTTCTTTTTATTCTTTCTTGAAGACTTTCTTGAAGACTCGCTACTGGCGAGCAGAACTCCGAAAAGTCGCCCACAGAGGAGACGAAACGTAAGCTGAAAGTCTTCAAGAAAGAATAAAAAGAAAAAAGAAGAAGACAAGCAAAAACATGGACCACGGTCAAAACCCGGAACCAGAAAATACAGCATCTAGATTCGGCCGTGAAAGTCTAAAAACAAAGATTCATGGATCTGCTATGGATTAAATGGCTTGTGAATAACCCTGTTCGAAATGAGCTCCACAAAAAAATCTTAATTTTCATGAAAATACGAATTTTTATACATGGGCTTTGTTCCTTAACCTATAGGTTGGTTTGAGGCTGACCACCCATACTGTAAAAAGTATGGTTCACTTTGCCAATGTCACCCCTGTTTCAGGAATGATCGGCAAGAGTTCCATGACTTATGTTCATTTGAAATTTAAATTTTCATATTCGGCATGTAGCGTGTCTCCGAATGGAATTTATTTAATATGAAGCTTAAATGATTTACATCTATGCAACTTATATAGAATATAGATAGGTAGAAAGCAAAACCGGGTAACCGGTATTCGGTGCAATCACCATCTGTCCCCAACTCTAAAAACTATTAACTACGCAGGAACCTATTTAGTATTATTATAGAAACCTACCTTTTAGTTTCATATTATAAATTGAAAGGGAGCAGAGCTCAGTAGAAGCTACACACAGTGGAAACGAAACGTTAGCAAGAAGAAAGAAGAAAGAAAATATAAAAAAGGAGAAAAAAATAAGGAAACTATGGACTACGGTAAGGAATAACAATACCAAGCATCTAAATCCGGCCGTGAAAGCATAATAACTACGAACTGTATAAGCTGTACCAGGACGCTGATGTGGTCCGCTCAATAAAGGTCAACAGACTGCATTGGCTGGGACACATTCAGCGATTGGACCATCGGAGCCTGGAGAAGACGATTGTGATGACGAACCCGGAGGGACGCCGGACAGTGGGAAGACCACGTTCAAGATGGCTGGATGGAGTGGTGGCGGATTGCCGTGCAGTGGGAATGTGGGACTGGAGGAGGAAGACGTTGGATAGACAGCGCTGGCAGCGGTTGCTGAGGGAGGCCAAAACCCACCACGGGTTGTCGTGCCAATGATGATGATGATGATGAAAGCATAAAAACATCACGTTTAAGAGTTGCAGCATCTAAAATAAAATGTTTTTAATATCAAACTTCAAAACAATGATTCCTTGACTTATAGGTTGGTATGAGGCTGACCACCCATACTGTAAAAAATGATTCACTTTGCCAATGTCACCCCTGTTTCAGGGAAGGTCAGCAAAAGTTGTGGGGCTTACGTTCATTTGAGGTTTGGATTTTATTTGTAAGTACACATTCAGCATTTGTAAGCGCGAACTACACTTGTTGATTTGTGGGCATACATCTGAGAGCTTTAAATGAATATATCCTTGCAACTTAGATTATAGATTATTATAGATTATAGATGGAAGTGGCACTTCAAAAAAGAGAACACTTCCGTGTCGTTGAGGATGTCAGTGCTTATCCTTCTGGTGATTTCGGTTGCTTGATTTTCTTCACTTCTTCTTCTTTTTCTTCTTGTTATAGATCTAGTATTTGTTTATTGTGGAACTCCCTCCTGTGATGCAGAAGACCAGCTGTTCTTCCATCTTTTGGGAAGGCGGCCTAGTAGACGCTGACCGTCCAGTATCAGACACTTATCTATCACTCGGGCTATCCTTCCTTCGTTCATGCGGTCTACATGGTCCCTCCAGAACCGTCTCCTCTTCCTGCTCCATCTGACGATGTCTTCAGTATCGCGCATGCTGCTGATTTCCGAGTTCCTCAATCCGTCTCCCAGTGTTTTTTTTCTTCACTTGGTTTTAAATTGTTTTATATTGAACCAAGTTACAGTCACAAGAGATATACTAGGTTACAATTACTGCAAACATCTGTAAGAAACTCAGTATTCAAATACTGAGTTTCTTGCAGTTTCTTAATTTTTCAAGGAAAATAGACTAGTAAAGATTAAACCACGATTGAAATTTCAAAACTGAACCCGGATGAAAGAAAAGTTCGCGGAAAGAATTTTGCAATCCTTCATGTTGAATTTCAAAATCTCTTCGTGGAGAAGTTTTCCACAAGATTGTTTGCAATTTCTTTTGCCACAATAAAACTGATATTGAGAAACTTCTTTTGTAATTTAGTATTTTCTTTTGATCCAATTCATACTACCGGTTAGGTTTACACAGCTTTCATTTCTCAGAATCAATTTCTTTCTATTCATTTTTATTAATTTATTATTAACTATGAAAAAAACAGTAACATAGAAATAAAACATACTGTTATGTAAATAACAAATACTATAAATGTTAGGTAGGTAGGTGTAGTTATAGCTGATATAAGTTGGAGTAATTATTATCGGTACCTAGGAAAGAGGCATTCAACTATATACCTACTGGAAGCTTTATGTTCTAGAGAATCCAGAAAAATTGGCTTCTAGCAACTACTGTCTTTAGGAGTATATAAGGCGCAAGTTCCCTGCAGGTGAGTCAGTCCATATAGGTCGCTCTGCTTATGAACAAGAAAGATATAGTAAGTGAAGACCAACTGTGAAGTAAATGTAAAGTGCCAAACCATAAATGTGAATTGTTTAAAATAAATAGAAATTGTTAAATAAATCTAAGTGTAAAATAAATATCCATCAAAGAAGACCAGTTTTGTTAACTAAAAGACTTTTGAACCCTAAAAACTCAACAATACAGTTTTTCTTTCAGATTTAATTCCTATCTTATCGAATCTAAGTTGCAAAGACATATTGACATTTAAGTAGGAGTTTATGACTTTGTTATAAATTAATTGAATCAATAACAAAGAAATTTACATATAAACTATTATGGTAAATAGAGTAATTGTGTTCAATAAAAACACTGCACTCTGCCCGCCATGAAAATATTGATTTATATTATTACTAGTGACATGAAAGCAAAACGCTTAATGAGCATATTGACTGCTTTAAGCCATTAAAAGCGCTATTCACAACCAGTTTATATATATTCAAAGCTTGGACCGGTCCGTAGTCTAGTGGTTAACGCTTCGGTCGTGAGTTTGACTCCCATCGGAGCACAAAAATTATAAATATTTCCAAAAATGTTCTTCTCAGTGTAAAAAAATCATTGCCTTTACTCTAGACCGGTCACAAAAGTTCTATCCTGCCTCAATTTAACTACTGTAACTGTAACTTTAACTGTAACTTCGCTAGGGGTGGCCGTTATTACTGTTATGATTTAATTTGGGATTATTAATCAAACTGCAATAAATTTATTTCACACAATGTCGGTTACCCAGTGCTGATTACATTTTCTGGCTTGCCTATATCAACTCCCCGGCTCAATGTTTCAATCGATTCTAGCTTCCACACAATTGCGGCTCAAATATATAGGTACGAAAGGGACGATTCTTGCTTATTCTAAATTATTCTATAGTGGACTGTACCAGAACAGTCTACTCTAATATCTATTGAATCATTATACTAGCTGATCGACTCTATTACAGGTACATATACACAAAAAAAACTCACAGTAGACTATACAAGAGGCGGACACACACACACAAGAAAACCCCATGAACTCATATGTTCGTAACATTACCATCACTCAGAACTTTCTCTCTTTTTAATTTTGTCACGTATAAGATTTTAATTTCACTTTCATTCATCTCTTTCAGGATTTCTTCTTCTTTATCTTTAATTCCTCGCACATTGAATATTCTAAATTCTCCATTCATCCTCCTTGACTGATAGGTTGGAACGAGGCTGACCACCCGTGCTGTAAAAATCGGTTCACTTTTGCCAATGCCACCCCGGTTCAGGGAACGGCGGCAGGAGTTGCAAGGTTTATGTCCATGTGAGGTTTTCTTTATTTGTATGCACACATGCAGAATGTGTAGGCGCGAACCTACATGTGCCTGTCTGTAGGCATGCATTTCATATGAGCCTTAAATGCTTACATATCCTTGCAGCTTAGATTATAGATTATATAGATCTCCTTTCTTACGTCTGCTTTTACCAGGGCACTGTGATTTCCCACTGTACCTGGCAAAGCTTTTGGCAACCCTGCAAGGGCCAGCTGACACTCCTCCAACTATCTGGCGACAGGGATTGTCAGCCCCTGTGCGCCTTTGCAGACAAAATAAACTGCATTTTAGTGCAACGTAAATTGCACTGTTCTAAAATTAAAACACTTAAAAATAACTTCCTTATAATAATTTTATTGATTGTAGAGGCATTAACTTTGTAATCGTTCATCATTAAGGATAAAAGAAAAACAGCTTTGTTTTCGCTTACTTGAGTATAAATATTTTATACCGCAACCGGTTTCGCAAACATCCGTTTGCATCGTCAGGTGGTTGAAATTAATACAAACAGTATTCTAAGCTATGCTAACGTTGAAACAAGTATTAATTTAACCACCTGACGATGCAAACGGATGATTGCGAAACCGGTTGTGGTATAAAATATATCGAAAACAAAGTTTTTCTTTTATTCTTATAATAAGTTCACTTACTATGAGAAATACTCACAATAAAATGTTTTATCCACGATTTCTCAAATCAGTGAATCAGTATTTATTCAGTTTTAACTCAAAGGTCTAAATCTAAATCTAAAAAGTAGTGGTATGCTAACTTTGAAAATACTGGCCCTTAGAGTGTGTATTTTCAACGTTAGCATAGCGACTTTATACAGAATGAAAAGGACTCACCTATGTCAATAGTGTGGGTAGTTTTTTTTATCAGTTTTAAGTCACATATGCTATGAAAGTCCATTGTATATGAAATAAAATAACAATGTTTTAATTCACTTTTTAAAATTTTATTTCTGTCTAGTACTTTCGCCTACAAGGCATCTTCAGGACAATGATACCTTGAATTAAAACTTTGTTATACACATATGCTAACGTTGAAAAGACCGGGCCCAAATCAAAGACTAATTGGTATATATTTCGTCTGAGTTTGAATAGCACTGTAGCTTGTTAGATGGCCGTTAGTTTATTTAATGAGAAACTAATATTTGAAAATAATTACGTGTTGAATTTAAGCTCTGGAGTTCATTTGAAGATTGAAGATAATGTCGTATAAACAGTATAATTCTTATAGTTGGATAATTATTTATTTAACACTAACTGATCTGCAGACGTTGTTCTGCCCATATGTCGGTGTTATGGCCGAGGGGGCCAAGTGGCCGATCTTTCTAGCGTATTTGGAATAGAATAACGTTGGTTCGATCCCCGCTTGGGTCACTTGACTTTAACTTTGACCCTGGTTCAACAGATGTTATTGGATATTTTTAAAATTACAATACATTAATATAGACAATAATGAATTATTAATTGATGATTTAGTTATTAACAATCTGTTTTATTTTCACTTTTTAATATTTTTTTTGTTTATAAAGGACACAAACGTTTTTGACTATACAGTAGTCATCATCGGGTGATAAAAAATTATAATGTTTTAAAAGAAAACGTTTAAAAACGTTTGTGTCCATTATAAAAAAAAATAATAATAAAAAGTTAAAATAAAACAGATTTTTAATAACTAAATAAAGATGAATTTTCACAGTCTTAATGCACCAACCATCCAAAATATTAATTAATGATATTAATACCTGTTTCTGACCAGGGAGAATAGGTTGGTAAATTGCATTCTTCTTAACAAATCTATTTAAAAAAATAAAAAATTATCTTAGTCCTAATTTATACCACAACATGCTCCTTATGGTGCTTTCTCATAAGTTCATCTAAATCTAAGCTGCAAAGATATGTATCATTTGAGATTCATATTAAATGCATTCCCACAAGCAGACATGCATAATTTCGCGCTTACACATGCCGCATGTGGACCTACAATATAAAAAACCCAATTTCAAATGAACAAAAGCCCTGCAACTCTTGCCGACCTTCCCTGAAGCAGGGGTGACATTGGCAAAGTGAACCATTTTTTACAGTATGGGTGGTCAGCCGCACACCAACCTATCAGTCAAGGAGTATCATCAACGGCCTAATTGACAGTCTAACCCTGTCGAAGGGCTACAGGTTGTATGTGCCTGACGACTACACCCGAGTGCGAGGACATGATTTATTTCATGTACCGAAAAGCCGTAGGTACTGATGTCGTGGAGCAACACCCTGTGACTCGGAGTATAAAGCTCTTTGATAAGTCTAATATAGACTTTTTTAGTGTAATTTATGAGGATGTAAAAATCTAGCAATAGAGTTCCTCCCAGCGTGTTGATAGCTGTGAGGGTGCACTGTAATTAGGGTTACCTGTTGTGCACAATACAAAAAACTACTATATCCTGTATATTCGTATATATCTGTATCTTAGAACATAAACAACGGTAGTCACATTTAGTAAAATGTGCAGGAGACGAGTTGTAGTGAAAATGTGCACTTTTATAAAACCATCATAACTTCTAAACTAGACGAGATATTTTTGATCTGTAAAAACTGTTTATCTTCTTTTATCGATATTTATTTAATGTGAAGTAATGTGAACACCGTATGTGAAACTTCCGTGGTTTATGCTCGCACTTTTATGCGCATCCCATATTTATTACACTTGATGTCCCAGTAACTATGAGTCCGAGGACTCCAATATTTTTACCACTAATAGAAAAGCTAATTATTATAATTTCTGCATCATTAATTCAAAAACGTAAACAAGTGGACTTCCGTTGTTTATGCTCTAAGGTACAGATATAAAATGTAACATAAAAGTACCTACAAGGAAATTTGTAACACTTTGATGTTTGTTTTTAACACTTTACTGCGCCGCCCTGCCTTTGACCTTTCCGTGGTTCGACCACAATATATTTTCCTCGGGCTCTCTGTAGGTCTAGCTACCCCAAGCGTTAAACTTTTGGTTTACTTCCAACCTTTTATACCAAAAAATATATAGAAATTAAAACGCCCAATGCGTACGCTGTTACAGTTTTCATGTATTTAAAAAAACGCTATGCCGTGGTAAAGGTATGGATGGACCAAATTTCCGAAATTGCGAATGAATGGAATATCCAGAGTCATAATAAAAGGAGAGCCTGTATGAAGAAGGTTATGACTCTGGAGGAGATGAAAGAAGTATGTCAGGACTGAAAGAAATTTGACCGGTCCGTAGTCCAGTAGAAACACTTTGCATTTGTAAATGGAAGGTTCTGGGTTCGAATCCCGACGGAGTTCAAAAGATATCCCATTTTTTTTTTTTTTTAATTTCTGCGCTGGGTAAGACCGGCCATCAAGAACTCCATCCAGCCTTACTGCAACTGGGTCTTGCTTGAAAATTTGCACTTTGTAGCGACGACCAATCTCGTAAAAAGTCAGGTCAATAGCTTAATTGTTAGAAAGCTTGCATTTCATCACGAGTGCAAGGGTTCGATCCCACCGAGGGTGTCAGAAATGATTTCCCGTTTCAGCGTCTATTTCAAATTCCAAAATAAATACCGGCAAGGTGTACTCAGCCTTCACAAGAAATGAGACCCCCTCATCAACTGAAAGTGGTTGGTGTGAGGCCGGCCCCCTCACCCGTAAAAGTAAATACGTCCCGAATCACCACATGCGATTCCTTCGAGGATAACGCAGATAAGAAGTTACACTATATGAGTAGCTTAGTTGCGTTTGCGTTGAATTTCCAGTATTCATAGACAGAGAAGACACATTGGTCCAGTACACATACAACCATTGTTCATTTGAAATTACCTCTGATAAAGATTCCTTGACTTATAGGTTGGTATGAGGCTGACCACCCATACTGTAAAAAATGGTTCACTTTTCCAATGTCACCCCTGTTTCAGGCAATGTCGGCAAGCGTTGCAGGGCTTATGTTCATTTGGGGTTTGGATTTTATTTGTAAGTACACAATCAGCATTTGTAAGCGCGAACTACACTTGTTGGTTTGTGGGCATACATCTGAGAGCTTTAAATGAATATATCCTTGCAACTTACATTATAGATTATAGATTATAGATTATAGAACTACACGTGTTTGTTTGTGGGCATACATCTGAGAGCTTTGAATGAATATATCGCTGCCCTAGTTCAATACTCAGACATCTTACACAAAGTTAGTTTCGAGAAAATCGAAAAAGAAGGTTTGTAATCGCTATGATAATTACAGTTAACTTTGTTTTAAAGTCACTTAATGCAACTAAGCTACACATTGTTGCGTTAAGTGACTTTAAAACAAAGTTAACTGTAATTATCATAGCGATTACAAACCTTCTTTTTCGATTTTCTCGAAACTAGCTTTGTGTAAGATGTCTGAGTATTGAACTAGGGCAGCGATATCCTTGCAACTTAGATTATAGATTATAGATAATAAAAGGAGAGCCTGTATGAAGAAGGTTATGACTCTGGAGGAGATGAAAGAAGTATGTAAGGACTGAAAGAAATTTGACCGGTCCGTAGTCCAGTGGAAACACTTTGAATTTGTAAATGGAAGGTTGTGGGTTCGAATACCGGCGGAGCACAAAAGATATCCAATTTTTATTTTAAAAACTTTACTGCGCTGGGTTGAAAAATTGATAAACCTTTACCAAAGACCAGCCATCAAAAGATCCATCCAGCCTTATAGCAACTGGGTCTTTCTCGTGGTCTTTCACTTTGTAGCGACGACCAATTTCGTAAAAAGCCCGGTCGATAGCTTAATTGGTAGAAAGCTTGCATTTCATGACGAGAGCAAGGGTTCGATCCCACCGAGGGTGTCAGAAATGATTTCCCGTTTCAGCGTCTATTTCAAACTCCAAAATAAATACCTACCGGCAAGGTGTGCTCAGCCTTCACAAAAAATGAGACCCCCACATCAACTGAAAGTGGTTGGTGTGAGTCCGGCCCCCTTGCCCGTAAAAATAAATACGTCTTGAATGGCCACATGCGATTCCTTCGGGTATAACGCAGGCAAGAAGTTACACTATATGTGTAGCTTATTTGAGTTTTGCGTTAATCAGTACGTACCATGTCTCAAGTACCTGATTCCAGCAGCAGCAAAAATGATCTTGTCTTCTGTCCTGCCGCCTTTCCTCTAGGGGTGGCCAGTACCTCCACACAAGTGCCTCCACTTGACTCTGTCCTTGCATACTTCTTTCATCTCATCTAATTTCATCACTATTTTCATGCATGCTTCTTCTCTTGTTTGCACTCTGTAGATTCCATTCATTCGCAATCTCATTTATCTGATCAATCCATTGTTTCCTAGGTCTTCCCCTTCCACGCTTACCTATTACATTCCCTTTATACACTCTTTTTGTCAGTCGGTCTTAATTAATTAAATTATGATATTAGGGCAGGTCGGCAAGAGTTGCAGGGCTTATATTTATAAAAAGTTACACTATATGCGTAGCTTAGTTGCGTTTGCGTTGAATTTCCAGTATTCATAAGACACATTGGTCCAGTATACATACAACCATTGTTCATTTGAAATTACCCCTGATGAAGATAATACAGACAAGCACTAAGGGGACGATTAGTCAATAAACTAGTATTGTAGTGTTTTTGGGTTTAGAAAGTCTCTAAATAAAACATACTGGTCTTCTTTCTGGATATTTATTTTCACTTAATTTATTTTACAATTTACATTTATTTTTTACACTTTTTGCAACTCAAATTTATTTTCACAGTTCAGCACCACACACACTCTTCAATCAAAGGTGACTATCTATCTGGCTCGGTGCACCCAATTTTGCTCCTTATATACTGTAGTGACAGAAGTCTCTAGGGGCTAATTTGCCAGCAAACTCTCGAACGTTCTACCAACTTCAAGAGTACAAAAGGATCATTTAATTTCTAGATTTCTTAGGCCTATAATTATTGCTACCTACGATGTACACCTATATTAATCTACTTTTGACATAACAATATTAATCTTTTAGTCACGGAACACAAAAGCCTCATAAAAATGCAGCTGAAATAAATTTATGAACCGAATTCTTCTCTAAAAAAAATGGAGGGTTATTCCTTCTATTTGAATTTGACAGATTGGGGATAGCTGTCAATCCTTTAACAATATTATTCCATACACAAAGTGACACATGTGTTGTATGTATGTATTTCCCTCTTCACTGTGTAAACCCAATCTGGTATAATTCGACATGGTTTTCGTTTTTAAAATAAAACCTCAACGTCTTTTATTTCTGCTTCTTTTATTTATTTATTTTTGGTTTAAGCCAACAAAAAAATATATTTATGGAACGCTAGCGGATATCAATCATTGTGTATGGATGAAACATGGCAGGCGCGAGCATAGGGTACAGGCAAATACATTTTAGAATAAATATTTTCTCCCATTCCTTTAAAATAACTCATTTGAAATTGAGTGAAGTGCTAACGATGTCTCCAATCGAACTTAAATGTTGAATTTTAAATCTGAATATCAAGTTTTAATGGTTTTTACTATATATTTCCATTAGACACATGTGCCTGTATGGGATGCACGCCCCTGATACATGGTCTATAAATAATAATAATATAATAATCTATAATCTAAGTTGCAAGGATTTATTCATTTAAAGCTCTCAGATGTATGCCCATAAACCAATTCGTGTAGTTCGCGTTTACAAATGCTGAATGTGTACTTACAAATAAAATCCAAACCTCAAATGAACATAAGCCCCACTACTTTTGCCGACCTTCCCTGAAACAGGAGTGACATTGGCAAAGTGAATAATTTTTTACAGTATGGGTGGTCAGCCTTATACCAACCTATAAGTCATATAAATAATTATATTAATATTAGGATGATTTATTTGATGAGCGCTGTTTTGTGTGAATCACACCTCAAGGTCCATCTGCGAGCTTGGATGTCGGTATAGAACGCGCCAATTCTCTTGCAACACCCGGTTGCTGTAAGACTGGATGGACCTTTAGTGACCGGTCTTTGGTAAAGGTGTATGAGTCCGAGAGAGGGTGGAATTTAAGTTGTGTCTCACTGTACATAGGGCCCTGAACGGCACTGCACCCCCATGTCTCGCTGAGCTATGCTCTATCGATGGGACTTTAAAAAGACAACTACGCTCTGCCCTTACTGCTGTCAACAAGGTTATAGTGCCCAATAGAGCGAACACATCAAATTTTGCAGACAGAAGCTTTGCGGTGGCCGGGCCGGTTGCCTGGAACAATTTGCCCATCGGTGTTCGCGCGAACCAGCCTACCACCACCTTCAGAAAGGAACTGAAGACACTACTTTTCTCCAGAAGCCATGACGCCCTTGAGATGGTCCTGGACCATTAAATGGCGCCACAGGAAAGAAATCATCCATCATCATCATCATCATGAATTTTTCATCCAGCGAAGAGTATTTTTTTGAGTTTTTGTGCTCTGCCAGGATTTGAGCCCACAGCCTTCTATTTGCGAGTCAGAAGTGTTAAAATCGCTTGACTACGGACCGGTCAGACTACTGGTGACAGATTGCAAAACATTGATTTCCAAAAACAACTCACTAGCCTTTTGTGAGCTCTAAAGGTTGGTAGCATCTGTCGCCATAGGCGCAAGGACAAGATGAATTCGCGGCTAAATTTAGAATTCCAAATTTGAAATTCAAATCGGCCACATTCGATCCACTTCCGTTTCATGTCGGTGGCAGCGCCGGATGTTGCCGGAGGGACGGGCAAAAATTAATTTAGTTCCTTGAGATAGGGAGCCCCATAGGGTCTGAATAGAAAATCATTTTCTTAGTACGGAGAAAACATGGCTTTGATTTTGAAACAATTTTTTCATTTTTATTATCTACAAGCTGACCTGCCAGACGTTGTCCTGTCGAAAATACAATCAATTAGATAGTAAGATTGTATTTGAAAAAAGATAAAAGCCTAAAAAAATCCTGAAACTCATTTTTCCTAAGAATTTCATAGAATATATGCATTTTTTTTTTTGCAAAATAGTTGATCTATAATTTATAATGTAAGTTTCAAAGATATATTAACAACTAAGACTCATATAAAATGCATTCTTACAAGCAGACACGTATAAGTTGGCGCCCACGCATGCCGCATGTGAGCTTAAAATGAAAATATTTAAATCTAAGCTATAAAGATATACCTGTAAATCATTTCAGATTCATATTAAACTCATTCCCACAATCAGACATGTATAAGTTTGCGCTAACACATGCCGCATGTAAGCCTACAATATAAAACGCAATCTCAAATGAACATAAGCCCTGCAACTCTTGCCGACCTTCCCTGAAACAGGGGTGACATTTAGGACCATTTTTTACAATACGTGTGGTCAGCCTCATACCAACCTATAAGTCAAGGAATACCACAACAAAAATATCTCATATGAACATAGTCACTGCGACTCCTGCTGGTCTTCCCTGAAACACGTGGTGAGATTGGGAATATGATTTTTTTTTACTGTAAAGGTGGTCAGCCTCATACCAACCTATAAATCAAGAAACGTCGTCGAGAAATGAGATAAACCGCCATTTTTAAGCGCCCTTGCAAAGTGCCACTAAACGGCACTTTATAAAAGTGGTCAATTAATAGTATTATTAACAATACTTCTCCATCTTATAATACAGAGTATGACTGAAGGGAGAAGAACATAGGGACACCGAAGGACACCGAACCGGTCCGTAGTCCAGTGGTAGCACTTCGGACTCTTAATGGAAGGCTGTGGGCTTGAATCCGGGCGGAGCACAAAAAATATACCATTTATATTTTCAAATTTGCTCTACGCTAGGTTGAAAAATTCATTGCCTTTACATAAGACCGGTCACTAAAGGTCCATCCAGCCTTACAGTAACTAGGTCTTGCTTGAGTATTGGCACTTTCTACAGCGACGACCAAGCTCGCAGAGGGCTCTTGAGGTGTGATACACACAAAACAGTGCTCACCAAATAAATCATCCAAAATTATTTTATTAAGACAACATTTTTACTCTTGCTGTCTCTTGCATGAAAAAATGGTGATAGAATAGAACGGCACAGTGACAAAACAACACATGACATAACGACACATGACAGAACGACACATGGCATAACGACACATGACAGAACGACACATGACAGAACGACACATGACAGAACGACACATGACAGAGCGACACATGACAGAACGACACATGACAGACATGACAGAACGACACATGGCATAACGACACATGACAGAACGACACATGACAGAACGACACATGACAGAACGACACATGACACAACGACACATGACAGGACGACACATGACAGAACGACACATGACTGAGCGACACATGACAGAACGACACATGACAGAACGACACATGGCATAACGACACATGACAGAACGACACATGACAGAACGACACATGACAGAACGACACATGACAGAACGACACATGACATAACGACAAATGACAAAACATCACTATGACAGTTCATCTCATGAAAAAACATCTCCATGACAAAACAACACAGTAAAGACATCTATAATCTATAATCTATAATCTAAGTTGCAAGGATATATTCATTCAAAGCTCTCAGATGTATGCCCACAAACAAACACGTGTAGTTCGCCCTTACAAATGCTGATTGTGTACTTACAAATAAAATCCAAACCTCAAATGAACATAAGCCCTGCAACTCTTGCCGACATTCCCTGAAACAGGGGTGACATTGGCAAAGTAAACCATTTTTTGGTCATAATTTGGTCGTATATAAAGCTATCAATGGCCTGGCTCCACCTTCTTTGTCTGTGACATGCTGTCTGTTGAGATGGGTGTAAGGAGGCAGACACTCAGATCCGCGGGCGATGGAGTAGTCAATTTGGTTCAGCCACGCCGTCAGATTCGTACAAATTTCGGAGACCGTGCTTTTCGTGTTGCGGGTCCGGTGGAGTGGAACAGACTGCCACCCGGAGTGAAGAACTCCAAATCTGTGGATGTATTTCGCGGAGCACTCAAGACGCACCTTTTTAGAAAATCTTAGAGTTGCAGAGCTTATGTTCATTTGAGGTTTGGATTTTATTTGTAAGTACACAATCAGCATTTGTAAGCGCGAACTACACGTGTTTGTTTGTGGGCATACATCTGAGAGCTTTGAATTAATATATCCTTGCAACTTAGATTATAGATTTTAGATTATCCATGATCGGAGAGGGCCCTTGAGGTGTGACACACACAAAAACGGCGCTCTCCTATTATTTGTAATTTAAAATAAATTAACCTGATATTATTATTACTATTATTAACAAAACATCACATACCTGATATAGAACATACCATAAACGGCACATGGCAATACATCAGTAACATCACAAATATTTCGAACCCAAAATAAAATACCGGACGTATACGGTATGCTCTGTTTTGTCATGTGATCTTTTATCCTTGTGTTGTTATATCATTATGATGTTGTAGGTCCACATGCGGCATGTGTGAGCGCGAAATTATGCGTGCCTGCTTGTGGGAATGCATTTAATATGAATCTCAAATGATACATATCTTTGCAACTTTTTATTTATTTTTTTGTTCTTTTTTTTTAATTGTTTGGGGGCAAGTGACAAATTTATGTGTGTATTAGATTTATTTTAAAGAAATATTGTAATGGTGTGAATGCTGTGTATGCTTCTAGTGTTGTATAGCTGTGATTGCCTGCGTGATGTTTGTGTGAAGATGTATGCTTGTGTCTATTGATGTAGTGTGCATAGTTTGGATGATTGGTTATTTGTGTTACTGTTGCTTATTATTTTTTTATTTTTTTTATTGTTTAAATGTACCAATTGTCTGTATTGCACCTCTTAATAAATAAATAAATAAAACTTAGATTTAGATTTAGATGTACTAGTCATTGTGATGTAATGTCATGTGAGGTTTTGCTATGTCATGTTAATAATAATAATATTAGGATGATTTATTTGATGAGCGCTGTTTTTGTGTGTATCCACACCTCAAGAGCCCTCTGCGAGCTTGGTCGTCGCTGTAGAAAGCGCCAATTCTCAAGCAAGACCCAGTTGTTGTAAGGTTGGGTGGACCTCTCAGTGACCGGTCTTTGGTAAAGGTTTATGAATTTTTCAACCCAGCGAAGAGCACATTCGAAATATAAATGGTATATTTTTGTGCTCCGCCGGGATCCGAATCCACAACCTTACATTTACGAGTCCGAAGTGTTGCCACTACGGACTACGGACCGGTCCATTATGTCATGTGTCGTTTTGTCACTGTGAAGTTCTGGCATGGAACTATTGTATTAAGATAACATTATCCTTCCTGCTGTCTCTTACATGAGAAGTTATCTGTCATCTACGACGCTCTTCTTCGATATTAAAAGACAGAGTATGTATGGAGCAGACATGTTATCTTTTTCCCCCGAGCGATATATTTTTCATAATCAGAAAAGAAACTGTATCCTGCCAGCTTAATAAGGGAAAATATTCGACAAGATCGAAGAAGGCAGATAGCGTCTTTGTTGACGCAAAAAAGAAACAATATAGGTACCTAAAAATAGAAAAGTCCCTCGATCTAATCTAATCTAAGTTGCAAAGATATGTTACATTGGAGATTCACATTACATGCATTCTCACAACCAGACACGTACAAGTTCGCGCTTGCACATGCCTCATGTGAACCTACAACATAAAAACCAAATCTCAAATGGACATACACCCTGCAACTCTTGCCGTCCTTCCCTGAGACAGGGGTGACATTGGCAAAGTGAACCATATTTACAGCATGGGTGGTCAGCCGCCGGCCAGATAAACCGGCCTATATCGGAACAAGGGAAGAAGTATTAAAATCGTTACTTTAGTGATTGTTTGTCGCATCTCCAAAAGAAGTAATTTCACATGAGCAATGTTTGTATGTGCATTTTTTTTCACATAATTTATTTTACACGGTTTGTTTTTACACAATTTACAATAATAATTGATAATATCTGCTCATTGGTCTTCACGGCAAAATACTTGAAGCGACTTATCGCACTCCGCACCATTGCAGTCCCTATATACAGGTACAAAAGAGATCTTTCTCGCATACTCTAGATTATTTTTCGATCTCTCGCTCATACCATACCTATGTATCTTACTACTACCATTATACTAGAGCTAGATTGTTCTACCCACTAGCGTACATGTTCAGGCATATAATCTAATCTAATCTAAGCTGCAAGGATACATATCATTTAAGATTTATATTAAATGCATTCCCACAAGCAGACATGTATAATTTCGCGCTAACACATGCCGCATGTGGACCTACATTATAAAAACCCAATCTCAAATGAACATAAGCCCTGCAACTCTTGCCGTCCTTCCCTGAAACAGGGGTGACATTGGCAAAGTGAACCATTTTGTACAGGATGGGTGGTCAGCCGCATACCAACCTATAAGCCAAGGAACCCTTCGTTCGTAAAAATAAATTAAAACGAAATATTTTGGCAGTAAGAGCCTTGTTAGATTTGAGTGCATCCTCAGTCATCATGCAGTAAGGATGTCTCGAAGGCGTTGGCTAAGTCGCTAACGAAACGTCGAGAATTATGTCTGTTTTATTTTAACACTTTGTCCATGTAGTATCGGAATGAAAAAATTAAGTGTGTGGTTATTGTAATAGTAAATAAGTCAGAGTCTTGTTTAAACTAAAAATTAATTATTAACAGCCAGATCAGCTGTTTGCGTGCGGCCATGTTTTATTGCTAGCTCGTGTTTCCAAGTGAATTTTTATTTATTCAAAATTCTTGTTTAAATGCCTTTCCACCTCTTTGTTTGAAAATGTGAAATGCGATGTTAGACCATGATTAAAGCCTGTCTAAACAGAAAAAATACTTACTTAAAAGGACCCTTGAGACCGGACGTGATGTCAAAAATAATAACTTTTAAGGTAGAACGATAAAAGCTAAAACAGTACAAAGCTCCCTGACTTTGCCTGGTATATCGTGTACTACTCATCGTTGCACCGGATGCGCCTGCTTGTGGGCATGCATTAAATATGAAACTTTTTTTTTTAAATATCCTGTGCGGGAGACTCCCTAAATTTCAGAGACTGTAACTGTAGCTCTGTCGCCATTCCGCTAGGGGTAGCCACAGCCCCTGCAGAGTTGCCTCCATTTTTTCCTATCCTTACATACCTCTTTCAGTTCATTCATATCCATCACCTTTTTCATGCATTTTCTTCTTTTACGCTCACTTTGTATATCCCATTCTTTCACAATCTCCTCAATCTAATCACTCCATACTTTTCTCGGTCGTCCTTTCCCCCTTTTTCCTTTCACACTTTCTTCGTTTATATACTTTGTCAGTCTATCATCATTCATTCATTCCACATGCCCAAACCATCTCATCACATTCTTTTGTACCTTAACTTTCACATCCTCTTTCAAATTACATTCTTTTTTTACCCATTCATTACTTACTCTATCCCTCAGAGTTTTTCCTGTCATGCTTCTCAAATGCTTCATTTCCACCGTACATACTTTACTCATTTCGCTATCATTCACTGTCCATGCTTCACTTCCAGACATCAAAGTCGGTAAGACTCTGACATATATTTGATATATAGCCCTGACCTTGCACCTTCAGATTTTCTCCTGTTTCGGTCTCTTCAGATTTTTTTAGGCAGTGTCAGGTTAACATCAAGAGAGGACTGACAATACTACTTATTGAGTTTTTTAAATCAGAAGTCCCAAAATTTCTAAAGCAACGGGATCATGTCTCTACCTTAAAGATGGCAGATAGTCTACGAACAAAATGGCACACACGTCCTGTAATTAAATGAAAATCAACTTCAAAAAAAAATCACCTGAATTTTCATATAAAATGCGAAGAAACTCTTTCCCCGACCTATTATTTTTATATATGCTCTTCGTTGGGTTGAAAAATTCATATTATATCTTTACCAAAGAACGGACACCAAAGGTCCATTCAGATTTACAGCAAATGGGTTTTTCTTGAGAATCAGCGCTTTCTGCAGCGATGGCCGAGCTTGCAGAGAGCTCTTGAGGTGTGATTCACACAAAAACAGCGCTCACCAAATAAATCAACCTATTCTTATTATTATTATGTACATTTTTATATTAAGCCCGTTTCCACTTAGCTTGCTTGAGAATTGGCACTTTTTATAGCGACGGCCAAGCTCGCAGAGGGCTCGTCAGGTGTGATTCACACAAAAACGGCGCTCACAAAATAAATAATTTGTGCAATATTTTTTTTTTTTTTATGTTTCTACTAAGCCACTAACTAGCAGGTCACGCGATTTTTGCATTAAAATTTACGTACGCTGGAGATTCAAGTTGCGATATGAAGCCTGCATATATGGGCCAAACAAACGGGGTAATTAATTCAGTGAAAACTAAAGAAAAACTGTGAATTTTTATACTTTGATACCTTAAAGGTAAAACTGAATAAGTGACATATTGTAATGTTTTTGGGTTCGAAAAGTCTCTAAATTAAAACATACTGGTCTTCTTTTTTTAATATTGATTTTTAAATTTATTTTTACAATTTATATTTATTTTTAACACTTTTAGCAACTCAAATTTATTTTCACAGTTCAGCTCACACTCTTCAATCAAAGGCGACTATCTAACTGTCCTGGTGCACTCAACATTGTGCCTTATATACTTCACAGACAGAAGTCTCTAGGGGCTAATTTGCCAGCACATTCTACCAGCTTCGAGAGTACAAAAGGATCATTTCACTTCTAAACTTCTTAGGCATATAATTATTGCTACCTACGGTGTACACCTATATTAATCTACTATTTACATAACAATATTAAGCTAACATGGGTTTCTCATCTAAACGCACGTTTTTCCCTATTTTCTACGAAAGAAAACACTAAAAGAGTGTGAAAATCCTGTACTTTAGAATTTCATAAGCATTTCCTTATAATATATAATAATAGCTACATATATATAATAATAGCTACATATATATAATAATAGCTTAGTTGCGCAACTACGTAACGCAACTAAGCTACACATAAAGTGTAACTTCTTGCCTGCGTTATCCCCGAAAGGCGAAAAGCGATTCGGGACATATTTATTTTTACGGGTAATGGGGCCGGCCTCACACCAACCACTTTCAGTTGAAGTGTGGGTTTCCTAGCTTCCGGGAGGCTGGTTCTCATTTCTTGTGAAGGCTGAGTAAGCCTTGAGATCAAACCCTTGCTCTCGGCATGGAATGCAAGCATTCTACTAATTACGAGCTTGGTCGTCGTCGCTACAAAGCGCCAATTGTCAAACAAAACCCAGTTGCTGTAAGGCTGGATGGACCTTTGTTGACCGGTCATTGGTAAAGGTTTATTTTTATTTTATTTTATTTTATTTTAATAGGACAACAAACAGCGTTACATAAGAAATATAATAGTAGCAATTACAAAAAAACATGGCCAATTATATGTTGCCACGGATATCAAATTTAGGAAGTTGGAAAGAATTACAAGATGTTAATTACAAGTAACTAATTATAAGAAAAAAAAATACTGCTCTCAAAACAGAATATGATGTAAATTTAAAAATAAAGAAAATCAGTTCTCCCTGAGTGAAGCACCCTATGATTATGATTTTTTTATCCCAACGAAGAGCAAATTTGAAAATATGAATGGTATATTTTTTGTACTCCGCCGGGATTCGAACCCACAACCTTCCATTTACGAGTCCGAAGTGTTGCCACTGAACTACAGACCAATCACTTCCTTATAATTAGTTCACTTACTATGACAAGTTACACACAATAAAATGTTTTATCCACGATTTCTTAAATCAGTGAATCAGCACTTATTCAGTTTAACCTTTGAAGTGGCGATTTGTAAAGAAAATAAATTACGTGCGAGAAATTTAAATTCATCACAGATTAATTAAAAATTCTGTTTTGTTTTAAGTTTTTTTGTAGTTTGTATTTTTTCTTTTTAAAATAGATTCCTTGACTGATAGCCGATAGGTTGGTATGCGGCTGACCACCCATATTGTAAATAAAAAATGTTTCACTTTGCCAATGTCACCCCTGCTTCAGGGAAGGTCGGCAAGAGTTGCAGGGCTTATTTCCATTTGAGATTGGGTTTTTTTTATATTGTAGGTTCACATGCGGCATGTGTAAGCGCGAAATTATGCGTGTCTGCTTGTGGGAATGCATTTAATATGAATCTCAAATGATACATATCTTTGCAGCTTAGATTTAGATTTAGATTAGATTTGTGAAAAGGAATGCAATTCATCAACCTATTTTTCCTGACATAAATCAACATTGTCAATTAATAATTACTCATTACTTAATATATATATATATTTATATACAAGGATAATTTATTTATAAGGTACACATAATTAAAGAGCGCCGTTTTTGTGTGTGTCACACCTCAAGGGCCCTCTCAAATCACGGATAAGATTTCTTGTAAAGATGCGTCTTTAGTTAATGTTTTATTAAATTATTTATGTAATTCCTTGACTTAACGGTTTATTAGATTTGTTGGTTGTTCTCTTGATAATGGAGCGATAGCACCGAAGGCGTTAGAGAAAATAAATCAACTCGTGAGGAAAAGCTTGTGTTTTTTATTTTTACAATTTTCATTCATATTATATTGATATTTTTTATTTAAGATTCATACGCATAGTATTGAATTACTTAATGCAGGCAGCCGACACTGTATGCATACTTAGTGTGGGAGTTCATTCCGCTACTTAAGTCTCATGCAACTCTCACTGTGAGTCATGGTGACAGATTAGAACGGCACAGTGACATAACGACTCATGACATAGTGACACATCATATAGGAATAGACGACAAAACGACACATGACATAGCAACACATGACAGAACTACACAATATGACAGAGTGATATTTGACAAAACAACAGCAGCTGACATAGCGACACATGATAAAACGACACATGACAGAACTACACAATATGACAGAGTGACATTTAACAAACCAACATGTGCTATTCTGTCATGTGCTATTCTCTCATGTGTTATTCTGTAATGTGTCGTTTTGTCACCATGTCGTTCTAACATGAAACTTTGTGTCATTAGGGTTGTAGCGCAATCAAGCCCTTACTGTTCCTTAACTAACCTGCCATATAAAAGCTAATTCACTCGATTCGTAGATAACACTGGAAAACTTCAGAGAAATTACCCTTCTTCAGTTTTTTTTACTGGGGGCTGGCACTCATTTCTTGTGAAGGCTAAATAAACCTTGCCGGTATTTTATTTGGTCTTTGAAATAAACAAGAAATCATTTCTGACACCCGTCCTTGACTTATAGGTTGGTATGCGGCTGACCACCCATGCTGTAAAAATGGTTCACTTTGCCAATGTCACCCCTGCTTCAGGGAAGGACGGCAAGAGTTGCAGGGTGTGTGCCCATTTGAGATTGGTTTTTATGTTGTAGGTTCACATGAGGCATGTGCAAGCGCGAATTCGTACGTGTCTGGTTGTGAGAATGCATGTAATGTGAATCTCCAATGTAACATATCTTTGCAACTTAGATTAGATTAGATTAGATTAGTGCTGGGATTCGAACCCGGGCTCTCGGCATGGAATGCAAGCATTCTACCAACTGAACTATCGACCGCACAACGGATAACGAAGCTATATATATAAAAAAATTATTTTAGCAACCAATTTTTTGTTCTTAATTTACCTACCTCACAATCTAGTGTTAAAAAACCAAATTCATCTCGAGCAAGAAAAGAAAAAAAAATACAGAGTTTCGCTTAAAAACTTTGTACAGAAAGCCGCCAACTTTTTAAACAGTAATTATTTTTCGTTCTCTTCTCTCTCGGTCTATTTTCATTTAAAAAAAAAAAAAAAATCCGTTCCTTTTTTGAAATTCAAATTTCACTTTCCATTCTTTTGCATAAAAATTTGAAAAGGGCTTACGCGCGAACGCGAAAATTTTTAACGTTTCAATTTTCCCACTTATCGATGAGAGGGGGAAAAGTTTTTGGGGGATTATCAATAAGAAAGGCTTTGCGTATTTGTTTCTTTTCTTTTCTTTAATCTTTTTCACTTTTTTTGCCTCACCTGCTTATCAATTTTTAAGGGTGTGTGATTCGACTTTCGAACACGACTTTATACTGAATGAAAAGGACGCACTTATGTCAATCGTGTGGGTTGTTTTTTTTTTTATCAATTCAAAGTCACAGATGCTAACGTTGAAAATACCGGGATTCGGGGTGTGTATTTTCAACGTTAGCATAGCGACTTTATACTGAACGCACTCATGCCGATTGTTTGTGTAGTTTTTTGTATTAGTTTATAATCACATATCAATCCCCCGGTGCTTGTATGTCTATTGTCAATTAGAAATAATTTCACATGAGCAATTTTTGTATGTGTACTGGACCAATGTGTCTTATAAAAACTGGAAATTGATTGTTAAAATATTAAAAATAACTCATTTATTATCGTCTTTGACGTTTTTTTCTTAGCTCAGATTGTGTAGACTGTGATTGGTCTGAATTTAATATGATAACTTGCATTAAAAGAAGAAGAAGACGATTTTGACGTTTATATCATTTTGTCTAACAAATAAAAAGTTAAAAGAGGAAGAAGACTTGTCTGACGTTTTATGTCATTTTTTTATTTGTAAAATTTTCTCTTGTGTTCTACCAGCCCTACTGTCAACACGTGTTTGCGGCAGTGAGCCAAATAAATGGCGTGCCAAAAAATGCGTCGAGTTTGATTTCTGAGAGTTGTAGTCCTGTCCACTTTTGCCCAGGATTCCTCTCTTCCCTACCATCCTTTCTGATTCCGGCATCCGAACCAGTTTAGACCATTTGTAGACCAGTGATTCTTAAGACAATTTAATTGAAAGTTCATCTTTTAATCAAATGGTAGACAATCCATGAAGACACACGCCTCCTGAGGACGTCGGATATGACTCCGACGAAACGTAGAGAAAATCGTTCTTCTCTTTTGCACGGTCAGTAAAATCCGTTTTTTTTCATTCCATTGAATGTTACGTAGTATTAACTTTGGAACAAATGTAATAAAAGAAAAATACATTGAAGCATTTTTATCGATAACAGTTATCATTATTACCAAAATCATGCTTCGTGGATTTCCGTCGATTTCTCAAAATAATGGTTCAGGAATTTTTTGCTGATTTTTCATTTCAGTTAAGACTTTTTTCGTTCACTAATGGAACGCGGTGGGATTTAGAAAAATGCCTTACGTTGTAAAAAAAATATATGAGTACATTTCTTTATTGAAACAGCTGTGGAATATTTTTTAAGAAAAGGAAAAAGGCGTACAAAAAATGTAATTAAAACACAAAAGTTATGAATCAATTAACCGTCAACATTACAGATAAGCCGCCATTTCTTCTTGTCCTTACATACTTCTTTCATTCCATCCAGAGTCATAACCATTCAAAATAATTTTAAAATATTAAGCATATTAATAAAAATACAAAATTAATTTTCACTTATAGGGTGATATGAGACTGACCATCCACACTGTAAAAAAATGGTTCACTTTCCCAATGTCACTGCAACTTAGATTAAAAATTATACTGTGGACTAACAAACTCAAAAAAAAAACAAATGAGTGTATGTATAACTCCTAGGAAATATAATTTGTTCCTTGAATGATAGATTGGTATGCGGCTGACCCCCCACACTGTAAAAAAATATTCACTTTCCCAATGTCACCCCTGTTTCAGGGAATGTCGGCAAGAGTTGCAGAGCTTATATTCATTTCATATTTGGTTTTATTTTGTAGGTTCACATGCGGCATGTTTAAGTGCGAATTTATACGTGTCTGCTTGTGTAAATGCATTTAATATAAATCTTATAAGTAATATATCTTTGCAACTTAGATTAAAAATTATACTATGGACTAAAAAAAAACCAAATGAGTTTATGTATAAATCCTGGGAAATATAATTTGTTGTATTTTTTTTTTTTTAATAAAAAATAAAAATAAGTAAAATGCAAAGAACAGCCTAGCCTTTTGTTTAAAGGCAAATTTGCAACTTAGATTAAGGATATCTCCCGCTTTTTGTGTCTTTATTGAGGCATAATAATAAAAAATAATTTCCTTTCACGTGTTGACAACGAGGTAACAAAATCGTCCCTTCAGTGCTTGTTTGTCTTATGTCCATCAGAGGTAATTTCATATGAGCAATGTTTTTATGTGCACTGAACAAATCGCACGCTTAATAATAAAGAGCAATAGCTCAAAAAATAAAAATGTTGGGAAATCACGTTTGAAGTTCAGACAACCAGTACAACTTGTATGGGATGAAAAAGGCGACCGATGTTTTATCTCGGTCATATTCGTCCAATTGAACGTCGCATTCTACCTATTCTTATCGCATTGTTCTTGCGTTTTATTACAAAATTTGAGTTATTTCTCTTTATTATTAAACGTGTGAAATGTGTCTTATGAAAATTGGAAACCTTTTTAAAATATTTAAAACAACTCTCACACTATCGTGTTTTGTGTTTTTTTCTTAGCTCAGATTGTGTAGAATGTGATTTTTACGATAAAATCATTGAAAGATCATCTTTGAATTTAATGGCAGATAAGCTAAACATGCACTGGCGGGGGCGAAATATTAAGTGCCGACGATACAAAGCACAATTATCTCTGCTGTTTAAGTATTTTTAATAAAATTTAACGATTGCCCTTACCCCTCCCAAGGGAGCTTAAAAACAACGCAATTCTCCACGCCAGTAAGGAGCTCAAAATAAGTCTTTTTTTTTTAATAATAATAATAATAATAAACGTTTATTCTAAATTAGTCATGCGGAGGGTGCAATACATGACCAGCCATAGAAAAAAATATACAGCAATAGAAAAGTACATGGAAGAAGAATACAAAAATGCAGAAAATCTAATCTAATCTAATCCAAGTTGCAAAATATATGTACCATTAAAGATTCAAATTATATGCACTTTCACAAACAGACATGCACAAGTTCGCGCTTAAACATGCCGCATGTGGTCCTACAATATAAAAACCCGAATCTCACATGGACATACACCCTGCAACTCTTGCCGTCCTTCCCTGAAACAGGTGTGACATTGGCAAAGTGAACCTTCGTCTACAGCATGGGTCGTCAGCCGCATACCAACCTATAAGCCAAGGAACATACGCAACAAATTACGTTTTTAAAATCAACAAATTATAATATGTATGGACATCAAAAACTAACAGAAAACAAATTCTTATTTTAAAAAAACCCTAGCCGCCAACATCACAGATCAACCGCCATTTATTTCTATCCTAACACACTTCTTTCTTTTCCTCCAGAGTCATCACCTTCTTCATACAGGCTCTCCTTTTATTATGACTCTGGATATTCCATTCATTCGCAACTTCGGAAATTGGTTCATCCATACCTTTCTCGGTCTTCATCTATTACGACATCCATCTATTCTTGCAACCTATACTTTCTTCGTCAGTCTTTCATCATTCATTCACAAAAGCAGAAATATATAAAAAATAATATTAAAATAATAATACATCTAATTAAACAGATAGAATCGAAAGGAAAGAGAATACATGTACATTGGAATAGCAAGAACATATTACACAGGGAAGAAAAGGCTATGTAAGCTTTAGGTACCTTACCCAATCGCTGCCTTAGTTCTTGTTTATCGTATACGCCATTGAGAAAATTTTACATGAGCAATGTTTGCATGTGTACTGGACCAATGTGTCTTATGAAAACAAGAAATTTATTTAAAAAATATTTAAAAGAACTCTTACATTATCAAGTTTTACGGTTTTTCTTAGCTCAGATTGTGTAGAATTTGATTTATAAGACAACTGCATGAAGAAAAACTCATATTTGACAAGATTGGCGTATACGATAAACAAGAACTGGGGGAGCGCAATGACGCCATATACCCAATTTTTGGATTCGTTTGAAATTCACATTGGTATAACGCAACCAAACTACACATTTAGTATAACTTCTTGCCGGATTATCCTCGAATGGTTTCGCATGAGACGAGTGGAACCTATTTATTTTTACGGGTCAGGCTTTACGCCAACCCCTTGAGTCGTAGTGGGGTTTTCCCAGCTCCTAGGCTGGCACTCCTTTCTTGTGAAGGCTGAGTAAACCTTGCCGGTATTTATATTTGAATTTGAAATAGACACTTAAACGGGAAACCCTCGAGACACCCTCGGTGGGGATAGAACTCTCGGCATGGAATGCAAGAATTCTACCAACTGAGCTATCAACCGGACTTTTTACGAGCTTGGTCGTCGCTACAAAGCGCCAATTCTCAAACATGACCCAGGTGCAGTAAGGCTGCATGGACCTTTTAATGACCGGTCTTTTGTATAAGCAAATAAATTGTTCAACCCAGCAACGAGCAAATTTTAAAACATAAATGGTATTTTTTTGTGCTCCGCCGCGATTTGAACCCACAACCTTCCATTTACGAGTCCAAAGTGCTACCACTGAACTACGGACCGATCTACATTCATTCCATTTATTTTAAATTCATAATTCATATTTTCATCATCTCTTTCAAAGTAGTTCCATATAAACCGTCATAAAAATGTATCAGCTATTGATACGCCGCCATGTTTTATTCCTTCCTATCTTCAAATAGGTACGGTTAGATCTACCGAGACATCCACCCTCACTCCGTCTATCCTCGGACTCCATTTTCCAATTTGCAACCTGCAAAAGCTGAGTATTTTCTTAATCATTTCCAAGAATTTAATACAACTTGTCTTTTGCAATTAACGCCATTCTTACGGGTTATTTATTTCCATTGGTGAATGTTTAAGAAATTTATGCTACGTACGTTTTCCACCCTCCTTAGACATGTGGGGTTTTCTTATTGATTGAAGAATATATATTATGTACATACATGATACAGTGATACCTCAAGATACAAGTTGAATTAGTTCCGTAACCTTGTTCGTATGTCAATTTGCTCGTACTTCAGATCAATCTTCCCCGTTGAAACTAATTGAAATACCATTAATCCGTTCCAGCCCTAAAAATGCTACCCCTAATGGTTACGTGTTTTAGAATAAGAAAAATGTATTTATCCGGCTAGTCCGTGGTCCAGTGGTAACAAATTGCGCTCGCATGATTGCTGGTCAGTCAGAATTTACACACATTACTCCTCTTCTCCAGAAGCTTCACTGGCTCCGTATCCCGGAGCGCATCGAGTTCAAAGTGTGCACGATGGTCCACAAAGCTTTATTTGGAAAAACACCCAAATATCTCGCTGATTTAATTAAACCAAAAGCCTAACACTGCGATCGGCTGAGACTGGAGCCAAATCAAGGATTGAAGAACCTATAAGAAGAGTTAACACAATGTTTGGAGAGCGTGCATTTGCACTTGCTGGCCGTCTGGCCTGGAACCACCTGCCACATCATGTGAGAGAGCTAGAGGACCATGGAAAGTTCCGGAATGCACTGAAGACAAGCAAATTTCTGGCTTCGTTTGCACCAGCGCCCTTGGAGTGACTACATCACGAAACGGCGCTATAAAGAAATCATCATCTCATCATAACACTCCGGACTCGTAAATGCAAGGTTTTGGGCTTAAATCCCGGCGGAGCACAAAAATTAAACCATTTATATTCTCAAATTTGCTCTTCGCTGGGTTGAAAACTCATACAACTTTATCAAAGACTGGTCATAAAATGGTCCATCCAGCATTACAGCAACTGGGTATTGCTTGAGAATTGGCGCTTTGTTGCGACGACCGATCTCGTAAAAAGTCCAGTCGACAGCTCAGTTGGTAGAATGCTTAAATTCTATGCCAAGAGCAAGGGTTCGATCCCAAGGTGTACTTAGCCTTCACAAGAAATGAGAACCAGCCCCCGGGAGCTGGAAAACCCCTATTTCAACTTAAAGTGGTTTGTGTGAGGCCGGCTCCCTTAGCCGTAAAAATAAATATGTCCCGAATTGCCACATGCGATCCCTTCGGGGAAAACGCAGGCAAGAAGTTGTACTATATGTCTATCTTAGTTGCGTAGTTGCCGATCGAGCTGAAGACCGAGAAAAGTATGGCACAACAAGAAAAAGCAGATGATGAAGGTTGGGTAAGCCGTTTTGTACTTTGTGGATTCACAGCGATTTAGATTGGACCGGATACCAGACATGATGCATAGATAGAAGTAGTATGAATATACTCGTAAATACATGGGAAGGGTTCTAGGTTAATTATTCTGACATGTCAGCAGGTTATATTAGGTTAAGATATTAGATCTTGTAGATTATTATCATTTTGAACCCTGATGCGGTCTTGCCATTTGACCTTTCCTGCCAGTGTTGATATAAACATTAACCCTTTCCACAATGATATCGTACCCTTAGTGCTTATTTATCTTATGTCCATCAGAGGCAGAGGCATGCATGCCATAAAGGCACATGCGCCTCATAGGTAGGCAATAAATCTAAATCTAAGTTTATTTATTTATTTATTAATATATATAAACGGCTTAATAGCCTTTTACACAGTATAACAAAAAATAACAAATTATAGAATAGAGTTACACATGACTATAAGCAATATAAGAATGAAGTATAAGAAAGAGAAAGAAAAAAAAACTAAATAATAAAAAAAAGGTATTTGCAAAGATATGTATCATTATAGATTCATATTAAATGCATTCTCACAAGCAGACACGCATAATTTCGCGCTCACACATGCCGCATGTGGACCTACAATATAAAAACCCAATCTGAAATTAACATAAGCCTAAGCCTAAGAATAATATAGATTGGTAGGATTGATTGATTGGCAGGACTGTCATTGTCCACTTCTGGAAGAAGTTGAGTCATATGTGTACCTAGGCCTCACTATTGATCACCATCTGACGTGGAACCTCCATATAGACAATGTTTGTGCAAGACTAAGATCAGTTATGTGTAAATTGTATAATCTGAAGTTCATTGTAAGCAGGGGCATACTGTATATGCTTTATTTTGCTCTTACCGAATCTATTGTCCTATATGGACTTAGTGCTTATGGTCTCACTTTCATTACTCATGTTAATAAAATCAAGCTGATACAAATAAGGACATTAAAACTGTTAATTGATAAAAATGTAAAACATAGCATAAGAGATAATTACGAACATATATTTAAAATTGTTAATGTTTTGCCTGTAGATTTAAAAGTAAAATACCTTGTGTTGTTAGAGCAGTATGAGAGCAGTGAGTACAAATGTCAGGTGCAGTACAGGTACCCCACTAGGGGAGCCCTTGTACCGAGGCTGATTGTTCCACGCGTCACCAACTATTACGGCACCAGGACGAGGGAGTACCTTACCCCTACACTCACCAATGAGATTCCAACGACCGTAGTGGAACGATCAGCCTCCAAACACATGTTTAAAAAGGAACTAAAAAAGTACTTGCTCTCAATATGCCCTTAATTTAATTTAATTAAAATATTACTTAATTTAATTAAAAACAAAAAATACAATCGGCCAACAAACTGCTATGCAGTTTGGCTGAAGTAGTCATTAAATAAAAATATGTATATTATATTAATAAATGTTTTAAAAAAAAAAAAAAAAAAAAGGTATGAGGCTGACCACGCATGCTGTAAAAAGTGGTTCACTTTGCCAACGTCACCCCTGTGCTAGGGAAGGACGGCAAAAGTTGCCGAGCTTATGTTCATTCGAGGTCGCGAGAACTTACACATGTTTGTGGGCATGCATTTTAAATGAACTTTAAATTTTAATATGTCTTTGCAACTTAGATTAGATTAGGTTAGAACACAAATAATAAATTACACAAAATACATTAAGCACGTCATTTGAATCAACCATTCATTTATGCTTGAATATATTTTTAAATTATGTTGAACAATTTCCTGTAAAAAGTAATCAACCACCGTCTACTCCCTGAATTTTATAATCAAAGGCATATGTTCAAGAATATTCAAGAATATTCATACATAGCCCCTCATTTAAAATATTGTAATCAAAAAGAGATGGCGCACCTTTTCATGGTCCCATTCAACTTTAAAACCCTTCTTGGGTACAGGGATATGAGAGGGTACAAACGCGTCACGACAAAATGTCCATTGACAGAATGTCCACCGACACAATGTCCAGCGACAGAATGTCAGCCGACATAGTTTCCAACGAAAAAATGTCCACGTGACATAATGTTCACCTCACAAAATGTCCCCGTGACATAATGTCCACGTGACAAAATGTCCAACGACACAATGTCTACGTGACATAATGTTCACCTCACAAAATGTCCCCGTGACATAATGTCCACGTGACAAAATGTCCAACGACACAATGTCTACGTGACATAATGTCCACGTGACAAATGTCCAAAGACACAATGTCCACGTGACAAAGTGTCCAAAGACA
This sequence comes from Agapetus fuscipes, assembly GCA_951799405.1. Lineage (NCBI taxonomy): Eukaryota > Metazoa > Arthropoda > Insecta > Trichoptera > Glossosomatidae > Agapetus > Agapetus fuscipes. The sequence goes on along the minus strand of OX637352.1, from coordinate 1,120,366 downwards.
CAATGTCTACGTGACATAATGTCTACGTGACAAAATGTCCAAAGACACAATGTCCACGTGACATAATGTCCAAAGACACAATGTCTACGTGAAATAATGTCCACGTGACAAAATGTCCAAAGACACAATGTCTACGTGAAATAATGTCCACGTGACAAAATTTCCAAAGACACAATGTCTACGTGACATAATGTCCACGTGACAAAATGTCCAAAGACACAATGTCTAGGTGACATAATGTCCACGTGACAAAATGTCCACTTACAAAATGTCCAACGACTAAATGTCCAACAACAAAACGTCCACCGACAGAATTTCCAACGACAAAATGTCCCCGCGACATAATGTCCTTACTTACTTACTTTCTTTGGCTCATTAGCCTTGAAGCCTCAGGGCCTCCCGCACCACAATCCTCCAGAAATCTTTGTCTTGTACTGCTTCCCTCCATGGTCCTCCCACTCCCAGAACTTCAGCGTCGGCTTTGACGTTGTCTGCCCACCGCTGTCTGCGTCCGAGTGGTCTAACACCTGAGGGGGCACCATCCAAGGCAGTTCGGATGATCCTGGTTCTGGATCTTTGGACATAATCTCCACGCAAAAAAAAGTCCACGTTACAAAATGTCCACTCGACATAATTTCCACACCACAAAACGTCCACGCGACAAAATGTCCAACGGCAAAATGTCCACTGACATGATGTCCGCGCGACAAAATATCCACACAAACAGAATGTCGACCGACAAAATGCCCACCGAAAAAATGTATTCAAAATCATAAAATATATAAATCATGTATCATGTTAAAAACAAATAAAAAAAAAGGAATCATTATTTCGATACACATTTTGTCGCGTGGACACTATGTGGGTGGGAATATTTTTGACGGGCATTATGTCGGTGGACATTTTGTCAGTGCACATTTGGTCTATGAACATTTGGTCTATGTTCATTATGTCACGTGAACATTTTGTCGGGTGGACATTAATTTATCAATGGACATTATGTCGGTGAACATTATGTCGTTAGACATTATGCCGGTGAGCATTTGTCGCATGGTCATTTAGTCGGGTGGACATTTTGTCAGTGTACATTTGGTCTATGGACATTTTGTTAATGTTCATTATGTCACGTGAACATTTTGTCGCATGGACATTTTGTCGGGTGGACATTTTGTCAATGGACATTTTGTCAATGGACATTTTGCCGATTAACATTATGTCTGTGGACATTTTGCCGCTCGGGCATTTTGGCGCATGGACATTTTCTTGATGGGCATTTTGTCACTTGGACATTTTGTCGGGTGGGCATTGTGTCGTCGGAAATTCTGTCTTTAGACATATTGCCGTGGAACCGGGAACAGAGCACATTTTGGTCGCCTCTGCAAAGGCGCAAAAGGTAGAAATCAATCTGCCTTGTGAAAGGCGGAATATATATTTAACGAGTCCAGAAAGGTTCTCTTTATAAGAGCAATCATTGATCCTGAAAGGCCCTTTCTATCCTATCCAGATTTCTATGGGCGCTTGAGGTTAGAGATGGCTAAAATGACGTCAGCGAATCCCAATTTATCCATTTTTGTGCAACCTTTTTTTCACATTTTTGAAGTAAAAAGAATATGATAATAATAATATCAGGCTAATTTATTTTAAATTACAAATGATAAGAGAGCGCCATTTTTGTGTGTGTCACACCTCAAGGGCCCTCTCCGATCAAGGATAAGACTTTCTAAATAGGTGTGTCTTGAGTGCTCTTGAATGATGTTTAATAATAAATAAAAAAATTAGGCTGATTAATTTGGTAAGCGCCGTTTTTGTATGTACCCCTCTGCGAGCTTGGTCGTCGCTGTAGAAAGCGCAAATTCTCAAGCAAAACCCAGTTGCTGTAAGGCTGGATGGACGTTTAGTGACCGGTCTTTGGTAAAGGTATATGAATTTTTTCACCAAGCAAAGAGCACATTTAAATATATAAATGGTTTAAAAGTTAGGCATGTGGAAAGAATGAATGATGATAGACTGACAAAGTAAATAAAAAAATACAGAGGAAGTGTGAAGGGAAAAAGAGGTAAGGGACGACCGAGAAAAGTATGGAGTGATCAGATTGAAGAGATTGTGAAAGAATGGGATATACAAAGTGAGCGTAAAAGAAGAAAATGCATGAAAAAGGCGAAGGATATGAATGAATTAAAAGGGGTATGTATTGGCAACCTGACATACCTAATTTGCTACTTGTGGTTATTGTGTTTTCGAAGTTATTGTCGATAGACAATGACGCAGGCGAGGTCCAAAGCAGTCTTTCTTATATCCTGCCGCCATTCCTCTAGGGGTGGCCGGTACCTCCACACAAGTGCCTCCACTTGACTCTGTCCTTGCATACTTCTTTCATCTCCTCTAATTTCATCACTCTTTTCATGCATGTCTTCTCTTGTTTCCACTCTGTAAATTCCATTCATTCGCAATCTCACTTATTTGATCAATCTATTCTTTTCTAGGTCTTCCCTTTCCCCGCTTACCTATACATTCCCTTCATACACTTTTTTTGTCAGTCGGTCTTCATTCATCCTTTTAATAAGTCCAAACCATCGCATCACACTTCTTTGAACTTTCACTTTTACGCTTTCTTTTACTCCGCATTCATTCAGAACCCATTCGTTTCTCACTCTATCTTTCAGTGTTTTTCCTGTCATACTTCTCAAATGAGCCATTTCTACGGTGCATACCTTATTTTCTTCTCTTTCATTCACCGTCCACGACTCGCTTCCGTACATCAGGGTCGGCAACAATATACAATAGGGAAGTTGCAGTGGTAGGGAAAACGGTTGAAAATAATATGGTTGTGTAGAGTACATTTCAAGGATCACAACCATATAATGTTTTAAGTAGTAAAAATAAAGATATCATTGATAATTTTGAAAAATAAAATGCGGAGAATTTACAACCCGCCAAAAAAGCAATGTTAACGGTTAGGGACGTGTGTCGTCATTTTGACGACACACGTCGCTGTCAAACCGACTACCTGGGCCATTTGACACCTAAACTCCGAAGATCTGACGTCATATCCGCCCGAATAAAGCAATGACCTGTTTTAGCGGAAATGGAAAATACGCGAATTTTAAAGAGCTATAATTTAAAAACTAAGGCACATATAATTTTTTTTAAAACGCAAATGCATTTTAAAAAATATAGCCTACCATTTTATGAAATAAAATAAAAAAGTGCAAATACCCTATTGTGTACCGCCATTTTCACTTTGCAAATACACAGTATTTGCAAAGCTTCATCCAGGGTCACAGCAACTGAATCTTGCCTGAGAAATTGCCGGTATTTAGCGATGAACAAGCTCTCAGAAAACCTTAAGGCGTGTGATTCACACAAAAACAGCGCTCATCAAATAATAATCAATCAGGCTAATTTATTTATTTCTTGTTTATTCAGGCAGACGAATTATAGGAGAAAGAACCTAATTGTCAGAAATGCGGGCGGATGATTACACCTCCTTTATTCAACGACGTTTTGTGATATCACCCCGATGAAGGCCATTTTTTTTATCTTTGAGTATTCCTTTTTTTTTTTTTTTTTTTTTTATTTATTACAGAAAACAACAGCACATACACATAAACAAGTAAAGATTTATAATAAATACATATAAGGCCAATAATAGTTTTCTTAAATAAAAATAATTACAATGAAAGCTTGTCTACAGCAAATGTAACAGCAAACGAAAAGAAGAAAAAACGAATTTTTAAGAAATCCTCAGCGGGAGACTCCCTAGATTTTAGAGACTCTAGGGGTCTATGACACTTGTTGTAGTGCCGCAGAGGTGTACGAGCTTGGTCGTCGCTACGAAGCGCCAATACTCAAGCAAGACCCAGTTTCTGTAAGGCTGGATGGACCTTTGGTGACCGGTCGTTGGTAAAAGTTGTGTGAATTTTTCAACCCAGCAAAGAGCAAATTTTAAAAACTAAATGGTTTATTTTTTGTGCTCCGCCGGGATTCAAACCCACAATCTTCCCATTCAGAGTCCGCAGTGCTACCACTGAGCTACGGACCGGTCAAAATTGGGTTTTGTGATATCGCCCCGATGAAGGGCATTTTTTTTTAATCTTAGAGTATTCCTTGACTTATATAATATAGTTTGTTATGAGGCTGGCCTACCCGTAATGCAAAAAAATGTTAAAATTGCCAATGTTACCCCTGTTTCAGAAAAGTTTCAAAAGACAATGGTCATGTGATCATTGTAACGGGATAATAATCTATAATCTAAGTTGCAAAGATGTACTACATTTAAGATTCATATTAAATGCATTTTCATAAGCAGACACGTATAAGTTCGCGCTTACGCATACCGCATGTGGACCTACATAATTAAAACCCAAATCTCAAATGAATAAACGCATGGCAACTCTAGCCGACCGTCCCTGAAACAGGGGTGATATTGGCAGAGTAAACCATTCTTTACAATATGGGTGGTCAGCCTCATACCAACTTATGAGAATTTTTCGGGTCATTTTTTAACTGAACCTGTATGGATGGAAACAAAAGAAATGAGTTTTATTTAAATTAAGTATTTTCCTGAGCGGAACATTTTTCTACGATACTCAAATTTTTTTTTGAAAACCGGTATTCGTTTTGAAATTCTGACAACCCTGCTGCAGTGGGTACCTGTAAACAAATCTTTTCTGCATTATCAATTTTCCTTTTGAAAATTTCACTTTTGATTTCATTTCAGGGTTGCGTTACAAAAGATAAATTTAACGGTCAACTGAAATAATAAATTTTACAAACGAATGCGGCTCTTTCTTTCTGTTTGGATTTTGAGATGGAAAAAAATAACATCGCTAAAGCATTTAAATAACAATTTGGGAATTCCATCCTTTTAATGATTAAAGACTGACGAAGAAAATATATGTTGCAAGAATAGATGGATGTCGTGGTAGAGGAAGACCGAGAAAGGTATGGATGGACCAAATTTTCGAAATTGCGAATGAATGGAATATCCAGAGTCAGAATAAACGGAGAGCCTGTATGAAGAAGGTTATGACTCTGGAGGAAATGAGAGAAGTTTGTAAGGACAGAAAGAAATGGCGGTTAATCTGTGATGTTGGCGGCTAGGGTTTTTTAAATTAAATATTGTTTTCTGTTAGTTTTTGATGTCCACACATGTTATAATTTGTTGATTTTAAAAATGTAATTTGTTGTGTACGTTCCTTGACTTATAGGTTGGTATGCGGCTGACCCCCCATGCTGTAAAAAATGGTTCACTTTGCCAATGTCACCCCTGTTTCAGGGAATGTCGGCAAGAGTTGCAGGGCTTATGTTCATTTAAGGTTTGGATTTTATTTGTAATACACAATCTGCATTTGTAAGCGCGAACTACACGTGTTTGTTTGTGGGCATACATCTGAGAGCTTTGAATGAATATATCCTTTCAACTTAGATTATAGATGTACTTGACATCCTTGACTAATAGGTTGGTAAAAGGCTGAGTGACAAAAAAACACATGACATAACGACACATGGCAAAATACAATGACAAAACATCACAGGAAGGAATATCACATGACTAAACATCACATGAAAAAGCATCAGATACATATAACCGAACAAACCATAAACCGCACATGAAAAAACATCACATGCCGTTTGTGATGTTTTATCATAGATATGTATTTTCGATGTTGTGTCGTTTTGCCACTGTGCCGTTCTAACCTGTCAGCCGTTGAAAATACTGAGCCATAGATTATCATAGATGGATTTTAAAAGTTTGCGCGGGATATTCATATTTCATGCTAGCACACTTTGAGACTTTAACAAGTCAATAAATATTTCATTAACGCGAGTTTACAAGTTACAAAAACGTTGTTCCCGCCATCTTGAAATCTCGGGTGATTGATGATCTAAGTTGCAGGAAAAGTTTAAAGTTTACAAACATTGACAGTGGGATAGCAAAGAAAAGGTGGCAAGAGTGATTAATGACCCCGAGGCGTCTCGAATCCTGACCCTAAAACGGTGTGCGAAGATTCCGACCCTAAAGAGGTCACAGAAAATTCTGACCTTAAATATGCCCAAGGAAGTAACACACTTTGAATATAATTGTTTAGACTGGATGCTTGCATTAAGAATTGTTTGAAAATCATGGTTCACTTTGCCAATGTCACCTCATATTCGGTCGGCAAAAGTTGCAGGGCTTGTGTTGCATTAGAGGTTTGGATTTAAATTTGTAAGTGCAGATGCAGCATTTGTAAGCGCTAACTTGCACGCGCCTGTTTGTGGGCATGCATTCAATATGAATTTTAAATACATCTTTGCAACTTCTAATCGAATCTGTTCTAAATTACAAAGATGTGTATCATTGAGGATTCACATTGTTTGGATTTTCACAAGCAGACACGTACAAGTTCGCGCTTGCACAATCTGCATGTGAACCTACAACATGAAAACACAAATCTCAAATGAGCATACACCCTGCAACTGTTTCCGACCTTTGTGACATTGGTAAAGAGAACCATTTTCTACAGCATGGGTGGTCAGTAACATACCAACCTGTAAGTCAAGGAACACTCGACTAAGTGCGTAAAAAGACCTGTCGCTAGCTCAGGTGGTAAGATGTTTTCATTCCATGCTGAGATAAAGGGTTCGATCCCCACCGAAGGTCAAACCCAAATCCCAAATAAATGTAGGTCAGGCAACTCTTGCCAACCTTCCTGGAGTGACATTGGCAAAGTGAAAAAAAATGTACAGTTTACAATGGGTGATCAGCCATACAAGCATTTAAGTCCAAGGAATATTAGTCCGGTGGATAGTTGAGTTGAGGGCTCCCGAGAGGGTTGGTACTCATTTCTTGTGAAGGCTGTGTAAACCTTGCCGGTATTTTATTTTAGGGTTTGAAATAAACACCGAAACGGGTAAACATTTTTAAAAAAAGGTCGATAGCTTAATTGGTAGAATGCTTGCATTCCATGCCGAGAGGAAGGGTTCGATCTCAAGGTTTTACTCAGCCTTTACAAGAAATGAGAACCAGCCCCCCGGGAGCTGGGAAATCCCTACTTCAACTGAAAGTGGTTCGTGTGAGGCTGGCCCCTTATCCGTAAAAATAAATAGGTCCCGAATCGCCACATGCGACCCCTTCGGGGATAACGCAAGCAAGAAGTTACGCTATATGTGTAGCTTAGTTACGTTTTTTTTTTTCACCCTCGCCTCGGTGGGATTCGAACCCGAGCTCACGGCATGGAATGCAAGCACTCTGAGCTATCGACCGGACTTAAAAGAAAATTCAATTAATATTTTATGTAAGAGAAAATACTTTCTTTTTTTTTGGAATACTTATCAATAAATATAAAACAATTCAAAAGGAATTTCGCCAAAATGATTGATTGGATCTAAGAATAAATAATACCTCTCTGGCAGAGCGGACACACTAATGGAAAAATGATTTGTCATTTAATGAATATATATTTATTTTTTCTTCACTTTCTTTCTTTTTTATTCTCTTTTAAGATTTTTTTTTTTTTTTTTTATTAGACAAACAAACAGTTATACATGTAATATATGGGATAAACAACATAGTTATACAATTTCAAAAACCAGCAAAGTTTGCAAACATAATGTAGTATAATTTCGTTTACAGCTTAATTAAGAAGGAGAAACAAGAAAAATTTGGGAAGCAATATGAGAAAAATGAAGAAGAAGAAGAAAAAAAACAAAGAGAAAACGACCATTAACTTAATCATCACATAAAGAGAGGAAAAGGAATGGGGGGAAGAATAGGAAAGGGAATTTCGCACGTTTAATAATAAAGAGCATTAACTCAAAAAACATGAATGTTGGGAAATCACGTTTGAAGTTCAGACACCCAGTACAACTTGTATGGGATGAAAAAGGCGGCCGATGTTTTATCTCGGTCATATTCGTCCAAATTGAACGGCTGTCGCATTCTACCTATTCTTCTCGCATTGTTCTTGCGTTTTATTACAAAATCTCGATTTTCTCAATTTTCGAGTTATTTCTCTTTATTATTAAACGTGCGATTTGTCATCAAAGCAAACTTTTTCCTAAATCGATTGCCAAAATTATTTTTTATTGTTACAGGAAGGCACACACATCCATGTAACATTTGTTTTTCTTTAATCTATAATCTAAATTGCAAAATGTATGCCCACAAATAGGCACGTGTTACTTTTAAATCTAAATCTAAGTTGCAAAGATATATTAACATTTAAAGCTCATATCAAATGCATGCCCACAAACAAACGGTCCGTAGTCCGTAGTGGCAACACTTCGGACTCGTAAATGGAAGGTTGTGGATTCGGATCCCGGCGGAGCACAAAAATATACCATTTATATTTCGATATGCTCTTCGCTGGGTTGAAAAATTCGTAAACCTTTACCAATGACCGGTCACCAAAGGTCCATCCAGCCTTACAGCAACTGGGTCTTGCTTGAGTATTGGCGCTTTGTAGCGACGACCAAGCTCGTACACCTCTGCGGCACTACAACAAGTGTCAAAGACCCCTAGAGTCTTTAGAATCTAGGGAGTCTCCCGCACAGGATTTCTTAAAAAAAAAAAAACACACGTGTAGTTTCATTCCATTTAATTTCAGATTTAAATTCAATATATTCCTACAAAACAGACACGTTTAAATTCGCGTCTAAGCATGTCGGATGTGAACCTACAATATTAAAACCCAATCTCAAATGAGCATAAGCCCTGCAACTCTTGCCAAGCTTCCCTGAAACAGGGGTGACATTGGCAAAGTGAAACATTTTTTATAGTTTGGGTGGTCAGCACAATATCAACCTTTAAGTGAAGGAATGATAGACTGCACATATATTGTAACTTATTGACACGTGTTTTTCGATGCGCTCTCGTGTGGCAAGTTAAACCTATTTATTTTTAAAGGTAAAGAGCCTTGCCTTGCGCCAAGCATTACATTTATATCGATGGTTAAAAGGCATAGGGATGAGGCATTCACTTTGTAAAATTTCATTTAAAAAAAAAAAATTAAAAATAAAAAACAAATTGTATTAGGTTATCTTGCAACTTGCAACTCTCTCTCTTGCCGTCCTTCCCTGAAACAGGGGTGACATTGGCAAAGTGAACCAATTTTTTATATTATGGGTGGTCAGCCGCATAACAACCTATAAGTCAAGGAACATACATGACAAATTACATTTTTTAAATCAATAAATAACAATATATACAAACTAAATCATAAAATCAATTTCACTTTAACAAACCCTAGCCGCCAACATCACAGATCAACCGCCATTTCTTTATATCCTTGCATACTTCTTTCATTTCCTCCGGAGTCATAACCTTCTTCATACAAGCTCTTCTTTTATTATGACTCTGGATATTCCATTCATTCGCAATTTCGGATATTTGGTCCATCCATACCTTTCTCGGTCTTCCTCTACCACGACATCCATCTATTCTACCAACATATATTTTCTTGGTCAGTCTTTCCTCATTCATTCTCTCCATATGCCCAAACCATCTTAACACGGTTACGGGGCGAGTAAAATTCAATAATGTACGACCGGTTTCGGAAACAATGTTTCCATCGTCAGATTGTTTGCGAAACCGGTCGTACATTATTGGATTTTACTCGCCTCGTAACCTAATACAATTTGTTTTTTATTTTTAATTTTTTTTAAATGAAAGGTTACAAAGTGAATGCCTCATCAATTAATGACTAGGTTGATTTATTTGTTGAGCGCTGTTTTTGTGTGTATCACACCTCAAGAGCCCTCTGCGAGCTCGGTCGTCGCTGTAGACAGCGCCAATTTTTAATCAAGACCAAGTGGTTGTAAGGTTGGATGGATTTTTCAGTGACCCGTCTTTGGTAAAGGTTTATGAATTTTTCAACCCAGCGAAGAGCACATTTGGAAATATAAATGGTATATTTTTGTGCTCCACCGGGATTCGAATCCACAACCTTCCGTATACGAGTCCGAAGTGTTGCCACTGGACTACGGACCGGTCCAAGAAGTCCTCATTAAAAATGAAACAGAAAATTTCCAAGTTACGTCGATACAATAATAATAATAATACAATAATCATTTCCAAGTATGAAAACTTAATATCCGAATTCCTACCTACTTTAAACGGCAGTCGTTCCCTTTTGTCGTTCGTTTCTTGGGATTTCAAATTTAATTTCAAACATTGCCATTCACAAAACACTCGTTCCATAGCTGATCTAAAGATCATTCTCTATTTTTTTGGTGGAAAATTTACTGTAGGCTGCGGACGAGCCGTGACTTTGCCGTTTGAGAATAGCACTGAAAATGTTTTATGTACTATTTTGCCTTTGTCGAAGCGCCACAGATTGGAGCATTAAATCGGTACGTAAGTTGAGGGCATCTCGCATTACGAGTGATTCGGATAACGAGCAAAACAGATGATGGAAAGAAGCATTTTTGTGACCAGTCCGTAGTCAAGTGGTTAGCGCTTCGGACTCGTAAATGAAAGGTTGTGGGTTCGTATCCTGGCGGAGCATAAAAATTTACCATTTATATTACATAATATCAATTGTGCTTTTCATCAGGTGAAAAATTCATACACCTTTACCAAAAACCGGTTACCAAAGGTCCATCCAGCCTTACAGCAACTGGGTCTTGTTTGAGAATTGGGAGGTGTCTAAATCTAAATCTAAATCTAAGTTGCAAAGATATGTGTCATTTGAGATTCATATTAAATGCATTCCCACAAGCAGGCACGCATAATTTCGCGCTCACACATGCCACATGTGGACCTACAATATAAAAACCCAATCTCAAATAAATATAAGCCCTGCAACTCTTGCCGACCTTCCCTGAAACAGGGGTGACATTGGCAAAGTGAACCATTTTTTTACAGTATAGGTTGTTAGCCTCATACATGATTGTGATTCACGCAAAAAATAATCAACAACAACAAAAATGTATTTTATTGAAATCACAAATTTTAGAAGATATTTATCTGTTTGGTATGCGGCTGACCACCCATGCTGTAAAAATGGTTCACTTTGCCAATGTCACCTCTGTCTCAGGGAAGGACGGCAAGTTACAGGGTGTATGTCCATTTGAGATTTAGTTTTTATGTTGTAGGCTTACATGCGGTATGTGCAAGCGCGAACTTGTACGTGTCTGGTTGTGAAAAATCATGTAATGTGAATCTCCAATGTAACATATCTTTGCAACTTAGATTATATTAGATTAGATTGATCTTTTACCTGATTTCACGGTTGCTATGTCTATAGACAAAATTAGTTTTTTTCTATGATTTCGCTTTACGAGTGCTTCGCATGACGAGTAAGATTGTGAAACGAGACAGTATGACTATCGAGGTTCCTCTGTGCTTGGAGACCGATTGGAAATCTGGCGGGAAACAATAATTTGAATAAGGAACAGTGTTCTTTTATTCGAATTCGGAACATCTGCCACCGCCGGGTTTTGAAAATTTGAATTTTGACGATCGCTTGTTTGTTTTTTTTTTTTTGTTCCATTTTCAATAAAATGTGATGGCCTCTAATTTCTGATAATGTTGCCAGTAACAAAAAAGATTTTCCCCATTTTCAATTTTTATTCGTTCCGAAATCATTTTCCGTAGAAAAATTGAATCAATTTTAAAAGTGACAATACTTTTTTTGTCAAATAAAAAAACAAATTTCGTTTTTATCTCACAATTTTTTTTCTGTTTCAACAAATATTTTTTTCTACTCCCATTTGGTAATTTACTAATTACAAAACGGCTAACGCAATCACAATGCCATACATTTCTACACCCGTTGCATAATGTTACATTATGCAACCGGTAACCGTGTTAAAATGAACATGTGCGCATGCGCATTATCAGAATTGGAACCATTTTTTAATTTCAAATGTCAACCTTGTATGGGGGTATGAAGACCTGTCAATCCAAGATGGCCGCAAGCGATCAGCTGATTAGGCTTCATACAATATTAGTGATATTCGGTAGGTAGGAATTACCGTGGTGATGAGACTTTCAGCCCTGTTCAGATGAAAATAAATAATATTTTGTATTGTTTGTGTATTAACACTGTGAAAATTCATTTTGTTTCAATTTATAATTTTTGGATGAAATTTTTTCAAGCAAAACACTGTTTATTTTCACTATAGACTTTATTTAAAAGATTAAAATCTTTAAAACAAAATTACGAACGTTTTCGACCTAGAAGGTCATCATCAGGTAATACCTGATGATGACCTTCTAGGTCGAAAACGTTCGTAATTTTGTTTTAAAGATTTTAATCTTTTAAATAAAGTCTATAGTGAAAATAAACAGTGTTTTGCTTGAAAAAATTTCATCCAAAAATTATAAATTGAAAGAAAATAAATAAGTATATTTTATGTGTAGAGTCAAATAAAAATTGTTAATAGTGCTAAAATTTATCGAATTTATTTATCGGATTGCTCCAAATAAAGCTTTCCTTTTTTCAATGGAAAATAAAAGGCTTGAAAGGAAAACAATACAAAAAAATTCACCGCAAAAAATAAACAAACTCAAAAAGTTACTTGGTTAATAGGTGAGTATGAGGTTGATCACCTATGCTGTACAAATTTGGTTCACCTGCCAATACAACTGCAGGGCATATGTTTATTTGAGTTTTGGGTTTGAATGTTTAAGCTTATATGCAGGATGTAAAAGCGCGACCTTATACATATGTGTCGGCTTGTGGGCATGAATTCAATATGAAACCTAAATATAATTTATTTTTACAACTTAGGTTAGATTAGATAATCGAAGGGAATGATAAATCACACGTTTTGACAAAGGTAAGGTTTTAATTACTTCAAATGGACGAGTACATTATAATGACTATTATTCACTATTTTGTTAATTCTCTCATGGTCGTAGAAAAAGTATTGTATGCCACTGCACGTAATTAGTCTTTGTAACACTCGTGCTTTCTATTGTGCCATTCGGCTGCGCCTCATGGCACAAACTAGCACTCGTGTTAAAAAGACTATCATTACTTGGCAGTGGCATAAATAACTATTATGGCTTTATCTGAATGGTAAAATTATGAAAGATGGGAGTATACAAAGTTAAGGTCTATGTTACTTCCCTACTTAGCTGCGCATATAGTGTAACTTTTTGCCAAGTTTTCCCCGAAATGGTTGCATGTGGCGAGTGGAACCTATTTATTTTTGCAGATAAGGGCCTCATACTAACTACTTAAGTTGAAGTTGGGGTTTCCCAGCTCCCAAACGGGCTGGTGCTAATTTCTTGTGGAGACTGAGTAAACCTTTCCAATACTTCATTTTGAGTTTGAAATAAACACCGCAACGAGAAATAATTTGGGATTCATTGGGAATCTGTGGGATTCGAACCCGAGCTCTCGGCATTGAATGCAAGCACTCTACCAACTGAGCTATCGAACGAACAAAGGTAAAAGAAGAAAATATTATGGATGTGAATGAACTGAACGGTGTATGCAAGAATAGGAAGATATAGAGTCAAACCATCATTGTCTATTGCCACCTCTAATGGAATGGCGACAGAATAACAGCTACAGTAAAATTAATATTAGTTAAAATTTAACATTTTTAAATCGTAGACTTAAAACAACAAAATGTTATCAATATCCTTGACTAATACCTAGATTGGTATGGGTCTGATCACCCATACTGTAAAAAATTGTTCACTCTGCCAATTTATCAGGGGCGTTGTGCAAAAGTTGCAAGACGGTTACGTTCATTCGAGGTTTTGATTTAATTTTATAAGTACACATGCAGCATTTGTAAGCGCTTACTTACACGTGTCTGTTTGTGGGCATGTATTTAATATGACTTTTAAATGTACATATATATTTGCAACTTAGATTATAAGATAGAATATGTTGCCTGGGTAGTATGTAGGTGTCAGCGGCGAAGCGTGCCATACAAGCCGGTTCCCATCGGCTTTCCTTTTAAAATGATGTAACAAAGTAGTTAAAAAATATAGGCACAAAGTAAAAAAATACATATAAAACCAAAGAAACAATACGTATTTTTCCCTGATTGAAACCATGCAGTCTACTTTATTGTCAATATTTTTATGGGTTTGGTGGTTTACACAGTGAAAGTCCATTGTATATTAATCAAATTAACAAAGTTCCTATTCCCTTTTTACAATTTTATTTCTGTCTAGCACTTTCGCCTACAAGATTGTCCTTATGATGCCTTGTAGGCGAAAGTGCTAGACAGAAATAAAATTGTAAAAAGTGAATTGGAACTTTGTTAATTTGATTAATATACTATATTCTGCCTCATTTTAAACGGGAAACCGATGGCAACCGGCTTGTATGGCACCCTCCGCCACTGGCAGGTGTGCATCCATGGAATGCACGCCACTGGTATGGACAAAGTTCACGTAACTGTGGCGTAATTTACATATAATCTTGCCCTCAATAGTCTGGCTAGTTTGTAACTTTGCAATTGTAAATGAATTATGAATCTGCGACCTTAGTATAAAACTATTGCGCGTCTATACTCAATAATTCCGTTTTCCAAAACAGTACCTGTCCCCTCGGGAGCTGGGAAACTTCCCGTTCTTCTGAAGTGGTGTGAGGGTTTTTCTTACTTTATTTATAAGATCTTCAATGAGGTGTTTGGCCGTGCTCTGAAGAATTATGACTGCTTGAGTGCATAGCGCCAGGAACCATATCACTTACAAAAGAGGATAATGAACCAAAACTTTATAAACACTTTTATTTATCCACAATCACAATATATAAATAATAATTTATTTATCCACAATCACAATATTATTATATTTACCACAGCAATATTGATTACATATAACCAAAATTCACATGCTTGTGGCTCTCCCGCCAGGGAAGCTTTTTTTTTTTTGCATTCTTTTGTTTTCGTTTTTTATTCAAATTCAAATCTAATGTTCCATTCCACCAAACAAACAACTTCATCTCGTTACAGTGGTTGGAGTAAGGCCGGCTTCCTTACCTGTAAAAATAAATAGGTCTCACTCTCTACATGCGATCGCTTCAGGGAAAACGCGTCGAAACGCTGCACTACTAAGATGCACAAATAGTGTTACTTCTTGCCTGCATTATCCCCGAAGTGCATCGCATGCGGTGATTCGAAACATATTTATTTTTACGGGTAAGAGGGCTGATCTCACACCAACCACTTCAATTGTAGTGTAAGTTTCTAAGCTCCCGAGGGGACTGGTACTCATTTCTCGTGAAGGCTGAGTAAACCTTGAGTGTGTTTTTTTTTTTGGGGCTTGAAATAAACACCGAAACAGGAAATCATTTCTGATCAGACTGTTGCTTTCGGCATGGAATGCAAGCATTCTACCAACTGAGCTATCTACCGGACTCATTCCTTGTAAAGATTGTGCAAGCCTTGACGTTTATATTTTGGGTATTGAAATCATTTCTGACATCCTTGTCTCGGTGGGATTCGAACCCGAGCTCTCGGCATGGAATGCAAGCACTCTACCAACTGAGCTATCGAACGAACTACGCACCTCGCAAACGCAACTAAGCTACACATATAGTGTAACTTCTTGGCGCGTTATCCTCGAAGGAGTCACATGTGGCGAGTTGAACCTATTTATTTAGTTAAATCTAATCTAATCTAAGCTGCAAAGATATATATCATTTAAGATTTATATTAAATGCATTCCCACAAGCAGACATGTATAATTTCGCGCTAACACATACCGCATGTGGACCTACCATATAAAAATCCAATCTCAAATGAACATAAGCTCTGCAACTCTTGCCGTCCTTCCCTGAAACAGGGGTGACATTGGCAAAGTGAACCATTTTTTACAGCATGGGTGGTCAGCCGCATACCAACCTATAAGTCAAGGAACCTAAATTAAAAACGAGTAGAAACTTAAATTATTGTTGTGTGTTTAGGGTTCAAATCGGAGCGTTGTAAATGGACTAACTCACCTGCAGTCGACTTGTGCCTTATATACCTACCCCTAATGACAGTAGTCTCTAGAGGTCAATTTGCTAGAACCCTCTCGAACGCTCTAAAAGCTTCGAGTAGGTTCATAGTGATTGTGGTTTCTAGTTACTTCGAGTACCTACACAATTTAGATGATTTTTTTTTTTAACCTAGTGTTATGTTTAGATGGATAGGTATCTCCCAGGATGTACCTACAGGATACTTACTCCGGCTAGCTATCATCAGCATCACTCTCAGGGCGTGGGGTTCTTTCCTTGTGTTGCTTACTTGTATTTTGGGAAGGATTGTATATTAAAAGATAAGTTTAACATGAACAAATAAGGGTTTATTAACTTTAGTAATATGGGGGGAAAAGGGGAAATAAGGTAATGGCCCGACCTGCACCTCGTCACAAAAACACTCCCTACTCTGTTGACTGGAGTTCCGAACTGAAGGCCTGGGACAGCGCCCCAGGCTAGCGGCGGCTCACGAGGCGGACGCCTCCACACGTTGGAGCCCCTGGGTGGGCGCTCCTATGCCTCTGGTCCGCAAGGCGGGTGCCTTGCTGGTAGAAAATCCAAGTAGATGGGGAGGAGGGAGCTCCATGGTAATGCCCCCTCTTGCACCGCTTGGTGCTTGGTCGCCGACGTCTGAGTCGGTTGACGTCTTGCCGAAAACTGATGAGAGCAACGGCCCGATTAGTTCGCACGGCGCAGTTTGGCTGCTTCCGTGACCGTTCGGCTCCGTTCGGCCCACAAAACACACTGTACACTTCGAGATTGTTCTTTCTATGTTATTTTAAAATAACATAACACTAGGTACCTATAATAATTATTCCTACTTACTATATTAATTATACACTCTTATCAGCTACAAACAATGTACCTACCTATCTAAGTATTTATGTGAATCTGATATTTACATAACCTTACTTTATAAAAACGTAATAGATTAGTTAGAACTTAATGTTCTAGACTTGAGACATAACTGGTCCTGTTGATTGTTTCAGCAACTGACTTCTCTGACTTATGTGGGGCGCGCATTGAAAGTTACCAACTTTATAATGAGTTTAAATCAAATAGTCTAGTCTTCTTCTTTTACTTCAGCTTGTATCGAAGGTTGGCAATCATCATTTCTATATTTTCTTTTATAATGTTTCTACAATGAGTTTCCTTGACTTATAGGTTAAAAAATTGGAGGTATGTAAAATGTAATGTAAAAATATAATTTGTTGTATCTAATCTAATCTAATCTAATCTAAGTTGCAAGGATATGTTACATTGGAGATTCACATTACATGCATTCTCACAACCAGACACGTACAAGTTCGCGCTTGCACATGCCTCATGTGAACCTACAACATAAAAACCAAATCTCAAATGGCCATACACCCTGCAACTCTTGCCGTCCTTCCCTGAGACAGGGGTGACATTGGCAAAGTGAACCATTTTTACAGCATGGGTGGTCAGCCGCATACCAACCTATAAGTCAAGGAACACACACACACGACAAATTACATTTTATACATCACTAAATAATAATATCCAAATACAAAATATCCATTTACAAACAAAAACAAATTTCAATTTAATAAACCCTAGCCGCCAACATTACAGATCAACCGCCATTTCTTTCTGTCCTTACATACTTCTTTCATTTCCTCCAGAGTCATAACCTTCTTCATACAAGCTCTTCTTTTATTATGACTCTGGATATTCCATTCATTCGCAATTTCGGATATTTGGTCCATCCATACCTTTCTCGGTCTTCCTCTACCACGACATCCATCTATTTTACCAACATATACTTTCTTCGTCAGTCTTTCCTCATTCATTCTCTCCATTTGCCCAAACCATCTTAACAAACTTCTTTTAATCTTCACTTTCACACTTTCTCTTGCACCACATTCTTCTCTTACAAAATCATTCCTCACCCTGTCACTCCGTTTTTTCCCAATCATACTTCTTAGAAAGTCCATTTCAACAGTATGGACTTTACTAATTTCACTTTCATTCACCGTCCAGGCCTCGCTTCCATACATCAAGGTGGGTAAAAGTATGCCACTGCGTACCGCCAATCGAGCATTTTTTGATATGTTTTGATTTTTGGCGATACAAGCTGTGGCACCCAGTACACACCTGCCCTTCATTACTCTTCTTTCAAATTCACCGGTCATTCTTCCATATTTTTCAAACTTACTTCCCAAGTATACAAACTCATTTACGACATCAACATTCATTCCATTAATTTTAAATTCATAATTCATACTTTCATCATCTCTTTCAAAAATCAATACTTTCGTCTTACTTGCATTCAACTTCAGATGGTTACCTAACAAAGCTTCATTCAATCTAGAGAGCATTGTTTGCAATTCTACTGCTGAATCAGATACAAGAACTGCATCATCTGCATACAGTAGAACACTCACTTTGCTCTCTCCTATCATCAATCCACAATCATTAAGTCTAGCATCTCTGACACACTTGTCCATGACTATGTTAAATAGCCATGGACTCATCACACATCCTTGCCTCACACCCTTATAAACTTCAAACCACTCGCTATACTCACCATCAATACGAACACATGCCTTACTATTTTCATAGTTGGCATGCACCGCACCTAGGAGAGCCCCATTCACTCCGTATGCTTTCAAAACATCCCATAACATACCTCTGTCTACTGAGTCAAAAGCCTTTTCCAGATCTACAAAGGCCGTGAACAGCTTCCGCCTCACCGACAATTGTTTTTCAACAAGTTGTCGTAGAGTAAAAATCTGATCAACACAGCCTCTTCCGGCCATAAAGCCGGACTGTATATCGGAAATCCTTTCACTAGTAGTCAGAATCACATTTTTTA
Organism: Agapetus fuscipes; assembly: GCA_951799405.1. Lineage (NCBI taxonomy): Eukaryota > Metazoa > Arthropoda > Insecta > Trichoptera > Glossosomatidae > Agapetus > Agapetus fuscipes. Next base: position 1,101,610 of record OX637352.1, on the reverse strand, counting down.
TAATCACCTTACAGAAGACTTTTCCTGGTATACTGAGTAGACTGATTGGTCTGAAGTTCTGACAGTCTTTTTTGTCCCCTTTACCTTTGTAAATGGGAACAATGACTGCCTTCCTCCAATCCATCGGTACTACTCCTGCATTCACACAAAGCTTACATAATTCGTACATCCAATCTATCACGCATTCACCTCCTGCTTTCAACATTTCACCATTTATTCCATCAAACCCAGCAGACTTTCCATTCTTCAAACATGTTGTAAATATTTAAAAATATAAATGGTTAAACATTGTTTTAATTCACTTTATTCTAAATATAAAATAAATAAAAAATAAGAATAAAGTGAATTAAAACAATGTTTTACCATTTTTTTTTTAAATATTTATAAAAATGGACTTTCACTGTGTTAACAGATCAACACTAAGGCTCAGTATTTTCAACGTTAGCTTACGTGACTTTAAACTGATAAAAAAAAACTACCCACACGTTTGACATAAGTGCGTCCTTTTTCATTCAGTATAAAGTCGCTATGCTAAGGATGAAACTACCGGGCCTAAAAAATATTAGAATTTGTTGTGTTAATGTTCCTTGACTTATAGGTTGGTATGCGGCTGACCACCCATGCTGTAAAAAATGGTTCACTTTCCCAATGTCACCCCTGCATCAGGGATGGTCGGCAGTTGTTGCAGGGTGTATGTTCATTTGAGATTTGATTTTTATATTGTAGGTCTACATGCGGCATGTGTGAGCGTGAAATTACGCATGCCTGCTTGTGGGAATGCATTTAATATGAATCTCAAATGGTACATATCTTTGCAACTTAGATTAAGATGTTTCTTCAATGAGTTCCCTTGACTTATAGGTTGGTATGCGGCTGATTACATATACTTAAAAAAAATGGTTCACTTTACCAATGTCACCCCCGATTCAGGGACGGTCGGATTAAGTTGTAGGTCTATGTACATTTGAGGTTTGGGTTTTCATTTGTAGGTACGCATCCAGCATTTGTAAGCGCAAGCTTACACGTGTCTATTTGTGGGTATGCATTTGAGATGAGTTTTGAATGTTAATATATCTTTACAACTCAGATTGAAAAAGAAGACTAATCAGCTTTTCACTAACGGCCATCGACATTGGGTAGGTAAGAATTACCGTGGTGATGAGACTTCCAGCCCAGGAATCATTAATTTGCCAAAGCGTGGGTTCAACGGACGACCAAAATGTTTAAAAATAGCACAGTATGTATTTAACATAGAATATTTGTGTCTAAACTCAATCAATACGTTTTGGAAAAAACGTATCAAAACTATAACAAAAACTAGATGCAATATTTTAGTTCGCATTCATATTATATTTGGCAAACGCTCTGGTCTCGTTTTTACATTAATTAACATTCTCAGACTACTGATTTGTCCATGCAAAAGTTCCATAAAATATTAATCCCCTAATCAAAAACTACGACCCTTTGAAAATCAAAAAACAAGTCTTGTCTATGGAATTCCGCTCCATTCAGAGCCGCTAAGTGGAGGAATATTCATAGACTTGCTAAAATTACGATGTTTACTTTCCTCGTTTGAAGGGTGTTCATACTGGGCAAACTGTTAAGTAAAAAATAATGTAAAGTTGATTAAAAACGCAACTAGGATACACAAACAGAGTCACTTTTTATCAAGTTGTCCGTGAAAGCCGTCCATGCATCCTGTGATGCAGCTCAATCATGATACTGATCTATCCCTTTTCATTTGACGGTCATTTTTTAAATTGTGTGAGACGATAGTCTTGGACCGGTCCGTAGTCCAGTGGCGACACTACGGACTCGTAAATGGAAGGTTGTGGATTCGAATCCCGGCGGAGCACAAAAATATACCATTTGTATTTCCAAATGTGCTCTTCGCTGGGTTAAAAAAATCACAAACCTTCACCAGAGACCGGTCACTGAAAGGTCCATTCAACCTTACATAAAATTGGGTCTTGCTTGAGTATTGGCGCTTTCTGTAACGACAGCTAAGCTCGCAGAGGGATCTTGAGGTGTGATTCACACAAAAACAGCGCTCACCAAATAAATCACACCGATCTTTTCTAATCTAATCAAATTTATCTAAGTTGCAAAGATATGTAACATTGAGGATTCACATTACAAGCATTCTCACAAGCAGACACGTACACGCTTGCGCATGCCGCATATAATAGACTACTGCAATAGCTTATATGCAGGCCAACCAAAATGTCAACTAAATAGGCTACAATTGGTTGTAAATGCGTGCGCTCGCATGATTGCTGGTCAGTCGAAATTTACACACATTACTCCTCTTCTCCAGAAGCTTCACTGGCTCCGTATACCGGAGCGCATCGAGTTCAAAGTGTGCACGATGGTCCACAAAGCTTTATTTGGAAAAACACCCAAATATCTCGCTGATTTAATCAAACCAGTCACCCTCGGCAAAAAAAGCCTAACACTGCGCTCAGCTGAGACTGGAACCAAATCAAGGATTGAAGAACCTGCAAGAAGAGTTAACACAGTGTTTGGAGAGCGTGCATTTGCAGTTGCTGGCCCTCTGGCCTGGAACCACCTGCCACATCATGTGAGAGAGCTAGAGGACCATGGAAAGTTCCGGAATGCACTGAAGACAAGCAAATTTCTGGCATCGTTTGCACCAGCGCCCTTGGAGTGACTACATCACGAAACGGCGCTATAAAGAATTCATCAACTCATCATCATCATCATAAACCTACAATATAAAAACTAAATCTCAAATGGACATACATTCTGCAACTCTTGCCGACCTTCCCTGAAACAGGGGTGACATTGGCAAAGTGAACCATTTTCTACAGCATGAGTAGTCAGCCGCATACCAACCTATAAGTCAAGGAATTATTATTATTATCTTTAGCACTGTTTTTTCATCTCATCTAGTGTGAACACATCTCTACCTTTATTTCTCATTAAAACCTCCCTCTGGACTTCGTATCAAAGGCTCCATTGAAATTCACTTTTATGCGATACTAACCTCTAGTACAAAAAAATTCTCAGAACTCACTCTGATTGCGTAAATCGAAAAATGTATGCAAAATGAAACACTCTCCAGGAGTGCTGTCGTCTGTCGTCTTTATATCGCTACCTTAAAGGTGAAACTGAACAAGTGTTGAATCACTGATTTGAGAAGTCGTGGATAAAACATTTCTTTGTGTGTAACTTCTCATAGTAAGTGAACTAATTACAAAGAGTGCTCATGAAAATCTTCTACGCTACAGGATTTTCACACTCTCGTAGTGTTTGTTCTTGTGCAGTTATCTGAGAGCTTTCTTCTACCTTATTCTCTAGTCTTTCTCAGTTCACTTCTGGGCGTACACCTCCTCCACTCCTCTCTATGTTTGTCTATCGGCTGATGTGTTCAGCCATCCTCTGCCTGCAGTTCCCTTGATGTCGTCCAGTCACCTCAGTTGGGGTCTCTCCACTCCCCGCTTGAGCACCCTGAATCGCCACTAGACGATCCTTTTCAGCCACCTGTCATGGTCCTGCCTTGCGACGTGACCAGCCCAGCGCCACTTTAAGCAGGTCACTCTCTGCATGACATCAGTGACACCAGTGCGTCTACGGATATCCTGGTTTGGAATCCTGTCTCTGAGGCTGATTCCCAGCATCCTTCTTTCAATGGCTCTTTGGCACGTCCTCAGTCTGTTGGCGCTATACTGAGTGAGCCCTTATGTTTCCAAGCCATAGGTGAATACTGGAATAATGATGATGATGATGATGGATGATTTATTTCCTGTGGCGCCATTTAATGGTCCAGGACCATCTCAAGGGCGCTATGGCTTCTGGAGAAAAGCAGTGTCTTCAGTTCCTTTCTGAAGGTGGTGGTAGGCTGGTTCGCGCGAACACCGACGGGCAAATTGTTCCAGGCAACCGGCTCGGCCACCTCAAAGCTCCTGTCTGCAAAATTTTATGTATTCGCTCTTTTGGGCACTATGACCTTGTTGACAGCAGTAAGGGCAGAGCATAGTGGTCGTTTTGAAGTCTTATCGACAGAACATAGCTCAGCGAGACATGGGGGTGCCGTGCCGTTCAAGGCCCTATGTACAGTGAGACACAACTTAAATTCTAACCTCTCTCGGACCGTCAGCCAGTGCAGTTCTCTCAGCAATGTTGAAATATGACAGCTCTACCCCTGTCTAAAAATTGCCCTGGCAGCAGCATTGAAAGCCATTTGCAGCTATCAAATAATTTCTTCATGACTCCAAAACCTTTCGTTTAAGGTTAACAGGCACTTTCGTGTCATTGAAGATGTAGCTTGTGAGATCCATGTTAGCTTAATATGTCTCTTATTCAGTTTTATCTTTAGGGCAGCGATATTTTCCCAAGTGAGCTTTCGCTCAAGTTTTATACTCAAGCTACTGTGTATTTGGTTTCCCACTCTTTTTATGTGTTCTGGCGATTGATAGCGTGAAAGTATTTTTTTTTTTGGTTCACCACAAAGCAAACGGGGGATGGTTTACTTTGGCCCTGTGCATAAAAAAAAACTATTCAAGATTAATGTGGGTAAATAAGGATTTCGGTGAAGGTATTCAATAGATTAAGTAACACTATATTCGTGCTTCTATAGTCGATCTAAAATCTAATGTGGAAAGATACTGTTACGGACGTATGAGTTCGTACGTGAGCCTAAGCACGCTTGTGTGTGTCGAAAAATCTGGCTCTAATCTTATCTAATCTAAGTTTCAAAGATATGTTACATTGGAGATTCACATTACATGCATTCTCACAACCAGACACGTACAAGTTCGCGCTTGCACATGCCTCATGTGAACCTACAACATAAAAACCAAATCTCAAATGGGCATACACCCTGCAACTCTTACCGTCCTTCCCTGTAACAGGGGTGACATTGGCAAAGTGAACCAATTTTACAGCATGGGTGGTCAGCCGCATACCAACCTATAAGTCAAGGAACATACACGACAAATTACATTTTATAAATCATTAATAATAATATCTAAGGACAACAAACAGAAAAAAAAAACAATTTAATAAACCCTAGCCGCCAACATTACAGATCAACCGGCATTTATTTTTGTCCTTACATACTTCTTACATTTCCTCCAGAGTCATAATATTCCTAATACAGGCTCTTCTTTTATTTTACATCGAAACGGGAAATCAGTGAGGATCGAACCCTTGCTCTCGGCATGGATTTCAAGCATTCTTCCAACTGAGCCATCGATCGGACTTTTTCCCAGTCTGTTCCTCTCTACAAATTGAAAATTCTCAAGCAAGACCCAGTTGCTGCAAGAATGGATGGACCTTTGGTAAAAGTGTATGAATATTTCAACCCAGCGAAGAGCATATTTGAAAGTATAAATGGTATATTTTGTGTGCTGCTCCGGGATTCGAACCCGCGACCTTCCATTTAAGAGTCCGAAGCGCTACCACTAGACTACGGACCGGTCTCTAATTTAAAAATATCTGCCATACCAGGAACTACGTATTGTCTTGTCTTGTATCCGGCCGCCATTCCTCTAGGGGTGGCCGGTACCTCCACACAAGTGCCTTTACTTGACTCTGTCCTTACATACTTCTTTCATCACTCTTTTCATGCATGCTCTTCTCTTGTTTCCACTCTTTAAATTCCATTCATTCGCAATCTCATTTATCTGATCAATCCATTGTTTCCTAGGTCTTCCCCTTCCACGCTTACCTTTTACATTCCCTTTATACACTCTTTTTGTCAGTCGTTCTTTATTCATCCTTTCAACATGTCCAAACCATCGCATCACACTTCTTTGAACTTTCACTTTCACGCTTTCTTTAACTCCGCATTCATTCACCCACAACCTTCCATTTACGTGACCAAATAGGTGATATTGCGAAAGAATAGGGATAAAAAGACCGGCGAAAGAAATTGCCTGTAAGAAAAATAGGTTTCACTCATCACATGCGACCCCTTCGTGTAAACAAATTACACTGTACGTGCAGCTCATTTGCGTCAGTACAAGCCGTGTAGGTCTAAATTATTATTTTCTCATTTTTCATCGTTTTTCATTCACTTTATTCAAATTTTTTGCATATTTCACTCAAGTTTCTTACAGGATAACCTCGCTTAAAAGAGTTGCCCCCCCTCTCTTTTTCATGTCGTACATTTTCATCCTATTTCAGCTGCGTCATCGTTTTTAAATTTATGATGAAAATAAGATTAAACATCGATATATTCCCCCGACGCTCCGACACATAACAGCTTACTCAAGAGCTCGCCGAGTATAAAAGATCTCTAACTAAAATATCCTGTCGAACGCGTAAATCGAGAAAAGTATGAAATCTAAAGCGGCACTCACGTTTGGGCATGTGAAAAGAATGAATGATATATATACAGAGGTAGTGTGAAAGGAAAAAGAGGTAAGGGACGACCGAGAAAAGTATGGAGTGGTCAGATTGAGGAGATTGTGAAAGAATGGGATGTGCAAAGTTGGTGTAATCTTTTACATGTTGCATGAAAAAGGTGATGGATATGAATTAATTGAAAGAGGTGTGTAAGGATAGGAAGAAATGGAGGCAGCTCTGCAGAGGCTCTGGACATCCCTAGCGGAAAGCGTAAGAGTTATAGTTACAGTTTCAGACGGCTAATATAATACATAAAAAAGCTGCGCATTTCGTGCTACATCTTACCGCAGCTTGTTATCGCATGTGGCAAGTGAAACCTATTTATTTTCAAATGTAATGGATTGAGTTAGCCATGCCGGTATTTTGATTTTGGGCTTGAAATATACATGCTTAAACGCGAACTCACACGTGTCTGCTTGCGGGTACGTATGAAATGTAAATCTTACATGAGTCCGATCGATAGCTCAGTTGGAAGAGTGCTTGCATTCCATGCCGTGAGCTCGGGTTCGAATCTCGCCGAGGGTGTCAGAAATGATATCCTGTTGCGGTGTTTATTTCAAACCCCAAAATAAAATACCGTCAAGGTTTACTCAGCCTTCAAAAGAAATGAGTACCAGCCCTCTCGGGAGCTGGGAAACCCCCACTTCAACTTAAGTGGTTGGCGTAAGGCCGGCCCCCTTACCTGTAAAAATAAATAGGTTCAACTCGCCACATGCGACCCCTTCGGGGATAACGCGACAAGAAGTTACACTATATGTGTAGCTTAGTTGCGTTGCGTTAGTTGCGTTGTATTGTATCATTGAAAGTTAAGAGCCCTACATACCCACCCTAAATCTGCCGTTTTTGTATCTTACACTTTATGGTCTTAGCAAAAAAGTGACAGTAATGAAAAAAATCAAGCACGTTTAATAATTGTTTATCTTAATTATAAAGTTTAAACAAAATATATAACTTAAGAATTGCTACCACAAAAAAATATTAAAAAAAAAAAAAAGTATTTTCCATTTCTGTAGCTACTTTCTCGTGTGTGCTATGTTTTGGAAATATTTTTTTTCTTTTTAATTATAGAACTAAACATTGTTAAGTGTAGTATCAGAACAGTTTTTTTATAATGGCAATAGTTTTTGAATAAATGTGGAAAAACTGTGGTCTTCGATTTAATTAAAATTTAATTCATTTAGTAGTTTCAGTTTTTCCATATTTACTCAAAAACTATTGACATTATAAAAAAAACTGTTGTGATACTACACTTAACAATGTATAGTTCTATAATTAAAAAGAAAAAAAAAATTCCAAAACATAGCACACACGAGAAAGTAGCTACAGAAATGAAAAAAACGTGTTTTTTTAAATATTTTTTTGTGGTGGCAATTCTTAAGTTATATATTTTGTTCAAACTTTATAATTAAGATAACAAATTAATAAATATGCTTTTTTTCATTACTGTCACTCTTTTGCTAAGACCATAAAGTGTAAGATACAAAAACGGCAGATTTAGGGAATGTAGGGCTCTTAAAATGTGATTTTTGTGATTGAAAATTGAATCCAACGCCTTTAAATTTCAAGTCAAATGCGTTCACCACTAGACCAAGACCGGATTATATCCGGTATGCCTTGTAAATGTGTTATGAAATCCGCCATGAAAATGAGAAATCTGTTTACATGATAAAAATACACAATTTTTCAGACGCTGTTGGAAAATGTAAAACAAATTTCCCAGCTTAAAAAATAATATTTATAATTTCAAAATAAATATTTACACTGAGATTATTAAATCCTCGTGTATTTAATCTGTAATCTAAGTTGCAGAGGTATATCGCCACCTTTAAGGTACTTCGTACGGTTCCTTGACTTATAGGTTGGTATACGGCTGACCACCCGTACTGCAAAAAATGGTTCACTTTGCCAATGTCACCCCTGTTTCAGGGAAGGTCGCCAACAGTTGATAAATTTATGTTCATTTGAGGTTTGGATTCAATTTTAAAGGAACACTTCCAGAGTCAGTTCCAGCATTTCTAAGCGCGAACTTACACTTGTCTGACACAACCATCACTTTTGTCGGGCTATGTAGCCGTGGTCTGTTAGATTCTTTCCGGACAGTTTTGCCCATTGCTCCGATGGGCATTATCAGCGGTTTGCTAGTCGCTGTGATCTTCTTACAGGATCATCTTACACTTGTCTGTTTGTGGGCATGCATTAAATATGATGCTCAAATATAAATTTATCTTCGCAACTAAGATTATAGATGTTTTGTCATTGTGGTGTGGAATCTTTAATTTTCAGTTGCAAATAATATCCCACCGTTTACACTCGATTAAGCAGTAACTTTGTACATTAGCACACTTCACATATACCACACCGAAACGTTCCTAATCTCCTCTCGTTTCTTGTCGAAGTACGCCACTGAGGAGCAGGGATGTGAAATTGAAAAAAAACTGGTATTGTAAAATGAATACCGGTTATTTCAATTGTGAGTCGACTAAATAGATGGCAGACGACGCACAGAGTGACGCCGTACCTAAACCGGCTTCAACTGCCGATCCGAAGGAACAGAACCGGTTTCGGAGACAGGACTTTTAGTTCGGCTGGTCCATCCTGCTGGAACAGTCTACCTCTGGAGTTGAGAACAGAGATCAGTGTTGGCAGTTTCAGGAAGTTGCTTAAGACACATTTGTTTAACAGAAGCTTCAACACATAAAAGCGCCCTTGGGGTGGATAGTACCACTAAACGGCAGGGGCGTGCATTCCATACATGCAAATGCGCCTAAGAGGTAGACAATATGTATGATAAAAAAAATGTAAGCTTGATATTCAGATTTGAAATTAAAAAATGGGAGTCATCGTGATCACTTCAATCAATATCAGATGAGTTATTTTCAAGGAATGGGAGAAAATATTTATTCCCAAATGTATTTGCCTATAGGTACCCTATGCACGCGCCTGCTAAACGGCGGTATGTAAGATTGTCCAATTAATATTTTTATTTTGTATGTCAGAGCTGCTATAACGCCACTAAGCTACACGTATAGTGTAATTTCTTGCCGCGTTATCCTCGAAGGGGTCGCATGTAGCGGGTGAAACCTATTTTTTTTAGGTAAGGGGGCTGGCCTCACGCCAACCACTCCAGTTGAAGTGGAGATTTCCAGTTCCCAGGGGGGTTGGTACTCATTTATTTTGGGTTTGAAAAAAACACCGAAACGGGAAATCATTTCTAACACCCTCGGTGGAGATCGAACCCTTGCTCTCGACATGGAATGCAAGCTTAATTCTGCCAACAGGATTTTTTACGAGCTTGGTCATCGCTACAAAGCACCAAGCAAGTAAAACCCAGTTGCTGTTAGGCTGGATGGACCTTTGGTGGCCTGTCTTTGCTAAAGGTGTATGAATTTTTCAACTCTGCGAAGAGCATATTAGAAAATATAAATGGTATATTTTTGTGCTCCGCCGGGATTTGAACCCACAACCTTCCATTTACGAGTCCAAAAGGTTACCTCTGGACTACGGACCGGTCTCTTCAACAGAATATACAATCCATTTTTTTTTAATTTTTTCAAGAATACCAGTTTGTTCAACCCTACACCAAAACTTAATAGAACATCGAACATTCTCAGTGGAGTCTACAATATTCGAAATTAATATTTGATGTATTGGCTTAATAACTTAATTAGAAATGATTAAATATTTGCGGGTTAAATTGCACGTTTATGATGAATTATGCCCGCAACAAAACTGTCATTCATGCATGCCATTATTGCATGTAGCCGCGAGGGTCATCGGCCAGTCGGACCTACATATTGTTATGTAAATATTAGAATAGGTATTAGTTATAGTTATAGGAATTTTGTATTATATTGTGTGGGTAGGAATCATTGAATAAAAATACTTGAAGCATCGAGAAATAATGATTACTACGCCTTTCTGGAACTGTCCAGCGAATATAGATCTAGATTGTACTGTTTGGAAGAGTATAAGAAGGGTGCGAGTTGCTTGCAGAGCCAGTATCCTACGAGCTTTACAACTTCATTGAACTAACTTAACCAGTGAACAGAAACCAAGTGTAATGGAATAGTCGAGACTATCTTTGTGAAAATAAATTATTAAAGGTGTAAAATAAACAGCTGTATAAGAAGACCAGTATTTTTATTTGAAAGACTTTTGAACCCTAAAATCGTAACAATATGAATAAAAAAAAAATGACGACAATATGGGATTTTTTTTCTAATTGGAAAAGAATATATCGCCACCTTAAAGGTAAAACTGAATGAATGCTGATTCACTGATTTGAGAAATCGTTGATTAAACCTTTTATTGTCAGTAACTTCTCATAGTAAGTGAACTAATTATAAGGAAAACCTCCTGAAAACGTCCAAACAACAGGATTTTTACACTTTGTTATTGTTTTCTCTCGTAGAAAATTGTGAAAAACGTGCATTTATCTGAGAAACCCATGTTCGCTTCATATGTCATTTATTCAGTTGTATAGGTACGCGTATAAGTTCGCGCTTGCACATGCCGCATGTGAACCTACAACATAAAAACCCAAATCTCAAATGAACATACATCCTGCAACTCTTGCCGAACTTCCCTGAAACAGGGATGACATTGGCAAAATGAACCATTTTCTAAAGCATGGGTGGTCAGCGGCATACCAACCTATAAGTCAGTAACCTACCACTGAAAAACCGCCCGAATTTTCGCGAAAGCCTTTTCCCTCCTTCAAAGCCTCTTATCCGACATCTTTTTTAATTTAAATTAAACTTCCTAAAAACCCTAAGCCCAGTATTTCTGGAAGCAAAAATAATTTGAATTAAAAAAAAAAACTAAAATGGCCTAATTTGTGTTAAGGACTTTTTTCTCCGTTCGCGTCTAAATTCAACCAACAGTGTACACGAAAAAATGTATCTAAATTAAAAATGCGCCTCTAGTGGTGGTATTGGCTTTTATAAATTTTTACTACCTTTGAGCTTTTGCGTGAAAAAAAATATACTTTGATTGCGTTTACTATAAAATGTCTTGAAATTAAAACAGCGCCTCCAGTGAGTGTATTAGTTTTTTTAACATTTTTTACTTAAAAGCTCTACACCTTTTGAGTTTTGGTTTATCATGGATAGCGTTTACCAAAAAATTATTGAAAATTAAAACAGCGCCGGTACGTAGTTCAGTGGTAGCGTTTCGGACTCTGAATGGGAAGGTTGTGGGTTCAATTCCCGGCGGAGCACAAAAAAAATAAACCATTAAATTTTCAAATTTGCTCTTCGCTGGGTTGAAAAATTCATAAAACCTTAACCAATGACCGGTCACCAAAGGTCCATCCAGCCTTACAGCAACTGGGTCTTGCTTAAGAATTGGCGTTTTGTAGCGACGACGATCAAACTCGTAAAAAGGTCGGTAGCTAAATTGGTAGAATGCTTGCATTCCATACCGAAAACAAGGGTTCGATCCCCAAGGCTTACCTTCACAAGAAATCGCACGCTTAATAATAAAGAGCAATAACTCAAAAATTGGGAAAATCGAGATTATGTAATAAAACGCAAGAACAATGCGAGAAGAATAGGTAGAATGCGACAGCCGTTCAATTTGGACGAATATGACCGAGATAAAACATCAGTCGCCTTTTTCATCCCATACAAGTTGTACTGGTTGTCTGAACTTCAAACGTGATTTCCCAATATACTTACTTTTTGAGTTATTTCTCTTTATGATTAAGCGTGCGGAATGAGAACCAGCTCCTCCGGGAGCTGGGAAACTCCCACTTCAATTGAAAGTGGTCGGTGTGAGGCCGGCCCCTTACCTGTAAAAATAAATAGGTCCCGAAGCACCACATGCGACCCCTTCAGGGAAACGCAGGCAAGAAGTTACACTATATGCGTTGCTTAGTTGCGTTTTGCTCCTAGTCCCTGTATGAATTTTTATACATTCTTAGTTAAAAGCTCTAGTTTGATCTTCTACGTTAGCATTTTTACACGGATAGCTTAAAACCATAAAATGTATGGAAATTGAAACAGCGCCTCCAATGGGTGTATGAGCTTTCAATCATTTTTTGTAAAAAGCGCTACATTTGAAACTTCTTACTTGGAGTGCTTGTCCCCCTTTTACCCCCGTATTCATGAATCCTACTAGCACTTACCATAGGGCGCGATAGCTGTCAGATTGGCGAAATTCGTTTCAGAAACAATACTTAGGGTAAAAGCAGCGCTAGGGCTCTCTAAATACTAGCGCTTGGGTAAGTAAGGTCGGCAGGTATAAACCAACGCTTAAGCGCTGTCAAAATATTCCTTCGTATTTAATTGTTATCACATTTTTTGTTTGATTGTGAATTAACATAAAAAAATGAACTCTTACGATGAAGACAATTTTTTAGAGTGTATTAACATTGTTTTGACGAGTATATTAACATTGTTTGACCATCAGAATCGAGTTTGTTCTCCAGTATGGTCTAGGACCATACTGCAATGATAGATGAACTGTCAAAATATTCCGTCGCATTTCGTCAGCAAAGTTTTTGTTTGGTTGTGAATTATTTACATAAAATAATGAATTCTTACATGAAGATGATTTTAACGAGTATAAAAACATTGTTTTGACCAAAAATAGTGTCCCAAGAAAATATATCAGAGACTGTAAAGACCCATTTACGATTACGACGAGGAAGAATTTAGAAGGCGTTTTAGATTGAAAAAATTGCGTCGTTCTGTATACAGTCTTTCCGTTGCTCATTGAGGGTTTAACAAAGCCAAAAAATTCTTCGATTGTCAAGTTTTATGCACAGCTCAAAATATGACATTGACACTTCTTCGATCTGTCAAGTTCAGCAGCTCAATTGTCATTGAAATTTGAAAGAAGTGGCAATGATAAGAATAAAGTACGCCGAATATTGGTCGGAAGCTATTGACCAATTACAGAGCTGGGTTTTTTCGAGAGCCAATGACTGGCCGTACATCTCCACTAAGTTGGGCACTAGGCTGATTAAAGATTTAGTGTTCTTTGTGAAACAAAACGCTCCAGCATGTCGACCCTTGAGTAAGTGTAGCGCTTGACTTAGGTAAGTATTGTTACTTGAGGCAGTATTGGTCATGAATACGGGGGTAACTCTTTTAGCCAATTTAAGGACAGATAGCTCTAAGGAGGCGTTATCTCTGACATTTTCCTCTCTTTCTGTCTAAGTTACGATGGATAGTTTTATGGAGAAAGGATTTCCCCGACATGGGCGTAATCTCCATTTTTTTTTTTAAGAAATCCTGTGCGGGAGACTCCCTAGATTCTAGAGACTCTAGGGGTCTTTGCCACTTGTTGTAGTGCCGCAGACGTGTACGAGCTTGGTCGTCGCTACAAAGCGACAATACTCAAGCAATACCCAGTTGCTGTAAGGCTGGATGGACCTTTGGTGGACCAACCCAGCGAAGAGCAAATTTGAAAATGTTAATGAAATATTTTTTGTGCTCCGCCGGGATTCGAACCCACAACCTTCCCATTCAGAGTCAGCAGTGCTAGCACTGAGCTACGGACCGGTAGAATAAATCTTCTTTTTTTTACAATTGTTAAAAATGAAAAACTTTGTTATAATTCACTGTGTGAGCTTTATTTTTAAAACACTACTAGTTTCGGTGGGTCAATATCCACCATCGACGGGTGTCAACTTAAAACTAACATAGAAATACAAAAAATACAGTCAGAATTTAATCAATTATAGAAGGGGAGGGGGTATAAGGTGGGCGGAGCTTAAGAGGAAACAATGAAAGAAGAGGGGATGTATTCGGAAAGACAATGTTGTTAATTAAATTGTTTTCTGAATTTAAATTTTTGTGTATCTGAAGATTTTCAAAGTTACTCATTATCTTTCCTTTGTTAGTAATGTGGTTTAGGAGTTTTAATTTGTGGGAGTGGAAAGAATGGTTTGACTCCATGATGTGATTTGCAAATTCCGAGTGGTTGTTGCTTGTGAGGCAGCGGCGATGCTCATCGATTCTCGTTTTGAGATTTCTTGCGGTTTGTCCAATATATTTTATTTCACAATCACCGCAAGAAATCTCTTTATCTCATCAACACGGATTTGTATGCTATATAACTGACTCGGTATATGTTCTATAGACCTAAAAGTTTACAATGATAAAATAAGGTACGCAACGAAACTAAGCTACACATAAAGTGTAACTTCTTGCCGCATTATCCCCGAAGGGTTTCGCTAATGGCGAATTTTTAATATTTTCATGTTAATATCTATAATCTAAGCTGCAAGGATATGTAAGCATTTAAGGCTCATATGAAATGCATGCCTACAGACAGCACATGTAGGTTCGCGCCTACACATTCTGCATGTGTGCATACAAATAAAGAAAACCTCACATGGACATAAACCTTGCAACTCCTGCCGCCGTTCCCTGAACCGGGGTGGCATTGGCAAAAGTGAACTTATATATATATAATTCATATTAACTACATGTCCACAAACAGATACGTGTAAGTTCGCGCTTAATACAGCGTGTGTACTATATAATCTTTCTTCAATCTAAGTAGCAAAGATAAATATAGGTACATTTAAAATTCATACGAAATGCATGTCCACAAGCAGACACATAAGTTCATGCTTAGAAATGCTGCATGTCGCACGCTTAATCATAAAGAGCAATAACTCAAAAAATAAGAATGTTGGGAAATCACGTTTGAAGTTCAGACAACCAGTACAACTTGTATGGGATGAAAAAGGCGGCCGATGTTTTATCTCGGTCATATTCGTCCAAATTGAACGGCTGTCGCATTCTACCTATTCTTCTCTCATTGTTCTTGCGTTTTATTACAAAATCTCGTTTGTCACAATTTTTGAGTTATTGCTCTATATTATTAAACGTGCGATGTGTACTTATAATTATCTCGTAACGTCAAATGAACATAAGCCCTGCAACTCTTGCCTACTTTTCCTGTAACAGGGGTGACATTAGCAAAGTGAACCATTTTTTTACAGTTTGGGTGGTCAGCTTTCTACCATACAATAAGTCAAGGATTAAGCAAATTAAATAAATTTTAAAATAAACAAAAAGTTACGCCACATTTAAACATAAACTCTAGTAGCGGTGTTATTCACACACAGCTAATACAAGGCTCAGCCGCTTCTCAACGTGAATTTTCCATACAAAAAAAACGATAATCCATGGAGCAGCCGCGGATCAAACGTGTTGTGGATAACCTTAGTGGGACAGCAGGCAGATTTGTGTTTTTTTCGGTAAATGCTTCTAGATATCAATCGAGAAATGAATAAAAAAAACATCCAAAAAATAAAAAACGACTGTTAAACGTTTAATGTATTACCCATGTGCGAAACCAAGTACAAATATTTACGTGCGAAAAACAACAGTCAGCGCTTACAAAAAATATACTGAAAACTGAAATGCACCACCTACCGGCAGTTTTAGTCTCGATACATTTTTTTGGTTTACGCACTTTTACATTCCTTGACTTGTTAGATTGGTATGAGGCTGACCACCCATACTGTAAAACGTGGATCACTTGTCACATGTCAGCCTTGTTTCAGAGAAAGTCGCTAAAAGTTGCAGCGCTTATGTTTATTTCAGGTTTGGATTTTAATTTGTAAGTACACATGCAGTATTTGTAAACGCGAACTAGCGCGTGTTTCTTTGTGGGCATGCATTTAATATGAATTTGAAATGTTTATATTGATACCCTCTCTTTAAAATGAGGAAGACTTGGTTGAAGGGTTTTCTTTACTTTCGTTTTTATTCTCTTTTTCTCTTTTCAGTACAAGTTACAAACAGAACCGGTCTTCGGGCCAACAGGCCGACCAACCTTGTGACAAATTATTCCCTTTTTATTACAATAAAACACATAAATTTTGTTACAGTAATTTCGGCTCGGCCGGTGTCTTGCCGAACGCCGGCCAATCAGCGTGTAGGGTTAAGTTTTGTCAAGGAGTTCGACGGATGGCGAAATTCAGGGCCTGCACAAAAAGTGTGCCGTATCAATATATATTTGCAACTTAGATTATAGATTACACACATGCGACCCCTTCGGGGATAACGCAGACAAGAAGTTACACTATATGTGTAGCTTAGTTGCGTTTTATCAATCCGTGATTCTTCCTCGTAGAAGACACACGCCTCCTGAAGACGTCAGATATGACTCTGAACGTAGAGAAAATCGTTCTTCTCTTTCCACGGTCAGTAACATCCATTTTTTTTTCATTCCAAAAATTCGCTATGCTAACGTTGAAAATACCAAACTTAAGGAAGTTAAAACATGAAAACCAACAGAATTCCGGCATCTTTCGATCCAATACCAAACTCACCAGGTTTCGACAAGACTTTAGAGGCTGAATCTCGGATTTCACCGCGAATAGTTTGAATACTCCCGGTATTCAAATAAAACCCAGGTTTGTTCTGAGGTAAACTTTGCACACAAATTCCAATACCGTAAGCTTAAACTATCACGTTTCCACTCAAACGAAGAAACTCAATAAATATGTATACAAATTGAAACATCTCCTCCTAGAAGGCGTTTTGGTTTACAAACATTTTTGGTAGAGCGCTTTGGGTGATTGTAAAGTTTTAACTTAATTTCGTATACTTAGGGTGGGTACAGGCTTTGAATAGCGGGGTTCCATGATAGAACAACACAGTGACAAAACGATACATTACAGAACTGTAACTGTGTACCATTAAGGAGAGAAAGCTTATGTACTTCAGTCACATTATGAGAAATGAGAAGTACCGTCTTCTTCATCTTATCATTCAGGGTAAGATTGAGGGGAGAAGATCTCAGGGACGCCGAAGGACATCGTGGCTGAAGAACCTGCGACAGTGGTTCGGCAGAAGCACCAAGTCCCTGTTTCGAGCCGCAGCATCTAAAATCAAAATAGCTATGATGATCACCGATCTTCGTTAGAAGTGGCACAAAAAAAAAAGTGTTGTTCTGTCATTTGTCTGTTCCCCGGCAGAAAAAGCCTAACACTTGGCAGAATCCGAAGCCAAGTCACGTACTAAAGAGCCAAACAGAAGATTAAACAGTGTGCTTGGAGAGCGTGCATTTGCAGTTGCTGGTCCTCTGGCTTGGAATCACCTGCCTAATCACATGAGAGAGCTAGAGGACCATGGAAAGTTCCGAAATGCACTGAAGACAAGCAAATTTGGGCCGTGTCTGCATTCCTTGACTTATAATTGGTATGAGGCTGGCCACACATGCTGTTCAAAATGGTTCACTTTGCCAATGTCACCGCTGTTTCAGGGAAGGTCGGCAAGAGTTGCAGGGCTTATGTTCATTTGAGATTGGGTTTTTATATTGTAGGTCCACATGCGGCATGTGTGAGCGCGAAATGATGCGTGTCTGCTTGTGGGAATGCATTTTATATGAATCTCAAATGAAACATATTTTTGCAACTTAGATTTAGATTTAGATATAGACATGCACAACCGCCTTTTCGAGTGACTACATCACGAAACGGCGCTATAAAGAAATCATCAACTCATTATCATCATCGGTCATGTGCTGTTCAATCGTGTGTCGTTCTGTCATGTGTCGTTATGTCATATTTCGTTATAACAAGCGTCGTTTTTAAATTATTAATTTTTTTTAATAGATTTGTGAAGAGGAATGCAATTCACCAACCTATTCTGCCTGGCCAGAAACAGGTATTATTATCATCATTTAATAATTCATTTTGTTTATTATTAATGAATTATTAAATAATAATTACCCAATAGCATCTGTTGAACCAGGGTCAAAGTTAAAGTCAAGTGACCCAAGCGGGGATCGAACCAACGTTGTTCCATTCAAAACACGCTAGAAAGATCAGCCCTCTTGGCCCCCGCGGCTATAACCCCGACAAGTTTTGTCTCTATGTTGTTCTATCCTGTCACCGGAATAGCATATCCAGGAGAATTCCTTTTCAAAGGATCGAGGAATTCGTGGAGCGCGGGGCTGTCTTGGGTTTTTCTTTGACATTCTGGCCTCAGCAGGGTCTTTCTTGTAAATCATATTAACCCATCTCAAGCGGACGCGTGCAGTCCATACAGGCAAGTAGATCCTTGTAAAACTTCTGTCATGTTGTTCATTTGTAAATAGTTATTTATCTAATCTAATCTAATCTAAGTTGCAAAATATATGTAACATTAAAGATTCACATTATACGCACTTTCACAAACAGACACGTACAAGTTCGCGCTTAAACATGCCATATAAGAAACTGACAACTATTGTAATTCTTTTATTACCTGATGATGATTACTGTGTAGTCGAAAACGTTTGTGTCCAAATAATTAAATAATAAAGAGTGAAAATAAAACAGTGTTAGAATAACTAAAGACAAGATGAATCTTTAAACGTTATAACATCTTTGCAACGCCTTTCTCAGTCCACTCCTGGACGTAGGCCTCCTCCGATCTTCTCCATGTTTGTCTATGTTATGTTATGCTATGTTATGCTGTGTTTATCCATCCTATGCCTGCGGTTCCTTTGATGTCGTCCAGCCACCTCTGTTGGGGTCTCCCCACTCCCCGCTTGGACATTCTGGACTGCCGATCCTTTTTGGCCACCTGGCATGGTCCTGCCTTGTGACGTGACCAACCTTTAAGCAGGCCACTCGCTGTATGACATCAGTGACACCAGTGCGTCTACGGATCTCCTGGTTTGGAACCCTGTCTCTGAAGCTGATTCCCAGCATCCTCCTTTCAATGGCTCTTTGACACGTCCTCAGTCTGTTGGCGCTATACTGAGTGAGCCCTTTTGTTTCCAAGCCATAGGTGGATACTGGAAGCACGCATGGCTCGTAGACCCTGCGTTTCAGGTTAACAGGTATTTTTTTGTCATTGAGGAAGTAGCCTAAATTTCAGAAAACTGTCCATATCAGTGGTCAACATTCGAGCAATGAAATGCAACTAAGCTACACATATTGTGTAACTTCTTGCCTGCGTTATCCCCGAAGGGGTCGCATGTGGCGATTCAGGACCTATTTATTTTTACAGGTAAGGGGGCCGACCTCACACCAACCACTTTCAGTTGAAGTGGGGCTTTCCCGGCTTGCTTCCGGAGGGGCTGGATTTCATTTCTTGTGTAGGCTGAGTAAACCTTGAGATCGAACCCTTGCTCTCGGCATGGAATGTAAGCAGTCTACCAATTGAGCTATCGATCTTTTTTACGAGCTTAATCGTCTTCGCTACAAAGCGCCAATTCTCAAGCAAGACCCAGTTGTTGTAAGGCTGGATGGACCTTTTGATGACCGGTCATTGGTAAAGGTTTATGAATTTTTCAACCCAGCAAAGAGCAAATTTAAAAACATAAATGGTATATTTTTTGTGCTCCGCCGGGAATCGAACCCACAACCTTCCCATTCAGAGTCCGAAGTGTTACCACTGAACTACGGACCGGTCCTAATCTCAAATAATACAAATCAACATCAAATAATATGAAGTACCTTACATCTATTTATTTCTAGAGAGACATCACAGACTTTATTAATAACAAAGACAATCAAAACACACAACTAAGTATTTGTAACAATATTGCAGGTTTCATGGTAAAGAGGTTTCAGTAAATATTTTTCATGAGGTTTTCCTGTAAGCTAATAACAAAAGCTCTGTAAATAGACAACGTTCCCTTAAGTATCCCAAATAAGCCGATTAAATGCTAAAAATAACCTTTTATTCACTGAAAAATTACGAAAAAAATATTTAATAATGTGAAAGTAAAAATACAATGTTTTTATTCACGAGTTGATATATTTCCTCGAGCGCTTTTAATGTTATCGCACCATTATCAAGAGAACAACCTCTTGTTGATCTCTGAACACACCGTTCTTGACCTCAACATTGTTTCTCTTGATAATGGTGTAGAGTTAGATTAAATTAGATTAGATGGTGTGACGTCATCGCAAGCGCTTTAATCTATAATCTAATTTGCAAGGATATATTCATTTAAAGCTCTCGGATGCATGCCCACAAACCAACACGTGTAGTTCGCGCTTACAAATGCTGAATGTGCACTTACAAATAAAAACCAAACCTCAAATGAGCATAAGCCCCCCCACAACTTTTGCCGACCTTCCCTGACACAGGGGTGACATTGGCAAAGTGAACCATTTTTTACAGTATGGGTGGTCAGTCTCATACCAACCTATAAGTCAAGGAATACGAATAATAAATTACATTTAAATATAAAAAAGAACAAAACCTTAAAAAGAAATCTATACAAAAAAAAACCTATGCAAAAAATGTAGCAAATTAATAAACCGACTTTCGAAATCAACATTGCAGATTAGCCGCCACTTCTTCCTGTCCTTGCATACTTCTTTCATTTCAAGAAGCGAAGAAATCGAAAGCGCTCAAGGAAATAAATCAACTCGGAAAAAACTTTGTGTTTTATTTTTAAATTATTAATTTAAAACGAATCTTCACAATGTCAAAACACAAACCTTAAAACTAGTACAAAATAATTATATATGGTTTTCTATTGTGTTTTTGTATTTTTTGTTCTTTACAATTTTATTCGAGAATCTTTTTTTTGTGAATAGACTTGTAAAGACGAATGCAATTCAACAATTTATTTTTCCTGGCCAGAAATAGGTATGAACATAACGCACGCTTAATAATAAAGAGCAATAACTCAAAAAATAAGAATGTTGGGAAATCACGTTTGAAGTTCAGACAACCAGTACAACTTGTATGGGATGAAAAAGGCGGCCGATGTTTTATCTCGGTCATTTACGACCAAATTGAACGGCTGTCGCATTCTACCTATTCTTCTCGCATTGTTCTTGCGTTTTATTACAAAATCTCGATTTTCCCAATTTTTGAGTTATTGCTCTTTATTATTAAACGTGCGATAATCAATTAATAATTTGTTATTTCATATTTTAAGTAATTAATGATTCATAATTACCCAAGGAAATACGTTGAACAAGGGTCAAAGTTTATCGTTAATAGGACACGACGGGATCCGAACTTGCGTTTGTTTCAAAATCGCTAATTCAAGTGCCAACGCGTTATCAGTAGACCATGTAATCGACAAAAAATTTCAAATAATTTGGAAGTCTATGATACTCGTTGGAAAACCGCAGAGATTTTAGTTTTGCAGAGGTGATAGAGCGTATGTTAATAACCTGACCCTTTGTAGAATAGCATGGCTGTTAGCTGCGTAGTGCTGTGTTGCCTTTGTCTTGAGGCACTGAAAGTGGCAATTGATATCGGATTTGAATAAACCTGGGATAAATAAAGATGGGAACACAGATACTGGTAACTCGTTCCATAAGCGGGCAGTTTGGCAAAGGAATGAGTCGTGAAAACACCAAGTTCTCATAGTTTTGATATCGACAACAAAGGGATGAATGTGAGCCGTTCTACGAGTTGCCCTTGATGTGACGAGAGGAGGAGTATAAGTGAGGATATTCCATCAGATAAGACACCATTATAGTACATATAGAAGAGGCTAAGCATTCCTATTTCTTTTTTATGCTTGTAGTATAGGAGCGTGCATCCTATACAGGCACATGTATTTATAGGTAGGCATTTAACCTGAAACGCAGGGTATTTGAGTCATATGTGTTTCCAGTATCCACCTGTTTTTTTTTAAGAAATCCTGTGCGGGAGACTCCCTAGATTCTAGATACTCTAGGGGTCTATGACACTTGTTGTAGTGCCGCAGAGGTGTACGAGCTTGGTCGTCGCTACGAAGCGCCAGCACTTCAGCATGACCCAGTTGCTGTAAGGCTGGATGGACCTTTGGTGACCGGTCATTGGTAAAGGTTTATGAATTTTTCAACCCAGCGAAGAGCAAATTTGAAAATATAAATGGTATGTTTTTTGTGCTACGCCGGGATTCGAACCCACAACCTTCCCATTCAGAGTCCGCAGTGTTACCACTGAGCTACGGACCCGTTAACTGGTTAACGGCTTGGAAACAAAAGGGCTCACTCAGTACAGCGCCAACAGACTGAGGACGTCTAAAAAGAGTCATTGTAAGAAGGATGCTGGGAATCAGTATCAGAGACAGGGTTCCAAACCAGGAGATCCGTAGACGCACTGGTGTCACTAATGTCATACAGCAAATGGCCTGCTTAAAGTGGCGCTGGGCTGGTCACGTCGCAAGGCAGGACCATGGCAGGTGGCCAAAAAGGATCGTCCAGTGGCAGTCCAGAATGTTTATGCGGGGAGCGGGGAGATCCCAACTGAGGTGGCTGGACGACATCAAGGGAACTGCAGGCAGAGGATGGGTGAACACAGCAGCCGATAGACAGGTATGGAGAGGATTGCAGGAGGCGTACGTCCAGGAGTGGATTGGATAATAATAATAATAATATTAAGATGATTTATTTGGTGAGCGCTGTTTTTGTGTGTATCACACCTAAGAGCCCTCTGCGAGCTTGGTCGTCGCTGTAGAAAGCGCCAATCCTCAAGCAAGACCCAGTTGTTGTAAGGTTGGATGGACCTTTCAGTGACCGGTCTTTGGTAAAGGCTTATGAATTTTTCAACCCAGCGAAGAGCACTTTTGGAAATATAAATGGTATTTTTTTGTGCTCCGCCGGGATTCGATCCCACAACCTTCCATTTACGAGTCCGAAGTGTTGCCACTGGACTACGGACCGGTCCAAGAAATAAGTAAGAAAAGAATAAAGGTTACAGGACTTAATTACCTTATGAACTAATCATGTGAATTAGTAGCCCTGTCGATAGCTCAGTTGGCTTGCATTCCATGCCGTGAGCTCAAGTTCGAATCCCACCGAGGACGTCAAAAATGATTTTCCGTTTCGGTGTTTATTGCAAACTCCAAAATACAACACCGGCAAAGTTTACTCAGCTTTCACATGATATGAGTACCAGCCCCTTTGGGAGCAGAGAAACCCCCGCTTCGTCGCTACGAAGCGCCAATACTCAAGCAAGACCCAGTTGGATGGACCTTTATTCACCGGTCATTGGTAAAGGTTTATGAATATTTCAACCTAGCGAAGAGCAAATTTGAAAATATACATGGGTATATTTTTTGTGCTCCGTCGGGATTCGAATCTACAACCTTCCAATTCTGAGTCCGCAGTGTCACCACTGAGCTACGGACTCAAACTCAGTCCTTACCGGTCTTACTCAGCCTTCACAAAAAAATTGTACCAGCCCTCCTGGGAGCTGGGAAACCCCCAATTCAACTGAAGTATTTGGCAAAGAGCAGGCCTTGTTACCTCTAAAAATAAAAATATTCCACTCGCCACATGCGAAACCCTTTGGATAACGCGGCAAGAAGCGATACTATATGTATAGATTAGTTGCGTTGATACCCATAGACTAAAGAATTTTAAAACTCACTAAAACACTAGGTAGATAATATGTATTAATTTTCTCTCTCTACAAAGTAATAATTTAAGCACGTTCCAACTGAAATTCGTAATTTTTAGTTCATTAGTACAAAATGCTCCATACACAATCCTTAAATTTACATTTTCATTCTTGTCACAAAATTTGGACGAGCCCTCGCTATAACGTACAATTCCAGGGAAAGAGAGATTCGTTAATCTAAATATGCGTTCCATGGAAAATATTCCGTTTTTATATTTTTTCGGTATCAATAGTTCCTCGACTTATATGTTGGTATGAGGCTGACCACCCATACTGTAAAAAATGGTTCATTTTGCCAATGTCGCCCCTGTTTCAGGGAAGAGCGGCAAGAGTTGCAGGGCTTATGTTCATTTGAGATTGGGTTTTTATATTCTAGGTCCATATGCGGCATATGTTAGCCCGAAATTATACATGTCTGCTTGTAGAAATGCATTTAATATAAATCTTAAATTATATATATCTTTGCAGCTTAGATTAGATTAGATTAGAAAAGTACAGTGTATTGCTATGGGGTTCAATGTAATAAAAAAATCGCTTAATTTACTATATTTATCAGATTGAAGAGATTGTGAAAGAATGGGATATACAAAGCGAGCGTAAAAGAAGAAAATGCATGAAAAAGGTGATGGATATGAATGAATTGAAAAAGGTATGTAAGGATAGGAAGAAATGGAGGCAGCTCTGCAGAGGCTCTGGGCTCTGGCCACCCCTAACGGAATGGCGACAGAGTTACAGATACACAGTAGTGGCGAAGGGTGCCATAAAAGCCGGTTTCCATCGGTTTCCCATTTAAAATGAGGCAGAAACGATAATAAAGTAGACTGCATGGTTTCAATTCCAGGAAAAAGACGTATTGTTTCTTTGGTTTTAAATGTATTTTTTTACTTCTAATCTAATCTAATCTAAGCTGCAAAGATATATATCATTTAAGATTTATACTAAATGCATTCCCACAAGCAGATATGTATAATTTCGCGCTAACACATGTCGCATGTGGACCTACAATATAAAAACCCAATCTCAAATGAACATAAGCCTTGCAACTCTTGCCGTCCTTCCCTGAAACAGGGGTGACATTGGCAAAGTGAACCAATTTTTATATTATGGGTGGTCAGCCGCATTTTTCTTCGTGCCTGTATTTTTTAACTACTTTTTTACATCATTTTAAAAGGGAAGCCGATGGGAACCGGCTTGTATGGCACGCTTCGCCACTGATAGACAGTTTGATTTTAAGATTTCGTTCACATTTGGTTTATTCACAGAGTTACCTTCACACCACGGTCGCTTGGCTACTTCTTGACCCAACAGCTCCGATACAAGTTTCACGCTGCAGACAGCTTTGGCACTTTTTATAGCATGGCATAAGGATGGTTCTTGAGAAATTGGGAACTGGGGAATGCGAGATTTCGAGAGCATATTACATTTAGAATATTTGAGCAAACACTCACGCCATCGAACAAATACAAGTTCAATTATTTGAACACCTACATCTATTTGTAGAGATACAGAGTCACACCTAATCCTTCCTCAGCCTTTTTCAGTCCATTGCTGAACGTAGGCCTCCTCTAATCCTTTCCATTTCTGTCTATCGTCTGCTGTGTTTAACCATCCTCTGCCTTCAGTTCTTTTGATGTCCTTCAACCACCTCAGTTGGGGTCTCCACTCCCCGCTTGGACATCCTGGGCCAACATTAGACAATCCTTTTCAGCCACTTCCCATGGTCCTGCCTTGCGACGTGACCAGCCCAGCGCCACTTTAAGCAGGCCACTCGCTGTATGGCATCAGTGACACCAGTGCGTCTACAGATCTCCTGGTTTTGAACACTGTCTAAGACACTAGTAAAAACACACAGAAAACAATCACACATTTGTAACAGTATTCATTCGTTATATCAAAAGTTCGTTACACTTTTTATTCACCCTAGACCTTCGTACTCTTGATTCCACTACTCGACATGCAGCGAAGTCGTTAAAACCCGAGCTCACCCGAGTGCCCCCGAGTGTTTCCGAGTGCTACCTCTACTCGACGTTTTTCCATAGCTCGAGTATTAATTAAGGCTCATCGTCGCTCAGTAATTGATGTAAAACAGCCTTTAGGAAAAACACAAGTCAGGGTGATTATAACCCCTATAGTGGAAGGGTTATTGTTCGAATTGAATACGTAGGCGAGGGGTAGGTAGGTAAGGGAAAGCAAGGGGTTGGTGCAATAGGAAGAATAGCAAAGAAAAAGCGATTGACGATGGATCTAAGAATGACGGTACACAATGGCATATTATTACCGATTTCGATGTATGGAAGTTTAGCATGTACAGTGAATGATAGCGAAATGAGTGAATTATGTACGGTGGAAATGAAGCATTTAAAAAGCATGACAGGAAAAACTCTGAAGGATAGAGTTAGGAATGAATGAGTAAAGAAAGAATGTAATTTGAAAGAGGATGTGAAAGTTAAGGTAACAAAAATGTGATGAGATGGTTTGGGCATGTGGAGAGAATGAATGATGATAGACTTACAAAGTATGTTTTGACAATTATATTAATTTTTAAAACTGAAGAATTTTAAAACTTAATTTAAATCGGATATTTAACGCACCGTTTAGAGAGAACTTACATTATTCTCGACGTTTCGTCAGCGACGTAGCCGACGTCTTCAGGAGAACATCCTCTCTGTACGGCGACTGAGGATGAACTGAATTCGAAAAACCGGCCTTGGCTTGTACGAGAGGCCATTGAAATTTATAGACATCCTAACTTCAACAGAGACGACAGCTTCAAATTGTCCAGTATTTGGAAACCTACTCTCAACTCACTACTGAAACTAGTACCTACCTAAGTTTCAAGTCAAAGACAATGATATTATTAGTGCGGTGTGTACAGGTAACATAGTACCATCTAATGACGTGGAATACAAACAAGATGAAAGTGGTATGTGTAACAGACCAAAACATAATTACTACCTTCGTTCGAAGGTAGTCAGTGATTTGTGACAAAGTGTTTTTCAAATTCAGTTCATCCTCAGTCGCCGTACAGAGAGGATGTTCTCCTGAAGACGTCGGCTACGTCGCTGACGAAACGTCGCGAATGATGTAAGTTCTCTCTAAACGGTTCGTTAAATATCCGATTTAAATTAAGTTTTAAAATTGTTCAGTTTTAAAAAATAATATAATTGTCAAAATGTCAAACGACCGTAATTCTAACTTAAACCTAACTATAACAAAGTATGTCTCCCGCACAGAATTTCTTAAAAAAAAAAAGAGCCCTATATCCCTACACTCTATATACATGAGTTCTATACTGTCACCAATGAATACATAGACTGGCAAACGTGTAAGCCAATCACATACAAAGCCGCCAGTACAAAAAAATCACAAACTCACCTCGATTGCGTAAATCTAAATGCTACTGAAGATGCCTCATTAGGCGAAAATGTTCGAGCATAAAAAACCGTTTGAATTTGTAAATAAGTAGATGTAAGTACATAGTTTGAGTTTTTTTTTTTTAAGAAATCCTGTGCGGGAGACTCCCTAGATTCTAAAGACTCTAGGGGTCTATGGCACTTGTTGTAGGGCCGCAGAGGTGTACGAGCTTGGTCGTCGCTGTAAAGCGCCAATACTCAAGCAAGACCCAGTTGCTGTAAGGCTGGATGGACCTTTGGTGACCGGTCATTGGTAAAGGTTTATGAATTTTTCAACCCAGTGAAGAGCACATTCGAAATATAAATGATATATTTTTGTGCTCCGCCGGGATCCGAATCCACAACCTTCCATTTACGAGTCCGAAGTGTTGCCACTACGGACTACGGACCGGTCCAAGTACATTTTTTGGCTGGTTGAGTTTTCAGAACGTTCGAAAGTTAGTTTTCAGTGTGAAGCATTGATATTGGTTCGTATCCAAGGAAACAATAAATAGTTCCAAATCCTTTGACTTATAGGTTGACATGAGGGTGACCTTCTTCTTCTTGTGCCACTTCTAACGAAGATCGGCGATCATCATAGCTATTTTGATTTTTGATGCTGCGGCTCGAAACAGGGACTTGGTGCTTCTGCCGAACCACTGTCGCAGGTTCTTCAGCCATGATGATGATGATGATGATGGATGATTTATTTCCTGTGGCGCCATTTAATGGTCCAGGACCATCTCAAGGGCGCCATCTCAATGGCGCCATGGCCATGATGTCCTTCGGCGTCCCTGAGATCTTCTCCCCTCAATCTTACCCTGAATGATAAGATGAAGGAGACGGTACTTCTCATTTCTCATAATGTCACCAAAGTACATTAGCTTTCTCTGCTTAATGGTAGACAGGAGCTCCTTTGTAGTGCGAATTGGAGGGTGACCACCCATGCTGTAAAAAATGATTCACTTTGATTAAATTAATATAGGATGATTTATTTGGTGAATCGCCACATGCGACGTCTTCGGGGATAACGCAGGCAAGAACCAACACTATATGTGTAGCTTAGTTGCGTTGCGTTTATGCATCATTTCAACGGAATCGATTGTTTTGAAACAATTACAGTTGAAATGCCACAAAACACTACAAGTCTAATTAAAAACGATAAATGGCAAATTGTCATTTTGTCATTGATTGAAAAGCGTTGGTGTCGATTGTATCGCGCCCCTGTCGAGTAAATTTCAAAGCTTTGACCCGCACTCAGTCTTCTATATTACAAAATAACCAGGCTCTGTACTGGATACCTCTATTAGTCTGTGACATCAATATTAGTCCATGCCACAATAATAATACTAATATAACCATGATTTATTCCTTGACTTATAGGTTGGTATGAGGCTGACCACCAATATTGTAAAAAGTGGTTCACCTTG
This sequence comes from Agapetus fuscipes, assembly GCA_951799405.1. Taxonomy (NCBI): domain Eukaryota; kingdom Metazoa; phylum Arthropoda; class Insecta; order Trichoptera; family Glossosomatidae; genus Agapetus; species Agapetus fuscipes. Next base: position 1,073,095 of record OX637352.1, on the reverse strand, counting down.
CCAATGTCACCCCTGTTTCAGGGAAGGTCGGCAAGAGTAGCAGGGATTATGTTTATTTGAGATTGGGTTTTTATGTTGTATCTTTGCAAATTAGATTTAGATTAGATTTATAGTGAGCACTGTTTTTGTGTGTATCACACCTCAAAATCCATATGCGAGTTTGGCTGTCGCTGTTTCTACGAGCGCCTATTCTCAGGCAAGACCCAGTTGCTGTAAGGCTGGATGGATTTTTGGTGACTGGCTTTGGTGGTCTTTGGTAAAGGTTAATGAACTGTACACCCAGCGAAGATTACCTACATTTGAAAATATAAGTAAAATATTTTTCACCCACAGCCTTCTATTTATGAGTCAGAAGTGTTAACCAGTACACTACGGACCGATCAACATGCAGTTTCTTGTCATTGAGGATGTAGCCTAGATTTCCAAAATCTTTCCATGTCAATGCTATCTTACTTAATATTTTTAAGGGTTTGGTGGTTTACACAGTGAAAGTCCATTGCATATTAATTAAATAAAACGCAGTTTATATTCACTTTTATATTCTTTAACTTTGTCAAAAGTTTTCGCCTAAAAAGACATCATCAGGACAATGACAAATCAAATCAACAATTAAATTCTCTTCTTCCTCATCTCCCTTCACATGACATAGACACAATTACATTACATTTGTCTATGTAATGTGAAGGGAGATGAGGAAGAAGAGAATTTAATTGTTGATTTGATTTGTCATTGTCCTGATGATGTCTTTTTAGGCGAAAACGTTTGACTAAGTTAACGAATATAAAAGTGAATTTAAACTGCGTTTTATTTAACTATCTTACTTACGTTATATTGTTTTCGACTAGGTATTTTTTCACGAATTTTCTCGCTCAGTTTAAAATTTTAATCTCCTTCTTCTTCTTCTTCTTGCGCCACTTCTAACGAAGATCGGCGATCATCATAGCCATTTTGATTTTTGATGCTGCGGCTCGAAACGGGGGCTTGGTGCTTCTGCCGAACCACTGTCGCAGGTTCTTCAGCCACGATGTCCTTCGGCGTCCCTGAGATCTTCTCCCCTCAATCTCACCCTGAATGATAAGATGAAGGAGACGGTACTTCTCATTTCTCATAATGTGACCGAAGTAGTACGAGGCTGACCCCCCGTGCTGTAAAAATCGGTTCACTTTTGCCAATGCCACCCCGGTTCAGGGAACGGCGGCAGGAGTTGCAAGGTTTATGTCCATGTGAGGTTTTCTTTATTTGTATGCACACATGCAGAATGCGTAGGCGTGAACCTACATGTGCCTGTCTGTAGGCATGCATTTCATATGAGCCTTAAATGTTAACATATCCTTGCAGTTGAGATTATAGATAGATTATAGATAGTACATTAGCTTTCTCGCAGAAGCTCCTTTGCAGTGCGCATTCGTTGAAGGACTTCTTCATTGGCGACTCGATCACGCCAATCTCCAATATTCGTCAATGTTTATGTTTTGTACGAATTACGGGTCTTCGATGTAATTATCCCTCTTTTAATTACCGACTAATTGTTTTTTACCATTAGGATTTAATTAACAGGCTTTCGACAGTATTGGCACTACCAGGAAAAATCGGCAGCAAGGATCAAAACAAGCAGAGGTTTTATGGGCGTTGCCCCAATTCACTTATGATATCTATGGACTGGCAAAAAAAACGCAATTAAACTACATATAAAGTGGAACTTCTTGCCTACGTCATTTCCGAAGGGATCGCATGTGGCAATTCGGGACTTATTTACTTTTAAGGGTAAGCGAGCCGGCCTCAAATCAACCACTTTCAGTTGAAGTGTGCGGTTTCCCAGCTGCCGGTGGGGTTGGTTCTCATTTCTTGTGAAGGCTGAGTACAGCTTGCCGGTATTTATTTTAGGTTTGAAATAGACACCGATATGGGAAATCATTACTGATACCCTCGTTGGGGATTGAAGCATTGCTCTCGGCATGGAATTCAAGCATTCTACATAAAAAGGTATTTTTTTTTAGGTGGATGTGACTTCGGTGGATCTTTGGATCTATGGAGTGTACCGTTAAGCCTTCGAAGACGGACGGATCCATCTACGTCACTTTGACGTCACAGCGCGGCTAGCCGGCCCCGCTGCGTTTTGGCGGGACTTAAATTATCGGAATTTTATTTTTGAAAATTATCAATGATAGCTTTATTTCTACTACTTAAAAAATATATGGTTGTGATCCTTGAAATGTACTCTACACAACCTAGTATTGTAAACCATTTTCCTTAACCACTGCAATTACCCTGTTTTGGACAAAATGACCTTATTTCGTATGACTACACTAGGGCAACGTTTGACAGGACTGAGACAAATGTGGGCTACAGTAGGTATCAATGCAGTTAGTGAGTTTCAACTCCTCTATGTGATTACTCAATGGTTTTCCCAGTTTCACCTACGTCACAGGCTTTAAATTAGGTTTCGGTTTAAATGATTTACTCCATTGGGTAAATCACATTTTCAACCTTTTAGTTGCGGTGCTTTTACATTATTTATTTTTTTGCAACTATTTATAATAACTAAGCTACACATATAGCGTAACTTCTTGCCGCGTTATCCCCGAAGGGGTCGCATGTAGCGAGTTGAACCTATTTATTTTTACAGGTAAGGGGGCCGGCCTTACGCCAACCACTTCAGTTGAAGTGGGGAGGGAAAATGAGTACCAGCTCTCCCGAGAGAGCTGGTACTCATTTCTTGTGAAGGCTGAGTAAACCTTGCCGGTATTTTTATTTTGGGGTTTGAAATAAACCCCGAAACGGGAAATCATTTCTGACACCCTCGCGCTCGGTGGGATTCGAACCCGAGTTCACGGCATGGAATGCAAGCACTCTACCAACTGAGCTATCGACAGCTACACGTATAGTGTAACTTCTTGCCTGTGTTATCTCCGAAAGGGATAACGCATGTGGCGATTCGGGAACTATTTATTTTTACGGGTAAGGGGGCCGGCCTCACACCAACCACTTTCAGTTTAAGTTAAAAGGTTTCCCAGTTCTCGGGGGGGCTGGTTCTCGTGTCTTGTAAAACTGAGTAAACCTTGGGATTGGACCCTTGCTCTCGGCATGGAACGCAAGCACTCTACCATCGATAGCTCAGATAGTAGAATGCTTGCATTCCATGCAGAGACCAAGGGTTCGATCCCCAACGATGGTGTCGGAAATGATTTCCCGTTTCGGTGTTTATTTCAAACACATAATAAAAAAACCGGCAAGGTTTACTAAGTCCTCACAAAAAATGAATTCCAGCCCCCTCAGGAGCTAGGAAACCCCACTTCAACTGAAGTGGTTGACGTGAGGCCGGCTCCCATAAAAATAAAAAGATCCCAAATCGCCAAATGCGACCCATTCGGGGCTTACGCTAGCAAGAAGTTACACTATATGTGAGGATTACTTTTCATAACACTCTCATACTGTACTTGCACACAAAAATACAGAATTTTATTTCAAAATTCCGCGATGATTTGCGTCACCCGTCTCGCTTTGACAAATGCTTGAGTTATTGCATCAGCGTGAGTGGAAGTGAGACGGATATAGCGTCTGAAGTCCTGAAATCAGATTATTTCACGTGTCGAGGTAGAGCCTGGAACATTCCATATATCAGGCGCGTGCATAGGGTATAGGCAAATACATTTCAGAATAAATATTTTCTCCCATTCCATTAAAATAATCTAACCTAAGTTGCAAAGATATGTAACATTGGGGATTTACATGCATTCTCACAAGCAGACACTTACAAGTACGCGCTTGCACATGCCGCGTGTGAACCTACAATATAAAACCCAAATCTCTAATGGACATACACCCTGCAGCTCTTGACGTCCTTCCCTGAATCAGGGGTGACATTGGCAAAGTGAAACATTTTTTACAGCATGGGTGGTCAGCTGCATACTAACCTATAAGTCATGGAACATGCACAACGAATTACAATTTTAAAATCTATAAATAATCAATGTGTATGGACATTGAAACTAAAACAAAAAACAAATTCCTAAGTTAAGCAACATTGGGCGCGGATGCTGCCTGGATGGGTGACCGCTCAGGTATACCACGTGTTGTTCGTATTTCTTGGACCGGTCCGTAGTCCAGTGGCAGCACTTCGGACTCGTAAATGGAAGGTTGTGGATTCAAAGCGGAGCACAAAAATATAATATCATTTATATTTCCAAATTTGCTCTTCGCTGGGTTGAAAAAATTCATAAAACCCTTAACCAAAGACCAGTCACTAAACGTTTCATCCAGCCTTACAGCACCTGGGTCTTGCTTGAGTATTGGCGCTTTGTAGCGACGACCAAGCTCGTATACCTCGCGGTAATTCGCTGGGTTGAAAACATTCATAAACCTTCAAAGACCGGTCACTGAAAGATCCATCCAACCTTACAACAACTGGCTCTTGCTTAAGAATTGGCGCTTTCTACAGCGACGACCAAACTTGCAGAGGGCTCTTGAGGTGTGATACACACAAAAACAGCGCTCACCAAATAAATCATCCTAATATTATTATTATTATTATACGACAAATTTAGGGCCTATAGCGCTCTTAACCAACATTTTTAATCTGCTTTTGCACAGATTGCAGAGCTTAAGTTGAGCCTTGGATCATGGTTTCATGAGTGAGAATCAGTTGGGGGAGAGACGCATGTGAATCAACTTCCATCCACCCTGTACAAATACTGGGACTGAACCAAAATAAGGATTATCCTATATTAATTATTAGCTGCCATCCTTTCAGTAATTAATCTGTTTCCAGATATTCCTAAGACTAGAGGAATTCTCTACAAACATACCCTGGCAATGTTATAAGAAGCACTTTAGTAGATTATAACAGAAAATATTTACTCTGGATTATTTTCATTAAGACTTCACTTGAATTTATTTTGGAATTTTTTTAGAGGAAGACTGAGAAGGGTATGGATGGACCAAATTTCCAAAATTGCGAATGGTTGGAATATCTAGAGTCATAATGGACCCCCTAAGAAGTATGATTGGAAAAACACGGAGTGATAGGGTGAGGAATGTGGTGTAAGAGAAAGTGTGAAAGTGAAGATTAAAATTAGTATGCTAAGATGGTTTGGACATATAGAGAGAATGAATGATGTAAGATTGACGAAGAAAGTACATGTTACAAGAATAGAAGGATGTCGTGGTAGAGGAAGACCGAGAAAGGTATGGATGGACCAAATTTCCGAAATTGCACATGAATGGAATATCCATCGAGTCATAATAAAAAATAGAGCCTGTATGAAAAAGGTTATGACTCTGGATGAAATGAAAGAAGTATGCAAGGACCGAAAAAAATGGCGACTGATCTGTGATGTTGGCGGCTAAGATTTTTTAAATTGGAATTTGTTTTCTGTTTTTGTTTTGAAGTCCATGCATAATACGTATATTATTTATTGATTTTAAAAATGTAATTTGTCGTGTGTGCTCCTTGACTTATAGATTAGTATGCCGCTGACCAACCATGCTGTAGAAAATGGTTCATTTTGCCAATGTCACTCCTATTTCAGGGAAGGTTGGCGGGAGTTGCAGGGTGTATGTTCATTTGAGATTCGGGTTTTTATATTGTAGGTCCACATGCATATACGTGTCTGTTTCTGAAAATGCATATTTTGTGAATCTTTAATGTTTGCCAATGTAAATGTCAACAAATGAAAATTTGAGATGCTCCTTATTGTATGACAGGGGACTGTACTTTTAGTTTGAGAAATTTCTCTTTGTATAAATTCATAACCATTGGAATAGCTTTCAGCATGTGCGTACGCAAACTTACACAATCCCATCACAAGGTCAAATCGAATTAAATTTTAGTTTTAAGGTCCAACTCAAGTTTTATTTGACAATACCATTATTTCGAAAGCTGTATCAATACTTGTCAGGTCGATTTCTTAGTTAAATCAAATACTAAGATGATTAATTTTGTGAGCGATGTTTTTGGTCTTGGCTTGGACGTCGCCATAGAAAGCGTCAATTTTCAAGCAATACCCAAATTGCTGTAAGGCCTTTGGTGACTGGTCTATGTTAAGATAGAATAAATTAACTAAGCTACACGTATAGTGTAACTACTTGCATGCGCTATCCCCGAAGAGGTCGCAAATGGCAATCCGGGACTTATTTATTTTTACGGGTAAGGAAACCGGCCTCTCACCAACCACTTTCAATTAAGAGATCAGTTTTAGTTTCCCAGCTTCCAGGGGGGCTGGCGCTCATTTCTTGTGAAGCACACCTTGTCAGTATTTATTTTTGGTTTGAAATGGACACCGAAACGTGATATAATTTCTGAAACCCTCGGGCGGGATCGAACCCTTACTCTCGGCATGGAATTCTACACTACAGAGCGCCAACCTAATCTTAGTTAAGATATATAACGTTGGGGATTCACAATAAATGCATTTTCACAAGAAGACACGTACAAGTTCGCGCTTAAACGTGCCGCATGTGGACCTACAATATAAAACACCCAATCTCAAATCCACATACATCCTGCATTTCTTGCCGACTTCATTGGCAAAGTGAACCATTTTCTACAGCATAGGTGGTCAGCCGCATACTAACCTATAAGTCAAGGAACATTCACAACTATTACTTGAATTATTTTTTTTGTATCTTCGCCGGAAATCGAACCCCCAACCTGTCATTTACGAGTTTGAATCACTAACCACTAGTCTACGGAACGGTCACATATATACTCGGAATATAATATTATAATACAGAGGTAGTGTGAAAGAAAAAAGAGGTAAGGGACGACCGAGAAAATTATGGAGTGATCTATTGAAGAGATTGTGAAAGAATGGGATATACAAAGTGAGCGTAAAAGAAGAAAATGCATAAAGAAGGTGGTGGATATGAATGAATTGAAAGAGGTATGTAAGGATAGGAAGAAATTGAGACAGCTCTGCAGAGACTCTGGCCACCTCTAGCGAAACGGCGACAGAGTTACAACACCTTCTCTCAGGATCAGTCTCACCTCCACTGACCCACGCCCTGTATATCCATCCCATCCGGGGATGTGTCACAGGACTCGCATGCAAAAGTTATGTGAGATGCGAGTGGCAGAAGGCCCTCCCGTGAAGCTACACTTTCCCAAGTGTTTACACAAAGTAAAGGAGGCTCAGAAATCACTGAAAGATTATAGCCGTGAGGGTTTAGGGCTCGAGGATTTTAAATTTACAAACAAAAATGCAAAGTGATTCTGAGCATCTTAACATATGACTTAAGGCCTAGAATTCGAGATGCTACTACTGTGACTGTTCGGAAGGCGCTCTCCTGACTTAGGCCCGGTATATTGAACTGTAGTAATATTTTAGTTAACTATTACTTGAACTTTTATTCAAAATACTCAATCTCGAGTTAACTAAAACCGAACATTACCGAACAATGAAGCACCGCTCCCAAATCTTGGAAATAATTAAAATGCCATTTAAAAGCTTTAAAACAAACAACTATTCATAAAAATCATATGCCTAACCTTCATTAAGCTAGAAAACGAGACAAAAAATGTTCAGTTTGCAGCAATTTTGATGTATCATTAGGATTAAAAAAGAACAGCTGCTGTCAGTGAAGCGCCGCCATCTTGAAAATCGAAAGTTAAAGTTACTAAATATTTACTGGCGAAATTCGGTGAGTGAAATATTATGATGATTTAACTAAAATTGCATTTTAGTTAACTTTACGATACTTCAAAATACCGGGCCTAAGTGGCCAAACATCTAGAGGCGGAAAAGAATATAGAAAATAGAAAGAATGTCGATCTTACAGGTCGACAGAGTTACAGTTACAATTACATTACAGACCAGACATTTTACAAGCTTGGTTAACACTACAAAGCGCCAATTTTCAAGCCGCTGGGATTTGAACCCACAACCTTCTACTTACTAGTCCGAAGCACTAACCACTAGACTAAAACTATTCTCGGAATAAATTATAAAACTCGGAAAACAGTTATTTTTCATTCAAATTTTTTCACGGATTTTCGCACTTTGTCAGAGTCACATTTATAATTTTCAAGAGCGACTGCTTCTTTATTATACCTCGTAAATTTTGTAGAAAATCTTCCTCCCCAGCAAAGATAAAAATTAAGTACATTTGCTCAAGGTAAGAATTCTGTTTAAAATAAACAAATTTACGGTTGTTTGTCACCCGTGCGGTATCATCTTAGGAATGAATTTTAGCTTTGCAATCTCCTTTTTTTGTTACTTTCTTGCTGGCCGAAAGCTAAAAAATAAAGTATTGCTTATTTTAAATATTTATTTTGTATTTTCATAAATTGTCTGTAATGTTGATTTGTAATGTTGGCTTATTCATTTGTTACATTTTTTGTATGGGAAATTTTGTATATCGACTTTTACTATTCATATATTAAATGTATGCCCACAAACAGGCGCTTACAAATGCTGCATGTGTGCTCACAAATTAAAATCCAAACCTCAAATTAAGGTAGGCGCTGCAACTTTTGCTGACCTTACCTGAAACAGTGGTCACATGTTTGCAAAGTGAACCATTTTTTACAGTATGGGTGGTCAGCCGCATACCAACCTATAAGTCAAGAAATAATACCTCTTTCAAGTCATATATCTATCACTATATCACATAATATCCATCACTAGTATCATTCATTTCCTTCTTTAACATTCGCTTTGTCTTCTTCTTCTCTTCTTCTTTAGCCCATTTCCGTCCACTCCTGGACGAAGGCCTCCTCCATCTGTTGGAGGACAACCAACAGATGGAGGACAACCAACCCTCCAAAAAAAAAAAAAAAAACATTCGCTTTGTATTCAATAATAAATATTATCCTTTCAGCAATTAAATTTTTATTTAGTTGATTTTTTTGTGCACAATAACTTAACCTTTATTTGTCATCAACCCTATGAAGGAAAGTCCTCTTGAACCGTGGTAATTTATCTCAACGTCGCAACTCGTATTTGTTTCTCGAGCTGAGTGTACATTTCATATCTCTGTCTCTTTCAAGCGGTACGTGAGGGAACGAGACAGACAGATGATGTACTCTGTTCCGTGAAAAAGTTGACAGTCGTGACTTTTTAAAAAATAATTTTATTTGTCTCGCGCACCTCTCAAGTCATTTCTCGTATTTTTTTCGTAAAGTAAATACGTCTAGCAAATCTTTGTACATTTGTAAACTAAGGGACCGTATTCCTACAGAGATCGTGAGCAAGTATTGAAAAAGTTTTGTGCCAGCTATGGCGAGAACTCGTCGGTCTAATTACACCGACATTCTTTCTATTTTCTCTATTCTTTTCCGCCTCTATGGTGGTTGGTAGAAGATGTACCAGAAATAACTCACGAGGAGATGGAAAATGCTCTAAAATACATGAAGAAAAATAAAGCTCCAGGAGAAGACAAAATTACAAATGATATTTTAAAGATGGGCTGCAAAAAATTAAATGAAGCCGTGAAAATACTTCTAAATAAATGCATTGAATTAGAAGCCATACCAGAAAACTGGCAAAATGCTGAAGTGGTACTATTATTCAAAAAAGGAGATCCGGAAGATTTGGAGAATTATCGACCAATAAGCTTACTGTCCCACCTGTATAAATTGCTTACAAAGATCTTAACAAATCGTTTAACACAAAAACTTGACATGTACCAACCGGTTGAACAAGCAGGGTTTAGAAAGGGTTTTGGAACAACTGATCACATCCAGACTGTCCGTTTACTGATTGAGAAGACAACTGAATACAAAATCCCAATTCATCTGGCTTTTGTGGACTACAAAAAAGCTTTCGATTCTGTAGAACCATGGGCTATCATACAGGCTCTAAACGACGCAAGAATCGACTCCAGATATTCAAGGCTCATTAAATTTATATATGATCATGCCACAATGGATATTAAACTAGACGACGAAACAAGAACTGATAAAATAAACATTAAGCGAGGAGTTCGACAAGGGGACACTATATCTCCTAAATTGTTTACGCTGGCCCTGGAGAATATTTTTAAAATGATGAATTGGGACAACAAAGGGATCAAAATTGATGGAGTTTACCTGAACCACCTCCGTTTTGCCGACGACATAGTGCTTATAAGCAAAGACATCGAAGAGCTGAAGAGTATGATCAAAGAACTGCATGAAACCTCTCTGAAAATTGGTCTTGAAATGAACATCAGTAAAACAAAAATTATGAGCCCAACAAACGAAAGCCTAAACATCAACAACAAACACATAGAGGCTGTAAATGAATATATCTACCTTGGACACAAGATCAAAATGGGAAAGGAAAACCAAACTGCAGAGATACCCAGACGAATAGGATTGGGCTGGGCAGCTTTTGGAAAATTAAAGCACATACTCGAAAATAAAGACATCCCAATGAACCTAAAGAGAAAGATCTACGAGACTTGCATCCTCCCTGTGACAACATATGGCCTAGAAACCATCTCGCTAACCGCAATGAGCGTCCATAAATTAAAGTGCTCACAACGATCCATGGAAAGACGGATGTTGGGAATAAGTCTTAAAGATAGAAAAAGAAACGAAGACATCAGACACCTAACAAAAGTCACAGACATCATGGATCGTATTGCAAAACTAAAATGGCAATGGGCAGGCCATATGGCAAGACGAGATGACAACCGATGGGCAACGAAAATCCTCAAGTGGCGACCATGGGAAGATAAAAGAAGCGTCGGCAGACCACAAAAAAGATGGTCAGATGACATTGTTCCAGTCGCGGGGCGGAAATGGATTCAGAGGGCACAGGATAGAAAGGAGTGGAGAAACATGGAAGTGGCCTATATCCAGCAGTGGAGAGATGGCTAAGGAAGAAGAAGAAGAAGATGGTGGTTGGCCACTTAGTCATGAGAGTGCCTCCCTAACAGGCTCAGTAGTAGCATCTCAAATTCTAGGCCTTAAGTCATATGTTAAGATGCTCAGAATCACTTTGCATTTTTGTTTGTAAATTTGAAATCATCGAGGCCTAAACCCTCACGGCTATAATCTTTCAGTGATTTCTGAGCCTCTTTTGCTTTGTGTAAACACTTGGGAAAGTGTAGCTTCACGGGAGGGCCTTCTGCCACTCGTATCTTACATAACTTTTGCATGCGAGTCCTGTGACACATCCCCGGTTGGGATGGATATACAGGGCGTGGGTCAGTGGAGGGGGAGACTGACCCTGAGAGAAGGTGTTGTTGAACCGCAGGGTCAAAGTTATGGTCAAATGACCCAGGACGGGATCGAACCAACGCTGTTCTATTCCAAACACACTAGAAAGATCAGCTGGCCCCCTCGGCCATAACACCGACATCAACGTTTTTTAAAAAGGAGCCGTATTTTCACAGTCCTTACAACATAATATCAAATTACAAGTAAGCCTTTGCCCTAGCTTAGTATTGTTACGAGTTTTGGTTCGGATACTTTAAGGATGTAAGGATGAATGAAGACCGACTAACAAAAAGAGTGTATAAAGGGAATGTTATAGGTAAGCGTGGAAGGGGAAGACCTAGGAAACAATGGATTGATCAGATAAATGAGATTGCGAATGAATGGAATTTACAGAGTGGAAACAAGAGAAGAGCATGCATGAAAAGAGTGATGAAATTAGATGAGATGAAAGAAGTATGCAAGGACAGAGTCAAGTGGAGGCACTTGTGTGGAGGTACCGGCCACCCCTAGAGGAATGGCGGCAGGATACAAGACAAGACAAGACTTTCAAATAAAACACTACTCTTCTTTTTACTTATTTATTTTACACGTTTATATTTATTTTTACAAAGACACTCTCAATTATTTCATTACACTGGTTTTAGTTCACTGGTTGAATTTGTTCGATGTATTGGTGAAGCTCGCAGATGACTGACTGACTAGTGCAAGCAACTTGCACCCTTTTTATACTAAGAAGATGGAACTGTTGAGAACACATTTTTGCTAGACTGTTCTCGAAGCACAAACATAATTAAAGTAATCTAGTGACTTCTCTATTTACACACAATTATCAATTCTACCCACCAATACAATAAAGAATTCCTATAACTAATACTTATACATATTTTAATATTTACATTACCTATTGACATAACAGTATTATATCTTGCTATTTTTTTTTACGTTTCAAAATGTGTAGGCCTTCTTGCGTTCTTGTAAGATATTGTCATGAAATAAACATAATTTTTTTCACTTACTCACTTAACTACTGTCTCAGTTAAACTTGCAACTACTAATCCACGTTGAACGTGTGAACCGCCTTTTAAGAGCCCACCATAAATAATAATTATTATTTTCAGAGAACAATTTTGTTTTTTTATACAGAAGTGTACAAAAAACATGGATTTTTATTACATTAGCTGAGAAATTTTGTGTTTACGAGCCATTTAACAATTGTGATTTTTAGGTTAGAGTTCGCAATGATTGGGTGAGGAACGAGTGTGGTATTAAAGAGAATTTGAAACATTACAGATCAACCTCCATTTCTTTCTGTCCTTACATACTTCTTTCATTTCCTCCAGACTCATAACCTCCTTCTTACAAGCTCTTCATTCATTCGCAATTTCGGAAATTTGGTCCATCCATATCTTTCTCGGTTTTCTCCAACCACTGCTTCTACAACTACTTAATGGAAAATGGTTTTTTTTTTACTTGAAATATATTTTTAATAAAAAGATGTTTTTTTTCAACAGGTAAGACAGACCACGTTTTTAATCTAATACGTGGTGTAATAAATCAAATGTCATACATTTCAAAATACATCTCTCTCTCGACGTAATCTCTATTTTCTAAATTAGAGACCCTGAACTCTGGATGAAATGAAAGGAGTATGGAAGGACTAAAAAAGTAAGATTGATATGCAATGTTTGCTGCTAAGACTTTCAAGTTTTAATTTTATATATTTTTTAGTGTTTATCTATTATAATACGGGTAAAGGGGCCGGCCTTACACCACTTTCAATTAAAGTGAGGGTTTCCCAGCTCCCGGGGGGGCTGGTTCTCATTTCTTGTGAATGCTGAGTACACCTTGGGATCGAATCCTTGCTCTCGGCATGGAATGCAAGCATTCCACCAATTGAGCTATCGACCTTTTTACGAGCTTGATTGTCGTCACTGCAAAGCGTCAATTCTCAAGTATGACCCAGCTGCTGTAAGGCTGGATGGACTTTTGATGACCGGTCTTTGGTGAAGGTTAATTTTACAACCCTGCGAAGATCATATGTGAAAAATATTGTTTATGTTATTTTTTTGTGCTCCGTTGGGATTCAAACTCACAACCTTGCATTTACGAGTCCAAACTGTTACCACCAGACTACGGACCGGTCTTGGTATGATTTCAATAAATTTACCGGTCCGTAGTTCAGTGGTAACACTTCGGACTCTGAATGGGAAGGTTTTGGGTTCGATACCCGGTGGATCACACAAAATATACCATTTCTATTTTCAAATTTGCTCTTCGCTGGGTTGAAAAATTCATAAAACCTTTACCAATGACCAGTCACCAAAGGTCCATCCAGCCTTACAGCAACTGGGTCTTGCTTGAGAATTGGCGCTTTGTAGCGACGACGATCAAGCTCGTTAAAAGGTCGATAGCTCAATTGGTAGAATGCATGCATTCCATGCCGGGAGCAAGGGTTCGATCTCAAAGGTTTACTCAGCCTTCACAAGAAATGAGAACCAGCTCCCCCGAGAACTGGGAAACCCCCACTTTAACTGAAAGTGGTATATTGTGTGAGGCCGGTCCCCTTACCTGTAAAAATAAATAGGTCCCGAAGCGCCACATGCTACCCCTTCGGGGAAACGCAGGCAAGAAGTTACACTATATGTGTAGCTTAGTTGCATTTTTTTTTTTAGTAGTAGTATCTTTTCTCTTTGTGTAATTTATTTATTGTGTGTAAATTTGAATATCCGACAATTAGCTTTTATATTCAAAGCTTTCTATAAAATAAGACAGTAATGCTATTCGGGAACCGTTAGGCCGTGGGCTTAAAAAATTACATCGTTTTGAAGGGAGCAGGCTAAACAGCATTTTGAATAACAAATTTATTCAAATTCTCTCCACTGTAAATTGCCTGCCAACATTGGAAACTCTGTGTATCAAATTCCAGTAAACCAGGCTGCGTTGTTTTTTTTTTAATTTAAAAACCTTGTCGTGAATTTTATTTACATACAGCTGATTTTCGTGTTGTTATTTGTATTTCCTTGACTTATGGATGGGTATGAGGCTGACTATCCATGCTGTAAAAAAATTGTTCACTTTGCCAATTTCACTCTTGTTTTAAGGGAGGGTTGGCAAAAGTTGCAGGGCTTATGTTCATTTGAAGACTGCTCGGGTAGAACAAGGAATGTCTGTTGAAGAGCATTATGAGTAAATCAAAATTATAAATTTGAAATCATGGTTATTGCTTGTCACAAAGAACCGAAAATACCGCCATAAACTGTTATAGCGACTGTTGTTGAACGCCACTAAATGAAATTGTAGAATATTTTCTTATTTTTCCTGACAGTCCTTATTTTTCCCCTGTAGTCTTCATTTAAGGTTTGCTTTTTACTTTATAAAAATCCGAAGGAACTGCTCTAAAGTTTTGTATTCGTCGGAAAAAAAAATGAAGGTGTCAACGGAAATAAGTTTTCCTGCAGCAGGACATGCCAAAAAACCTAATTTGTTGAACCTGTCCGTCCATCCGTATGTATGTATATCCCAACAACCTTCTCTCAGGGTCAGACTCCTTTCCACTGACCCACGATGATGATGATGATGATGATGATGATAATGATGACTTGGTATAGCGCCGTTTCGTGAAAATTGTCACTCCAAGGGCGCTTTTTGTGTTATCGCGGCGAAGTAGTGTGTCTTGAGGGTTTTTTTAAGGTTTTCCCTGGATTTTGAAACTAGAACTTCCGGTGGCAGCTGGTTCCACGGAGAGGGACCCGCAACAGCAAACGCACGATTGCCAAACACTGTGGTTATTTTCCTGGTTGGCTCGTTTACCAACGTTTTGGAGCCCCTCTCTGCCGAGCGCAACGTCAGTCCTCTCTCCTGTAAAACCTTCGGTCGCACTAGTTCTTGTAAGTTCTCAGGAGCCATTCCTTGTAGAGCGTTGAACACAATGAGGTTCAACTTAAAATTTATTCTCTGGGGAATTTTCAGCCAGTGGAGTCCTTGTAAAAGTGGCGTGATGTGGCAGTACCTGTTTTGCCCGAATATCAGGCGTGCACCGGCATTCAGTATTGACTGCAGTCTATTCAGCTGATATAGTGGTTGTGCAGCATAGATGGCATTGCAGTAGTCCACCTTGGACACAACAAAGGCATTGACAAGCGCTTTCATAGCCTCTAGTGGGAGGCAACTCTTGACTTGCTTGAGCTGCCTGAGGCCGTAGAAACCAGCACTGACGGTTTTACTTATTTGTTTACTCAAAGTGAGACTGCTATCTAGCTGGACTCCTAACAACTTGACACATTTTGATGGAAAAATGTCTGTTCCAGAGATGTGCACAGGAGAGTTGTCGATCATGTGTGCTCGTTTTTGAGTGGCAAGCCACATAAGCTCCGTTTTGCTTGGGTTAAGCATAAGTCGATGGGACAGCATCCATTTGTTCACTTCTTCGATGCATCTGTTCAAAGTGAACTTGAGTTCATTCATATCTGAGAATCTACAGTGGGAATAAATTTGACAGTCATCTGCGTAGATGTGGGCCTTTAAGCCCCATTTGTAAATAACATCCTCCAACTCACTTGTATACATTGTAAAAAGTAGGGGTCCTAGCACGGAGCCTTGAGGTACTCCACATGTCAATAATGTCTGCAAAGAGAGAGCTCCATTTAACTGTATATCCATCCCATCCGGGGATGTGTCACAGGACTCGCATGCAAAAGTTATGTGAGATGCGAGTGGCAGAAGGCCCTCCCGTGAAGCTACACTTTCCCAAGTGTATACACAAAGCAAAGGAGGCTCAGAAATCACTGAAAGATGATACCGTGAGGGTTTAGGGCTCGAGGATTTTAAATTTACAAACAAAAATGCAAAGTGATTCTGAGCATCTTAACATTATATAACTTAAGGCCTAGAATTCCAGATGCTACTACTAAGACTGTTTGGGAGGTGCTCTCCTAACTAAACGGCCGTATGTATGTCCCAGTCAAAACTACTGATCGCAGAGACATCAATTTTTGTATGTACGGAATTGACAACCACAAATTTTGATGAGCCGACCGGCATGGTCAGCCAACCTAAAAATTCAAAATGGCTGCGATACAAAAAAAAAATTCAATATTCTCAAAAATGGTTCCAACGATTTTCTTTTAATTTCCAGTGTGGTCGTTGAGGGACGACTTGTAAACCAAGGATTATCAATTTATTTAACCCTTTTTTAACATTTAAAAACTGTTTAACTAGACACGTGTGGGGGTTTTGTAATAAGAACGTTTTGTGTTGAATAATTTGATGGCGGGGAACAATGCAAGAAGTGTTTTAAGTTTTCACAAAACCATTTCCGCGCAAAACTTTTTCGATTTTCCCTACGCATTGTGTTGGGGAAGAGAATTCAACAATTCAACTGGCAACACCCATACATAATGAAAATTCGCACAGTGCGTTGCCACACCATACGACGCGCTGCTGTTTAATAATAATCTAAGTTGCAAATATAAATTACATACATTAAAGATTGATATTAAAATTCATTCCCATGTATATATTGTTATTTATTGATCTAAAAAATGTAATTTGTCATGTATGTTCCTTGACTTATAGGTTGTTATGCGGCTGACCACCCATAATATAAAAATTGGTTCACTTTGCCAATGTCACCCCTATTTCAGGGAAGGACGGCAAGAGTTGCAAGGCTTATGTTCATTTGAGATTGGGTTTTTATATTGTAGGTCCACATGCGGCATGTGTTAGCGCGAAATTATACATATCTGCTTGTGGGAATGCATTTAATTTAAATCTTAAATGATATATATCTTTGCAGCTTAGATTAGATTAGATTAGATTCCTATAAGCAGGCACGTATAAGTTCGTGCTTACACTGTGGACTTTGTTATGTTATTTTTTTAAATAACATTAAAATCAAATAACCGTGAAGTCAGCGCAATGATGACCGCAGTTACGTCGGCGTGGCGGTAGTCGAGCTAGGACCGAGTTCTACCGAGGGCTCTCGAGGCTCCACTCGTTGTGAGCTCGCAGACACGAGAAGGAAGTCTGGAATTACGCGCGCACGAAGGAGGAGGTCGGACACAGCGCTGCGAAGCGGCAATTACTGCTTGGGTATCCCAGTTGGGGCCCCCGTGGACTTCGCCGCGAGGCTACCACGTGGGGACATATACATGGAGCATCCGCCATCCAAGGCACCCGCCTTATGGACCGGAGCCTGGTGCAGAGGAGCCTCCACCCTGGGGCTCCACGTGTTGAGGCATCCGCCTCATGGACTGCGCCTCTCGGGGGGCGAAGCCCCGAGCCGTGAACATCACCTCCCGAGCTTAATGTAAGCTCGCCTAGGACTCCAGCCTACAGATCAGTGCTTCGTGAAAGTGAGCCGCTAGAACTGTGATTGTGTTTGAGTGCATTAGAATAGATCGGCCATTTCCTTCTCCACTCTTTCCCTTTTTATGGATTTCACTTTAACTGATTAAATCTCTTTTGTTAACATAAGCTCTTATCTAATCAATTTACAACCCTTCCCAAAGTACAAGGTGAGCAACACAAAGAAAGAACCCCACGCCCTGAGAGGGATGCCGAGGAAGCTAGCCGGAGTGAGTATCCTGTAGGTACATCAAAAGGTACCTTTCCATAACAACTTAAAATATAAAAACCCAATTTCAAATGAACATTTCCTGTACTCTTGCCGATAGGGAAACAGGGGTGACATTGGCAAAGTGAATTTTTTTTTTACAGTTTGGATAGTATGTGGCTGACCCCACATACTGTAAAAAGATGGTTTACTTTGCCATGTACCTGTAGTCGTTGTATAAAAAATATGTTTCTTAAACTTTGTGGTTTGAGTAAAAGAGTGAGAGTGATGAAAAAAATCAACCGCGTTTATCGATTGTATTTATGAAAATATTTTTTTAAAATAAATGAATCTTATAATGTGATCAAGAACTGCACCATATATAACAAGTCTGTGTACTAACAAGCGAGAAGTTCTGAGAGCGCCAAGTTACACAGATTTAGGGTTAATTTCTTATGAAATTTTCATCTTGCCTCTGACGCGGTAAATTCAACAACTTTCAACAGGGATTATAATCAAGCAGAGAAGAAACTAACGTGTGATTTGGTACTTTTAGCCCCCCTCAGTGCTTGTTTGGCGTATCTACCATTTGGTTCAAAGATGACCTTTAAATTAATGTAATTTGTCTATGCAACTTATAAATCTAAATCTAAATCTAAGCTGCAAAGATATGTATCATTAGAGATTCATATTAAATGCATTTCCTCAAGCAGACACGCATAATTTCGCTCTTACACATGCCGCATGTGGACCTACAATATAAAAAACCCAACTCTCAAATGAACATAAGCCCCGCAACTCTTGCCGACCTTCCTTGAAGCAGGGGTGACATTGGCAAAGTGAACCATTTTTTACAGTATGAGTGGTCAGCCGCATACCAACCTATCAGTCAAGGAATACAAGTTTTTAATACATTCAAATATTTAAAACAAATAAACTCTAAGCAATTAAACAGTAAAAATTAAAAAAACTACAAAACATATTTTAAAAACAAAAAATTAAAAGCCTCAGCTTTAACCGCCAGCATTACAGATCAACCGCCATTTTTTTCGATCCTTGCATTCTTCTTTCATTTCATCCAGAGTCATAACCTAGATTTTTTTTTTTTTTTTAAGAAAGCCTATGCGGGAGACTCCCTAGATTCGAGAGACTCTAAGGGTCTATGACACTTGTTATAGTGCCGCAGAGGTGTTGGTGATGTGGCAGTTGTCCATGTCCGGTTGCAGGGCCGTTAGCTGCGCAGTGCTGTCGTGTGTGTGGCGTTGCTTTGTTTTGAGACACTGAGAGGAAATGGCGATTGATATTGGATTTGAAAAGGGCAAGGTTAAATTGGGATGGAAACACAGATACCGGTAACTCATTCCATAAGCGGGCAGTTTGGCAGAGGAATGAGTTGTGAAAACACCAAGTTCTCATAGTTTTGATATCGACTGCAAACGGTTGAATGTGAGCCGTTCTACGAGTTGCCCTTGTTGTGACGAGAGGAGGAGGTATAAGTGAGGATATTTCATCAGAGCAGACGCCGTTGTAGTACCTATAGAAGAGACTGATCATTCCAACTTTCCTTCTGTGCTCAAGAGAATGTAGGTTGGCTGTGAGAATGGGATTATTATAGATAAAAGATTGATCGGCAATGTTGGCATCCAGGGCTTTGAGTTTGTTTCTGTTAGCTCTCCTTGAGTCCTCCTCACAGTGCTTGTTTGGCTTATCTGCCATTTGTAACAAAGGTGACCTTTAAATGAAATTCATTGAACACAATCTGAGCCATAAGAACAAAAACACGATAATGTGAGAGTTATAAATGTTTTCAAAATAAATTCCCAGTATTCATATGACACATTGGTTTAATTCACATTCAAACATTGCTCATGTGAAATAACTTCTGTTGGAGATAAGGCAAACAAGCACTAATGTGACGTTTTGTCAAACTAGTGTTCCTTGACTTATATGTATGTTGGTATAAGGCTGAAGACCCATACTGTAAAATAATGGTTCACTTTGCCAACGTCGACCCCTGTTTCAGGGAAGATCGGAAAAAGTTGCAGGGCTTGAGTTCATTTGAGGTTTGGATTTCAATTTGTAGTACACATGCAGTATTTGTAAGCGCAAACTTACACGTGTCTGTTTGTGGGCGTGCATTTAATATACATTTTAAATTTTTTTTTTACAAATAAATAAATAAATAAATAAATTATAATGTCCTCTTGTCCTCACATCAGGTTGCTTTCTTGATAAAAATGTGATTTGTTCTCAAGTACTTTCGACCTTCAATATTCAGGTCATTATCATTATCAACAAAATAACATACGCAACAATAATGTTGGGTGTAGTCAAATTTCAAATCAAAATGTAAAAAAGTAAAAAAAGTGGTTAAAAGTGCACATTAATACCCCATCTAGTTCACAAATCACAGAACACATAAGGCAAAAGATTTTAAAACCAAATTGGGCTAAAAGAGTTAAAAATAGCAAAAGTTATAACCATTTGTAAGGTGCACAAGATTTTGTGTATGTGTTTTTTGACATTTCACTATTTTTAAATTAATAATAATCATTAAATATTATAAATATTTTTAACAAAAAATAATCTGCAAATTGTCAACAGTGAACAGTGTGAATATTTTACAACATTTGGCAATCACATCAGAAAACATGAAGTGCCATATATGCTCGGATGAAATGAGCCCAAAAAAGGCATTAAAATGTTCCAGGTGCTATAAGTCGTACCACCAATCATGCCAGCGTCAATCAGCCGAGAAAATGTCTACAAGGACGAGATCACAATTTATGTGTGACTCATGCAGGCTAGAGGACCCAAGGACATCAAAACTGGGCCCCAGCCCATCTTCTGCGGCATTCACCTCTGCGGCAAATCCACCCGTCCGGCCATCATCACCATCATCACCTCCGACAGCAGACACACTCCTGCTCCTCGGAGAAATGAAAGAATTAAAGAATGAGATACGGGAGATGAAAGATTCTCTATTATTTTTCTCTAATCGCTATGACGAGATGAACTCGACCATTACAAAGTTAAACGAGGATGCGAGGATTGCTGACTGCAAAATAAAAGAACTAAGTGAGTCAGTCGATTCACTTAAAAATACAATACTTAAAAATGAAATTATTTCCCGCCAAAGGAATGTGGAGCTGTCCGGACTCCCGATCGTCTCTGGTGAGGACCTTAGCATATCAATTAAAAATATTGCCACGAAGCTGGGAGTTCCAGAGGTGGCTATGGACGTGGAATCATGTCACAGGATCCGTCGGAGACAACCACCAAATACTTTAGCCAGTACCATGAAAACTACCGAACTAAGAGATCCGCCTATTATAATAACATTCAACAAAAAATGTTCGAAGGATGCACTAATGGCGGCAATAAAAAGGCGAAAGGGCTTAATGGCCAGCGAGCTGGGGATCAAAACAAACAAACGGATCTTTATCAACGACCATCTGACCCTGTGCACAAAGAAACTGCTGGCACAGACCAAAGAGGTACAGAGAAACCTAGGGTACAAATTTACCTGGGTAAGGGATTCCCGAATTTTCGTTAGAAAGGATGAACAGTCTCCTAAGATTTTGATTAGCTCTGTGGAGGTCCTAAATAAATTGAAGTAGGATTTGGATATTATAAATTTTTTATTTTTTTGTATTGCTAGATTTTAACTTTTTATACAATGGCTGTTTATTTGTCATTATACTATCAGAATGCACGAGGATTGCGAACGAAGCTACAAACTTTCTTTGAAAATGTATCTTGCAATGAGTATGACATTATATGCATAGCGGAGACCTGGCTTACCCCTAGTATTTTTGACGGAGAGTTGCTGGATGATCGATATAATGTATATAGGAATGATAGAGATTTGATCTCCACCGGAAAACTTTCTGGTGGTG
The DNA here is from genome assembly GCA_951799405.1 of Agapetus fuscipes. NCBI lineage: Eukaryota > Metazoa > Arthropoda > Insecta > Trichoptera > Glossosomatidae > Agapetus > Agapetus fuscipes. Next base: position 1,051,500 of record OX637352.1, on the reverse strand, counting down.
GGGTTCTGGTTGCTGTCAGAAAGACTTTTAGTTCGTGCATCTGTGGCACCTGGACTCACGCAGGAGAGAATCTCTGGATTAGGATCAAGTCTCCATCATCTAAAAGATCTATAAATGTGGTTTTATCTTATCTCCCAAATGGCTCCTCAAATTTTAGCCAAATATCTACCCTTTTCGACCTAATCTCAGATGTAATGCTATCGGACCCAGATGACATTTACATTGTTCTAGGAGATTATAATCTTCCTTCTATTAGTTGGTCTAATTCTTCATATGGAAACCATTTAGAACCCTTTGGTGATAACATTCAAATACTCTCTACAATAAATGATTTTTTATCTCTAAATAACCTATTTCAGTTTAATTCTTTCCAAAACTCAAATAATCGAATCCTAGATTTAATATTTTTAAATATACCTTGTGAAGTTGCTCAAAGCGACTCGCCATTGACAAATGTTGACCCTCATCACGTCCCTGTAACTTTATCTTTTGTGTACCAGACATCTGTAAAATCAACTAGAGCTCCACCCAGATACTCAAAGCTTTTCAACAAAGCTGATTACAATATCATTTGTGAAAGACTTTCTCAAGTGAATTGGGTGAATGAACTTTCATACCGTGACACAGAATCTGCAACCTTACATTTTTACTCCATTATTGACTCCATCATCGAAAGTTATATTCCATCTGTTTTAATTAAGAATCAGCCAAATTTCCCCATGTGGTACTCTAGCTCGCTCATAAAACTGATAGCCGAAAAGAAGAGAATACATAAAAGGTGGAAAATTTGTGGAAATCCTCTTGATTACCTGTCTTTTACAACCCTAAGGAAGCGTCAGAAGACAATCGAAAAGCAATGCCGTAGGAATTTCTTGCAGACAACAGAAAACTCTATAAAAATTAATCCTTGTCAATTTTGGAAATACGCAAAGTCTAAACGTAACCATCAAGATATTCCTGATGAAGTTTTTTTCGGTAAAAATAAATTCACCAACGGTTTGTCCATATGTAATGCATTTAATGATTATTTTCACTCAAGCTTTGAAGAACCTTTTCCTATTAATAATACCTCTAATGCTGTACAAAATAGTCTTTGTGATATACACTCGATTACCGTCGATAAATCTGATGTATGTAAACGTCTAGTTAGTGTTGACCTAAATAAAGGGTCGGGGTCCGATGGCATTCCTCCCCTGTTCATATCCAAATGTGCAAAACAACTATCCATCCCAATTACTATATTATTTAAATTATCACTGGCGGAATGTACTTTTCCGACTTCCTGGAAAAGAGCTTTCATTACTCCAATTTTCAAATCTGACAACAAAAATGATATAGCTAATTATCGTCCAATTTCAAAACTACCAATTTTTAGCAAGGTTTTTGAAAAAATTGTCTATGATCAACTATATGCAGCAGTTCGCCCCCACATAATTAATCAACAACATGGCTTTATCAGCAAGAAATCCACTGAAACAAATCTGAGTGAATTTACAAGTCACATTTTTGAAGCGTTTAGAGTAAAGGGTCAAGTAGATGCAATATACACCGATTTCTCTAAAGCTTTCGACAAAATTGACCACAATTTTCTCATAAGAAAATTAGGCGACCTTGGTGTGCATGGCGATCTTCTACGCTGGGTATCTTCTTACCTAAAAAATAGAACACAGGCAGTGGCTATTAAGGGATACATCTCAAATTTTCTTCCAGTATCATCTGGAGTACCTCAGGGTTCCCATCTCGGCCCTCTCTTGTTTGTTCTTTTTCTAAATGACATAACATCTTATATTAAACACTCCGAAATATTATTATATGCAGATGATGCTAAAATTTTCAAAAATATCAATTCCCCCATCGACTGCGCCTTACTACAGGAGGATCTTGAGTGTTTACAGATGTATTGCATCAATAACAATATATCCATTAATATTAGCAAGTGTAGTGTTGTCTCTTTCTGTAGAAATAATCATGTTGTTTTCCACGAATATAAATTAAAAAATTTACCTCTTCCCAGAACCAATTTAATTAAAGATTTAGGGGTATTTCTAGATAGTAAGCTTAATTTTCAAGCTCACATATCCTCTACAGTCAAAAAGTCCCTGAGCATGTTAGGATATGTCCTACGATTATGCAAAGAATTTACCTCGTTAGATGTTTTCAAATTGACTTATAACGCTTTTGTTAGATCTCGCTTGGAATACTGTTCAGTCATTTGGAATCCACATTATAAAGTCTACATAACACAAATAGAAAGAGTGCAGAAGAAATTTTTAAGATACTTAAATTTCAGAAATCACCATTATCTTGACTACGCATCTTCATGTAGCCTATACTCCACTCAAACTCTTGAAACCCGTAGATCATATAGAGATGCACTATTTCTATACAAAATTTTAAACAATCAAATTGACTCGCCATATTTGCTTGACAGGATAAAAATAAATGTACCCAATAGGATTTTCCGTGAAAAGATCCTCTTTTATATTGGCATCTCCAGGACAAGCTACCTTCAGAATTCCTTTGTAGAGCGTGCATGCACTGTCTACAACAAGCAATTGAAGCATTTCGACCCCTTTGCCCCTGACAGTATTGGAGTTTTGAAGCATTTTTTTGTCACTGCTAAGCTTTAGGTTTTTATACACTATGCATACATTTATTTATTTTTACTGATTCTTGTTTCTTTTTTTCTGCTGTTGTGCTTATTTTGTCATACTTATATATTATTATCTGTTACACTACACATTTTTTGTTTTTGTTCTTCTTGATTCTTTTTTCTGCTGTTTATACTTATTTTAATATACCTGTATACTATATCTTACACTATGTAATTATGTTTTTGCTGCTTCTTTGTTTCTTTTTTCTGCTTTTATGTGTTTTATATGTTTGCTAAATCTTACACTATGTATTTGTGCTTTTGCTGCTTCAATTTTATTTTTTCTGCTCATACTTACATGTTTTATCTTGTTTTTGACTTAGTTTTCTTGTAATTTATTATTTTTCTTCTTTGGTTTTTTCTATGCTCTTATGTATCATATATTGTATTTTATTCATAAATAAATAAAAACTGTTTGAAAAAAAAAAAAAAAAAAAAAAAAAAAAAAAACTCTTGATAATGACCTGAATATTCAAGGTCGAAAGTACTTGAGGTAGAAAATATTATTGTGAAAATAAAACTACGTTTTAGAAAAAAAAAAATTTTTTAAGTATTTTGCTTTCCCTGTTTTATTATTTATTTTTTCTTTTCTTTAATTCATTATTCTTATATGCATTCTACCATATTGATATTTGTAAAATTTAATATGGCTAGTCACGTATTGCACCATCCGCGTGACTAGGCTGAAATTAAGATATATTATTTTAATTATTATTATCATTATTATTATAGATTGGATGGCAAGTTGTAAAATCGACGCCATTTGCCTTTGCCGGGAAATTTCGCTTCACAGGAAATTCTATTTGACTAATAATAGTAATACGAGGTTGTCAATTGATAAAAGAATGCCGGGCTTACTGAGACATAGCGTTGTGGTCCTATAATCTAAGTTGCAAACATGTATTGGCATTTAGGATTCATAATATTAAATGCATGCCCATAAACAGACACGAATAAGTTTACGCTAACAAATGCTGCATGTTTACTTACAAATTAAAATCTAAATCTCAAATGTACATACATCCTGCAACTTTTGTCGCCCTTCCCTGAAATAGAGGTGACTTTGGCAAAATGCACCATTTTTTACAGCATGGGCGGTCAGCCGCATACCAGCCTATAAGTCATGGAACATACACAAAAAATTACATTTGTAAAATTTGCGTTTACAAATGCTGCATATGGACCTAAAATATAAAAACCGAAATCTCAAATGAGCATTAACCCTGCAACTTTTGTCGCCCTTCCCTGAAACAACGGTGAGCTTGGCAAAGTGAAACAGTATGGGTGGTCAGCATCATACCAACATTTAATTCCAGTCAATAAAAATCAGCCTCACACAAAAAAAAATACAAATACATAGGTTGGCATGAGGCTGACCTCACATTCTGTAAAAAAACGTTTCAGTTATGCCAGAGTCACCCCTGATTCATTGAAAAGCGGCTACACAGCGGTGATAAAAATGTTTGAATCACTATTCAAATAGTTGTTCTTACTTTCTTCAACCCTACCGATCAAAATCTATTCTTGAAAATATCACCACAATCATTGTGGTTCGTGTCTTTGCTAATTCATAAAAAAAAAAGCTTCCAGCGCGGTCGCACAGATGTCAGACCACACTTCTAACCAGACTGATGCGATTTGGTCAAAAAAGCCTTAAGACTGCATGACCTTTAAACCGGTCTGTAGTCTAGTGGTTAAGGCAACGGACTCGTATTGCAAAGTTTGTGGGTTCAATTCCCGGCGGAGCACAAAATAAAATTCAAATATGGTCTTTGCTGGATTGAAAAATCTGTTAACTTAAAAAAAACAACAGACTGGTCGTCAAAGGTTCATTGAGCCTTCCGGAAAATGGGTCATTTAAACGTTAAGAACGTGACAGTCAAAGCTCAAATTCAATGCATTCTCACAAGCAGACACATGTTGCATGTGGACTTACAACATAAAAACCCAATCTTAAATGAACAAAAGCCCCTGCAACTCTTGCTGACCTTCCCTAAAACAGCGTTAACAAAGGCAAAGTGAACCATAATTTTTACGGTTTTACGGGTTGGTTTACAATTAGTCAAGTAACAAAAAACATTTAATAAGAAATAGGCTTGTAGCTAACAGAAAAAAAATTAAAGCAATAACCGCCAACATTGCAGATCAACCCCCACGTGTAAATCCGGCATTATCCGATGCTGGGATCAATTATTAGTTGTGAGACGGGCGGAACTTTAGAAACAAGGGCAATTTACGCAAAACGTGATCGCCTAGAGAGCGCCGCGACTTTATACAGATTTATCTGTACACAATCAATGCGAGAGAGGGAGTTGTAAAGCGCGACTTTATACTGAATAATAATTATCGTGTATTGTGGAGGTTTAACATGAGTCTATATAGAGAAATGAGACGCCTAAAGAAATCGACGTCACGTTGGAAAAGCTTTAAAATGTATATTTAGAACCAAAAGCGGTAATCTAAGAAGATGATTGCATAAAAATTATGAAAAATACGCAATTCAACTAAGCTACACATATTATAGTGTAACTTCTTGCCTGCGTTATTCCCGAAGGGGTCGCATGTGGCGCTTCGGGACCTATTGATCTTTACAGGTAAGGGGGCCGGCCTCACACCAACCACTTTCAGTTGAAGTGGGGGTTTCTCAGCTCCCGGGAGGGCTGGTTCTCATTTCTTGTGAAGGCTGAGTAAACCTTTGAGATCGACCCTTGCTCTCGGCATGGAATGCAAGCATTCTACCAATTGATCTATCGACTCTTTTACGAGATTGGTCGCCGTCGCTACAAAGCGCCAATTCTCAAGCAAGACACAGTTGCTGTTAGGTTGGATGTACCTTTGATGACCGGTCATTGGTAAAGGTTGTATGAATTTTTCAACCCAGCGAAGAGCATATTTAAAAATATAAATGGTATATTTTTTGTGCTCCTCCGGGAATCGAACCCGCAACCTTCCCATTCAGAGTCCGAAGTGTTACCACTGAACTACGGACCGGACAAAAAATATGATTTTATTAAATTCCATATCGCCATCTTAAAGGTAAAACTGAATAAGTGCTGATTCACTGATTTGAGAAAACTGGATAAAACATTTTATCGGGTATGTAAAATCTCATAGTAGGTTGGTATGAGGCCGTTAAACAATGGCTCACTTTGCCATTGCCACTCCTGTTTAAGAAAAGATCGGCAAAAGTTGCAAGGCTTAAGTTCATTTGAAGTTATGATTTTAATTTGTAAGTACACATGCAGCATTTGTTAGCGCAAACTTCCACGTGTCTTTTTGTGGGCATGCATTTAATATGAATCTCAAATGTTAACATATATAGACGGTTAAAATGTTTTCCGGGATCTGTTGCCGTGGTCTGTGGGAGCTGGAGCTTCCGGACGTTTCACCCATGTCTGCGGTGGGCTTCTTCAGCGAGAAGCTTAATGATGAAGATGATCTTGATGAATACTGTGAATCACAGTTTAAATCAAGATCGACTTCATCATAAAACTTCACGCTGAAGAAGGTTTATGAATGTTTCAACCCAGCGAAGAGCACATTCGAAATATAAATGGTATATTTTTTGCTCCGCCGGCATCCGAATCCACAACCTTCCATTTAAGAGTCCGAAGTGTTGCCACTGGACTACGGACCGGTCCAAGTGTTCTATATATAACTCTATCTTATAATTCAATGCTTTTCTAATAATACATAAAACGGGCGTGCGAAAACAAGCAGTCTATGGATTAATGGCTTGTTCTCATCTTGTTCTAGAAACTTCCACAATTCACGCACTTTGTTCTGCAATATTAACATAACGGTAGGAGAATATATTTTCGGATTCATTTAATCAGTAATGTTGATCTGTAATGTTGGCGGCTTGTACTTTCGTATTTTTTTATTTTATATTACATTTTCAATCTGTGTTGAATTCGGCAGCAAGACTCATATTCGGGATACCCAAATTCGCTCACATCACTCCGCTGTTAAAAACACTACATTGGCTTCGTTTCCCGGAGAGGGTGGTCTACCGTGTTTGTGTGATGGTATATAAAGCCATCAATGGCTTGGCTCCACCTTATTTGACTGACATGATGTTGCCTGTTGAGATGGGTGTAAGGAGGCAGACACTCAGATCCGCGGGCGATGAAGTAGTCAATTTGGTTCAGCCACGCCGTCAGATTCGTACAAATTTCGGAGACCGCGCTTTCCGTGTTGCGGGTCCGGAGGAGTGGAACAGACTGCCACCCGGAGTGAAGAACTCCGAATCTATGGATGTATTTCGCGGAGCACTCAAGACACACCTTTTTAGAAAGTCTTATCCATGATCGGAGAGGGCCCTTGAGGTGTGACACACACAAACGGCGCTCTCTTATCATTTGTAATTTAAAATAAATTAGCCTGATATTATTATTATTACATTAAGGTTATGTTGTTTTAGTATACTCAATGTTATATAGGTTGGTATGAGGCTGACCACGTGTAGGTACTGTAAGAAATGGTTCACTTTGCTAATGTCCCCCCTGCTTCAAGGAAGTTCTGCAAAAGTTGCAAGGCTTGTGTTCATTTGAGGCTTGGATTTTAATTTGTAAGTACACACGCAGCGTTTGTAAGCGTTAACATACACGTGTCTACTTGTGGGCATGCATTTAATATGAATTTTAAATGTCTTTAATTAAGAATTAAAAATGTCTTTGCAACTAAGATTATAGATTATTATTATAGGTATATACAGTAACAAAAAAACAGTGTTGATATCTTTAACAAGCTTTACATTTATTTTTGAACGTTTTTTTGTACAACTTTCTGACTATCTGGCTGGTATGCAAACTATTCCTTTTTATAGGCTCATTCGTTTTGCCAGAAAGGTCCATTTTACCTTCTCCATATTCATGATCATTTCAGTACCCTTAGTACGAGTTGCACAACTTGAGTAAAGTAAAGTTTACGGGAAGTATTAAAGAGTGATTATCCTCAAAATCTGCCGTTTTTGTTTCTTACACTTTATGGTCTTAGCAAAAGAGTTACAGTGATGAAGAAAATCAAGTTCAAACAAACAAAAACGGCAGATCTTGGGTAAAATCACTCTTTACTACTTTCCATAAACTTTACTTGACTCAAGTTTTGCAACTCGTACTAAGGGTACAGAACGCCGATGTATTATTATTTCTATTTTGTTTATCCACCACCACCTGATGCCATGAAAATCACTGGTAAATGCCTTCGTCACCTCTAAGGTAGACTACTGCAACGGAATCTATGCTGCACAACCAAAATGTCTGTAATTAAGTCTGTAATTAAAGAATTCAGTCTGTAATGAACGCCAGTGCCTGCCTGATTTATGGTCAGAGCAAGTGCTGCCATATTACCCCACTCCTGCAGAAGCTCCACTGGTTGAGGATCCCAGAAAGGATCAAATTGCAGCTGGGCCTCACGGTACACAAAGCGCTGCATGGAGTGGCGCCAGAGTACTTGCAGGAGCTGATAGTACCGAGGAGTCTGAGCGAGAGGGGGCTCACTCTGCGATCTGCCGACAGTGCTCTTACATCTGTCAGCACACAATGCAGAAAAAGAAGCACAGTGTTCGGAGACCGCGCTTTCGCCGTTGCGGGACCGTCCGCTTGGAACCAGCTGCCTCCTGAAGTGCGCGCCAAGAAAGGGATCGAGAGATTCAAGAAGGGAATAAAGACCCATTTCTTCACCGCCGCGTCAAGCCTGAAAGCGCCCTTGCAGTGACAGTAGTCACGAAACGGCTCTATACAAGTCATCATCTTCATAATTATCTACTTAACCTGAAACGCGTGTCTTCGCATTATTTACGTTTGCTATCTATTTTAATTGTGTAGACTTCAATCCAGACACCTCGATAATCCGCCAACTGTGTATTTTTCCTGTCCGGATTAACGAAAGCTTACCTACTTACTATACCTCGAATCTCATTAAACAGATCAATCTATTGGCTTATGATATCCGTGGACTAAAATTATTTTAACAAAAAAAGACACCAAATCCGTTTCAACATTCTGAATTGCCAATCGTCTATTCGTCTAATCGTGAAACTATGAAATCTTTCCAGAAAGTTGGCAGTTTTTTAACTCACGCCTGCGCGAACTTTTGGCGCACGCAGCATTTTTTTTTTAATAGATTTGTGAAGAGGAATGCAATTCACCAACATATTCTGCCTAGCCAGAAACAGGTATTAATATCATTAATCAGTAATTCATTATTGTTTATTTTAATTAATTATTAATTAATGTTACCCAATAACATCTGTTGAACCAGGGTCAAAGTTATGATCAAATGACCCAAGCGGGGGTCGAACCAACGTTATTCCATTCCAAACACACTAGAACGATCGGCCCACATGGCCCTCTCGGCCATAACACCGACAACTCTTCTCTTATTCTCACTCTGCGGGTTCCATTATCCACACCCACAAACAAAAATCACATTCACACATTCGTAATAGTGTCAATGGATGGATGTCGTGGTAGCGAAAAACTGAGAAAGGTATGGATGGACCATATTTCCGAAATTGCGAATGAATGGAATATCCAGAGTCATAATAAAAGGAGAGCTTGTATGAAGAAGGTTATGACTCTGGAGGAAATGAAAAAAGTATTTAAGGACTGAAAGAAATGGCGGTTGATCTGTAATGTTGGCGGCTAGGGTTTATTAAATTGGAATTTGTTTTCTGTTTGTTGTCCATAGATATTATTATTTAGTGATGTAGAAAATTTAATTTGTCGTGTATGTTCCTTGACTTATAGGCTGGTATGCGTCTGACCACCCATGCTGTAGAAAATCGTTCACTTTTCCAATGTCACCCCTGTTTCAGGGAAGGTCAGCAGGAGTTGCAGGGTGTTACATATATTAGCAAATAAGTTTAGATTAGATTAGATAACTGATAGGTTGGTACGAGGCTGACCACCCGTGCTGTAAAAATCGGTTCACTTTTGCCAATGCCACCCCGGTTCAGGGAACGGCGGCAGGAGTTGCAAGGTTTATGTCCATGTGAGGTTTTCTTTATTTGTATGCACACATGCAGAATGTGTAGGCGCGAACCTACATGTGCCTGTCTGTAGGCATGCATTTCATTTGAGCCTTAAATGCTTACATATCCTTGCAGCTTAGATTATAGATTATAGATTATAGAATGCCGTAAGCTAGTTTCTACTCCTCTGTTGTATAACTCAATGTTTCAATCTATTATGTAAACTTGCACCTTAGTCTATTAACTTCATAGTACATAAAGCCTTCGAGGTATTAACTTGGGTATATGGAGCCATCATATAGTCTATTAAATGCCAAGTGCCTGCAGCGTAAAAGCACTGAGCGTTACAGCAACAGTCCCACATTTCAATTGATCATAACCGCTTGGTAATTGCTTAATCTCTCTATTGAGATTGGCTTTGACCCTTTCCATGCCGCGAACAACAAAAATTTTGAATAGCAGTTTCAGGCTTAGGGGCTGTCCATATATTACGTCATTCGCATTTAGGAGGGGGGGGAGTCTGGTCTGCAGATGATTGATGGCAAATGATGTACGAGTACCAAAAGTGACGTCGTTCTTGTAAATACCAATTTCTACAAAATATACAAAATATTATGTAAGTAATATAACATTATTAATTATTAAGCTTATCCATTATTACAGCAAGAGGGGGGGGAGGGTCATTAGATAATCACTATAGGATGATTGTAATGACGTAATTTATGGACGGCCCCTTACACGGCCGGTTGATGATGCAATTGTTGTTGCTTTTTGGGATCTGTTGCCGAGGTCTGTGAGAACTGGAGCTTCAGGACGTCTCACTCATGTCTACGAAGAACTTCTTCAGCGCGAAAGTGAAATGATAAAGATGATAGTTGATGAGGGGAGGAGTGGAAAGGTTTATGCACTTGATGCTTTTTTTTTTGTAAATGCACATGCAGCGTGTCTAAGCGGGAACTTACACGTGCCTGCCTGTAGACGTGCATTGAGTATTTTATCCTTAAATGTCAATGTATCCTAGCAACCTAGCGTTCTACTTCACAAACCTATTTTTAAAAAAGACAAGTATTTAAAACCACGAATGATCCCACAGACCTACAAGACATGCTATCTCGTAGATTAGCAGGATCATTTTTACTAGGTAGATACTAGACAAGATTCAAAATACAAAATACAATCCCGGCTCTGGAAGAGAGCGGGTTAAAATCCTTTTGTCACTGCTGATTCCAGATTCCATACAAATTTAATAGAGAGAGGATTGAGGATTGCGAAATGACGTCGGTGAATTGCAATCATTTCCCTCTCTAATAATTTCAAGATTAAATTCATTTTAATTCAATTCACATGACTAAATTTACGATTTTTTTTGGACACTTACAAGTTCGCGCTTGTCATGTCGCATGTGGACATACAACGTAAAAACCCAAATCCCTAAATGAACATACACCCTTCAACTCTAGCCGACCTTCCCTGTATGTGTATGTCCATTTGAGATTTGGTTTTTATATTGTAGGTCCACATGCGGCATGTGTGAGCGCGAAATATACGTGTCTGCTTGTGGGAATGCATTTAATATGAACCTCAAATGATACATATCTTTGCAATTTAGATTTAGATTTAGATTTAGACATGTTTCTATTCTCATAAGCTTTTATGGAAAAGGAAAGAGAATAATATATGTCATTTATTTTTATTTAATACATTTTTATTTATTTCAAAAAAGCTTTCTTCTCATCTCCACTTTACGAACACTCTGCTTTTATGGAAAAAGAAGCTCTCAAAAAAAATGTGTATAACTTTATTAGAGCTTTCCATTTCCTCTGTTGTACCCGCCATACATGCAATGTTCACTTTTATAACCAGTAATAGGATTACAGTCAACCAAAGTGACAATATGAAGAGTAAAATATCTACATTTTTACGATACGGTTTTTTGTAGTCACTACCTATATGAGAAGTGATTCTTTTGCATAAAAAAGAATGTACCTACTCATGTAAGATAATAATAAATAAATTGTACGATTCTAATCTAATATATGTATTATTTATATTTAAAAAAACTATCAAATGTTGATAGCTCAATTGGTAGAATGCTTGCATTCCATGCCGAGAGCAAGAGTTCGATCCAAAAGTTTACTCAGTCTTCACAAGAATAGAGAACCAGTCTCTTGTTGAGCTGGGAAATCTCCACTTCAACTAAAGTGGTTATCATGAGGCCGTTCTCCTTACCCGTTAAAATAAATAGGTTCCCGAAACACCACATTCAACCCCTTCGTGCCAATATAATAACTATAGTTAACGTTTATAATGTTAATGTTAATAGATCATCAGACGCAAGGTGGCTTCGAGAGTCGAGAGGCAGAAGGCTCTAACGTGCACACAGCACTGCATTTACGGAAGTGGCATTTCATCACAGCAGCGCCTGAAGTCGAGACACAGCTTCCTTAGCTCCGTGCAGCCCTTGTCTACGGATCCAGTGGCGGAGAGAATGCGAATGTGGAAAGAGGAATGCCCTGAGAGCTTTGTGCAGCCTGCAGAGAGCCTACCTCCAGGAAAGAACCTCGAGTGGCCCGTGTGGAAATCTATGAACAGATTGAGGACCAATGTTGGAAGAGCCCGGGCCAACATGCTGACCTGGGGATTTCTGGGACGGGAGGACTCTACACTATGTGAGTGTGGAGCTCAGCAAACTATGGAGCATCTGCGGTGTTGTCCCTCCTGTCCGACAAGCTGCTCCATGGATGATCTCTTTGCGGGAAACCAAAGAGCTGTAGACATTGCTCGTTACTGGGCCAATACGGTGTGAAGCTGACACGAAGAAGATGTTAATAGATAACGCAGGCAAGATGTTACTCTATATGTGTAGCTAAGTGGCGTTTGCATGCCCCTATCGGTCTTTGTCCACTTTTAAAAAGAAAGAAAAACGCCGAAGCCATTGCGTTTTATTTAAACACAAATGTGTTTTATTTTTAAACAGAAAGTTTGAGCCGGGGCTTAAGCGCCAAACAAACAGGACTTAGTCTTAATTATTGTTCGTTTATTCGGCGAATAAAATAAACCCAACTGAACCGGCACGTTTCTATTTAAAACTTGCCGTCCTAACTAAACATACAATAAAACCAGAAATAGGTCGATGCGGTTTAAGTCCGGTATTTTAAAAAACAATTGTTAACTTTGAAATAAAATTGATACTGTAAAATTAGAAAACAAAGACTTTCCTCACGAGTTGAGTTTAATACCTCGAGCGTTTTTGGAGTGTCAACACACCATGTTCTAGAGAAACCACAACAACAAAAATTACGTAAATTCCCCAACATTTCGTAAATAGAGAAATATTTTAAATTTACAACATCACCCGTATCTAGGGTTGTTTTTGAAAACTTGAAAAATCTATGGAAATCATCGCAAAAAAAAAACGCAACTAAGCTACACATATAGTGCAACTTCTTGCCGAAGGGGTTGCATGTGGTGATTCAGGATTTATTTATTTTTACGGGTAAGAGGGTCGGCCTCACACCAACCACTTTCAGTTGAAGTGGTGGTTTCCCAGCTCCCGGGGGGCTGGTTCTCATTTCTTGTGAAGGCTGAGTAAGCCTTGAGATCGAAACCTTGCTCTCGGCATGGAATGCGAGCATTCTACCAATTGAGCTATAGACCTTTTTACGAGCTCGGTCGTCGTCGCTACAAAGCGCCAATTCTCAAGCAAGACACAGTTGCTGTAAGGCTGGATGGACCTTTGGTGACCGGTCATTGGTAAAGGTTTATGAATTTCTTTAACCCAACGAAGAGCAAATTTGAAAATATGAATGGTATATTTTTTGTGCTCCGCCGGGATTCGAACCCACAACGTTCCCATTCAGCGTCCGAAGTATTATCACTAAACTACGGACCAACTCAAATAAACACGCAAAAGATTTGGGAGACAATGCCATATGATCCGGGTAACTTAACAGATATTTTATAAAATAATTATGTATTTTCAATTGACCCAAATCCTTTGTTTATCTTATTGTTCTGTCATTTTAAAACTCTTAAGTAAATCCTCTGAATGGATCACATTCCAACTGCCTACGCCTTCAACCGTTGACTTAAAATATTGGTGGAGGAGAAACTACGTTACGGCATAGATACTATTATGTACGCAACTAAGCTACACATATAGTGTAACTTCTTGCCGCGTTAACTCCGAAGGGGTCGCATGTGGCGAGTTGAACCTATTTATTTTTACAGGTAAGGGGGCCGGCCTTACGCCAACCACTTCAATTGAAGTGGGGGGTTTCCCAGCTCCCGAGAGAGCTGGTACTCATTTCTTGTGAAGGCTGAGTAAACCTTGCCGGTATTTTTATTTTGGGGTTTGAAATAAACACCGAAACGGGAAATCATTTCTGACACCCTCGCGCTCGGTGGGATTCGAACCCGAGCTCACGGCATGGAATGCAAGCACTCTACCAACTGATCTATCGACCGGACTTAAATAGGTAATATTAAAGTAAGTATAGGTATTAGTTATAGCTATGTTATAGGAATTCTTTTATTGTATTGGTGGGTAGAATGGATGATTGTGTGTAAATAGAGAAGTCACTAGATTACTTTAATTATGTATGTGCTTCGAGAACAGTCTAGCAACAATGAGTTCTCGACAGTTCCATTTTCTTAGTATAAAAAGGGTGCAGATCGCTTGCACTAGCAGTTGTTCTTTAAGGGTGTATGATTTCATTTTAATATGAATTTATTTGCCCGTTACGACCACCTATTATCCAGTAGCCGCGAAAATGCATCAAATCCCGCGTTTAGCTTTGAGAGTTCGTCGGTAGGAGATCGTATTGTATCTGAACCATTTTGTGTTTTTTTTAGCAATAAAATAACATGAAAGCGAAAGCGAAGCGAAGTTATACATTAATTACAAACAAGCATTTATTTTATTTTATTTACATACAAATACAAAAAAAGGCATTCATTTTATTTGTAAACAAATTTACAACAATTCACTTTCGTTCGTGTTAACAGATATATCCAAGTATATAAGTAAATAATTATTCACCCTGTACCGATTACTCAAAAATGCAAAGAAACTGGCATAAGGTCTCTAGAGAGCGTTTTACATTTCACAGAATTGGAATAAAACGCTACAGTTCAGTTTACACTATAGTCACACAGAAGCACACACGTGTGTGCCCTGTATTTTTTACATTGCATATTTTATCAAAGTGTAGACTCCAGTGGTTGCAGACCTATACAAGTGTATTAAAATAAAATATGAAAAAAAAATATATATATTTCATTTTCATTGTTTATCTTGACTTATAGGTTGGTATGAGGCTCACCACCCAAACTTTAAAAAATGGTTTACTTTACCAATGTCACCCCTGTTTCAGGGAAGATCAGTAAAAGTTGCAGGGCTTTTGTTTATTTGTGGATTTGATTTTAATATGTAAATGCGCATGCACGATTTGTAAATGCGAACTTACAAGTGTATTTTTGTGAGCATGCACTTAATATGAACCTTAAATGTTAACATAGTTTTGCCACTTAGATGATAGATTATACATTGTGATTATGTCCCAATGACTCAGTTGATAGAGTGCTTGCATTCCATGCCGAGAGCTGAGGTTCGTATCCCACGGAGGATGTCAGAAATGATTTCCCGTGTCGGTATTTATTTCAACTCAATAATAAAATACCGGCAAGGTTTCTCAACCTTAACAATAAATGAGAACCAGCCCCCTCGGGAGCTGGGACACCCCCGCTTCAACTGAAATGGTTGGCGTAAGGCCGGCTTCCTTACCTATAAAAATACAACTTTCATTTTTCTTTTCATCTTCGTCTCCTAAATGTTATTAATTTTTAAAGTTAAAAAAAGGTTTCATATTACTGCGTAGCCAGGGAATGTTTGTTGAGGCCGTGACTGCGTATGTGTTCAGTAAATATGCCAGTGTGTGTGTGCTCATGGACTTCACCCTGTGCGAAGGAAGACAACGCATCCAAGTGCTATATATGCCTGTATAGTATACTTTTTTATACCATTGGATGTGTACATTGAAATAGCAACATGAAGTTTTTTTTCTAATAATTCAACTAAGTGATGGAATATATTCTAAGCATAAAAGCAGCACAAAAGATATACCATTTATATTTTCAAATTTGCTCTTCGCTGGGTTGAAAAATTCATAAAACCTTTACCAATGACCGGTCACGAAATGTCCATCCGACCTTACAGCAACTGGGTCTTGCTTGAGAATTGGCGCTTTATAGCGACGACGATCAAGCTCGTAAAAAGGTCGATAGCTCAATTTGTAGAATGCTTGCATTCCATGCCGAGAGCAAGGGTTCGATCTCAAAGTTTGACTCAGCCTTCACAAGAAATGAGAACCAGCCCTTCACGGGAGCTGGGAAACGCCCACTTCAACTAAAAGTGGTTGGTGTGAGGACGGCCCACTTACCTGTAAAAAAAAATAGGTCTTGAAGCGCCACATGCGACTCCTTCGGGGATAACGCAGGCAAGAAGTTACACTACATGTGTAGCTTAGTTGCGTTTTTATATAATTACCCACTGATATAATATAAGGGTGTCAGAAATGATTTCCGGTTCGGTGTTTATTTCTAACCCAAAATAAAATACCAGGAAGGTGTACTCAGCCTTCACAAGAAATAAGTACCAGTCCCCACGGGAGCTGGTATGCCTTCGCATCAACGAAGTGGTTGGCGTAAGGCCGGCCCTCTTACCTATAAAATAAATAGGTTCCCTCGCCACATGCGAAGCCCTTCGGGGATAACGCGGCAAGAAATTATTATTTACTTAGCCACACATACTCATGACATTTTTGTTAGATTTCGACGGAACTTAGTTGTCTTGCACCAATCGAAATCTTGACTTTTGGATTACGAGTCCGTGAAAATCCGTGAAAACCTAAAATTAAACATATATACCTATATATATATATATATACATATGAGGATAATTTATTTATTTAATTTTTTACATGACCAAAGAGCGCCGTTTTTGTGTGTTTCACACCTCAAGGGCCCTCCTAATCATGAATTAGATATTTTAAAAAGGTACCGTTTCAGTGCTCCCTTAAAAATGCCAACAGATTCCGAAACCCTCACTCCGGGTGGCAGTCTGTTCTACTCCATCGGCCCCGAAAACCGGAAAGCGCGATCCTCAAAATTAGTGCGTATTTGACGGCGAGGCTGCATCAATCTGACAGCTTGACACCCCGCTGACCTAAGTGTCCGCCCCCTCACACTCACTTCAACGGGGGAAAATATGTCTGCCAGATATGATGGAGCCAAACCATTTAGGGCTTTAAATACCATCAAACACACACGGAACCCTCTCAGGGAAACGAAGCCAATGTAGTTCTTTCAACAGCGAAGTGATGTGAGAGAATTTGGACATCCCGAAGATCAGTCTTGCGGCCGCATTCAAAACAGACTGAAATCTGTTCAGTTCAGCGTTAACCACTAGACTAAATTACAGGCCTGAAAATTTCAAATTGCTCTACGCTAGGTTCAAAAAATGATTTCAATTCAACAAAAAAGGCCAGCCAGCAGAATTCTTTCCAGCTAAATCATTGAGCTAAATGAATTTCACTTTGAAATTCAAACAAACTTTCATATTATTCATGTAATGGAAAAAAACTTATCAGAATACTATAAAGTCGTGTGCAGCTCTCCGTACAATTCATTTCATCTGATTGAATGATCTTTTGCTGTTTTTCGCCATTTCGTTAAACTTTGCAAACTGTTTTTATGTACGTACGTATTATACTACCATAGCGTTTATGTATATACTCTTACACACACAATATAAGAGAGGGCTGACTCGAGCATCTTCGGCAATATACGATGATACACGAGTGTACCCGAAGTATGAAATGTAGCAAATACAGCGCAACCAAAAAATGTATGGAATCTTAAACAGCAACTCTAGATGGCGTTTTGATTTCCATGCATTTTTGAGAAACCAGTTGGTCCAGTTGTAACGTAAACGATTGTACTCTTTTGCATTATATAAATCTTGCTTCCATAAAACTAAGGAGATATAATATTTTTCTCCGCAGTTCATCTACCGGCCGCAGGTGACGCTAGCGACCGGGTCATTTTTTGTATGGAAATCTTTATTTTTCCAGGATAAATTGAAATCGGGGGAGAAAAAATAAAACAAGTATGGCATTACAAACATAAAAAATATCACTTCAAATCCTAAAAGGAAAATAAACCATTAAAAGACGAATGTAGCTACAATATCGTATGCAAAATTTGGGTACTTTTTAAATAATCATAAAAAATCAATGAAAAGTAAAAAAAAACAACTAACAAGTAGAAAAAATAAAGCTAATCAAAATTAATGTTTTGAAATAAAAAAAAGTTAGGATTTATTCATAAGAACAGTGGAAATCTCCATTTAAGGTATCTCCGTAAATAAAATTATTTTGAATTGGTTTTTTATGGAAAAAAATACCTAATTTTATGTGTTAATTTAATCTGGAAAAAAAATGCTACCTTACAATTAAAAATATGGGCTATTTTGGTCATCAAAGTTGGGCGCGCTGACCTCTCAATCACAACAAATACAGTCAGTCTTCTTCGCAAGCTTCACCAATACATCGAACAAATTCGACCAGTGAACTAAAACCAGTTTAATGGAATAATTGAGAAGTGTCTTTGTAAAAATAAATATAAACGTGTAAAATAAATAAGTAAAAAGAAGAGTAGTGTTTTATTTGAAAGTATCCGAACCAAAACTCGTAAGAAACCAGAACTGTCATCCACAGAGCTGTCAAACACCACAGAATACCTTATAATCATGTGAAATCTATGTTTTCTTGCTATCTCCATGATGTGATTCGATACTTAATAATAAAGTCGGAACATGTTTGACTTTGAAACTTTTTTACGGCGAGCAAACGTCAGTCTTGTATGTGACTGCCGTCTTTAGCAAACCTATAGTCTGTAATCTAAGTTGCAAAAATATATTACGCCTAAGATTAATATGAAATGCGTTTCCACACACAAGCACGTAAAAGTTTGCACTTAAAAATGCCGTATGTCTTATCTAATCTAATCTAATCTAAGTTGCAAAGATATATTACATTGAAGATTCACATTACATGCATTTTCACAACCAGACATGTACAAGTTCGCGCTTGCACATGCCTCATGTGAGCCTACAACATAAAAACCAATCTCAAATGGACATACAACCTGCAACTCTTGCCGTCCTTCCCTGTAACAGGGGTGACATTGGCAAATCCGTACACAAATCCGTATGTGTACTTACAAATTAAAAGCCATACCTTAAATGAGCATAAACCCTGCAACTTTTACTGTACTTCCCTGAAACAGGGTTGACATCGGCAAAGTGTACCATTTTTTCAATATGTGTGGTCAGCATCATACCAATCTATAAGTCAAGAAATGCAATTAATAAATAATTAACTACTACTAGGGTTCTAAAAGTCTATTTTTGACCAGTCCGTAGTCTAGTGGTTAACACTTCTGACTCGCAAACGGAAGATTGTGGATTCGATTCCCGGCGGAACACAATAAAAAACCATTTATATTTTCAAAATATGCCCTTCGTTGGGCGAAAAATTCATATACCTTTACCAAAGACCGGTGACTGAAAGGTCCATCCAACCTTACAACAACTGGATCTCGCTTGAGAATTGACGCTTTCAACAGCGACGACCAAGCTCGCAGAGGGCATTTGAGGAGTGATTTACACGAAAACAGCTCTCACCAAATAAATTATCTTAATATGATTATTATTAATATTATTTGTGTCAAAACAGTTTCGACTCCACTATATTACAATTCAACGCCTTCAGCTTTTGAGAGCTTTGGCTTAATCGATTTGCCACTCCAGAAAGGCTTTAGAGTAGAAAACAGAGCCTCGGTAAACACTCTTTCTTCCCAGTTGGATTCCGACAAAAGTTCGCGGCACTTTAATCCTATTGTTTTTCATTAAGATTGAGCGACATAATCGGAATAATTGTTGACGTAAAATTAAATGGAGCCGCATTGTCTCAAAAAAGGGATTTAAACAATCTAATCTAATCTAAACTAAGGGGCAAATCTAAAATAATAATCTATAATCTAAGTTCCAAGCATATATTTATTTAAAGCTCTCAGATGTATGCATATAAACCAACACGTGTAGTTCGCGTTTACAAATGCTGAATGCGTACTTACAAATAAAATCCAAACCTCAAATGAACATAAGCCCTGCAACTCTTGCCGACCTTCCCTGAAACAAGGGTAACATTGGCAAAGTAAATCATTTTTTACAGTACGGCTGGTCAGCCTCATACAAACCTACCCAGTCAAGAAATAAAAATAAATTTCGGAAAAAGAAAAGAATAAATTAAGCACAAAAGAAATAAAAGTAAAAAACAAAAAAAAAATGTATTTTCTACAGTAACGAAGTTAAATGGTGGATTTAATTGTTTTTCTGTAAATCCTGATTAATTAAAAATAAATCAAAGAGGGCTATTCGGCCGATAAATAACAAAAAAATACGAAAGAGAACAAAACTTCAAAATTCCCGACTTCGGAAATTCCTTTACGACTTGGTATTGCAGTGATTTGAAACCATTTGAGATCTATGTTGAAAAGAAAACATGATTATTAATTTAATTTATTTTGACTTTAAAAAATGTTTCCCGTCCCTGATCCATCGTATTATATATAGTATTAAATTTATTAGTAAGAACAGTTTCTTCCCTGACTTATAGGTTGGTATGAGGCTGACCACCCAACCTCCAAAAAATAGTTCATTTTTCCAATGTCAAGAAGGGCTTCAAGAGCAGCAGTGTCTGCGTTCATTTGTGTTTGTTTTTTTTTGTAAGTACGGATGCAGCATGTGTAAGGGAGAACTTACACGCATGGGCGTCCATTAAATATGAATCATAAAAGATGTATTTGCAACTTAGATTATAGATTACATATTATAAAGAAAGCACTGCAGATGAGATGAAAGAAGTATGCAAGGACAGAGTCAAGTGGAGGCACTTGTGTGGAGGTACCGGCCACCCCTAGAGGAATGGCGGCAGGATACAAGACAAGACTGTAAAATCGCTAACAAACGCTACGAAGCTACACATACAGTATAAGTTCTTGCCGCGTTGCGAATGTATACTATTTATTATTACAGGTAGGGGGGCTGGCCCTTTGAAGTCTAGGTTTCCCAGCTCCCGAAGGGGTTGGTACTCATTTCTTGTGAAGGCTGAGTATTTTATTTTGGGTTTGAAATAAAATACAACAACGGGAAATCATTTCTTACACACTCAGTGGGATTCGAACCCGAGCTCTCGGCATGAAGTGCACGCACTCTACTAACTGAGCAATGTGTCCTTACAAATAAAATCCAAGCCTCAAATGAACATAAACCCTTCAACTTTTGCCAACCTTCCCTAACACAGGAGTGACATTGGCAAAGTGAACCATTTTTTACAGTATGGGGGGTCAGCCTCATACCAACCTATAAGTCAAGGAAGGAACTGATACTACTAATAAATGTAATACTTCTCGAAAGGTTGTGAACGGCTGATGATCTCTGTCCAAATAGTCCTGATTTATTGCAAGGGAATCTCTGGGCTTATCTCAGAACCGTTCTTCCTCCAGAACCACCGATAGTCGGGATCCCGCACTCCTCTCTCGATTGATTTGAACCCTGAACTTAAAGAACAGAACAGTACGGACATTCCACACTCAATATCGACTACCTACAAGCCAACCCGCAAAACTGAACAGCCTTGAGTGTTGGCTTGTAACACGCAAAATTTAACAGTCTTGCGTGATTGTTTTTTTTTTGTGGTTTTTGAATGAGAGCTCTAGAAGTGATAATTAATATTCCTGGGCTGGAAGTCTCATCGCCACGGTAATTCTAACCTACCGAGTATCGGTAATATTTGTATGAAGACTAATCAGCTGTTCCTTGCGGCCATCTTGGATTGACAGGTATCCATACAAATATTACCGATATTCGGTAGGTAAGAATTACCGCGGGGATGAGACTTCCACCCCTGATAGATAAGTTTGAGCGTGCTAAAGAGCCATTGAAAGGAAGATGCTGGGAATCAGTCTCAGGGACAGGGTTCCAAACCAGGAGATCCGTAGACGCACTGGTGTCACTGATGTCATACAGTGAGTGGCCTGCTTAAAGTGGCGCTGGGCTGGTCACATCACAAGACAGGACCATGACAGGTGGCCGAAAAGGCTCCAAGGAAGTCCAAGCGGGGAGCGAGAAGACCCCAACTAAGGTGGCTGGACGACATCAAAGGAAATGCAGGCAGAGGTGGCTGAACACAGCAGCCGATAGACAAACGTGGAGAGTATTGGAGGAGGCCTACGTTCTGGAGTGGACTGAGAAAGGCTGAGGAAGAAGAAGGAGTGATAGTCTAAAGATGGTGTAAAGATCACTGAAAAGACCGACCACAGACCTTCGTGATATATACAATTATACATGTATGGCATTTGTTGAAGCAGAAAGCTGTAAACAGAACCGATTGAATGACAAAGTGCGTAATTTGCCTGTAATCGGATGTTCTTTTTTTATACATAGACCTGTAGTCTCGTGGTTTGCTCTTCGGACTTGTCATCGAAAGATTGTGGGTTCGATTCCCGGCGGAGCACGAAAAGTATATCGTTTATATTTTCAAATATGCTCTTCGCTGAGTGGAAAAAAATCATTGCCTTTACCAAGAACAGGTCATAAAAGGTTTATCCAGCCTTACAGCAATTGGGCCTTACCTTAGAATTGGCGCTTTCTATAGCGACGAACAAGTTCGCAGAGGGCTCTTGCGGTGTGATTAACACAAAAACGTCGCCCACCAAATAAATCATCTTAATAAGGCATTTTCGTAGATAGTTCGTTGGTAGATCCATGATTCAAATTTGTTGCTTTAACTCTTTTATACTTCACAATCTCTTGACCGTTGACTGTAGAACGATGGTCTACGCAAGCAGTTAGGCTTACCGGCAAGACCGTTTAACACGCACCCTCGTGATATATCTACTTAGATCCGGTGACATCTGAAGATTTAAGCAGGTGTAGCCGTGACCTGGGAGCAGGATAATGCGGGCTGTCTTACTTCCACCTATAAATCAGGATCACTCAGGGATCGATGATGGGCCCCACACTATATATAGTATTCATTTCCTTGACTTATAGGTTGATATGAGGCTGACCACCCATACTGTAAAAAATAGTTCATTTTGCCAATGTCACCCCTGTTTCAGGGAATGTCGGCAAGAGTTGCAGGGCTTATGTTCATTTGAGGTTTGGATTTTATTTGTAAGCTCACAATCAGCATTTGTAAGCGCGAACTACACGTGTTTGTTTGTGGACATACATCTGAGAGCTTTGAATGAATACGAGTATATCCTTGCAACTTAGATTATAGATTTTGTTATAGATTCTTTTATTGCATACTGTTGATTTTTTTTATTATTTAAAAAAAAAAAAATTGCGAAGAGGAACGCAATTCACCAACCTCTTCTGCCTGACCAGAAACTGGTATTAAAATCATCAATTAATAATTCATTATTGTTTATTTTCAACTGCCATTTTTTCGGTCCTATACATACTTGCTCATAATATTTTTCATGTAACTCCTCCTTTTTCATTATGTTTTTAATTTAAAATTTAATATAAATCCACGCTTCTGTAAGCAAACATAAAGAACGAGGGTTTTATTTTTGATTTTTAAACTTCCCCTTTAGGCGCTGTAAAATAAAACTTTTCTGATTCCAGAGCTGGATGTTATTTAAGGGTTTTATTTTTTTATATTTTCCATTCACTTTATGAATACTCCCTCGATATACAACCTTCAATATTGTTTTAATCCTTGGACGTATATCAAATATATATAACCTCTGTAATCTATGTTACAAAAATATATTAATGACTGGTCCGTAGTCCAGTGGCAGCACTTCGGACTCGTAAATGGAAGGTTGTGGGTTCGAATCCCGGTGGAGCACAAAAATATACCATTTATATTTTCAAATTTGCTCTTCGCTGGGTTGAAATATTCATAAACCTTTACCAATGACCGGTCACCAGAGGTCCATCCAGCCTTGCTTGAGAATTAACGCTTTGTAGCGACGACCAAGCTCATAAAACGTTCGGTCGATGGCTTAGTTGGTAGAATGCTTGCATTCCATGCCGAAATTAAGGGTTCGATCCTCACAGATTGTGTCAAAACGATTCCCCGTTTCGGTGTTTATTTTAAACCCAAAATAAATAAGGTGTACTCTGCCTTCACAAGAAATAAGAACTACACTTCAACTGAAGTGGTTGGTGTAAGGCCGGTCCCTTACCCGTAAAAATAAATAGGTCCCGAATCACCACATGCGACTTCTTCGGGGATAACGCAGGCATGAAGTTACACTATATGTGTAGCTTAGTGGCGTAGATCTATAAAGATTTGCATGAACGTCCATGTGCTGTGGGTCCTTCTGACACATACATACACGCTTAGAGCACAGTTCGCATACCGAAAAGTTTAAATACCAAAACATACTTCATTTTTTTCATTTCAAGCTCGCTGAAAAGAGTTGGAAAGCTTTGGTCGCATAAGCGATTTTTTGTTCTTGCTCGGGCTTACAAAAAACTTTTCCTTATTTACACAAAGACAGATGTTTTCCATAGCGGAAAATCAAATATGGATGAAAAAAATCAGCGCGAAGCCTTGCAGGTATTCAATCATGTAAAAAATAGGTTATCATTATTTCTTTAACTTATAGGTCGGCATTAGGCTTTGCCAATGTCACCCCTGTTTCAGGGAAGGTCAGATAAAGTCGCAAAGCTTTTTTTTATTTGAGGTACCCATGAGTATGCAGCATTTGTAAGCGAAAAACTTACACGTGTCGAAGAACAACAAAAAAACCATCTGTATTTTCAAATATGCTTTTCGCTGTGTAGGAAAATTCAAGTGCCTTTACCAAAGACCGGTCACGAAAGGTTCACTCAGCCTTAAAACAATTGGATCTGGTTTAACAATTGTCGCTTTGTAGAAACGATCAAGCTCATAAAATGTCCGATCGAAAGCGCAGTTAATAGAGTGCTTGCATTCCATGCTGAGAACTCGAGTTCAAATCTCACCGAGGGGGACAGGAGTGATTTCCCATTTCGGTGTGTTTTTCATACCAAAAATAAAATACCGGCACGTTTTACTCAGCCGTCACAAGAAATGAGTACCAGCCCCCTCGGGAGATAGGAAACTTGCTCTTCAAATAAAATGGTTCTCACGATTGTCCGTAAAAATGGATAGATCCCGAATTGTTACACTATATGCGTAGCTTAGTTGCGATTTGCGTAAGTTAGTGCGACCAAATAAATTTGAAAATTAAATTTTAAAAAATACGATGTCCAATCAAATCGCATTTGCGTTTTAATTCTAAGAAAAACTCATACAGTGCTATTCTTAGACATTTTAGTCGTCCGTTGAGCCCACGCTTTGACAAACTAATGATGCGTTTGTATAAAAACCTGTCAAGATGGCCGCAAGCATACAGCTGATAAGTTTTCATACAAATATTACCAAAATTCGGCAGGTAAGGATGACCGTGGTGATGAGACTTCCAGCCCAGGCATCATTAGTTTGTCAAAGCGTGGGCTCAACCAACGGCTAAAAGTGTCTAAGAAGTAAGAATAGCCCCGTTAGAATTAAAAGTCTCTGCAACCCATTCCAATTTCCCCTAAAACAAAGGTGGCTGATAAGATGGAAAAACTTAGACCAACCCTCTTTACCTTTTACCGATTATTTTGTGATCTTAACCGCAAGTAGAGATGGAAAAAACGGCTTAGTAAAAAAAACGAAAAAACGCTTACGCTTTTTAAAATAAGCAGCTTAAAAAGCGTATGTTCGTTTTTTGGGTTTATTGTAAATATTGATTATCGAGCCACAAAAAAAAAGGGGGGGGGGGGGTGTTGATACGATTAAAAAAAACGATTTTAATTTAAATATTTTGCGTCGCATATCCACGCAGGTCAATGGCCGGGAAGCAACTGAGAAATGATCTACGCCGCACGCGCGAGACAAGTCGTTTACAAAATGATTGAAAAAATGTAGCGCGCTTATTCAACGAAACTTGTCTTGTCTTGTCTTGTATCCTGCCGCCATTCCTCTAGGGGTGGCCAGTACCTCCACATAAGTGCCTCCACTTGACTCTGTCCCTGCATACTTCTTTCATCTCATCTAATTTCATCACTCTTTTCATGCATGCTCTTCTCTTGTTTCCACTCTGTAAATTCCATTCGTTCGCAATCTCACTTATCTGATCAATCCATTCTTTTCTAGGTCTTCCCCTTCCACGCTTACCTATTACATTCCCTTTATATACTCTTTTTGTCAGTCGGTCTTCATTCATCCTTTCAATATGTCCAAACCATCGCATCACACTTCTTTGAACTTTCACTTTCACGCTTTCTTTTACTCCGCATTCATTCAGAACCCATTCGTTTCTCACTCTATCTTTCAGTGTTTTTCCTGTCATACTTCTTAAATGAGCCATTTCTACGGTGCATACCTTATTTACTTCTCTTTCATTCACCGTCCATGACTCGCTTCCATACATCAGGGTCGGCAACAATATACAATTGTGTACCGCCATTTTCATTTTCTTTGGTATCCTTTTATTCTTCGCTATTCTACCAAACGCTCCTATCACGCATCTTCCTTTGCTGGCACGCTTCTCTAATTCCTTTGTCATCTTACCATTCGCCTCAAACTTGCTTCCTAAATAGTCAAACTCATTCACTACTTCAACTTTTTTCCCATTCAAATTAACTGTAAGTTCCTCACATACTTCATTCCTGTCAAAAACTAATATTTTTGTCTTATTTGCATTCACTTTCAAGCTATTTTTACAAAATGCATCATTCAGTTTGGTTAACATCGCTTGGAGTTCCTCCGCCGAGTCAGCTAAAACTATAGCATCATCAGCATAAAGAAGTACTCCAACTCTTGTTTCACCCACTTTCACTCCGCTCTCTGATATTCCAGCTTCTTTTATGCAACTGTCCATGATTATATTAAACAACCATGGACTCATTACGCAGCCTTGCCTCACTCCCTTATATACATCAAACCAGTCACTATATCTCCCATCCACTCTTACACATGCCGAACTATTTTCATAGATGGCACGTATCACATTCAGAAGGTTGTCATTCACACCGTACTTCCTGAGAACATTCCACAACATACATCTGTCCACCGAGTCAAAGGCCCTCTCGAGATCCACGAAGGCTGCGTAGACCACCCTCCCCACAGCCAGATGTTTTTCAACAATCTGTCTGAGAGTAAAGATTTGGTCCACACAACCTCGTCCTGGCATAAAAACTGGCATAAAACTTAATTAAACGAAAGTTGCTTATGCTTATTTTATACGCTTATTTTTCAAACGCTTATACGCTTATATATGGCATAAAACTTAATTAAACGAAAGTTGCTTATGCTTATTTTATACGCTTATTTTTCAAACGCTTATACGCTTATATATGGCATAAAACTTAATTAAACGAAAGTTGCTTATGCTTATTTTATACGCTTATTTTTCAAACGCTTATACGCTTATATATGGCATAAAACTTAATTAAACGAAAGTTGCTTATGCTTATTTTATACGCTTATTTTTCAAACGCTTATACGCTTATATATGGCATAAAACTTAATTAAACGAAAGTTGCTTATGCTTATTTTATACGCTTATTTTTCAAACGCTTATACGCTTATTTTTCAAAACGACTTTATGTTTAAATTGTAAGCGCGCTTAGTTGCTTAAAATAAAAAGCAGCTATTTTAAACTGCTTTTCGTTTTAACGGCCACCTCTAACCGCAAGTAGGTACAAAACATTCAGTAAACTCGCTTGGAATGCGTAAACCAAGAAAAAAACGTATGAAAACCAATTCACAATCTAGGAGTGCAAAATGCAACTAAGCTACACATAAAATTTTGAACGAACACATCAAATTTTGCAGACAGAAGCTTTGCGGTGGCCGGGCCGGTTGCCTGGAACAATTTGCCCATCGGTGTTCGCGCGAACCAGCCTACCACCACCTTCAGAAAGGAACTGAAGACACTACTTTTCTCCAGAAGCCTTGGCGCCCTTGAGATGGTCCTGGACCATTAAATGGCGCCACAGGAAAGAAATCATCCATCATCATCATCATATAGTGTTACTTCTTGCCTGCGTTGTCCCCGAAGGGGTCGCATGTGGCGATTCGGGACCTATTTATTTTAACAGGTAAGGGGGCCGGCCTTACACCAACCACTACAGTTGAAGCGGGGGTTTCCCAGCTCCCGGAAGGGCTGGTTCTCATTTATTGTGAAGGTTGAGTAAACCTTGAGATCGAATCCTTGCTCTCGGCATGGAATGCAAGCATTCTACAAAATTAAGCTATCGACCTTTTTACGAACTTGATCGTCGTCGCTACAAAGCGCCAACTCTCAAGCAAGATCCAGTTGCTGTGAGGCTGGATAGGACCTTTGGTGATCGGTCATTGGTAAAGGTTTTGTGAATTTTTCAACCCAGCGAAGAGCAAATTTGAAAATATAAATGGTATATTTTTTGTGCTCCGCCGGGAATCGAGCCCACAACCTTCCCATTCAGAGTTGAAAGTGTTACCACTGAACTACGGACCGGTCGAGTGCAATAGTATATTATTATATATCGATTTACGCAATCAGTGCGAGATTTACGCAATCAGAGTCCGAAATTGCGAATGAATGGAATATCCAGAGTCATAATAAAAGAAGAGCTTGGATGAAGAAGGTTATGACTCTGGAGGAAATAAAAGAAGTATGTAAGGATAGAAAGAAATGGCGGTTGATCTGTTATGTTGGAAGCTAGGGTTTATTACAGTGAAATTGGTTTTATGTTTTAGTTTTTTTTATGTCCATGTATATATTATTATTTATTGATTTAAAAAATGTAATTTGTCATATATGTATGTTCCTTGATTTATAGGTTGGTATGCGGCTGACCACCCATACTGTAAAAAATAGTACACTTTGCCAATGTCACCGCTGTTTCAGGGAAGGACGGCAAGAGTTGCAGGGCTTATGTTCATTTGAGATTAGGTTTTTATAATGTAGGTCCACATGCAGCATGCGCGAAATTATACATGTCTGCTTGTGGGAATGCATTATAAATCTTAAATGATAAATATCCTTGCAGCTTAGATTAGATAAGATTAGATTTGATTAGTGCGAGATTTACGCAGTGTCTTATACTGGCGCAACTTTTCTCAGGTCACGTGGAAGTCTAATGTAGATTGGAAAAAACTTCAGCGTGCCTACAGAAAGTATTAAGTTTGCATTTTACTGTCGAACTATTCAATAGAGAAATCAAGAGAATAGCTTTTTTTGTGTCTCTGCCGAGCAATTTATGTTCTGAAACTTTTCTAATTCACTTTAGAAATCTTTAATGTGAACAAAGTTGAACAATTTAAGAGTCATTTGGTGCTTTGGTTCGTTTTGATTTAAGTGTTTTTTTTTCAATATTTCTATTCATTCATTTTTTTATTGTACGGCATTAGCGTTTTGCAAAATATAAAAATAAAATATCTTATACGCATGAAACAAAACTACGGTCACATTTTGATAAATGAGCGATATACCCATACTGTAAAAAATGGTTCACTTTGCCAATGTCACCCCTGTTTCAGGGAAGGTCGGCAAAAGTTGTGCGGCTTATGTTCATTTGAGGTTTGGATTTTATTTGTAAGTACACATTCAGCATTTGTAAGCGCGAACTACACTTGTTGGTTTGTGGGCATACATCTGAGAGCTTTAAATGAATATATCCTTGCAACTTAGATTATATATTATAGATAGCGATACCGCCTTCTTCATCTTATCATTCAGGGTAAGATTGAGGGGAGAAGATCTCAGGGACGCCGAAGGACATCGTGGCTGAAAAACCTGCAACAATCTGTATAATCTATAATCTAATCTAATCTAATCTAAGTTGCAAATATATGTTACATTGGAGATTTACATTACATGCATTCTCACAACCAGACACGTACAAGTTCGCGCTTGCACATGCCGCATGTGAACCTACAACATAAAAGCCAAATCTCAAATGGACATACACCCTGCAACTCTTGCCGTCCTTCCCTGAGACCGGGGTGACATTGGCAAAGTGAACCATTTTTACAGCATGGGTGGTCAGCCGCATACCAAAAGCTAAGCTGTAAAGATATCGCACGTTTAATAATAAAGAGAAATAACTCAAAAATTGAGAAAATCGAGATTTCGTAATAAAACGCAAGAACAATGCAAGAAGAATATGTAGAATGCGACAGCCGTATAATTTGGACGAATATGACCGAGATAAAACATCCGTCGCCTTTTTCATCCCATACAAGTTGTACTGGCTGTCTGAACTTTAAACGTGATTTCCCAACATTCTTATTTTTTGAGTTATTGCTCTTTATTATTAAACGTGCGATATATTACATTTAAGATTCATGTAAAATGCTTTCCCATAAGCAGACACGTATGATTTCGCTTTAACACAAGCCGCATGTGAATCTACAACATAAAAAAAGCACAATCTCAAATGAGCTTAAGCCCTGCAACTCTTGCGGACCTTCCCTGAAACAGGGGTGACGTGTCGGCCTGTGAAAATGCATATAATGTGAATCCTCAATGATACATATCTTTGCTACTTAGATTAGATTAGATTTGAAATTTTCTGCTCTTCGTCTTGAATTTTTTTAAATGAAAAATTAAAGTTGGAGTAATAAAGTAGTCATTTCTATTGAACCTTAAAACTGGATGTATTGTTTAAAATTTATAAGAAAAACGCAAAGGTTTCCGCGATCTCATCACATGACAAATGTCATAGACCTCCAGATTATTTGAAACCTTGGGAGTCTTCCAAACAGGATTCTCGAAAATAAACTTAAACCGCTGTCATTAATTATCAATAACATGCCGCATGTGGACTTACAATATAAAAACCCAAATGTCAAATGGACATACACCCTGCAACTCTTGCCGACCTACCCTGACACAGGGGTGACATTGCCAAAGTGAACCTTAATCTACAGCATGGGGGGTCAGTCGCATACCAACCTATAAGTCAAGGAACATACACAACAAATTACATTTTTTGAATCAACAATTTAAATAAGAGTTTTAGGCTTACACGGCCGGCTGATGATGCTAGAGAGATGTTTTCCGGGATCTGTTGCCGTGGTCTGTGTGAGCTGGAGCTTTTTTAGACGTTTTGCCCATTTCTACGATGGGCTTCTTCAGCGTGAAGTATGATTATGAAGATGATCTTGATGAGAACTGTGGTCATCACACCGGACGTTTCGCCCATCGTAGAAACGTCCGGAAGCTCCAGCTCCCACAGACCACGGCAACAGATCCCGGAAAACATCTCTCCAGCATCAATATAAATAAATAATCAATTGGGCAATTTCTCTAGTGCCGTACTGTGATCAATCACCTCAAGGGCGCTTTACACGTTGTAAAAACAGGAAAAATAATTAACATTAACTAACTTAAACTTGACGCACCAATGAGTCCATTCGTCGGGAGCTGCGTTTGGATGGCTTGACTCTGGCCAACATGTGTACACGCCGTATTCTTCAGTTCTTCGGACACGTTGTCCGTGGCAATGAGGATAGCCTGGAACGACTGGTTGTGATCGGTAACTTGGAGGGGAAGAGAGGAAGAGATAGATCCCCCACACGATGGACCGATCAAGTGAAGACAGCAGCAGGCACCTCGGTAGTTGGAGCGTTGCGGGCAGCGCAGTCGAGGGAGAGCTGGAGAAGATTGGTTGCTTCCACAAGGGTCACAACCCTCAGTTATGAGGAATAGGATTAAGAAGAAGAAGAAGAACTTAAACTTACAATGTAAAGTTAAAAAAAAACTATTGAAAACGCAAAGATTTCCTCGATCTCATCACTTCAAACAGCATTCAACGCGGCAAGTGAAAGCCCTCACATTTCTCTGGATTACTAGCCCCCTCAGTACACGCCGAGAGTCAGAGGCCTCCCTTTTAATTAGTATTCATCCGGTCTCCTCCGAGTCGCACGTAGACTGAGAATAGTCCCCCGGGGTCTATTCATAGATAGGCAAGACAGTTGCGGCTAGAGGCAGGCCACTAACCAGATTGCTAGCGAGCTTATACGTCTTACAAGTGTCGTCATCTTTGATATGACAATCCGAAAGGGTATTAACTTTATGACTTTGTAATTTAATGTCTATATCCACCCCAAGCTCTATTCAGCCAATGTTATGTTTAAATTGAAGAAAGTACGTCAGGTTGTACTACTTAAGATACTCACATCCGGTTAGCTCTCAGGGCGTTGGAATTCTTTTCTAGTGATATGGCTTATCTTATTTTGGGAAAGATTGCATACAACAGCACTATTTGACATAAACAAAACAGGGTTTTTAAGCTAAACATGGGAAAAAAGAAAATGGCTAGATCTGCACTTTAACAGTAAAAAGTACTTCTACAAATAACTGTTCCATTGGCTGGAGTCTCACTATAATTATGGCGACTAAGCGAACATAAAGAAAGCTCGGGAGGCAATGATTACAGCTCAGGGCTTCGTCCATGAGGCTAACGTCTCTACGGGTAAAATCTCAGGGTAGAAGCTCCACTGCACCAGGCTCAGGTTCACAAGGCACATCTACTTTTGGTCACATCTCGTTCAAGACTGCGCACTGTGTCCAAGCTCAAGCAGCTTCGGGAAAACTCGGTTGTGCCGAAAGAACACGACTGTTTCCGCAGTCCTTCTGCTAACGACCGCGCCAACTTTACTTGAGTCATCACGCACAAACATTCACGGCAACTGAATAAGAGTTGTAG
Organism: Agapetus fuscipes; assembly: GCA_951799405.1. Classification (NCBI taxonomy): domain Eukaryota; kingdom Metazoa; phylum Arthropoda; class Insecta; order Trichoptera; family Glossosomatidae; genus Agapetus; species Agapetus fuscipes. The sequence continues at coordinate 1,019,019 of OX637352.1, read as the reverse complement.
GCTTACACGGCCGGCTGATGCTGTAGTGATGTTTTCACTCCAAAACTCTCCACTTTCAAAACATCACTCCAGCATTCACGGCAACTTTTTTTAATTTTAATTTTATTCCTCTTCTTCTTTCACTTGTTACAGATCTAGTATCTGTTTATTGTGGAACTCCCTCCTGTGATGCAGAAGACCAGCTGTTCTTCCATCTTTTGGGAGGGTGGCCTAGTAGACGCTGGCCGTCCGGTATCTCCTGTGCCACGATTCGGGCTATCCTTCCTTCGTTCTGCGGTCTACATGGTCGCTCCAGAACCGCCTCCTCTTCCTGATCCATCTGACGATGTCTTCAGTGTCGCACATGCTTCTGATTACTGAGTTCCTGAATTGATCTCTAATTCTCTCAAATTTTTATTCGTATTACGCAACGCAACGCAACGCAACTAAGCTACACATATAGTGTAACTTCTTGCCGCGTTATCCCCGAAGGGGTCGCATGTGGCGAGTTGAACCTATTTATTTTTACAGGTAAGGGGGCCGGCCTTACGCCAACCACTTCAGTTGAAGTGGGAATTTCCCAGCTCCCGAGGGGGCTGGTACTCATTTCTTGTAAAGGCTGAGTAAACCTCGCCGGTATTTATATAATGGGGTTTTAAATACACACCGAAATTGGAAATCATTTCTGAGACCCTCCTCGGTGGGATTCGAACCCGAGCTCACGGGGTAGAATGCAAGCACTCTACCAACTGAGCTATCGACCGGACTTACTTACTATTTTTGTAATAACATAACAGCCACTCGGGGAAATATTTGGCATATTAATCAAATTAACAAAGTTCCAATTCACTTTTAACGCCTACAAGGCATCATCAGGACAATCAAAATGCCCTGTAGGCGAAAGTGCTAGACAGAAATAAAGTTGTTAAAAGTGAATTGGAACTTTGTTAATTTGATTAATATACAATGGAATTTCACTGTGTAAACCACCAAACCCTTACAAATATTAAATATTTGGCATGTTGTTTATAGATTTCGAAAATTTCACTGTTGATAACAATACAGTTGTCTGTCTGTAGCCGTTGCCTAGCACACCTCGCGACAATCGAACCAACAGACGATTGCAGATTCAGCCTCTCTGGTTTATTATCATTGCTCCTTGAGCCTACCTCCACAGTGAATTGCTAAAGATGCCACGAATAGTTATTGATGCGAATAGTCGAATACCGATTTCAATCACCAATAGTCGTCGAATAGCTCGCCATTAATATTCGGGACACAAAATTAATAAAAACATGTATTTGTCAGACGAATATCAGGCTTATGTTTAATGAACGCATGTAAGTTTGCGCATACACATACTGTATGTGTAGGTGCTTACAAACCTCGCGTGTCTATTAACCTTGCAATTCCTGCCGCCTTTCTCTGAAAGCAGGGCGGCATTGGAAACAGTGAATCAAGTTTTTACAGCATAGCGATGAGCTTTTTACCTACTTATTAGTCAAGGAACGAACAAAGACATTGAAAAGTGAACTATGAGCTGTCAGGAAAAAAAATCTAAGCTTTCATTTGGTTTTTTGGCTGAACAAACCTTACCGGTATTTTATTTTGGGCTTGAAATAAACACCGAAACGGGAAATCACTCCTGACACATTCGGTGCGATTCGAATCCGAGCTCTCGGCATGAAATGCAAGCACTCTATTGATTGGACCTATAATCTATAATAATCTATAATCTAAGTTGCAAGGATATATTCATTCAAAGCTCTCAGATGTATGCCCACAAACAAACACTTGTAGTTCGCGCTTACAAATGCTGATTGTGTACTTACAAATAAAATCCAAACTCAAATGAACATAAGCCCTGCAACTCTTGCCGACATTCCCTGAAACAGGGGTGACAGTGGCAAAGTGAAGCATTTTTTACAGTATGGGTGGTCAGCCTCATACCAACCTATAAGTAAAGGAATACCTCATTCCGGTAAAGACCGGTATTTGATGAATAGCAAAACAAATATCCAAGAATCCCAAATAATTGCGAGTATTCGCGACATCTCTGCAATAAACCACTCCACTTAGTTCAAGACTTTTAATTAGAAGCCCCCACTTTACTAAACTACTAACTCCGAAAGAAAGTGTGTATTAAATTCAACTTGTGCCAAATTAATTCGCGCTTAAATTTCGCGAAGCAATCGGAATAATAAAGTCGGGAACAAATTTAAGTCTGGACAAACTATGTGACGGTAGCTGTGCAAACATTCCGCTGAATACCGGTCCGTAGTTTCGTGGTTATGCTTTGGACTAGTAAATGGAAGGTTGTGGGTTTGAATCTCGGTGAAGCGCAAATAAATACCATCTGTATTTTCAAATCTGCTCTTCGCTGGGTTGAAAAATTCGTATGGCTTTATTAAAGACCGGTTACCAAAGATCACAGTTTTCATCAAGTTCATCTTTATTACTACAATTTCACGCTCAAGAAGCCAATTGTAGACATGTGCAAAACGTCTGAAAGCTCAAGCTCCCGTAGATCACAGCAAAAGATTCCGGAAAAAAACTCTCCAGTAAAATAAGATATATTTAGACAATTATATTAATTTTTAAAACTGAACAAATTTCAAAAACTTATTGAGTTCATCCTCAGTCGTCGTGCAGAGAGGATGTTCTCCTGAAGACGTCGGCTACGTCGCTGACGAAACGTCGAGAATGATTTAAGTTCTCTTTTAACGGTTCGTTAAATATCCGATTTAAATTAGTTTTTGAAATTTATCCAGTTTTAAAAATTAATATAATTGTCAAAATGTCAAACGACCGTAATTCTAACTTAAAGATATATTTAGCCAACGTCGATTTTGACTTTTTTCCTTCGATGATTTAAAAGTTCACCTTTAACTATGTACATATCTCTGCGTTGACCCTTTCCATGACTTTGACCTTTGTTTTTCCATTGTTTCAGAGTGTTTTTATAACCGTCTCTGCTTTTTCCCTTTTCTTGTTGACCCTGACATTTGTTTCTCCATTTTTTCCAAATGGATCCATGACAGTCTCAACACTGACCTCTTATTTTCAAACTGTTCCAGAGCGTCTTCGTGCTGACCCTGACCTTCATTTGCGTGAACGCCTCTGCACTGACCCTTTTCTCAACACTGACCTCTTATTTTCCCACTGTTGTAGAGCGTCTCCGTGCTGACCCTGACCTTCATCTCCGTAAACGCCTCTTCACTGACCCTTTTCTCAACACTGACCTCTTATTTTCCAACTGTTCCAGAGCGTCTCCGTGCTGACCCTGACCTTCATCTCCGTAAACGCCTCTTCACTGACCCTTTTCTCAACACTGACCTCTTATTTTCCAACTCTTCCAGAGCGTCTCTGTGCTGACCCTGACCTTCATCTCCGTAAACGCCTCTTCACTGACCCTTTTCTCAACACTGACCTCTTATTTTTCAACTCTTCCAGAGCGTCTCTGTGCTGACCCTGACCTTCATCTGCGTGAACGCCTCTTCACTGACCCTTTTCTCAACACTGACCTCTTATTTTCCAACTGTTCCAGAGCGTCTCCGTGCTGACCCTGACCTTCATCTCCGTAAACGCCTTTGCACTGACCCTTGTCTCAACTCTGACCCTTTTCTCAACACTGACCTATTATTCTCTTTCTGTTGCAGAGCGTCTCCGTGAGCGTCTCCGTGCTGACCCTGACCTTCATCTCCGTGGACCGCTGGTACGCCATCTGCTTCCCGCTCAAGTTCAAGTCCACCACCAGCAGGGCCAAGACCGCCATCATCGTCATCTGGCTCATCTCGCTGGTCTTCAGTAAGTCAACCGCCTTCTTATCGGTGACTAAGCCACGCATAATAATAATATTAGAATGATTTATTTTGTGAGCGCTGTTTTTGTGTGTATCACACCTCAAGAACCCGCTGCATGCTTGGTCGTCGCTGTAGAAAGCGCCAATCCTCAAGCAAGACCCAGTTGTTGTAAGGTTGGATGGACCTTTCAGTGACCGGTCTTTGGTACAAAGGTTTATGAGTTTTTCAACCCCAGCGAAGAGCACATTTGGAAATATAAAGGGTATATTTTTTGTGCTCTGCCGGGATTCGAAACCACAACCTTCCATTTACGAGTCCAAAGTTTTGCCACTGAACTACGGATCGGACATCGAAACGGGAAATGATTTCCGACACCCTCGGTGGGGATCAAACACTCACTCATGGCATGGAATGCAAGTGAGCTATCGACCTGACTTTGGACGAGCTTCGTCGTCACTATAAAAACGTCAATTCTCAAGCAAGACCCTTTTGTTATAAGGATGGATGAACCTTTCGTGGAAAACCCCAAAAAGGTATTTTCATATAAAATTGAAATCCTTAAAAAAATATGTCTCGGATTACGCTGAGACAATACTAAATATGAAATTTTATTACGTATGTGATTTCCATGGAAGGGCTGGTCACAGAGAGGCAGGCTTCTATCTTTTCTGCCTTCTATCTTTTTTTGATATTCTCGGTTCACGGGAGCAGAAAGGAAAGGAGAGCGCTGAGAATAAACAAGAGGATATTGCTTTCTACTCGCTGAACGAGACGGGCATCATGTGGGGAAAATTATATTTACTTGTGCCAATTTATACGACAATAAAAAAAGTATTCAGGCTCTTGTAAAACGCACTTTATATGATTTTTAAATGTTAATATAATATCTTTGCAACTTAGATTATAGGTAGATAATACTTGAGAACTGCTTTTGTGGTCTAACGGTTAGAGCGACAGACTCGCAATCGGAAGATAATGGGTTCGATTCACAAAGAACGAAAAACAAGTTTTCCAGCCTGCATTAATTACAAGTAGGTATTCTATAAAAATCTATAATCTAAGTTGCAAAGATATATTAACATTTAAAACTCATATCAAATGCATGCCCACAAGCAAACACAAAACACGAGAGTCGAGAGGCAGAAGGCTCTAACGTGCACACAGCACTGCATTTACGGAAGTGGCTTTTCATCACAGCAGCGCCTGAAGTCGAGACACAGCTTCCTTAGTTCCGTGCAGCCCTTGTCTTTGGATCCAGTGGCGGAGAGATTACAAATGTGGAAAGAGGAATGCCCGGAGAGCTTTGTGAAGCCTTCAGAGAGCCTACCTCCAGGAAAGAACCTCGAGTGGCCCGTATGGAGATCCATGAACAGATTGAGGACCAATGTTGGAAGAGCCCGGGCCAACGTGCTGACCTGGGGATTTCTGGGACGGGAGGACTCTACACTATGTGAGTGTGGAGCTCAGCAAACTATGGAGCACCTGCGGTGTTGTCCCTCCTGTCCGACAAGCTGCTCCATGGATGATCTCTTTGCGGGAAACCAAAGAGCTGTAGACATTGCTCGTTACTGGACCAATACGGTGTGAAGCTGACACGAAGAAAAAGCAAACACGTGTAGTTAAAAAAAGTAATTAAAAGTAAATGCTGAATGTGTGCTTACAAATAAAATCCAAACCTCAAATGAACATAAACCCTACAACTTTTGCCGACCTTCCCTGACTCAGGGGTGACGTTGGCAAAGTGAACCATTTTTTACAGTATGGGTGGTCAGCCTCATACCAACCTATAAGTCAGTCAATATCCCTGTGCAAGATTATAGATGATATTGTTATGTTTTTGCCATGTCCGGTCGATAGCTCAGTTGGTAGAGTGCTTGCATTCCATGCCGTGAGCTCGGGTTCGAATCCCACCGAGACGACGGTGTCAGCAATTATTTCCCGTTTCGGTGTTTATTTCAAACCCCAAATAAAATACCGACAAGTTTTATCAGCCTTCACAAGAAATGGGTATCAGTCCCCTCGAGAGCTGGGAAACCTCCACTTCAACAGAAGTAGTTGCCGTAAGGCCGGCCCCACACTTGTACAAATAAATAGGTTCCACTCGGCACATACGAAGCCCTTCGGGGACAACGCGGCAAGAAGTTACACTAGAGGTTCGTGTAGCTTAATTGCGTTGCGAATGAACATAAGCCCTGCAACTCTACCGGCCTTCCTTGAAACAGAAGTGGCAAAAGTGAACCAAGTTTTTGCAGTATGGCCGGTCACCGTCATACCAACTCTTGAGTCAAGGAACATTATAATCTAAATTGCAAAGATATATTAACATTCAACATTCATATTAAATGTATGCCCACAAACAGACACGTGCAAGATCGCACTCATAAATGCTGAATTTGTGCTTACAAATTAAAATCCAAACCTCAAATGAGCATAAACCCGAAACTTTGCCGACTTTCGTAAAACAAGGGTGGCATTGGCAAAGTGAACCACTTTTTCACAGTATGGGTGGTCAGCGTCATACCAACCTATAAGTCAGTACGCGCTTACAAATGCTGAATTTGTGCTTACTAATTAAAATCCAAGCCTCAAATGAGCATAAACCCCAAACTTTGTTGACCTTCCATAACACAGGGGTGGCATTGGCAAAGTGAACCATTTTTTACAGTATGGGTGGTCAGCCATGATACCAACCTATAAGTCAAGGAACACGATTTTCTTAATTTGGATTCCTCCCTTGTACGATCAGTTTTCATGTAATTGCTCCCTATTACATTCACCCCCATCCTTCTTTCATCTTTCATCTCCTCACTTTCATTCACCACCATCCCACCCTCACTTTCATTCACTCATTCACAGCCGCCTTGTAATTACAACTGCCAGCGCACAATTACCCAATTATACTCTGTGGAACACGCACTGTCTTTGTTATGTTAGTTTTTTTGGTATTTGTCGCTCCCTGAAGGAAAGAGTATGAAAGGCTCGCACAAACATGGCACAAGAAAAAAAATAAAAAATATATTTAAAAAAATAGTTTTTTGGTTGTTATTGTTGTATTTTTAGGGTTCAAAAGTCTTTAAATTAACAAAACTGGTCTTCTTTCATGTATATTTATTTTACACTTAGATTTATTTAACATTTTTTTTTTTTTAACAATTCACATTTATGGTTTAGCACTTTACATTTACTTCACGGTGGGTCTTCACTTACAATGTCTTTCTTGTTCACAAGCAGAGTGACGTATATCAACCGACTCACCTGCAGGCGACTTGCGCCTTATGTACTCCTTAAGACAGTAGTTGCTAGAAGTCAATTTGCTGGAACCTTCTCGAACGCTCCAAAAGCTTCGAGTACATAATCTAATCTAATCTAAGTTGCAAATATATGTTACATTGGAGATTCACATTACATGCATTCTCACAACCAGACACGTACAAGTTCGCGCTTGTTCATGCCTCATGTGAACCTACAACACAAAAATCAAATCTCAAATGGGAATACACCCTGCAACTCTTGCCGTCCTTCCCTGTAACAGGGGTGACATTGGCAAAGTGAACCATTTTTACAGCATGGGGGGTCAGCCGCATGGTAAAAACGCACAGACACACAATCACACATTCGTAACAATGAAAAAAAAACAAAAATTAAGAATGCATTTTGTTGTCTTCCAGATTCTCCGGAGTTCATCGTCCTGCAGACAGAGAGGAGCTCCAGGATCCGCTTCGGCCTGGACTACTTCACCCAGTGCACTCCCACCTGGTCCTTGGACAGTGACCTCAAGTGGCACATCATCAAGGCCGTGTTCCTGTACACGTGAGTGACGTCATTGTGCTTATTTTTAGCCGTGTCATGACAAAATATCCATTGACAAAATGTCCACCTACATTTTTTTTAATATGATGTATGATTTATACCTATCTTTTTCGGTGGACATTTGGTCGGCTGGAAATTCTGCCGGTGGACATTATGTCCGTGGTGATTTTGTTGATGGACATTTTGCCGACGAACATTATGTTAGTGGACATCTTATCGGTAAACATTTTGTTGGTAAACATTTTGTCGGTGGATATGTTGTAGGGTGGACATTATGACGATGGACTTTTTGTCGGTGAACATTTTGTCGGTGGACATTTTGTCGGTGGACATTTTGTCGCGAAGACATTCTGTCGGTGGGCATTATGTCCGTGGATATTTTGTCGCGTGGACATTTTGTCGGTGGACATTTTGTAGGGTGGACATTATGTTGGTGGACATTCTATAGGGTGGACATTATGTCGGTGGACGTTTTGTCACGTAGACATTTGTCGCGTGGACATTTTGTCGCGTGGACATTTTGTCGATGGAGATTTTGTCGGTGAACATTTTGTCGATGGACATTTTATTGCGTGGAAATTATGGCGGTGGACATTTTGTCAGTAGACATTTGGTCGCGTAGACATTTTGTTGATGGAGATAATTATTGTCGGTGGACATTATGTCGGGGACACCGAGAATCGAACTCAACAATCCTTCAGAAAAACAAACCGAAGCTCTTACCATAAGACTACAGACCGGTTATAATATATTAACGGAGACTTGCGGTACTATTCGCAGACAGAAAATCCGTGGCTCAACCGCAATCTCACGAGGATTTCCATAAAAAACATAATTAATGGATAAGCTATAGATCAAATGTGTTATGAAATGAAAAATCAATAAAACATTCATTCTTAATCATGACACTTAAAAATCGATACCTTAAAGGTAAAACTAAATAAGTGACATATTAAGCTAACATGGGTTTCTCAGATAAATGCACCATATTCCCTACTTTCTACGAGAGAAAACACTAAAGAAGTGTGAAATCCTGTAGTTTAAAAGTTGTTCATGAGCACTTCCTTATAATTAGTTCACTCACTATGAGAAGTTACACACAATAAAATGTTTTATTCACGATTTCTCAAATCAGTGAATCAGCACATATTCAGTTTTACCGTTAAGGTGGCGAAATGTTTACATCCCATACTAATAAAATTAGGATGATTTATTTGGTGAGCGCTATTTTTGTGTGAATCACACCTCAAGAGCCTTCTAATCCCACGCCATACCATAGTTTTACATCCATTATGGCATCAAAATTGTCGGTGTTATGGCCGAGGGGGCCAAGTGGGCTGATCCTTCTAGCGTGTTTGGAATAGAACAACGTTGGTTCGATCCCCGCCTGGGTCATTTGACCATAACTTTGACCCTGGCTCAACAGATGTTATAAGGTAATTATTAATTAAAAATTCATTACAATAAACGATAATGAACTTGATGATATTTTGAAAAATGTAATTTGTTGTGTGTGTTCCTTGACTTGTAGGTTGGTATGCAGCTGACCACCCATGCTGTAGAAAATTGTTCACTTTGCCAATGTCACCCCTGTTTCAGGGAAGGTCGGCAGGAATTGCAGGGTGTATGTTCATTTGAGATTCGGTTTTTTTTATTGTAGGACTAAATGCGGCATGTTTAAGAGCAAACTTAAACATGTCTGTTTTGTGAAAATGCAAATAATGTGTATCTTTAATGTTACTTATATTTCGCAACTTAGATTAAATTAGATATTAATACCTGTTTCTGGCTAGGCATAATAAGTTGGTGAATTGCATTCCTCTTCACAAATCTTCCTCTCACAAAAAATAAAAAAGATTCAACCGTTTCCACCATGATTTCCTTTCAATCAATCCCATGTAGCAGGGTCACAGAAAACCATGAGAGGTCTATATACCAACTCTGCAGTAGTGAGCAAACCATCAATCCATGAGACCGCGACAGCTCGGTATTTGTAATTTACAATCCGCTCTCCATACTACGTGACCAGCAATAGTATCGGGAGTAAATAATATATACCTCTTCATTCATTATGCTACCCTGGAACCCGGATACATTTATCTATAATCTGAGTTGCAGAAAACATGCAAAGTCTTGCAATACTCGTGAAAAAAATACCTCTTCTTTCATTATATTATCCTGGCACCTGGATTCTTTCATCTATAATCTCAGTTGCATAGATTTTGCAATATAACTCGTCTTTCATACTACGTGACCTGTACCCTTAGTACGAGTTGCAAAACTTGAGAAAAGTAAAGTTTACGGAAAAATTAAAGCGTGATTTCTCCCAAAATTTGCCGTTTTTGTTTCTTACACTTTGTGGTCTTAGCAAAAGAGTTACAGTGATGAAGAAAATCAAGTTCAAACAAACAAAAACGGCAGATATTGGGGGAAATCACTCTTTAATAATTGCCGTAAACTTTACATTACTCAAGTTTTGCAACTCGTACTAAGGGTACTGAAATACTATCGGTAGGAAATAAACCTCTTCTTCCATCTTGTTACCCTGGTACCCGGATACTTTTATCTATAATCTGAGTTGCAGAAAACATGCTATCCAAATACTACGTGACTTGCAATACTAGTGAAAAAAATACCTCTTCTATCATGATGCTATCCCGATACGTAAAAAAAAAACTACTTCTTGCCGCGCTATCCCCGAATGGTTTTCGCGTGTGGCGAGTGGAGCCTATTTTTTCAACAGGTAAGGGGGCCGTCCTTATACCGGCCACTTCAGTTTAAGTGGAAATTTCTCAGCTCCCGAGCGGGCTGGTACTCATCTCTTTTGAAGGCTGAGTAAACCTTGCCGGTATTTTATTTTGGGGTTTGAAAGAAACATCGAAACGGGAAATCATTTCTGACTCCCCCGATGGGATTCGAACCTTAGCTCTCAATAAATACCGGCAAGGATTTCTTAGACTTATAGGTTAGTATGACGTTGACCACCCATACTGTCAAAAAACTTTTCACTTTACCAATGTCACACCTATTTCAGGGACGGTCCGCAAAATTTGCAGGGCTTATGTTCATTTGAGGTTTGGTTTTAATTTCCAAGTACACATTCAGCATTTGTAAGCGCGAACTTACACGTGTCTGTTTGCGGGCATGCCTTTATTCGATATGAGTTTTTTTTTAATGTTAACACATCTTTGCAACTTAGATTATAGATAATAGGTTGCTAATAAACGAAATTCCATACAAATTTTCTATTCTCCATTCTAAGAAAGTGTAAATAAATTGCGTAGACATTTAAAATAAGGATTCTCTATTTACATTGTTAAATTAGACTTAAATTTATTTTTTCCAAATATTTTTACCTGTTCAGTTAAAAGAAAATAGATATCAAAAATAATGCAAATAAAAAACAAAGATTTAAAATATTTACTCCGAAAATACACTCATTTATAGACATTGTGATAAAAAACAAATTGAAATTTCCAAAAAAAAAACCGCTGAAAATCTCTTAATTAATATTTTCGTATTAACGTCGTCAAAAAATACTCACAGTCTCCCCTTTTTTTAACGGCAGCCAATTCGTTTTGTAATTTAAAAATCAAATTAATTTTCTCCTAAAACCCGGTAAAGTGAAAAACCTTCACGCTCTTTGTGAAAAATTAAAAATCAACCGATTTGTGGAACAAAAATAAACTCAATCATTTTTTCACTCATTCCCTGCGTATCACGACAAAATGTCCACCGACAGAATGTCTATTGTACTGTACTGTACTGTATCCTGCCGCCGTTCCACTAGGGGTGGCCGGTACCTCCGCAGATGCGCCTCCACTTTTTTCTGTCCTTACAAACCACTTTCATTTCCTCAATATTCATCACCTTTTTCATACATACTCTTCTCTTATTTTCACTCTGCAGGTTCCATTCTTTCGCAATCTCACCTATTTGGTCTAACCATTCTTTCCTCGGCCTTCCCCTTCCGCGCTTTCCTCTGACATTTCCTTTGTACACTTTCTTCGTTAGTCGTTCATCATCCATTCTTTCGAGATGTCCGAACCATCTCATCGTACTTTTTTGTACTTTCATTCTCATATTCTCTTTTATACCACACTCGTTCATCACCCAATCATTACGTACTATAATGTATCTATAATCTAAGCTGCAAAGATATGTTAACATTTAAGGCTAATACTAAATGTATTCCAAAAGACAAATGTACATAGGTTCGCGCCTACACATTCTGCGTGTATACATATAAATAAATAAATAAAAAACCTCACGTGAACATAAACCTTGCAACTCCTGCCGCTTTTCCCTGAAATCGGGGTGGCAAATGTGAAAACGTATTAAAAATACATCGGTGAACATCTCGTCGGTGGACATCTTGTCGGTGTATATTATGTTGGTTGCTGTAAGGCTGGATAGACCTTTGGTGACCGGAATTTGGTAAACGTATTCAACTCAACATAGAGCACATTTGAAAATGTATGTAAATGGTATATTTTTTGTAATTCGCAGGGATTCAAACCCACATCCTCTCATTTACGATTCCGATGCGTTACTTAGTAACTGAAACTGATTAACGCACTTTTTACTTATAAATTGATTTGTTCCGTACAAGTTTTTGCTATATTGTTTTCAAATATTTTTTTAATACCTTGGTCGTATTATTAATCTAATCTAATCTAATCTAATCTAAGCTGCAAAGATATATATCATTTAAGATTTAAATTAAATGCATTCCCACAAGCAGATATGTATAATTTCGCGCTAACACATGCCGCATGTGGACCTACAATATAAAAACCCAATCTCAAATGAACATAAGCCTTGCAACTCTTGCCGTCCTTCCCTGAAACAGGGGTGACATTGGCAAAGTGAACCAATTTTTTACAGTATGAATGGTCAGCCGCATAACAACCTATAAGTCAAGGAACATACATGACAAATTACATTTTTTAAAATCAATAAATAACAAATATACATGGACATAAAAAACTAAATCATAAAACCAATTTTACTTTACCAAACCCCAGCCGCCAACATCACAGATCAACCGCCATTTCTAAATAATAATAAAATTAAAAAAAAATACAATACCGTGAGTTAGTTTCATCTCCAACAAATGGCATTCTAATCTAATCTAATCTAATCTAATCTAAGCTGAAAAGATATATATCATTTAAGTTTTATATTAAATGCATTCCCACAAGCAGATATGTATAATTTCGCGCTAACACATGCCGCATGTGGACCTACAATATAAAAACCCAATCTCAAATGAACATAAGCCTTGCAACTCTTGCCGTCCTTCCCTGAAACAGAGGTGACATTGGCAAAGTGAACCAATTTTTACATTATGGGTGGTCAGCCGCATAACAACCTATAAGTCAAGGAACATACATGACAAATTACATTTTTTAAAAACAATAAATCACAATATATACATGGACATAAAAACTAAATCATAAAACCGCTTTAAAAACTCAAATGCGTTAACCACTCAGTAACGAAACGTCAAGAATAAAAGTCCTCGCGAGCGGCGTTCAATAAATATTTGATTTTCATTATTTCTCTCTCGATAGCAGAAATCTGCGAGTTGTATACACTTAAACATTATCGAAAGCACTCAACATGAAAGGGGTTCTACAAAATGGCATTCGCAGGCTGTTGATTTTCAATATAAAAGTGTAGATGGCGTTTAGAAATCAATTTATATTTCTCATCCTACCCTTCCGAATTGTGAATTTCCAACTTGCAATTTTTTTAAGAGTGCTTTTTACCTTAAATCTTTGCAGGGGTCAAAGTAATCATTATTTCGTCACCTGACGATGCAAACGGACTGTTTGCTAAGGGGCCGTCCATAAATTACGTCATCGATTTTGGCCGATTTTGACCCCCCCCCCTTACAATCATCCTATAGTCATTATCTAATGACCCCCCTCCCCCTCTTGCTGTAATAATGGATGAGCTTAATAATTAATAATGTTATATTACTTACATAATATTTTGTAGAAATTGGTATTTACAAGAACGACGCCACTTTTGGTACTCGTGTGGTACTCGTACATCATTTGTCATCATCCGCAGACCAGACTCCCCCCCCATAATGCGAATGACGTAAATATGGATCGCCCCTAAGCCGATCGTGGAATTGAATATCGACGGTTAAAAGGAAGTCTGCCGTTTTTGTTTCTTACACTTTATGGTCTTTGCAAAAGAGTTACAGTACTAAAAAAAAAATTAAGCGTTTTTACTAACTTTTTATCTAAATTATAAAAAGTAAATCAATCATATAACTTTAAAATTATCACCATAAAAAAGTATTTAAAAAACACGTTTTTTTCATATTTGTATACTTGTTCTCGTATTTTGGAAATACTTTATTCTTTATTATAGAATTATACTGTTATGTAAATAACAAATACATATAAATGTTAAATAGGTAGGTGTATTAGTTATAGCTGATGAGAGGTGGAGTAATTATTATAAGTACCTAGGGTAAAGAGGTATTCAAATTTATAAGTTTATTAAGTATTCAAGTTCTGGAAGGTTCCAGCAAAATTGGCTTCTAGTAACTACTGTCTTTGGGAGTTTAAAGGGCTACAAGCGGCTTGCAAGAGTCAGTCTTGATACGACGCTCTGCTTTTGAACAAGAAAGACAGTATCAGTGAAAGTGAACCAACGGTGAAATAAATGTGAATTGTTAAAAATAAATATAAATTGTTAAATAAATCTAAGTGTTAAATAAATATCCTGTGAAGAAGACCAGTTTCTTAAATTTAAAGACTATTTGAACCCTAAAAACACAACAATACATTGTTTATCATCTTATAGGCCTTTTTTTTAATTTTAAAAACAGCTTTTGAATGAATACGGTAAAACTTTTTTCAATAAATTTAATTAACTTAGGTTGGTATGCGGCTGACCACCCATGCTGTAGAGAATGGTTCACTTTGCCAACGTCACCCCTGTTTCAGGAAAGGACGGCGAGAGTTGCAGGGTGTATGTCCATTTGAGATTTGGTTTTTATATTGTAGGTTCACATGCGGCATGCGCAAGCGCGAGCTTGTACGTGTCTGCTTGTGAGAATGCATATAATGTGAATTCCAAATGTTACATATATATTTGCAACTTAGATTAGATATTTAGTTTCACGATAACCTGAGGATGCAGGCGCGTCAAAAAGTTACACTATGTGTGTGGCTTAGTTGCCTTTTTTTTTTAAAGAAAATCTCATCTGTTCTCACCTAATTTGTCAGGAGATGGATATCAATTTTTTATTATGAAAATACTGGATTTAAAGTGAATGGTTTTGAGCCGGTAATATAAAAGATATCACTCATTAAAATAAGGCAGTTCCTTGACTTATTGGTTGGTATAAAGCTGACCATCCATACTGTAAAAAATACTTAGCCAATTTCACCCCTTTTTTAGGGAAGTTCAGCAAAAATTGCATGGCTTATGATCATTTGAGGTTTGGATTTTGATTTGTAAATACACATTCAGCATTTGCAAGCCTAAAGCTACGCGTGAATTTTAAATATCAATATATCTTTGCAACTTATATTATAGATTAAAAAAACATGGTTACGATTCTTAAACCTATTTTATTGTCTGGCCAGAAACATGTATTAACATCATTATTTTTTTTTTTATTATTTATATTGTGTTATCTATCCGGTCGATAGCTCAGTTGGTAGAGTGCTTGCTTTTCAATCCTAACCGAGGGTGTCAAAAATTATTTCTCTTTTCGGTGTTTATTTAAAAACCTTAAATAAAATACCGGCAAGGCTTACTCAGTCTTTACAATGTTTACTCGGAAGCTGGGTTACTTCCTGATGATGATGATGATGAGTTGATGATTTCTTTATAGCGCCGTTTCGTGATGTAGTCACTCCGAGGGCGCTTCCTTCCTTCAACTGAAGTGGTTGGCGTAAGGCCGGACCCCTTACCTTCGGGGAGAACGCGCCAAGAAGTAAAACTATATGTGTAGCTTATTATTTAGCACTTATTTTAAAGGTCACGGATTAAGTGAATATTATGAAACTTATTTTGCAAAGTTTGGTTCACTTTACCAATGTTACCCCTGTTTCAAAAAAGGTCGGCAAAAGTTGTAGGTGTATGTTCATTCGAGGTTTGCTTTCAATTTGTAATTAAGCCCGTGTTAACTTACACGTGTCTGTTTGTGGACATGCATTTGATATGAGTTTTGAATGTTAATAAGATATCTCTGCAACTAAGATTATAGATTATGGATTTTCCTCTACCCATCGCACGCTCCTGGTTATCGTAGGCGGTGAGAAAAATCTCGAAACTTTATTCCACAGGCGAAAGATGGCCACTTTACCAACTGGCCTTTCTTATTCCTATGGGCTTTTAAGGACCTTTTGACCCCTTCAATGGACCAATACATTATTGAAGGTGAAAACTTTCTCAAGATGTTCAAACTTCCCTACTTTAGAGGTTCATTCATGTCTTTCCTGCAGAGGAAGTAGGGAAGGAAGTCTCGTCGACTGTCGATAAGTCTTATCGTATCTATTTGTATAAAACATCGCGACGTATTTATTCATAATCTTATGTTTTGTTTTGCAGATCTATTGACTTTTTTGTTTACATATCTTTTTAAGAGTTTATGGTTTACCTGTTTATACCTGTTTGTTTTTTCTTATTTGTATTCATTGACTTATAGATTGGTATGACGCTGACCACCCATACTGCAAAAAATGGTTCACTTTGCCAATGTCACATCTGTTTCAGAGAAGGTCGGCAAACGTTACAGGGTTTATGCTCATTTGAGTTTTGGTTTTAATTTGTAAGTACCTACACATTCAGCATTTGTAAACGCGAACTACACGTGTTTGTTTGTGGGCATACATTTGAGAGCTTTAAATGAATATATCCTTGCAACTTAGATTATAGATAGATTTATAGATCGTCGTCGCTACCCAGACTCAGTTGCTGTTAGGCTAAATGGACCTTTGGTGACCGGTCATTGGTAAAGGTTTATGAATTTTTCAACCCAGCGAAGAGCATATTTGAAAAAATAAATGTTATATTTTTTGTGCTCCCCCGGGAATCGAACCCACAACCTTCGCATTCAGAGTCCGAAGTGCTACCACTGAACTACGGACAGGGTGAGAAAGGGTGTCTTAGCCAGCGATCGTATCGATCGATAGCTAGTTAATTCAGACATCGAGACATCGTTCCCCTATTGTTTGTTTGGCTTATCTACCGTTTGATTCAAAGATGTTCTTTAAATTAAATTGTCTTAAGAATCACATTCTACACAATCTGAGCTAAGAAAAAAACGTAAAACACGATAATGTGAGACTCGTTTTTAATATTTCCAAAATAAATTTTGACTCACAGTTCCAGCTTCTACAGACCACGGCAACAGATATGGGAAAACATTACTCCAGTATCTACTAATATTGCTAACTACCTACATAATACTATTGCGAATGTGTGATCATGTGTTTTATTTGTCTGTGTGAGTCTGTTAAGTCTCTAGATGTAGAATGTCTTAGCCAGTGCCAGTTTCGCTTTTGGCAGTCCTCAATATTTCGAGAATAACTCTTATTCTCGCCTATATATAGAGACCGAGAAGCTCCGCAGCGAGACTTGTACCTCAACCGTCAAGCTATATAGTTTAAGACGAATACTGATTATCTGAGTTGATAAATTGTGGATAAAACATTGTAACTGAACCGACTACGAGTGACAGTGCTCATAAAAAAAACTTCTAAATTACAGGATTTTCTCACCGTAAATAGTACTCAGGATCAATTAAAATAAATAGGGTAGGTATATATAGACTCTAGCTGTGGGATGAATCATTATTAAGTACCTAGAGGAAGGAAATATTATAAAAGTAGTATTAGTATTGGAAGCTTGTGGAATATGCTTTGATTATAATAGCTATAAAAGGCGTGAATCGTCTGCAAGGAGTTCAGTCTCAGAAATACTTTAAGCCATTACAGGCCAAGTCAGCGAAAGTCAACCATACAAGTGAACCAGTGTAAAATAAATTGTGAACTAAAATAAATTAATTTCAAATAAATCTCCGGACGTTTTAATTAAGAAGACCATCATTCTAAACTTTAAAACATTAGAACCCTAAAAACACTACAGTATTTTTGGAGGGGCAACGCGTAACCATTACCCCACAGGGAGTATATAAATATGAAAAAACAAATGGAGAAACTACACCGTATTCCTCCAAATGAGAGATATGAAAATACCTAGATCTAATGCCTAGATATTTTCTCTCAAACAAAAACCGACCTTCACTAGGTGGCTTTCAATGGTTGGACGACCTTCCCGTACCAAAAAGAAGCGATGATCAAAGGCCTGCCACTCACCCAATTGTGCTGCGTTGGTCCAAAATGATGATCGTATTCCCAGGATCCTGATGATGAGCTCTGTTCACAACTACCGTACTTGGATGTTATATGAAACAATCACATCACATATCACAATCACAAATTATAGAAATATTAAAAAAGTCAATGTGATTTTTACGGGTTAAATTTCAAATCGTTCGACACACACAAAAACATGTTTGCATTACAACGACGGTAGAACGGAAGTCAATAATGCATTGCTAATCTCACATTAATCCGCGTCAAAGAGGTTAATACTGACATCTCGCGATTTATTCGCACTTTTTTTCAGCTTGTGACAGAACCAACATGAAATTCGCTTCTTTATACTAATTAAATAAAAATAAAAACAGATGGCGCTACTAATGCGTCACCAATTTTCTCTTGTAGAAAATAGGAAAAAACGGTGCATTTATCTGAGAAACCTATATCAGTTTAATATGCCACTTAGTCAGTTTTACCTTTAAATTGTCTAAATGCAACCCTGTGAACCGTATGAGAACCGTGTCTTAAAATAAATTGTGCAAAATATTTTTATTTAATTGAACCCTGAAAATGAAAGAAGTATGCAAGGATCGAAAGAAATGGCGGTTGATCTGTAATGCTGGCGGTTAAAGCTGAGGCTTTTAAATTTAAAAAAAATATGTTTTGTAGTTTTTTAATTTTTTACTGTTTAATTGTTAAGAGTTTATTTGTTTTATATATATATTTGATTGTATTAATTGCTTGTAGGTACTCCTTGACTGATAGGTTGGTATGCGGCTGACCACCCATACTGTAAAAAATGGTTCACTTTGCCAATGTCACCCCTGTTTCAGGGAAGGACAGCAAGAGTTGCAGGGCTTATGCTTATTTGAGATTGAGTTTTTATATTGTAGGTCCACATGCGGCATGTGTTAGCGTGAAATTATACATGTCTGCTTGTGGGAATGCATTTAAAATAAATCTTAAATGATATATATATCTTTGCAGCTTAGATTAGATTATATTAGATACAGAATGAGTAGGCGCGAACCTACATGTGCCTGTTTGTGAGCGTGAATTAAATATGAGCCTTTTAAATGTTAACACATCTTTTCAGCTTAGATTATAGATTCAGTTTCACCTTCAAGGTGTCGAAATGCAAACCTGTACACTAATCGTATGTTTACCGTATCTTAAAATTAATTGTGCAAAAATTTTATTTTATAAAATCACAACCAAATCTTTAACTAGGGCCTCTTCCGTGTTGAAGTCTTCCGTTCTGCGTTCTTGGACATTGAGTATTCTGCACGCGCTTTCTTGATCCCCAAGCGGTTCCATAGATTTTAATAATGAAGTACCTCCTCTCTGTTTCTGTGCTCTTGGTAAGAACAGTATATATATATTTTATATGACAAGTAGGTACCTAAAAAGAGTTTTTTTATTTTTTTTTTAGCAACTAAGCTACACATATAGTGTAACTTCTTGCCGCGTTATCCCCGAAAGGGTCGCATGTGGCGAGTTGAACCTATTTATTTTTACAGATAAGGGGGCCGGCCTTACGCCAACCACTTTAGTTGAAGTGGAGGTTTCCCAGCTCCCGAGGAGGCTGGTACTCATTTCTTGTGAAGGTTGAGTAAACCTTGCCGGTATTTAATTTTGGGGTTTGAAATAAACACCGAAACGGGAAATCATTTCTGACACCCTCGGTGGGATTCGAACCCGAGCTTTCGGCATGGAATGCAAGCACTCTACCACCTGAGCTATCGACCGGACTAAGAATAAATGACTTTTTTTGTAATTCTAACCGTGATATTCAAAAAGCATTTGATCCATATAGCTAATCTATGGATCATCGATTTTCTGTTCTGGAAAATAAACGGTAGGCTGCGAATGAGACATGATGATGATGATGGATGATTTCTTTCTTGTGGCGCCATTTAATGGTCCAGGACCATCTCAAGGGCGCCATGGCTTCTGGAGAAAAGCAGTGTCTTCAGTTACTTTCTGAAGGTGGTGATAGGCTGGTTCGCGCGAACACCGACGGGCAAATTGTTCCAGGCAACCGGCCCGGCCACCGACAATCAAAACATTCTAGGCTTAGATTCGTCTGGAAACGAACGGAATACTTCTAGACTTAATTTAAATCGGATATTAACGAACCGTTTAGAGAGAACTTACATCATTCTCGACGTTTCGTCAGCGACGTAGCCGACGTCTTCAGGAGAACATCCTCTCTGCACGACGACTGAGGATGAACTGAAGATGATGAAACTGAAGACGTCGGCTACGTCGCTGATGAAACGTCGAGAATGATGTAAGTTCTCTCTAAACGGTTCGTTAATATCCGATTTAAATTAAGTTTTGAAATCTGTGCAGTTTTAAAAATTAATATAATTGTCAAAATGTCAAACGACCGTAATTCTAACTTAAACCTAACTAGGAATACTTCTAGCCCAGGACTGGAAGTCTCATCCCCACGGTAATTCTTCCCTACCAAATATCGGTAATATTTGTATGTAGACTAATCAGCTGTTCACTTTTGGCCATCTTGGATCTACAGGTCTTCGTACAAATATTACCGATATTCGGTAGGTCAGAACAACCGTGGGGATGAGACTTCCAGCCCAGGCATCATTAGTTTGTCAAAGCGTGGGCTCAACGGACGACCAAAATGTCTAAGAATAGCACTGTTTTTTTGTGTTTTATTTTTACATTATTAATTTAGAATGAATCTTCCCAATGTCGATACACAACCCTTAAACTTTCACTTGATAAAAAATGTACATTAAAAAAATCAACATTGATTGATTTATTAAGCTCATTAAGTACTCGATTGTTTTATAGAAATGTGGTTTGTAAGTGCTCAGAGAAGAGAAAAAAAAAACATGTTTTTTATGTTGGGAAAACGAATTGCTTGGAAATTTTCGACAAGCAGCTGTCTCTCTCTGTTCCAGCAGAAAGAAAGGAGACGGAGTGATGCTTCGACTTGATTAATTGTGGCTGGCAAATAAGATAATAGACAAAGAAATTGATTGAAATGTTTTCTTAGATTGAATTTAATATATCTATAAATAATCTAAGTTGACCGGTCCGTAGTCCAGTGGTAACACTTTGGACTCTGAATGGAAGGTTCGAATCCCGGTTCGAATCCCGGCGGAGCACAAAAAAATACAATTTATATTTTCAAATTTGGGTTGAAAAATTCATAAACCTTTACGAATGACCGGTCACCAAAGGTCCATCCAGCATTACAGCAACTGGGTCTTGCTTGAGAATTGGCGCTTTGTAGCAACGACCAAGCTCGTAAAAAAGTCCGGTCGATAGCTCAGCTGGTAGAATGCTTGCATTCTATACTGAGAGCAAGGGTTCGATCGCCACCGAGGCTGTCAGGAATAATTTCCCGTTTCGGTGTTTATTTCAAGCCCTAAATACAGGCAAGGTTTACTCAGCCTTCACAAGAAATGAGAACCAGCCCCCTCGGGAGCTGAAAACCCCCACTACAACTGAAGTGGTTGCCCAAGTAACCTTTTAGGTTTTAAAAAGGTTACAAATAGGTTAAAAAAGGTTCTGGGACCTTTTTGTAACCTTTTTAAAACCTAAAAGGTTACTTGGGTGGTGTGAGGCCGTATGGAGGCTATCAGCATTTGTAAGCGCGAACTATCACGTGTCTGTTTGTGGGCATGCATTTGATATGAGTTTTGAATGTTAATATATCTTTGCAACTTAGTTTATAGATAATCACAATAAAAATAAAACACTGAAAAAATTACATTCGACCGAGTTGTCTATAACGTAAATGTCGCGTAGACAAACTGACATGTGACTGATTTGTCCATGAACGAGCTGTCTGTGGACGAGTTGTCTATCATTATACGAAATTACTTACTTTGTGTAAAGGGTGTTTACAATTTCACGGCAGCGTTTCCATCACGTAGAAATTAATTCGTAAAACTGCTAACAAATTTCAATCACCCTGTGCCGCCTAAACAAACACAGGATGGTCAAAATATTTCAGAGGCTTACCCACCTGCTCGCCATAATGCTGCGAGTGTTTGATGAACCGGAAATTTGTAAACACCGGGTAGAATTTTCAAAACACCAAACAGAGGCTTAAAAAATAAATATTTCACTTTTTTTATCAGTTGGTAGAGTGCTTGCATTTCATGCCGGGAGCTCGGGCTCGAATCCCGCCGAGGGTGTCAGAAATGATTTCCCGTCTCGGTGTTTATTTCAAACCCAAAATAAAATACGGGCAAGGCTTACTCAGCCTTCACAAGAAATGAGACCAGCCCCTGCGAGAGCTGGGAAATCCCCACTTCAACTGAAGTGATAAGAGTAAGGCCGGACCTCTTACCTGTAAAAATAAATAGATTTCACTCGCAACATATGACCTATAATCCATAATCTATAATTTAAGTTACAAAAATATATTACATTTATGATTTATATTAAATGCATTACCATAAGCAGACACGTAAAGCTCACGATAACACATGCCGCATGTAAACACAAATGCACATAAACCCTGCAACTCTCTCCGATCTTTCCTGAAACAGGGGGGATATTGGTAAGTGAACCATTTCTATACAGTATGGGTGGTCAGCCTCATACCACCCTATAAGTCAAGGAACTTACTGACCCCTTAGGGGAAAACGCGGTAAGAAGTTACACTATATGTGCAGCTTAGTAGCGTAGAATTTACGTAATTTTTTTTTGGAAAAAAAAATGATGAATATATTGTCATCATTGCAGAATGAGACAAAAAAAGAATTTAAGACAAAAAGAATGAGTTTTCTTTCATATTGGAAAAGAGCCAAGAAGACAAAATATACCTACACTGGTGTTGTACAAATGAAAGTTACCAAGTGGCAAAATGTAAAGGTAAACTAATTGATTGTTTTTTCTCATTTGTTTATTTATGAGGCTGACCACCCATGCTTTAACAAATGGTTCATTTGGCCAATGTCATCCCTATTTCACAGGAAAGGTCGGCAAAAGTTGCAGGGTTGATGCTCATTTGAGGTTTCAATTTTAATTTGTAAGTGCACATTCAGCATTTTTAAGCGAGAGTTTACACGCGTCTGTTTGTGGGAATGCATTTAATATGAATGTCAAATATTAATGTATTTTAGCAGCTTAGATTAAAGATAGCATTGCTATCCAGGATTCCTTAAAAAATATATCAGTATCAAATATTCAATATTTTTGTTTCAATGACTTGGTCACTTTCTCTTATACTGCGACGATATGTGAATACGTAGAGCGTAGGCGATATTCCTCAAATGTATTTATTGATTAAGGATTGTACCTAAATAGCGTGAACGCTGCAGCAGCAGTAAAACACACCAAGTGCAAAAAATAATCATAGTAAAAAGTTTCTGAAAATAATGCAAGGGCTATCGATAAAAAAAATATTATAATAGATGTAAAGGATTTTTTAAGGGGCCCTGTGCGGGAGAATCCCTAGATTCAGGAGACTCTAGGGGTCTGTGACACTTGTTGTAGTGCCGCAGAGGTGTTGATGATGTGGCAGTCGATGGCCTAATCCAGTTGCCAGGCCGTTAGCTGCGTAGTGCTGTGGTGTGTGTTGCGTTGCTTTGTTTTGAGATACTGACTTACATTGTTTCATTAAAAAATATACTAAAAGTGCTTAAATAAAAACGATACTAACCTAAACATATCGATTCTGTTGCGAACTTGAAATACGTGCGCTTATACACACATACATCAAAATGATTACACACACTGAAGCACGTAATACAGAACCATCTAGGAGTATTCGTGCCTTGGAATGACATTCTAGTGATTGTGTGCGTAAATGTTCTGGTTGTGGAATAATCCAGAAATTCCAGAAATCCATACCTCTCCGGTTTACTATGTAACAGGTCAAAATAGTACGACAGCAGAAATAGAAAGAGAAAAATTCGCTAAGCAGTACATATAATCATACATTTGTAACAATATTGTAACGAATTGAAGGATATTGTGTAGTTATGCTAGGTTTGTCTGTGTTAGTATAGCAATCAGACTACTAGAAGTTACACACAATAAAATGTTTTATCCACAATTTCTCAAATCAGTGAATCAGCACTTATTCAGTTTTACCTTTAAGGTGGCGATATAATGTACCTATTACTTTGCGGATATCAATAGCGATTGTCAGTTTCACATAGACGGTTAAAAGGAAGTAGGGCATAAGTGACCAAATCTAAATTGTTCAGGAGAGCAGTTTAATGTTTGAGATTTCAGAAAAATGGCATAACTTTTTCTATTTTTTATCATATCTTTAAAATAAAAACAGTTGTAAAATAAATAAAAAAGGCATTTATTGGCATTCCTATAAATGTGGCTCAGGGAAGGTCGGCAAGAGTTGCAGGGCTTATGTTGATTTGAGATTGGGTTTTTTATACTGTAGGTCCACATGCGGCATGTGTGAGCGCGAAATTATGCGTGTCTGCTTGTGGGAAGGCATTTAATATGAATCTCAAATGATACATATCTTTGCAGCTTTGACTTAGATTTAGATGATGTTTTATGATTTTTTTATGTCACAAGCGCCTTTAGGACAAAAAAAGGCCAAAATCTTGTCGGTTACACCAAAACCCTACTTCGAAAACGTAGTTGTTTGCTTAAGCATAAACAACAACAAAAAAACTCGTAGAGCTATGGGAGTTAACGCATTAGAAAGAGCGGAAAATTTTAAGTAGGATAACTCATAACTCATTTTTGACCAAAACGTCGCTTATGCTCTACTTCCTTTTAACCGTCGACATGTGTTTTATTTTTGCCACACGCGCCGTGAAATATGGATTCACTTTTTCACGAATATTCATATTATTTTTATTGGCTCCTTTATGGGAAAAATTGCAGAAACAAATATGGCTTCCGTGACATAAATTATTTTGGAAATGATAAAAAAGTATTTATAGGACAGCTCAACAAAATATTAGGTCCTTACATATGAAATTGGCGTTTTGCCATACTGGCCACTTTGATCTCAAATATCTTCTCTTCGGTTAAGAATTCCAAATTCAAATTTCTACAGATATTTACTCATGTATTTGAATTTTGAAAACTGTTGTTCATTTGTTCGTAACTCAATTGTTTTTTTCTTTGCGTCACTCATTTTAGAAAATAGAAAACTTGAAATATCGCGTTGTTTACGAGTACGAGTTCCACCGTGACACCAGTGCTGCAGAAACGGCTCGAAGGATTAATGATGTGTATGGCAACGATGTCAAAAAAGAAAACATAGTGCATTTTTGGTTACAACGTTTTCGTTCTGGAAATTTCGGCCTGCAGAACAAGCCTCGTGGACGGCCGGAAACCAAAGTTGATAATGAGGAATTGAAGACTTTTGTGGAAGCGGATCCATCGCAAACCACGTCCGAGTTAGCTGTAGGCTGCAAAGTTAGTTATAAAACTGTTGTAATCCACTTGTAGCAAATTGGAAAGGTGAAAAAGCTTGAAAGGTGAGTACCTCACTAATTGAATTGAGTGAAGCAAATCAACAATCGCGCTTGCTGCTGCGTTGCACAAAAGACGGCTACCAGATTATGGGAGCTTTAATTGGAATGTTTAAGACATCCCCCGTACTCCCCTGACCATGTTCCAACAGATTACATTTTTTTTCCAAATTTGGATAACTTCTTGCAAGGGAAAAAAATTAACTCCGATGGGGCAGTGCAAACCACCTTCAAAGATTGTATTGATTGCCATCCGAATGGTTATTTTCGTATAGGGATCAATTAACTACCTATGAGATGGCAAAAGTGCATAAATAGCTATGAAACATATTTTGATTAAATAAATATATTTTATTTAAAAAAAAAAAACTTTTTGTTCCTCCAATACAAAACGCCAATTTCATATGTAAAAACCTAATATTTACATTTTGAGAAATGTTTTTTTTCTTTATATTGTTACGAATGTTAATAATGTTGTATGTGTACTTTCAAATTAAAATCCAAACCTCAAATGAACATAAGCCCTGCAACTTTTGCCGACCTTCCCTGGAACAAGAGTGACATGCGCAAAGTGAACCATTTTCTACGGCATGGGGGGTCAGCCACATACTAACCGATAAGTGAAATGGAAATAAATAAAAAGTATTCACTCTTTTCTGTTCCAGCTTGCCATTGCTGCTGATGACCATCGCCTACTTTTCTGTTCCAGATTGCCATTGCTGCTGATGACCATCGCCTACTTTTCTGTTCCAGATTGCCATTGCTGCTGATGACCATCGCCTACTTTTCTGTTCCAGATTGCCATTGCTGCTGATGACCATCGCCTACTTTTCTGTTCCAGCTTGCCATTGCTGCTGATGACCATCGCCTACTTTTCTGTTCCAGATTGCCATTGCTGCTGATGACCATCGCCTACTGCCAGATAGTCAGGGTGCTGTGGAAGTCAGACAACATCCCAGGGCATTGCGAGTCCCACAAGTACACCACCACGGCACCACAAAACTGCAAATATGGTGAGGAAGATCCCATCATCCATCATCTAAAACTCTTGTCTTCTAACAGCTAATAAAGAGAAAAATTGAGGGAAGTTATAAAGGGAAGAATCGAAGGAAGACCAGCTCCAAGTCTGTAAGATAAACTTACACACAGAGTGTCTGGAGAACAGAATCACTGCCTTTGAAACGGGGTTCTACCTTCGGATGTTGTAACGTAGAGCTATAAATCTTTAGCGTAGAGTTATGAATCTATAACTTGTGGCATGAATCTTAAGCGTAGAGTTCTAAATCTTTATCGGAATGTTATTAAACCATAGCGTAGAGTTATGCATCCGTAGCGTAGAGTTATGATTCCATAGCATGGAACTATGAATCCATAACGAAGAGATATGCATCTATCGTGTAGAGTTATGAATTCATAGTTTGAAGTTATGAAACTAAAGTGAAAAGTTGTGAATTCATAGCTTAAAGTTATGAATCTGAAGCGTAGAGTTATGAATCCATAGCGTAGAGCTATGAATTCATAGCGAAGGCTTATGAATCTATAGCGTAGAGTAACGAATCTGTAGCGTAGAGTTACGATGCTGTAGTGAAGAGCTATGAACCCGTAGCTTATGGCAATGAATCTTTAGCGTAGAGCAACGAATCTTTAGAATCTCTAAATGAACCTATAGCGAAAAGTTGTGAATCCATCTATAGCGTTGAGTTATGCATCCGTAGTGTAGGGCTATGTATCCGTTGTGTTGAGTTTTGAATCTTTAGCAAAGGTGTTTAAATCTGTTGCGCTTGGAATATACCTGTAGAGCTATATACCCGTAACGTATGGCGATGAATCTATAACGTAGAGCTACAAATCTGTAGCGTAGGGCTGTGAATCTATAGCGTAGACTTACGAATCTGAGGCGTAAAGCTATGACACCGTAGAGAATGGCCATGAATTTATAATCTAATTTGCACTGTTTTGTTTTACTTTAAAATTATTCTACAAACATTTCGATCATACTTATTTATTCGAAATAATATAAATGCACAATATTAGACTACAAACAATCGATGTGAGTTTTGGGTATTGTGAATTCCAGGACAAATTCTCGGAAATTTTATTGAAATCGGGTTCTCAATTTCTCATTCGTAATCACTTCAATTGTCTCTGCAAATCACGTAAGGAAATAATCTTGATTTGTAAATTGCCAATCTTGTTATTTCCATCTCTGTGAATTCACACACGCGACACGTTATTGAACAGGGAAATTCGCGTTAAGTCTAGAAAATTTATTGTGTTGAGTCTAGGACAAATGTGTGCCAGTCTAGGACAATTGTGTGCCAGTCTAGTACACTTGGTGTGCCAATCTAGGACAATTGTGTGCCAGTCTAGGATACTTGTGTTGCTGAGCTAGGATACTTGCGTGCCAGTCTAAGACACTTATGTTCCAGTCTAGGATACTTGTGTTGCTGGGCTAGGACACATGCGTGCCAGTCTAGGACACTTGTGTGCCAATCTAGGATACTTGTGTTGCTGGGCTAGGACACTTGCGTGCCAGTCTAGGACACTTGTGTGCCAGTCTAGGACACTTGTGTGCCAGTCTAGGATACTTGGTGTGCCAGTCTAGGACAATTGTGTGCCAGTCTAGGATACTTGTGTTGCTGGGCTAGGACACTTGTGTGCCAGTCTAGGACACTTGTGTGCCAGTCTAGGACACTTGTGTGCCAGTCTAGGACACTTGTGTGCCAGTCTAGGACACTTGTGTGCCAGTCTAGGGCATTTGTGTTGCTAGGCTAGGAAAATGCCACCGGCATCAATAGGTTGTGATTTCAATTGTTTTGGATTGTAATCAAGTCTCCAATATGCGACTCGTGTATCAGTTTCAGTGATTCTCAATATTTCTCTCCGAATTTTTTTTATGTTTCTTTCGAAAAACGCAACTAAGCTACACATATAGTGTAACTTCTTGCCTGCGTTATCCCCGAAGGGGTCGCATGTGGCGCTTCGGGAGCTATTTATTTTTACAGGTAAGGGGGCCGGCCTCACACCAACCACTTTCAGTTGAAGTGGGGGTCTCTTTCGCAATTAACAAAAATATTTAGAGAAGTAAATACGCAACTTTGCTTCACATAAATTGAAACTACTTGCTGTGTTATCTCGGAATTGTATCGTATGTGACGAGTATAACCTATTTATTTTTACAAGTATGGGGGCGGCCTCACACCAACCACTTAGGTTGAAGTAGGAGTTTCCCAGCTCTGGTGAGGGATGGTACTCATTTCTTGTAAAGGCTGAGTAAACCTTGCGTTAAGCTTGAAATTATCACCGAAACGCTAAATCATTTTTAACACCCTCGGTGGGGGTTTAATCATTGTTCTTGGTATGGAATGCAAGCATTCTACCAACTGAGCTATCGACTTGACTTATTATAAGCTTGATCGTCGCTTCAAAGCGCCAATTCTCAAGCAAGACTGCTTTAACGCTCAAATGGACCTTTGGTAAAGGTTTTATGAATTTAACAACCCAGGGAAGACCATATTTGAATATATCAATGGCACATTGTTTGTGCTCCACCGGGATTCAAGCCCACAACCTTCCATTAACGAGTCTGAAATGTTACCACGGGACTACGGACCAGTTGTAGTGTTGACTAGTAAATATCTCACAGTTGTAGAAGCGCTGGATAAGACGTTAGAGAATATCAAACCATGCCGTGCCCTTTGGCAAAATCTATGAAATATAGTTTTATTGTGATATATCACTCGTACATGTATATCTCTCAAATAGGGATGGGCAAATGAGAAAAAAATATCGATATTCATCGAATCGATATTTTCAAAAAGTTGACTTATATGTATGAGGCTGACCACCCATACTGTAAAAAATGGTTCACTTTGCCAATGTCATCCCTGTTTCAAGAAAGGTACGGGTAAGAGGGCCAGCCTCACACTGACCACTTCAGTTGAAGTAGGGGTAAATATCGATACTTCGATATGTCGATATTTTTATAAAGAAAAACGTCTCGAAGCTTCAAAAAATTTTATTCATCAAAAAATCTAGGGACAGGGAGCGGGGAAGGGGTAGAAACGCATTTGAAAAAAAATATCTAAATTTATGAAAAAAAATATCGTTCGCTGATGAAGGACATCGAAATTTTGTCTCAAAAACCGCGTGCAAAAGACGCATACGATTTGCAAATGTCAAAATTTTTAGCTTCCAACTTCGTTTACGGGTCGTAGCAATTCTATAAAAAATGTCGTTTTCGATACTTCAAAAAAACTATTGAATTATCGATATATTTAAGAAAATATCGACATTTTGTAAAAAAAAATATATCTGTACTTTTGATTTATCGTTCCTTGAGTTCTTGTTTAGCTTGTCTACCATTTCGATCCCCCAGTTCTTGTTTACCGTATACGCCAATCTTGTCAAATATGACTTTTTCATGCAGTTGTCTTAAGAATCAAATTCTACACAATCTGAGCTAAGAAAAACTGTAAAACTCGATAATGTGAGAGTTCTTTTAAATATTTTTTAAATAAATTTCTTGTTTTCATAAGACACAATGGTCCAGTACACATGCAAACATTGCTCATGTAAAATTTTCTCAATGGCGTATACGGTAATCAACAAACTAAGGCAGCGATTTGTTTCCTAGATGACATTTACATAAAATTATCTTAAGAATCACATTCTACACAATCTGAGCTAAGAAAAAAACCTTAAACACGTAAATGTGAGAGTCGTTTACAATTTAAATCAATTTACAGTTTTCATAAGACACAGCGGTCCAGTACACATACAAACATTGCTCATGTGAAATTACCACTGATTAACATAAGACAAACAAGCACCAAGGAAACGATACATCGCCCATCCCTACTCTAAGGCCATACTTCGTACTCAAGTGAAATCGTAATAAGACCACATCTAATATGCAACAATACATTTGATAATTATTCGCGCTAGGAGGCGTCAGCTATATGTGTTTTACAATTTCATATCGACGGTTAAAAGGAAGTAGGGCATAAGGGTAACGCCGTTTAAATTTGTACCATAACTGTCGACCGGCAAGATTCAAGAAAACGAAAACATCGTGAGTTAAATTAAGGTCTATTCAAAATGACGGACAGGTTCGAAAAATTAGGTTTTTTTACATTTCGACATCTCATTTCTTTTTTCGACGACGAATACAAGATTTTATAGCAGTTCGTAAACACTGTTCAGTAAAAAATATAAGAGCACCATTTTGAATGTCTATAAATATGAATGTTGTTTGTCTATGAATGTTTAATAAAAATATGAATACGCACATTTAATAACTACCTAAAATCGTTCGTTTATTGTATTTCAATAAGTTTCCTTGACTTATAGGTTAGTATGAAGCTGACCACTCATACTGTAAAAAATGGTTCACTTTACCAATGTTACCATTGTGTCAGGTAAGGTCGGCAAGAGTTGCAGGGTTTATGTTCATTTGAGATTGGGTTTTATATTGTAGGTTCACATGCAGCATGTTTAAGTACGAACTTAAAGTCTTAAATGCAATTTATTTTTGTAACTTTATTACTTCTAAGATTATAGATTATCATAGATTTAGATAGATAGGCAATGTTTTTTTTTTGCGTACATTTTTCACAGTATCCAGCACCGATATAAAAATTAGGTACCTCTGTGGTCCAAATTTCATTTAATCGTTTAGCCCACAGATCACGGAATAAACCTTTTTGCTATTTTGAATAACAAACATCAAATGGTGCATTTAAAATATTAATAGCATGTAGTAAGGTTGATTAGATAGTTTTATGTTTCAATTAGGTACGTAAATGTTATTTGTTAGTCAACCATAAATTAACGGTAAGTAGGTGTATTTTTTTAAACCTACGTGAATACACCTTAATACTGGTAACATACGGTAAAGATTGTAAATAAAAAACCGCCCGACATTACCTTAAACTTGTGTCATTTGAAAAATAATACTGTCAGCAATGATAAAAACATACAATCATTAGAAGAATTAATGGATCTAAGTAAAAAATATACAACTGACAACATATTCGAATACATACCTTAATAATGCCAAGCTAACTTCCACTCAAAACACACACGACAAATTCCCGAGTCTGATGTAAACGTTCTCAAAAGAAAATGAAGGTATCGAATGAGTTTTTTTGTGTTGTCCACACTACATCAAAGAGTTACCATACGTGAACAAATACTTAAGATTGCAAGATTTTTGTCAGTTCCAATGGAATTGGTAACATACTAAAAGAAAAATTTCGGAGCAAAAAATGGAGACAACCCTTAGCAATCAATATTTCGTGTTTAAATAAGTAAATATTATTGTGGCTAGTACAGAAAATGAAAGATACGTTACTAAGGTATATGCAAAAATACTCAACTTTAAAAACGTTTGACTATTTTGATCGTATCATGCCATCAAAGGGTCAAAAACGGGTTGCGGACATGTAAAATTTGTATGGGAATGGAAAAAAGGCGTTTTTGTTTTATTTTTTAATTACATCGCCACTTAATGCTTTTTGCAGTTTTTTTTTTGTATTTCGACACGCTTTTTATATACTTTACTCTGATAATTTTAGAATTCAGTAGAGATCACCAGTTTTTATGTAAAAGCTGAAAATCATTAGGGGACACACGCACAAGACAAAAGGTACAAATTTCGACGGCGATACCCATAAGCGACGTTTTAGTGAAATTATTAAGGTCCATACTGTTGAAATGGACTTTCTAAGAAGTATGTTTTTTTTTGCATAGGAAATTTTTGACTTTTTTTTTATAGATTTCTTTGTAAGGTTTTGTTCTTTTTTATATTTAAATGTAATTTATTATTCATATTCCTTTACTTATAGGTTGGTATGAGGCTGACCACCCATACTGTAAAAAATGGTTCACTTTGCCAATGTCACCCCCGTTTCAGGGAAGGTCGGAAAAAGTTGTGGGGCTTATGTTCATTTGAGGTTTGGATTTTATTTGTAAGTACACATTCAGCATTTGTAAGCGCGAACTACACTTGTTGGTTTGTGGGCACACATCTGAAAGCTTTAAATGAATATATCCTTGCAACTTAGATTAAAGATTATAGATTATATGATTGGTTCGGCAGAAGCACCAAGCCCCTGTTTCGAGCCGCAGCATTTAAAGTTAAAATAGCCATCATGATCGCCGATCTTCGATAGAATTGGCACAAAAAGAAGAAGAAGGTTGTTACGTTCCTTGACTATAGGTTGGTATGCGGCTGACCACCGATGCTGTAAAAATGGTTCACTTTGCCAATGTCCCTGTCTCAGGGAAGGACCGCAAGAGTTTCAGGATGTATGTCCATTTGAGATTTGGTTTTTATGTTGTAGGTTCACATGCGGCAAGTGCAAGCGCGAACTTGTACGTATCTGGTTGTGAAAATGCATGTAATGTGAATCTCCAATGTAACATATCTTTGCAACTTAGATTATATTAGATAAGATTGGTCAAAAATGAGTTATGAATGCCATCCTACTTGAAATTTTCCGCTCTTTCTAATGCGCTAACTCCCATAGCTCTACGATGATTTTTGTGTTGTTTATGCGCAAGTAAACAATTGCGTATTCGAAGTATGGTTTTGGTGTAACCGACAAGATTTTGGCCTTTTTTGTCCTAAAGGCGCTTGTGACATAAAAAAAAATCGTACAATATCGTAAAATTACATTAATAGGAATGCCAAAAAAATACCTATTTTTTATTTATTTTTTGAGGTGTTATGATTTTAAAGATACGATAAAAATAAAAAAAGTTATGCCATTTTTCCGCAATCTCAAACTTTAAACTGCTCTCCTGAACAATTTACTTTTTGTCGCTTATGCCCTCTTACCTTTTAACCGTCAATATATTCCAGAGAATGGTACGACACACTGTCAGGTACATTTTAATAACGATGATATTATTATGATGGCACATTTGGTTACATTAAATATACAGCTATTCGCAGACATTCGTAGACTAAAATGTGACTCACTTGGACTCGGCACAAATTCCGTAGACAGAAAAATATGACGTCACTCTGCCGAGTTGCTATTTCTCTTTCACTCAGATCGATAGCTCAGTTGGTAGAGTGAGTGCTTGCATTTCATCCCGTGAGCCCGGGTTTGAATCCCACCGAGAGTGTCAGAAATCATTTCCAGTTTCGGTGTTTGTTTCAAACCCCAAAATAAAATACCGCGCAAGGTTTACTCATCCTTCACAAGAAATGAGTACCAGACTCATCTGGAGCTGGGAAACCCCCACTTCAACTGAAGTGGTTGGCGTCAGGACGGCCTCCTTGCCTGTAAAAATAAATAGGTTCCATTCGCCACATGCCCAAACCCTTCGGGGGTAGCGCGGCAAGAAGTTACACCGTGTAGCTTTTTATAATAACAAACTCCTTGACGTAGACCTATTCCAAACTTCTCCATGCTTGTCAATCGGCTGCTGTGTTCAACCATCCTCTGCCTGCAGTTCCCTTGATGTCGTCCAGCCACCTCAGTTTGTATCTCCCCACTCCCCGCTTGGACATTCTGGGCCGCCACTGGACGATCCTTTTCGGTCACCTGTCATGGTCTTGCCTTGTGACGTGACCAGCCCAGCACCACTTTAAGCAGGCCACTCGCTGTATGACATCAGTGACACCAGTGCGTCTACGGATCTCCTGGTGTAGAACCCTGTCTCTGAGGCTGATTCCCAGCATCCTACTTTCAATGGCATTTTGATCTAAGGGTTAACCTTTGCAAATACCTGTGTGTGACTCTCTCTGAATAACACATTTGTAATTAAATCATTTTTCTCGCAATAAATGCGTTAGAATTTCAAATTATTTAGTTTAGTTGAGTTGCAAAGAATTTGAGTAATGTTAGAATCTAATTAATGGGAGTATTTTAGATAAAATGACTGAATAAAATGCACAAATATGATAATTCTTGTTTAAGTTAATATTTTATTTATTTATCAACAATAAAAGATTTTTACTTTAAAGCTAGTACTTTTAACTTTACGAATGTTTGGAATATTTTGGTATTCTCTACGGATGCTTAATTTAACGTTTCGGCTACTAGCTCTACGCTACGAATTCTCGACTTAACGTTTCAAACCAGTACCCTTAGTACGAGTTGCAAAACTTGAGAAAAGTAAAGTTTACGGAAAATATTAAAGAGTGATTTCTCCCAAAATCTGCCGTTTTTGTTTCTTACACTTTATGGTCTTAGCAAAAGAGTTACAGTGATGAAGAAAATTAAAGTTCAAACAAACAAAAACGGCAGATTTTGGGGGAAATCACTCTTTAATAATCGCCGTAAACTTTACATTAGGTACTCAAGTTTTGCAACTCGTACTAAGGGTACAGTTCTGCAATACAAATTCTTAACTTAACGTTGTGGGTACTAACTTTACGCTACGAATTTTCTACTTGACGTTTCAGATACTAGCTCTACGCTACAAATTTTTAATTTAACGTTCCGGATATTAGCTCTACGCTTTGAATTCTGAAGTTAACGTTTAGAGTACTAAGTCTACGTTACAAATTCTTGGCTTAACGTTTGAGGTACTTGCTTTAAGCTACAAATTCTTTGCTTAACCTTTTGGTTATTACTTCTACTCTATGAGTTACTGGCTCAATGTTTCAAATTCTAACTCTTTGTTACGGATTCTTCACTTGAAGTTTCGTATTCTAGCTCTAGCGTAATTTTTAATAAGCGTTTTGGATTCTACTACTACGGTTCGGATTATTTACTAATCGTTCCAAATATTATCTTTACACTTTAAATACTTGACTTATCGTTTCGGAATTTAATTTTACGGAGCAGATTCCTAATTAGGCATTTCGGATTTTAGCTCTACGCTACGGATTTCTAACTAATTGTTTTGGATTCTACCTCTACGTTTCTAATTTTTAACTAAGCGTTTTGGATTCTACCTTTACGCTTCGAATTTCTTACTAAGCGTTTCGGATTCTAGCTTCACGCTACGGATTCTTTCCTATGCGTTTCTGATTCTAGCTCTACGTTTCTAATTCCTAACTAATCCTTTTAGATTCTACCTCTACGCTTTGAATTCCTAACTAAACGTTTCGGATTTTAGCTCTACGCTACAGATTCTTAAATAGCTTTTCGGATTCTAACTCTACCGTTACGAATTCCTCAATAGCTTTTCGGATTCTAACTTTACGCTACGGATTCTTACCTTTGCGTTTCTGATTCTAGCTCTACGTTTCGAATTTTTAACTAAACGTTTCAGATTTTACCTCTACGCCACAGATTTTTAACGAAACGTTTCAATTTCTAGCTCTACTTTACGGATTTTTAACCTGAATTTTTCACCAAGCGTTTCTGATTTTAGCTCTACGTTACCTATTCTTTAATAAGTTTCGAATTCAAATTAAGCATTTCATACTGTACGGATTGTACTTTTAAAAATGTATAAGAAGATTTTAATGTATTTAGAAGCCAGTTTTATTTCACTACTCACGATTTTTTTGTCTGGCTTTGCAATCTAATTAAAAATGATTAAATGTTTATTGAAAGTAGGTACTTAAAAATTATGACGCGTCTCATAGTCGTAAAATATGGAACCTGTTTATGAGTAATAACCCCTCTCTTTGACGTCACAAACCCAGTCTAACGGCCTTTTATCTAAAGTGGTACTGCTTATAGAATGTAAGATACTTTGCCCGTTTATGTTATCTTGATTAACATACCATCTGTCCGGTGCGATAGACCGATCTGTAGTCTAGTGGTCAACGTTTCGGACACGTGAAAGAAGTGTAGAGGGGTCGAATCCTAAGGAGCATGAAAAAGTACTTCCTTTTTCAAATTTTCCCTACTAATCTAATCTAATATAATAAATTAGATTAGATTAGTAGGGATATTAGGGATATAGCATATTATGTAACATTAAAGATTCACATTATATGTAATTTCACAAACAGACATGCACAAGTTCGCGCTTAAACATGCCGCATGTGGTCCTACAACTTAGATTAGATTAGAGTGTCTTGACAACTTGCAGCTAAGTCCACAAGGTGCCTCTTCAGCCATTATATATGTGCTGGCTTTCAAACTCCTTGACTCAAGTTTGTTGGTGAATATAGAGGAGTTGGCCAAAGTTGAACATCTTTGCAGGGAGTAGACAGATATGAGAACGCTTCCAAACTTGGCCATCAATGAATCACTAAATACAGAGAGATACTGTAACGAATATGTGTGTATTTGTTAGTGTAAAAATAAGTCTCTCTAAAAATAAATAGTCATTTAAGTGAGTAATTTATATTTGTATTTTTTTTTAAATTGATTTGTGGAAAGGAATGCAATTCACCATCCTATTTTGCCTGGCCAGTTGTCTTTATGCGAAAGCAGAAGCTTGTGTGCATGCAATGGCATCTGTTGAACCAGGGTCGAAGTAATAGTCAAGTGGGCCAGACGCAGATTCGAACCAACGTTATTCTGTTCCAAATATACGCTAGTCGAGCATGCGCCTCTACCCCCTCGGCCATAAAACCGACTCACCGAATTTGTTCGAGATTGGTTGAATCGAATGTTCTGGTAAAGTCTAGCAGGGTGATAGGTAGTGATTCTCCATGTTTCGAGAATGATCTTTATTTTTAGTATAAATTATGGACCGAAATTCCATGTAGTGGTCAGAGTGAATCAGCCGTTGTACCTATGATGATGATGTTAACCACCCATGCTGTAAAAAAATATTCACTTTGCCAATGTCACCCCTGTCTCAGGGAAGGACGGCAAGAGTTGCAGGGTGTATGTCCATTTGAGATTTGGTTTTTATGTTGTAGGTTCACATGCGGCATGTGCAAGCGCGAACTTGTAAGTGTCTGGTTGTGAAAATACATGTTATGTGAATCCTCAATGTTACATATCCTTGCAACTTCTATTAGATTAGGTGTGCTAGCAAAATTGAGCCCCTGGCAATATTTGTACTAGGCAGAAATTTATTAGCAAGCGTAATATCGCAATAGACCGTTCACTCAAAATGATAATATTTGCTGTGGAATACGTTTAGCTCCAAACATATTAATTTATATTGAAATACATGCACACTCAATAAATCCCCACATTGAAGGAAAAACTGAATAAGTGCTGATTCACTGATTGGAGAAATCTTGGATAAAACATTTTATTGCGTTTTACTTTTCGTAGTATATAATATAGTCAACGACGTTACCATGTTGAAAGCACCGGTTCCCATAGATCACCGAAGTTAAGCAACATTGGGCGCGGACAGTACTTAGATGAGTAACCGCTCAGGTACACCGCGTGTCGTTGACATCTTAGACCGGTCCGTAGTCCGTAGTGGCAACACTTCGGACTCATAAATGGAAGGTTGTGGATTTGGATCCCGGCGGAGCACAACAATATACCATTTATATTTCGAATGTGCTCTTTGCTGAGTTGAAAAATTCGTAAACCTTTACCAAAGACCGGTCACTGAAAGGTCCATCCAACCTTACAACAACTGGATCTTGCTTGAGAATTGGCGCTTTCTACAGCGACGACCAAGCTCGCAGAGGGCACTTGTGGTGTGATACACACAAAAACAGCGCTCACTAAATAAATCATCCTAATATTATTTATTATTACAGATTTTTTACACTTCTGTAGAAAATAGGAAAAGAGGTGCATTTATCTGAGAAATCCATTATTCAGTTGAACCTATAAGGTATCGAAATGACGTATGCTAGTCGCACAGTATTAAACGCAAACGCAACTAAAACGCAACTAAGCTACACATATAGTGTAACTTCTTGCCGCGTTATCCCCGAAGGGGTCGCATGTGGCGAGTTGAATCTATTTATTTTTACAGGTAAGGGGGCCGGCCTTACGCCCAACCATTTCAGTTGAAGTGGAGGTTTCCCAGCTCCCAAGAGTGCTGGTACTCATTTCTTGTAAAGGCTGAGTAAACCTTGCCGGTATTTTATTTTGGGGTTTGAAATAAACACCGAAACGGGAAATCATTTCTGACACCCTCGGTGGGATTCGAAACCGAGCTTTCGGAATGGAATGCAAGCGCTCTACCACCTGAGCTATCGACCGGACTAAATTAAATATGAAAAAACTCCATTTAGTGAGCATAGCTTGCTTTGCTTCAATGTGAAAGAACAAATGATATTTAACTATGTGTTTCGTCAATTCTTTATCAAATGAAAGGTGCTGATGCTAGACAAAAAATAATCGATAACAAAGTGTTTTTTTTTCTGTTGGGGAGGAACGTTATGTCTTTCTAATATGTGGGCACTTTAATTTTCGGTTATTGAAAACCCTTTTCTTGTCTTCAATTTAAAAGCGGATTTTCATTCCAAAAATCTCAATTATTAGCTAAACATTTAATCTCCTTGCCTACAGCATACACAACAATGAAAAATTACGAAAAAAACATACAATATGTTTTAATTAGAAATTTTAAAAGCGAGAATATTGTTATGTAAATAGGCAATGTAAATATTGAAATAGGTATAGGTATTAGTTATAGGAATTCTTTATTGTATTGGTGGGTAGGATTGATAATTGTGTGTAAATAGAGAAGTCTCTAGACTAAGTACTTCGAGAAGCTTCGTTCAAAAAGTTTTCCGGAGTGTTCTACTCTCACAGTAATAAAAGGGTGCAAGTTGCTTGCACTAGTCAGTCTTATCGTCAAACTCCACCAATACAATAAACAAATTCGACCAGTGAACTGAAACCAGTGTAATGAAATAAATCCAAGTGTTAAAAATAAATGTAAATTTTAAAATAAATATTAAGTGTGAAATAAATAACTGTAAAATTATTGTTAATTGAAAGACTTTCGAACCCCAAGAACACAACAATATATATGATACATATCATCAACATTTAAAAACAATTTTACATTCCTTGAGGTTACCTTTGATGAACGTTTTGTTAAATTTCATAATTCAGAAATAATTATGTTATGAAAAATCAACTAATCTGAAAACAGATTTCGCTCAATGTATTTCTAATGAAAATCTTCCAAAACTGTTTTTGTTCATTCTTGCTACGAATCTCCTGACTACGAGATATCGAAATAACAACGCGTCAAGAATTCATTACGAGATAGAATCCATCTGAGCGGTTGTTTTCGGTGAAGCGGCACGATTACAGAGGTGGGCATCATCTTTAGATAAGATGACAGATAACAGATAACAGATGATCATCTTTAGCGTATCTAAGATAAAAAAAATGCGCTCTCTGTTATCTGGTATCTGTTATCTTATTATTTATTTTTTACCGAAATTATCTGTTATCTGAAAATAATTTGAAATATTTTATCTACAGATAAAAGATAATTTCTTAAAGATCGCTAGGCTTCTCCGAATAGGGACAAGGAAAAATAAAAAAAGACGATTTCACTTTGGTGGCCTTCTATAACCTTCAATATATGTACATTATCTAAGTTGCAAAGATAATTAATTTAAAATTGATATTAAATGCATGCCCACAAATAGGCATGTCTAAAAATTTAATCTTAATCTAAATCTCAGTTGCAAAGATATATTACATTTCAGATTCGTATTAAATGCATTCCCTTAAACAGACACGAATAAGTTCGCGCTTACACATGCAGCATGTAGACATACAATATAAAAACCCAAAACTCAAATGACCATAAGCACTGCAACTCTTGCCGACCTTCCCTGAATCAGGGGTGACATTGGCAAAGCGTACCATTTTTTTACACGATTTATATTAATATTTAAAATTCATATTAAATGCATGCCCACAAACAGGCATGTGCAATTTTGCGCTAAAAAATTCTGCATGTGTACTTAATAAATTAAAATCCAATTCTCAAATGAAATAAATCCTACAACTTTTGCAGCCCTACCCTGAAACAGGGGTGACACATTGGCAAAGGGAAATATTTTTGTACAGTATGGGTGATCAGCGTCATACCAACTTATAAGTCAAGTCAATAAATCAATTAATGATATTGCCAATCTTTAGTGAATAGGCACAAGAAGAAAAATAATTCAATGAACCACGGCAACGGATCCTGATAAGCAACTCTACAGTAATAAATCCCGGTATTTTTAACGTAAGCATAGCGACTTTATACTGAGTGAAAAGGACGCACTTATGTCAATCGTGTGGGTAGTTTTTTTTATCAGTGTAAAGTCGCATGGGCTAACGTTGAACTTACCAAGTAAAGTACCGATAGATCTAAGGCTCAGTATTTTCAACATTAGCTTACGTGACTTTAAACTGATAAAAAAAAACTACCCACACGTTTGACATAAGTGCGTCCTTTTTCATTCAGTATAAAGTCGCTATGCTAACGTTGAAAATACTGGGCCTTACTGTATCTATTTGAAGATATGACGGAATAAAACATGGCGGTGTATCAACAGCTGATTCATTTTATACGGAACAACGATCAGCTGTTCAGGTACCGCCATGTTTTGCTTCGTCATATCTTCAAGTAAGTACGGTAATATCTACCGACGGCCGTCAAAGGTTCC
Organism: Agapetus fuscipes; assembly: GCA_951799405.1. Classification (NCBI taxonomy): domain Eukaryota; kingdom Metazoa; phylum Arthropoda; class Insecta; order Trichoptera; family Glossosomatidae; genus Agapetus; species Agapetus fuscipes. The sequence continues at coordinate 978,152 of OX637352.1, read as the reverse complement.
ATGATAGAACGGCACAGTGGCAACAAAAATAACAGACAAAGCATTACATGACAAGACATCACATGACAGAACATCACATGACAAAACATTACATTATATAACATCACAATATCAGTACATCACATGACAGGAAATCCTTACAATGACAAAACATCACAGGAAAGTACATCACAATGACAAAACATTACATTGCAATGACAATACATCACATGACAAAACATTACATTATATAACATCACAATATCACAAACAATGAGGTGTAGTACACACAAAAACAGCGCTCAACAAATAAATCATCCTAATATTAAACTAATCTAATCTAAGTTGCAAAGATATGTTACATTGGAGATTCACATTACATGCATTTTCACAACCAGACACGTACAAGTTCGCGCTTGCACATGCCTCATGTGAACCTACAACATAAAAACCAAATCTCAAATGGACATACACCCTGCAACTCTTGCCGTCCTTCCCTGAGACAGGGGGGACATTGGCAAAGTGAACCATTTTTACAGCATGGGTAGTCAGCCGCAATTATTATTAATATCAATACATCACATGACAGGAAATCATTACAATGACAAAACATCACAGGAAAGTTCATCACAATGACAAAACATCACATGACATTAGATCACTATTACAATACATCACGTGACAAAACATTACAATGACAAAACATGATGCTTTGTCATGTGATGTTTTCTTCATTTTCTTCTTCACAATGACAATACATCACATGACAAAACATTACGGTCGGTGTTATGGCCGAGGGGGCCAAGTGGGCTGATCTTTGTAGCGTGTTTGGAATAGAACAACGTTGGTTCGATCCCTGCCTGGGTCATTCGACCATAACTTTGACCCTGGTTCCACAGATGTTATTGGGTAATTATTTATTAATAATTCATTCAATTACACAATAATTAATTATTAATTGATGATATTAATTAACTTGTTTCTGGCCAGGCAGAATAGGTTGGTAAATTGCATTTCTCTTCACAAACCTATTTTTTTTGTAATAAAAAAGTTACAACATGACAAAACATGATGTTTTGTCATGTGCCGTTGATAGTATGTTCTGTTTTAGGTATGTGAGTTTTGGTCATGTAGTGCTTTGTCATTGCGTAGTTTTGTCATTGTGGTGTTTTATCATGTGATGTTCTGTCACTGTGCTGGTATGTCACTGTGCTGTTTTATTCTATCACCGCCATCGACACTTCCCCCCCAGGCCTAGGAATACATTGTTTGTTATAACGCTACAAGTATCAGAGTTTAAACGCTACATTTTGTAGAGGGGCGAAACCGCGCGACCGCCAGACATCTAACGGCATAATTTCGCCGAAAACAGGCGCCGTTTTAATTAGAGCAGGGTCCTAATTATACCAGAGACCTCTTTCTTTCATCAGACCCTCAATATCATCCAGAATATCCGACCTAACCAGACGCCACCAGTAAAAGAACAAATATTGTGTGATGGAGAAGGTATGACACGCATAACGCAACTTTGCAGTCGATATTTTTTGCAGTCGATAAGTTAGTAAGTTACTTTAAGTTAACTTTAGTTCCTTGACTTATAGATTGTTATACGGCTGACCACCCATGCTGTAAAAATGGTTCACTTTGCCAATGTCACCCCTGACTCAGGGAAGGACGGCAAGAGTTGCAGGGTGTTTGTCCATTTGAGATTTGGTTTTTATGTTGTAGGTTCACTTGAGGCATGTGCAAGCGCGAACTTGTACGTGTCTGGTTGTTAGAATGCATGTAATGTGAATCTCCAATGTAACATATCTTTGCAACTTTGATTAGATTAGATTAGATTATACGGACCGGTCCGTATTCTATCTATACCGAAAAATGCTTCAAATCTCTTGACGTGATCGAGTAACCAATAAAAAAGTCCTCCAACGAATGCGCACTACAAAGGAGCTCCTGCCTACCATTAAGCAGAGAAAGCTAATGTACTTCGGTCACAATATGAGAAATGAGAAGTACCGTCTCCTTTATCTTATCATTCAGGGTAAGATTGAGGGGAGAAGATCTCAGGGACGCCGAAGGACATCGTGGCTGAAGAAACTGCGACAGTGGTTAGGCAGAAGCACCAAATCCCTGTTTCGAGCCGCAGAATCTAAAATCAATATAGCTTTGATGATCGCCGATCTTCGTTAAAAGTGGCACAAAAAGAAGAAGAAGATTGCATTGGCAAAAGTGAATCAAGTTTGTACAGTATCGGGAATCAGCCCCATACCAGCGTATTAGTCAATGGAAAAACTAATGGTGCATACAACTTTAAATTGTATTTGTATAAATAAATTATGGAAAAACTCCTTCGCTTATAGGTTGGTATGCGGCTCACCACCTGTGTAGAGGTACTGGCCACCCCTAGAGGAATGGCGGCAGGATACAAGACAAGACAAGACAAGACATGAATTATTTTATCGTCAGACTGCCATGCTATCTTTGCCGCACTACAAATAAACCCTTTATAATTAATATTTCCTTATTTATAGCACAAAAGTTATTCCCCGGGGAATTCGCTGAAGACGCCGCTAACCAAGGGGGCAGGAGATTGTTATTATTGAAAAACTCGGTATCATTATTTAAGTACGCCCTGTAATAATGGTGGCATTACTTTAAATTGAAAATTTCATCTCATTACACCCCAATTCAAGTACTCGAGGCTCTATTTTATTACTGTTTTTTTTTATACAGGGGGATCAACGAAAATAATGTTTTTTTTTTTTTTTGCACACTTTTGAACACGTTGCTTACATATAAAATGACAAAAACCTTTCATAGTTAAAAGTCCAGTCGATAACTCAGTTGGAAGAGTGCTTGCATTCCATGCCGTGAGCTCGGGTTCGAATCCCACTGAGAGTATCAGAAATGATTAGTCGTTTCGATCTAAATTTATCTAATCTAATCTAAGTTGCAAATATATGTTACATTGGATATTCACATTACATGCATTTTCACAAGCAGACACGTACAAATTCGCGCTTGCACATGCCGCATGTGAACCTAAAACATAAAAACCACATCTCAAATGGACATACACCCTGCAACTCTTGCCGCCCAAGATATCGGCAAAGTGAACCATTTTTACAGCATGGGGGGTCAGCTTTTCAAACCTTAAATAAAAAAAACCGGCAAGGCTTACTCAGCCTTCACAAGACATGAGTCCCAGCCCCTCGGGAGCTGGGAAACCCCCACTTTAACTGAAGTGGTTGGCATGAGGCCGGCCACCTTACCCGTAAAAATAAATAAGTCCCGAATCGACACATGCGACCCCTTCGGAGATAACGCAGGCAAGAAGTTACACTATATGTGTGGCTTAGTTGCGTTCACTTGCGAGTCCTCTCAAATCTGAATGAGTTAAAGAAACAGGGCAATTGTGGTAACCCTGACGTTCATACAAACCATATCACATATTATTCTCCTTAATGAAAGAATAAAAATATCGTTTCCCCGATATAAGACAATGTAATTGATTATACTCCTCTCTCTTACCCTCGCTAACATATTATGAAGCAGAGAGAGACGCAGAACCTTAATAATTGTTGATTTATATCCTGTATGAGAGACGAGGAAAAATAACTTAATGAATTATTGCTTATAAAGGAACACGAAAATAAATAAATTACAGTAGAGCGTCGATTATTATCTGAAAGTCGAAGAAGAACGAAGAAGTGTATGACAAGAAAAAATCTATGAAAGGCCTGTTTTTTTTTAAGTTTAGTAAAGTTGGCTAAAACGCAATTTTAATTAAATTTTCATAATATTTAACTCGCCGAATTTTGCTAGAAAATATTTAGTAGGTAAGTTGACTAACGATTTTCAAAATGGCGTCATCTTCACTGTCAGCAGCGTTTTTTTATGTAAGGATACATCAATTTTTTTATTTATTTTTTTAAGAACTCCTGTACGGGAGACTCCCTAGATTCTAGAGACTCTAGGGGTCTATGACACTTGTTGTAGTGCCGCAGAGGTGTACGAGCTTGGTCGTCGCTACAAAGCGCCAATACTCAAGCAAGACCCAGTTGCTGTAAGGCTGGATGGACCTTTGGTGACCGGTCATTCGTAAAGGTTTATGAATTTTTTTTCAACCCAGCGAAGAGCAAATTTGAAAACATAAATGATTTATTTTTTGTGCTCCGCCGGGATTCGAACCCACAACCTTCCCATTCAGAGTCCGCAGTGTTACCACTGAGCTACGGACCGGTCAATTGTTGCAAACCGAACAGTTTTCGTGTCGTTTTTCAGCTTCATGAAGGTTAGGCATTTGATTCTTATAACCAGTTGTTTGTTTAAAGACTATGAATGGCATTATAATTATTTCTAAGATTTTGAGACGGTGCTTGTCACTTCGGCAGTTTTCGGTTACAGTTTACTATGGTATGTTGAATAATATTAAAAGTAATAGTTAACAAAATTTGTAAATACGGGGCCTAATAAGAGACTATATAATAAATGGTTAAAAGAAGCATGCAAGCTGAAAGAGAATGTGAGAGTAAAGGTATGAAAGAATAAGATGGATGGTAGCCTTGAAACTGATTAGAGCAAGACCTTGTTTGTATAAAGACGACGCCCAAGGGTGCACTATTTTTTTAGCACACAAAACGGATCAGACGCTCCTTCTATATCTTTTATTTTGATCCATGTTTTCCTCAGTGTGATAAGCAAATGTCATCACTTTGGAGGAATGTCCAACCGCCGGTAGAACATCATGTCAGGATGTTAATATATGTGTAGCTTATCATCAGTTAGATAAGGCTGTCCATATATTACGTAATAATAATCTATAATCTATAATCTAAGTTGCAAGGATATATTCATTTAAAGCTCTCAGATGTATGCCCACAAACCAACAAGTGTAGTTCGCGCTTACAAATGCTGAATGTGTACTTACAAATAAAATCCAAACCTCAAATGAACATAAGCCCCACAACTTTTGCCGACCTTCCCTGAAACAGGGGTGACATTGGCAAAGTGAACCATTTTTTACAGTATGGGTGGTCAGCCTCATACCAACCTATAAGTCAAGGAATATGAATAATAAATTACATTTAAATATAAAAAAGAACAAAACCTTACAAAGAAATCTATACAAAAAAAGTCAAAAATTTCCTATGCAAAAAATGTAGCAAATGAATACACCAACATTAGAAATCAACATTGCAGATTAGCCGCCACTTCTTCCTGTCCTTGCATACTTCTTTCATTTCATCCAGATTCATAACCTTTTTCATACAAGTCCTCCTTTTATTATGACTCTGGATATCCCATTCATTCGCTATTTCAGAGATTTGATCCTTCCATACTTTTCTCGGTCTTCCTCTACCACGACATCCATCTATTCTAGCAACATATACTTTCTTCGTCAATCTTTCATCACTCATTCTCTCCAAATGCCCGAACCATCTTAACATACTTCTTTTAATCTTCACTTTCACACACACCACATTCTTCTCTTACAAAATCATTCCTCACCCTGTCACTTCGTTTTTTCCCAATCATACTTCTTAGATAGTCCATTTCTACTGTATGGACTTTACTAATTTCCCTTACACTCACCGTCCAGGCTTCACTTCCATACATCAAGGTTGGCACTAGTATACCACCGTGCACCGCCAATCTAACATTTTTTGAGAGATTTTGGTTCCTGGCGATGCAAGCGGTCGCACCCAGTACACACCTGCCTTTCATTATTCTTCTTTCAAATTCACCGGCCATTCTTCCATCTTTTTCAAACTTACTTCCCAAATATACAAACTCATTTACAACATCAACATTCATTCCATTAATTTTAAATTCATAATTCATATTTTCATCATCTCTTTCAAAAATCAAAACTTTCGTCTTTCTTGCATTCAACTTCAAATTATTACCTTTCAAAGCTTCGTTCAATCTAGAGAGCATCATTTGCAATTCCACTGCTGAATCAGATACAAGGACTGCATCATCCGCATACAGTAGAACGCTTACTTTGCTCTCTCCTATCATTAATCCACAATCATCAAGTCTAGCATCTCGAACACACTTGTCCATGACTATGTTAAATAGCCATGGGCTCATCACACATCCTTGCCTTACACCCTTAAAAACTTCAAACCATTCACTATACTCACCATCAATACGAATGCAGGCCATACTATTCTCATAGTTCGCATGCACCGCATTGAGTAGAGCTCCATTCACTCCGTATGCTTTCAAAACATCCCACAACATACCTCTGTCCACTGAGTCAAAAGCCTTTTCCAGATCCACAAAGGCCGTGAATAGTTTCCCCCTCACCGACAATTGTTTTTCAACAAGTTGTCGTAGAGTGAAAATCTGATCAACACAGCCTCTACCGGCCATAAAGCCGGACTGTATATCGGAAACCCTTTTGCTAGTAGTCAGAATCACATTTTTTATAATCACCTTACAGAAGACTTTTCCTGGTATACTGAGTAGACTGATTGGTCTGAAGTTCTGACAGTCTTTTTTGTCCCCTTTACCTTTGTAAATGGGAACAATGACTGCCTTCCTCCAATCCATCGGTACTACTCCTGCATTCACACAAAGCTTACATAATTCAAACATCCAATCTATCACACATTCACCTCCTGCTCACGTCATTCGCATTAAGGGGGGGGGGGGAGTCTGGTCTGCGGATGATGGCAAATGATGTACGAGTACCAAAAGTGACGTCGTTCTTGTAAATACCGATATCTACAAAATATACAAAATATTATGTAAGTAATATATTATTAATTATTAAGCTCATCCATTATTACAGCAAGAGGGGGAGGGGGGGGGGGTCATGAGATAATGACTATAGGATGATTGTAAGGGGGGGGGGTCGAAAATTGGCCAAAATCGATGAAGTAATTTATGGACGGCCCCTAAGCAGATAACGTCACTTTGCAGGCATGTCCAACCGCCGGCAGAACACCATGTCGGCCCACGCCAACGCCAGCACGGAGGGCCAGCTGCGCTCCCGGAGGAAGGCGGCCAAGATGCTGGTGGCCGTGGTCATCATGTTCGCCGTCTGCTACTTCCCGGTCCACCTCATCAGCATCCTCAGGTACTCCTCCGTTCTTAGCCCTCTGCATTTTTGTACAAAATCAGAGCAGGGGATGAGTGTGCTGGCTAAGCCGGACTTTAAACTAGAATACCGTAGTCGTGCGTGGCACGAGTAGGCAGGCTGGCAAAGCCGCCGTAATCTAGAAAATTGTTAAAACATTACCTGTATAAATTTTTATACACTTTCTAGACATTGTATTATTCTATAATTACAAGAGAAAAAAAAATCCAAAATATAAAGCAACAAAATAAAACGAAACAAAAATGGTATTTTTTAATCTTTTTTTGTGGCGTCATTTTTGAAGTTATATAAATAATTTTAAGTTTTTAATTTAGATAAAAAATTAATAAATACGCCTATTATTTTTCCTTACTGTCACTCTTTTACTAAGACCATAAAGTGCAAGAAACACATTCAAAAACAAATTTGACCAGTCCGTAGCTGAGTGGTAACACTGCGGACTCTGAATGGGAAGTTTGTGGGTTCGAATCCCGGCGGAGCACAAAAAATATACCATTTATATTTTCAAATTTGCTCTTCGCTGGGTTGAAAAAAAATTAATACACCTTTACCAATGACCGGTCACCAAAAGTCCATCCAGCCTTACAGCAACTGGGTCCTGCTTGAGTATTGGCACTTTGTAGCGACGACGAAGCTCTGCGACGACGAAGGTCTATGACACTACAACAAGTGTCATAGACCACTAGAGTCTCTAGGGTCTAGGGAGTCTCCCGCACTGGATTTCTTAAAAAAAAAATTAAAAACAATGGATAATTTTTGGTAGGAGCCCTCTTAGAACCTTCTAATCTAAGCTGCAAGGATATATACCATTTAAGATTTACATCAAATGCATTCCCACAAGCAGACATGTATAATTTCGCGCTAACACATGCCGCATGTGGACCTACATTATAAGAACCCATCTCAAATGAACATAAGCCCTGCAACTCTTGCCGTCCTTCCCTGAGACAGGGGTGACATTGGCAAAGTGAACCATTTTTTCACAGTATGGGTGGTCAGCCGCATACCAACCTATAAGTCAAGGAACATACATGACAAATTACATTTTTGAAATCACTAAATTATAATACATATGTATGGACATCAAAAACTTACAGAAAAAATAAAATTAATTTAAAAAACCCTAGCCGCCAACATCACAGATTAACCGCCATTTCTTTCTGTCCTTACACACTTCTTTCATTCTTTTTCAACCTTGCTTGCAATATTATTTATTATTATGTATTATTCCAGATACGCGTTCGGCATCCAGCAGAGTGAATTCATCGCCATCATGGCTCTGCTCTCCCATTGGCTGTGTTATGCCAACAGTGCTGTGAATCCTCTCATCTACAACTTCATGAGCGGTGAGTATACGACCCTTGAGGTGGATCTCATCCTAATACAGTCTCTTAAAAAACCAAGCTTACACATGGTCTCTTCTGAAAGTGGTTATCTTAAAGGTACAACTGAATAAGTGACATATTAAGTTAACATGGGTTTCTCAGATAAATGCATCTTTTTCCCTATTTCCCACAAGAGAATTCACTACAAAAGTGTGAAAATCCTGTAGTGTATAAGTTTTTTATGAGCACTGCCTTATAATTAGTTCAGTTACTGTGAGAAGTACACTTGATAATTTGATGGCGCACCTTTTTTCATTTTTAATATATAAATAAATAGAGGAAGACCGAGAAAGGTATTGATGGACCAAACATCCGAAATGGCGAATGAATGGAATATCCAGAGTCATAATAAAAGAAGAGCCTGTATGAAGAAGGTTATGACTCTGGAGGAAATGAAAGATGTATGTAAGGACTGAAAGAAATGGCGGTTGATCTGTAATGCTGGCGGCTAGGGTTTATTAAATTGGAATTTGTTTTCTGTTTGTTGTCCATAGATATTATTATTTAGTGATGTAGAAAATGTAATTTGTCGTGTATGTTCCTTGACTTATAGGTTGGTATGCGGCTGACCACACATGCTGTAAAAATGATTCACTTTGCCAATGTCACCCCTGTTACAGGGAAGGACGGCAAGAGTTGCAGGGTGTATGTCCATTTGAGATTTGGTTTTTATGTTGTAGGTTCACACGGGGCACGTGCAAGCGCGAACTTGTACGTGTCTGGTTGTGAGAATGCATGTAATGTGAATTTCCAATGTAACATATCTTTGCAACTTAGATTAGATTAGATTAGAATACTTTAAAGGTTGAAGTGTAGAATTGGTATATTAAGCTAACATGGGTTTCTCAGATAAATGCATCTTTTTCCTATTTTCTACGAGAGAAAACACTACATAATCGTGGAAATCCTTTAGATTGGAAGTTTGTCATGAGCACTTCCATATAATTAGTTCACTTACTATGATAAGTTACTACCAATAAAATGTATAATCCACGATATGTCATATCAGGAAACAGCACTTATTCAGTTTAACCTTTAATACTCTTTGCTATTGCACAACACTTTTAATAGAGAAACAGCTTCGGTCTAATGGCCGTGGGATCAAGTCGCTGTTCTTGACTAGCGTATATGGAACAGAATACATTGGCTTGAATCACGTCTGGCCCATTTGACCATAACTTCGACCCTGGTTCAACAGATGCCATTGCATACAACTGCATGTATGCAAACAACTCTTGTTTATCGTATACGCCAATCTTGTCAAATATGACTTTTTCATGCAGTTGTCTTATGAATCAAATTCTACACAATCTGAGCTAAGAAAACCCGTAAAACTTGATAATGTGAGAGTTCTTTTAAATATTTTTTAAATAAATATCTTGTTTTAATAAGACACACTGGTCCAGTACACATGCAAACATTGCTCATGTACAATTTTCTCAATGGCGTATACGATAAACAAGAACTAAGGCAGCGAACTGGCCAGGTAAAATAGATTGATGAATTGTGCATTCCTCTTCACAAATCTTTATTTTTAAAAAGCTTTCATGATTTTTTTACTTGCAAATTCTACTGTCTCACTATCCGCATCTCAACTGACTTTGAATTACATACGAAAATTTTATTTCAAAGACAACATATCACTGCAAATTTTCCAAACACAAAAATACATTTTTTTTGTATATTTTTAATATTTAAAAAAACAATGTTTTCACAGGTTTTCCTGGATTCTCAGGTCAGTACCAATGGAAAATATTGAAAACGCACTAAATCTTATGCTATGTTCACACGAGTTAGCGCATTCCCTTTTGTTTTAGTTGATTTTTTTTATAATTCACTAATTTCTTGTGTTTTTATTTTACGCATTTGATTCGTACACAACCGAACGCAAAATATTGTTTTTTTTTTTATAAAATAAGATAAATATTAAACATCATATATTTCAACATTATGATAATCTTAGTAGATACAAATTAACCATGAATAAATACTTTATTGATAAATTTGATTGAATTTTTATGTTGAAGTATAACTATATATATAATATAGTTTGTTTTTACTTTTACTAACTTCTAATTTAATCTCTTGTTTTTGTGGATATATTTCGTACTTAGTTCAATAGTTTTGTGTCATAATAAAATATTTTATTTGTATTTTTTTATAAGGCTCTTGCCGTAAAATAAATAAACATGGAATATAATTTTCTGTGTTTCAAAATTTAATTTATCTCGTTTTCTTAAAAAAAAACTAAGATGGCCGTTTTTGGTTCTGTGCGACTCATTTAATAATTTGCTTGACTTAACTAAATATATTTAAAAAAAAATCAAAAACGTTTTTTATAATTTTATTTAAACCTTCTGCATTTATTTAAAAAAACCTTTACACAAAATAAAATTTATTTAAATTCAAAACTACACCAAAATACCTACTGTTCTATGCTTAATTTTTTTTTACATCCTCTACCAACTTTTTCACGATCAATGTTTTCAAAATTTTTCACTGGCACTATTATTTTATTTATCTTTAATTTGGACTCGGCACAAATACCATAGACAGCAAAATTGTGACGTCGTTCGCTAGAGAAAAGGCGATTTGTTATTATGAGTTATTGACCCTAGTCACATTCCTTGACTTATAGGTTGATATGACGCTGACTACCCATACTGTAAAAAATGGTTCACTTTACCAATGTCACACCTGTTTCAGGGAAGGTCGGCAAGAGTTGCAGGGCTCATGTTCATTTGAGATTGGGTTTTTTATATTGCAGGTCCACATGCGGCATGTGTGACCGCGAAATAATGCGTGTCTGCTTGTGGGAATCAAGATGAATCTCAACTGATACATATCTTTGCAACTGAGATTTAGATTTTAGACCCTAGTCACATGCCTATGAAGAACTATGACGTTTGCTCGCTGAAAAAAATATTCCAATTTTGAATTTTGTGTCGAGTCCACAAAGCACTAACGGGGCTCTTCTTATACATTTTAGTCGCCCGTTGATGATGATGATGATGATTATGATGATTTCCTTATAAGCGCCGTTTCGAAACTCAATGTCACTCCAAGGGCGCTTAGTATTTTACTGGGCGAAGAAAAATGTCTTCATCCTCCTCTTTAGATCCTCAATCGTCTTAGACCTCCGGATTTCTGGTGGTAGTTGATTCCAGGTCGCAGGGCCGGCCACTGCAAAAGCACGGTCTCCGAAAACAGTGGCAATTTTTCTTCAATTTTTCTTCTAGTTGAGCCCACGCTTTGACAAACTAATGATGCATTTGTATGAAAACCTGTCAATTCAAGATGGCCGCAAGTGAACAGCTGATTAGTCTTCATACAAATATTACCGAAATTCGGTAAGTAAGAATGACCGTGGTGATGAGACTTCCAGCCCAGGCATCATTAGTTTGTCAAAGCGTGGGCTCAACGGACGACTAAAATGTCTAAGAATAGCACTGTAACAGTACCTACCTATTAAAAAATGTTCTAAATTTCTTTAGTTGATAAAATATTACTATTATGTAAGGAAAATACTTACTGCCATAATACAACCTGCCAAAGATGAACGGTCCGTAGTCCAGTGGTAACACTTCGCCCTCGTGAATGGAAGGTTGTGGGCTCGAATCCCGGCGGAGCACAAAAAACATACCATTTAAATTTTCAAATTTGCTCTTCGCTGGGCTGAAAAATTTAAAAACCTTTACCAAAGACCGGTCATCAAAAGGTAGGTACATCTAGCCTTACAACCATGGATGTATAGAACTTCCTCCATGCTTACAACAACTGGATCTTGCTTGAGAATTGGCGCTTTGTAGCGACGACAACCAAGCTCGTAAAAAATGTCGATAGCTCAATTAGTAGTGGTTGTTGTCCGGCCCTCTTACACGTAAATATAAATAGGTCCCGTATCGCCATATGTGACCCCTTTGAGGATAACGTAGGCAAGAAGTTGCACTATGTGTATAGCTTAATTGCGTTGCGTTTCAAAATACTGATTTCAGTTTGACGTACATCCGATTACATTTTAATATGAAAGAAATTCAGCTTTAACCCTCCGTCGGTCGCACCTGTGCCAAAAAAGCACACTTAGTGTTTTTTTGCGGAATTCCCCGATTCAAAGACGACAAATGACGCCCCCCTCCCCAGTCTCTTCTGACTCGAAGACGTCTTCCAGCCCGTACCTCGCAGTAGTTCCTGCACCTTCACAGCGAGCGGAGCTGTAGCAAGTGGCCAAAAAAGCCCACTTAGTGTTTTTTGCGGAATTTCCCGATTCAAAGACGACAAATGACGCCCCCCTCCCCAGTCCCTTCTGACTCGAAGAAGTCTTTCAGCCCGTACCTCGCAGTAGTTCCTGCACCTTCACAGCGAGCGGAGCTGTAGCAAGTGGCCAAAAAAGCACATTGTCCACAAAGCCAACTTTTCCTGAGGAGCCTGAATCAATGGAATCTGAAGTGGACTGAGCTCACTAGGATTAAATTAAACTCTTTATATATATATATAAATATATATGAGGATAATTTATTTAATTAAAAATTAATACATGACAAAAGAGCGCCGTTTTTGTGTATGTCACACCTCAAGGGCCCTCCTAATCATGAATGAGATATTTTAAAAAGGTGCTCTTTGAGTGCTTTCTTAAAAATGCCAACAGATTCCGAAACCCTCACTCCGGGTGGCAGTCTGTTCCACTCACTGGTCCCGCAAACCGGAAAGCGCGATCCCCAAAATTAGTGCATATTTGACGGCGAGGCTGCACCAACCTGACAGCTCGACACCCCGCTGACCCAAGTGTCCGCCTCCTCACACTCACTTCAACGGGGGAAAACATGTCTGCCAGATATGATGGAGCCAAACCATTTAGGGCTTTAAATACCATCAAACACACACGGTAGACCACCCTCTCAGGAAAACGAAGCCAATGTAGTTCTTTCAACAGCGGAGTGATGTGAGAGAATTTGGACATCCCGAAGATCAGTCTTGCGGCCGCATTCAAAACAGACTGAAATCTGTTCAGTTGCTTCTTTGACTGGCCGATATAAAGTGTGGAACAATAATCAATTCGGGACATCACAAAAGCACTCACCAATTGTTTAACCACACCCGGCGGTAGACACCTCCTGATAGCCCTTTATGTGTTTTTTTAGTGTTTTACTTTACCAATTAGTTTAATATGGTGTCCAAATTATATTGTACCTGAGGTAGATGGGTCAAAAATGGTTATTTTGAAAATTGTGTTTGTTAAGATAATAAAACACTATTTTTAATTTTCTTTCTCTTAACTCTTTAATATAGATCCTAAACAAAGTCAGTGAGAAAGGACGTACCCTAAAATCAAGGGAAATGGGAGTAACCGCAATATGAAATTGTGTGCTTTTTTAGCACATTGCGTCCGAACGAAGGCACTAAAAGTTTGCAACCGACGGAGGGTTAAAAGTAATTTCACAACAGTAAATATTTTCTACAATTAATATAAGTATTAATGTGTGTATTTCTGAGTGATATTTTTTTTAAAAATAATAATAAATGTGTGTTCTTTGACTGACTAAATGCTGTGAACTAGCGAAATTTCCCTAATTATCGGGAATTTACTATGTTGACGTCACATAGCACAGGAATATTTTGAATGTTTGAACCTGATTTACAGTTTGATTGAAATCTTTTATTTAACAAATAGGTTTGTTTTAACATATATAAACAAAGGCAAAAAAAGTAAAAATGATTCGACTGCCTTTACGAGGTTAGGTATTGTTACGAAGTATGAGTTCATGTGGACGTGAGCCTAGGCACGCTGATTGGTGTGTGTGTGTAGGTTTCTCTGGTTTAGTGTCCAACGCTCTGGTATAATGTGGAACAATGACCTAGTATAATCTATTATGGGAGTGCTTGATTTTTTAATTCCGGGTTTTGACCGTGGTCCAAGAAAAACCCCGTAATTAAAAACTCAAGCATCTGAATCCGGCCGTGAAAGTCTAAACACATTTATTATGGGAGTATCTACCATGTTCTCGAACATGCAAGAATCGTATCTGCCGCACATATATATACGAGCAAAGATTCTGTGGAATAGGCTGAGTCGCTTTGATCATTGTAACGCGAACACCTATAAGCAGAGGGTGAACAGTGAACAGTACATTGATTATGATGATGATGATGATTTTTATAGCGCCGTTTCGTGACTACTGTCACTGCAAGGGCGCTTACCTAAATTGTGATAAAGAAATCTTTTTTTTAAAAAGAATCCCAAGAAAAATCACAACAAAATATTTTCCTTCTTGTTGTGCCTTTTCAATGAAGATTGACCATCATTATGGCGATTTGCACCATCGATACTGCTGCACGAAAGAGGGATCTTGTGCTTCTGCCAAACCACTGACTCAGGTTCTTCAACCAAGATGTGCTCCTTCAACCTGGAGCTCGTCTCCCCTCAATTCTTCCCTGTATGATGAGATGCATGAGTGAATACTTCTCATTTCTCATTATGTGACCGAAATAAATAAGTTTTCTCTTTTTTATGGGCATCAAGAGTTTGGCTGTGGTATTCATACGGGAAATAACTTCAACATTTCGCTGCCTTAGTTCTTGTGTATCGTATACGCCATTGAGAAAATTTAACATGAGCAATGTTTGCATGTGAACTGGACCAATGTGTGAACTGGACCAATGTGCCAATGTGTCGAAAACAAAAAAAATATTTAAAAAATATATAAAATAACTCTCACATTATCGAGTTTTACGGTTTGTCTTAGCTCAGATTGTGTAGAATTTGATTCATAAGACAACTGCATGAAAAAGTCATATTTGACAAGATTGGCGTATACGATAAACAAGAACTGGGGGAGCGAGTTGTGACTATCCATCCAGGATATTTTTTAGCCTTTTATCCTATCTCATCTAAGTTGCAAAGATGTGTTACATATATATATATATATAAGGATAATTTATTTTAATGTACACATAATTGAAGAGCGCCGTTTTTGTGTGTGTCACACCTCAAGGGCCCTCTCAAATCACGGATAAGATTTCTTGTAAAGATGTGTCTTTAGTGCTCCTTTAAAGACACCAACAGTCTTTGCCTTCCTCACATTAGGTGGCAGTCTGTTCCACTCCATTGGTCCCGCAAACCGGAAAGCACGGTCCCCAAAATTAGTGCGTGTCTGACGGTGTGGCTGGACCAAGTCCACCACGCCATCCCCTGCAGATCTGAGCGTTTGGCGCCTGTTACATGGGAGATTCACATTATATGCATTCTCACAAGCAGACACGTACAAGTTCGCACTTGCACATGCCGCATGTGAACCTACAACATAAAAACCAAATCTCAAATGGATATACTCTTACATACTTCTTTCATTTCCTCCAGAGTCATAACCTTCTTCATACAAGCCCTCCTTTTATTATGACTCTGGAGACCTCCGGCGGTCAATATATATAAATTTTGAAAGAGAGAAGTTATTCACGATAATCTAAGTTGCAAAGATATATCAACATTTAAAATTCATATTAAATGATGTCCACAAACAGATACATGTAAGTCCGCGCTTACAAATTCTGTATGTGTACTTACAAATTAAAATCCAAACTTCAAATGATCATAAACCTTGCAACTTTTGCCCTGAAACAGAGGTGACATTGACATAACAATCACTTTTTCAGGCTATGTAGCCGTGGTCTGGTAGATTCTTTCCGGACAGTTTCGCCCATTGCTCCGATGGGCATCATCAGCGGTTGGCTAGTCGCTGTGATCTTCTTACAGGATCTCAATGCAAAGGGCGAATCTGTCCGGAAATAATCAACCAGACCACGGCTACGTAGCCCGAATAAAAGTGATTGTTATGTCAACAAAAACCGGCCGTGAAAGCTTCAATGTACAATTAAGGGGTGACATCATGGGTGACATTGGCAAAGTAAATTAATTTTTACAATCTGGTCGGTCAGCCTCATACCAACCTATAAGTCAAGGAATGTGTTTCATAGGAATTAAATTAAATTAAAATACATTTACGTCTTCAATGGGAGCCTGTTAAAGCCTGAACTTTATGTGACACCAAAATTATAACTTTTCTATGAGGGAATATCTCATGTGAAAAAATATTATCTGTATTCTTCGTCATAGCGTGTGGTTGGTATAAACTAATAACAAAAGTTTCTTCCACAGAAAACTCCTAGCAACTTTGTTTCCGAGAAATATGCGACAGAGAATGTTTCGGGATTTTCCTTGCTTATGTTCCTTGACTAATAGGTCGGTATGAGGCTGAACCCCATGCTGTAAAAACTTAGACCGATGCCACCCCAGTTTCTGGAAAATGTGGCTTCATTTTGTGGAAATTAATTTATTTAAACCATGTACGCTTCATTATTATTGGCCATTTATTGAGCAAAGCCATGATATGAGGGTAATTTATTTATTGTTAGATTCTAGATATGATAAATGAGCGCCGGTTTTGTGTGTGTCACACCTCAAGGGCCCTCCAAATCATGAATGAGATATTTTATAAAGGTGTCGTTTCAGTGCTCCCTTAAAATGACAACAGATTAAGGGACTTAAATACCATCAAACACACACGGTAGACCACCCTCATCCCGACCCCCCATCCCAAAACGAAGGACAATGAGCAAGAATTGACAAAATTCCAACTGCAGTTGCAAAACTTGAGAAAAGTAAAGTTCACGGAAAATATTAAACAGTGATTTCTCCCAAAATCTGCCGTTTTTGTTTCTTACACTTTATGGTCTTAGCAAAAGAGTTACAGTGATCAAGTTCAAACAAACAAAAACGGCAGATTTTGGAGGAAATCACTCTTTAATAATTGCCGTACACTTTACATTACTCAAGTTTTGCAACTCGTACTAAGGGTTAGCAACGACAGGCGACCGAGGAGACAGCGAAGACCGCCACGCCGTTATAACTCGCCTTGAAAATGCCTTCTACTCGTGAAGGCGAAACGTCGGCAGATAAAAAACTGCATGTATGTAGACCATGGTCTAACTCAGGGGTCGGCGACCTGTTATTTATTGTTAGCAAGAATACATTTTTGTGGCTCTTTACACACTTTCAAATTTGAAAATAGTATTTTTTGGGTCTTTCGACTCAAAAGGTTGCCGACCCCTGGTCTAACCTGAAAAACCACAAAACAATTCATTATATATTAACCTTGCATTGTCCTTCTCGCCATCCATTGCAGAGCCTTTCTAACTATATCTCTACCCTCGTCCCCAGGCAAGTTCCGCAGAGAGTTCCGGCGCTCCTTCTTCAAGTGCAGCTGCCTGGGACTGTCTCCGGGGCCTGCCTCCGACAGCAGGGCCGGCCTGGCAGCTGGAGGAGGACCGCGCAGAGGAGGACCTGGAGGAGCTGGTACCAGGAGATCAGAGTCCTGCGCCTCCTACCGCCTGGCGCATCTGTCTCCGTCCAGCTACGCCACCGGCACCACCATGGCTCCAAGAGATTACCCAAGGGGCAACACGCACACTTCCTTCATAGAGAACAACAATTCATCAGGTATTGTATAAAATATAAATAAATGTAATTGTTTCAATGTTTATACATATAATTATTTATATTTTTTTATGTTTTATGTATTAACACTGTGAAAATTCATGTTGATTGATTTGTTTCTTAAAAAAACACAATTTTTTATATAAACACTGTTTTATTTTCACACACAATACATTTAAATTACAATATAACAAACGTTTTCGACCAAGATGGTCATCTTCAGGTAGGAATTATAATAAAAGTTTTTAATAAATTTGTCAGTTAGGTAAGAATGTTAATATAATTATTTTTTATTTTAAAAATGTTCTTTGTTGTGTATGTTACTTGACTTATAGGTTGGTATGTGGCTTACCACCCATGCTGAAGAAAATTACAAAATTATACGTGTCTGCTTGTGAGAATGCATAAAATATGAATCCCCAACGTTACATATCTTTACAACTTAGATTAGATTAGAATGGCTTCTATAATTTAAGTTGCCCTTAAGGCTTGTTTGTCTTATGTCCTTATGACTAATTAACCATTTGATTTAAAGATGACCTTTCAATGAAATTGTCTTAAGAACCACATTCTACACAATCTGAGCTAAGAACAATGTAAAACACGATAATGTGAGAGTTGTTTTAAATATTTTTATAAAATCAATTTCCAATTTTCATAAGGCACATTCGTCCAGTACACATACAAACATTGCTCATGTGAAATTACCTCTGATAAACATACCACAAACAAGCACTAAAGGGGACATTTTTCCAAGCAACCCGAGAGTGAGTCATCACTAAATCTAAATCTAAACTGCAAAGATATGTATCATTCGAGATTCATATTAAATGCATTCCCACAAGCAGACATGCATAATTTCGCGCTCACACATGCCGCATGTGGCCCAACAGTATAAAAAACTCAATCTCAAATGAACATAAGCCCTGCACCTCTTGCCGACCTTCCTTGACACAGGGGTGACATTGGCAAAGTGAACCATTTTTTACAGTATGAGTGGTCAGCCTCATACCAATTTTCAATTAATGTGTCGACCTCATTACATTTCAGGTAGGAAAGCCGGGAGATCAGATTCCACCGACAGCACTGCCACGACGCGTCTCGTCGTGTCCACCGACCAATGACACCGGTGTCCAAGTGGACAAGCGCAGCCGCCAATCCTACAGCAGCAGCCACACGTGACGTTTGCCCAATCCGACAAGGTCGAATTCACCGCCGAATGCGACAAGGACTTTTCTCCGTCGGGCGACGTGGACATTGTGGTGAGGGTGGACAGCGCAAGAGACAGGATGCTGAACGGAGCAGGGCATCATCCTACCAAGAACACAGGATGCTTCTCTGCCAAGAAGAGGAAAAACGTCAATTTCGAATAAGCTAATTTTAATAGTATTGACATACCGCCACCTAAAAGTTAAAACTGAATAAGTGCTGAGACACTGATTTGAGAAATTGTAGATAAAACATTTTATTGGGTGTAACTTCTCATAGTAAGTGAACTAATTGTAAGAAAATGCTCATGAATAACTTATAAACTACAGGATTTTCACACTTGTGTAGTGTTTTCTCTCGTAGAAAATAGGAAAAAATATGCATTTATTTGAGAAACCTATGTTAGTTTAATATGTCACTTATTCAGTTTTACATTTAAGGTATGGATATGTTTAACAGAAGTATTTATATTAACATTATATTTAGGAGAAATTAACATAAAGTATTTAAGGTCGAATTAAAACATTTTATATGAATGCTACTGCCATCTGTTGGACAATAATGGAAACTAAGTTTCTTCTCAAAATAAAAAGAAACAATTCAATTTGCTCTGTTAAGTTCAATGTTAGTTTCATTGTTGAATTAATAAACTCCATAATATAACACTAAGATTGAAAATTCACAATTACTTAAATATAATTTTAATGTGACCTTTACCGTAATGTCAGTATCTAAAAAATCACGTTGTATAAAAAAAACTACATTGATATTTTATTAACAAATTATTTGAAGATTTCATATCAATGAAAAGCAATTTGTGAACCTAATACAGCAGTTTTCAGTATTGAAATTTTGTATAAACACAAAGCTTTCTCTACTTCCCAATAGATGGCAGTACCTTTCATATGAATTGTTAAAATTAGATCTTCATAATATATATAAGTAACAAGGTATTCATAGTTTTAAGTACAGAATTATAAACTTAATTTATAAAGAAATATATTTAAAGATTAAATTACAATATTGTACATAAAAATATTTTAAGAAGCTAACAGCATGAATATTATTAAAAATAATTTTAAACATTACATATTTTATTTGCTTTTTGCAGTGTCGGAATCTTTTACATTTATTTTATTATCACTGCATTTTTAAATTAAATGCGTTCATCATTGTTATACTTGCTTTGATGACTCGCCTTGAGAATGCTTTCTGCTTGTGGAAACGAAACTTTGGAAGATAAAAGAGCTGCAAATGGACCATGGTCTAATGCTAACCCAAAACACATACAAAAAAACATTTATTGTAACACATTTTTTTCCTATTTCTATTTTTTTATTAAATTTATATTTTATGTCAAGAATACTGAGAAAACATATAGAATATTTATTTAAATTATAAAGCATACAAAACTACAATATATTTTACTTTATAAATGTTATTATTTTTAAAAGTTTAAGGTTTTTGTATTGACATTGCCAAGATTCATTTTAAATTAATCCTTGACTTATAGGTTGGTATGAGGCTGACCACCCATACTGTAAAAAATGGTTCACTTTGCCAATGTCACCCCTGTTTCAGGGAAGGTCGGCAAAAGTTGTGGGGCTTATGTTCATTTGAGGTTTGGATTTTATTTGTAAGTACACATTCAGCATTTGTAAGCGCGAACTACACTTGTTGGTTTGTGGGCATACATCTGAGAGCTTTAAATGAATATATCCTTGCAACTTAGATTATAGATTTATAGATTATGTAAAAATAAAACACAGTGCTATTCCTAGACATTTTGGTCGTCCGTTGAGCCTACGCTTTGACAAACTAATGATGCCTGGGCTGGAAGTCTCGTCGCCACGGTCATTCTTATCTACCGAATATCGGTAATAATAACAATAAGTGTTTATTCCAGCTTGGTCATGTGGAGGGTGCAATACATGACCAGCCATAAAAAAATAATACATCAATATAAAAAGTACATAGAGTAATATTTGTATGAAGACTAATCAGCTTTTCACTTGACAGGTCTTCATACAAATGCATCATTAGTTTGGCAAAGCGTGGGCTCAACGGGCGACTAAAATGTCTAAAAATAGCATCAAAAGTTTTTCTTCACAAGTTAATGCGATATAATATCGACGGTTAAAAGGTAATAGGGCATAAGCGACAAAAACTAAGTTGTTCAGGAGAGCAGTTTAAAGTATGAGATTGCGGAAAAATGGCATACCTAATTTTTTTTTTATTGTATTGTTAAAATCAAAACAGCACTAAAATTAAAAAAATAAAGGCATTTATTGGCATTCCTATTAATGTGCTTTTACGATTTTTTTTATGTCACAAGCGCCTTTAGGACAAAAAAGGCCAAAATCTTGTTGGTTACACCAAAACCATACTTTGAAAATGCAGTTGTTTGCTTGGGCATAAACAACAACAAAAAATATTGTAGAGGTATGTGAGTTAGCGCATTAGAAAGAGCGGAAAATTTTAAGTAGGATAGCATTCATAACTGATTTTTGACCAAAACGTCTTCCTTTTAACCGTCAATATGTTGAATGATCTGATCATTGAAAGTGCTTGAGGAAATTATATCAACTTGTGAAGCAAAACTTTTCATTTTACTTATATCCATTGTTATTATTTTTGTGCATCATTAATATAGTGAATAATAATTACCTACAGGTTTATCTGTACTTCTTAAATGAAAGCAGGGTTGTTTATTGTTAGCGTCTGAACTCTAGAATTTTATATTTTTTATTTTCAAGAAGAAATCTTTACAAAATGGCAGCTATGCGGTTAGGTATTTACAAAATTGGTGAATTTACAAATGACGTGAATAAAGTCTTTGCAAAAATATGAGTCAGATTGTTGCAAATTGATTATACGAGTACATCTGTCCTTCATGCAATAGTTAATATTTTGTTATTTAAAGTATAAAAAATAGGTAATAATAATATTGTAAAGTTACATAATATAAAAGGGGAACAAAGACGCTCTTTTATAACAAAAAATTGGTGTCTTAGTTTATAAAGAAAGTGTAGAGATATTCTATTTAACTATAAGAAAAATTATAATAGAAAGAATTCTTCCCTTGATGAATTTTTCAACTCCCATCTTAAAATTTAGATCAGTTTTTACTTACATATAGTATTTACATGAAAAATTATCATAATTTTGTACTTTAAAATATCTAATTTTGTGATTATTTTATTCCGCTTTATAATCTTCTATCAAAGGCGGCCATGTTTGATTATTGTACTTCTGTCATCTATGTAATACAAATGAAAAAGCTTTCATGTTTCTTCAATAGATGTCAGAGTAAGAAGAAACAAATATTATTAACAGCATTGTGTTGCCCATAAGCTGAGAATGTATAAATGGAAAAATGCATTTATTTACCCAACATATTATTTTTTGATAAATTCTTTAATGTGTTAAACATAACTATATAAATTGATTTATTCATTCATGTTTTCTGATATGAAAACAACCATTTTTGACACTAAATTAGGGAATTTAATTTTAAAACAATTCCCCAGCCATACATTGTCTAGTCAACTGAGATTTTAGTCATTTAAATATCCATTTCTTTGAACTGATAAAAATCATTGCTCAATTCTGAAAAAAAACTGTTTGGGGCTTTTTCAAAATGTTTTAAACACCTACTTTCTACTTAATCTACAATAATCTATCTATTATCTAAGTTGCAAAGATATATTAACATGTCAGGTACACATGATATGCATGCCCACAAGTCGATAAATGTGAGTTTACGCTTACAAGTGACGCATGTGTACTTACAACTTAAAATCCAAAAATTGCAAATGAACATAGCCCTGCAACTTTTTGCCGATCTTTCCTGAAACAGGGGTGACCTTGGTGAACCTATTTTGTACAATATGGGTGGTCAGCCCCATATCAACTTATAAGTCAAGGGTATAATTCATAATTTAATTTAATAAATTTGTAAAATTTTAATTTTAATTTAAGAAAACTATGTATCATAAAACTTAAAACATAATATAATATGAAGATGTAAAATGAATGTATGAATGTAAGTAAAAATTAAAACAATAAATATATTTATCTGTTTTTTATGGTGATTTTTATTTTGCTCCCCTTCTCATGAAAAGAATTGAAAACTGCAAAATGGAAAATGATCCCAGATCCGATCCGAGGAGTATGCTCAAACCCTCCTCGTACCCGTCCTGCATGTATGTGTAAGAAGGACCCACAGCACATGGACGCTCATACAAAGCTATATATTTTCTTAAGTGGCGGAAGGCCTTCCCGTGAAGTAAAAGCAACAGCACTACAAAACAAGAACCTCTAGGTCAGAGGCGTTCCCATGACTCTTAAAGTAAATGGTTCGATGTTACTGAAGCTAATAGCATACCTTGGGTGGCACTGCTTGTGGGATTGTTGCTAGATCACGGGTAGCGTGAATGGAACCCTGGTCCTTTGGACTCTAAAAGTAAATATCTCTCCTTGGCCTCCGTTATCCTCAGCCTCCATTCATCTCTGTCCACGACTGTGGTCCTCCAGCTTGGCGCCTGCAGTAACCACATAGCATCCCCCCTCACCTTGTCCTCCCACCTCATCCTTCTTCTTCCCTCCCTTCGTCTTCCTCCTGGGTGTCCATTCATAATTCATCTCGGCATGGAATGCAAGCGTTCTACCAACTGAGCTATCGACCGGACTTTTTACGAGCTTGGTCGTCGCTACAAAGCGTCAATTCTCAAACACCCATTTGCTGTAAGATTGGATGGACCTTTGGTGACCGGTCTTTGGTAAAGGTTTATGAATTTTTCAACCCAGCGAAGAGCATATTTGAAAATATAAATTGTTTAAAAAATAACTTGTGTTAAAAAATAAATGAGTTGGTTTTATGGCCGATATTGTCAAGTGGCTAATCTTTCTAGCGTTTTTGCAATAGAATGTTGGTTCGATCCCCGTCTCGGTCATTTGACCATTACTTTGGCCCTGGTTCAACAGATGTCATTGGGTAATTATTAATATAAAAATAAATAAGAAATCAAGATCTTTCATAAAAATATATTTATTTATTTAATAATATCTACAAGGTAGATAATATGTATATAACAATAAAACTTAAATAAATTTATGTACTTTAACAAATTATAACAATTCATTTTTACATATTTCATTAAATAAAAATATAATATTATTATAAACACCATTCCGTAATAGAAAAAAATAGCCTCCTACATAATTTCTTTCCATTTTAACTTAGCTTATCTTTAAAAAAAATGATTCTTTTTTAATTGATTAAATTACAAAACTATAATTTAATGGAATCATAGTATCTTTATTTTGCACCTGATTTTCTTTACATTTTAAATTAATTTTAAAAAAAACTACCCACTTTATTAATTCAGCACCTTTGAATAATTTTGAAAATAAAAAATGAGGTCCGAACAGGAATTAAATGTTGTCATCTGGCCGCATTAGTTAAGATTATTAATTAGACACATTGGTCCAGTACACATACAAACATTGCTCATGTGAAATTACCTCTGTTGGAGATAAGAAAAAACCAGCACTAAGGTAATGATACGTCAAAAAGAGTTTTCCTGATGGTTGCCTTGAAACTGATTATATCAAGACCTCGTTTGTATGAAGAGGACACCCTAGTACGCACCGTTTTTGGCACACCTAACGGCTCTGATGCGTCATCTATATCTTTTATGTTGATCTATGCGTGTGACGTTTGGCAGCCGAGAAAAAGTTATACTCTCAAATTTGTGCTGAGTCGGTTAGAGAATATAAGGTTTTATAAAATGTATTTTGTGACTACCGACATTGTGATAAAAATTTAAACAAAATTAAAATTAAAAACATAATTGTGAAATGTTTTACACAAGAAAAAAATAAAATAAAATGGTTGGCATCTATAAATCTAAGTCGCAGAGATATATATTTACATTAAAATTCAATCTTCGTGCACATGCACCAGCAGAAGCATGTAAGTTTGCGCTTACATATGCTGTAAGTATCAGTGGCGAAGGGTGCCATACAACTCGATTCCCATCGGTTTCCCGTTTAAAATGAGGCAAAAATGATAATAAAGTAGACTGCATGGTTTTAATGGGGGAAAAATACATATTGTTTCTTTGGTTTTAAATGTATTTTTTTACTTTGTGCCTATATTTTTTAACTACCTACTTTGATACATCATTTTAAAAGGGAAGCCGATGGGAATCGGCTTGTATAGCACCCTTCGCCACTGGTAAGTATACTTAGATACTGAAGAAACCCGAAACATGAGCTCTGCAACTCTTGCCGCCTAAAACAGCGGTGGTATCGGCAAAAGGGTATCATTTTTACGGTGAGGGTAGTCAGCCTCAAGCACTCCTATTAATCGAGGAATCTCAAGAGTAAGATATGAAATTAAGATACAATTATGAACTTAATAAAATAAAAACACAAAACATGAGGCTGACTACCAATTTCATTCAATCTACTTTTTTTTTGACTCCCTAGTGTGGGTGAAGTGGGTGTTGGTGATTTAGCGGTTGATGTCCTGATCGTTTGCAGCACGCCTGTTAGCTGCGTAGTGTTTATTGTGTGTTGCATTGCCTTTATTTTGAGACACTGAAAAGAATCACCATCTTTGTTTGAGTCGTATAAATGCAAACGCCGTCAACTCCTTACGCGATGATTTTGAGAAAAATAAACTTGTAAACTTAAAACGACAACACCAGTTGAAGATGACGGCGTTTGCACGAAATCATACTCTTTCAATTTAAATTACGAAGGATTAAGTGAGGTTTACATTATATCGCACACAGCAAATGATTTGTTACACTGCGCAGAATCAAATTCAATCATTATCTCAAAAATCATAAATTTTGGAGATGACTGCGTTTGCAGTTATACGACTTGTTTCTACATCGCCATCTTAAAGGTAAAACTGAATAAGTGCTGATTCACTGATTTGAGAAATCATAGATAAAACATTCTATTTGAAGTAACTTCTCATAGTAAGTGAACTATTATAAGGAAGTGCTCATGACAAACTTCTAAACTACAGGATTCTCACACATTTTTAGCGTTTTCTCTCATAGAAAATAGGAAAAAAGCTGCATTTATCTAAGAGCCCCATGTCAGCGTAATATGTCATTTCTTTAGTTTTACCTTTAAGGTGTCGTTGTGAATCATTGTAACCTAATTCATTATATAGCAGTGGCGAAGGGTGCCATACAACTCGATTCCCATCGGCTTCCCTTTTAAAATGAGGCAACAAAGTAGTTAAAAAATATAGGCACAAAGTAAAAATATACATTTAAAACCAAAGAAACAATATGTATTTTTTCCCCCATTAAAACCATGCAGTCTACTTTATTATCATTTTTGCCTCATTTTAAACGGGAAACCGATGGGAATCGAGTTGTGTGGCACCCTTCCCCACTGTTATTTAGAATATATAAATTGATGTACAAAAAGAGCTATTTAATGGTCTATGCTTGATGGGATTGCTGTCACTTTCTGGCATCGTTTATGGAAGCTGGCAGAGACACTTCGAGGCCATTCAGGTCTTCCGTCAGCGTGATTTGGCAGCCGAGACGGGAAGTGTCGGTGAGGCCGTGCGCCAGATCCAGCATGTCCATCTCTTCATCCACGGGCTTCTCCGGTAAACTGAAACCAAGACGCAAACTTCCATCATAAAAAAGGCAAAAGACTGGAAGCTCATAACGGATTCGACTACAGGACACTACATATTCCCAAGAGAACTATGCACTACGGCTTTGAGACCCGACATAGTTCTATACTGAAACGAACTAAAGCAAGTACTCTTGGTTGACTTAACGGTGCCCTTGGAGATGAACATCCCTAAAGACCATACCTTCTAGCTACGCAACTAAGCCACACATATAGTGTAACTTCTTGCCTGTGTTATCCCCGAAGGGTTTGCATGTGGCGCTTCGAGATCTATTTATTTTTACAGGTAAGGGGGCCGGCCTCACACCAACCACTTTCAGTTGAAGTGGGGGTTTCTCAGCTCCCGGGGGGGCTGGTTCTCATTTCTTGTGAAGGCTGAGTAAACCTTTGAGACCGAACCCTTGCTCTCGGCATGGAATGCAAGCATTCTACCAATTGAGCTATCGACCTTTTTACGAGATTGATCGTCATCGCTATCTAATCTAATCTAATCTAAGCTGCAAAGATATATATCATTTAAGATTTATACTAAATGCATTCCCACAAGCAGATATGTATAATTTCGCGCTAACACATGCCGCATGTAGACCTACAATATAAAAACCCAATCTCAAATGAACATAAGCCTTGCAACTCTTGCCGTCCTTCCCTGAAACAGGGGTGACATTGGCAAAGTGAACCAATTTTTATATTATGGGTGGTCAGCCGCATAACAACCTATAAGTCAAGGAACATACATGACAAATTACATTTTTTAAGCTATAAAGCGCCAATTCTCAAGCAAGACCCAGTTGCTGTAAGGCTGGATGGACCTTTGGTGAACGGTCATTGGTAAAGGTTTTATGAATTTTTCAACCCAGCGAAGAGCAAATTTGAAAATATAAATGGTATATTTTTTGTGCTCCGCCGGGAATCGAACCCACAACCTTCCCATTCAGAGTCCGCAGTGTTACCACTGAACTACGGACCGGTCAATTGCTAGCTAAATAGGTATAAATGACTAGTGGATGAAATAAAATAAAAAATGGATACATCTACATCTAAATCTAAATCTAAGTTGCAAAGATATGTATCATTTGTGGTTCATATTAAATGCATTCCCACAAGCAGACACGCATAATTTCGCGCTCACACATGCCGCATATGGACCTACAATATAAAAACCCAATCTCAAATGAACATAAGATCAGAAGAACATGTGAAAGCTCTGTCGGAACCGAAAGTGAATGAATCTATAATCTAAGTTGCAAAGATACATTAATAATTCAAAACTCATATCAAATCCATGTCCACAAACAGACACGTGTAAGTAATAAATAAATTTTGCAAATAAAACTGCAGTTTTGATAACAAAGAACCCGGTAGAAGCTAAATAATATATTGACATTTAACCTCCAGTACCCTTAGTACCTACGAGTTGCAAAACTTGAGTAATGTAAAGTTTACGGCAATTATTAAAGAGTGATTTCCCCCAAAATCTGCCATTTTTGTTTGTTTGAACTTGATTTTCTTCATCACTGTAACTCTTTTGCTAAGACCACAAAGTGTAAGAAACAAAAGCGGCAGATTTTGGGAGAAATCACGCTTTAATATTTTCCGTAAACTTTAATTTTCTCCAGTTTTGCAACTCGTACTAAGGGTACAGAGTGCCGGAATGCAGATCCGCACTTATAGTATTGATTGTGATTTTTTTAATTTTTCTTTAGTTTTTACACAGCAATAAGATCTAAAATCGTTTAACATACTCATATTGGATAAAACTATCCACCAATAGACTCAAAGCACCATTTTCATTTGGAAATATACCTATAAATTGTTTTGCAAAATTTATTTTGAGATACGGTTCACATTTGGTTTGTATACAGAGTCGCTTTTGAACTGTATGGCTCGACGGCTGGGATACTAGTCTGGCTACAGAGCGTCTCATTCTATATTTATAGGTGAGATAAGGATTATTCGAAACATGAAGAACTGGCACATGCAACATTTCGCCAGAACATTCTACTTACAAGATTAGATTAAACAAAAATTCGAAATTTGTACCAATCTGACAGCGCGGCTGAACTAACTTGACTGCTCCATCGCCCGCGGATCTGAGTGTCTGCCTCCTTACACCCATCTCAACAGGCGAAATCATGCCAGTCAGATAAGGTGGAGCCAAGCCATAGATTGCTTTATATACCATCAAACAAACACGGTAGACCACCCTCTCCGGGAAACGAAGCCAATGTAGTTTTTTTAACAGCGGAGTGATGTGAGCGAATTTGGACATCCCGAATATGAGCCTTGCTGCCGAATTCAACACAGATTGAAAGCGGTTGAACTGCTTCTTTGGCTGACCACTATAAAGCGTTGAACAATAGTCAATCCGAGACATCACAAACGCACTCACCAGGGTCTTAACCGCATCTGACGGTAGACACATGCATACCAATAGTAAAATTGTCTTTATCACCTGTCGTAATCATTCTTCTTGAGTATGACATGGCACGTTGAGCAGGTGAGGGTTCCCTCGCAGGCTCCGTATCCGTCTATATCTAACTCCTGGTCCACCACCACGTCCAGCAGGGAGTCTCCCACCTTCCCCGTGGCCTCCAGCCGCTCTCCGGAAGCACGGATGAAGGTCACCTTCACCCTGAAACAACAAAACCAGCTTTGAGTAATCATAGTCTTAGTACGGAATCTTGTGTGAGATTCTTACATCTTAAATTTTGCAATGTCACCCCAGGAAGATCGTCAAGAGTAGCAAGTCTTATGTTCATTTGAGATTGGGTTTTTATGTTGTTAGTCCACATGCGGCATGTGTAAGCGTGAACTTATACGTGTTTGCTTATAGGAATGCATGTAATATGAATCTTAAATGTAATATACCTGTGCAACTTGGATTATAAACTATAGCGCTGTTTTATGTGAATCACGCCTCAAGAGCCGTTCGCAAGCTTGGAAGTCGCTATAGTAACAACTACTCAAGCAAGACGCAGTTACTGTGAGACTGGCTGCACCTTTGGTCAGGCCCGCGCATAGAGTATAGGCAAATACATTTCAATAGAAAAAATACAGAAAAAAATATTTTCCCCTATTCCTTTGAAATTGACTGAAGTGCTAAATTATGGCTCCAATCGAACTTAAATTTTGAATTTTAAATCTCAATATAAAGCTTAAATGCATTTTTTACCACATATTGCCAACCTATTAGGCGCATGTGCCTGTATGGGATGCACGCCCCTGCCTTTGGTGACCTGTCATGGGCAAAGGCACATGATTTTTTTTGTTTAAAACCTGCAAGAAATACAGCGAAGAGCATATTTTAAAATTAAACAATGATTTTTATTGCATTAAAGTATTTCTAAACTAAAAAATCAGTAAGGAATTGTTCATCATAACCATGAAATCCGTTTTTCTTTGATCGCTAGCTCAGTTGGTGGAGTATTTGCATTCCATGCCGAGAGCTCGGGTTCCAATCCCACCGAGGGTGTCAGAAGTTATTTCCCGTTTCGGTCTTTATAAGTGGATATGATATAATTAAAGTGCTACGAGTGCACATTTATACAACAAAGAGTCTAAGATAATAAATCTGTTACATAAACCATATTATGATTTATAGTTCAGATAACAGAAACTAAATTATATTTACAACATTCACACAGCACTTAAAAGATCAAGTACACTATTACAGCGATAGACCTGTCCGTAGTCTAGTGGTTAACACTTCCGACTCGTAAATGGAAGGTCGCGGGTTCGAATCCCAGCAGAGCACAATAAATATATACCATTTATGTTTTCAAATATGCTCTTCTCTGGGTTGAAAACTTCATATACCTTCACCAAAGACCAAAGAGGTCTTGCTTGCATAAAGCACGACAGTGTGAGAGTTGTTTTGAATAATTTTAAAATCGATTAGTAATCATAGTAATCGAGGGTTAGGAATCAATGGGTAAAGAAAGAATGTAATTTGAAAGAGGATGTGAAAGTTAAGGTACAAAAGAATGTGATGAGATGGTTTGGGCATGTGGAAAGAATTAATGATGATAGACTGATAAAGTATGTATACAGAGGTAGTGTGAAAGGAAAGAGAGATAAGGGACGACCGAGAAAAGTATGGAGTGATCAGATTGTGGATATTGTGAAAGAACGGGATGTACAAAGCAAGCGTAAAAGAAGAAAATGCATGAAAAAGGTTATGGATATGAATGAATTGAAGAAGTTATGTAGGGATAGAAAAAAATGGAGGCAGCTCTACAGAGGCTCTGGCCACTCCTAGCGGAATGTCGACAGAGTTACAGTTACAGATTTCCAGTTTTCATGAGATATATTGATCCAGTACGCATACAAACATTGCTCATGTGAAATTACCTCGGATGGAGATAAGACAAACAAGCACTAAGGGGACAATGTGTAAAAGTGAACATAATATATATTGAGTCTGCTTATGGCATACATTTAATATGATTTTAATTGTTAATAAATCTTTGTGACTTAAATTAAAGATTGTAGATTATTCCAGGGTTACTTAATCCTTGAAGGTTAAAAACTCTTGTGACTAAGAACAGTAACCTTAGTACGAGTTGCAAAACTTGAGTAAAGTAAAGTTTACGGAAAGTGTTAAAGAGTGATTTTCCCCAAAATCTGGCGTTTTTGTTTCTTCCACTTTATGGTCTTAGCAAAAGAGTTAAGTACATTGATGAAGAAAATCAAGTTCAAACAAACAAAAACGGCAGATTTTGGGGAAAACCACTCTTTAATACTTTCCGTAAACTTTACTTTACTCAAGTTTTGCAACTCGTACTCAGGGTACAATTTTTTTTAATTTCGTAGCTTTAAGTTGGTCGATAGCTCAGTTGGTAGAGCGCTTGCATTCCATGCCGAGAGCCCGGGTTCGAATCCCACCGAGGGTGTCAGAAATGATATGCCGTTTCGGTGTTTATTTCAAACCCTAAACTAAAATAGGTACTGGCAAGGTTTACTAAGCTCGACCGGTCCGTAGTCCAGTGGCAACACTTCAGACTCGTAAATGGAAGGTTGTGGATTCGGATCCCGGCATAGCATAAAAAATATACCATTTATATTTCCAAATATGCTCTTCGCTGGGTTGAAAAAATTCATAAAACCTTTACGAAAGACCGGTCACTAAAGTTCCATCCAGCCTTACAGCAACTGGGTCTTGCTAGAGTATTGGCGCTTTGTAGCGACGACCAAGCTCGTAACACCTATGCGGCACTACAACAAGTGTCATAGACCTCTAGAGTCTCTAGAATCTAGGGATTCTCCCGCACAGGTTTCTTAAAAAAAAAACCTTTACAAGAAATCAGCACCAGCCCTCTCGAGAGCTGGGAAACCCCCAGTCCAACTGAAGTGCCTGGCGTAAGCCCGGCCTCCTCACCTGTATAATAAATAGATTCCACTAGGCATATGCGAAACCCTTCCGGGATAACGCGGCAAGAAGTTACAATATATGTGTAGTTTACTTCCACTTACTCGGCTTTCTTGAGGACCGGCTTGCTGTCATGGATGCTTCTGGATTGCAATTTTTCACTGCATTTCGTAAAACTGCATAAACTTCTCGCGTTACCGAAATTAACTGCAGATTTCAAACTCTTGGCTAAATTTCTAACCAAAAAAGTTCCCGACATTTTTTAGTTCACGGTATTTCGGCCGACTAAAACGAAACAGCGATAAATAATGTCACAGGTTTATAAATATTTATTATTTAGAGACTAAACTACGCGTGGACGTATTTTACAATGCTAATTTAGATCTTGAATCTCCAACGAAAAAGTCGGCCAGCCAAAAAACTTTGACGTCTGCCAAATATCAAATTATTACTTTTAAATATTTCATATGGCTACAGTGCAAGAAAATTGACAGCCAGTTCAAAAGTGGGGAAAATTTTAGTACTCGACACATGATTACTCGAGATGGCAATATTAATTTTAGCGTAGACACAAACCTACTTTTAGCGTAGTGCTAACAAAAATTACGCACAGATGGCAGTAGTACAAGACTTCGAAAATGCACAACCAGTTAGTTTTATTGCAAAAAAGTATTATTATTTTGAACAGTTTTGAATAAGTCCAAAAATGCTTCTAGGATTGACGTTTTACCGCCAGCTGTGTGCTGCATTTTCAGAGTAGTGAATGTGATTAAATAAAAAATATTTTTTTTGTAACTTCTTTTCTTCAATCAGTAGGTATTTTCAGTACGTCCAAGCTCAGGTTCATTGTGATTTTTTGCGAAGGCTGAGTAGACCTTGCCGGTTCTATTAATACCGAAAAAAATGCGGCAATTTTTCCGTTCGCTAGTGCAGAACTGAACTTTAAAAGGGGACTACCTTCACTCAGCCCTGTATAGAGGGAAAGTGAGCAAGGCAGAATGTAAGCACGTTCCTCCCGCTGCTCCTGCTCATGCTACACGCGCTGCCAATTTTTGAATTTTTGTTTTTTTGTGGACATCAAAGAAGCGGTGCAAGAGTGATTGTTCATTGACATTTTGCTGCAGTTTATGTTGCTCTTTTAATTATTGTAAATACTAAAGAGCAACGGCAGGAGTGTTGCCCGCATTAACAAGAGCAGCGACGAATTCCTTAAAAAAACTGTATGGTAACTTAAAAAAGGTACTTAGTTATTTTTATATGAATTAATTAAAAAAATACAACCAAAAACTGAACGGTCCGTAGTTCAGTGGTAGCTCTTCGGACTCTGAATGGAAGGTTCTGGGCAGGCCCGGATCTAGGGCGGTTCGAGCGGTGCGACCGAACCAGGGCCCCGCGTCAGGATGGGCCCCGAAAGACTTTAAAGGAATTCTAAAAAATGTCGTAGGAATTGATATTGAACACTTTTGACTCAAAAAGCTGCGTTTTGCCCAGACAAAGACACCGATAATAAAAGTTTCTCACAGCAAACGTTCGGGGCCCCCGACGATCTGAATGGGGCCCTTAACGACTTGAATGGGCCTCCAAAAATTTTAAACAAAGCCTCCAGTAACAAAGAAAAAAGTTTCTGGGTAGGAAGTCAGAAAAAAAGTAAAGGTAAACAAAGGTATCGACTGCGTATGATTTTATGACACCTGTTCGTGTCTTATAATGAACTTCTAGGATAATAGCTGCATAACTTGCCTTTGTAAAGTCCACAGCGGAAATATAAAATAAAAGGCTCCGACGGCTGTAAAACATTTATTGCCATTGGCGCCGAGAGAGTAAACATTGCAAATTTAAACAATGGATGATTTATTGAAGATAGGCGGTGTCGAAAATAATGTAAATTTGGTTGATAGGATGTCAGATTTTTTGAGCTTTGTGATAATAATATTAACTTGATTTAAGTAAATTTTTGATGAACAGGTGACCACCCTAGTAATATGCAAAGGCGATAATTACACGTGACGCTTGTGGACAACGAAAAAAAAAACGCAACTAAGCTACACATCTAGTGTAACTTCTTGCCGCGTTCCCACAAAGGGTTTCGCATGTGGCGAGCGAAACCTATTTATTTTTACATGTAAGGGGGCTTCGCCAACCACTTCATTTGAAGTGGGGATTTCCCAGCTCCCGAGGAGGCTGGTATTCATTTCTTGTGAAGGTGAGTAAGCCTTGCCGGTATTTTATTTTGGGGTTTGAAATAAACACCGAAACGGGAAATAACTTCTGACATTCTCGGCGGGATTCGTACCCGAGCTCACGGCATGGAATGCAAGCACTCTACCAACTGAGCTATCGACCGGTAGTGCATTAAAATGAGCCTTGAATGTCAATATATCTTTGCAACTATGACTATAGATTATAGAGGTCAGTTTCACACAAACTTATGTGTCAAATAAGCTTTATCTATTATATGTGAATCACACCTCAAAAGACCTCTGCAAATTCGGAGGGAAAATTGCTAAGAAGTAGCATTGTACTTGCATTTTTTTTTACCTAATTAGTACCGTTTTTATTATAATCTAAAACTAAATCAAAGATGAAAATCAATTGAGATTCATATTAAATGCATTCTCGCAAGCAGAGACGTATAAGTTTGCGCTTAGGTACACATGCCACATGTGGACCTACAATATAAAACCCAATCTCAAATGAATATAAGCCTTGCAACTCTTGCCGACCTTCCCTGAAACAAGGGTGTCATTGGCAAAGTGAACCATCTTTTTACAGTATGGGTGGTCAGCCTCATACCAACCTAAAAGTCAAGAATAGAATCAAGGAATTCAACCATTCAATTAGCATGTTCGTAAATTGTACATTTTGCGTTCTGAAAAAAAATAAGCGCGAGGGGAGGGGATTTTGTGATAAGGGGGAGGGGGAGGGGAAGGGGGGGGGCTATAGGGGGCCCCGAGATTTTTTTTCGCACCAGGGCCCCCACAGGGGTTAATCCGGGCCTGGTTCTGGGTTTGAATCCCGGCGGAGCACAAAAATACACCATTTATATTTTCAAATTTCCTCTTTGCTGGGTTGAAAAATTCATAAGCCTTTACCAATGACCGGTCACCAAAGGTCCATCCAGCCTTACAGCAACTGGGTCTTGCTTGAGAATTGGCGCTTTGTAGCGACGACGACCAAGCTCGTACAAAACGTCGATAGCTCAATTGGTAGAATGCTTGCATTCCATGCCGAGAGCAAGGGTTCGATTTCAAGGTTTACTCAGCCTTCACAAGAAATGAGAACCAGGCCCCCCGGGAGTTTCAGTTGAAGTGGGAAATCCCCACTTCAACTCTTTTTTTAGCGTTACACTTATATCTCAAAGAAAATAGGAAAAATGGGCGTTCTTCTGAAAAAACCCTTGTTAGATTAATGTCACTTATTCAGTATTACCTTTAAGGTTTCGATATGTTAAGTATACCTATTGGAGGCGAAAGGTGTTGGACAGACAGCGCTAGCAGTGGTTGATCATGGAGGACAAGATCTATCCCTATTCGTCGGGCTAATGATTATGTGTGTGAAAAATCAACAGTGTTCTGTCTGTATGCGCTCGGGCACTCAACAACAGTGCAGGCGCGTGCATAGGGTATAGGCAACTAGTTACATTTCAGAATAAATATATTTTTATCCCATTCCTTTAAAATAACTCATTTGAAATTGACTGAAGTGCTATCTTACTATCTTTCCTATACTTCTTACTTACTATGCTTACTACTTACTATACTTAGGTACTACCAGCTAATCTCACATAAATTTTAAATTTTAAATCCATATATTACGTCATTCGCATTAAGGGGGGGGGGGTTTGGTCTGCGGATGATGGCAAATGACGTACGAGTACCAAAAGTGACGTCGTTCTTGTAAATACCGATTTCTACAAAATATACATAATATTATGTAAGATATAATATAACATTATTAATTATTAAGCTCATCCAATATTACAGCAAGAGGGGGGAGGGGTCATTAGATAATGACTATAGGATGATTGTAGGGGGGGGGGGGGTCGAAAATCGGCCAAAATCGATGACGTAATTTATGGACGGCCCCAATGCGTTTTTTACCATATATTGCCTAGCTGTAAGGCGCATGTGCCTGTATGGGATGCACGCCCCTGCAACAGTGTTACATATCTTTGCAATTTAGATTAGATTAGATATCTATGAAAAATTCTAAATGATGATGATAACGAATGGATTGAAAGAAGTGGAAGCAACTCTGCAAAGGCTCTGTCCACCCTAGCGGAATAGCGGTATTTTTACAGTGATTATTAGTTTACTACATTTTTTGCATAAGAAATTTTTGTCATTTTTTTTTGGATAGATTTATTTTTAAGATTTTGTTGTTTACTTAAATGTTATTTATTGCTCGTATTCCTTGACTTATAGGTTGGTATGAGGCTGACCACCCATACTGTAAAAAATGGTTCACTTTGCTAATGTCACCCCTGTTTCAGGGAATGTCGGCAAGAGTTACAGGGCTTATGTTCATTTGAGGTTTGGATTTTATTTGTAAGTACACAATCAGCATTTGTAAGCGCGAACTACACGTGTTTGTTTGTACACGTGTAGTTCTGTGTACATCTGAGAGCTTTGAATGAATATATCCTTGCAACTTAGATTATAGATTATAGATAGATGCACTTTAAAAAAAATAGATAATAAAAGTTTTACCTGATTTCGCTCCTCTGCGGTACTATAACAAATGTCATAGACCCCTAGAGTCTCTTGAATCTAGGGAGTCTCCCGCACAGGCTTCCTTAAAAAAAAATAAAAAAAATATGCTCTTCGTTGGGTTGAAAAATTCATAGACCTTTACTAAAGACCGGTTACTAAAGGTCCAGCCTTACAGCAACTGGGTATTGCTTGAGGATTGGCGTTTTGTAGCGACGTCCAACCTCGTAAATATGTACCTCTGCGGCAAGGGCGCCCGCAGAATATTTTCCCAGGGGGGGCAAGGCCACCGGGGGGTCTGGGGGGTATGACACTTTACAGTAAAAAAGTAAAAGTCAAAAATGTTTTAAAGTAATATGTATTTGCTTCAAAATGAACTTAGGTGTGACATGATCTGAATGGATGTAAAATATTATGACTTGAACAAGAATTGTACTCTTCTCTTATCCATTCCAAAAACATTGATGGTCTTTTCTATTAGCTCATCTTTTTGTTGTTTTACTGTGTTCCTATGAACAGACAGTAGACAGAGGCCGGTAAGCCGATCGTTTGACATGGTGCTCCTTATCCAAGTTTTTACTCGTCTCAGAGTACTGTAAAGAAACATAACAGTAAACATTTTAAAGATATAAACCATTTTTACTCCTATAAACGAAATTAACCATTGTAAACTAAATTTCTGCCAACTACTGGTATACTTGACTTAGTATATATTTTAAAAGACTATTATGCAGAAATGGAATAAAAAATAAATAAGTTAGACCTATAAAATCTAAGTAAATTTGCATGCAATTTAAAAAAAATTTAACTATTATTCTCACCTGAATGACCTCTCAATAGTACAAGTTGTTGGTGGTAAACACAGTGCAATCTTGAGTGCCTTAGCAACTGACGGTAAAAAGTAAACATGTTCGTGTTGCAGAACATCTATAAGGTGCATTTTCTCCAAGTCCTTATAATCAGCTGGTGTGTTTGCCCACAGGTCATACCATAGGACTGATTCGTCCTTAAAGTTGTCTAACAACTTTCCATACATTTCAGCAATTTTTACCACAGAACTTTCGTATTATATGCAGTGCCGCAGAGTCTGCGGCACTGCATATAGGTACAAAAAAACGAACCATATTTCATGTTTTGTTAGTAGATATGTTATTTACAACAGCCCAGTAAAAAAATCTATTCAAATTTAAACCTACCCTATTTAAGGGCTGCAAAAGGTGTTATACAATGCTTTTCATGCCCCCCACGTACGCTCCGCCCCTTAAACTGGAAAAGGGGCTCCCTAGGGGGCGGGGCCTGCTGGGACCGCCCCAGGAGAGGGGGCGCTGTGACAGGGGACCCGCTGCCAAACCAGAATATCACAGAAAACAATACGAGATCGGAAAAGCGTCGGCAGACTCAGCAACTGTCAAATCTCGCGCGCGAATGTGACACGAAATAATCCGCGAAAATAATTTTTAAATCTCTACAAGGTGAACGTAAATAATTGTAGATATCTTTAAAAGTGTTGTAGAATTTTTTCGATTTTTATTGTAGCTCCTTGACTGAAAAATTGCTGTAAAAATTGGTTCAATTTTGCCAATAACATCCCGGTTTTAAAGGAAAGGAGGCAGAAGTTGCAAGGTTTGTGTTCATGTGAGGCTTAGTTTATTTGTATGCACGCATGCAGAATGCGTAGGCGCGAACCTACATGCGCCTGTCTGTGGGCATGCATTTAACATGAGCCTTAAATGTTAACATATCTTTGCAGCTTAGACTATAGATTATAGTGTGAAATGATGGATGAAACTAATACTGATTTAAATGTATCTACGCTAAAACAAACTGTAAAAAAAAACTGAAACTATTGTTTAGGTAAACTTTAAACTAATATATCTTAAGAGTTAGTTGAAAAAGCTTGTTGAAATGTGTAGTTTAAGAGATGAAAATGTAAAAACACAAATATGTAAATTTAGTACATTTTTCAATTGAGTGAATGAAAGTGTTTAAGTGGTTTTTTTTGTGATATATAGAGTGAATTAATTCGGAACATTTTTAAACTTGAAACTTTTTTCTCGGCGGGCAAGCGTCAGTCTTGCATGGGAGTGCCGTCCTTCAGTAACAAAATATTTGTACGCCTTTTCCCTGGCAACCCGGCCGGGGGACGAGACAATATTGCCCATGCAAAATCACGTGCGGACCTCATTGTGAAGTTAATTTAATTCAGTGAGGGAGTATCATCTTTTCAACAGCTTCGGTGAGTACCTACCTAATTTTATTTCTAATTTTAGAATTTGTATCTTTAAAAAAAAACAGTTTTTTTCAAAGGTTAGATATAATATCGCTACTTTAAAGTTAAAACTGAATAAGTGCTGATTCACTGATTAGAGAAATCATGGATTATTTATTTATTCATTCTTTTCTTTAACGGCACATTGTGCCTTTTACATGTATACAAAAATAGAAATAAAAATACATTACAGACATAACAGTATCAAAATAAAACAGATTCCTACAAAATAAAGCTTACAATAAGATTACTACAGAATAAAAGTAGAAGATATTTATGCAAAAAGTAAGAAGATGAAGAGAAAAACATAAGAGAGAAAAGAAAGAAGAAAAACATAAGAGCAATGAGCATATAGCATATAGAGCAATAAGAGCATGATCAAGTAATAATATTAAAACTTAGGTAAAAATAAAAGAACGCACAGATGAGGGTAAACAAAAATTGAAATACATTGCAAAAAAGTTAACAAAATAAGTAGAAAATAAAAAATAAAAACAAAGATAAAACAAAAAAAAAAAAGAAATGCAAGGTCCTATATTAAAGTAACAAAAATAAACTAGAAATTTGATAAAACTAGAGTAAACAATAGTACAGTACAATATTATAAGAGATGCAACTGTCCAATAATTATTATGTACTTATTATGTACCATGGGAGTTGAAGTACTTAATTAAATTATATTTGTATGTTTTAGGATTTGTATGAGTGTCAGAATCTATTTCATTGTATATATTACCCAAACGTTGAATACGTATTAGTGGGCTGTAGAAGTGTGTAGATGTATGTGTGGATACAGTGCGATAAGGAACTAAGTTGCGGGTAATAAATGAAGGGATGGAGAAATTAAGTTCGGAAAGTAGGATTGGTGAATCAATTAAGGAGTGTTTAATTTTAAAAAGCACAATGAGGTCATTGATTAAACGCCTATCAGTGAGACTATTAAGATTCAAAATACTAAGTAAATATTGTGCATTAAATTCAGAGACGGGAATTCTTAATTTGAATTTAATAATTTTTACAAATTTAAGTTGAATGCGCTCAATGGCTTTTATATGACAGGCATAATAGGGTGACCATACGGGGGAACAATATTCCATGGAGCTTCTAACTAGTGACATGTAAAGCGTTTTAATACTAAGAATATTATTGAAGTCCTTGGTTGTTCTTGCTACAAAACCTAACATTTTCATTCCCTTACCCGCAACATAGTTTATATGATTTATAAACGATAATTTGTGATCAAATAAAACACCTAAGTCAGAAATAACCAAAACACTATTTAACTTTTGTTGACCTATGAAATAATCATGCAAACAGGGATTTTTAATTTTATAAAATCTCATTATTTGGCATTTAGAAATGTTAAGGTTTAGGTTATTGAAGTGACACCAGTCGACTAGTTTATCTAATGATGATTGAAGTTTAAGACTATCATCATTTGATTCTATCACTCTAAAAAATTTGACATCATCCGCAAAAAGAAGAACATGACAGTCGAGGAAAATATTAGCAATATCGTCTAAAAATAAGAGAAACAAATAGGGACCCAAATGGGAGCCTTGCGGAACACCACTCTTTTGGCAGAATGTAAAGGATTTGCAGTTATTAATCTTTACCGATAATTGTCTATTAGAAAGATAGCACGTCAACCAGGAGAGAAAGTGGCCACCAATTCCCATTTTCTCAAGTTTAAAGAGGAGTAATTTGTGAGAGACAGAGTCAAATGCTTTACTGAAATCTGTATAGATGACGTCAACTTGTTTGCGCCTAGATATGGCATCAGATATATAATTTACGTAGACCAACAGATTAGATAGAGTGGACCTATTTGGTAGGAACCCATGTTGGAAGGGGGAGACGGATTTGGTTATAATAAAAGATAATTTACTAAGGATGAGTTTTTCAAAAAGTTTTGGTATCGCAGATATGATGCTTATTGGTCTATAGTTTAAAACATTATGTTTGTCACCTTTCTTGAAAACAGGAGTTAGATAGCTTGCTTTCCATAAGTCAGGGAAGATACCAGAAGAGAGGGATAAGTTAAATAGACTACAAAGTGGTTCTGATAGAGTATTAACACAGTGTTTGAGTAATATAGAGGGGATATTATCAGGGCCAGGATTTGTTGTGCCTTTCATGAGTTGAATGTGAACAGTTACATCAGAAGTTTCAAACGATAAATTGGATACATGGAGATCAATGTTGGAAGAGAAGTTGCACAAATTGTTAGTGGAATCATCCGTAAAGACACTTTTAAAGAATGTAGCAAATAGATCAGCTATGCCCTGAGCATTGTCAGCAGTATTGTGATCCATGTAGACATTAGAGGGTATACCAGAGTCACCCTTACGGAGAGAGTTAGTAAACGACCAGAACTTTTTTATATCCGATTGGACAGAGGTCTCAACTGCAATTATATAGCTTTTATAGCACTTGCCAGAAAGGGTTTTGCAGTAAGTACGCAAAGTTTTAAAATCATTGTAATTTTGTGAGGAGTGTGAGGTTATATATTTAATATGAGCGAGTTTTTTACGACGAATAGCATTAATCAGTTCAGCACTAAACCAAACTGGATAGGTAGAAAAACGAGTATTAGAATGGTAATTTGGAATAGATTGAGTGACGGCATCATTAAACATGACTCGATTGAACATGATTAAACATGACTCTGGAGGAAATGAAAGAAGTATGTGAGGACAGAAAGAAATGGCGGTTGATCTGTAATGGTGGCGGCTAGGGTTTATTAAAATGAAATTTGTTTTATGTTTTTAGTTTTTGATGTCCATTATATAATTTAATAATTAAAAAACTTTTTTATTTAAAAAACACATAGTTTTTATTTTCACATATGAGTTATACTGCCTAAGCGCTGTCGAACCTGCTCGGTTCATCATCAGAGGCTAACTGAAGTTTTTAAAATTAAAATACAAGGGTTAGAACAAATACATTTTGGGAAGAGAAAGTGGGTTTTTAAGTAGGTAGGTATTGTTAGAAAGGAATGCGTATTTATTTAGAGAGGAGAAAGTGGGTGGGTTTTTTTAAATGTGGGCTTTGTTAGAAGAGGAGAAGGAGTAGGTATTTGTTTATTAACAACATGGCTCAAATGTTTTTGAATTTCTAGAGTTTCAAGAGCCATTAGTTGTCGTCTACCCTTGCACCCCGAGTGAAGGACTATGTGTTTTTTAAATAAAAAAGTTTTTTAATTATTAAATTAAAAATGAATTTTCACTCGGTGAATGTGCAAACATTAGAAAATTAAAAAAAAAAAAAATCCGTTATATATAATTATTATTTATTTATATAAAAAATGTAATTTGTCACGTAGGTATGTTCCTTGACTTATAGGTTG
The DNA here is from genome assembly GCA_951799405.1 of Agapetus fuscipes. NCBI lineage: Eukaryota > Metazoa > Arthropoda > Insecta > Trichoptera > Glossosomatidae > Agapetus > Agapetus fuscipes. Next base: position 935,609 of record OX637352.1, on the reverse strand, counting down.
GTATGCGGCTGACCACCCATGCTGTAAAAATGGTTCACTTGGCCAATGTCACCCCTTTTACAGGGAAGGACGGCAAGAGTTGCAGGGTGTATGTCCATTTGAGATTTGGTTTTTATGTTGTAGGTTCACATAAGGCATGTGCAAGCGCGAACTTGTACGTGTCTGGTTGTGGAAATGCATGCTATGTGAATCCCCAATGTATCATATCTTTGCAACTTAGATTAGATTAGATAACGCAACTAAGCTACACACATAGTGTCACTTTTGGTCGCGTGTTCTCCAAAGGAGTCGTATATGCCGGGTGGACCGTATTAATTTTTACAGTTAAGGAGACCGGTCTCACGCCAACCACTTAGGTGTTTCCGAGTTACAAAGGTGGCTGGTTCTCCTTGCTGAGTAAACGTTTCCGGTATTTTATTTTGGTTTCATTTCTGACACCCTCGGTGGAATTCGAACCTGGGCTCTTGGCATAAAAGTACTCTACCAACTGAGCTATCGACCGGATTGTCACTTGTATATATATAATCTAAGTTGCAAAGATACCATTTAAAGCTCATATCAAATGCATAAATCATAAATAAATCATATTTTAAAGAGGAAAGCCAAGCTAATAGGGCACTCAATCAGACATAGCACCTTTCTTAGCAACATCTTTGAAGGCAAAATCTTAGGACAACGCACAAGAGGTCGCCCAAGAACTTCATACTTCAAGGATTTGAAGCGGCTCATGGATGTCTCCTCCTATTCGCATCTCAAGAGGATGGCAGCAGACAGAAACAGATGGCTGATACAACAAGGCACTGCCTTTAGAAGATGATGATGATCAAATGCATGCTTACAAACAGACACCTGTAAGTTCGCGCTTATAGGTTATTCAGTTGCTATGCTCTGTCACCCTTCGACCCTCGTCTTATTCTATTGTTCACGCATCATGTCCGGGTTTCGCCCCTCTCATCTTCAGGGGTACAATAGTCTTGTATTGTCACCTCTAGGGGTACAATGGATAACTGCCGATCGTTACAATATCGAATTACTTACCGATACGGGCGTTTGGGAAATTAAAATAAGAGGTAGCTGAACATAATGGAGAGGCAGGAAGAATTATTGTTTGCTAAACAAGTGGCTTGTTTTGTGTAAACATCCGGTATCAATGAGCATCTATGAGAAAGTGTAAAAAATATATAAACACCAGTGGTGAAGGGTGGCAACAACTCGATTCCCATCGGCTTCCCTTTTAAGATGAGGCAACAAAGTAGTTTAAAAATATAGCCACAAAGTAAAAAAAAAAACATTTAAAACCAGAAAAACATTCCGTATTTTTTCCCCATTAATAATAATAAAATAATATTAGGATGATTTATTTAGTGAGCGCTGTTTTTGTGTGTATCACACCTCAAGAGCCCTCTGCGAGCTTGGTCGACGCTGTAGAAAGCGCCAATTCTCAAGCAAGACCCAGTTGTTGTTAGGTTGGATGTACCTTTCAGTGACCGGTCTTTGGTACAGGTTTATGAATTTTTCAACTCAGCAAAGAGCACATTCGAAATATAAGTGGTATATTTTTTGTGCTCCGCCGGGATCAGAATCCACAACCTTCCATTTACGAGTCCGAAGTGTTGCCACTGGACCACGGACCGGTCCAAGTGAATGCATATTAAATGCATGCCCACAAGCAGACACGTTTAATTTCACGCTCACACAAGCCGCATGTGAACTTCAAACTCAAAAACCCAAATATCAAATGAGCAAAGCCCTGCAACTCTTGCCGACCTCCCCTGTACAGGTTTCCCTGTTACAGTATGGGTGGTAAGCCAGCATCCTTAAATCAAGGAAATCTTAAATATTAATATATCTTTACAATTAATAATATAGAAATGATAGTCGAGTGGTACATTTTTTTGTTTAACTCGGAAGGGCGGGATTCGAATATCGTTCCACTAATCCCCGGGGCGACACGCTGTCTGCCTAACCAGTCACCACTGAGCCCCGCGCCACCTCCGGGTCAAACTGTAATAACATTGAGAAATGTCGCTCTAAATCCAGAAAATGTGCTGTGAATTATTGAGGGTAACCGGATAGAACGGCACAGTGACAAAACAACACATGGCATTAGAAATAATTAAAGATATTAGGATGATTTATTTGGTTAGCGCTGTTTTTGTCGCCATAGAAGGAGCCAATTCTCAAGCACGACCCAGTTGCTGTAAGGCTGGATGAACTATTGATGACCGAATTTTGAATCGAGAGAAGAGCAGATTTGAAAATATAAATGGTACCTATACTCGTATTGTTTGCGCTCCGCCGGGATTCGAGCCCACAACCTTCCATTTATGAGTCCGAAGCGTAACCACTGGACTACTTACCGGTCATACATAGCAATGATAAAACAACGCTTAATTTGAAGTGAAGATTTTCTATGTTCCCAAAAAAGCAGGTTATCATTTCGCGTTAACATTACCGGTACAAAAACCTGAGCTAGACAAAAATCCTCCTATTTAGGGAAGAAAGGTCCGGTCGATAACTCAGCAGGTAGAGCGCTTGCGTTCAATGCAAGAAGGCTATGTGAGAAAAGATTTCCCGTTTCCTTGTAAAAAAATCAAACCCAAAAAAAATACTGGCAAGATTCACTCAGTCTTCACAAGAAATGTGAATCTGCATTCTCGGAAAACTCCAAGGTCAACTGAAGTGGTTGGAGCAAGGCCGGCTCCTTACCTGTGAAAATAAATTGCAATTGCTTCGGATACAACGCTGTAAGAAATTTCACTGTGTTGGCTGTTTAGTTGCGTTTACTCCATCTTGATTCTTATTCTGCTTGCTCTCGAAAAGGTCTTTGCACTTCCTTTTATTGACTTTGTTGTACTATATCTATGAAAACAAATGATCTATGTACTTAAAATATTTTTGTTTTTTGTTGTATTATAAAACTAAATAAAATACTGCCAGCCAATCACCTTTTCACCATGTGAACATTTACCAAATAAAGCGTTGCAAATATACATGTTTATGTACTTATTTTTATAATATTAAAAATTATTCAATTATTTCCCGACGACAAAGAAGTTGTTAGATAATAGATATATTTTGTGACTAAATATATTTATTTTTAAATAATGACATTATATAACATAGACCAGTGTTCCGCTAACTTTTTGTGTTCAAGGTACACCTATCAAATCAAAAAAATTTAGAGGTACACCAAAGAAAAAAACAATGACTATTTAATATTTATTTATTACTAAAATCAATATAGGTACCTAATATGAAAAGATGTTTAGTGAGAAATGTGAGCCTGTTTAACTGAGCACGGGCGATCAAAATTTGGAGCAATCGTTGATAAGGCTGCTCTCATCTCTTCATTGATCGTCCTCAGGCGCTCTCTTTTTTCGATTTAATAGTAGTGGAAGTTGAAAATCCCAATTCGCATAAGTAGGCTGTGGCAAATGGTAATAGAATTGCAACAGCGCGCTTTGAAAGCAGTGGATACTCATTTTTTATATGCAGCCAAAAATGTGCTACCTCTACTTCGGAAATTTTTAATTTTAATGTCCAATCACTGGGCTGGAAGTCTCATCCCCACGGTAATTCTTACCTACCGAATATCGGTAATATTTGTATGAAGACCTGTCAATCCAAGATGGCCGCAAGTGAACAGTTGATTAATCTTTATACAAATATTACTGATATTCGGTAAGTAAGAATTACCGTGGTAATACAGTTAACACAGTGTTTGGAGAGCGTGCATTTGCAGTTGCTGGCCCTCTGGCCTGGAACCACCTGCCACATCATGTGAGAGAGCTAGAGGACCATGGAAAGTTCCGGAATGCACTGAAGACAAGCAAATTTCTGGCATCGCTTGCACCAGCGCCCTTGGAGTGACTACATCACGAAACGGCGCTATAAAGAAATCATCAACTCATCATCATCATCTCATCAATGAGACTTCCAGCTCTAACATGAAATGGCAAACAGTATTTTGTTACTTTAATATTTCTGGTTATTTTTTTCTATGTAGGTACCAAGAATACGACAATGTGCTTATCTCTCGCTTAGTAAGCGGTAGGAAAGAGAATTGCAAGCTAATATATATTACAAATCATAAACAATAAACAAATAAGTACTTCCTTGTCTGTGGAAAAAATCAGCGTTTCTTTTCTCCTCACTAATCAGTCAACAAAGATCATTTGACGAAGCAACAAGAAGGAAAAACTGACGCCATTTTGTATTCCATTTGACAGTTCGCACACATTTTAAATTTGGACATTGGAATTCAAATTTAGAACTCAAATTACAATAGTGATGTGCTAGCAGATTTATTTTGAATGATTCGTTTTTTTTCGAATATACCCAAATTAGAAAAATTTAGTGCCGTTTTTTTCGGGAAATACATCTCCAATGGAAGAGCATTCGATATTGTACAAGATATTCTTTAAAATTTTGTGTTTAAATGTTTTGTATACAATTTGATTGCGGTTTCAATTTTTTTGTTTTGTGAAAAATCTGATGGAAAATACGGACGCAGAAAAATGTAAGTTGTATTTTAAATTAATAATGTAAAAATAAAACACACAGTTCTTCACGAGTTGATTTATTTCCTCGAGCGCTTTCGATGTTATCACACCTTTATCAAGAGAACAACAGTTATATTCTGTCGTCTTACAAAAATATTTTTTTATGAAAGCTGTCCCCGAAGGGTCCCATATAGCTAGTGGAACCTATTTATTTTCACAGCTAAGGGGACCAGCCTCCTGGCAACCATTTAAAGTAGTGGTTTCCCTACTCCCAAAGGGAGCATGTTCACATGCACTTTGAAGGCTAAATAAACCTTGCTGGTATTTTAATTTTGAGTTTGAAATAAACACCGAAACGAGAAACCATTTCTGACTCCATACCCTAGATTTCTGGTGTTGAACGCAAGTGTTCTACCAACAGGAATAATGAACATAAACCTTGCAACTCTTTACGCCTTTACTTATAGGGGTGGTGTGGGCAAAAGTGAACCGTTTTTATTGATATATCAGTCTCATACAACAGCTTTTGACTAATCTATTGATATTTTTCACAATTTCCATATATGTAACGCCACTAAGCCACACAATCAGTGTAATTTCTTGCCGGGTTTTTAAGGGTTACAACAGTGGCCAATGGAACCTATTTATTTTAACAGGTCAAGGGGCCAGCCTTACGCCAATCACTTGAGTTGAAGAGGGGGTTTCCCATCTCCCGAGGGGGCTGGTACTCATTTCTTGTAAACCTTGCCGGAATTTTAATTGAAACGGAAAATCATTTCTGACACCCTCGGTGGAATTCGAACCCGAACTCGCGGCATGGAATGCAACCACTCTTCCAACTGAGCTATCGATGTGTCGCGTACTCATTCATATGCCAGTGAAGCAATGAGTAATTTATAAATAAAATTTGATACATTGTCCTGCACTGAAGGCAGAGACATATTCTTTTATCTCTCCCCATGAAAAGTGATCCCATTCCTAGCACGTGCCGTAATCTCTATTCGAATTCAAGGTACATAATATGTAGAAACGTGATGTTATTCGAATTAGCAAACTAGGTGCACAGCACTACCATTTTTGGAATGCTATTTTGAAATTCATACCTATCCAATGATATTTTTTAAAGATAACTAAATAAGTCAAGAATGATGATGAGTGGATCTATATGATCTTAGTTGCAGAGATTGTTTTTTCTTTTTTTTTTGCAACTAAGCTACACATATAGTGTAACTTCTTGCCGCGTTATCCCCGAAGGGGTCGCATGTGGCGAGTTGAACCTATTTATTTTTACAGGTAAGGGGGTCGGCCTTACGCCAACCACTTCAGTTGAAGTGAGGGTATCCCAGCTCCCGAGGGGGCTGGTACTCATTTCTTGTGAAGGCTGAGTAAACCTTGCCGGTATTTTTATTAAGGGGTTTGAAATAAACACCGAAATAGGAAATCATTTCTGACACCCTCCTCGGTGGGATTCGAACCCGAGCTCACGGGGTAGAATGCAAGCACTCTACCAACTGAGCTATCGACCGGCAGTAATTTTATTTATTTATTAACATTTAAGGCTCTCATATGCATGCTCACAAACAGACACGTATATATAGTTCGCGCTTACAAATCGCACGCTTAATCATAAAGAGGAATAACTTAAAAAATAAGAATGTTGGGAAATCACGTTTGAAGTTCAGACAACCAGTACAACTTGTATGGGATTAAAAAGGCGGCCGATGTTTTATCTCGGTCATATTCGTCCAAATTGAACGGCTGTCGCATTCTACCTATTTTTCTCGCATTGTTCTTGCGTTTTATTACAAAATCTCGATTTTCCCAATTTTTGAGTTATTTCTCTTTATTATTGAGCGTGCTAAAATGCTGAGTGTGTACTTACAAATAAAATCCAAACCTCAAATGACCATAAGCCCTACAACTTTTGCCGACCTTCCCTGACACAGGGGTGACATTGGCAATGTGAACCATTTTTTACATTATGGGTGGTCAGCCTCATACCAACCTATAGGTAAGTCAAGGATTTTTTTATAAGAAAGGAAAGGATGATTTCTTTATAGCGCCGTTTCGTGATGTAGTCACTCCAAGGGCGATTGTGTAAATCTATAATCTATAATCTAAGTTGCAAGGATATATTCATTCAAAGCTCTCAGATGTATGCCCACAAACAAACACGTGTAGATGATTAGTAAATAATTTCAGAAATTTGTTTGTCTTCAGTGCATTCCGGAATTTTCCATGGTCCTCTAGCTCTCTCACATGATGTGACAGGTGGTTTCAAGCCAGAGGACCAGCAACTGCAAATGCACGCTCTCCAAACATTGTGTTAACTAATAACACAAAGTTCCATCCAGTCTTACAGCAACTGGATCTAGTGACCTAAACTAAACTAAGGCATAGTGTATATACCTACTCCGACTCATAAATACCTGCTCCCGCTAATTAATTATTTTTAAAATAATATTATGCGATAGATACCTTTTATTGGAGCATTGGAGATACTTATGTATTTGTATTATGTGTTTTGTGTATGTGCAACTCCTTTGTTCTGTTGGTGTCTTTAAAAATAAATAAGCTGAAAATATATGCATCATTGGAGATTAAAATTAGATGCATTCTCACAAGCAGACACGTATAAATTCGCGCTCATACATGCCGCATGTGGACCTACAATATAAAAACCCAATCTCAAATGAACATAAGCCCTGCAACTCTTGCCGACCTTCCCTGAAACAGGGGTGACATTGGCAAAGTGAACCATTTTCTACAGCATGGGTGGTCAGCCGCATACCAACCTATAAGTCAAGGAAAATTAATAAACAATAATATGTATGGACATCAAAAACTTAACTGAAAACCAATTCTAATTTAAAAAACCCTAGCCAACATTACAGATAAACCGCCATTTCTTTCGGTCCTTACAAACTTCTTTCTAACATGGTAGTTGCACACGTGTTGCGCTATATTTACAGCTTAGTATTTTTCACATAGTCATAGTATTTTTACTATAAATATGATATCACAAATAAAAAACGTCGAGTTAGTAATTTTGTAGTCAGAAAATTTAAAATGGCGTCATCAATACTATTTTATAATATTAAAACGTTCAGCATTAAAAGTAACAAAACTACAATTATTTAATTTTGTTATAAGCACATTTTTTGTTATCATTGTTTTTCCTTCCTCAACTTGTTAATGTTTAGTTAAATATTAGGTACAGAAATTGGTACGAATGCGTGACTTCATTTTGGATCTTAAATCATAGATGAGTGAATGTGCCACATGCCGCCTTATATGTATACAAGCACTGAAGAAGAGTCGAAAGCTCACTATAACGTGTCCGGATTCCTAAATACCCACCAGCACGCCCAAATACGTACTAGAAGACTCCAAACACTCTTACAACTAACACTATTATTATCTTTAAGCATTTCAACTGCGAATACAACTTGCTGCCTTAGTTCTTGTTTATCGTAAACACCATTGAGAAAAATTTACATGAGCAATGTTTGCATGTGTACTGGACCAATGTGTCTTATAAAAACAAGAAATTTATTTAAAAAATATAAAAAAGAACTCTCACATTATCGAGTTTTACGGTTTTTCTTAGCTCAGATTGTGTAGAATGCATGGAAAAGTCATATTTGACAAGATTGGCGTATACGGTAAACAAGAACTGGGGGAGCGAACTGTCTCAGTCTTTGATCATAATGTCAACCAATCCGTAGTCTAGTGGTAACGCTTTGGACTCGTAACTGGAAGTGTGTGGGTTCGAATCCCTGCGTCGCAAAAAAATATACCATTTATATTTTCTAATACGGTCTTCGCTGGGTGAAAAATTCATATACCTTTTCCTGTAACCAAAGGTTAATCCAACCTTTCAGCAACTGGGTCTTGCTTTAATTGAAATTGGCGGTATCTATAGCGACGACCAAGCTCGCAGAAGGCTCTTGAGGTATGTGATTTACTTAAAACAGCGCTCACCAAATAAATCATCCTAATATTATTATTAGTATCTAATACAAGCGCTGGCGAAGGGTCAAGATCTGACTACAGCTATTCTAGATTATTCTTACACCGTCATGCCTAACTATATCCTAGAAGACTCCAGACACTCTCGCACTCATCTCAAAGGTTATAAATATTATCTCGATTAGCGTTGCAACGAATATTCGATAACTATTCGGTATTCGGCATTTTCGGCTACTTTTTCACTACTCGGCCGAATACCGAATAGTGACATCTTGGCCGAATACCAATTTAAAGGAAAATGAATGAGAATTTCGATGCTCTCTCCACTACCATTGAGTGGTGCAATTTGAGTTACAAAAATAATAAAAAGTTGGGCAATAATTGAAAACAGCATTTCGAAAATAAATTTCTATTTTTTTGGGAGCCATGCCACCTGTCTCCATGGAGTTGCTTATTTCGTGAGTTTTTAAATACGAAATTAATTTTAAAAAGTTGCTTTAAAAAAAGTTAATTTTAAAAAGTTACCTCTACGAATATTTCAAATTTAAAAGAGGCAGGCTGTGATGAAGAAAGGTTATCTTGGCAGCGGTATCTGGATGATGATGATGATTTGTAGAGCGCCGTTTCGTGACTACTCGCTCCCCCAGTTCTTGTTTATCGTATACGCCAATCTTGTCAAATATTACTTTTTCATGCAGTTGTCTTATGAATCAAATTCTACTCAATCTGAGCTAAGAAAAACCGTAAAACTCGATAATGTGAGAGTTCTTTTAAATATTTTTGAAATAAATTTCTTGTTTTCATAAGACACATTGTTCCAGTACACATGCAAACATTGCTCATTTAAAATTTTCTTAATGGCGTATACGATAAACAAGAACTAAGGCAGCGTACTGTCACTGCAAGGGCGCTTACGCTTTTCTTCATAACCGTTTCCAGCTTTCAAGACAAGCCTCTCGCCATGACGCGCGGGATTTAATGGGGTGAGCTGGGCAACCAATAGTCAAGACTCGGAGGCGGTGGACAGTCGCCGAATATTCGGTATTCGGTTGGGCTCAATGTCGAATATTCGGTATTCGGTGGATGACCGAATACACTATTCGTTGCATCACTAATCTCGATGTATGTATTTACAGGTAGATGGTGTAGAGACCCAATGGCCCTCTGGAATTTTAAGGTCCATCCCAATATACCTTAGAGCTAACATATGGAAGGGCACTCACACGGCTGTGTTTACATTTTGGACTTGATGTATTGTAGGAATACGTGCGATCGTGTCTATTCCACCTTTACCGGTCAAAATCCCTCCTAGGTGTGTTATATTTGGTTATTATGGAAGTTCAAAAAACGCATGGTAAGCTTTGAGATGCTTCTGGTGGTTTATCCTCCTAGAATAGACGTCATCAAATTATTCTAATTCAGTCAAAGAGCCCACCGCACGAAACCTGTCATTTTTTTTAAATGGTTCACTTTGCCAATGTGACACTTGTTTCAGGGAAGATCGGCGAAGGTTGCAGGGTGTATGTTCATTTGAAAACGCAACTAAGCTACACATATAGTGTAACTTTTTCCGCGTTACCCCCGAAGGGGTCACATGTGTCGATTTGGACCTATTTATTTTTACAGTTAAGGAGGCCGGCTTTACGCCGACCACTTCAGTTGAAGTGGGCGTTTCCCAGCTCCCGAGAGGGCGGGCACTAATTTCTTGTGAAGGCTAAGTAAACCTTGCCGGTATTTTAGTTTGGGGTTTGAAATGAACACTAAAATCTAAATCTAAATCTAAGCTGCAAAGATATGTATCATTTGAGATTCATATTTAATGCATTCCCACAAGCAGACATGCATATTTTCGCGCTTACACATGCTGCATGTGGACCTACAATATAAAAACCCCAATCTCAAATGAACATAAGCCCTGCAACTCTTGCCGACCTTCCCTGAAGCAGGGGTGACATTGGCAAAGTGAACCATTTTTTACAGTATGGGTGGTCAGCTGCATACCAACCTATCAGTCAAGGAACACCGATATGGGAAATCATTTCAACCTTGGCGGAATTCGAACCCGAGCTCAAGGCATGGAAGGCAAGCACTCTACCAACTGAGCTATCGACCGGACTTGGAGGCTTAGGTTTTAATTTGTAAGTACACATTCAGCATTTGTAAGCGCGAACTACATGTGTTTGTTTGTGGGCCTGCATTTGATATGAGCTTTAAATGTTAATATATCTTTGCAACTTAGATTATATATAGCTAGGGACTGGAAAAAAGTGGTGTTATTTTTTGCGAAATTCGCGTTATTTTTTTGGGAAATTCGCGTTATTTTTGATCAAAAACAGGGAAATTCGCGTTATTTTTTATGATAAACGGGGAGATTCGGTGTAATTTTTAGGGTTGATTTGATCGAAATAAAGGTTTATGTAATTGCAAAACTCTAGATTTTACTAATATTTACAATTTATCATATAAACAACAATATGTACCTTCAAAAACAATGAATAAACAACATCAGAATCAATACGAGTTACAACTTACAAAAAACCATTGATTGAAAAAAGTATTAATATTTGAATGACACTCCGAATACCCTGCAATATGCTTTTAAAATATTAAATTTAGTCTCTCTGGATGAGGGTTATCTAATTTTTTCGAGGGATGTTGGCTTTTATGAAAGCCTCAAGTTGTGCTCTTGGCTAATTCAGCAGCAGCTTCACTCCTTGATGTATTTCCTATTTCATTGATGTCACGATTCAAGTCTGTTTGGATGTCCAGGACAGTTCTGCTTATCATTTATTTTTTTAATAAAATAGATTTGTGAATAGGAATGCAATTTACCAACCTACTCTGCCTGGCCAGAAACAGGTATTAATATCATTAATGAAAAATTCATTACGAGTATTGTTCATTTTAATTAATGATTTATTTATAATTACCCAATTACATTTGTTGAACCAGGATCAAAATTATGGTCAAATGACCCAGGCCGGGATCGAACCCCGCGTCTAGCGTTCTAGCGTGTTTCAACGTTGAAAGATCAGCCCACTTGGCCCCCTCGGCTATAACACCGACCATTTTTTCTGTGCTTTGCACTTTGCAAAGGGTTTTCACAGGAATCTTTTCTTTCCCACAAAATAGTTGCGTTGCAGAAGCGACACATAACAACTTTTTCGCACAATTTCTACCAAAAGTACGAAAATTCGCGATATTTGCATAAAACCTCAAATTTCGCGTTATTCGCGTAAAAACATCAAAATTCGCGAATAAATTCGTTTTATCGCGATCGCGAAATTTTCCAGTCCCTATATATAGCATAATATCCTTGCAGGAATCGAAACCTAGACATCTTTCGGACTATAGAACAACAATAACGTATTATTTTTCTTTTAAATAAAAGAAAGAATATGCCAGAAACTGGTACAATTAAAATTCAACAGCTGATTTAATTTTAATTATTTCTGTTTTATAAACGATTGCTGTTCTGAAATAAAATAAAAATACCGTTAGGTATAAAAAAAATCCATAGACAAGATTTTTCAAACATGTGATCACTAGATTTAGTGTGACCTTGACCCCGCCAGGATTAAGAATGTTTCCATAATTTAAATTTAGAACGGAACATTTTTGAAATGCCACCCGCGCGTCATCCCCGTGTTTATTCTACAATAATCCCTATTTTGTTTATGGCTACCACGTGTTGCCATTTTTCCCGATGATTTGTATCATAGGTAGGTTACAAATATTTTTTTTATACCAAATCTAATCTAAGTTGCAAAGATATGTTACATTGGAGATTCTCATTACATGCATTCCCACAACCAGACACGTACAAGTTCGCGCTTGCACATGTTTCATGTGAACCTACAACATAAAAACCAAATCTCAAATGGACATACACCCTGCAACTTTTGCCGTCCTTCCCTAAAACAGGGGTGACGTTGGCAAAGTGAACCATTTTTACAGCATGGGTGGTCAGCCGCATACCAACCTATAAGTCAAGGAACCTATTTTTTTTTAAATAATTGGAATAATGTAATGGAGAACAATTTTGAATTTAGAACTTTTTTCTCGACGGACAAACATCACACTCATATGGGACCTTAGCAACCGATGAAAATATATTTGTTTTCCTTTTTCCGTAGCAACCCGGTTTTGTGACTGAATTGTCTTAATGTAAAAAAAAACTAATAATAAGAAAGAAAAAAATGTTAAATGAATTAGAGTTGTTCATAGGTATAATATGTATTGTGTTTTGTGATCCTTGGTAAAAAGTGTATGTATAAAGGGAATGTAATATTATGTAAGCGTGGAAGGGGAACACCTAGGAAAGAATGGATCGATCAGATAAGTGAGATTGCGAATGAATGGAATTTACAGTGTGGAAATAAGAGAAGAGCGTGCATGAAAAGAGTAATGAAACTACATGAGATGAAAGAAGTATGCAAGGACAGAGTCCAGTGGAGGCACTTGTGTGGAGGTACCGGCCACCCCTAGAGGAATGGCGGCAGGATACAAGACAAGTACTCCAAGTGGTAACGCTTCAGACTCGTAACTGGAAGGTTGTGGGTTCGAATCCCGGTGGAGCACAAAAAATATACCATTTATATTTTCAAATTTGCTCTTCGCTGGGTTGAAAAATTCATAAACCTTTACCAAAGACCGGTCATCAAAAGGTCCATCCAGCCTTACAACAACTGGGTCTTGCTTGAGAATTGGCGCTCTCTACAGCGACGACCAAGCTCGCAGCTGGGCTCGTGAGGTGTGATACACACAAAAATAGCGCTCACCAAATAAATCAGCTTCTTTATTTTATTTTATGTAAGTAGACACGGTAGACAGTTGCATTATATGTACAGCTAACTTTAGTTCCCAGCGAGTTGCTGATCTCTAGCAACCCAGCCGAGTGATGATAAGATTTAATTGTTGGATTTTGTGTCGACACTCTCCTACATATTTGCATTCCTTACAAAGTTGATTTTTAATAAAAAAAATTACAGAATCAAATTCCAATGAAACACTGTATATTTGTACCAATTATTTATTTATTTTCAAGTATTTTCCATAATCTTTACGAACGTTTTCGATTTACAATCATCGTCATATGAGGCTGACCACCCATACTATAAAAAATGGTTCACTTTGCCAATGTCACTCCTGTTTCAGGGAAGGTAGGCAAGAGTTGCAGGGCTTGTGTTCATTTGAGATTGGGTTTTTTATACTGTAGGTCCACATGCGGCATGTGTGAGCGCGAAATTATGCGTGTCTGCTTGTTGGAATGCATTTATATTGAATCTCAAATGATACATATCTTTGCAGCTTAGATTTAGATTTAGTCAGGAATAAAAAATAAAAATAAATTACAAAACGCCGAGGGGGCCAAGTGGGCCAATCGTTCTAGCGTGTTTGGAATGGAATAACGTTGGTTCGATCCTCGCTTGGGGTCATTTGACGATAACTTTGACCCTGGTTCAACAGATGTTATTGGGTAATTATTAATTCATTGAAATAAACAAGAATGAATTATTAATTGATGATATTATAAAAATGCATACAGTAAAAAATGGTTCACTTTGCCAATGTCACCCCTGTTTCAGGGAATGCCGGCAAGAGTTGCAGGGCTAATGTTCATTTGAGGTTTGGATTTTATTTGTAAGTACACAATCAGCATTTGTAAGCGCGAACTACACGTGTTTGTTGGCATACATCCGAGAGCTTTGAATGAATATATCCTTGCAACTTAGATTATAGATATTAATACCTGTTTCTGGCCAGGCAGAATAGGTTGGTGAATTCATTCCTCTATACAAATCTATTTAAAAAAAAAAGTGTTTTTTTCTTTACAATAAAAAATATTTTCTAATACTAAAATTATATTATCTTTGATGAAACGCAGGCAGGTAGGTACGTCATATTTTTGGAAGCCAATATAATATATTATTTTAAATAATACCTCATTCAGTTTATTTATGAGCAATTTTCTCTCATATACAGCCACAGGTATATTTCCTATGAAATATCTAGTAATCTTTACCAGATGTTTGAAAACAAAATTTAGGTGTTTCTCACGGGGACGAGAAAAATATGTGAGTCATCAATTTTACAATCTTAGTTGCAAAGATGTTACCTTTTTCATCCATATTACATGCATTCCCATAAGCAAAGACATGGGGAAGCATGTGGACTTACAACATAAAAATCCAATCTCAATTGAGCATAAGCCCGGCAACTCTTGTAGACCTTTCCTGAAACAGAGGTGACATTGGCAAAATGAACCATTTTTTATAGTATGGGTGGTCATCCTCATACTAAGCTATAACTCAAGGAACCCTATAAGTGAACCAACAATAATATTAATTATTATTACTTCTTTGAGTTATAGGTTGGTATGAGGCTGACCATTCATACTGTAAAAAATGGTTCACTTTGTCAATGTCACCCCTGTTTCAGGGAAGGTTGGCAAGAGTTGCAGGGCTTATGTTCATTTGAGGTTTGGATTTTAATTTGAAAGTACACTTGCAGCATTTTTAAATTCGAACTTACACGTCGTGTCTGTTTGTGGACATGCAATCAATATGAATTTTAAATGCTTATATATCTTTGCAACTTAGATTATATTCCCAGCTCCCGAGGGAGCTGGTTCTCATGTCTTGTGTAGGCTGAGTAAACCTTACCGGTTTTTTTTATTTTTGGGTTTGAAATAAACGCCGAAACGGGAAATCATTTCTTACACCCTTGGTGGGGATCGAACCCTTGCTCTCGTCATGGAATTCAAGCATTCTTCTAACTGACCTATCCATCCGACTTTTTACGAGCTTGATCGTCGCCACAAGCTACCTATTTTCAAGCAAGACCCATTTGCTCTAAGCCTTGATAGACCTTTGGTGACCGGTCATAAGTAAAGAGCGAAGAGCAAATTTGAAAATATAAATGGTATATTATTTTTGTGCTCCGCTGGGATTCGAGCCCACAATCTTCCATTCAGAGTCCGAAGTGTTACCACTGAACTACGGACCGGTCGTGTACCGGTTAATGTACACATGCAGCATGTATAAGCGCGAATTCACATGTACCTGCATGAATTAATATTAAACTGAAATGTGAATATACCTCTATAACTTAGATTGTAGATTATCAGTTGGTATTAGGCTGACAACCCATACTATAAAGAATGGTTCGCTTTGCCAATGTCACCCCTGTTTCAGGGAAGGCCAGCAGGAGTTGCAGAGCTCATGTTCATTTGAGATTGGGTTTTTTTGATGCAAGTCCACATGCGGCATGATTAAGAGCAAGCTTATACAATATGTCTGCTTATGGGAATGCATGTTATATGAATCTTAAATGTAATGTATCTTTTCTACTTAGATTATAGATAATGTATTCCTTTTTTTCTATACGACTCATCTTCAAAAATATTAATACCCACTAATAGTCCGGAAGTTATTGTTTTTTAATGCAAAAAAAAACCTCTTTCCAATTTGCTAATCCGCCTTTGAGTAACAAGAATAATATCCGAGTAACAGATACCGGGTAACAGGTATAAAGTCACCGTGAGATCCTCACAGGTGACGGATCTCCCAAAGGGATTAAATCTCATTTAGCATTGTGCCGATTTTTTGTTACATATCGACGGTTAAAAGGCAATAGGGCATATGCGACAAAAACTAAATTGTTCAGGAGAGCAGTTTAAAGTTTGAGATTGCAGAAAAATGCCATAATCTAATCTAATCTAAGTTGCAAAGATATGTTACACTGTAGATTCACATTACATGCATTTTCACAACCAGACACGTACAAGTTCGCGCTTGCACATGCCACATGTGAACCTACAATATAAAAACCAAATCTCAAATGGGCATACACCCTGCAACTCTTGCCGTCCTTCCCTGAGACAGGGGTGACATTGACAAAGTGAACCATTTTTACAGCATGGGTGGTCAGCCGCATACCAACCTATAAGTTAAGGAACATACACGACAAATTACATTTTATAAATCGCATAACTTTTTTATTTTTTATCATATCGTTGAAATCAAAACAGTTCTAAAATTTAAAAAAATAAAGGCATTTATTGGCATTCCTATTAATGTGGTTTTACGATTTTTTTATGTCACAAGCGCGTTTAGGACAAAAAAGGCCAAAATCTTGTCGGTTACACCAAAACCATACCTCGAAAACGCAATTGTTTGCTTGGGCATAGACAACAACAAAAAATCATCGTAGAGCTATGGGAGTTAGCGCATTAGAAAGAACGGAAAATTTTTTAGTAGGATAGCATTCATAACTCATTTTTGACCAAAATGTCGCTTATGCCCTACTGCCTTTTAACCGTCGATATCTTAAAATTCCTATAACTGTGTTTATTTTCTCTAAATCTCAAGGTAACATAACAAGGTAAATCAGATTCTGAAAATGATTTAAAATGTTAATGACTCAAAACAAATAGACTGTGAAATCATATGGAGAAGGGTTCCCAGGGTTTTTTTTTGTGAATTACTGAAAAACTGAAATTTTATTCTATCTTCTTCTATGAAATTTAGATCTGTTAGGGCCTGTTGCACCAACCTTCAATCTATACTTGATTGACACATCAAATTTGATTGCTTAATCCTGGTAAGGACCTCGGTTAAGCATTAATCGGAAGTGGGGTGTTTCCTTGACTTATAGGTTGGTATGAGGCTGACCACCCATACTGTAAAAAATGGTTCACTTTGCCAATGTCACCCCTGTTTCAGGGAATTTCGGCAAGAGTAGCAGGGCTTATGTTCATTTGAGTTTGGATTTTATTTGTAAGTACACAATCAGCATTTGTAAGCGCGAACTACACGTGTTTGTTTGTGGGCATACATCTGAGAGCTTTGAATAAATATATCCTTGCAACTTAGATTATAGATTATAGATGGGGTAACAATATGATGGATTTTGAACAGGAAAGATGATGTACATCAACTGAGTTACATACCTATATGCAACCAATTTTTTTTATTTTTCCGGAGAAATCACACTTAATTTTGATTTGTGTTAGAGTTGCTGTAACGCAGGATGTACCTTTGGTGACCGGTCATTGGTAAAGGTTTATGAATTTTTCAACCCAGCGAAGAGCAAATTTGAAAATATAAATTGTATATTTTTTGTGCTCCGCCGGGATTCGAACCCACAACCTTCCATTCAAAGTCCGAAGTGTTACCACTGAACTACAGACCGGTCTTGTAATTGTATTGAAAATAGAAAATAAGTTTCTATCCTATCCAATCGATTGTTTCTCTTGTCATTAAAAATGTATATTTTTACCTGCTGTACCCTTAGTACGAGCTACAAAACTTGAGTAATGTAAAGTTTACGGCAATTAATAAAGAGTGATTTCCCCCAAAATCTGCCGTTTTTGTTTGTTTGAACTTGATTTTCTTCATCACTGTAACTCTTTTGCTAAGACCACAAAGCGTAAGAAACAAAAACGGCATATTTTGGGAGAAATCGCGCTTTAATATTGTCCGTAAACTTTACTTTTCTCAAGTTTTGCAACTCGTACTCAGGGTACTGTTCACATTGTAAATACGTGTGTCTGTTATTTCCGATTAGTTTTTGTGGCGCGGGATTTTTAGGAATATCCCTTATTTTATCAATCATATATTTTTCGTGATGTGTAAACACATTCACAAATAAAAATTTGAGGGTTTGGGTATTGATATTGTGAAGATTCATTTGAAATAAATAACGTAAAAAAAAACATAGGCTTGTTCTCTTAATAATGGTGTTATAACACATGAAACGCTGGAGGACATAATTCAACTCAAAGAGAAAAACTTAGTTGTTTTATCTATACATTATTACATAAAGGCCCGATATTTTCAACGTAAACTTATGTGACTTTAAACTAATATAAAAACTACCCACACGATTGACATAAGTGCGTCCTTTTAATTAAGTATAAAGTCCATATGATAAAAAGCGCTATTTTGCTAAATTCCTTATGACTTTCAGGCGACGAGATAGTGATTCTAACATCTAAATCTAAGCTGCAAAGATGTGTATCATTTGAGATTCATATTAAATGCATTCCCACAAGCAGACACGCATAATATCGCGCCCAAAAATAAGGAGTAAAGCGGTTTTTTATCTACAGAGTTCTTTTGCAAGCGCTCTCAGGTTCCGACTTGGATTGATATCCAAAGGACCTGTTGCAGCAAACTCCAATCGGAAAAAAATCAAAATGAAGTGTGATTTCTCCCATCAAATCAAAAATTTGGTTGCATATACGTATACCAGCTGAAGTACATCATATTTCCAGTTCAAAATCCATCATATTATTACCCACTTCCGAGAAATATTTAACCGAGGTCCTTACCAGAATTAAGTAATCAAATTTAATGTGTCTAGAAAATATTGATTTCTGGTTTGTGCAACAGGCTCTAAAGTCTTAAGGCATAGCGCTTCAGGCCTTAGTGCCAACGATGTCCTTCGCAACAGTCACAGTTACCGTATTTTCCAAAGAAACGTACTCAACAATGCTCTTCTTCGCCCATAAATCCTGACTTCATAATTGATGTGTGTTTTTCTAAGCGCTTGCATTCCTTCTCGAGAAAATGTTGAAAACCTTGACAGCATCAAGTGTTTCAGTCACGTACAGCTCCATTATCCTGTAAGGTAGGCCAGAGCCTCGCTGTAAATGATACCAATAAACAAGGGGTGTAGTAATAATATTTTGTTACCTTTAGTTTAGTTTAGTATAGCGCGTGCCTGTAGGGAGATGCTAGGGATTAGGGGTGTGTGAGGGCAGTGATACGCAACCAGTGGTGCAGCATTCCAACGATCTATAATCTATAATCTAAGTTGCAAGGATATATTCATTCAAAGCTCTCAGATGTATGCCCACAAACAAACACGTGTAGTTCGCGCTTTCAAATTCTGATTGTGTACTTACAAAAAAAAATCCAAACCTCAAATGAACATAAGCCCTGCAACTCTTGCCGACATTCCCTGAAACAGGGGTGACATTGGCAAAGTGAACCATTTTTACAGTATGGGTGGTCAACCTCATACCAACCTATAAGTCAAGGAAATAAAAATGTTATTTGCGTGATTGGACTTGGCTTGGCCGTCCAGCTCAATTGGTAGGGTGCTTGCATTCCATACCTACCGCGAGATTGGTTTCGAATCCCATGAAGGATGTCCCGTTGCCATGCTTATTTTAAACGTAAAATAAAATACGGGCAAGGTTTACTTATCCCTCACAAGATATGAGTACAAGCCCACACGGGGACTGCGAAGCCCCCACTTCAACTGAAGGGGCTGGCGTGATGCTGGCCCCCTAACCTGTAAAAAATAAATAGGTTCCACTCGTCACATGCGACCCCTTCGGGAAAAACGCGGCAAGAAGTTACAGTATATGTGTAGCTGGGTAGCGTTTTTAGCGTTGGCAAATTTAAACATACATTTAAACCAAATTTTCAAGAATTCAATTAACACAAATGCCTATATAGACTTTTTAAAATTTTACTTTCCGAGGCTTACTCGTAAAAATTAAGGTTTTATTTCAAATACAGTTTTTACAACAAATAGCATTCTACCGACAATCTAGAAGTTGTTTTCGATCGTTATCTTAGAGGTTGGTATGAGGCTGACCACGCATATTGTAAAAAAAAATGGTTTACTTTGTCAATGTCACTCTTGTTTCAGTGAAGTTCGGCAAGAGTTGCAGTGCTAATGTTCATTTGAGATTTGGGTTTTTAAATTAAATTAGGCTGATTTATTTGGTGAGCGCTGTTTTTGCGTGTAACACACCTCAAGAGCCCTCTGCGAGCTTGGTCGTCGCTGTAGAAAGCGCCAATTCTCAAGCAATACCCAGTTGTTGTAAGATTGGATGGACCTTTGGTGACCGGTCATTGGTAAAGGTTTATGAATTTTTCAACCCAGCGAAGAGCAAATTTGAAAATATAAATGGTATATTTTTTGTGCTCCGCCGAGATTCGAACCCACGACCTTCCCATTCAGAGTCCGCAGTGTTACCACTGAGCTACGGACCGGTCAAATTTTTTATATTGAACGTCCGCCTGCGGCATGTGTAAGCGCAAACTTGGACGTGTCTGCTTGTAATATGAATCTTAAATCTAATATATCTTTAGCTTAATAGTTCAACTTGAAAACACATCCAACTTTTTTATGAATAGCAAAAATAACCTCACGAATCGTCGGTTCCCCATCACTGTCCGAGTACACAATGAATGAACGTCTATTCCAGGGTTTGTTTATAGTGTTCCTAGTCATAAACCTGGCCGTTTACTACTCACGGTTGGTTTTTTCAACAGAAGTCGCTCCGGCCGGCCATTGACAAAAGCGGCGACTGCACAAAAGCCCACAGTTTTATGGTGATAAGTCCTGGTTGCATGTTAGAACGACACAGTGACAAAACAACGCATGACCCACGACAAATGACACCACGACACATGAGAGCATCACATGACAAAACATTGCAATGACAAAACATCACATGACGTTACATCACTATAATCTATAATCTAAGCTGCAAGGATATGTTAACATTTAAGGCTCATATTAAATGCATGCCCACACACAGGTACATGTAGGTTCGCGCCTACACATTCTGCATGTGTGCATACAAATAAGCAAAACCTCACATTAACATAACCTTGCAACTCCTGCCGGCTTTCCCTGAACCGAGGTGGCATTGGCAAAAGTGAACCGATTTGTACAGCACGGGTGGTCAGCCTCATACCAACCTATCAGTCAAGGCAATAAATCACATGACTAAACATGACAAGTGGTAACACTTCGGACTCGTAACTGGTACGTTGTGGGTTCGAATCCCGGCGGAGCACAATAAATATACCATTTATATTTTCAAATTTACTCTTCGCTGGGTTGAAAAATTCATAAAACGTTTACCAAAGACCGGTCATCAAAAGGTCCATCCAGCCTTACGACAACTGGGTCTTGCTTGAGACTTGGCGCCTTCTACAGAGACGACCAAACTTGAAGAGGGATCTTGAGGTGTGATACACATCAAAACAGCGCTCACCAAATTAATCATCCTAATATTTATTTTATTTATTTATACCTACCATAAAACATCACATTGCGATTGTGGTGTTTTGTCATGTGATGTTTTTCCTTGTGTTGTCCGGTCATGTTTTACTATGTCGTGTGTTGTTTTGTCACTGCGCCCTTCTGTCCTTTCACCGACAAAAGCGGCAACAGTACACAAAAGCCCACAGTTTTATGATGATAAGTCCTGCTTTCTGCATATTCACACGCGCGCGAGTAATTAAGTAAACTCGTCCTTTGTTTCTAGTTAGCTGAATTTTTTTTGTTTACCTGTGCAGGTGGGAACGAAGGCACCATAAATCATAGGCTTATGTAGAAGTCTAGCAAGTCCCCATACTGCATCTCCAAAGTATATAGTCTTTTGAATTTTAGGTTATAATAATAATAATAATCTAAGTTGCAAAGATATTTTAACATTTAAAGCTCATGTCAAATGCACGCCTTTACTTTACTGACAAATAAAATCCAAATCTCAAATGAACATAAGCCCTAGAACTTTTGCCTTTCCTGACACAGGGGTGACATTGCCAAAGTGAAATATTTTTTACAGTATGGGTGGTCAGCCTCATACCAACCTATAAGTTAAGGAATTACTTCAAAATTATTTTAACTAAACAAAACGCTAAGGACCTAACTGCAATCAGATAATAATCAATACGTGATTTCTCCCATCAAATCAAGAAATTAGTTGCGTAAATCAGCTGATGTACATCATGTTTCATGTTCAAATTCCATCATATTATTACCCACATCCGAGAAATATTTAACCGAGGTCTTCACCAGAATTAAGCAATCAAATTTGATGTGTCAATCAAATATTGATCGGAGGTTGGTGCAACAGGTCCGTAGTGTAACTTCTTTCCGCATATTCTCCGAAGAGAGAGTGGAATAGGTTTATTTTCACAGGTAAGGGGGCCACACCAACCACTTCAGTTGAAGAGTGTGTTTTCCAGCTCACGAGGAGACTGGTACTCAGTTCTTATGAAGGCTTAGCAAACCTTGCCGGTATTTTATTTTGGGGTCTGTAATAAACACCGAAACGGAAAATCATTTCTGACACCCTCCGTGGGATTCAAACCCGAGCTCTCGGCATGGAATGAAAGCACTCTACCAACTGAGCTATCGACCGGACTAGTTATCAATTAATATTCATTAAAATCATCAAATAATAAATTATTGTAAAAATATAATGAATTGTATAAATTCCTTGACTTATAGGTTGGTATGAGGCTGACCACCCATACTGTAAAAAATGGTTCACTTTGCCAATGTCACCCCTGTTTCAGGGAATGTCGGCAGGAGTTGCAGGGCTTATGTTCATTTGAGTTTGGATTTTATTTGTAAGTACACAATCAGCATTTGTAAGCGCGAACTACACGTGTTTGTTTGTGGGCATACATCTGAGAGCTTTGAATGAATATATCCTTGCAACTTAGATTATAGATTATAGATAATGTTAATACCTGTTTCTGGCCAGGCGAAAACGGTTGGTGAATTGTATTCCTCTTTACCACTCTTCACACATCTATTTATAATGAAAACCTCTTTTTTTGCGTTTATTTATATTGCAATACTTATGGATTTTACGCGTTTTTAAACCCGCGAGTTTCTTATGTAATTGATTATATTGCTTGTTTGGGAAACGTTTTGATGTTTTTGCACATAAAATTAGCACAAATGTGCGAAGTGGGAGGAACTCACCGGTTATTGGCCAATTTAAACACATTTACACCGACACTTATATGGCTATTTAAAATCTATTAATAATTTAGAACGGCACAGTGACAAAACGGCACATGTCAGAACGTCAAATGACTGAACAACACAATGACAGTACATTACATGGCAAAACATCACTATGAAAAAACAAGACAAGGGCAAAACATCACTATAACAAAACAAGACAAGGGCAAAACATCTCTATGACAAAACAAGACAAGGGCAAAACATCTCTATGACAAGACAAGACAAGGGCAAAACATCTCTATGACAAAACAAGACAAGGGCAAAACATCTCTATGACAAAACAAGACAAGGGCAAAACATCTCTATGACAAAACAAGACAAGGGCAAAACATCTCTATGACAAAACAAGACAAGAGCAAAACATCGCAGACCTAAAACAAAACATACCGTAAACGGCACATGACAAAACATCACAAACGACATGTGATGTATGTACTTACTATCATTGTGACATAATGTCACGTGATGTTCTGTCATGCGTCGTTCTATCATGTTGACTGCTCCAAGGAAGCCAGCACTAAGTCAAAAAAGATAGTTTTGCAGGAAAGCCAATTGAATGTTATTTATTCACACACAATGGCATTTTGTTACCGACTTTGATGGATGGATGTGAAGCATGGACAGTGAACGATAGCGAAATGAGTAAAGTATGTACGGTGGAAATAAAGCATTTGAGAAGCATGACAGGAAAAACTCTGAGGGATAGAGTTAGGAATGAATGGGTAAAAAAATAATGTAATTTGAAAGAGGATGTGAAAGTTAAGGTACAAAAGAATGTGATGAGATGGTTTGGGCATGTGGAAAGAATGAATGATGATAGCCTGACAAAGTATGGATACAAAGAAAGTGTGAAAGGAAAAAGAGGGAAGGGACGACCGAGAAAAGTATGGAGTGATCAGATTGTGAAAGAATGGGATATACAAAGTGAGCGTTAAAGAAGATAATGCACGAAAAAGGTGATGGATATGAATGAATTGAAAGAGGTATGTAAGGATAGGAAAAAATTAAGGCAGCTCTGCAGAGGCTCTGGCCACCCCTAGCGGAATGGCGACAGAGTTACTAAGTACAATACATAAACTATTTTTTACATTCATTAATTAACGAATTAAAAAGAGATAGAGACACGGCTGTCATCTTTGAATGAAGATAATGATTTGTTACCTTCAGAAATGGAAATAAGTCAAGAACCTAAATTTCGGAGTTACTTCCTTCTTCCTTGGAGCAGTCGATGTGTTGTTTTGTCACAGTGTAGTTCTGTCATGGAAACGTTCTCCCAGAACGATCTAATTGATCTTTAAATTCGTTTGGTACCTATAATAATATGTAAAATGACTACAACTCCAGTTATAATTTAACCATTTTCGAATGATTTTTAAACGAAATATTCTTTTCATTTCAACGTGGTAGGTAGTTACATATAGGTACACACCCACACAGATATTTTATACGGAGAGGAAAGCGCGGCATAGATAATATAATTTATTCCCCTTTCCTTCGTGTGGCAACACTGTCATGAATAATTCATCCAAAATGGCGGCGCTCGAGTGCTCTCTGATTGGCGACACGAAATGGCGGTCTCGAGATGCACTTCAAATATTATATATATACAGACGCCATAACAGGAAACATGCAATAAATATTTTACAATTAAAAAATATGTTTGTGTAATCTAAGTCGCAGGAGTGTAGGTATCGATATTTTTTTTTTTTTTTATTTATTTTACTTACGGACATAATAGTCCAATTACATAGTTATATGAAAAAGTAATTACAGAAAATGACAAAGAAAATAATATAATACAAGAATTAATATTTCATAATAGCATAGACAAAATATAAATACTTATACTTTCCTCAGCAAAACAAAGCTCTACGGAATTCAGATAGGCTCATGCCGCATAAATCTAGATGAGAGGAAGAATTTAAAAGACGACACATTCTGTTAATAGGAGAATAGTATCCTAAATTTGAAGTGTGAAAGTTGAGAGAGAGCAATTCATTTATTCTAAATCTTCGCGTTGGAACATTTAATTTGATACATTGTAAAAGATAAGGTGAGTCGAAAATACTATTAATGATTTTATAAATACATATGAGTTGAGCATGTTGTCGGCGTGTTACTAAAGATGAAATGCCTAGGGTGATCTCTATGTCTTTATAGTCATACTCATCTCTACTTAGACCCAGTTTCCAAGCAACTCGTCTTAGAAAGCGATGCTGTACTGATTCAAGACGGTCAATGTGGGTAGCATAGAATGGAGACCAGATAACACTGGCATACTCAAGGTGTGGGCGAACCAATGAACAGTAAAGGATTTTTAAAGTTTGTACATTATTGAAATCAGAAGTGATTCTAAGGATGAAACCTAGAATCTTAAGTGACTTATTAACAATATTATCAATGTGTTCGCGAAAGGAAAGTTTGATATCCAATGTTAAGCCAAGGTCCTTAATAAGTGTGACCGTTGCCAGGTCAACACCATTTAGTTTGTAGACAAAATTTACAGGTTTTTTTGTTTTATAAAAGGACATAATTTTACATTTATCGATATTCAGCTCCATGCAGTTGGCCTTGCACCAATCATTGAATGAATCAATATCTGATTGAAACAGAGAGCAATCATTGTAAGAGTTAATGGATTTCAGCATTTTGTTGTCATCCGCAAAAAGCCAAAATTGAGTGTCAGAAAAAACATTCAGGTCATTAATAAATATATTGAAAAGAAGAGGAGCAAGATGTGCTCCTTGAGGTACACCAGACGTAACGTCAATTTTATCAGAAATAGAATCATTTATTCTCACTCTTTGTTTTCTTCCAGTTAAGTAAGACTTGAGAAAGGTTAGAAAGGGATCTCTTATACCAATAGCTCTTAGTTTAGCTACAAGGAGTTGATGGTTAACCTTATCGAAGGCCTTAGAGAAGTCAGTGTATAGAACATCAACCTGAGTATTATTCTCAAGGGCCCTGACAATAGTGTCAGTGTAGGAAAGCAAATTAGTAATAGTAGATCTAGAAGATCGGAAGCCATGTTGTTCATCAATCAATAAATTTTTGAAGAGAGGGGAGATTTTTGTAGTTATGATAGACTCAAAGATTTTTGGTATATG
Organism: Agapetus fuscipes; assembly: GCA_951799405.1. Lineage (NCBI taxonomy): Eukaryota > Metazoa > Arthropoda > Insecta > Trichoptera > Glossosomatidae > Agapetus > Agapetus fuscipes. The sequence goes on along the minus strand of OX637352.1, from coordinate 909,226 downwards.
GGATAAATTTGATATAGGTCGGTAGTTCTTTATATCAGACTTGACAGATCGTAAACTAACGTGGGTTTCTCAGATAAATGTACCTATTTTCTACGAGAGACAACACTACAAAAGTGGGAGAATCTTGTAGTTTTGAAGTCTTTAATGAGCACTTTCTTATAATTAATCCACTTGTTATAAGAAATCACTTCCATTAAAATGTTTTATCCGTGATCTCTCAAATCAGTGAATCGGTACTTATTCAATTTTACCTTTAAGGTGGCGATCTAATCTAAGTTGCAGAAGGTTGTTTTACAAAAGATCAAGCCTCTGTGGCACTACAACAAGTGATATAGACCTCTACAGCAGAGCCGCTGAGAGAATGAATTTCTGACAGGTCGCAATAGTGTGAACAATGTTACTTTGAAGAATGTACAATAATTTTAAACCGAATAAAAAATGTCGTTCTAACGCATAATTATCTTTAAAAATTGGGTCAAATGGAAAGTTAAATAAATTTGAAAACGACATATTTTTTTAACTGTCAGAAATTTATTCTCTCAGCGGCTCCACTGTAGATTCGCATAAATCAAGAGAGTCTCCTGGGTAGGGTTCCTTTAAAAGAACTCTAGATACATACTGCGAATTTTAATGCTGTACATCTTTTCTCGCAGGTCTTCGTTTCCTGGAGATGAAGGAGAAGAGCAAGAACGCGGCCAGGAGTCGGCGGGAGAAAGAGAACGCCGAGTTCCTGGAGCTGGGGCGGCTGCTGCCTCTTCCTGCAGCCATCACGGGACAGCTGGACAAGGCTTCCATCATCAGGCTCTCCACCAGCTATCTCCGGCTGAGGCAGCTCTTCCCTGATGGTAACCAGCTTATAAATATATTTATGTTGACTATTATTATTTTTGAGCCGACGTTTCGGATCGGTTACATGATTCCTCATCAGGGCGGTCCTTCTGTGTGTGTGTGTGTGTGGCTTCCATCATCAGGCTCTCCACCAGCTATCTCCGTCTCAGGCAGCTCTTCTATGATGGTAACCAGCACTGCATCTACTTGCGAAGTATGTGTGAAGAATGGGAAGATGAGAATAGGGTGTGTAAGGGAAAGCAAGTGGTCGGTGCAATAGGAAGAATAGCAAAGAACAAGCAGTTGACGATGGATCTGAGAATGGCGGTACACAATGGCATATTGTTACCGAGGTTGATGTATGGAAGTGAGCATGGAAAGTGAATAATAGCGAAACGAGTAAAGTGTGTACAGTGGAAATGAAGCATTTGAGAATGGTTCTCATTTCTTGTGAAGGCTGAGTAAACCTTGAGATCGAACCCTTGCTCTCGGCATGGAATGCAAGAATTCTACCAATTGAGCTATCGACCTTTTAACGAGCTTGGTCGTCGTCGCTACAAAGCGCCATTTCTCAAGCAAGACCCAGTTGCTGTAAGGCTGGATGGACCTTTTAGTGACAGGTCTTTGGTATAGGTTTATGAATTTTTCAACCCAGCAAAGAGCAAATTTGAAAATATAAATGGTATACTTTTTGTGCTCCGCCGGGATTCAAACCCACAACCTTCCACTCAGAGTCCGAAGTGTTACCACCGAACTACGGACCGGATAATCGCAATTTAATGAAAAGAACCACCCATACTGTAAAAAATGGTTCACTTTGCCAATGTCACCCCTGTTTCAGGGAATGTCGGCAAGAGTTGCAGGGCTTATGTTCATTTGAGGTTTGGATTTTATTTGTTAGTACACATTCAGCATTTGTAAGCGCGAACTACACGTATTTGTTTGTGGGCATACATCTGAGAGCTTTGAATGAATATATCCTTGCAACTTAGATTATTATTATTATTTATTAACCCCAAGTCAAATCAAAACAATATTATCATACCTTTGTATTCGCTTTGTAACTTCTTCTTTATAACGGTACTTTTGCACTGTCATTTGATTTTATTATATTTAAGCAAATATTGATAGACCGACAGATACCTGCATACTGCAATATATTCAAAATTGTCATGACCTATCATTCACATCAAACGAATCTTCAATACCAAAGTTTGTATCGGTCATTGTTAGAGAAACGTAAAACCTGTGAACATTCAATAACCCTAGATCCATAGATAAGCCTTGTTCTGTCTATTGCGATTTGTAAAAGTACAATGCAGTGGCGTCCATGAAACACTGTTCCCATCGGCTTCCCCTTCTAAATTAAATGTACAAAAAAAAACACTCAAATGAATGACTTTAAAAACTTCAAATCTTATAGTTGGTACACATATAGTGTAACTTCTTGAGAGCGTTATCACCGAAACGAGTCACCCGTCGCGATTCGGGATTTATTATTTATTTTTACGGGTAAGAGGGCCGGCCTCACACCAAACACTTCAGTTGAATTAGGGGTTTCTCGGCTCCCGAGAGGACTAGTATTCATTTATTGTGAAAGCTGAGTACACCTTGCCGTTATTTATTTTGGATTTGAAATAAACACTGAAACGGGAAATCGTGTCTGACACGCTCGGTTGGGTTCGAACCCTTGCTGTCGGCATGGAATGCAAGTACTCTACCAACTGAACCATCCTGCCAACCTTTCCTGAAACAGGGGTAACATTGGCAAAGTGAACCATTTTCTACAGCATGGGTGGTCAGCCGCATACTAACCAATAAGTCAAGGAACATACACAACAAATTACATTTCTGTACCTTAGAGCATAAACAACGGAAGTCCACTTTTTTGCGTTTTTGAGTTAATGATGCAGAAATTATTATAATTAGCTGTTCTATAAGTGGTAAAAATATTGGAGTCCTCGGACTCATAGTTACTGAGATATCAAGTGTAATAAATATGGGATGCACATAAAAGTGCGAGCATAAACCACGGAAGTTCCACATATGTTGTTCACATTACTTCACATTAAATAAATATCGATAAAAGGAGATAAACAGTTTTTACAGATCAAAAATATCTCGTCTAGTTTAGAAGTTATGATGGTTTAAAAAAGTGCACATTTTCACTAAAACTCGTCTCCTGCACATTTTACTAAATGTGACTACAAAATTCTAATTTTAAAAAACCCTAATCCTTGCCGCTAATATTACAGATCAACCGCCTGTTCTTTCCGTCTTTACATACTTTTTTTTCATTTCATCCAGAGTCATAACCTTTTTCATACAAGCTCCCCCTTAGAAATAAATGACATTTTTGTCTACATTTTACACAATAATGACTCTACGCCACTGTTTGAATCTTAGACTTCCACTTGGTCGACAGAACAGGGGTGCATAAATTTGGCAGACCTTGAGGGATCAAGATAAGGGATGCAAAACCTTTTCTTGTCACAATTGTCATTGAGGGTTTAACAATGATGAGCTGTCAATGAAAAGAAAAACAATATTTGCAGATCAAATAAACGATACGCGGACTGACGTACAAACATTTTTTTTCTTTGTTTAATTTATGCTACCTTCTCATATACCAGCAGTTTTACTTATCGATATTATTTCGAATACGTAATTGTGTGTTTTGTTGGTCTGTGTGATAATGATTTTTTTTAAATCTCTCTAGAAATAAATAGATCTTAGATCTACCAGACCACGGCTACATAGCCCGAGTAAAGTGATTGTTTCAACAAGAACCGGCCGTGAAAGCTTCAATGTACAATTAAGATCTTACTTACTTTACTTTACTTTTACTTTCTTCGGCTCATAAGCCTTGAAGGCTCAGAGCCTCCCGCACCACAATCCTCCAGGACTCTCTGTCTTGTGCTGCTTCCCTCCATGGCCCCCTCACTCCCAGAACTTCGGCGTCGGCTTCAACGTTGTCTGCCCACCGCATCCTGGGACGTCCGAGTGGTCTAACACCTGAGGGGGCACCATCCAAGACTGTTCTGATGATCCTGGAGTCCTCTGCACGTGCTACATGTCCGGCCCACTGGAGTCTTCTTGATTTCATTACCGATTTATTTAATTAAGATCTTAGATACTTATATAATTTGTATATTTTGTATTGTTAGAGATTGCTCAAGGGTTCGGTGGTCGGATGTTCTAGTGAAGTCTCGCATGAACCAATTTCATCTACAAATATTAGGTATTGGTTTCAAAATTGAGGTGAGTGTTGGTTTCCAAATACTGGACAATTTAAAACTGTCATCCCTGTTGAAGTTCGGATGCCTATAAATTTCAATGGCTTCTCTCACCAGTCTAGGAATCGAGAACTTTTCTTTACACAGAACCTTTGTTTGGTCGAATCTAATAAAGTGCATGCTGCGCTTGCTGCAGACCCTGGACGGCTTCATCATCGGGAGATCATATACACTGTACATATCACTGACAGAGGTCCATGTTGTTGCAGGTCTGGGAGACGCGTGGGGTGCCCTGCCTCCCCCTAGAGGCCCCTGCGACCTCGCCATGAGGGAGCTGGGCTCCCACCTCCTGCAGACCCTGGACGGCTTCATCTTCGTGGTGGCTCCTGACGGCAAGATCATGTACATATCAGAGACGGCGAGCGTGCATCTGGGACTCAGTCAGGTGAGGGGAATCCTTGGTTGAATACTTACGGCCTGTTTCACCAACCCCCAATCAATATTTGATTGTCACATCAAATTTGATTGCTTGATTCTGGTTAGAACGTCGGTTTAATGTTTCTCGCAAGTGGGTAATAATATGATGAATTTGAAAAGGAAAGATGATGTAAATCATCATCTGGTTTACGTATATGCAACCATTTTTTTATTTGATGGGAGAAATCACACTCAATTTTTATGTTTGTCTGATTGGAGGTTGATGCAACAACCAAATTTCTAAAATTTAAACTTAAAGAGAGACTTTTATCTTTAAAAATATACTTTAACCAAGAATGCCTTAAAAACAAAGTGTTTCCCAACTATACTTCAGCTTTAAAGTGTAAAAATAGTTCAGTGTCCGCTCAAAAAGCGCTAGAAATCAGTAAAACAAAGTGGATAAAAACTGAAATACAAAACGCGTACAGAATACAAAGCAATCTTAAAATGTATATTTATTTCTTACACACAGAACTAACTGCAAATCTTCACAATATTGAATGGGACATTATTGAAGACAAAGTCTATCAAATAGTGAGTGAAAAAGCAACCCAAAAGAAAAAAATACTCGATAAAAAGTTAAACAACCTGATTTCAAAATTAAAAACAACCAACAATATAACTGTTAACTCTCCAACTGATGAAAATCAAAAGTTTTATAATCGAGTCATAAATCTGACTAATGAAAATGTAGATGTAAAATTTATTAATCTCCTTCAAAAGGGATTAAAGTTCAATTTGGATCAATCAAAGTCGAACAACAGTGAATTAAAAAACTTGATAATTGATTTTGAAATGACAACTAACTATTTTACTAAATACAAATGTGCAAAGGTGATAAATAAATACCGCCAATTAAATAAAGCTGGAAATAAAAAATGTAACACTACAAATGATTTGAACACAATAAAACAGTTTGTGGAATTTATGGACAATAATAATATAATGTGTACAAAAGCCGATAAAGGCAACAGCATTGTAATTTTGTACAAATGTGACTACGTTAAAAAAATCCAGGACATCATTGATGACGCATCGACATTCTGCAAACTTAAAGAAAACCCAACAGCCAAATACCAAAAACAAATAAAAGAGGTAATCAAGAAATCCAAGAAAACCATTAATGCTGATACAAAGTATGCATTATCCATTATGAACCCGAAATCCCCACAATTATATGGATTAAGCAAAATACATAAAGAAGGAAACCCACTTCGCCCAGTGGTGTCCTATGTTGATGCCCCATGCTACAAAATGGCGAAGCTTGCCAATAAAATGTTTCTCAATACGACACAATTCAAACCCACTTACGGAATCAAGAACTCCATTGAATTCTGCAACAAACTTCACAACATAAACCCTCCAAAAAACTGCAAACTAGTCTCCTTTGATGTCAAAAGCTTATTTACCAACATACCAGTGGAAGAAACTTTGGATATTATCAAATACATTCTGGATGAAAAAGAAGAAGATGAAACAATAAAAAATGAAATTTTTAATATCTTAAAAGTCTGCATAGATCAAAATTATTTTTGTTTTGAAAATGCGTATTATTCTCAAACAAGCGGCTTACCAATGGGCAACCCTTTGTCACCACTTCTAGCAGATGTTTTTATGAACAATTTCGAAACTAAAATACTTCTCTCCAATAATCCCCTCGTAAGCCTAGTACATAATTATCAAAGGTACGTGGATGATATTTTCTTTACATTTGCAGGAACTAAACGCCAACTAGATAAACTCTTAGCTCTTTTTAATTCACAACATCCCAAAATAAACTTCACATGTGAGACCGGAATCAATAATAAACTCAACTTTCTCGACATAACTACATCAATAGAAGACAATAAATTCATTTTTAAAATTTACAGAAAAGACACATACACAGACACTATCATACATGCACAGTCAAATCATCCCATTCCACACAAAATGGCGGCATTCAACTCAATGATTCACAGATTATTATCCATTCCTCTTACGTCACAAAACTACACTATTGAAGAAAATACTATACTCAACATTGCAATAAACAACGGCTACAACCAAAACACAATTAAAAATATTATTAAAAAGAAGAAAAGAACATTCACCATTCAAAAATACATCTATTATAAAGTGCCTGAAAACGGTGAAGAGACGAAACCATGGAGAAGGATTTTATACACAGGGAAGCTCACAACAGACCTTGTAAAGATATGTAAAAAAGACAATTTTAAAGCAGCATTTTACACTAGCTCTAATATTAAAAAGTAAATTTTGAAAAGATTTTTGTGAAACACTGTGGAAATTCATTTTAAAAAATTGATTATTTTTCAATAAAAATTAAAAAATAAAAGAAATTAAAAACTTTGTTTTATTCCACTTTTATTGTTTTTGAGTATGTTACAAACGTTTTCGGAATACCTTCCATCATCGGGTAACAACAATTACGGGTAACAGTAATTGTTGTTACCCGATGATGGAAGGTATTCCGAAAACGTTTGTAACATACTCAAAAACAATAAAAGTGGAATAAAACAAAGTTTTTAATTTCTTTTATTTTTTAATTTTTATTGAAAAATAATCAATTTTTTATTAAAAAGTACATCCTTAATAACAAATCAAAACTGCCGCAAAAAGACTACAGTGGAGTTTACAAAATAAAATGTAATGATTGCGATATGTTCTACATTGGCCAATCAGGTAGAAAAATATCTGAAAGGTTTATGGAGCATAAAAAAGCAATCAAAAACGTTTTGATTCACTCTGAAATAGGAGAACACGCGAGAGAAAAAGGACACAGTTTTAATATAGATAATTTAGAATTAATAAATAGCTGCCAAAAAGGGAGAAAGTTGGACATATTAGAAATATTAGAGATAAATAAACATAGAAATAAAAGTAATATGCTAAATATTCAACTTCCCGCCATTACGTCTCCTCTCCTAACAATATTAGCTCCGCCCCAAAACTCACCATCTCCCTCCCACATACCTACCTTGCTACCCCCTCCCTTACCACCAATAGATCCCACACCCATGTCTTAATTTTTAAGTTTGATTTTAGTAATTGTTGTTACCCGATGATGGAAGGTATTCCGAAAACGTTTGTAACATACTCAAAAACAATAAAAGTGGAATAAAACAAAGTTTTTAATTTCTTTTATTTTTTTATTTTTTATTGAAAAATAATCAATTTTTTAAAATGAATTTCCACAGTGTTTCACAAAAATCTTTTCAAAATTTAGTAGTAGTAGTCATCTTGCAAGAATCGTAATAGAAATCTCTATAATAGTTGTGCTTAAAAAATGGATCCACGACAAGATGTCTACCCAAAAAAAAATATGCGACAAAAACTAAATTGTTCAGGAGAGCAGTTTAAAGTTTGAGATCGAAGAAAAATGGCATAACTTTTTTATATTTTATCATTTCGTTAAAATCAAAACAGCTCTACAATTAAAAAAATAAAGACATTTATTAGCATTCCTTTTAATGTGGTTTTACAATGTTGTAAGATTTTTGTATGCCACAAGCGCCTTTAGGACAAAAAAGGCCAAAATCTTGTCGGTTACACCAAAATCATACTTTGAAAACGCAGCTGTTTGCTTCTAAATAACACAAAAATCATTGTAGAGCTATGGGAGTTAGCGCATTAGAAAGAGCGGAAAATTTCAAGTAGGATAGCATTCATAACTCATTTTTGACTAAAATGTCGCTACTCCTTTTAACCGTCGATACGTTCTCTCAGAGTTGGTCATATCACAGCTTCCTTTGTTGATCTCCTCCAGGTGGAGCTGACCGGCAACTCCATCTACGAGTACATCCACCACGCGGACCACGACGAGATGTCGGCCGTGCTGACGGGGGGCCCCTGCGGAGGCTCCGGCGCCCCCGCCCCGCTGGGGGGCGCTCAGGGGGCGGGGCAGGGGGCGCGCTGCCTGGACCTCGAGTGCGGCAGGTCCTTCTTCCTCAGGATGAAGTGCGTGCTGGCCAAGAGGAACGCCGGGCTCACCACGCAGGGATACAAGGTACTAACTGCTGCTGCTACTAAGTTAGGCTGATTTATTTGGTGAGCGCTGTTTTTGTGTGTATCACACCTCAAGAGCCCTCTGCGAGCTTGGTCGTCGCTGTAGAACGCGCTAATTCTCAAGCAAGACTCAGCTCTAAGGCTGGATGGACCTTCAGTTTTCGGTCTTTGGTAAAGGTTTATGAATTGTTCAACCCAGCGAAGAGCATATTTGAAAATATAAATGGCATATTTTTTGTGCTTCGCTGGGATCCGAACCCACAACCTTCCATTTACGAGTCCGAAGTGTTACCACTAGTATACGCACTCGGCACTGTATATTAATTGTGCCACGATGAATGGCATTTTGTTTTTTGTGTATTATTCGATACAGACGTTATATATCATCAGAGTGTGCCCGAGAAACGAGTACAGGGATTATCAGTCGTAATTTGTGCGAACGACCCTCAATACGGCGTTCAATTCATTTCAATCCACGTTGAACAAAACACAGAACAAAACATAACATAACAAATTGCGAAACATACAGCGAACACACAAAACGAAACTTTGAACGAAACACAGATCGAAATACATAGGTAAACACGAACAAAACATGTAACGAACACACAGAACGAAACACAGATCGAAATACATAGGTAAACACGAACAAAACATGTAACGAACACACAGAACGAAACACAGATCGAAATACATAGGTAAACACGAACAAAACATGTAACGAACACACAGAACGAAACACAGATCGAAATACATAGGTAAACACGAACAAAACATGTAACGAACACACAGAACGAAACACAGATCGAAATACATAGGTAAACACGAACGAAACATGTAGCGAAACACAGATCGAACCAGAGAACAAAACATGTAACGAACACACAAGAATAAAACACATGGCAATACAAAACCGCACAGGGCTGGAAGTCTCATCACCACGGTAATTCTTACCTACCGAATATTGGTAATATTTGCATGAAGACTAATCAGCTGTTCACTCATACAAATATTACCGATAATAATAATTATTATATATTAGGATGATTTATTTGGTGAGCGTTGTTTTTTTGTGTATCACACCTCAAGAGACCTCTGCGAGCTTGGTCGTCGTTGTACAAAGCGCCAATTCTCAAGCAACACCCAGTTGTTGTAAGGTTGGATGGACCTTTCAGTGGACGGTCTTTGGTAAAGGCTTATGAATTTTTCAACCCAGCGAAGAGCACATTTGGAAATATTAAATGGTATATTTTTGAGCTCCGCCGGGATCCGAATCCACAACCTTCCATTTACGAGTCCAAAGTGTTGCCACTGGACTACGGACCGGTCCAAGATGCCAACGACACGCGGTTTACATGAGCGGTCACCGTTTACATAAGTAGCATCCGCGCCCAATGTTGCTTAACTTCGGTGATCCGATGTGAACCGGTGCTTTCAACATCGTAACGTTCTAATCTAATCTAATCTAAGCTGCAAAGATATATATGACTTAAGATTCATATTAAATGCATTCCCACAAGCAGACATGTATAATTTCGCGCTAACACATGCCGCATGTAGACCTACAATATAAAAACCCAATCTCAAATGAACATAAGCTCTGCAACTCTTGCCGTCCTTCCCTGAAACAGGGGTGACATTGGCAAAGTGAACCAATTTTTTATAGTATGGGTGGTCAGCCGCATAACAAGCTATAAGTCAAGGAACATACATGACAAATTACATTTTTTTTTTAAATCAATAAATAACAATATATACATGGACATAAAAAACTAAATCATAAAACCAATTTCACTTTAACAAACCCTAGCCGCCAACATCACAAACCTCAAATGAACATAAGCCCCACAACTTTTGCCGACCTTCCCTGAAACAGGGGTGACATTGGCAAAGTGAACCATTTTTTACAGTATGGGTGGTCAGCCTCATACCAACCTATAAGTCAAGGAATGATATTTGATAAGTAATAATTAACGTGGTGATGAGACTTCCAGCTAAAGGACACGGGCATGGAGGTGATCGCCATCGTTATGCACATTAAGAAGAAGAAAAATATATTATTGAATAGAAATTGCATACGACATTTCTAGACAGTGAAATGCATTGGAAAAATGCATCCTTTACTTAAAATTCATCGTCACGCTTGCATGTCAGAACCTGCAGTATAATTGGCTTGTTGAAAACTCAAAACGAGTGCACTGCCTTTGTAGAATGCACTCGGCTGCAGTATTCTCATTCTACCTTATTCATTGACTACATTAAACACACAAAACCTATGTAAAAAAACACACTTATAAACCAGATTAGAAAATAAAACTGCTTTGTGAATAAAGGGGTTTGATTTTATGGTGATAGGATAGAACGGCACAGTGACAAAACAACAGATGATTTAGGCCCGGTATTTTGAAGTATCGTCGAATTTCGCCATTAAATATTTAGTAGCTGTAACTTTCCATTTTCAAGATGGCGGTGCTTCACTGACAGCAGATGTTCTTTTTAATGTAGTACCTAAGGATACATCAAAATTGTTGCAAACTGAACATTTTTTGTGTCGTTTTCTAGCTTAATGAAGGTTAGGCATATGATTTTTATAAAAAGTTGTTTGTTTTAAAGCTTTTGAATGGCATTTTAATTATTTCCAAGATTTGGGGGCGTGGCTTCATACTTCGGTAATGTTCGGTTTTAGTTAACTCGAGATTGAGCATTTTGTATACAAGTTCAAGTAATAGTTAACTACAATATTACTACACTTCAATATACCGGGCCTTAGCGACGCACATGACAGAACAGTACATGGCAGAACGACAGAGCATCACAAGACAAAACATCACACATATTTCAAACTCAAAATAAAATACCTCCAAAGTGCAGTTTAACGTATTAGAATTAAAAATTTAATTAGGCTGATTTATTTGGTGAGCGCTGTTTTTGTGTGTATCACACCTCAAGAACCCTCTGCGAGCATGGTCATCGCTGTAGAAAGCGCCAATTCTCAAGCAAGACCCAGTTGTTGTGAGGCTGGATGGACCTTTTGATGACCGGTCTTTGGTAAAGGTTTATGAATTTTTCATCCCAGCGAAGAGCAAATTTGAAAATATTAATGGTAATTTTTTTGTGCTTCGCCGGGATTCGAACCCACGACCTTCCAATTACGAGTCAGGAGTGTTACCACCTGGACTACGGACCGGTCTAAGACCGTCTATGTTCTGTTTTATAAATGTGATTTTTTTATGGACCTATTTTGCATGGACAGAAACAGGTACAGGTAATATCGTCAAATAAAAATTCAGTACTTGATTTGTTAATGAGTTATTAAATAATAATTACCCAATTACATCTGTTGAACCAGGGTCAAAGTTATAGACAATGAACCCAAGCGGGGTTCGAACCAGCGTTATTCTATTCCAAATACGCTAGATAGATCAGCCACTTGACCCCCCGGTGTTTTGATGTCACCTACGATGTCTTGCCCTGTAATGTTTTGTCATTGTGATGCACTCTCCGGTGATATTTTGTCATGTGATTATTTTTCTTAGTGATGTAATGTCATGTGTCGTTATGTCATGTGCTGTTTTGTCACTGTGTCGTTCTACCATGGATCCTTTTAACCTGATTTCATATGCACGGCATACCTTGTTCTGTCTTATTCATTAAATGCGTTGAGCCCAAAACTAAAGTTAAACATACTGTTTACTATGGAAAATATGCCTTCAACCTGATTTTAAGATTCTGTGTTGTGTTTTTGTGTCTGTGCATATGATTTTATGCATTTCTTTGAAGTGCACTAATTAGAGGCTAGCAAAGTTTCAAAGGATTTAAAATATCAAAGCCTATTTTCATGAAAATGTGCAATAAAATTATGCATGTGCACTCGTATTATGCAATAGAAATGCATTTTTATCGAAATCCGAATGGAATTGTGTGTTCCTTGACTTATAGGTTGGTATGCGGCTGACCACCCATACTGTAAAAATGGTTCACTTTGCCAATGTCACCCCTGTTTCAGGAAAGGACGGCAAGAGTTGCAGGGCTTAAGTTCTTTTGAGATTGGGTTTTTATAATGTAGGTCCACATGCGGCATGTGTTAGCGCGAAATTATACATGTCTGCTTGTGGGAACGCATTTAATATAAATCTTAAATGATACAAATTCCTTGCAGCTTAGATTAAATTAGATTAGATTAGATTTCATACAGAGAAAGTGTGAAAGGAAAAGGAGGTAATGGATGACCTAGAAATGTCATGTGTCGTTGTTGGAGATTAACCACTGTGTTCGGCAATCGTGCGTTTGCTGTTGCGGGGCCCTCTTCGTGGAACCAGCTGCCACCGGAAGTTCGAGTATCGAAAACCAGGGAAAACCTCAAGACATCCCTCAAGACCCACTACTTCGCAGCGATAGCAAAGCAATCACCCTTGGAGTGACAACCTTCATGAAACGGCGCTATATTAAATCATCATCTAATCTAATCTGAGTTGCAAAATATAAGTAACATTTTTTGAGATTCACATTATACGCATTTTCACAAACAGACATGCACAAGTTCGCGCTTAAACAATAAACATGCCGCATGTGATCCTACGATATAAAAACCCGAATCTCACATGGACATACACCCTGCAACTCTAGCCGACCTTCCCTGAAAACAGGGGTAAAATTGGCAAAGTGAAACATTTTCTACAGCATGGGTGGTCAGCCGCATACCAACCTATAAGTCAAGGAACATACACGACACATTACATTTTTTTTTAATCAATCAATCATAATATGTATTGACATCAAAAACTAACAGAAAACAACTTTAATTTAAAAACCCCTAGCCGCCAACATCACAGATTAACCGCCATTTCTTTCTGTCCTTTCACACTTCTTTCATTTCCTCCAGAGTCATAACCTTCTTCATACAGGCTCTCCTTTTATTATGACTCTGTTTATTCCATTCATTCGCAATTTCGGAAATTTGGTCCATCCATACCTTTCTCGGTCTTCCTCTACCACGGCATCTATCGAGTCTTGCAACATATACTTTCTTCGTCAGTCTTTCCTCATTAATTCTCTCCATATGCCCAAACCATCTTATCAAACTTCTTTTTATCTTCACTTTCACACTTTCTCTTGCACCACATTCTTCTCTTACAAAATCATTCCTCACCCTGTCACTCCGTTTTTTCCCAATCATACTTCTTAGAAAGTCAATTTCAACAGTATGGACTTTACTAATTTCACTTTCATTCACCGTCCAGGCTTCGCTTCCATACATCAAGGTGGGTAAAAGTATGCCACTGTGTACCGCCAATCGATCATTTTTAGATATATTAATTAAATAAAACGCAGTTTAAATTCACTTTTATATTCTTTAACTTAGTCAAACGTTTTCGCCTAAAAAGGCATCATCAGGACAACGCAAAACGCAACGCAACTAAGCTACACATATAGTGTAACTTCTTGCCGCGTTATCCCCGAAGGGGTCGCATGTGGCGAGTTGAACCTATTTATTTTTACAGGTAAGGGGGCCGGCCTTACGCCAACCACTTCAGATGAAGTGGGGGTTTCCCAGCTCCTGAGAGAACTGGTACTCATTTCTTGTGAAGGCTGAGTAAACCTTGCCGGCATTTTTATTTTGGGATTTGAAACAAACACCGAAACGGGAAATCATTTCTGACACCCTCGCCTCGGCGGGATTCGAACCCGAGCTCACGGCATGGAATGCAAGCACTCTACCAACTGAGCTATCGACCGGTCAACGACAAATCAAATTAACAATTAAATTTTGACTAAGTTAGAGAATATAAAAGTGAATTTAAACTGCGTTTTATTTAATTAATATACAATGGACTTTCACTGTGTAGACCACCAAACCCTTAAAAATACTTTTAGATATGTTTTGATTTTTGGCGATACAAGCTGTGGCACCCAGTACACACCTGCCCATCATCATCATAATATATCTTTGCAACTTAGATTAGCGTAGATGCGATGTGAGTGCCTGTTTCTTTCCAAGCAAAAATGACCTGGTGAATTATATAACTCTTCACAAATCACTCATCAGATCCTCGTTCTCGTTCTCCAGGTGATCCACTGCTCCGGCTACCTGAAGGCGCGCCAGATGTCTGGGGCGGAGGCCCGTCTCCTGGGGCTGGTGGCTGTGGGGCACTCCCTGCCCCCTTCAGCGGTCACGGAGCTCAAGATGCACCACAACATGTTCATGTTCCGGGCGAGCCTGGACATGCGGCTCATCTTCCTGGACGCCAGGTGTGTTATAATTTACTACGACGGTTGAGATATTTCTTGCCCTACATGGAATTTTGGTCCTAATTTAAATCTAAATCTAAGCTGCAAAGATATGTATCATTTGAGATTCATATTAAGTGCATTCCCACCAGCAGACATGCATAATTTCGCGCTTACACATGCCGCATGTGGACCTACAATATAAAAAACCCAATCTCAAATGAATTATTTTTAATAAATTAAAACATGAAGAAACGCTACTTACCTCCTATCTTATTTTACCCAGGGTCGTGCATTCCATACAGGCATGTTCTAATTTATCATTATAATACGACGGTTGAGATGTTTCTCGCCCTATATGGAATTTTGGTCCTTATTTATTAGTAAAAATATAGATCATTTTCATGGAGAATCGCTACCTAGCACTTTGTCATATTTTACCCAGGGGCATGCATTCCATGCAGGCAGGCATGTTCTAATTAATCATTATAATACGACAGTTGAGATATTTCTCGCCGTACATGGAATTTCGGTCCTTAATTTTTAGTAAATGAAAAATCATTCTCGAAATATGGAGAATTGCTACATACCACCACATCATTCTGACACTAAGGCAGACAAACCAACTGCTCATATTCCCAACAGTATATTTCTTGATTTAAGACCTAAATACATACTAGATAGAAAGACCTAAATAGATTGAAAGACCTAAATAGATTGAAAGACCTAAATAGATTGAAAGACCTAAATAGATTGAAAGACCTAAATAGATTAAAAGACCTAAATAGATAGAAAGACCTAAATTGAAAAAAATGTAGTCTACCTATGTGCCCACAGAATAATTTGGTATTAGCGCATAGATCTTGAAATGAGGATGTCCATCTATCTTCCAACTTTTTTTAATTCCTGAAGTGGAATGCAATTCGCACACCTATTTTGCCTAGCATTTTTTTTACGAAAAGGTACATACTTCAGAGACTGGAGTAGATTCTAGCGAGAATAATTTTTCGTATTAGATTTCTTCTGCATATATATATGATTAAACTGGGTTCATGTTAGAATGCCACAGTGATAAAACGGCACAAAACATAACGACACATGCCAGAACGACGTATGACATAACGACACATGTCAGAACGGCACATGACAGTACATTACAGTGACAAAACATCACTATGACAAAACAAAACATACCTACCTACCTATAAAAATATCTACCATAAAATGCACATGAAAAAGCATCACATGACAAAACATCACAAAATAGAATTGTCATTTGATGTCTTTTCGCGTGCCGTTAATGGTATGCTCTGTTTAAGGTATGTGATGTTATGTCATGTCATATTTTGTGCTTGTGTTTTTGTGTCATTGTGATTTACTTTTCTCTGATGTTTCGTCATTGTGATGTTCTGTTAAATGTGTTTTTTTAATCTCATGCGGTCCATAAATTACGTCATCGATTTTGGCCGATTTTCGACCCCCCCCCCCTTACAATCATCCTATATTCATTATCCTATGACCCCCCCCCCCCCTCTTGCTGTAATAATGGATGAGCTTAATAATTAATAATGTTATATTACTTACATAATATTTTGTATATTTTGTAGAAATTGGTATTTACAAGAACGACGTCACTTTTGGCACTCGTACATCATTTGCCTTCATCCGCAGACCAGACTCCCCCCCCCTTAATGCGAATGACGTAATATATAGACAGCCCCTGTGCCGTTATGTCATGTATCATTTTGTCACTATGCCGTTCCAACATGTCTCCAAAAAAACAAACCTATGCATCACAAATTTGCAGTTCTGCTCGCTTATTAAAAAAATAATAAAAAACAACAAAAAAATTCAAACGAAAAAAAATACGAGGCAAACAATAGGGACGAGTTATTCGACACCCCGAAGGAAATCTGTCTCCAGTCTCCTGCAGGTGTCCTTGTCACACCGCCGTCTCCATACGAGGATTTGGCAGACCAGAAAGAGACGAAATGCTGGAAGATTTTAAACAGTGCGCGGAACACAGCTGTGGTAATATTGAAACTGTAATAGAACTCCGAGTGCAAAAAAAATAACTCAAGTTTTTTATCGAAAAATGTGTGGAAATTAAAACGCTCTACAGAGCATGCTTTTTAAAGTTTTCTATGCATTTTTTGTTGGTAAAATGCAGTGATGAAGTTTGAATGTTTTTTACTTTGGGAACTGTTGCTGTGACGGTTGATATCATAGCGCTAGGGGTGCGTGGATCATGTTTGGAATGCATCGAGCTTATAAATAAATATTTTTTTAAAAATAGGTACCGGTAAGGTTTACTCAGCCTTTACAACAAAAAATATGGAAACCTTCTTCTGTGCAAAACTTTACACCTAAGATGCTCTCTCCAATTTTATACATTGTAATTCCTCGACCTTTAGGTTGTGACTGACCTCCCATGCGGTAAACAATTGTTCACTTTGCCAATGTCTCTCCTGTTTCAGGAAAGGTCGGCAAGAGTTGCAGGGATTATGTTCATTTGAGATTTGGTTTTAATGTTGTAGTTCCACATGCGGCATGTGTTAGCGTGAACTTCTACGTGTCTGCTAATAAGTCTGTAATGTGAATCCCTAATGTTACATATCTTTGCAACTTAGATAAGATTAGAGTAGCAGCTCCACGGAAGCTGGATAACCCCCGCTTCAATTAATTGGTTGGCGTAAGTCCACCCCCTAACCTTTAAAAATAAATCGATTCCACTCGCGACATGCGACCCCTTCCGAGTAAACGCGGCAAGAATTTGCACTATTGGTGTAGCTGAGTAACCTGCTTGTATAAAGAAGTGTGTTAAATGTTTTTTTTTATTATTTGATTAGATTCGTATAATTTGAATGTCTGGGTCAAGTTTTTACAACGTTTCGGGACATAAAAATTATCCCGGGTGACCCTCATAAAGGGAGAGCGGTGTGATGTTTGAAAATGGTGATAGGATATAACATCACAGTGACAAAACATCACAGGACATTACGTCACATGACTTAACACTACATTACATAACGTCTCAATGAAAGTACATCAATATGATGTAACATCACATGACAAAAACTCACATACCTAAAACGGAACAAACTATTAACGGTACATGGAAAAATATCACAGTGACAAAACACAGATGACTTAACATCATTGAACAGAACATTACATGACAAAACATCGCATGACAAAACATCACATGACATTACATCAGAATGACAGTACCTACACCACAAGACAAAAACTCGCATACCTAAAACAGAACATACCATTTAAGGCTCATAAAAAACATCTCATGACAAAACTTTTATTTTATTTTGTGGAAAGGAATGCAAACTATCAACCTATTTTGCCTGGCCAGTTGTCTTCATGCGAAAGCAGAAGTTTGTGTGCATGCAACGGCATCTGTTGAACCAGGGTCGAAGTTATGGTCAAATGGGCCAGACGTAAGATTCGAACCAACGTTATCCGGTTCCGTATAAGCGACTTTACCCCCATGGCCATAACACCGACTGAATATATGTGACAAAAATGTCATTGACCGAAAAGCAGTGTCCATGCCACATCATATAAGAGAGCTAGAGGAACATGGAAAGTTCCGAAATGCACTGAAGACAAGCAAATTTCTAGCATCATTTGCACAAGCACCCTTGGAGTGACTACATCACGAAACGTATGTGATAAAAAATTCGGGTAGACGAACTGTCATGTCATCGATTTGTCCATGGACGAACTGTCTGTATACGAGTTGTCTTTGACCGATTTGTTGTGACACGGTCATATTGTCCAGTGTTTATGGTGCTTGAGTTTAAAATTATGTTACAAGAATCATTGTTTGATTCAAGCGAGCGAAGTTTCTCATTCATTCACCATTTTACTGCTTTCCTCTCTTCCCAATCATCGAGTAAGAATCAATCTCGAAAGTCTGCCAATCTGAAGAAGTGCCACGATAAATTGTTCGAAGATAACTCGTCCATAGACAGTTAGTCCCCGGACAAATTAATCATCTTCTACACTTCACTTTTTATTACCGGTCCGTAGTCCAGTGGTAACGCTTCGGACTCGTAAATTGTGATGGAAGGTTGTGGGTTCGGATCCCGGCGGAGCATAAAAAATATACCATTTACATTTTCAAATTACTACGTTTCGGGACATAAAAATTATCCCGGGTGACACTCATAAAAGGGAGAGCGGTGTTATGTTTGAAAATGTTGAAAAGATATAACATCACAGTGAGAAAACAACACATGACATAACGTCACTTGATATTACATCACATGGTAAGCGCTTTTTTGGTGAGCGCTTTTTTGTGTGTATCACACCTCAAGAGCCCTCGGCGAGCTTGATCGTCGCTGTAGAAAGCCAAGTCTCAAGCAAGACCCAGTTGCTGTAAGGCTGGATGGACCTTTAGTGACCGGTCATTGGTAAAGGTATATGAATTTTCACCCAGCGAAGAGCATATTAGAAAACATAAATGGTATATTTTTTCTGCTCCGCCGAGGTTCGAACCTACAACCTTCCATTTACGAGTCAGAAGTGTTACCACTGAACTACGAATCGGTCAAATATCACCACAGGAATCACATTTTGGCATGTGGAAGCAAAATAAATGTTTGTGTTGTTTGTGATGTTTTTTAATAGTGATGTTTTGTCATGTGTTTTATTGTCATTGTGATATTCTGTGATGTGTCGTTCTGTCCTGTCACCACTTCAGTGTAATAAGTGTCACGTGAACAGTTACTCTTCCAGATCTCGTCTTTTGATTGTCCCTGCATTTTCCGTTGCCTTAATTCTCTAGTCAGCAGAAAACTTCCCTTTTCTCTTTACCAAGTGGGCAGCTACCTACGTTATGTTATATTGAACAGGCAGGCAACCCCCTGCTTACAAAATCACCACCCACGACTCAAGCGACTCTCGGCTCTCAACTGCGCTCATCCGGACGTGAAGGGAGGCGTATGCCCAGGAGCGTAACCAATCACATGACGAAAAATCAACAGATACGCTGTCAATATAATCGCAAAAAATCTTTCGGGACCTATATATTTACGGTTAAAGGGGCCGGCCTCACACCAACCACTTTTTGTTGAAGTGGGAGCTTCCCAGCTCCCTGAGGGGTTGGTTTTCATTTTTTGTGAAGGCTGAGTAAGCCTTACCGGTATTTGTGTTTTTGAAATAAACACCGAAACGGGAAATGATGGGGAACATTTTCAAGGCTCGAAGCGACGGGGCACCTTTATACTCCGTTTGCTTTTGGCAGCTGAAAATGTTCTCCGCTCGAGGGAATGAATCGTCGCGTCGGCAGACAAAATTACTGCAAATACAACATGGTCTAACCCGAGAAAAACTATATAATTTAACACCGACCATGAAAGTGAAAGCTTAAAACTTCATTTAAATTTTTGATTTGTTGGGAAAAATCACACTTAATTTTGATTTTTGTCTGATTGGGGTTTGGTGCGACAGACCCTAAGTGCAACATATTGTTGATAAACACTTCAAAGCTATGGGGACCTAGATGTGAGCCTTGTGGAGCTCCTGCAGTCATTCAAAAAATTCTCATATTTCAGTTATTGACTTAGACAAATTGACGCATATTTTTAAGAAAGTTGAGAAAACGGTAAACAAAAAATTATTGCAATATAAACAAGTATGATTTTCGGAGAATCGGAGCATTTGGTGACCTAAATTTGTATGAAATTTCATTATGATGAGCTCTAAAACTGTCTCATGTTCTCGTTTCATCACTGCTACGACACTGAGTTCCCCTATCCATACTTCCCACCCTCCAGTTTGTCTAGTACTCTGCCTGGTACTTCCCATTCTCCAGACAATCCCTCGGCATTGTCCCCTTTTTAAAATAGCACCGAGCTGTTTGCACGAGCAATTAGTTCAAACACAAAAACACTCAGGAGCTTCCGATCATTTTACCGCTCGCTTAAAAAAACACGAGCGCAATATATAATATTTGCTCAATCAATTCATTCTTAGTTGCCCTAAAAAATCACTGCATTGAATGCAATATAATATTTCTGGTTCGTATAAGGGTGACACTTTGGTATAGATCATCGCATTTCATCGAACAATATCGAAACCTCATTTTCGTTTTAGTATTGTTTTATTTTTCAGAGTTTGTGTATTAACACAGTGAAAAATTATTTATAAGGTGTATATTTTTTTCAAAACACAGAGTTTTATTTTCACAAATTGAGCATTTACTTCACCTCAAGTACTTTCGACTTGCTAACGTCATTTTCAAGAGGACACTGAGTTAAAAAATTGACAAGACAAAACTATTGAGAAATGACAAGGATGTGTATTTGTGTAATGACAAAGAGGTAAGTACAATTGGGTAATAACAAAGGCGAAGCAGGAGGAATGTGAACATTGTCCAAACTATTGGCATTACAATGTTTATATTTGTGAATTGAGACTTGTCCTTGCTCTTGAGACCTTGAAAATTCACACAAATAAAAAATCTGATGATAAAAATAGACGTAATAGTTAACTCAATGTTCAGATTCCTGCTGCGTCTATTTGTTTAGTACATACCTCCAGCTACTAATTGTACCTCTTTATTATCAGAAACTCATCCCACCTTCTCATTTCCCTGTGGTTTTATCTTCTCAAATTTGTAACAGTGTCCTATTGAAAATGACGTAAGCAAGTCGAAAGTAAATGAGTGCATAGATTAGTCAATCAATTAGTGCAAAGAAAATTCTGGGTGTGTTTTTTTAAATTAAATACCTTCTCAATTCTCACAGTATTCTTGTTTTTCTTCTCCGTTCGAACAAACACGACCGATTGCTTAGATCGTGTCTTTTTTCTTTGACGTTCCTCTATTGGCGAGGTGGCTTACCAAGCGAATTGAAAGCTATGGAGACTGCCAAAGATGGGGTCTCTAAACGTTTTGTTTCCTTTGTCCCCAGGGTGTCCGCGCTCACAGGCTACGAGGCGCAGGACCTGATAGAGAAGACGCTGTACCACTTCATCCACAGCACCGACATCGTCCACATGAGATACTCACACGTCACGCGTAAGATAATTAATCATCTCTGCTTACATCTTGCATATGAAGACTACAGGGGAAGAACAAGGAATGTCAAAGTTATAAATTTGAAATAATGGTTCTAATTTTTGCTGGCATTCCTTGTTTTTCCCCTGTAGTCTTCATATGTAAACTTAATAAGTGCTGATTCACTGATTTGAGAAATTGTGGATAAAATATTTTATTGGGAGTAACTTATCTTAGTAAGTGAACTAATTATAAGAAAGTGCTCATGACAAACTTCTAAACTACAGGATTTTCACGCTTTTTAAGTGTTTTCTCGGAGAAAATAGGAAAACAGGGCCATTTATCTAAGAAATATGTAGCTAAGGGCCTGTTGCACCAACCTCCAATCAATACTTGATTGACACATCAAATTTGATTGCTTCATTCTGGTAAGGAACTCGGTAAAATATTTCTCGGAAGTGGATATTATCCACTTCCGATGCATATGATTATATGACGGAATTTGAACAGGAAAGATAATGTACATCAACTGATTTACGTATTTGCAACCAAATGTTTGATTTGAAAGGAAGAATCACACGTAATTTTGATTTTTGTTTGATTGGAGCTTAGTGCGACAGTTCATCAAAATTTAATGATGACATCGTCACTTGTTTGTCCTCAGTCCTCAACAAAGGCCAGGTTACCTCCAAGTACTACAGGTTCCTGACTAAAGGAGGCGGCTGGGTCTGGATGCAGAGCTACGCTACCATAGTCCACAACTCCAGAAGCTCTCGACCACACTGCATAGTCTCCGTCAACTATGTGCTCAGGTAAGACAATCTGTTTACTGGCTCCATGATAAACGACACATAAACAAAACAGCACATGAAATAACGTCACATGGTGTAACATCATATGACAGAACATCACATAACAAAACATCACATGACAGAACATCGCATAACAAAACATTACATTGACAAAACATCAGAAGAAAGTACATCACAAGATGAAACATTACAATGAAGAAACTATACAGGAAAGTACATCACATAGCAACACATTCTTATTCTTCTTCGATATCCCTACTTCTCATATCTCCCCTTGGCCTCCATCAGCCTTCTCCTCCAGATCCTCCTGTCTACCGCTGTGGCTTTCCAGTCTGCCACCTGCAGTAGTTGGTTTGCGTCCTTCCTCGCCTCATCCACCCACCTTAGCCTAGGTCTGCCAACTCTTATTTATCCCATGACAAAACATCACCCGAAAGTACATCACAATGGCAAAACATCAAAAGACAAAACATCACATGACAAAGCATCACTTAATTTGCTTCCACTTGTCTTGATGATTCTTTCACTGATGACTGGCGAACATCAATGGGATCCAAAAATGATTCTTTAAAAATACAAAATATTGTCTAACCTAGCGTTTAACCAGATCTTCTACTGTGGTAAATTTCCCAATGTCCTTTAATTGCTTTGCCAATTCAACTTACTTCAAGGCTTTGTCCCTTGAATCGGTTCAGTCGACTGCTCAGTTGGTAGAGCGATCACGTTCAAAGCCTGTGGGTATGAAAATGATGACGGATATAAATGAATTCAAGAGAGATATTCAAGGATGGGAAGATTGGGAAGACATAGATTGATATTTCATACTTTTGTTTTCTTTACAGCGAAGTGGAAGCCAAAGAACTAGTGTTGACTGTCGAACAAGGACCGTCCGCACCTCCGATGACAATCCAAGCAACACAAACTAACTTATGCGACCAATCCGCCGCGCCCGCATGCGAATTGTCCACTCCACCACCGACAAAACGACGGAGAATCACACCGCAAGACCAAAACATCCAAACCCCAATAGAGTTCAACCACCATTCACCAGTGATCCCACCAATCTACGGACCACCAGGCTTGTACCAGGAATACAGTTTGGATATATTGCAAGAACTAGGCAATCCAATCACAAATTCCAACGACTATCCAGACATGTTTTACAATGGTGCTTATGGAGATACAGCAGATCAGAGCGGTAGCAGTGCAGGTCATCAACAAAGACCCTTCTCAGCTGGTTCAACTTCTTGTAGTTCTCCTGATAGTGGAGACGGTTGTCAGGAGAATAGTGCTCATGGTGGTTATCTTCCTCATCAGCAGATATACTGCAGTGCTGAGGAAGCACCTCCTCACTTCCAGTGCTACCAACAGGGTCCTCAAGTGGCCTCCCAGCCTGGTTATACCAGTGTCATTGTGGCGGCTGCGCAACAGTACCCACATGGTCTAACTGATGAATATGTACACTAGATTAAGAACTTAAATCATCTATCTAATTTATAAAATCAAACGGATGTATGTATAATTAACAAATCATATTTGTGTTCTTTTGGGTTTGGCTATGATGATGATGATGATTTGTATAGCGCCGTTTCCTGACTACTGTCACTGCAAGGTCGCTTTCAGGCTTGACGTGGCGGTAAAGAAATGGGTCTTCATTCCCTTCTTGAAGCTCTCGATCGCTTCCTTGGCGCGCACTTCAGGAGGCAGCTGGTTCCATGTGGACGGTCCCGCAGCGACAAAAGCGCGGTCTCCGAACACTGTGCTTCTTTTTCTGCATTGTGTGCTGACAGATGTAAGAACACTATCGGCAGATCGCAGAGTGAGCCCCCTCTCACTCAGACTCCTCCATGTTATATTTGCAGCTCCTACATCTTTCGATGTTTCGCTTTCACGTGCAGAAAGCATCCTCAAGGCGACCCGAAAGAAAACAAAAACGATTTGTTAATTATAAACACCGGCCATGAAAGTGGATGTATGTATGTTTGTCCTGCATGGACTCCTAAGCTACTGAACAGATTGCTATGAAACTTACTCTAGACTAGACTCCTTTTTTTTCAATTGATAATGTAAAAAATAAAATCTTTTTTTTCCTCACGAGTTGGTTTATTTTCTCAAGCGCTTTCGGTGTTATCACACCATCATCAAGAGGACAACATGATTTGTAAACTGTTTTTATTTACATTGATTATAAGCATTCATTTAGTACTTTTTTTTTAATTAATTAAGAACAAAACCCTGGTACAAAAAATCAGTATTACTTAATACAATATTAATTTTATATTTTAAATAAGTTCTCAATTTTTACGTTTTAGTACTTAAATTTTTGTACATAATTTTTACTAGATCAATATATCGCCACCTTAAAGGTAAAACTGAATATGTGCTGTTTCACTGATCTGAGCAATCGTTTATTAAACATTTTATTGTGAGTAACTTCTCATTATAAGCAATTATAAGCAAGTGCTCATGACAAACTTCTAAACTGCAGGATTTTCATAATTCTTCAATATTTTCTTTAGTAATAAAAAAATAATAAAAGTACATTTATATGAGTAACCCATGTTAGCTTAATATGTCACTTATTCGGTTTTACCTTTAACGTGTCCAATTTAATCCAATTAAAAAAAACTCCTTTAGTACCTACTTGTTTTGTTTCAAAAACTGTACGAAGCTACACATATAGTATTACTTTTTGCCGTGGCGAGTGGAACCTATTTCCTTTTACAGGCCTCACGCCAACCATTTCAGTTGAAGTGGGGGCTTCCCAGCTAGCTAAGAGACTGGTACTCATTTTTTATGAAGGCTGAGTAAATCTTTCCGGTATTTTATTTTTGGTTTAGAATAAACACCGAAAAGGGAAATCATTTAATTAATTTTAAGTATTTTTCGAGTAAAACTTTCCTCAACCATTGATTAAATTTGTTATTTTCAAATTGTAAATATTTTAAATATTAGATAATTAATAAACAAATTCTCATTATGTGTCATGCAAACGTGCCATATAAATATTGTTTATTTATTTATCAGTAAAATTCATCATTCATTTATTCTTATTTTGAATTTACAAATCTTATTTTGAAAATTGGAAACCATTTTGTCATTTTTCTTTGTAGCTTTCTATCTGTTGAGCATATCGCCACCTTAAAGATAAAACTGAATAAGAGCTGATTCACTGATTTGAAAAATCTTGGATAAAACATTTTATTGTGAGTAACTTCTCATAGTAAGTGAACTCATTATAAGGAAGTGCTCATGACAAACTCCTAAACTACAGGATTTTCACACTTCTTTAGTATTTTCTCTCGTAGAAAATAAGAAAAATGTGCATTTAGCTGAGGAACCCATGCTAGCTTAATATGTCACTTATTCAGTTTTACCTTTAAGGTATTGATACATTGGATGTGACAAAAATGTCGTTGACCGAAAAGTCGTGTATATGAACTGTCGTATGACCGATTTGTCGTGGAAACCCAGACAAAATATCAACAGTTAAAAGGCAGTAGGGCATAAGCGACATTTTGCTCAAAAATTAGTTATAATTGCTATCCTACTTGAAATTTTCCGCTCTTTCTAATGCGCTAACTCCCACAGCTCTACGATGATGTTTGTGTTGTTTATGTCCAAGCAAACAACTGCGTTTTCGAAGTATAATTTTGGTGTAACCGACAAGATTTTGGCCTTTTTTGTCCTAAAGGCGCTTGTGACATAAAAAAAAACCGTAAAACATTGTAAAACCACATTAATAGGAATGCCAATAAATGCCTTTATTTTTTTTATTTTATATCTCTTTTGATTTTAACGATATGATAAAAAATAAAAAAGTTATGCCATTTTTCTACAGTCTCAAACTTTAAACTGCTCTCCTGAACGACTTAGTTTATGTCGCTAATGCACTACTACCTTTTAACGTCGATATGTTTTTGACATGATTTTATTGAAAAACTTCTTCATTTCTAACTTTTAAATTTATTCTTTTGAGCGATTTTGCGCTTCATTTTGCCAAGCTGCATCCGCAGCGGATTCACAGTAAGTTTTAGTCCACAGTATGTTTTAGTCCTGTCCTTAGATTTAAATTATTATTATTTCGTATTATGTGTATCATTATTCACGCTACTCGTGATCTAGCAACAATCCCACAAGGAGTGCCACCCGAGGTATGCTATTAGCTTCAGTAACATCGAACCATTTACTTTTAGAGTCATGGGCACGCCTCTGACCTAGAGGTTCTTGTTTTGTCGTGCCGTTGCTTTCACTTCACGGGAAGGCCTTTCGCCACTTGAGAAAATATATAGCGTTGCATGAGCGTCCATGTGCTGTGGGTCCTTCTGACACATACATACAGGACGGGTACGAGGAGGGTTTGAGCATACATAATGCCTCATCTTTTTTTAATTTCTTTTAAAACTGTTAAAATATTTAAGAAAATACATTTCCTTAAAAAATCTCAAGTAAATGTAAATACTCAATTTAATAAGTATAGAATCAATTGTAAGCCAAATGACAAATGATTAGATGATAAGTAGGTGCCTAAATTAAAAAGGTACCTATTTTTTTAGTGTAAATAAAAATGTAAATAGGTTAAAGGTGTTTAACCAAAGATGACATTATTTTGTAAGTAGAAATCATTAGATTGATTTTAAAATAAATATTTATATACAAAAATTACATTTTTACTCTTTTTCCCATCCCTTTTTATATGCCTTAATTTTTGTGACAGTTTTATCAATAATCATCAAAGCTATTTTTATTTTAGATGCTGCAACTGCAATTAATATGACAATGAATTCCTCACGTAAATTGACATAGACAAATCGGGGTCATAAACCCGGTCAGGCTGCTAGGGAAGAGGCTTACAAATAATTTGTAATTAGTTGCTAAAGACGGCAATACCATACAAGACTGACGTTTGCTTGCCGAAAAAAAGTTCCGAATTTTAGAATGTCCTAATCTCATTGTTTTTGTGTTTTCGGGTTGGATCACTGTCTTTTTGCAGCTTTTATATCTGTCGACGTTTCGTTTTCACGAGCAGAAAGCATTCTCTAGGTGAGTTATGAAAGCGAGGTGGTAAAGAGGAGAGAGGCCTAGGCTCTCCCGCACAGACAACGAAAGATTGCGTGACTGACCATGGTCTAACTTTTACCCAAAAAAACACAAAAATAATTAGTCATAAACACCGACCATGAAAGTGAAGTTTAAGACTCTTTATATTAAGTTTTTTTTATTAACTTCGTTTCCAGGGTGGAGAGCTCAACGGTCGTCGGTAGACCTCTTTGAAAATAGGACGGGATAAAACATGGCGTTCTTTGGACCGGACCTTAGGCTCTTTATTTTCAACGTAAGCATGGCGACTTTATACTGAATGAAAAGGACGCACTTATTTCAATCGTGTGGATAGTTTTTTTTATCAGTGTAAAGTCAAATAAGCTAACGTTGAAAATACCGAGCCTTCTAATCTAATCTAAGTTGCAAAGATGTGTAACATTAAGGATTCACATTATATGCATTTTCACAAGCAGACACGTGTAAGCTCGCGCTTAAACATGCCGCATGTTGTGCACTTAAAATGTAAAAACCCGAATCTCAAATGAACACACACCCTGCAACCGACCTTCCCTGAAACAGGGCTGACATTGGCTAAGTGAACAATTTTCTACAGCATGTGTGGTCAGCCGCATACCAACCTATAAGTCAAGGTACAGGAACCTTAGGCCCAGTATTTTTTTTATTTTTTTTGGCATCTCACCCTGAAGGATGTTACAGCCGTGGATTCATCTGTTAGTTGCAGGAATGTTTAAGAATTAAGTTTTGACATATTTGTGTTGATTTTAGATTTTTATACAATTTTTAAGAATTGATTTGAACAAAATACTATTCATTTTAGAGGAATTAAGTGCAGTATTTTGAAGTATCGTTAAGTTAACTAAAATGCAATTTTAGTTAAATCATCATAATATTTCACACAACAAATTTCGGCAGTAAATATTAAAGTAACTTTAACTTACCACGGACCGGTCCAAATGTAAAGATACATCAAAATTGTGGCAAACTGAACATTTTTTGTGTCGATTTTTATGAATACATAGTTGTTTTTTGGCTTCATACTTCGGTAATTTTCGGTTTTAGTTAACTCGAACTTGAGTATTTTGAATAAAAGTGCAAGTAATAGTTAACTAAAATATTTAATTTAGTGACTAATAAATTAGTGACTGCTAAGAAATTTCAACCCTGCTAACAATAGGATCGTAGTTTTGACCTGGCTGTGTAAAATGTATGAATTGTTTATGTTCACAATACTTCTGCAGGGCTCGAGACCTTAATATTATAGAATAATATGTATGTATGTATGTAAGTACCTAAAACAATAAATAAAAATAAAAGCTGTGTTTCTAATGGGATTGGTCGCGCGTTGACCCTTTGGATAAGCTTCCCAAACTTTGTATTTATTAAAAAAACGTGATATTAAAGAAACGTGAAAAAAAAGTGACATATAATGTGAATCCCCAATGTAGCATATCTTCGCAACTTAGATTAGATTGGATTAGAAACACTGGAGCTTTGCGGTGACCGGGCCAGTTGCCTGGAACAGTTTTTCCGTGAATGTTGGAGCGAACCAGCCTACTACCACCTTCAAAAAAGGACTAAGGACATTGCTGTTTTCAAGAAACCATGGCGCACTTGATTTTGTCCTGGACCATTAAATGGCGCCACAGGAAATAAATCAATCGTTGTCATCATCCTCTTCAAGGACAGAAAAAAAGTGGAGACGTATCTGAGAAGGTCCCGGCCACCCCTAGTGAAACTGCGGCAGGATACAGTAACAGTGACAGAATAACAGCGACAGAAAAAACAGCTTCAAATTTGTTCGATGAAATTAACTAAAACTAAATATTGTAATTTATATAAGACAAGATTTATTTTACCCAATAAAGGTTATCACGATGTAGTGTTCACTCTTCACTCTCTGCCTACAGTCTTCGTGTTACAATGTTCCAAGCGACTCTGTCCTCCCACAGAATCTTTGTTATATAATAATCTATAATATAAGTTGCAAGGATATATTCATTTAAAGCTCTCAGATGTATGCCCACAAACCAACACGTGTAGTTCGCGCTTACAAATGCTGAATGTGTACTTACAAATAAAATCCAAACCACAAATGAACATAAGCCCCACAATTTTTGCCGACCTTCCCTGACACAGGGGTGACATTGGCAAAGTGAACCATTTTTTACAGTATGGGTGGTCAGCCTCATACCAACATATAAGTCAAGGAATACAAATAATAAATTACATTTAAATATAAAAAAGAACAAAACCTTAAAAAGAAATCTATGCAAAAAAGGCAAAAATTTCCTATGCAAAAAATGTAGCAAATTAATAATGCTCGTTTACATATATATAAGGCTGGCAGAGACGATTCTTGAATGCTCTCGAACATGGTAGATACTTCCACAGGATTGTTCGACTTATTCAAAATCGTCTCTGCCGGCCATATATATACGAGCAAAGATTCTGTGGGAGGACAGAGTCGCTTGGAACATTGTAACGCGAAGACCCACTACTATAATAGACTATAAGGCTCACGTTCAACGGATCCATAGTTCACAACAATATGTTGGGGATCTCTGGTCGCGTCGCATGCGTTCCTCATTCATGGAACAGAAAGCCAGCGACACAGCTCCATACAAATTATTTTATTTTTATTGTTCGCAGCTCAGGCGTGTTGTTCCCTGAACCCAAACGTCATAACATGCCAGTCGTTATTGCAAAAATAATAAATAAATAATCAATAAAAAGCAGACTTTAGAAATCCTCATTACCTAAATGTACGAGTAAAAGTTGTACAGAATATTTTTTATGGAATGAAAAAAACGGATTTTACTGAGCGTGCAAAAGAGAAGAACGATTTTCTCTAAGTTTCGTCAGAGTCATATCCGACGTCCTCAGGAGACGTGCCTCTTCTACAGAGAAGAACCACGAACTGTTGAATTATTGTTGTTTGATCGTGGCCGAAGGTTGTAGGTACTTTTATTAACCTTCGGTGATGCATCCATAGAAAATAATAATAATAATAATATTTGGATGATTTATTTGGTGAGCGCTGTTTTTGTGTGTGTCACACCTCAAGAGCCCTCTGCGAGCTTGGTCGTCGCTGTAGAAAGCGCCAATTCTCAAGCAAGACCCAGTTGTTGTAAGGTTGGATGGACCTTTCAGTGACCGGTCTTTGGTAAAGGTTTATGAATTTTTCAACCCAGCGAAGAGCACATTCGAAATATAAATGGTATATTTTTGTGCTCCGCCGGGATCCGAATCCACAACCTTCCATTTACGAGTCCGAAGTGTTGCCACTACGGACTATACGGACCGGTCCAAGATGCCAACGACACGCTATAGCCCCAGTTGCACAGAAGGACGATTACGTATTCTTGTGAAATCGTCCGATTAATGAAAGGGTGGATCATAGAAGTTAGTAGAATATTTTTTTCCAAAAGAAACGTAAAAGAATATGGAAGGAAAGTTGTGACTGTTGTGAGGTCAATGTCCAGCTGTGAAAGATCGAGGGTTGAAATGAGGACGAATTTAAAATGAGTAGTTCCTTGACTTATAGGTTGGTATGAGGCTGACCACCCATACTGTAAAAGAATGGTTCCCCCTAATGTCACTCCAAAATCAAGGAAGCTTGGCAAAAGCTACGCTAAGGTGTCATGGTCATTCGAGGCTTGGACCGGTCCGTAGTCCAGTGGCAACACTTCGGACTCGTAAATGGAAGGTTGTGGATTTGAATCCCGGCGGATCACAAAAAATATACCATTTATATTTCCAAATGTGCTCTTCGCTGGGTTGAAAAATTCATAAACCTTTACCAAAGACTGGTCACTGAAAGGTCCATCCAACCTTACAATAAATGGGTCTTGCTTGAGAATTGTCGCTTTTTACAGCGACGACCAAGCTCGCAGAGGGCTCTTGAGGTGTGATACACACAAAAACAGCGCTCACTAAATAAATCTCCTAATATTATTATTTGGATTTAATTGGTGAATACACATGCAGCATTTATAGGTGTGTCTGTGTACTTGTCTATAATAATCTATAATCTAGGTTGCAAGGATATATTCATTTAAAGTTCTCAAATGCATGCCCACAAACAAACACGTGTAGTTCTTGCTTCCAAATGCTGAATGTGTACTTACAAATAAATTCCAAACCTCAAATGAACACAAGCCCTACAACTTTTGCCGACCTTCCCTGACACAGGGGTGACATTGGCAAAGTGAACCATTTTTTACAATATGGGTGGTCAGCCTCATATCAACTTGTAGGTAATCAACTTATAATCAAAAAGCAGTGTTCCTTGACTTATAGGTTGGTATGCGGCTGACCACCCATGCTGTATAAAATGGTTCACTTTGCCAATGTCACCCCTGTTTCAGGGAAGGACGGCAAGAGTTGCAGGGCTTATGTTCATTTGAGATTGTGTTTTTAAAATGTAGGTCCACATGCGGCATGTGTTAGCGCGACATTATACATGTCTGCTTGTGGGAATGCATTTAATATAAATCTTAAATGATATATACCTATCCTTGCAGCTTAGATTAGATTAGATTAGATAAGACATGTATTTGCAACTTGGATTTGATATATTGTGACAGATTGAGATATTGTGACATTTTAAAACAGTTTTTTTTAGCAACTTGACACTGGCGCCCCTGCTGAGCGCGGGAATCCGCCACAAAGAAGAAGAAGAAAACAGTTTTTAAAATAAATCATGGAACAAAAAAATCCAGAGTTGTTCTAGCCTTTCATCCACAAGAATCAAAGCATAAAGAATATGTTTTCTGTCAAGCAGAAGAAATGGTTTTCTTTGAAGCATTTACTTCCGGATTGTTGGACACATTATAAGTAAGAGCCCTCTATATTGCTGGCTTGACTTTCCCTTGTAAATTTTGATATTGTGCCTTGCACACATGAGAGACTCACTGCCAGTGCTACTATTATTCCATAATTCACTGACAACGATTTATTTATTTAAAAAAAAAACAGGATGGCAGTATTTTATTCCTTACATTTTGTGAGCTATATTGTTGTGTTTTTAGGGTTCAAAAAGTCTTCAAATTAAAAAAACTGGTCTTCTTTACAGGATATTTATTTTACACTTAGATTTATTTAACAATTCACATTTGTGGTTTAGCAATACCGTTGGTTCACTTTCACTTACAATGTCTTTCTTGTTCAAAAGCAGAGCGTCGTATATCGACTGACTCTTGCAAGCCGCTTTCAGCCCTTTATACTCCCAAAGATAGTAGTTACTAGAAGCCAATTTTGCTGGAACCTTCCAGAACGACGGACTTCTGCAAGCTTCGAGTAGGTACATAATTGAATGTCTCTTTACCCTAGGTACCTATAATAATTACTCCAACTCTTATCAGCTATACGTAACTTATACAACTACCTACCTAACATTTATATGTATTTGTTATTTACATAACAATATTTTTAAAGAAAAAAAACATAATTTAAATATGAATCGATCACCTATTTTATTCAACTTTATTATGCATTCTTCATGGTAACAGAACAGAACAGCACAATGACAAAACAGAACATGGCATTACATCACATGACATAAAATCACATGGCATTACATCACATGACATAAAATCACATGAAATAACATAACATGACAGTATATCACATAAGATGAGAAAGGTATGGATGGACCAAATTTTCGAAATAGGGAGTGAATGGGATATCCAGAGTCATAATAAAAGAAGAGCTTGTATGAAAAAGGTTATGACTCTGGATGAAATGAAAAAAGTATGCAAGGACAGGAAGAAGTGGCGGCTAATCTGAAATGCTGATTTGTAATGTTAGTTTATTAGTTTGCTACACTTTTTGCATAATAATTTTTTGACTTTTTTGTATAGATTTATTTTTAAGGTTTTGTTGTTGTTACTTAAATGTTATTTATTACTCGTATTCCTTGACTTATAGGTTGGTATGAGGCTGACCACCCAT
Source organism: Agapetus fuscipes (assembly GCA_951799405.1). Classification (NCBI taxonomy): domain Eukaryota; kingdom Metazoa; phylum Arthropoda; class Insecta; order Trichoptera; family Glossosomatidae; genus Agapetus; species Agapetus fuscipes. The sequence continues at coordinate 875,603 of OX637352.1, read as the reverse complement.
ACTGTAAAAAATGGTTCACTTTGCCAATGTCACCCCTGTTTCAGGGAATGTCAGCAAGAGTTGCAGGGCTTATGTTCATTTGAGGTTTGGATTTTATTTGTAAGTACACAATCAGCATTTGTAAGCGCGAACTACACGTGTTTGTTTGTGGGCATACATCTGAGAGCTTTGAATGAATATATCCTTGCAACTTAGATTATAGATTATAGATGACATCACATGACAGTACATCATAGGACAAAACATCAAATGACATTACGCCACATGACATTACGTCACATGACATTACATCTCATGACAGTACACCACAGGACAAAACATCACAATGACAAAATATAAACAAACTACACGTGTTTGTTTGTGGGCATACATCTGAGGGCTTTGAATGAATATATCCTTGCAACTTAGATTATAGATAGATAGATATAGACAAAATATCGGAAATAATCGAAAACAAAGGAAGCAAGAAAATCCCCACTTCAAGGGAAGTGGTCGGCGTAAGGCCAGCCAAATATTCGTGTTAAGTAAAAAGGAAATTTCTCAGCATTTGGTGTTGCAATAACTGCTAATAGCCCAATAAGATTATTCCATAAAATATGCCGTTTTTGGGGTAAACTTTTTCCACAACGCGAAAAAAGGTTGCACTACATTTGCAGCCTAATTGCGCTTTTAACTGGTCAGTGAGTTATTTCACTGACACTTAAAGGGCGTGTGTAAGTCAACATCCCTACTTCTCTGTCCATTAGAAATGTCATTCACGATAACAAAGCCAATCAAACTCGTATGACTCCGCTTTGAGCGCGCGTCATTTCCCCAGTTTTTTTTTTGTCTTTGCAGATATGTGTACTATTATTCCGCTGTAATTGGCGGAATGCTTCTCCGCGGGATTCCGCTTGATTTGGCACGTGGCGGAATTTAATGGGGGGCGGAAAAAAAGCATTGCCTGCCACCCTTTTCATGTATACATATTTGCAATAACTCTAATATTATAATCATTTCATTTTTTAACTGATTAGGATCCGGTCCGATCGATAGCTCAGTTGGTTGAGTGCTTGCATTCCATGCCGTGAGCTCGGGTTCGAATCCCACCGAGGGTGTCAGAAATAATTTCCCTCTCGGTGTTTATTTCAAACCCCAAAATAAAATACCGGCAAGGTTTACTCAGCCTTCACAAGAAAAGAGTACCAGCACTCTCGGGAGCTGGGAAACCTCCACTTCAACTGAAGTGGTTGGCGTAAGGCCGGCCCCCTTACCTATAAAAATAAATAGGTTCAGCTCGCCACATGCGACCCCTTGAGAGATAACACGGCAAGTTACACTATATGTGTAGCTTAGTTGCGTTAGGATGCCGCCCAGAATGTTTAAGCGGGGAGGTGTGTAAGTACGAGGACGTGCCAAAGAGCCATTGAAAGGAGGATGCTGGGAATCAGTCTCAGGCACAGGGTTCCAAACCAGGAGATCCGTAGACGCACTGGTGTCACTGATGTCATACAGCGAGTGGCCTGCTTAAAGTGGCGCTGGGCTGGTCACGTCGCAATGAGCATGACAAGTGGCCGAATAGGATCGTCCAGTGGCGGCCCAGGATGTTCAAGAGGGGAGTGTGGAGACACGAACTGAGGTGGCTGGACGACATCAAAGGAACTGCAGGCAGAAGATGGCTGAACACAGCAGCCGATAGATAAACATGGAGAAGATTGGAGGAAGCTTAGGTCCAGGAGTAGAATGATAAAGGCTGAGGAAGAAGGAAGAATAGGGATGCATGAAGCTAGCCACCAAAATGGGGTAATTTTGAAAAAAAATAGACCTATGAAAAGGAATGCAATTCACCAACCTATTCTGCCTGGCCAGAAACTGGTATTAATATTATCAATTAATAATTCATTATTGTTTATTTTAATGAATTATCAATTAATAATAACCCAATAACATCTGTTGAACCAGGGTCAAAGTTATGGTCAAATGACCCAGGCGGGGATCGAACCAACGTTGGTATATTCCAAACACGCTTGAAAGATCAGCCACTTGGGCCCCCTCGGCCATAACACAGACAACTTATTAACATTGTCCCACCTTTTTTTTAAGAAATCCTGTGCGGGAGACTCCCTAGATTTCAGAGACTCAAGGAGTCTATGACACTTGTTGTAGTGCCGCAAAGGTGTTTACGAGCTTGGTCGTCGCTACAGAGCGCCAATACTCAAGCAAGACCCAGTTGCGGTAAGGCTGGATGAACTTTTAGTGACCGGTCTTAGGTACAGGTTTTATGAATTTTCTACCCAGCGAAGAGCATATTTAAAAATGTAAATGATTTTTTTTTGTGCTCCGCCGGGATTCAAACTCACAACCTTCCATTTACGAGTCAGAAGTGTTAACCACTAGACTATAATAATAATATCAGGATGATTTATTTGGTGAGCGCTGTTTTTTTGTGTATCACACCTCAAGAGCCCTCTATGGAACGAAAGTACCTATATCTAGAGACACAGACACACTCACACAAGTAAAAACACACAATCAAACATTCGTAACAATTTTGTGAATGAATCTGTTTCAGAAAATGAGCTAGTATAATCTTTAGTCACACAAAGGGCAAGCGGTCATTAGAAACAACAGTGGCGTAACGCTCGTTTGAGTGTTTTTGTAATTGATTCAATGCTCACGTTCAGTAGTTACTTAGACTAGGGGTGAGTTGTTTGAACACCAGTAGCTACGACTAGAACATACTCCAGTAATGGGGGGAAAGTGTGACGCTTACTGACGAAACTGAGGGGAGGATTAGGAAGGAATTAATCACCACAGCGTATGCTGTTTCTGTAGCAACCTTGTAAAACTTAACTCAATATACAATCTAAGTTGCAAAGATATATTTACTTCTGTAATCCCCCTCCCCTTCTGTAATTTAAATCCTTGCTTCGTAATTTTGTATTCTGTGTTAGTTTCTATTTACACCTGAAGATGGGAGGTACTGCTCGTGTACAAAAATAAGCTCATGTGAATTAAAACAACGCAATTTTTATTTTAATCTAGATATATTTACATTCAAAACTCATATCAAATGCATGCCCACAAACAGACACGTGTAAATTCCTACGTATAAATGCTGAAAGTGTACCTACGTACAAATTAAAACCAAACCTGAAATGAACATAAATCCTGCAACTTTTGCCGATCTTTCCTGAAACAGGGGTGACAATAAAGACTATAAAATGGAAAGTGTACATTTGAAAGCTTCTTTATTACAATTTTAGTAAGACGGCTCTTCTCAAAAAAAAATTTACGTTTTTATTCAAATGTTTCTTAATCTTTATGGTCTTAAATAGTACAGAGCGACAGTAATAAAAAAACTAGCAACTTAAATTAACTTCGTTGAAAACATTTTTACCATATTTTCTCACAATCTATTCTCATTATCAAAAATCGGTTTATTTCGAGACTAAAATGAATAATGAACCTATACATGCTTAATTCTTGAAAACAGTTTTTTCATATTATCTCAAAAACTGTTCAAATTATCTGAAATATAAGTCATAGACTTTCTAGACATTGTATCATTCTATAATTATAAATAACAAAAATGTTTCCAAAATATGAAACAACAAAATTAGAACAAGAAAATATGATGAAAATTAGTTTTTTTTAAATATTTTTTTGTAGCGTCATTTTTTAAGTTATATAAAAAAATTTAACTTTTAAAATTAGGTACAAAACCAGTTAACATGCTTGATTTTTTTCCAATTATTACACTTATTTACTAAGGCCATAAAGTATAAGAAACATATTTTTAAAAACAACGACATTTTTTTGTAACCGGCCTAATTCGATACTTACTAGAAGAGCTTGTCAATGGAGTCACAAATCGTTGACATGAATTAAAAATTATTGAAGAATAAACCGCCAACATTACAGACAAGCCGCCATTTTTTCCTGTCCCTACATACTTCTTTAATTTCAACCAGACTATAATTTATCTATAATCTAAGTTGCAAGGATATATTCATTCAAACCTCTCAGATGTATGCCCACAAACAAACACGTGTAGTTCGCGCTTACAAATGCTGATTGTGTACTTACAAATAAAATCCAAACCTTAAATGAACATAAGCCCTGCAACTCTTGCCGACATTCCCTGAAACAGGACATTTGTATAAATGTATATTTAAAATAATACATCTATAAAATATACATTAAAATAAACATCTATGGTAATTAAAATATACATCTATGGTCGGCAAAAGTTGTGGGGCTTATGTTCATTTGAGGTTTGGATTTTATTTGTAAGTACACATTCAGCATTTGTAAGCGCGAACTACACTTGTTGGTTTGTGGGCTTACATCTGAGAGCTTTAAATGAATATATCCTTGCAACTTAGATTATTATAGATTATTATTATATTTACATCTGTTTTATACATTTGTATAAAACAGACTCATTTGTATAACTTTTAGAATATTTTGTAAAGTCAAATCTAATCTAATCTAAGCTGCAAAGATATATATCATTTAAGATTTATATTAAATGCATTCCCACAAGCAGACATGTATAATTTCGCGCTAACACATGCCGCATGTGGACCTAAAATATAAAAACCCAATCTCAAATGAACATAAGCCCTGCAACTCATGTCGTCCGTCCCTGAAACAGGGGTGACATTGGCAAAGTGAACCATTTTTCACAGTATGGGTGGTCAGCCGCATACCAACCTATAAGTCAAGGAACTACATTGATATTATTAAAATGATCGAGATATTGCCGGATTAAAACGTCGCAAACGCAACGCAAACTCAACTAAGCTACACATATAGTGTAACTTCTTGCCTGCGTTTCACCGAAGGGGTCGCATGTGGCGCTTTGGGACCTATTTATTTTTACAGGTAAGGGGGCCGGCCTCACACCAACCACTTTCAGTTGAAGTGGGGGTTTCCCAACTCCCGGGGGGGCTGGTTCTCATTTCTTGTGAAGGCTGAGTAAACCTTTGAGGTCGAACCCTTGCTCTCGGCATGGAATGCAAGCATTCTACCAATTGAGCTATCGACCTTTTTTACGAGCTCGATTGTCGTCGCTACTAAGCGCCATTCTCAAGCAAGACCCAGTTGCTGTAAGGCTGGACGGACCTTTGGTGACCGGTCATTGGTAAAGGTTTTATGAATTTTTCAACCCAGCGAAGAGCAAATTTGAAAATGTAAATGGTATATGTTTTGTGGAATCGAACCCATAGCCTTTCCATTCAGAGTCCGCAGTGTTACCACTGAGCTACGGATCGGTCGAATTACTGGAATAGCCGTATGGGTATCGCGAGAACCCAGCATCATAATCGTAAGAGATTTCTTCTCCTTTGATTAGAAGAAACAATAAAATAAACTACATGAATGTTGTTTGTTCGTATCCATTGATAGTCTGAGTGCCTACTAAATAGTCCAACCCTGAATCCTGACTTATACATCTATAAAAACTACCTACAGGACTGCATTAGGGGGCTTCCAGCTCTAAGAACGCATCAGGGCTCCCGAGCGCAAAGGCCCCCCAAAAACTCAGGGCCTTTTCAAACGGAAGAATATTTGTCCGGATTGCGGCTGTAGAAAATGGTTCACTTTGCCAATGTCACCTCTGTTTCAGGGAAGGTTGGCAGGAGTTGCAGAGTGTGTGTCCATTTCAGATTTGGTTTTTATGTTGTAGGTTCACATGCGGCATGCGCAGGCGCGAACTTGTGCGTGTCTGCTTGTGAGAATGCATGGTATGTGAATCCCCAATGTTACATATCCTTGCAACTTAGATTAGATTAGATTAAATTGAGTGATGAACGAATGTGGTATAAAAGAGAATCTCAGAATGAAAGTACAAAATAGCACAATTAAATGGTTCGAACATCTTGAAATATTGGATGATGAACGACTAACGAAGAAAGTGTACAGAGGAAATGTCAGAGGAAAATGTGGTAGGGGAAGACCGAGAAAGCAATGGATAGACCAAATAGGTGAGATTGCCTCACTAAGCTTTCGATCTGGCACCGGACTGTGCCGTGTGGAAATAACATTGATAAAAATAATATATTCGGTTGATAGCTCAGTTGGTAGAGTGTTTGCATTCCATGACGTGAGCTCAGATTTGAATAACACCGAGGGTGTCAGAAATGATTTCCCGTGTTTATCTCAAACCCAAAATAAAATACCGACAAAGTTTACTTAGCCTTCACAAGAAATGAGTACCAGCCCCCTCTGGAGCTGGGTAACCTCCACTTTAACTGTGATTTGAGTAAGGCTCGCACCCTCACCTGTAAAAAATAATAGGTTCCGCGTGGCGCATGCGACCCTTCGTGGAAAACGCGACAAGGTGTTACACTATATGTATAGCTTATAAGCGTTTTTTCATTAGACCATTTTATAAAGCGCCGTTTTGTTGCACTAGCCACGCCAAGGGCGCATATATGCTCTCTTCGAACCAGGGCTGGAAGTCTCATCACCACGGTAATTCTTACCTACCGAATATCGGTAATATTTGTATGAAGACTAATCAGCTGCTCACTTGCGGCCATCTTGGATTGACAGGTCTTCATACAAATATTACCGATATTCGGTAGGTAGGAATTACCGTGGTGATGAGACTTATAGCCCAGGGCTCCCAAAGGGCTGAATACGGGTCTGGACTGCCTACCTAATATCATGTAGGGGAAAAGTTTACCCCAAAAACGGCATATTTTATGGAATAATCTTATTGGGCTATTAGCAGTTATTGCAACACCAAATGCTGAGAAATTCCGTGTTTACTTAACACGAAGGGATCATATTTAATAAGTGTAATATTGCTAATGTCACTCCTGTTTCAAAAAAAGTGCAATGAGTTGCAGAGCTTATGTTTATTTGCTGTTTACGTAAATTGCCTAGTCGATAGCTCATTTAGTAGAATTCAATGCCGAGAGCTTGAATTCGATCCCCACCGAGTGCGTTAGAAATGATTTCACATTTTGTCGATTTTTTCCAAAGTCTAAAATAACATAGGTACCGGTAAGGTTTACTCCGACTTTACGAGTATAAAAAATGAGTCTCCTCGGAGGCTGCGAAACCCCCACTTAAACTGAAGTGGTTGATGAAAGACCGCAGCCCGCTAAATTGCGAAAAGAAATAGGTTCCACTGTTCACATGTGATCCCTTCGATAAGAACTCTACAAGAAGTCACACTAAATGTAAAGATTAGTTGCGTTGCGTTTATCTACTTAAAATTTAGAGCATTTTCTCGGCGGGTAAACGTCACACTTGTATCGGACTACGGTCCCTATCAACCCGGTGATGTGACATCACAATTTTGTCATCAATTCATGTCCATAGATTCTCAATAAAAAATGGAAACGTATCCTTGCCAATGTTACCCCTGATTCAGAAAAGCTCGGCAATAGTTGCAGAGCTAATGTTCATTTGAGATTGGGTTTTTATGTTGTAGGTCCGCATGCGGCGTGTGTAAGCACAAAGTTCTTCGTGTCTGCTTGTGAGAATGCATGTAATATTAATCTTAAATGTTAGCACATTTTTGCAACTTAGATTTTAGATCGATCCCTTCATCCGAAAGTATTAAAATCGCTCGCAAGCAAGGCCTTACGAAAACGTGTCAGATAGCAAATCTGTCACTCTCTCCACTGTAACCGTGCTACCTATAAGGGTGCCTCCCCTTAGTGCTTGTTTGTCTTATCGCACGCTTAATAATAAAGAGAAATAACTCGAAAATTGGGAAAATCGAGATTTTGTAATAAAACGCAAGAACAATGCGAGGAGAATAGGAAGAATGCGACAGCCGTTCAATTTAGACGAATATGACCGAGATAAAACATCGGCCGCCTTTTTCATCCCATACAAGTTGTACTAGTTGTCTAAACTTTAAACGCGATTTCCCAACATTCTTGTTTTTTGAGTTATTCTAATCTAATCTAATCTAATCTAAGCTGCAAAGATAAATATCATTCAAGATTTATATTAAATGCATTCCCACAAGCAGGCATGTATAATTTCGCGCTAACACATGCCGCATGTGGATCTACAATATAAAAACCCAATCTCAAATGAACATAAGCCCTGCAACTCTTGCCGTCCTTCCCTGAAACAGGGGTGACATTGGCAAAGTGAACCATTTTTTTTTATTGTTATTTAATTAAACAACACCTTTTTAAACTTTAAACCACTGTTTATTTTCACAAATATATAATATATTCAAAAATTACTAATATTTAAATATTTCAAATATTACAAACGTTTTCGACCAATATAGTCATCTTCAGGTAGTATAGGTAGTCAGGTAGCTAGGACTACCTGAAGATGACTATATTGGTCGAAAACGTTTGTAATATTTGAAATATTTAAAAATTAGTAATTTTTTAATATATTATATATATTTGTGAAAATAAACAGTGGCTTAAAGTTTAAAAAGGTGTTGTTTAATTAAATAACAATAAAAAAAAAACATGAATTTTCACAGTGTTAATACACAAACCATAAAAAATATGAACCATTTTTGTACAGTATGGGTGGTCAGCCGCATACCATCCTATAAGTCAAGGAACTTGCTCTTTATTATTAAACGTGCGTTATGTCCATCAGAGGTAATTTCACATGAGCAATGTTTGTATGTGTACTGGACCAATGTGTCATGAAAACTGGAAATTGATTGAAAAAATATTTAAAACAACTCTCACGTTATTAGGCTTATGTTGGAATTACGGTCGTTACACATATTTACAATAATTATTATAATGGTAGATAAGCCAAACAAGCACTGGGGTGACGGTTAGGTACCTAGGTAGTAGTGGTACTGATCACGGTAACCATGGTAACAGCACTCGCTGCCTGCCTGGGCAAACAGGCGCAGAGATACTCCAGGCTTTATAATCATTTCGTGCTTTATTTAATGGCTACACCCTACATGCCTCAATATAATACTGAATACTTCCTACCTAGGAACGGCCTTATCACTTCTTTTCCTTCACCCTTTCGTCCCACTTCTATCGAAGATCGGCGATCATCAACGACGTTACCATGTTAAAAGCTCCGGTTCCCATAGATCACCGAAGTTAAGCAACATCGGGCGCGGATAGTACTTGGATGGGTTACCGCTCAGGTACACCGCGTGTCGTTTGCATCTTGGACCGGTCCGTATAGTCCAGTGGCAACACTTCGGACTCGTAAATGGAAGGTTGTGGATTCGGATCCCGGCGGAGCCCAAAAATATACCATTTATATTTCCAAATGTGCTCTTCGCTGGGTTGAAAAATTCATAAACCTTTACCAAAGACCGGTCACTGAAAGGTCCATCCAACCTTACGACAACTGGGTCTTGTTTGAGAATTGGCGCTTTCTACAGCGACGACCAAGCTCGCAGAGGGCTCTTAAAGTGTGATACACACAAAAACAGCGCTCACCAAATAAATCATCCTAATATTATTATTATCACGGCTATTTTGACTTTGGATGCTGCGTATCGAAACAGGGAGTTGGTGCCAGGCGCGTGCATAGAGTACCTACCTATAGGCAAATACATTTCAGAATAAATATTTTCTCCCATTCCTTTAAAATACCTGATTTGAAATTGACTGAAGTGCTAACGATGGCTCCAATCGAACTTAAAATTTTAATTTTAAATCTGAATATCAAGCTTACATGGTTTTTTACCCTGTATTGCCTACCTATTAGGCGCATGTGGGTGTATGGGATGCACGCCCCTGCTTGGTGCACCTGCAGAACCATTGTCACAGGTTTTTCAGCCACCATGTTCCTTGACTTATAGGTTGGTATGAGGCTGACCCCCCTTCTAATCTAAGTTGCAAAATATAAATAACATTAGAGATTCACATTATATGCATTTTCACAAAACAGACATGTCGCATGTAGTCCTACAATATACAAACACGAATCTCAAATGAACATACACCCTGCAACTTCTGCCGACCTTCCCTGAAACAGGGGTGACATTGGCAAAGTGAACCATTTTCTACAGCAGGGTGGTCAGCCGGATACCAACCTATAACTATAAGTCAAGAAACATACACAACAAATTACATTTTTAAAATCAACAAATTATAACATATTGTATGGACATCAAAAACTAACAGGAAACAAATTTTAATTTAAAAAAAACGTTTTGTAAAAAAATGGTGCACTTTGCTAATGTCACACCCCTTTTTCAGGGAGGGTCGCCAAAAGTTGCAAGGTGCATGTTCATTTGAGGTTTGGATTTTAATTTTGAGGTTTGCATGCAAAACTTCTAATGGCAAACTTAAACGTGTCTATTTGGGCATGCACTTAACATGAGTCTCAAATGTTACCATATTTTTGCAACTTACATTATATCGCACGTTTAATAATAAAGAGCAATAACTCAACAAACAAGAATGTTGGGAAATCACGTTTGAAGTTCAGACAACCAGTACAACTTGTATGGGATGAAAAAGGCGGCCGATGTTTTATCTCGGTCATATTCGTCCAAATTGAACGACTGTCGCATTCTACCTATTCTTCTCGTATTGTTCTTGCGTTTTATTACAAAATCTCGATTTTCCCAATTTTTGAGTTATTTCTCTTTATTATTAAGCGTGCGATATATACATAAATACCTAATAAATATAGCTACCTATAGATTGCTTAGGTCGGAACATTTTTGAATTTGGAACTTTTTCTCGGCGAGCAAACGTCAATCTTATATGGGACTGCCATACTTTCAATGCATACTTACAAAAAAAAAAATGTTTGCCTTTTCCCTGCCGACTCGGCCGAGTGACGATGTTTATTTTCGCGCCCTCTTCAATGTTCCCACTCATAACAGAGCACGCCTCTCCATTCCTATTGGTTGCAAGGCGACCAATCCCTGTCCTCGGATTTCTCCCTCTAATATCAGACAGTGGGGTGAGTTGCGCCCCCCCTAACCTCAAAATATCCTTCAGTCTGATAGAGGACTTTATTTTGATTTTTTTTATTTCACAGAAATATTGGAATCAATGTATTTTTTTCAAATATTTGCTTTGGGTTACTTTTTATTGAGATAATTATTTTACGTTATTTTTTCTTAGGTTAGATCACAGATCATTATTATTTGATCTATGGGTTAGATACCTACTTACGGGGCTATTCTTAGACATTCTAGTCGTCGGTTGAGCCCACGCTTTGACAAACTAATGGTGCCTGAGCTGGAAGTTTCATCAGCACGGTCATTCTTACCTACCGAATTTTGTAATACTTGTATGACAACAAATAAGCTGTTCATTTGCGGCCATCTTGGATTGACAGGTCTTCATACAAATGCATCATTAGTTTGTCAAAACGAGGGCTCAACCGACGACTAAAATGTCTAAGAATAGCCCCGTAACTATTTACGTAGTAATAATATTAGGATCATTTAGTTGGTGAGCGCTGTTTTTGTGTGTATCACACCTCAAGAGCCCTGTACGAGCTTGGTCGTCGCTGTAGAAAGCGCCAATTCTCATGCAAGACCCAGTTGTTGGAAGGTTGGATGGACCTTTCAGTGACCGGTCTTTGGTAAGGGTTTATGAATTTTTCAACCCAGCGAAGAGCAAATTTGAAAATATAAATGGTATATTTTTTGTGCTCCGCTGGGATTCGAACCCACAACCTTCCCATTCAGAGTCTGCAGTGTTACCACTGAGGAACGGCCATGTGTGGAGTTTGTGTCATCTGGGTCACTTCTTGGGAATTGCTTCCTTGGGAAGACAGAGGGGATTAATTGGGGACCAGGATGTTATCGATAAGTGCATATGTTTACATTTGTTAATTTCAATTATTTTGTATGCAGTCTGAATTTTTTTCTATATTTTCTTATTTATTATTGAAATATTTTCTGAAAAAAAATATATCATGAGAGAAAAACATGACAGGTAATCAAAAAACATTTTGTATTTTACAATTTTATTTTTATTTCCAAGCAGAATGTAACAACTGTTTTCATACATTCATCATTTCAAAAAATTTCATAAAATAAACTAATAAATTTTTAAGTTGGTGTATGGCTGACCACCAATACTGTAAAAAATGTTCACTTTATTGCAATCGTTATTTCAGGAGAGGTCGGCAAGAGTTGCAGGGCTCATGTTCATTTGAGATTTGTTTTTTTTATGTTGTAAGTTCACATGTGTTATGCATTAATATGAACCCTAAATGTCATATATCATTGCAACATAAATTATAGAATAAGGAATCAAATATACAATATGATTAAAAAAGATTGTTTAAAATACTCTTTCCTTTCTTTGTGACATAAACATTCAAATAATATTTCTTGTAAAATTTGCAAAAAATAAACATAAAATTATAAGACCAAGGCCGGTGTTTTCATGTTTCGTAAAGTTAACTTAAATGCAATTTGGGTAAAAAATATACCCACCGAATTTCACCAGTACTTAAATTAACTTAGTAAAAATTTAGTAACCAACTATATAAGATGTAAGCATTGATATATAGGATGCGGGCTAAGAAATCAATCCTTTGAGAATTAGAAATACGCTACGTGCTTGAGAATAGGCGCTTTCTACAGCGATGACCAAGCTCGCAGAGAGCTCTTGAGGTGTGATACAAACAAAAACAGCGCTCAACAAATAAATCATCCTTATATTAGGTATATTATTCCTTGACTTATAGGTTGGTATGCGGCTGACCACCCATGCTGTAAAATGGTTCACTTTGCCAATGTCACCCCTGTTACAGGGAAGGACGGCAAGAGTTTCAGGGTGTATGTCCATTTGAGATTGGTTTTTATGTTGTAGGCTAACATGGGGCACGTGCAAGCGCGAACTTGTACGTGTCTGGTTGTGGGAATGCATGTAATGTGAGTCTCCAATGTAACATATCTTTGCAACTTAGATTAGATTAGATTAGATTATTATTATTGCTCAACTGCGGGTGGCACGCATAGGGTCGAGTGTAAGCTTGCACACAGTGCGGCTGTCAATCATAGACGTCATCCAACTGTGAACTTATCCCTGACATCTGTGTTCAACAATTCAAAAGTCTGCGAGTGGAAATATGTGCTACACCTTTGTGATTTTTGTTCTTGAATAACCAATACATGTGACTGTTCACATAGTTTGAAGTTCCGTCAATCAATGAAGGTATAAATTCAATAAATGTTTTTAAAAATGTGCTTGAAAAAGTATTCCCCACTGTATTCATATAGCCAGAATATTCAGAAATGAAAAGGTTAACTAAAATATTACTAAACTTGAAAATACCGGGCCCTAATGATATACATGTGTACTATTTCTTCCCCTGTTGAAAATTAACAGAATATCCTTTAGTTTCCGGATCCTGGGTCATCTGGAAGTTCTCAGTGGACAGTCCAAACGGCTTGAGGATCATATTCCCCAAGTCCTTAAGCTTCCCCAGCATCTCTGTCTTCAACTTCTCGTTCCTCTCCTCTATCAGCGCCGGCAGCCTCCTCACCGCATTCTTGGACTCTGCGTGGTCAGGATCCAGTTCCAGGACCTTCTTGAAGTCGGCCAGGCTCTCGTCAAACTGATTGGTCAACTCGTAGCACTGAGCTCGTCTGAAAACAATGTATATAAATCATATTTAACAAGGTCCGCACGTGAATTGACTTGACAAAATTGTGTCATCACCCAGTCGGGTTGCTAGGGAAAAGGCAAGCAAATATTTGTTATTGGTTCCTTGACTTATAGGTTGGTATGAGGCTGACCACTCATACTGTAAAAAAGGGTTCACTTTGCCAATGTCACCCCTGTTTCAGGGAAGGTCAGCAAGAGTTGCGCAGTGTGTGTTCATTTGAGATTTGGGTGTTTTATATTGTACTAGCAGACCAAACCGCGCTCTCGCACGGTTGGCTGCTAGGCCCTACGGGCAGTTTGAAGTCCGGCTTCGCCAGCACACTTTACCCCTGCTCTGATTTTTAAAAGATCCATGAGAACTGACCAACAACAACAACAAAAAGTGGACAGTTTTACGGTAGAATCCCAGGCCTGATCGTGCTACTTCCTATTGTTGTGCAGGTGCTGAAGTCTTTATCCTGCTTTTTATTTCTGCTCTTTATTTTTCTGGTGATGGTTTATAATGATGCTCGACACGATCATTATCAATTAAGTGTATAACTTGTCTTTTCTGCTCTTTTTCGTTTTGCTGGTAATAGTATCTTAAGCGTACCTGTGTTGCTTGCAATTGTCTTATAGTGGCATGAAACATGACTGCGTTTGCCATACGGCATTGTTTTGTTGGTACTGGTGCTTTTGTTTTTAGATTGTTCCAGCTGCTCTTATTGTCATGAAATGCCTTCAAACTGCTCGTCCTGCTCTGAATTATCTTTTGACATCTTTAAACTGCTTGTGATACTTTTCACGATATTTTAGTGTCTGATACTGCTTGGTACCTGAAGATACCTTAAAATGCCTAAACTCACAATCTACAAAAAATCTAAGTATGGGAAAACGTTCGACCCATTGACAGAACTCTAAGAAAAAAATGACTTTTGAAAATTAAAAAAATAAAAACTTTTTAACTTTTTTCATTTTTATATATAAGACACTTTGTATGAAATTTTACTTTTTAAATATTTGTTCAAAGAAATTTGCCGTAGAAAAAAAGTTCCTTCCAACATTTATGGGGTTTACTAAAATGCATTCAAAATTCGAGTATGAGGCCTATGAATTTAAAATGGCCGCCTGCAGAGCAATATATTTTTTTAGTTTGTATGGCGGGTATGTAAAATATACACTTGGCGGGATTGTCTTATTACATATCATTACATTTCGCTAAATTATAATTGTTTGTGTAGCATCAAAACAGTTGATTTTTTTACTTATAAATTTGACTTTTTTGTGAAAATCAGGTTTTTCAAAATTTTGTTGGAAAAAAATTGACATTGAAAAAAGTTTTCTTTCAAAAAATGTTGACATAAGCAAAACCAAATTGATCAATGAGAAAAAACCTTCAGCCTTTTAAAATGGACGCCAGCAGACCTCTGAATATTAGAGAAACATAAAAAAATGTATGGCAGCTACTCTTAATTCTTCATGTATTTTGTTGTTCTTTTGAAAATATTTAAGTCTGTTTATTTTCAGATAGCATGCCTAATTTCAATGTTCCAACTTTAGGCATGCGTCCGTTGTGCCTCCTGAAAGTTATTTTTGTAGATATTTTTCTAGGTAGGTATTTACAAATTTTGTTTGAAGAATTTACTTTTTGCAAAAAATTTTCTTCCAAAAATTCTTTGAATTACTAAGAGACATGACTGTTTCGAATATAAAGTCTTTAAATTCAAAACGGCCGCCAGCGGCAAGATTGCAATTTTCAGTCTGTATGGCAGGTATGCGAAATATGCACGTGACGTCATCCAGACCCTGACAGTTGTTTAGCCACTGACACTTTATGGGGGTGTGCAAAATTTCAGCATCGTGCTGCAAACGGTCTGGGCGCCTATAATGGTACAAATATACAAACAAACAAACGGACAAACAAACAAACGGACAAACAAACACCAAAAATTCTGGAACGTAGCGTTAGTTCAGTTTGTCAATAGAAACACTTGTTAGAAAAACATTTTTGCAAATTCGAAAAAAACAGACGCAAATACCCTCTCCTTTTTTATATATAAGACTAGCAGACCAAACCGCGCTCGCGCACGGTTGGCTGCTAGCTGCCTATGGCTTCGCCATAATTGTTTGCCCATATATACTTTATTTCATTGAATGCTTTAAGATATAATTTAATTAATTTTGTGATAAAAAGGTGATTGAATTTTTTTCATGTTCCGAATATCTTGAATCCACGAAAGACAAATTGTTAAATATGTACGGTATGCGTACATCGCATTCACATTCTTTTCAGTTCCAGAATAAATGCATTGTCAGAATAATGTAATACATCAGGTGGTTCATGTTACTAATAAAGAAAAGTTAGGATAATAATAATATTCAATATAACAATATTTTTAGTGCCGTTTTGTGAGTTCACCGCAAGGGCACTGCAGAGCCATAGCCCCTCCTGAACAGACATGTCTTTAATATTGATTTAAAAACATTTGCACTCTCCACAGCTGTCAGCTCGTGTGGTAAAACATTAAAAAGCAGAGGGCCGGCAATACAAAAGGCACGATGCAAATAATTGGCCGTGTTGCTCCTGCGGGGAGCCCTGAGTCTATTCACAGCAGTGCTATTTCAGACTCATTCCTTGACTTATAGGTTGGTATGAGGCTAGCCAATGACCATCCATATTGTAAGAATGGTTAAAGGATTAGAAGAAAATATTCATTCTGAAGTGTATTTGCCTATACCCTACACACGTCCCTGTATGGAGTGCCACCCGAGATATGCAATTACAAAAAAAAATGGCTTCATTAACAACGAACTATTTACTTTTATGCACGCCAAGGGCATAGAGGTTCATGTTTTGTCGTGCCATTGCTTTTACTTCACGGGAAGATGTAACGCCACTTAAGAAAATATATAACTTTGTATGAGCGTCTATGTGCTATGGGTCCTTCTGACACATACATACAGGATGAGCATGAGCAATGCCCTGAGCTCGGGTTCGAATCCCACCCAGAGTGTCATAAATGATTCCCCGTTTCGGTTTTTTTTTCTAACGCCAAAATCAATTATCGGCAAGGTTTACCTACTCACTCTTCACAAGAAATGTGAACCACCCTCTTCGGGAACTGGGAAACCCCTACTTCAACTGAAGTGATTGCATAAGGCTTGCCCCTTTACCTGTAAAAATAAATAGGTTCGACTCACCACATGCGAAACCCTTCGGGGATGACGCGGCAAGAAGTTGCACTGTATTGGGAGTTATGTACATATATACTCACAAATGCTCTTTGCTGGGTTGGAAAATTCATTGCCTTAACCAAAGACCGGTCACAAAAAGGTCCATCCAGCCGTACAGCAATTGGGTCTTGCATGAGAATTCGCACTCTGTAGCGACGACCAAGCTTGCAAAAGTCCGGTCTATGGCACAGTTAGTAGAATGCATGCATTCAAGGTTTGCTTTGCAGCAAGGGTTTGATCTCCACCGTGGGTGCCAGAAAGGATTTCCCGTTTCGGTGTTTATTTAAAACCCAAAAAAAATACCGGCAAGGAGTACTCAGCCTTCACAATAAATATGAACCGCCCCCCTGTGGGAGCTGGGAAACCACATCTTCAACCGAAGTGATTGGCGTGAGGCTGACCCGATAAATAAGTCCCAAATCGCCACATGCGACCCCTTCGAGGAAAACACAGGTAAGAAGTTACACTTTATGTGTAATTAAGTCGCTTCGCGTTGGGATGTTAACAATTAAGTAGGTACCTTTTATCTGACAATGCATATTCTAATAATAAAAATAATAATTTTATAAGTTGCATAGATAAATTACATTTAAAATTCATATTAAATGCATTCCCATAAGCAGCACGTATAAGTTCACGCTTACTTATACCGCATGTGGATTTGCAACATAAAATCCAATGTCAAATGGACATAAGCAAACTCTTGCTGATCTTCCCTGGAACAGGGGTGACATTGGCAAAGTGTTTTTTTTTACAATATTGGTGGTCAGCCTCCTACCAACCTATAAGTCAAGGAAGTGTCAGATTCTGAATAAGAGAACATTATAATAAAAGCAGTTTATTACTTAGCTAAGCCTAATTCTTCGGAGTTCCTTTTTTTTAGTTTGTAATTTAAATAAAATCTTACAAAGAAAAAAATATTAAGATTTATTTTTATTACATTTCTATCAATCAGTGTTATGGCCGAGGGGGCCAAGAGGCTGATCTTTCTAGCGTATTTGAAAAAGAATAACGTTGACCAGTCCGTGGCTCAGTGGTAACACTGCGGACTCTGAATGGGAAGGTTGTGGGTTCGATTCCCAGCGGAGCACAAAAAATATACCATTTATATTTTCAAATTTGCTCTTCGCCGGGTTGAAAAATTCATAAAACCTTTACCAATGACCGGTCACCAAAGGTCCATCCAGCCTTACAGCAACTGGGTCTTGCTTGAGAATTGGCGCTTTGTAGCGACGACGATCAAGCTCGTAAAAAGGTCGATAGCTTAATTGGTAGAATGCTTGCATTCCATGCCGAGAGCATGGGTTCGATCTCAAAGGTTTACTCAGTCTTCACAAAGAAATGAGAACCAGCCCCCCCGGGAGCTGGGAAACCCCCACTTCAACTTAAAGTGGTTGGTGCGAGGCCGCCCCCCTTACCAGTAAAAATAAATAGGTCCCGAAGCGCCACATGCGACCCCTTCGGGGATAACGCAGGCAAGAAGTTACACTATATGTGTAGCTTAGTTGCGTTTGGTTCGATCCCCGCTTGGGTCACTTGACTTTAACTTTGACCTTGGTTCAACAGATGTTATTGGGTAATTAATAATTAATAATTTATTAATAGAAACAATAATGAATTATTAATTAATGATATTAATACCTGTTTCTGGCCAGATAGAATAGGTTAGTGAATTGCATTCCTCTTCACAAATCTATTTGAAAAAAAAAAAAAAAAGATTTGTGAAGAGGAATGCAATTCACCAACCTATTCTGCCTGATCAGAAACGGCATATTAATATAATCAATTAGTAATTCATTGTTGTTATTGTAATAA
Organism: Agapetus fuscipes; assembly: GCA_951799405.1. Lineage (NCBI taxonomy): Eukaryota > Metazoa > Arthropoda > Insecta > Trichoptera > Glossosomatidae > Agapetus > Agapetus fuscipes. Next base: position 857,031 of record OX637352.1, on the reverse strand, counting down.
CCCTATAACATCTGTTGAACCAGGGTCAAAGTTGTGGTCAAATGACCCAAGCGGGGATCGAACCAATGTTGTTCTATTCCAAACACGCTAGAAAGATCAGCCCACTTGGCACCCTTGGCCATAACACCGACTGAGCAAAGATATATTAAGATTTAAAGCTCATATCACATGCATGCCCACAAACAAACACGTGTACATCGCGTTTAGAAATGCTGAATGTATACTTACAAATAAAATCCAACCATCAAATGAACATAAATAAACCATAAACTTTTGCCGACCTTCCCTGACACAGGGGTGACATTGGCAAAGTGAACCATTTTTAACAGTATGGGTGGTCAGCCTCATATCAACCTATAAGTCAAGAAATGCCTTGCCTGTAAAAATAAATATATTCCAGCTTCTGCGGAGACAACGCGGTAAGAATTTGCATTATATTTGCAGCTCTGTTGCGGTTTTTTTAATGAAAAGACATGTTTCTAGTATGTGGCCTGTACAGTGTACATCCTAAATGGCTGCCAGCGCCAGTGAGGCGATTTATATATATTTTTAAACTCAAGTAGGCGTAAGTTCCCCTTACCTGTTAAAATAAATATGTTCCATACGGCACATGCGCAATCCCTTCGCAACCACGCGGTAGGATGTTGCATTATATGTGCAGTTTAGTAGCGTTTTTTAAAAGTTTGGTAACAGTGATCAAAGAAGACACGTATAAGTTCGCCCTTGAACATGCCGCATGTGGACATACAATATACAAACTCGAATCTCAAATGAACATACACCCTGCAACTCCTGCCAACCTTCCCTTTAACAGGGGTGACATTGGCAAAGTGAACCATTTTCTATAGCATGGACGGTCAGCCGCATACCAACTTATAAGTCAAGGAACATACACAACAAATAACTTTTTTAAAATCAACAAATAATAATATGTATAGACATCAAAAACTAAACACAAAAGAAATTCTAATATTAAAAACCCTAGCCTATTACAGATCAACTGTCATTTCTTTCTGCCCTTACATACTTCTTTCATTTCCTCCAGAGTCATGACCTTTTTCATACAGGCTCTCCTTTTATTGTGACTCTGGATATTCCATTCATTTACAATTTTGGAAAATTGGTCCATCCATACCTTTCTCGGTCTTCCTCTACCACGACATCCATCTATTCTTGCAACATATGCTTTCTTCGTCAGTCTTTCATCACTGTGGTTGGCATAAAGCCAAATCCCTTACCTGCAAAAATAAATAGGTTCCACATGCCACATGCGACTTCTTGGGGCATATTTCAAAAGAAAAGGATTCTAACCCGTAGCCGAGAAAGAAACATATCTTTGTCTGTTTAGGAGATGCTTGAGATATTCCACTTCTTTAAATCCACTAAACGATAAAATATCTCTTCATTTTAAGCCAGTTAATACTCCAAAACTTCTTATTATTTGAATTATTATAACATTCATTTTTCCAAAACGTAACAACAAAACATATCAAAACCGAGCTGTCATTAAATCAAAATGTCCACCTTCCCGCGTTCTTTTTTTAAATTTATTAGTAGGGTGTCCATATGCCAGGCATATTTTTTCGGGACTAAAATACTTTGTCGATATTCGGAAAGCAGTTTTCACATTTCACATACACTTATCAGTTTATAATCTTAATCTGAGTTGCATGGATGAAATTCCGTTTAAGATTTATAATTAATGCGTGCCCACAAGTACATATACACGTGACTTTGCAACTTTTGCCGTATTTTCTTGAAACAGGGGTGACATTGGTAAAGCGAATTTACTTTTAACATCACGGGTAGTCAGTCTTAACCAACCAAGCAACCTCAAAAGCACAATTTTTTTGTTGAGTATACACGTGACTTTGCAACTTATGCCGCCTTTTCTTGAAACAGGGGTGACATTGGTAGAGCGAATTTACTTTTTACATCACGGGTGGTCAATCTTAAACCAACCTCAAAAGCACAATTTTTTAATGCTACAATTTTTTAGCAACAAAGGTTTTTTTGGTCGCCATGATATTTTAAAATCATGGATACCCTAAAATTCTTTGAGTGTTGCAAGTTTGTCTAATATTGCCAGGGGAAAAATACGGAAAAAGTAATTCTTTTAAATTGTATCAGTTGGCTAATAAATATTCACTAATCAACCATACATATGAACAAAGAAGTATGTTTTAAATGGAAAAATGAACTTTTGATAGTGTTGTTCTAAGAAATTCGTCATAAAAAATAGTTTTCTTCAACATTTAATTGAAATTAGCAGAATCTATAACGAACTGGGAAAATTCACCACTCAAGTTTAAAGTGGACGCAAAAAACCCGTTAAAACCCAAAAAAAATGTATGGTGGCTACTTGAAAAACTGTTTAATTTTTATTTTTATTTTGGGAGTTATTAAATATTTTTATCATTAGGTCACATGCCAAAATTCAATTCTACATGTTTGTAAATGCGATCGCTGCGCTACTTGCAAGTTATGATTTCGGAATTTTGCGTATGTAGGTATTTACAACTTTTGTTAGAAAGTCTTATTTATTGAGAGAAAGTTTCTTCCAACATTTGTTTGGATTATAAAAAGACACGATAATTTCAAGTATGGGGTCTTTTAACTAAAATTGGCCACCAGCGGGATGATTTTTATCTGATTTTTAAATGAGTGTATATGGTAAATATCAGAAATAAGCATTTGTAAACATTCAGATTCCCCCTATTTTTTGCGTATCAATAGTATTTACATACACTTAGATTTACATACACTTTTATACTTTACTTTTATATACACTTTATATGAAATTTTACTTTTTAAATATTTGTTCAAAGAAATTTGCCGTAGAAAAAAAGTTTCTTCCAACATTTATGGAATTTACTAAAATGCATTCAAAATTCGAGTATGAGGCCTATAAATTCAAAATGGTCGCCTGCAGAGCAATATATTTTTTTAGTTTGTATGGCAAGTATGCAAAATATATACTTGGCGTGATTGCCCTATTACATATCATTACATTTCGCTAAATTATAATTGTATATGTATCATCAAAATAGTTGATTTTTTTACTTATAAATTTGACTTTTTTGTGAAAATCAGGTTTTTCAAAATTTTGTTTGAAAAAAATTGTCATTGAAAAAAGTTTTCTTCCAAAAAATATTGACATTTACAAAAAAAACTTGATCATTGTAAATAAACCTTCAGAATTTTAAAATGAACGCCAGGAGAGTGTTAAATATTGAAGAAACCAAAAAAAATGTATCGCAGCTACTCTTAATCCTTCATGTAAGTATTGTGTTGTATTTTTTAAAATATGTAAGTCTGTTTATGTTAAGGTGGCATGTTCAATTTCATTGTTCCAACTTAATGCATGCGCCTGTTGTGCCAACTGAAAGATATTGTTTTGTATTTTTTTTTATGTAGGTATTTACAAACTTTGTTTGAAGAATTTACTTTTTGCGAAAAAGTTTCTTCCAAAAGTTGTTAAAATTACTAAGAGACATGACTGTTTCGAACATCAAGCCTGTAAATTCAAAATGGCCGCCAGCGGCAAGATTTCAATTTTCAGTCTGTATCGCAGGTATACGAAATATGCACGTGACGTCATCCGGACCCTGACAGTTGTTTAAGTTTGAGCATTTTATGGGGGTATGCAAAATAACAGCATCGTGCTGCGAACGGTCTGGGCGCCTATAGTGGTACAAATATACAAACAAACGGACAAACAAACGGACAAACAAACACCAAAAATTCTGGATATGAGGTTAAGTCCAGTCCGTCAATAGAAACACTTGTTGGAAAAACATTTTTGCAAATTCGAAAAAAACAGACGCAAATACCCTGTCCTTTTTTATATATAAGATATAATGTGAATCTCCAATGTTACATATCGAGATTAGAAAAAACGGTGGTGCCTCAACAGCTGATCGTTGATCTGTATAAAATAGATCAGCTGTTGATACGCCGCCATGTTTTATTCCGCCCTACCTTCAAATAGATACGCTAAGATCTATTGACGGCGGCCATCGAGACTTCCATCCCAGCGCTTGTTTTTGAAAACAAAAATTGATGAATGAAGGAACAAAAGTGGTATTTTCTTGAAATGAATTTATTGAACTTAAATTTATCAATGTGATGGCCGAGGGTGCAGGGTGTATGTTCATTTGAGATTTGGGTTTTTATCTAGGTAGTAGGTTCACACGCCGCATGTACAAGCGTGAACTTGTGATAATGTGTATAATGTGAATCCCCAATGTTACATATCTTTGCAATTCAGATTAGATAAGATTAGAAAACATTTTTTTATGCTCAACCAGTTTCTTAAAATAAGATTAAATGTCTCACCTAAAGTACGCCTTATTGTAATTATGATCATTGTCTATTGCCTTGGTGCAGTCTTTAATGGCTTCCTTATTCTTGGACAGTTTCATTTTAGCGGCAGCTCTATTCGAATACAAAACAGCTCTGTCACTTGTAAAACTCAACGGACAAAGTCTCAAGCCTTCGCTGTATTTATCAATAGACATTTCAAACTCCCTCAGCTTAAACTGTTCGTTCCCGCCATTTTTTAGTTCCTCCGCCATCTTTCTTCTATCATTTTTCTCTTCCTCACTCAGCGTCACTTCCAAGTCTTTCAATTCAATCTCATTATCGCTGTCATCGTCACTTTCATCCGATTTATCCACATCCAACTTGTCATGTTCCTTTTCTTTTGTCGTTTTGTTTGGCATTTGAAAATCTGGGAATTCATTTGTTTCGTTCGGAATTTGAAAATTTTGGAATTCGTTTGTTTTGCTTTTGGGGAAATTTGAATTTGGAACATCGTCAAAATGTCCGTCTGGATTGATGACAAATGGCTCATCTGACGAAGATGGCGAATTGGATTCATCGTCTTTACCTTCTTCCTTAATTAATGAAGATGCCAAGTCTTTGGTTAGTTCATTAATTATGTCTTCATTGCTCACAGAACTCTCCATTAACTTTTTATTTGAGGGGTCAGACATTTTAGTACAGAATTATAGCAAGAAGGTGATCTTGACTGTTTAGACGTACTCTATAGTAAAAAATATGTCAGCACAATTGATTTTTAACCTGAATTTCATTCAAATGGAACGTCAAATAAGAAAAACATAGAATTTTCCGTGTATTTTGAGGTTATCAATGACGCAGAAAATGATTATTGACATTTCAATGACGTTTAATTTTTATAGGGCCACACTAAAAAAATCTTTCCCCATAAATAGTTTTTAGGACTCGACACAAAAAAGAAGACGAAAAATTCACGAAATCGGCTGTCATTTTTTTGTTAAAGAGGTTAACTTACGTGCTTTGTAAATAACAAAAATGAAGCGGAATTTTGGATTTCTTTCGAGAAATTCGCTTCAGAATCTTTTCAATATCATATGCGTAGAACAACCAATAAAAAATGTACCATATAGTAAGTAAATTCGCTTCAAACCAATAGCATTCGTGCAGCGGTCTTTAATTAGTAAAAATACATTAATTTGATGTTTTTTCTCTTCAGGAAAGTTTAGTTGTAAGGAAGGGATAGAGCGCAGGAGTCGGCTGTTTTCTATGGAGCAGAAAAGACAAAAAGAAGCCGTGGGAAGAATTGAAAAAATCGAAGTAAAATACCTTGGCAGCCCCAACGACCAAACCCTGATCGTCAACAAAGACCTGTCCACACCGTTCGACTGCGCCAAACGTAAAGAAATCCCTAATTATAATTCTATTACACAACCATCAAAAACAGAAAGACAAAAGACTGGTCACTGAAAGGTCCATCCAACCTTACAATAACTGGGTCTTGCTTGAGAATTGGCGCTTTCTACAGCGACGACCAAGCTCGCAGAGGGCTCTTGAGGTGTGATACACACAAAAACAGCGCTCACCAAATAAATCATCCTAATATTATTATTATTATTATAATATTCTAGTATAAACTAGTCCAGTTGATAGCTCAGTTGGTAGAGTGCTTGCATTCCATGCTGAGAGCTTGAAAGCGGGTTCGAATTCCACCGAGGGTGTCGGGAATGATTTCCCGTTTCAGTGTTTATTTCAAACCCCAAATAAAATACAGGCAAGGTGTACTTAACCTTCACAAGAAATGAGTACCAGCCCCCGCAGGAGCTGGGAAACCCCCACTTCAGCTGAAGTGGTAGGTGAAAGGTCTGGCCCCCTTGCCTGTAAAAATAAATAGACGCAACCCCTTCAGGAACGCGGCAAGAAGTAACACTATATGTGTAGCTTAGTCACGATGGTTATCACAGATAGAAAGATTCAGTGGACAGTGGAGAAAACCTCTGTTTAGAGTTGCAGCATCTAAGGTAAAAGCAGCAATGGTGATCGCTGATCTCTAATAGAAGTATAACTAAAATGAGAAGAAGTTTTGGTCAATTGTCAATTGAATGTCATGTTCAACTAGTGCAGGGGTCGGCAACCTGCGGCCATATACGGCTCTTTGGGTGTGAAGAATTTTTGTGGGGAAAATATGAACTTTCAAAATTGCGTGCCTACCCCCCTCCCCCCCCCATCGACAAGAAAATTGTAGCTCTTTACACACTTTGAAATTTATGAATTGTAATTTTTGGCTCTTCCGACTCAAAAGGTTGCGGCCGCCCCTAGACTAGTGTATTTGGAACCGAGTAACGTTGGTTTGAATATTACGTCTAGCTCACTTGACCATAACTTCGACCCTGGTTCAACAGATGCCATTGCATGCTCACAAGCTTCTGCTTTCGCATGAAGAGAACTGGCCAGGCAAAATAGGTTGGTAGATTGTATTCCTTTCCACAAATCTATTTAAAATAAAATAAACGTTTATTTATATTTTTTATGGTTTGTGTATTAAAACTGTGAAAAATTCGTATTGATTCACAGACTTGGGTACGATTTACACTGAGAAGAGTGCCGTCGCTTTACTAGATGGCAACACCCTGTGGGACATGCACAGACCTCTGCCCAACAGCTGCACTCTGCAGGTAAGCAAAACAATGAGATGGGAAAATTGAAAAAGCCGCGGGAATAGACCTAGTTGTTAGGCCGGATTCCTTCCAAATATGACCGCCAGAGGCGCTAGTCTCTCATCCATACAAAGGTTTGTCACATCTTTCAGGAGTTAAATCTAAAACACACTTACTGCATGATGCTGGAGAGTTGCTTTCCTTGATCTGTTGCCGTGGTCTGTGGGAGCTGGAGCTTCTGGACGTTTCGCCTATGTCTAGGATGCAGTTACTGGTCTTCTGGCCTGGAACAACCTGCCTCATCATGTGAGAGAGCTAGAGGACCATGGAAAGTTACGAAATGCACTGAAGACAAGCAAATTTCTGGCATCACATGCACAAGCGCCCTTGTGACCACATCACGAAACGGGGCTATAAAGAAATCATCAACTCGTCATCATCAGATATTTATCTTTATTTGTTTAACCATCATCACAATATTAACAGAACACAGCAATATATATAATAAACAAAATTCACATCAGCCTGTGGCTCTTGAAGCCGGGCGAGCCAATCTCCCTCCTGTAGGTCGTCTTTCGTTGTCTATGTCAGTATTCAAATTTCCCCATTTTCTTTATTTACCCAACATACTGTTATGTCTAAATCTAAATCTAAGCTGCAAAGATATGTATCATTTGAGATTCATATTAAATGCATTCCCACAAGCAGACATGCATAATTTCGCGCTTACACATGCTGCATGTGGACCTACAATATAAAAAACCCAATGTAAATATGAAATATAAATATTTACAATAAGTAGGTATTTGCATTGAATAAAAATACTTGAAGCATCGAGAAATAATGATTACTACGCCTTTCTGGAACTGTCCAGGAATATAGATCTAGATTGTACTGTTTTGAAGAGTATAAGAAGGGTGCGAGTTGCTTGCAGAGCCAGTATCCTACGAGCCTTGCAACTACATTGAACTAAGTTAACCAGTGAACAGAAACCAAGTGTAATGGAATAGACGAGACCACCTTTTTTGAAAATAAATTATTAAAAGTGTAAAATAAACAACTGTATAAGAAGACCAGTATTTTTAATTGAAAGACTTTTGAACTCTTAATTCGTAACAATACCTATTAATAAACCCTTTCGTTACATGTCCTTATTTTTAGCGGACGATAAATTGTGTTTATACTTTTCAGTTACTGGACTACATGTCGCCGGAGCCGCAGCAGGTGAACCGAGCGTTCTGGAGGACGTGCTCCTTTGCCCTGGGTGCCGTGCTGTCTGCTGCCTTCAAGGACAACGTCAACGTAGTACTGCACAGCTTCCCCTCCCCTGACGGTCAGATATCTTTAACTCTACAACCACACCATGTTAAAAGCACCAGTTGTTGTCCGATCACCGAAGTTAAGCAACATTGGGCGCGGATAGTACTTGGATGGGTGACCGCTTGGGAACACCGCGTATTGTTGACATTTCTTTGACCGGTCCATAGTCCAGTGGCAACACTTCAGACTCGTAAATGGAGGGTTGTGTGGGTTCGAGGGTTCGAATCCTGGCGGAGCACAAAATATATAGCATTTATAGGGTTGAAAAATTCATAAAACCTTTACCAAAGACCGGTCACTAAACAGTCCATCCAGCCTTACAGCATCTGGGTCTTGCATGAGTATTGGTGCATTGTAGCGACGAACAAGCTCGTAAACACCTCTACGGCACTACAACAAGTGTCATAGACCCCTAGAGTCTCTGAAATCTCTGCACGACGATTGAGATACGAGGTTTGATACCCTCGGTGGGGTTAGAACCCGGGCTCTCGGCATAGAATGCAAGCACTCTACCAACTGAGCTATCGACCAGACTGTCTAAATCTAAATCTAATCTAAATCTAAGCTGCAAAGATATGTATCATTTGAGATTCATATTAAATGCATTCCCACAAGCAGACACGCATAATTTCACGCTCACACATGCCGCATGTGGACCTACAATATAAAAAACCCAATCTCAAATGAACATAAGCCCTGCAACTCTTGCCGACCTTCCCTGAAACAGGGGCGACATTGGCAAAGTGAACCAGTTTTTACAGTATGGGTGGTCAGCCTAATACCAACCTATAAGTCAAGGAAAGTCAAGGAAATAAGACTGATTATATCAATTTGTCATTTAAGCGCCACTTTAAACAGGACACTCTCTCTATATGACATCAGTGACCCCAGTGCGTCGATCTACATAAACTTGTACAGCAACCATCTTGTATTGCTCTGCAGTCCGCTCCGGTTCGTTTGTCTACGACGCCCAGCTGTATGGGCTGGAGGAGTGGACCCCCACAGCCACGGAGCTGCGCGCCCTCAGCGCGGAGCTGGTGAAGAAGTGCCGGCAGGACTGCCTGATGGAGAGGCTCGCCGTCGCCCCCCACCTGGCGCTGGACATGTTCCAGGACAACGAACACAAGTCTAAGCAGATACCGGACATCGCTAGCAAAAGCAACGGTAATGTAAACATTCTCTTTAATGAATAATAAACAATCCAAATTGTAGAGTTTTAAATGCTCTCAAATAAGTTCCTCAGTTCTACTTGTATGCATTGTGTCCATAGACCGATCCGTAGTCCAGTGGTCTAATCTAATCTAATCTAATCTAAGCTGCAAAGATATATATCTTTTAAGATTTACACTAAATGCATTCCCACAAGCAGATATGTATAATTTCGCGCTAACACATGCCGCATGTGGACCTACAATATAAAAACCCAATCTCAAATGAACATAAGCCTTGCAACTCTTGCCGTCCTTCCCTGAAACAGGGGTGACATTGGCAAAGTGAACCAATTTTTATATTATGGGTGGTCAGCCGCATAACAACCTATAAGTCAAGGAACATACATGACAAATTACATTTTTTAAATCAAAGAATAAAAATAACAATATATACATGGACAAAAAAAATAAATCATAAAACCAATTTCACCTTAACAATCCCTAGCCGCCAACATCACAGATCAACCGCCATTTCTTTCTATCCTTGCATACTTCTTTCATTTCCTCCAGAGTCATAACCTTCTTCATACAAGCTCTTCTTTTATTATGACTCTGGATATTCCATTCATTCGCAATTTCGGATATTTGGTCCATCCATACCTTTCTCGGTCTTCCTCTACCACGACATCCATCTATTCTACCAACATATACTTTCTTCGTCAGTCTCATTCATTCTCTCCATATGCCCAAACCATCTTAACAAACTTCTTTTAATCTTCACTTTCACACTTTCTTTTGCACCACAGCGGTAACACTTCTAACTCATAAATGGAAGGTTGTAGGCTTAAAACCCGGCGGAGCACAACACATGTACCATTTATATTTTCAAATATTCCTTTACCAAAGATCGATCACTAAAGGTCCATTGCGCCTTACAGCAACTGGGTCTCAACGACGTTACCATGTTGAAAGCACCGGTTCCCATAGATCACGGAAGTTAAGCAACATTGGGCGCGGATAGATATATGGGTTACCGCTCAGGTACACCGCGTGTCATTGGCATCTTGGACCGGTCCGTAGTCCAGTGGCAACACTTCGGACTCGTAAATGGAAGGTTGTGGATTCGGATCCCGGCGGAGCACAAAAAAATATACCATTTATATTTCGAATGTGCTCTTCGCTGAGTTCAAAAATTCATAAACCTTTACCAAAGACCTGTCACTGAAAGGTCCATCCAACCTTACAACAACTGGGTCTTGCTTGAGAATTGGCGCTTTCTACAGCGACGAGCAAGCTCGCAGAGGACCCTTGAGGTGTGATGCACACAAAAACAGCGCTCACCGAATAAATCATCCTAATATTATTATTATTATTGCTTGAGAATTGGCAGTTTCTACAGCGACGACCAAGCTCGCAGAGGACCCTTGAGGTGTGATACACACAAAAACAGCGCTCACCAAATAAATCAGCCTAATTTAATTTAATTTTTATTTTAATGAGCAATCCAAAGCATGGAGTATTTAACAAAGCATGGAGTATTTAACAAAGCATGGAGTATTTAACAAAGCATGGAGTATTTAACAAAGCATGGAGTATTTAACAAAGCATGGAGTATTTAACAAAGCATGGAGTATTTAACAAAGCATGGAGTATTTAACAAAGCATGGAGTATTTAACAAAGCATGGAGTATTTAACAACGCTCTCAGAGAAGTTTCTTAGTTCTATGTACTTGAGTGCATTGTGTAGTCGATCAAAGAAATATGTGGCAGATGATGCACTGTTTGTTCTGCATGAGAGTGGCCTTTTTTTTTTAAAAGAAATCCTGTGCAGGAGACTCCCTAGATTTCAGAGACTCTAGGGGTCTATTACACTTATTGTAGTACTAATGTGTTGTTTACGAGCTTGGTTGTCGCTATTCTCCTATTCGCGCCTATTCTCATGCAAGACCCAGTTGCTGTAAGTCTGGATGGACCTTTTGTGACCGTTCATTGGTAAAGGTTTTATGAATGTTTCAACCCAGCGAAGAGCATATTTCAAAATATAAATGGTATATTTATTGTGCTCCGCCGGGATTCGAACCCACAACCTTCCATTTACGAGTCCAAAGTGTTGCCACTGGATTACGGACCGGTCCAAGAATTGTTTACGTATATTTACAATTATAATAAATACACAGTTAAAAAATATATATTTGTAGATTAGATATTAGACGGATTCAGATTAATACTGTAACTGTAACTCTGTCGCCATTCCGCTAGGGGTGGCCAGAGCCTCTGCAGAGCTGCCTCCATTTTTTCCTATCCTTACATACCTCTTTCAATTCATTCATATCCATCACCTTTTTCATGCATTTTCTTCTTTTACGCTCACTTCGTATATCCCATTCTTTCACAATCTCCTCAATCTGATCACTCCATACTTTTCTCGGTCGTCCCTTCCCTCTTTTTCCTTTCACACTTCCTTTGTATATATACTTTGTCAGTCTATCGTCATTCATTCTTTCCACATGCCCAAACCATCTCATCACATTCTCATACATAGTATAATTAACTTAAGGAATTAAAAAATTTATCACTCACAACTAATCATTATTTTGATGACTGTTCTCCAGGTGTGGTAACGCTATACCGCGCCGGCGACCACGTGGACATCTCCAAAGGCCCCATGATCTCCCGCCTATCCCAGATGGGGCGCGTCACCATGTGCGCGGTGCACCGGCTGCTCAGCAGGAGCGAGGACAGCTCGGGGGAGGTGCTGCACCGCTTCCAGGGAGTGGCCCTGCCCGCGGGGCTGGTCATCAACCACATGGCCTACAGGATACTGGAGGAGAGAGCTGCCAAGCTGGTGAGAGACATTCTATCTATAATCTAAATTGCAAAGATGTATTGATACCATAAAGGTTAAACTGAATAAGTGACATAATTAATTACATAGATGCTGGAGTGAAGTTTTCCGGGATCTGTTGCCGTGGTCTGTGGGAGCTGGAGCTTCCGGATGTTTCGCCCATTTCTACGATGGGCTTCTTCAGCCTGAAGTATGATGATGATGAAGATCTTGATGAGAACTGTGAAGAATCTGATCAAGATCTTCATCATCATCATACTTCACGCTGAAGAAGCCCATCGTAGAAATAAGCGAAACATCCGGAAGCTCCAGCTCCCATAGACCACGGCAACAGATCCCGGAAAACTTCACTCCAGCATCATCAGCCGGCCGTGTAAGCCTAAAATCTCTTATTTAATTACATAGAATCTGAAATAGCGAATGCATGGGATATTCAGAGTCATAGTGAAAAGAGAGCTTGTATGACCGGTCCGTAGTTGAGTGGTAAACACTTTGAACTCTGAATGGAAGGTTGTGGGTTCGAATCCCGGCAGAGCACAAAAAATATACCATTTATATTTTCAAATTTGCTCTTCGCTAGGTTGAAAAATTCATAAACCTTTACCAAAAACCGGTCATCAAAAGGTCCATCCAGCCTTACAGCAACTGGGTCTTGCTTGAGAATTGGCGATTTGTAGCGACTACGACCAAGCTCGTAAAAAGGTTGATAGCTCAATTGGTAGAATGCTTGCATTCCATGCCGAGAGAAAGGGCTCGATCTCAAGGTTTACTCAGCCTTCACAAGAAATGAGAACCAGCTCCCCCCCGGGAGATGAAAAACCCCCACTTTAGCTGACGTGGTTGGCGTAAGGCCAGCTCCCTTACCTGCAAAAATAATTAAGTTCAACGCGCTACATGTGAAACCCTGTGGGGATAATGCAGCAAGAAGTTACAATATATATGTAGCTTAGTTGTGTTTTTTTTTTGCATCTGGGATTATACAGATGCTATATAGCTCTTTGTTGTATCTTATTATCCAAGTTTCGCCATCATTCAAGATTCAGGATTCCATTCATTACATATTAAAGGAAATAAATTACCTTTTTCTGATTATATTTTATTGTTTGTTTCAGAACCCGGCCAGATCCCCATTTGAGCCGTTCACACTAGAGACAGATGAGCGGCTGCCTTCCCAAGCTGTGGCCTAACCATCTCACACACACTACACTCTAGTTTACTCATAGCTCTATTGTAATAGTATTACTAACAACAACACATTATTAAAAAAATATTTCAAATCTCAACACAAAAGATTTTCATTTTTATCAAAAATAATTTTGAATACACCGCCACCTGAAAGGTAAAACTGAATAAGTGCTGGTTCACTGATTTGAGTAATAATTGTGGATAAAACATTGTATCGTGTGTAACTTCTCAAAAACGGAAAATGGGAAAAAGGTGTATTTATCTGAGAAACCCATGTGAGCTTAATTTCTCACTTATTCAGTTTAACCTTAAGGCCGTTTGTCCACCGCACGCCGTCACCGTCACGTCACCGAGAACGAGATGATTTCGGGCCGAGTTTAATTGATATGACGGCGATCGTTTGTCCACCGCGACCGATTTCGCTGGTTATAGGTTATGTATTGTATTGCCTATAACCAGGCAATACCTAAATACAATACATGTGCCGCTACTTTGGCGCCGTCATCTCGTTCTCGGTGACGGCGTGCGGTGGACAAACGGCCTTAAGGTATCGACATACTTCATCCATAATCTAATCTGTAATCCAAGTTGCGAAGATACATTACATTTAAGATTCAAATTACATGCGTTCCCACAAGCGTGTAAGTTTGCTCTTACATACGCCACATCTTGGACCGGTCCGTAGTCCAGTGGCAACACTTCGGGCTCGTAAATGGAAGGTTGTGGATTCGGATCCCGGCGGAGCACAAAAAAATATACCATTTATATTTCGAATGTGCTCTTCGCTGAGTTGAAAAATTCATAAACCTTTACCAAAGACCGGTCACTGAAAGGTCCATCCAACTTTACAACAACTGGGTCTTGCTTGAAAATCGGCGCTTTCTACAGCGACGACCAAGCTCGCAGAGGGCTCTTGAGGTGTGATACACACAAAAACAGCGCTCACCAAATAAATCATCCTAATATTATTATTTTTATCTCTCAAATGAACATAAGCCCTGCAACTTTTTTTTTTTTTTTTGTACACAACAGGTTTCCCTTATTACAGTGCACCCTCACACAGTCATTAACAAGCTGGGAGGAACTCTTTAACTAGATCTTTGAATGATTCTAAGTTAATGTGAAATATGTCTATGTCAGCGGAGTTAATCAGAGTAACCCTCCGAGTTAAGGCATGTTGCGCCATGACGTCGGTACGGGACAGCGGTACATGAAAAAGTTCATGCCGTCTTCCCCGGCCGTAGCCATCAGGCACATAAAGCTCAAAACTCTCTAACAGGGTGGGGCTGTCAATTAAGTCGTTAATGATCTTGTAACAAAGCACCATAAGAGAACCGTTGCGCCGAGATTCCAGGCTCCTGGACCTGGTTTTCTCAAGTAATTCGAATTTTGTCGACCTTCGCTGAAACAGGGTTGGCATTGGCAAATTGAACCATTGTTTAGGTCAGCATCACACCAGCCTATAAGTCTTTTGATCAAATATTACACGAACCGTTATAAGAGAACTTACATTATTCTCGACTTTTCATTAGCGACTTGGCTTACTTCGAATACACCAAATAAAACAGAGTTTGTAAGAGTTGTTTTATAACATTTCATTAAAAGTAACAGAGCATTTCCAGTTTTGCACAAAGTATTTATTTATTACATATTTTGTACAGTCTGCTGCATTACTTCACTCGTACTCCACCTTGAGCTCCACTATGTAGCAGGCCACCTTGGCCAGTGGGCTTCCCGGGCCGGCCCCCGGCATGTACCCTGAGACGGTGAGCTTGTACTTACCCACCATGTCTTTAGACAGGCCGGCCTGGGGCTCGCTGATCATGTCGCTAACGTCGTACTTTTTCTGCAACAAGAAACGACAATCTTTAAATCGACACAGCGTGTTGCCCCGCGGTATACTTCAGAGATTCGCGTGATGAACGCAGTGAAGGGTAAACGGCTGGCATTAAGCCATGGAGGTCTAAACATAATTTGATTGTTTTTTTATTTTTTTTACCTTCTAAATGGATGCCATTAACACGTTCACTGTGCATAAAATATTGTTAACAGTATTTAGTTGGTGCTATGGCCACGGCGGTCAAGACGCTTGTTCAGCTAGCCGCTAGCGTATTTGGTTCAGATAACGTTGGTTCGAGCCACGGCTGGCCCCTGTGACCATAACATTGACCCTGGTTCAGATGTCGTAGCATGCACACAAGCTTCTGCGCTTTCGCATGAAGACAACTGGCCAGGCAAAATAGGTTGGTGAATTGCATTCCTCTTCACAAATTTATTTTTAAAAAAAAGTATGGAATTTCTGAAAAAAACATATTTTTCAAAACTCTAAAACTCCATTCAAACTATAAAATATTTCAACAGAAGAGTCCTTGACCTTCAATACACAGGCACTTGCAGGCTCATAAACCATACAAATGACACAAAATATGTACTTGTTAAAACAGCAAGGTAAACAGTGCTACTATTAGTGGAAATGTTGCTTTACCGGTCGATAGCTCAGTTGGTAGAGTGCTTGCATTCCATGCCGTGAGCTCGGGTTCGAATCCCACCGAGCGCGAGGGTGTCAGAAATGATTTCCCGTTTCGGTGTTTATTTCAAACCCCAAAATAATAATACCGGCAAGGTTTACTCAGCCTTCACAAGAAATGAGTACCAGCTCTCTCGGGAGCTGGGAAACCCCCACTTCAACCGAAGTGGTTGGCGTAAGGCCGGCCCCCTTACCTGTAAAAATAAATAGGTTCAACTCGCCACATGCGACCCCTTCGGGGATAACGCGGCAAGAAGTTACACTATATGTGTAGCTTAGTTGCGTTTGCGTTTTTGCGTTGCGTTGCTTTATATTTTGTTGAAAATTTAAAACATTGCGAAACTACCATAAAAATTGACATTGGAACATGTACTGATGATTTACTATGTGCTGACTTGGAATACTATACTCTTCAGCAGTTCTATGACAATAATGTGGCATACAAGTGTCCTTAAAGCGAAACGCGCCTGGCGCGGTGTGCCCACTGAACGTGTTAAACAAACATTGTTGATGTGAAATTACCCTCTGATGGACATAAGACAAACAAGCATTTAGGGGAGGATCTGTGCAACTTAAGATTGCAGATGACAAGTGCTCGTTGGCATCTTGGACCGGTCCGTAGTCCAGTGGCAACACTTCGAACTCGTAAATGGAAGGTTGTGGATTTGAATCCCGGCGGAGCACAAAAAATATACCATTTATATTTCGAATGTGCTCTTCGCTGAGTTGAAAAATTCATAAACCTTTACCAAAGAGTAAAGACCGGTCACTGAAAGGTCCATCCAACCTGACAACAACTGGGTCTTGCTTGAGAATTGGCTCTTTCTACAGCGATGACCAAGCTCGCAGAGGGCTCTTGAGGTGTGATACACACAAAAACAGCAAAAAAAAAAAAAAAACGCAACTAAGCTACACATATAGTGTAACTTCTTGCCTGCGTTTCCCCGAAGGGGTAGCATGTGGCGCTTCGGGACCTATTTATTTTTACAGGTAAGGGGCCGGCCTCACACCAACCACTTTCAGTTGAAGTGGGGGTTTTCCCAGCTTCCGGGGGGGCTGGTTCTCATTTCTTTTGAAGGCTGAGTAAACCTTGAGATCGAACCCTTGCTCTCGGCATGGAATGCAAGCATTCTACCATTGAGCTATCGACCTTTTTACGAGCTTGATCGTCGTCGCTACAAAGCGCCAATTCTCAAGCAAGACCCAGTTGCTGTAAGGCTGGATGGACCTTTGGTGACCGGTCATTGGTAAAGGTTTAATGAATTTTTCAACCCAGCGAAGAGGAAATTTGAAAATATAAATGGTATATTTTTTGTGCTCCGCCGGGAATCGAACCCACAACCTTCCCATTCAGAGTTCGCAGTGTTACCACTGAGCTACGTACCGGTCCAAATCGCTCACCAAATAAATCATCCTAATATAAGTGATGAGTTTACCTTGAGGAGCGGGCACTTCTGGGGTAAGCGTGGCTTCAGCTTGCTGAGGAAGTCTGCCAGCTGGGTTCCATTCTCCGCTAGCTTCAGACAAACGTCCCCCAGGTCGTATAACAGTATGGGCAAATATGAACCCATGCCAACAAACTTCTCTATGTCTATGACCACCTGTAAGATCAAACTGTGTTTATCATCATAAATTATTAACATTTCAAAGAGATTTAACCTTTTCGCTTCTGAATATTCTGGCTGTATGAATGCCACTTGTACGGAATACCTTTTCAAGCAAAGTTTTTAAAACATTTATTGATGATCCTTAACTTATAGGTTGGTATGCGGCTGACCACCCATGCTGTAAAAATGGTTCACTTTGCCAATTTCACCCCTGTCTCAGGGAAGGACGGCAAGAGTTGCAGGGTGTATGTCCATTTGAGATTTGGTTTTTATGTTGTAGGTTCACATGCGGCTGTGCAAGCGGAAACTTTTACGTGTTCAAATTTTGTGAAAATGCATGTAATGTGAATCTCCAATGTAACATATTGCACGTTTAATAATAAAGAGCAATAACTCAAAAAATAAAAATGTTGGGAAATCGCGTTTGAAGTTCAGACAACCAGTACAACTTGTATGGGATGAAATAGGCGACCGATGTTTTATCTCTGTCATATTTGTCCAAATTGAACGGCTGTCGCATTCTACCTATTCTTCTTGCATTGTTCTTGCGTTATATTACAAAATCTCGATTTTCTCAATTTTTGAGTTATTTCTCTTTATTATTAAACGTGTGATATCTTTGCAACTTAGATTAGATTAGATTAAATTAAATTGATTTCCTAACTTAATTGATTGACGACACTTCAAACTATGTGAACAGTCACATGTATTACTTATTCAAGAACAAAAAGTCACAAAGATGTAGCACTTATTTCCACTTACAGACTTTTGAATTCTTCAACACAGATGTCAGGGATAAGTTCAAAGTTGGACGACGTCTTGACGCGTATGCGTGTCTATTTAAGATTAAACAATAAGCATTGTGTTTGTAATGTATAATATTGTCAATGCTGGTTCGCAAACTAAGCTATGCATGTAGTGGAACGTCTTGCCAGGTGCTGTGTCTTTCCAATTGCTCTATGCGGTATGGAAGGATGGACGCTCACATGGCACTGGAGAGACGAATCAAAGCGTTCGAGATATGTGTCTACTGAAAAATGCTCGGATCTCTTGATGTGATGGAGTCACCAATGAAGAAGCCCTCCGACGTATGCGCAACCACAAAGGAACTTCTGCCAACCATTGAGCAGAGAAAGCTGATGGACTTCAGTCACGTCATGAGAAGTGGCTTATCATACAGGGTAAGATTGAGGGTAGAAGAACTCAGAGACGTCAAAGGCACTTCATGGCTAGAAAGTCTGCGACAATGGTATGGCAATTAAAGCACCAAGTCCCTGTTTTAAGCCGCATCATCTAAAGGGAAATAGCCATGATGATCGCTGATCTTTGTTAGAAGGGGCACTAAAAGTTTTTTTTTTATTTACGAGCTCTCTACCATACCAGGGCTGGAAGTCTCAACCCACGGTAGATCTTACCTACCGAATACCGTTAATATTTGTATGAAGACTAATCAGCTGTTCACTTACGGCCATCTTGGATTGACAGGTCTTCATACAAATATTACCAATATTCGGTAGGTAAGAATTACCGTGGTGATGAGACTTCCAGCCCGGGGGTGGAAGTCTCGATGGCCGTCGATAGATCTTACCATGTCTTAATAGATAGCACGGAATAAAACATATCAACAGCTGATCCATTCTACATGAAACAACGATCAGCTTTTCAGGCACCTCTATGTTTCATTCCGTCCTATCTTCAAATAGGTACGGTAAGATCTACCGACAGCCATTTCAGACTTCCATAGACCAGTTCCAATCATGGAACAAATTATTAAATGATTAAATTTGAGTAGACCAAGTGTTTACCTGTATTGGTGGATTCATCAAGTCCTGTTTGATCTCAAAATCCCCACTAAGGCTCACCGTGCTCTCATCAGACAAGTAGACTTTTACTCGGGAGACATCTGTGTATGTGTTCACAAAGCTCGGGCACTCGGAGACACTCTCCCATTTCAAATCAAGCTTACGCTGTTGGATGAAAGAAATACATTTTCTTAACCATAAAACCAAGAATTTGCCTGAATTTTTATTAGGCAAAATAGGCTGGTGAATTGCATTCCTCTTCACAGATCTATTTAGTAAAAATGAAAGATGGAGCGCCAGAGCTATTGTGTCATATCGCTGACATTTTATTTGGTTCAGTCGCGCAGTCAGATCCGCACAAATTTCGGAGACTGTGCTTTCCGTGTTGCGGGTCCGGTGGAGTGGAACAGACTGCCATCCAGAGTAAAGAACTCCAAATCGCTGGGTGTATTTTGTGGAGCACTCAAGACACACCTTTTTAAAAAATCTAATCCGTGATCGGAGATGTCCCTTGCTAATAATTTGTTATTTAAAATAAATAAGCCTCATACATATTATATACCTAAGTTCGTCAAAAATATCTTGCTGTAACCATTTTCCAGGCACCTGTTAATGAGGACTGTCAAACAAAAAATTATGTTGTCTTTTCCACTCACCTTTGGTTTGGTGTGAACAAGCGAAAACAGAAAAAACACAAAATAAAATCGCTTAAAAAACATGTTTCAAGTGCGCTTACATCGCATGAAAAATGCTGTATGGGAAAAAACAATAATTTTTCACATAAATAAAACAATTTATTTTCAATGCAACTTTTACAATTTTACTTTGTAAAATAAGTACTTGTTCATTGTGGCTCAGTCATTATTGCACTTTTCTGTTCATGTTTGTTTTGTTCATTTTATCTGCTTCCATGCATCTTATTCTGTCTGTGTGATAATGATCACCTAATAACTTTGTATTTGAGGTAAAAATGACAGGCAATTAGTAAGTAGGTACAGACCTGCAAGGCTTAAAATGAAAATGGTAAAAAACGGTACAAACGCCGACATCTTGCATTACGTCACTTTTGATAGTTCTATGCAACTGTAACTGTAACTCTGTCGCCATTCCGCTAGGGGTGGCCAGAGCCTCTGCAGAGTTGCCTCCATTTTTTCCTATCCTTACATACCTCTTTCAATTCATTCATATCCATCACCTTTTTCATGCATTTTCTTCTTTTACGCTCACTTTGTATATCCCATTCTTTCACAATCTCCTCCATACTTTTCTCGGTCGTCCCTTCCGTCTTTTTCCTTTCACACTTTCTTTGTATACATACTTTGTCAGTCTATCATCATTCATTCTTTCCACATGCCCAAACCATCTCATCACATTCTTTATATGCAAAATATACAGAATTACTAAAATTGTACAAGCAGTTCCTTTATCATTGTGAATTATCTATTGTGGAATCTGGAGCAACCAGTAAACTTTGTGCATCCAGGCGAGAGCCTCCCACCTGGACGGGATCTTGAGTGGCCTGTGTGGAGAGCACTCAACAGGCTGCCCAACAAGCAAACTAGTCATATAAAAAAACCGTTATACGACTTTAAGTCATATATGAGTTGTATAGCAGTTATTAAATGACCTGTTCGTCGTATAGACGTTGTACATCCGACTGTTAAGTCGTCTGACTAAATAGTCGTATAACATCGTCTAATAAACGTTTTAACAACATAATTATAAAACTATCACATAATGGTTTTATTAAAACGTTTACTCAACACAAACCTAAGTCGTATAAACATTTCAGTCGTATAAAGGTTTTTTTAAAGACAATTTTGTCGTATAAGAGCATTTGGATAACATCTATACAACTTGTTGGTTTTATAAACGTTTTAAAAAAACCCTTATATGACCATTATAAAGTTTTTAGAAATTCTAAAACAAAAAACAATATGGCGCTCGATCACGCAGTCTTTCAAAAACGTTTATTCGACCAAAGGTTATATAACAGTCGTATAACGGTGTATCGATGACTTGCACTAAAATGGCTGACCATAAAGATATAAAATGTTTTAAAAATGTTTTTAAAAATTGTCAAAAATTAGATTATCCTTAGAGGGCGACAGTAAATAACTTAGTATCATGATATATAATACCAATGAAATGACATTCCCATAGAAATTCAGACGTAATCCAATCTTTACCATATACTCAACACATATTGAATATTAATACTAATAATAAACCATTTTAACTTACCTTATTGTCTACTTTGTCCAATTTTTGACACTAAAACATATTGGTCATTTTAAAACCTTTATATGACTCTTTGGTCATGTAAATGTTTTCTCTGTACTCTTATACAACGTTTTGGGATTTCTGTAACCTTTATACTATCTTTACTCAACTATTTGTTGTTATCATAAAACCTTTATTTAACCATTATACGACCAATAGGTCGTATAATTTGCGCCACTTTCGCATTTTATAAACGTTTTCGTAACGTTTATATGACCAATCTTATCGGACCAGAAGTTGCAGTAAAACGTTTTCTCAACTTTTATACGACCTTTTTTTGCTAGTTGGGTGAGAACGGGTGTTGGCAGAGCTCGCTGTAACATGAGGGCCTGGGGAATCCTTCATCAAGATGACACCACGCTCTGTGAATGCGGAGCCCAACAGTCAATGGATCATCTTCGGATCTGCCCGGCCTGCCCAACAAGCTGCTCACTGGCCGACCTAATGGAGAGTAATGGTGAAGCAGTGGATGTTGCCCGACACTGGGCAAGAGTAGTGTAGTGTCTGACACGACGAAGAAGAAGATCTATTGTGAAGGTCCCTACAATAATATCATTTGTAAATGTGGTCTTACTTTCCAGCTTGGTATGAGGCTGACCACCCACACTGTAAAAAATGGTTCACTTTACCAATGTCACTCAGGGAAGGTTGGAGAGTTGCAGGGCTTACAGGTATGTCCATTTGAGATCAGGTTATATATTGCAGGTTCGTGAAGAGGAATGTAATTCACCAACCTATTTTGCCTGGCCAGTTGTCTTCATGCGAAAGCAGAAGCATGTGCATGCAATGACATCTGTTGAACCAGGGTTGAAGTTATCGTCAATAGGACAAGGCCGGGCTCGAACCGGCGCTAGTGTGAATAACGCAAATTCGAGTGCAAACGCCTTATCTCCTCGTCCATCCCAGCGACTATCGGGGCTATTCTTAGACATTTTAGTCACCCGTTGAGCCCACGCTTTGACAAACTAATGATGCCTCGCCTGGAAGTTTCATGACCACGCTAATTATTACCAACCGAATTTTGGTAGTTTTTGTATGAAGACTGTAATCAGCTGTACACTTGCAGCCATCTTGGATTGACAGGTCTTGATACAAATGCATCATTAGTTTGTCAAAGCGTGGGCTCAACGGGCGACTAAAATGTCTAAGAATAGCCCCGTAAGAATCTTAAATGTTTATATATCTTTGGAACTTAGCGTGTCGACCTTTAAGGTATCAAATTATGTAGGTAGCTTAGTAGTATTTTTTTCACGAGGAGAAAGTGGATCGATGAAATAAAACAGTTGCAGGTATTCTTTATGATTTATTCAGATATTTCACTCTCCCTCCGCGCTTCTCACATCCGTGAAACAATAATAATAATAATATATTACACAATATTTCCAAGCTGCTCTTACACAATAAAAAATGCACTTTAAAAACATTTATGTACAACAGAACCTCGTCGGGCTGGCAACTCTACACAATCTGCGCAATCATACGACTCACACGAGCCCCCTGCAGTGCCACCTCTCACAACATACAAACAAACAGTAAAACTATACAATGCATACAATATTTCCCCTTTAAATTGGATTATAATTATTTTTGGAGGACATAAAACTGATCCAAGTCACTCCTCTATTGCAGCGTCTTCACTGGCTGCGTGTCCCGGAGAGAGTGGTGTAAAAAGTGTGCCTTATGACCGGTCTGTAGTCCAGTGGTAACACTTCGGACTCGTAAATAGAAGGTTGTGGGTTTGAATCACGGCGGAGCACAAAAAATATACCATTTATATTTTCTAATTTGCTCTTCGCTGGGTTGAAAAATTCATATACTAAAGGTCCATCCAGCTTTACAGAAACTGTGTCTTGCTTGAGAATTGGCGCTTTCTACAGCGACGACCAAGCTCGCAGAGGGCTCTTGAGGTGTGATTCACACAAAAACAGCGCTCACCAAATAAATCATCCTAATATTATTATTATTATGGTATTCAACTCTCTCAGAAGAGCGGCTACGTCTTATTTGACTGAACTGTGTGAGGTTGAGGAGATTGTTGGTAAGCGGTGCACCCTTCGCTCAACGAGAGGTGATGCTATCAACAGACTGAAAATGCCACCTCGACGGAGCAGAACGGGCTTTTGGGATAGGGCGTTTGGCTCAGCGGGACCGTTGTGCTAGAACCAGCTACCTCTGAAGCTGAGGACGGAGACCGGTGAAGAACGCTTCAAGAAGGAGTTGAAGAGTTACATGTTTTCCAAGAAGCAAGTGAAGGATGGGCGCCCTTGGGGTGGCTGAAGCCACTAAACGGCGCCCAAAAGAGAAAACAATTTATCCAACTATATAATAATCACAATAATAACTGGATAATTTTATATAGCGCCGTTTAGTGGTACTAGCCACCCCAAGGGTGCTTAAATAGCAATTGAAGACTACAGGGGAAGAACAAGGAATGTCAGTCGAAGAAAATTATGAGTAAATCAAAATTTGAAATAATTGCCTGTCACAAAGAACCGGAAATACCGCCATAAACTGTGATAGTGACTGTTGTTGCATTACAAAGTTTGCAGGGCTTTAGATACACACAGATGCCACTAGATTTTACTTTTTTTCTTACAAACGTATTTCCTTATTTTTGCTGACATTCCTTCTTTTTCCCCTGTAGTCTTCAATTAACCCTAACAGCACTGGGTAAGCAGTTAAACCTTTTTGCACCACCAGTCCCAAATCCCAATTTAAGATATCGCCACCTTAAAACGTAAAACTGAATAAGTGCTGATTCACTGGTTTGAGAAATCGCAGATGAAATATTTTATTGGGTGTAACTTCTCATAGTAAGTGAACTAATTATAAGATAGTGCTCATGACAGACTTCTATATTACTAGATTTTCACACTGTTTTTGCGTTTTTTCTTAAAAAAAATTGTATGAGAAACCCATGTTAGCTTAGGGCCGATCTTATAAACATCCGTTAGTTCAATGTCGTACCAGATTAACCGAAATATAATACAAACGTCACATTTTTCGTCTTATAACGATCCGTTAGTTTTATTTCCTTAAAAAGTTACTGACTGAACTAACCGACCACCGACCCATCGATTAATCGCAGATACCGGCCGGTTACTTAAGGTTTGAGGTTAGGTCAACTGTCAAAGCATTGTTTCTTTGCGGTGAGTTTACCGTGTCATTGGACTTCTACGCTCTGTCCTGTTGAAGAGAATTTCTCCCAACAGTGATAGAGAATTCATTAAAATTGGACTGTATTAGTCGTTTTCGTATTTGTCATAATCAACTTTAGGTTATGTTTCATCTCTGACAGCAAACGGGTGACGTATGTTAATGAATGCACTTAAAAACTCATTGAAAATACGAGTGCATTATTGAAAACTAACGGATAGTTGAAAAAGCTTTATAGGACAAACATCGGTAAGATCAATCCGTAAACGTCGATCCGTTAGTTAATTTTTGAGATACTTCCGGATATTTGGTCTCTCGTTTATGAGACCGGCCCTTAATGTCACTTATTCAGTTTTATCTTTAAGGTTTTAGATATCCACTTCCATCATTCTTTAGACGAAGATGATACTATATGCCTTCAGAAATATTTGTCGTGCTTTGCTGACCAAATAGGCATCATTCAGCGTTTTGTTTTTGGTTGGTGAACCATTTTTTTTTCAGAAAGAGGAGAAAGTACAACCAGAATGATTATTTTTCTACATACATGACAAAATTGTAAACAAAATACATCATACAAAAAAGACAAATTAACTTTTGATTGTTATTGTTTTTACAAATAGGAGCTTGTGACCTTTGATTCTTTAATAAATAAAATACAAAAACTATGCAATAATAAAAAAAACATTACATCAGAGGGTATGGAAAAATACCCTCAGTTTTACAAAGAGTATGAGAGGTGACACATTTGTAATGTTTATTTTTTAATAATATTAGTAAACATATCTAAAACCAAATTTACAATAATATTCAATGTCTCGTAAAAATCTTTGCAATATCACAGAAAAAAAACAAACATTTCTTTTTTCTATGAAATTACGTCTACTTAAAAATTAATACCTTAAATTATAGATGTTGCTATTCAGAGTCGGCCGTAAGCTATGCCCTCACTTTGTCAGTTGAGTCTTACTAGTAATTTTGTTTAAATTTCCCATTTACACTCAGCCACTTCTGCTGCCGTGAGGTGGGGCGGAAAGGGAAGTGGGGAGACCACAGTAGAGACAGGCTAGCCAATTGCGCTCTCCAATCACTTCTATGACTCCCACAAAAATACTGTGAAAAGTGAAAGTTAACCCCTGGAGTGCCAGTGATTTTCTGGCATAGCAGTATTTCATGCGATTTTTTATCTTATTGCTGTGTAAAACCTAAAGAAAAATGAAAAAAATCGCATTTAGTACTATGAGCGTGGATCCACGTTCCGGCACTTAAGAGGTTAATCGGGATTAACTGCTCTTTTGGGGAGTACACCTGTTCATACACACGCCCTGCTCACTTCCCTTCTCACTCGCTAAACGGAGTATTAAGAAAAATTTTGAATAACGTGCTAAGAGTCGGCAGTTCAAAAGATTTCAAGCATTAAACTTACTCATAAAAAATAGATATTTGAATGATTTACTTGGTGAGCTCTGTTTTTGTATGAATTCCACCTCAAAAGCCACCTACAAGCTTGGTTTTTGCTATAGAAGGTGCCGATTCTCAAACAAGACCTAGTTATTGCAACAATATTTATTCAACCCAGCGAAGAGCTTGTTTGAAAATTAAATTAATTTCTGCTCTGCCAGGAAACCTTCTGTGGCATTTCTTATGGAATTGTTACATCAATATTAAAAATAAAAAGGATAGGATTACTGAGAATTCAGTTGACAGCGGACTGAAATGATGAAGATGATCTTGATGAAACATTCACAAATTCATAGTTTCATCATCATCATTTCCCTTTCACGCTGAAGAAGCCCATCGCAGATATGGGCGTAACGTCCGGAAGCTCCAGCTCCCACAGACCACGGCAACAGATCCCGGAAAACATCTCTCCGGCATCATCAGCCGGCCATGTAAGCCTATAGCGCCTATAAAAGTTTCGCTTAGCTACTGGTCGACTCGAAACAGCACTGCGATTTTTATTGAGTAATTTTTTCATCAATTTTATTTGAAAGACCTTAAAGCTCAGGGCTCCCGCTATAGTATATTGTACATATAAAAAGTTGTTTTCATTTATTAATTGAAATCAGCATTAGCGTAGATCTTCTATTACATATTTTTCTATTCAGTGGACGTCCCTCCTTGCTTCCATCAAATAAACCAAACTTTACTTGAAATTGCTCTTCCTCGTCTCGACCGCAATCCATTGCTTTGTATCTTGCTTTCTGTGTTACTTCTTCAGAGCCTTCTTGAATCTAAATCTACAAATTTAAAATTCGAAGCAATACCTTAATAGTAAAACTGAAAAGTGGCATATGAAGCTAACATGGGTTTCTCAAATAAATGCACCCATTTCCTACTACGGAAAACACTACAAGTGTTAAAATCCTGTAGTTTAGAAGTTCTTCATGAGCACTGTAGGTTCTTCTTTGTAGAAGAGACACATCTCCTAAGGACGTCGGATATGACTCTGACGAAACGTAGAGAAAATCGTTCTTCTCTTTTGCACGGTCAGTAAAATCCGTTTATTTCAAGTAACAAACCTCTGAAGAAGTTAAAAAAAACATAGATTTGCGATGGAAACTAATCAAAACGCAAAGCAATGAACCATGATTAAGAACCAGGAAAACAGTATCAAGCATCTGAAGCGGGCAGTGAAGGCCTAAAATATTTTTAAACCAAATTACGGTTGGTTTTACGGACTCTGTTTCACCCACAGAATATATGCAAGTGAGATAGCATTACGCGTTTTACAGTTTTGTCTATTTAAAAAAAAAAAAACACTATCCTACGCAATTATATTATTTTGGTATTTACAACAACAAAAAGAACTCTTTAAAAATTTCGCTAGCAATCGTAAACGCAAATTGAGAACAGCCCTTAAATGTTACGCAGAAGTAAAAAATAAAACACAAAATGGATTGAAGGACAATTTAAATTTACTATTCATTGAAAGAAAAAATTCAATTGGTTTTCGATTATAGAGAATTTTAATGTGTAATCGTAAAACAAAATTGTCTTTATTTTTAACTTTTAAGATGAACAATTACAAAGTGAATGCCTTGACAATCAATACAATCACTGTTCAACATTTTGATTTGCGATACCACACAATCCACATTTCAATATATTTTTTGTACGTGTTCCTTGACTAATACACTGGTATGAGGCTGACCCCCCCATGCTGTAAAAACTCATTTCTCTTTTGCCAATGCCACATGGTTTCAGGGAAAGGCAGCAGGAGTTGCAAAGTTTACGTTCATTTGGTTTATTTTGTATGTACACACGCAGCATGTGTAAGCGCGAACAACTTACATGTGCCTGCTTGTGGGCATGCATTAAATATGAGACTTAAATGTCAATACATCTTTGCAACTCAGATTATACAGTGTATTTATTATAAATGTAAATATGTCAGACGACCGTAATTCCAACTTAAAAACCCAATAATAAATGACAGGACTCGCATGTTAACTAAATAAAAACAGCCTTCTCATAGGTTGGTATGAGGCTGATCAACTATACTGTAAAAGATGGTTCACTTTGCCAATGTTACCCCTGTTTCACGGAAGGGTCGGCAAGAGTTGCAAGGTATATGTTCATCTGAGATTGGGTTTTTACGTTGTAGGTCCACATGCCGCATGTGTAAGCGCAAACATACACATATCTCTTTTGTAATATGAATCTTAAACGTAATACATCTTTGCAACTTAGATTATAGATGCAGCTCAACCCAACTGTATTCAAAGAAGTAAAGAAATCAAACGTTTATTCACTGAAATCCTTCCAGAAATTAAAACAATGTGAATGGTGTAGTATCGCTTACAGTAAACAAATACTATGCCTATTTTTTTTTAAATCGGCAGGCTGAAGTAACACAACACAATATTGCCAGCGTCTTAAGGGAAAGGTGGCATAAGTTGCAGAGCTTGTGGCCATTTGTGGTTCAAGGGTGGAAGTCTTGACGACCGTCGATAGGTCTTACTGTATATTTTTTATATTTTTAAGAGTTTGGTGGTTTACACAGTGAAAGTCAATTGTATATAAATCAAATTAACTAAGTTCCAATTAGATTTTTACAATTTTATTTCTGAAAAATTGTCCTGATGATGCCTTGTAGGCGAAAGTGCTAGACAGAAATAAAATTGTAAAAAGTGAATTGGATCTTTTTTAATTTGATTAATACTTACTGTATATATTTGACGATAGGGCGAAATAAAACACCAACAGCCGATTAATTTTATATGGAACAACGATCAGCTGTTCAGGCACTGCCATGTTTTATTCCGCCCAATATTGTGCTCGCTTGTCTTATCTACAAGATAAGACAAACAAGCACTAAAGTCGACAATTTGACCACATTTTTTTTAAATAAATTTCTGCAACTTTAGGGGATTACAGACAACCAACCTAACATTTAGGGAGCGATTGCGGGCGACGACAATCATTAAAATTAAAAGTAAAAAAATTTAACCATGCACACTTTTTACACAAAGGTAATATACAAAATTAAAAAAGAAGAGAAAATGAAAAACAAATGGATATAATTTATTATTTTGAAGCTATACATATTTAATATTATTTTGGTCTCCTGTGGGAAGTACAGACGCCGTCCTAGGACTCTGCAAAAAATGTTGATGCACATCAAACGCCGTAAAGTCAACAAATTACAAAAATTGAGTTGATTTTGAAAGTTTGATTTTAAAAATGTAATTTGTTGTGTATGTTCCTTGACTTATAGGTTGGTATGCGGCTGACCACCCATGCTGTAGGAAATGGTTCACTCTGCCAATGACACCCCTGATTCAGGGAAGGTCGGCAGGAGTTGCAGGGTGTATGTTCATTTGAGATTCGGGTTTTTATATTGTAGGTCCACATGCGGCATGTTTAAGCGCGAACTTATACATGCCTGCTTGTGAAAATGCATATGATGTGAATCTTTAATGTTACATATATTTGCAACTTAGTTTAGATTAAGAGTTAGGGCCTGTTGCTGCACCAAACTACAATCAGACAAAAATCTAAATTGAGTGTGATTTCTCCCATCAAATCAAAAATCTGGTTGCATATACGTAAATCAGCTGATGTACATAATCTTTCCTGTTCAGATACCATCATATTATTATCCACTTCCAAGAAATATTCAATCGAGGTCCTTACCAGAATTAAGCAATCAAATTTGATGTGTCAATCAAATATTGATTGGAGGTTGGTGCAACAGGCCATCAGTATTTTAGTCGTTATCAGAATTGAATTCTGCATGCATTGATGTATTTCAAACCCTCTAAAGTCTCGTATTTTCATAAGAATTTAATAAAAACTCCGTAAAGTCTATATGGAGGTTTTTGGCTGACCCCCCGTGCTGTAAAAATTGGTTCACTTTTGCAAATGCCACCCTGGTTTCAGGGAAAGGCGGCAGGAGTTGCAAGATTTATGTTCATGTGAGGTTTTGTTTATTTGTATGCTCACATGCAGAATGTGTAGGCGTGTGCCTGTCTGTGGGCATGCATTAAAAAAATTATAATAATATTAGGATGATTTATTGGTGAGCTGTTTTTGTGTGTATCACACCTCAAGAGTCCTCTACGAGCTTGGTCGTCGCTATAGAAAGCGCCAATTCTCAAGCAAGACCCAGTTGTTGTAAGGTTGGATGGACCTTTCAGTGACCGGTCTTTGGTAAAAGGTTTATGAATTTTTCAACCCAGCAAAGAGCACATTTGGAAATATAAATGGGATCTTTTTGTGCTCCGCCGGGATTCGAATCCACAACTTTCCATTTACGAGTCCGAATTGTTGCCACTGGACTACGGACCGGTCCAAGAAATGCCAACAACACGCGGTGTACCTAGCGGTCACCCATCCAGGTAGCATCCTCGCCCAATGTTGCTTAACTTCGGTGATCTGATGAGAACCGGTGCTTTCAACATGGTATCGTCGTTGAGTATGAGTCGTATGAGTCTTAAATGTTAACATATCTTTGCAGCATTACAGATTATAGAATGAAGTCCATCTTGGCTAATCGGAGACGAGAAAGTAGTCTGTCTTGGCCCCCCTCGTGAGTAAGCAGGCGTCTCAGCAGGGCAGAGAAATATCTTTGACATTTTTCGCAGTTTAGACTTAACGACGTTTGGTATGCATCGACACAACTCTCTCCTCTCTCATCCTCGCTATACAACATTTCACATGAACAACTCGACTTCTGCAATCCATCACAAAATCACAAGGAACATTATATATCTCAATAGCCAGTCAGTTCAGTGTTTAGGACAAGGACTCTGAAATCACAACCCAGCGGTGGAAGTCTCGACGAGCGTCAATGGATCTTTTTTTTTTAAATAGATTTGTGAAGAGGAATGCAATTCACCAACCTATTCTGCCTAGCCAGAAACAGGACCCTGAGTACGAGTTTTTTCACTTTACTCAAAGTATTGTGTATTCGAGTAAAGTGAACAAACTCGTACTCAGGGTACAGGTATTAATATCATCAGTTAATAATTCATTATATTGTATATTTTAATGAAATATTAATTAATAACTACCCAATCTGTTGAACCAGGATCAAAGTTATGGTCAAATGACCCAAGCGGGAATCGAACCAACGTTATTCTATGCCTAATACGCTAGAAAGATCAGCCACTTGACTCCCTTGGTCATAACACTGATAGTGTATCTATTTGAAGATAGGGCGGAATAAA
This sequence comes from Agapetus fuscipes, assembly GCA_951799405.1. Taxonomy (NCBI): domain Eukaryota; kingdom Metazoa; phylum Arthropoda; class Insecta; order Trichoptera; family Glossosomatidae; genus Agapetus; species Agapetus fuscipes. The sequence continues at coordinate 825,528 of OX637352.1, read as the reverse complement.
ACATGGAGATACCTGAACAGCTGATTGTTGTTGCGTACAAAATGTATCAGCTTTTAATACGCCAACGCAATTAAGCTACACGTATAGTGTAACTTCTTGACGCGTTGTCCTGGAAGGGTTTCGCACATGGCGAGTGAAACCAATTTATTTTACAGGTAAGAGGACCAGCCTTACGCCAACCACTTCAGTTGAAGTGGGAGTTTCACAGCTCCCGAGGGGAAGCTGGTACTCATTTCTTGTGAAGGCTAAGTAAACCTTGCCAGTTTGAAATAAACACCGAAACGGGAAATCATTTCTGACCCCCTCGGTGGGATTCGAACCCGAACTACCTCCGCCATGTGTTATTCAAATAGTTACGGCAAGATTAAACCGACAGCCATCGGGACTTCCAACCCCGGTCAGTATAAAGTTGTACCATAAGCATTCCTAGTTTAATTGTTGGAGACATGGTTAGTTTACACTCGGTGTGTCAGGCAGTGTGTGTGTGAGAGATAGATCACTTCTCCTAGGGCGCCGGCTCGTCCAGTCTTCCATCAGTCACCGGCAGTCAGTGGTTGAAGCGGCGGGCGTGCGGCCACGGTTCAGTCAAAGCCTTCCTCACTCGAACCCTGGACAAGCACGGCACAAGATATATTAAAGATGACACACAGCGGCAAGTTGGGGGACAAGATGATTCACACAAGCACTCAAGGGTAGGATTAGAGATGGTGTACCAGAATACCGGAATATCCAGAGTCATAATAAAAGGAGAGCTTGTATGAAGAAGGTTATGCCTCTGGATGAAATGAAAGAAGTACGTAAGGACAGAAAGTAATGACGGTTGATCTGTAATATTGGCGGCTAGGGCTAGGATTTTGTATTCTGTATTTGTTTTGATGTTTTTACATATAATTATTTATTGATTTTGAAAATGTCATTTGTTGTGTATGTTCCTTGACTTATAGGTTGGTATGCAGCTGACCACCATGCTGTAGAAAATGGTTCACTTTGCCAATGTCACCCCAGGGAAGGACGGCAAGAGTTGCAGGGTGTATGTCTATTTGGGATTTGTTTTAATGTTGTAAATCTTATCCGTGATTTGAGAGGGCCCTTGAGGTGTGACACACACAAAAACGGCGCTCTTTAATTATGTGTTCTTTCCAAATAAATTCTCCTTGTATATATAAACATATCAAGTCGCTATGCTAACATTGAAAATACCGGGAAAAAGAGAAGTGTTGGTAGGTTTAGTAAAAATTTATTTTTAAAGTGTTTTTCATAGTTTGCATCAACGCGCCGTTGCCGCGGGGCCAGGTGTGCTAATTTAAACTGGCATACCCACGTTGGCGGGGCTCATCTGCTGCGGCTGCTGGTCGTCTCCGGGTCCTCCTCCTCCACCGCCACCACCGCCGCCTCCTCCACCACCTCCGGATCCGCCGGCTCCCGCCTGGCCGCCGGGCCCGCTGGGCGCGTAGTTCAGGAAGTCCCACACGAGGATGGTGTCGTCGTGCGAGGAGGAGACGATCTGGAACTCGTCGAACTGCAGCCGGAACACGCGTCCCGTGTGCTCCTGGTGGGCAAACGGGGCCAACAGGATGCGCCGCAGGGACGGGGAGCGGGGGGGAGGGGGAACAGAGAGACAACACACTATATATTCCACTTAGTCAGATCACACACTAGCACCACATCAACCAATACTATTCTACTTTTTAGGGTTTGTGTATTCACACAGTGAAAATTCATTTTTAATTCAAAATAAAATTATTTTTGAAAAAATATCAATCAGTACTATTGCATATAACGCAACTAAGCTACACATATAGTGTAACTTCTTGCTTGCGTTATCCCCGAAGGGGTCGCATGTGGCGATTCGGGACCTATTTATTTGTACGGGTAAGGGGGCCGGCCTCACACCAACCACTTTCAGTTGAAGTGGGGGTTTCCCAGCTCCCGGGGCGGCTGGTTCTCATTTCTTGTGAAGGCTGAGTAAACCTTGAGATTGAACCCTTGCTCTCGGCGTGGAATGCAAGCATTCTACCAATTTAACTATCGACCTTTTAACGAGCTTGATCGTCGTCGCTACAAAGCGCCAATTCTCAAGCAAGATCCAGTTGCTGTAAGGCTGGATGGACCTTTGGTGACCGGTCATTGGTAAAGGTTTATGAATTTTTCAACCCAGCAAAGAGCAAATTTGAAAATATAAATGGTATATATTTTTTTTGTGCTCCGCCGGGATTCGAACCCACAACGTTTCATTCATAGTCCGAAGTGTAACCACTGAACTACGGACGGGTCAATACATAATTTCAATAACAATAAGGTCAGTACATAACATAATGAATATTATTTTAGTTTTATGGCTGCATCCATCATATAGAAAGTACATCGGTTTTCCAATAAATGATGGTGTTTTCAGAACAACAAGAAAACTGAGCATTCTTGAATCTATCTGTAATTAAGAATGCATCTCTAATTTAGAGTGGAAAGCACGGGCGTGGTGAGGAGGTCCGTGATCTATTTACACACTTGTATTAAAGCCTTGCATGGTACACTTGCAGAGTTGAGGGCAACAACTTCTTGAAGGTCAAATTAGAGAATAGACGGGAAGAAACGCATTCAATGTCTATTTTGATTATTAAAAAAGCTTAATCTATTACTAACTCTAGTGTATGAACTTGTCTCTGTGTGTCACGTCATGAACTTGTCTATCTGTCACGTCATGTACTTATCTCTGTCTGTCACGTCATGAACGTGTATCTGTCTGTAACGTCATGTACTTATCTCCGTCTGTCACGCCATGAACTTGTCTCTGCCTATCACGTTATGAACTTGTCTCTCTCTGTCACGTCATGAACTTGTCTCTGTCTGTCACATCATAGATTTGTCTCTGTCTGTCACATCATGAACTTGTTTCTATCTGTCAAGTCATTAACTTGTCTGTCTGTTACGTCATGAACTTCTTTGTCTATCACATCATGAACTTGTCTCTATCTGTCATGCCATGAACTTGTCTTTACCTGTCACATAATGAGCTTGTCTCGGTCTGTCACGTCATGGATTTGTCTCGGCCTATCACGTCATGAACATGTCTCTATCTGTCACATCATGAACATGTCTCTATCTGTCACATCATGAACATGTCTCTATCTGTCACGTCATTAACTTCTCTGTCTGTCACATCTTGAACTTGTCTCTACCTGTCATGCCATGAACTTGTCTCTACCTGTCATGCCATGAACTTGTCTCTGTCAGTCACAACATGAACTTATCTGTCTGTCACGGCATGAACTTCTCTGTCTGTCACGTCATGAACTTGTCTGTCTGTAACGCCATGCACTTGTCTCTGTAAGGGCATTGGTTCCATGTTACACCTACCACGAGTGTCTTGAGGCAGAGCTGTGCTGCGGGGGCGCGGGGGTCCAGGGCGGCGGGCAGGTCCCACACCTTGATCTTTCCGTCGTACGCGCCGCTCACGATGCGCTTGGCATCAAAGCGGATGCACCGCACCAGCTCCTCGTGCCCCTCCAGGACTCTGCAAGCAAATCATGGTTCTTGACAAATTGTGGGTTTATTTTAGACTGTTGTCGGAACGCTGCAGTCTTTCACCCATACACAATTGAGAGCCGCAGAAGCAGATTAAGAATGCCTCTACTTGATCATCTTACCCAACATTTTTGTAATACCTATTTTAATTTGAAAGCACACATGCAGAATTTATAAGTGTGAACTTACACGTTTCTGTTTGTGGGCATGCATTTAATATGAATTTTAAATGTCGATATGGACATTTTTTCATATTTTCTACAAGAGAAAACACTGAAAATGGGTGAAAATCCTATAGTTTAGAAGTTTCATGAGCACTGCCTTATCATAAGTTCACTTACTATGACCAGTTACATCCAATATAGGGTTTAATCCACTATTTCTCAAATCAGTGAATCAGCACTTATTCAGTTTTATCTTTAAGGTGGTGATATCTTTGCAGCATGCATTACCTTAAGCAAGCGCCGCACTCTATATCCCAGAGGCGTATGGTGTTGTCACCACCAGCCTGTCCCGGTACTGCAGGCAGGGCTTGTGATGTAGAGAATGTACAGCATGCATTACCTTAAGCAAGCGCCGCACTCTATATCCCAGAGGCGTATGGTGTTGTCACCACCAGCCTGTCCCGGTACTGCAGGCAGGGCTTGTGATGTAGGGAATGTGCAGCATGCATTACCTTAAGCAAGCGCCGCACTCTATATCCCAGAGGCGTATGGTGTTGTCACCACCAGCCTGTCCCGGTACTGCAGGCAGGGCTTGTGATGTAGAGAATGTACAGCATGCATTACCTTAAGCAAGCGCCGCACTCTATATCCCAGAGGCGTATGGTGTTGTCACCACCAGCCTGTCCCGGTACTGCAGGCAGGGCTTGTGATGTAGAGAATGTACAGCATGCATTACCTTAAGCAAGCGCCGCACTCTATATCCCAGAGGCGTATGGTGTTGTCACCACCAGCCTGTCCCGGTACTGCAGGCAGGGCTTGTGATGTAGAGAATGTACAGCATGCATTACCTTAAGCAAGCGCCGCACTCTATATCCCAGAGGCGTATGGTGTTGTCACCACCAGCCTGTCCCGGTACTGCAGGCAGGGCTTGTGATGTAGGGAATGTGCAGCATGCATTACCTTAAGCAAGCGCCGCACTCTATATCCCAGAGGCGTATGGTGTTGTCGCTGGAGCCGCTCACCACCAGCCTGTCCCGGTACTGCAGGCAGGCGATGCCTCGCTTGTGCCCGTTCAGGGTGCGGACAAACTCACACGAGCTCGTGTTCCACACCTGCAACCACACAAACAATCACTGACACCAGCACTGGAGAGCAGGATGTGTAGACAAGAAATGCAGGATTGAGCAGGGAAAGATCCACGACAGCTAAAAACAATGTTTGAAGAGTGTGCATTTGCAGTAGCTGATCCTCTGGCCAGGAACCATCTGCCTCATCATAATATGATATTATGAGAGATAGAGGAACATGGGGAGTTCTAAAATGCACTGAAGACAAGCAAATTTCTGGCTTTATTTGCACAGGTGCCCTTGGAGTGACTACATCGCAAAACTATGGCTCGTAAATGGAAGGTAGCGGGTTCGAATCCTGACGGAGCACGAAAAAATATTTAATTTTTCAAATATGCTCTTTGCTGTGTTGACATATGAATCTGCTTTTACCAAAGACCGGTCACCATAGGTCCATCTAGTACACCAGCAACTGGATTTTGTTTGAGAATTGGTGCTTTGTAGCGACGACCAAGCTCGTAATCAACACCTCAGTACTACAATAAGTGTCATAGACCCCTAGAGTCTCTCTCCTCCTCCTAGAGTCTAAATATGGTCGATGGCTCAGTTGGAAGAATGGCTTTCTACAGCGACGATAGAGCTCTGGCGCTTTTACACATAAACAGCGCTCCCCAGATAAATCATCCTAATGTTATAATTATTATTCTAGGCGAGGTAAGGTAAAGTGGAAGTCAGAGGCTGGAGACAGGAGGACTTACAGATGCATGCATCCAAAGCCAAGGTTACATTCACTTTTGATAGCCTTTTTAAGAGACAGATAGCCATTGCAAAATTATTCAACCTATGAATACACGGGATGTGGTGAAGGTATAGGAAATAACACGCTGTATAAAAATAAATGTGACTACACACTAAATTCCGACAAACCACAATTTGTTTCTGATTAAATAGTTGATGTAGTTTTAGCAAGTTTTGGGTGGCGAAACTAATCTATATCTATAACCTACAATATAAGCTGCAAACATATGTTACCATTTAATATGAGCCTTAAATGTTCCTTGACTTATAGGTTGGTATGCGGCTGACCACCCATACTGTAAAAAATGGTTCACTTTGCCAATGTCACCCCTGTTTCAGGGAAGGACGGCAAGAGTTGCAGGGCTTATGTTCATTTGAGATTGGGTTTTTATAATGTAGGTCCACATGCGGCATATCGCTCCCCCAGTTCTTGTTTACCGTATACGCCAATCTTGTCAAATATGACTTTTTCATGCAGTTGTCTTATGAATCAAATTCTACACAATCTGAGCTTAGAAAAACCGTAAAACTCGATAATGTGAGAGTTCTTTTAAATACTTTTTAAATAAATTTCTTGTTTTTATAAGACACATTGGTCCAGTACACATGCAAACATTGCTCATGTAAAATTTTCTCAATGGTGTATACGGTAAACAAGAACTAAGGCAGCGATATGTTAGCGCGAAATTATCCATGTCTGCTTGTGGGAATGCATTTGATATAAATCTTAAATGATATGTATCCCTGCAGCTTAGATTAAATTAGATTAGGCGCGAACCTACATGTGCCTGTCTGTGGGCATGCATTTAATATGCGCCTTAAATGTTAACATATCTTTGCAGCTTAGATTATAGATAGATCAACATCCAATCTCTCATAAAAGTGGCGCCATAAGGAGGGAAGCGTCCTTGAGCATTACGGGGCGGGAGGCCTTCAAAGCTTGTGGTGCGGAGAAAGTGAAGTGAGGTCACCTTGATGGTCCTGTCTCCCGAGGCGCTCACGATGTACTTCTCATCGAAGTCCACCACGTTGACGGCGGCCCGGTGCCCCACCAGCACGCGGCGCAGCGTGATCTCAGTCTGCGAGGTCATGTCCCACACGGCTATTGAGCGATCCTGAAACAACACACACACACATCAGCGTTAGGGGTGCTATGGATATGAAATTTTGGATATGGATACTCTTAAATCTCCTGCCACATCACTCCTCACCTTCAAGCTCTGCAGTGGCTGAAAACCCCCGAGAGGATCACCTTCAAAGTCGGCTTGTTCCCCTTTAAAGCACTACGTGTGAGTGATCCAGGGTACCTGATGGAGCTGGTGTCTCCAGCAACTACAACCTCGCGCGGACAAACACTGAGGTCAGCTGCATCAAGAAGCAGCTGCCTGGACATCCCTGCAAGAAAGCCACGCACTGTTTTTGGGGACAGAGCATTCAAGGCAGCCGCTCCAATGACTTGGAATGCTATTCCCGCCTCACTGAGGGAACTGGATTTGGAGAGACTGTTTAAAAGACGTCTCAAGACTCACCTCTTCGTCCAATCCTATGGACAAGCGCCTTTGTAGTGACACACTGTCATAAAAGGCGCTATATAAATTTTGTATTAATAATAATAGTGTAACTTACATAATACATAGAGTAACTTCTGGCCACATTTTCTTCGAAGGGGTCACATGCGGCTATTGGAACCTATTTACTTCAACAGGTAAGAAGGCCAACCTTAAGCTAGCCACTTTAGTTGAAGTGGCAGTTTTTCAGCTCCCGAAGGGACTGGTATCTACTTATTTCTTGTGAAGGCTGAGTTAAACTTACCGGTATTTTATTTTGGGTTTGAAATAAACACTGAAACGGGAAATCATTTCTGACACCCCCGGTGGGATTCGAACCTGAGCTCTTGGTGTGGAATGCAAGCACTCTACCAACTGAGCTATCGACTGGACTATCTAAGTTGCAAAGAGGAGGCAGAGGTTTGAGAGGGCTGTAGGACCGTTGAAGCAGAGTGTTACTGTATCCTACCGCCGTTTCACTAGGTGTGGCCGGTACCTCTCCAGATGCGTCTCCGTTTTTTTCTGTCCTTGCATACCTCTTTCATCTCTTCAACATTCATCACTTTCCTCATACATACTCTTCTCTTATTCTCACCATGCAAGTTCCACACTTCCGCAATCTCACCTATTTGGTCTATCCATTCCTTCCTCGATCTTCCCCTTCCACGCTTTCCTCTGACATTTTGTCTGTACACTTTCTTCGTTGGTTGTTCATCATCCACTCTTTCAAGATATCAGAACTCATTGTGTTTTTTGTACTTTTATTCTCATGTTCTCTTTTATACCACACTCGTTTATCACCCAATCGGAAGAAGTTGTATGTGTGAAGATATTGCTGGCTCACCTTGCTGCAGGTGACCATGAGCCCGTTGGTGAACCTGAGGTGCAGCACGGCCTCGCAGTGGTGGATGAGGGTGTTGACCATGTCCCCAGTGGCCGCGTCCCACACCCGCACTGTGGCGTCACTGCTGCCGCTGATGATCACACGCTCGTCATACTGCAGGCAGAGCACGGAGCCCGTGTGCCCCGTCAGCACCTGCACAATACGCAACACCAAAGTTATAACAATACCAGTGCATGTTGTGAAAGAAAAAAAATATGGTTTATCGCTTTATAACCTGAAGCAAGAACATATATTTGCAATAAAAATGTAATTTGTTGTGTATGTTCCTTGACTTATAGGTTGGTATGCGGCTGACCACCCATGCTGTAGAAAATGGTTCACTTTGACAATGTCAGCCCTGTTTCAGGGAAGGTAGGCAGGAGTTGCAGGGTGTATGTTCATTTGAGATTCGTGTTTTTATATTGTAGGACTACATGCGGCATGTTAAAGCGCAGACTTAAACATGTTAAACATGCAACAATCCCACAAGGAGTGCCACCCGAGGTATGCTATTAGCTTCAGTAACATCGAACCATTTACTTTTAGAGTCATGGGCAAGCCTCTGACCTAGAGGTTCTTGTTTTGTCATGCCGTTGCTTATACTTCACGGGGAGGCCTTTCGCCACATGCGAAAATTGATAGCTTTGTATGAGTGCCCATGTGCTGTGGGTCCTTCTGACACATGCATACAGGACGGGTACGAGGAGGGTTTGAGCATGTCTGTTTTGTGAAAATGCATATAATGTGAATCTCTAATGTTACTTATATTTTGCTTAATGTAACTTAGATTAGATTAGATAATGGCGTACATACCTTTATACACTGCAACGTATTTCTGTCCCATATTTTAATTGTGTTGTCTCTGAGGCCGGACACTATTTTGTGGTCGTCGTACTGCAGGCAGTAGACGCCTTTTGAATTTTCACTACGGCAATTTATCCTCTGCAAAATTACAACATAACATAACATTAAAACATCTGTGGGAGGAAGCAGTGAAGACAAAATATCTGTGGGAGGAAGCAGTGAAGACAAAACATCTGTGGGAGGAAGCAGTGAAGACAAAATATCTGTGGGAGGAAGCAGTGAAGACAAAACATCTGTGGGAGGAAGCAGTGAAGACAAAATATCTGTGGGAGGAAGCAGTGAAGACAAAATATCTGTGGGAGGAAGCAGTGAAGACAAAATATCTGTGGTTGAATCTATACAAGATGCTGATTGTGGTTCACTTTAAACGATGAGTAGAATCATGAATCAACATATTTATATTTCTTTTTTTTAAGAAAGCCTGTGCGGGAGACTCCCTAGATTCAAGAGACTCTAGGGGTCTATGACACTTGTTATAGTGCCGCAGAGGTGTTGGTGATGTGGCAGTTGTCCTTATCCGGTTGCAGGGCCGTTAGCTGTGCAGTGCTGTCGTGTGTGTTGCGTTGCGTTGTGTTTTGAGACACTGAGAGGAAATGGCGATTGATATTGGATTTGAAAAGGGTAAGGTTAAATTGGGATGGAAACACAGATACCGGTAACTCATTCAATAAGCGGGCAGTTTGGCAAAGGAGTGAGTCGTGAAAACACCAAGTTCTCATAGTTTTGGTATCGACTGCAAATGGTTGGATGTGAGTCGTTCTACGAGTACACATTCAGCATTTGTACGCCCTAACTTACATGTGTTTGTTTGTGGGCATATATTTGATATGAGCTTTGAATGTTAATATATCCTTGCAACTTAGATTATAGGTCATGTCATTACCTGCAGGTTGTGCCTGCCCATTCTCCAGTTGTTTTCTATAGAGTCTATGTCTTGGATGATCTTGGGGAAGAGTGCTCGGTAGAAGGAGTGGCCGGGATGTAAACACCCTGGCTTGGGTTTAAACAGATATTGGATCCTGCAAACAAAACAATCAAACAGATTAATAATGGGTTTGTGACGCACATATTCCTACAAAACATCATTGAAGATGGATGACTAATGCTACAGTAGCTCTTTGATAAGAAATTAGGTACACACATATTTTATTACGTCATAAAATGTTATCACAATTTTTAGTTCTTTTTTATTAGAAAGATCTAGGAGCAGTGGTGAGCAAACTTTCTTAATGAGGGGCCAGAGAGTTTAAGAAATTCCAAAGGAGGGCCAGAATTACAGGGAAAATGCTACCTTATACTTCTGGACCGCCAAAATATATTTATCGCAGGCCATACCTATATTATTATTGTCAAAGGACTGCCGGCGGGCTGAAGCTGGCCCGCGGGTCGTACTTTAGATCCTATGGATCTGTTTGCGCCGCTCTTTCCTCTTGTGATCCATACTGCCAGCTATCACGCCATCTCTTCGGAGATTTTCTTTTAGTTTTTTTTGTGCACAACAGGTTATCCTAATTACAGAGCAACCTCTCAGCCATCTACGCGCTAGGAGGAACTCTCTAGTTACATTTTTAAATCTATTTCGATTACAATAGAAGATGTCTATTTTAGACTCATTCAAGAGTTTTTTATACTATGAGTTATACGATGCTATGCGACGACATTCGCACGGCTAAGTTACGCCCTTGCCCACGGCTGTAGTCGCCTGGCACATACAACCTATAGCTCTCCAACAGGGTGGGAGTGTCTATTGAGCCGTTGATGACTCTGTGAGAGAGCACTATAAGGAAACCGTTGCGCCTGGTTTCCAGGCTTCTTAAACCTGTCTCCCAAAGTCGCTCCTCATGATGTATAAATTGTGGATGAGTTCACAGTTGAAGAGCAATACATGGGATCGTATCACTTTCCATTCTATTTATATGTTAAGAATTTAATTTAGATATGGCATGTTGTTTTACCAGCCGCGTCTCTCTGCCAGTCCCCGCCACAGGGAGTCGGTGCGCACCTTCCTCTCCACCAGCTTCTTCCACAGCATGCCCTCGCTGATGACGCGCTGCCACTCGCGGCACACCAGCTCCGCGGCGCACAGCCAGCGCGCGTCCAGGTAGCCCAGGATGCTCTCCGCGATGTGCTCCAGCCCCTTGACGGGCAGCAGCGTGATGAAGTCCCGCTGCAGCATGGGCTTCAGGTAGGAGTTGATGTGGCCGTGCTGGTAGTGGCACATGCGCGACAGCAGCTGCTCCACAAACTCCACCTGCACACGCACACACATCTCCCTCAGTCAACAGGGCAAGGGAGCTCTCTGTACCCTTAGTACGAGTTGCAAAACTTGAGTAATGTAAAGTTTACGCCAATTATTCAAGAGTGATTTCCCCCAAAATCTGCCATTTTGTTTGTTTGAAATTGATTTTCTTCATCACTGTAACTCTTTTGCTAAGACCATAAAGTGTAAGAAACAAACACGGCAGATTTTGGGAGAAATCACGTTTGGGAGGAAATGTATTTGCCTCTATGCACCCGCCTGCGTCACACAGCCAAGTTATTAGAAAAAAATTAAAACAAATATTTTACTACACCAGTCCCATGAAGTTTGCCAGCGGGGAAAAAAGTTTTCAATTCAAATTTGTATAAAACACTTAAAAAAGATATAGATCGCATAAGTCAGGTACTTGTCGGTAAATGAAACTTCTTCCTGCGTTTTCCCCGTCGTCATCGACCTTACACCAACAACTTCAGCTGAAGTGGGGGTCTCCCAGCTTCTGAGGGGGCTAGCACTCATTTCTTGCCAAGGCTGAGTAAACCTTGCCAGTTTTTATTTTGAGTTTGAGTTTTAAACGGGAAATCATTTCTGACACCCTCGGTGAGATTTGAACCCGAACTCTCGGCATGGAATGCAAGCACTCTACAAACTGAGCTATCGACCGGACTTCACGGAATGTAATTACAATGAAGAAAAGAGACATAAGGAGGGGAGGTTATGCCATGTTTCAGAGCCTGTTCCCACTTGTCGGGTGTCCGATCCGTATATTCATCGGAGGTTCCAGTTGCAGGACATTTCGGACATAATCGGTTTCCGACAAGTGTGAATAGCTCCATACATAATGTTCTGCCATAACCTACAATAAATATACGGATCCGACACCCAACAAGTGGGAACGGGCTGTTACACTCGGTTTACTGGAGACAAGCTTGGCTTACCTGGTCTGATTCGTTCCATCCTGAGAAGCAGGCCAAGCAGGCGTCCCGTTCCACCTTCTGGGCCTCCTTGTCCGCCGGCGCCCCCGGGGGCTCCTTCTTGCGAGCCGGATCAAACAGCACAGTCATCGGATACTGCAACACACAAACCATTCATACTCGATAACTCCTCCTTTTGCAAAGCCCTCGTAGAAGCTTCTGAACTAACAAATATGTAAAGAGAAGTAAAAATAACAATAGGTGTAACAGGATTGAACATAAAAATCACGTATTAGGTTTAAGTACCGTTTGACCCGTCCGTAGTCCAGTGGCAACACTTCGGACTCGTAAATGGAAGGTAGTGGGTTCGAATCCCGGCAGAGCACAAAAAATATACCATTTATATTTTCAAATTTACTCTTCACTGGGTTGAAAAATTCATAAACCTTTAACAAAGACCGGTCATCAAAAGGTCCATCCAGCCTTACAGCAACTGGATTTTGCTTGAGAATTGGCGCTTTCTACAGCGACAACCAAGCTCGCAGAGGGCTCTTGAGGTATGATACACACAAAAACAGCGCTCACCAAATAAATCATCCTAATATTATTATTGTAAAAAAAACGCAACTTAGCTACACATATAGTGTAACTTCGTGCCTGCGTTATCCCCGAAGGGCTCGCATGTGGCGATTCGGGACTTATTTAATTTTACCGGTAAGGGGGTCGGCCTCACACCAACAACTTTCAGTTGAAGTGGGGGTTTCCGAGCTTCCGGGGGGCTGGTTTTCATTTCTTGTAAAGGCTGAGTAAACCTTGAGATCGAACCCTTGCTCTCGGCATGGAATGCAAGCATTCTACCAATTGAGCTATCAACATTTTTACAAGCTTGGTCGTCGTCGCTACAAAGCGCCAATTCTCAAGCAAGACCCAGTTGCTGTAAGGCTGGATGGACCTTTGGTGACCGGTCATCGGTAAAGGTTTATGAATTTTTCAACCCAGCGAAGAGCAAATTTGAAAATGTAAATAGTATTTTTTTGTGCTCCCACAACCTTTCATTCAGAGTCCGAAGTGTTACCACTGAACTACGGACCGGATTATAGTATATTATTATTGTAAAAATAAAAATTCCCTGCAAAAATTAGGTAGAAAGTTTTTTGTGACATTACCAAGTATATTACTTATAATATAATTTCTAAACACAAAGACATAGGTAAACAGATAGTGAATCACACCAAGCTGCAGACATTGGAGGGCAATGAATAAAACAAATTTTATGAATTAAACATCTGGGTGGCACGTGGTGTAGGTAAGGATGCAATTCACCTCTGTACTGTTCTGAGACAAATATTTACTATGTCGCTGTCCCAGTGCTTGTTTAGCCTATCTGCCATTTCGATTCAAAGATGACATTTCAATGGAATAGGGTAATTGCAGTGGTGGGGAAAACGGTTTAAAATACTATGGTTGTGTAGAGTACATTTCAAGGATCACAACCATATATTTTTTATATGGTAAAAATAAAGATATTAGGAAGCAAGTTTGAGGCGAATGGTAAGATGACGAAGGAATTAGAGAAGCGTGCCAGCAAAGGAAGATGCGTGATAGGAGCATTTGGTAGAATAGCGAAGAATAAAAGGATACCAAAGAAAATGAAAATGGCGGTACACAATTGTATATTGTTGCCGACCCTGATGTATGGAAGCGAGTCATGGACGGTGAATGAAAGAGAAGTAAATAAGGTATGCACCGTAGAAATGGCTCATTTGAGAAGTATGACACGAAAAACACTGAAAGATAGAGTGAGAAACGAATGGGTTCTAAATGAATGCGGAGGAAAAGAAAGCGTGAAAGTGAAAGTTCAAAGAAGTGTGATGCGATGGTTTGGACATATTGAAAGGATGAATGAAGACCGACTGACAAAAAGAGTGTAAAAAGGGAATGTAATAGGTAAGCGTGGAAGGGGAAGACCTAGAAAAGAATGGATTGATCAGGTAAGTGAGATTGCGAATGAATGGAATTTACAGAGTGGAAACAAGAGAAGAGCATGCATGAAAAGAGTGATCAAATTAGATGAGATGAAAGAAGTATGCAGGGACAGAGTCAAGTGGAGGCACTTGTGTGGAGGTACCGGCCACCCCTAGAGGAATGGCGGCAGGATACAAGACAAGACAATTGACAATTTTCAAAAATAAAATGTTGAGAATTTAAATCCCGCCAAAACGCATTGGGACCGAAGAAACACGCTGTGACGTCAAAATTACGTAGATGGATCCGTCGGTCTTAGAAGAACTAACGGTACACTCCATACATCGTGAGATCCATTAAAGTCACATCCGCCTAAAAAAAAAAATGAGCTATTTTAGCGGAAATTAAAAATGGGCGAATTTTACAGAGCTGTAATTTGACTTATAGGTTGGTATGAGGCTGACCACCCATACTGTAAAAAATGGTTCACTTTGCCAATGTTACCCCTGTTTCAGGGAAGGTCGGCAAAAGTTGTGGGGCTTATGTTCATTTGAGGTTTGGATTTTATTTGTAAGTACACATTCAGCATTTGTAAGCGCGAACTACACTTGTTGGTTTGTGGGCTTACATCTGAGAGCTTTAAATGAATATATCCTTGCAACTTAGATTATAGATTATAGATAGAAGCCAGATATAAAAAAAATTAAAACGCAGATGCATTTCTTAAAAGGTTGTCTATTGTTTCATGAAATAAAAAAATATGTGAATAACCTATTGTATTAAGAATGACATTCCACACAATCTGAGCTAAGAAAAAAACGTAAAACACGATAATGTGAGAGTCGTTTATATTTTTTACAATCAATTTCCAGTTTTCATAAGACACAGTGGTCCAGTACATATACAATCATTGATCATGTGAAATTACGTCTGATGGACATAAGACAAATAAGCACTAAGGGGACGATGTGACGCCAACAATAATATTATGACATAATTGTTAGCTTTTAATGTAGCATTATCAACTATTCTCGATTCGTAACCTTCCGTTCACAGTTCAGTATTTTTTTGGGTTCCTTGACTCATAGGTTGGTGTGAGGCTGACTCCTTATCTATCATCTAAGTTGCAAATATAAAACGCAATTGAACATACATTGACTATAATCAAAGTTGCAGAGATATCTATCTATAATCTATAATCTAAGCTGCAAGGATATGTAAGCATTTACTTAAGGCTCATATGAAATGCATGCCTACAGACAGGCACATGTAGGTTCGCGCCTACACATTCTGCATGTGTGCATACAAATAAAGAAAACCTCACATGGACATAAACCTTGCAACTCCTGCCGCCGTTCCCTGAACCGGGGTGGCATTGGCAAAAGTGAACCGATTTTTACAGCACGGGTGGTCAGCCTCGTACCAACCTATCAGTCAAGGAGATATATTGACATATAAGGCTCATATTTAATGCATGCCCACATACATGTAAGTACGCAAGCAGCTTGTGCACTTACAAAATAAAGCAAACTTCACATGACCATAAACATTTGCAAAACCGCTGCCCTTCTGTGAAACCGAGACGGCATTGGCAAAAGTGAACAAACTTGCAACTTGGATTATAGTTGATGAGTCTATATATGAGGATGTTTCTTGCCTTGGAGATTAGTACGAGGCTGAGCATCCATACTGTAAAAATTTATTCACTTATGCCTGTGTCACCACTGATTCAGGGAAACTCAGCTAGAGTTGCAGGGTTTACGTTCAATTGAGGTTTGGCGCTTTTTTTAAAAGCACAAACTATTCCTTGACGTATAGGTTGGTATGAGGCTGACCACCCATACTGTAAAAAAATGGTTCACTTTGCCAATGTCACCCCTGTTTCAGGGAAGGTCGGCAAGAGTTGCAGGGCTTAAGTTCATTTGAGATTGGTTTTTTTTTTTATATTGTAGGTCCACATGCGGCATGTGTGAGCGTGAAATTATGCGTGTCTGCTTGAGGGAATGCATTCAATATGAATCTCAAATGATACATATCTTTGCAACTTAGATTTAGACATATGCAGCATGTGTAAGAGCGAACTCACATGTGTCTGCCTCACATGGAACTTTCTTGACCAGGTTTTAATGTAGGCAAAGTGATTGTGCAACCCGATGCAAAACCACCATTGAAAATATAAATAAAAACACTTTGCTGGAAATCAAACCCACTACTTTCCAATTAAAAATACGAAGTGTTAACCACTAGACTACCGTCTGGTTAATTAGTGATGTAATAATTATTCTAATGTATGCAATTACTTTTACTTTCTTGTAATATTTCATTTTCCTGGCCTTTGAGCAAAAATAACTGGAGATATATACATTTTTAAATGAAAATAGTTGGTAATATACTTGAAATAATGATTGGTCTATAGTATTTGCGTAAATAATTATGGATGATGGAAAAAAAAATGATTTTGGCAATCTCCAGTACTGGAGTTTCTCTTTTTGGAGGTCGAAAAAATTCCACACACCATTAAAGTAAAAGACGAAAACAAACGAAAAAATAAATAAATATTAATGCAACTCACATCAATGGTATCGTAAACGACCACAAATTCAAGATCTTTGACCTGAGTTACCACAAAGTAAAAATGTATGGAAAAATAATAAACGCAGTCAAACTTCCTGCATTGCAGTCGAAAATAATATGTGCAAGATGTATTTTTTAGTTGGCGTGGAAAAGTTGAATGGTATTCGAATGTATGCACGCAGAAACAAAGCGATTTGCATTTGCTTCATTAGACATTCAAGTCGGCGATTGTCCCATTTTCAATGTACGAAGGAAAATGTGTTATTGGAAAGATGGCGGTCCAAGCTTGCGCCTGACACTTTTGACAACCTAAAAATTTCGATCGCGACTTGCACAGTTAATATGGCACTTTTACCTGCGGATTACTGTTTAAATCTTCTATTAGTTTATCACTTTCCATTTTAATCATTGTCCTACAAGTATAAAACACTAATAACACAGCCTTTTCATTGTAAAAATGTTTATATTGTTCACGTCCACCTGGTAGATTTATCTAAAAGTGACGTCAGCCGTCCGCCATTAGAAAAGAACGGGAACTGAAAAAAGTGAAGATCAATACAGGCGGGCAACTGTGCAATATTTGTGCCACTTTGCATTTTATTGGTAGGCACCATTTTATAATCTTTTTTTATATTTTTAATCATCCGTGAAATAAAAAAATAACATTACATCGTTCAGAATTTAATATTATTGTATTAGTATAAAAATGTCCATTATTATTTTATTAGGTAATGAAAAATCATTCAAGAGCCGTCTCGATGATTCGAATCTCAATATCAAACCTCTTCTTCTGATTTGACAGTTCATTATTTGCACCAAACAAAAATAATCTAATTTGTATAAAGTAGTTTTATTTCATGTTCTATCTAGTAACTAAAAATAAATAAAAATGGAACAAGATGAAGGGTTATCGCAAGTGTATGGAATTTGTCGTCTTTGCTTAGAAAATGGTAAATTTCAATCAATATTCCATGGCACAGATGACGTCCTTTACACACAAAAAGTGTTGGAGTGCACTTCAATCAAGGTTATAAATTTAAATATGTATTATTATTAAGTTGGTTGAATTATGAAATATGTCTGCATAAAAAAGGAAAAGTTTTAGTCATCTGGTGCACAGCTCAGTTAGTAGAACGCTTGCATTCAAAGCCGAATAACTAGGCTTCAATTCCACTGAGTCATAATATCAATACAATATTATGTAGGTAGCGTGGAGAGACATTAAAGTGCACCGTACTGCATTTAGCATTACCGCCAACTGTACGGGCTTACAGTGCTGCCAACTAGAAAAAATCCCTGATGAATGCTTGCATTTTATGCCGAGAGCAAGGGTTCGATCCCCACCGAGGGTGTCAGAAATGATTTCCCGGCTTGGTGTTTATTTCAAAACACAAAATAAAATACCGGCAAGGCTTACGCAGCCTTCGCAAGAAATAAGAACCTGACCCCGGGAGCTGGGAAACCCCCACTTCAACTGAAAGTGGTTGTTGTGAGGTTACCCGTAAAAATAAATAAGCCCCGAATCGCCACATGCGACCCCTTCGAGGATAACGTTGGCAAGAAGTTACACAATATGTGTAGCTTAGTTGCGTTTTGCGTGCATTCATATTCGTTTGTGAATTTTGTTTCAGATACTTCCCGACGACGATTTGCCATCTTTAATATGCTTCAAATGCATTCACAGCTTGGACTCCGCCTTTTCCTTCCGACAGCAATGCCAACTGTCGGATCAAAAATTGCGGGGAAACTTCAAAATAATCTTCAAAGAAAATGGCTGTGTCGACACTGAACCGGAATTCAAACAAGAAATCAAACTGGAGATTGAAGATCTTGCCGTGTACGAGAGCGACAATGACTCGATAAAAAGGGATTTAGATTTTAGTGAAGAATTGCCGTTAAATAGATTAAAACATAAAAAAAAGTCCAAGTCTAAAAGGCTGAAAAAGTTGAAGAAGTACCGGAGCATTGCGCCGAGTTTTGATTACGATTTGGATGCGGATGTCAAGTTGAAGATTGAGGAGGATCACAGTGTTGTGAGAGGGAAGGAGTACGTCTGTATCATTTGCGGAGAAGAACTTCCGGATAAGAAGTCCATGGTGGTGCATAAAAGAGATCACACGGGTATGTTTAAAAAGTTAATAAATATTATTATGAATGATGAACGATTACAAAGTTAATGCCTCTACAATCAATATAAAAAAATATTATTATGTTTTACGGGTTCAATTTAATAAAACACTCACAAGTAAAAACACACACAGGCACACAATCACAAGTAAACACACACAGCGACACAGTCACGTATTCGTAACAATATATTTCAGGCTGATTTTATAATCTAAGTTGCAAAGGCTTCTATTTAAAGCATGTCCACAAGTTTGTGCATACAAATTCTGCATGTGTACATACGAAATAAACCAAACCTCACATGAACATAAACTTTGCAATTCCTGCTACCTTTTCCTGAAACTGCAGTGGAATTCGCAAAAGCGAACCAAGTTTTTACAGCATGAGGGGTGAGCCTCTAATAATTATAATAATATTAGGATGATTTATTTGGTGAGCTGTTTTTGTGTGAATCACATTTGCGAGAGCCCTCTCGGCCGCTCTTACGGTCAACTCGGTCGTCACCGTATAAAGCGCCAATTCTCAAGCGAAACCCCAGTTGGTGTAAGGCTTGATGGATCTATGGTGACCGGTCTTTGGTAAAGGTAGATTACATTTTTAATCCAGCGGAGAACTTTTTTTTTTTAAGAAATCCTGTGCGGGAGATTCCCTAGATTTTAGAGACTCTAGGGGTCTATGACATCTGTTGTAGTGCCGCAGAGGTGTACGAGCTTGGTCGTCGCTACAAAGCGCCAATACTCAAGCAAGATTTTTTGAAAATGAAATATTTTTTTATGCTCCGCCGTACTCACTGTCATGTTTTTGATTCCAGATGGCAAGACCTGCCGCTGCATCACCTGCGACAAGCTGTTCAACAACTACCTGCAGCTGGAGCGCCACTTCGTGACCCACTCGGGGGCCAAGCACTTCTGCTGCGACGTGTGCGGGGAGCACTTCGGCAACAAGAACACTCTCAAGGTGCATGTGCGCCGACACACGGGGGAAAAACCTTTCCAGTAAGATTATCACTCATCTGAAATTCTCTTGCTAATACAACCTCTCTTTAAATAAATCGCAAAAAGAGTTTTTGGTTTTGTACGTCACCCAAGGTAAGTATTTCACCTGTTTAGTGAGAATAAGATACAAGGAAGAGCTATATAACATCTATGAGGCTCCCAGTCATGCTAAATTGAATAGTCTAAGATGGGCCGGACATGTGCAGAGAATGCCGTCTTCACGGGTACAAAAAGGATCCTCAAGGGACATCCGGATGGGAAAAGAAGAGTTGGCAGACCTAGGCTGAGATGGGAGGATGAGGTGAGAAAGGACGCAAACCAACTACTGCAGATGACAGACTGGAAGCCGCAGCGGTAGACAGGAGGAGTTGGAGGCGAAGGCTGATGGAGGCCAAGGGGAGATATGAGCTGTAGGGACATTGAAAAAGAAGAAGTCCAGTGGTTCACTCTACAAACTTGTAATCAGAAGTTTGAGGGTTCAATTTCCTGCATAGTACAAAAATTATCAAAACATGCTCTTAACTGGGTTGAAAATTTCATTTACCAAGGACCGTTCACCCAAAGTCCATCCAACCTTACAGAAGGGTTTTACTTTTGTCATTGTCACTTTCTATGACAATGAATGCTCGCAGAGCGCTCTTGAGGTGGTATTAACACTATATTTGGATTACATGCCCTGGTTTGTTGTCTCCAGGTGCAAGGAGTGTGGTTGCCGCTTTGCGCAGTCCAGCTCGCTGATCACGCACCGCCGCCGCCACACCCTGGAGCGCCCCTTCAGCTGCGCCCTCTGCTCCTCCAGCTTTGCCACGCAGGGCGGCCTAGCCCGGCACAAGAGAAAGCACACGGGGGACAAGCCGGGCATGTGCAACGTCTGCGGTAAAACCTACTAAATCTTTTAATAATAATAATTTACTAAATTTATATACACGCCTTTTTGTGATTTATATCACTACAAAGGCGCATGTGGACTCTAGCGGGAAAACAGAAATGCTTTCAGCATCTTCCTGAAGGCTGTCTCATCTTCCTGGACTCTCAGCCTCTTTAGGAGAGCATTCCATGCCGCTGGCCCGGCAATACAGAAAGAGCGGTTCCTGAAGACTGTGCATGATTGTCTTTTCAGCAGTTTCAACAAACTTTTCTTTACGGAATTCCAATATTAACCTTTTCGCTTCTGAATATTCTGGCCATATGAATACCCTCAGTGCGGAATACCTTTTCAAGTACATGTTTTAGATAAGATGGACAGAGATCATTAAGCCGTTTGGATTGTCCACTGACAGCTTCCAGATGACCTAAGATCCTGAAACTAAAGGATACTCTGTTTACTTTCAACAGGGGAAGAAATAGTACACATGTATATTATTAGGGCCCGGTATTTTCAAGTTTAAGTAATATTTTAGGTAACCTTTTTGCTTCTGAATATTCTGGCTGTATGAATACAGTGCGGAAAAGTTTTTCAAGGACATTTTTAAAAACAATTATTGAATTTCTACCTTCATTGATTGACGAAACTTCAAACTATGTGAACAGTCACGTGTATTAGTTATTCAATAACAAAAATCACAAAGGTTTAGCGCATATTTCCACTTGCAGACCTTTGAATTCTTGAACACAGATGTCAGGGATAAGTTCAAAGTTGGATGACGTCTATGATTGACAGCCGCACTGCATGCAAGTTTACACTTGACGCCAAGGGTTAAATACTTGCAAAAATAAACAAAAATAATATACGGAGCTCAATGTTTTGTTTGCAGGGAAGAAGTTTGCATCTAAGAGCTACCTGCCTCAGCACATGAGGAAGCACACGGGAGAGAAACCTTTTCCATGCAAAGTAAGCCCATCTACATCTTTATATATGTCAGTGTTTACTTGCAAATTCAGCCATCATTCAAAGTGTTTATTTCTCAATATCAAACTGCGTGTGGATGTAGCAGACTTCGGAAACGGATAACTCAAATTGTTGTTGATTTCTAAGGACCCCTGTCACAACGGCACAGTGACAAAATAACTCATGACAGAACGACACATGACAGAACATCCCTATTACAAAACAACACAAGGAGAAAACATCACATGGCAAAACATCACATACCTAAAATAGAACATACCAAAAACAGCATAGGAAGCGAAATAAATGTTTTTGTTGTTTGTGATGTTTTGTCATGTGATGTTTTTTCATGTGTAGTTTATGGTATGTGATGTTTTGCCATTTGGTCTTTGTCATTGTGATGTACTTTCCTGTCATGTTCTGTCATGTGTTGTTCTGTGCTATTTCGTTCTGTCATGTGTTGTTATGTCACATGTCGTTTGGTCACTGTGTTGTTCTAACGTGGAAACTTACACAGACGTGTGATGTTTGCCCTCCCAGAAGATTTCACACCATCCATTCAACAAAACGTTACAACTCCATTGCAATTTACCTACTATGTCTATTTATTTTCTCTGTATTTTATAGGTGTGTGGAAAGGAGTTCACTCTCCTAGGCAACTTGAAGAAGCACGCGCGCGCCCACGAGACAGAGGGAGAGAACGTGTGCAGCATATGTGGCAGGTCGTGCACCAACATTGAGGCGCACATGCGGACACACACAGGGGAGCGTCCCTATCCATGCACGCACTGTGATAAAAGGTAAACACAATACCTGCATGTCTACCAAAGCAACTTTATGAAGAGCAATGGTTTAATCCCTACCGAGTATCATTTCCGACACCCTCGGTGGGATTTAAACCCGAACTCTCGGCTTGGAATTCAAGCACTCTACCAACTGAACTATCGAACGGACTGATGATGACTTGATATATAGGGACATCTTGGATATCTTGGACCGGTCCGTAGTCCAGTGGCAACACTTCGGACTCCTAAATGGAAGGTTGTGGATTCGGATCCCCGCGGAGCACAAAAATATACCATTTATATTTGGAATGTGCTCTTCGCTGAGTTGAAAAATTCATAAACCTTTACCAAAGACCGGTCACTGAAAGGTCCATCCAACCTTACAACAACTGGGTCTTGCTTGAGAATTGGCGCTTTCTACAGCGACGACCAAGCTCGCAGAGGGCTCTTGAGGTGTGATACTGTCAGGTAGCTAGCATGTCAGATAGCTACCTGTGAAGAAAAAAGAAGAAGAAGAAGACATGATCTGTCAAAACATTATACCTGTCAAAGGAAAAATAATGTCATTACCAACTTGAAAGAAATTGAAGCGCATCTTTAGCCACAGAAATTGAACCGGATCCCAATGAGAGGAAGAAGACAGGCTGAGATTGTCAGTTAGGAGGGAAACACTTAAAATCCCCCGTTAAGCTCCGCATCGCGCTGCTAGGGAGTTTATAAAAGGCGTCGACCTCCCACAATCGGGGACACAAACTCTGAGGACACAAGCTCTTCAACACCTGAACCAATAACACCTACCAGGCGTGGCCAAGAACATCTATCGGAGAAGGCTTGAGTCGCCGTTGTTGCCTGCACCACAAAGCCCCTGGCCGCGCCTGGGTCCCCCGTGGCGGATTCCTCGGAAGGAAGGAGCCCCTGCTTTCTACCCATCGCCAGCGCCCGCTTGGCTACTCCTTGATATCCGGAGCCCCGTGCCCACAGTTCCTCAGGAGGACGGAGCGCCTGCCCCGTCCAGCCGAGCGCTCCCGTCTTATCGCGGGCTGAGCCCCGTGCCGCAATTCCTCCGGAGTGTGGAGCCCGACATCCCGCCAAAAGCGTTGCCGTTGCCGGCGCCCCAGCATCGACTACCCGCATCCCAGCATCAAGACTTCTCTCCATCCTCGTGAGCTAATCAAACCCTTTAAATACATTATCTAATTAAACTTAGAACCAGTCAGTCGTGCAGTTTAGCGTGGTGATGCTCTCATTTCTCATAATTTAAAATAAATCCCGACTTTCCTTTACCCGGTTTTTTCTCTCCATCACCTATATTTTTGAACCTCTTTAGCATCAGTGGAAAGCGAGCAAGGTGTTGGGCCTGAACACCACCCTGAGGAGTCTTGTGCTAGCCGGGCAACTGCAAAAGCGCGCAACCTAACCTCAAAGGGCCCCCTTGTCAGTAGAACCCGTCCTAACCTCAAAATGGTCTGCCTTTCCCGGTAGCGCCATGGAGCGCCTGTAGTGGAGCGCCTTCAGTGGCTTCATCACAATACACACAAAAACAGCGCTCACCAAATAAATCATCCTAATATTATTATTATTTAGACCAAGTTTTTGCAACATCAATCTCAATCGTCAATCTCATACCAACCTTTTAATAGTCGTGGAACTTATGTTATCTATAATCTAAGCTGCAAAGATATGTCAACATTTAAAGCTCATATTAAATGCATGCCCACAGACAGGCACATGTAGGTTCGCGCCTACACATTCTGCATGTGTGCATACAAATAAGCAAAACCTCACATGAACATAAACCTTGCAACTCCTGCCGCCGTTCCCTGAACGGGGTGGCATTGTCAAAAGTGAACCGATTTTTACAGCACGGGTGGTCAGCCTCATACCAACCTATCAGTCAAGGAGTTATAATAATTTTCAAAAATAAAAAAATTGCAGCGGTACCAGCTAGACATGCTGTGACTTTACAGATACTATGTCCACCGGTGATTCGGAAACTTTCAACATCCGACGGTAGACCCACATTTCAAAAGCAGTGATTCTGTTCTCTCAAGTGTCCACCCTTCCATGCCATAGAGTACAGTCGTTGTAGATATAGCATCTCACCATACGCAGACATAACTCTAGTTTAGTTTTTTTTTTAAATAGATTTGTGAAGAGAAATGCAACCTACAAACCTATTTTGTCTGGCCAGTTAATGATGTTGATGATGATGATGACTACTCTCACTGCAAGGGCGCTTAAAACCAGTTGCCTTCATGCGAAAGACGAAGCTTGTGTGCATGCAATAGCATTTGTTGAACCAGGGTCGAAGTTATGGTCAAAGGACCTGGCGTGATTCGAACCAGCTTTATTTTCCTGCATTATTTTTGTGATTTTTCGGGTTAGACCATGGTCTACATGCAGCTTTTTTATCTGCCGACGTTTCGCCTTCATGAGTAGAAGGCATTTTCAAGGCGAGCTATAAGGGCGTGGAGGTCTTCGCTGTCTCTTCGGTCGCCTGTCGTTGCTAACTGGTTGGAGTGTTGCTGTGTCTTGCTCATCTGCGCTGAGCGCAGATGGCTCCTCGCGAAATACCCGTCAGGCACATTAGCTTCAGTAACATCGAAATTCGGGGGAGGGGGGGTTCCTTAGAGTCATGCAATAGCCTCTGATCTGGAGGACTTTCTTTTCTTTGACACGAATAGAGTTACACTAGCTGATTAACTTCATCGGGAAGGCCCTCAGCCACTTGAAAAAATAATTGTAATGTTGTTCACCGAGTGAAGCAACTCCGCATGAGTTGTATGAACTGGGTGGGAGGTGGTGGGAGAGTGCCTGTCCTTCGTTTCGGTGTGGGGGGTAGGCGTGGTGGGGGAATTACAAAAACAAATCAGCTTTATTTTGTTCCAAATACGCTAGTCAAGAATAGCTACTTGACCCCCTCGGCCATAACACTGACATTGCTTTACAAGAACATGTCTGTTTCAGATTTAAGCAGCTGGGTAACCTGATGTACCACATCACCACACACACTAACGAGAGGAAGTACTTCTGCGAGTACTGCAGCAAGAGATTCAAGACCAGTGATGCATTGAAGGTAAACCATCATCTATATCTAATCTAATCTAAGTTGCAAAGATATGTTACATTGGAGATTCACATTACATGCATTCTCACAACCAGACATGTACAAGTTTGCGCTTGCACATATATATATATATATACAAGGATAATTTATTTATAAGGTACACATAATAAAAGAGCGCCGTTTTTGTGTGTGTCACACCTCAAGGGCCCTCTCAAATCACGGATAAGATTCTTTGTAAAGATGCGTCTTTAGTGCTCCTTTAAAGACACCAACAGTTTCTGCCTTCCTCACATTAGGTGGCAGTCTGTTCCACTCCATTGGGCCCGCAAACCGGAAAGCACGGTCCCCAAAATTAGTGCGTGTCTGACGTGACGGCTGGACTAAGTCAACCACCCCACACTCCGCAGATCATAGAGTTTGGTGTCTCAAATCTATCTCAACACGTGAGAACATGTCAAACAAGTATGAAGGAGCCATACCATTGACAGCTTTGTAAACATTAAAACATTGTAAACATGTAAACATTATTTTGACAACTGATGCACCCTTTCTTGTTGTGCTGTTATATTACTTATTTTCTTGATTTTAGAGTCACACAACGTTGCACACCGGCGAGCTGTCCCACAAATGCGACAAGTGCCAGAAGCTGTTCCGCACCAGAAAGACCATGGTGAACCATCGCAACAAGTGCTCGGAGGGGGCAGAGCAACCGGAGACTGCTGCGAGCAAAGCGTTGAAGTTCCAGGCGATGCGGAGACGGATGGAGAGGAGCAAATACAAAAAGGACGGCGAGGAACCACACCAGTACATGACTGACTTGATGCTGGAGGGAAATGTGCCTGCACTTCTTGCGCAGGGAAGCAATCCATGATGCTGATGAATCCTTGCACCGTTTTTCGGCTTAGGGAGTCGTAAAAAAAGCTGTGAAAAAAATTGTGATGTTTGCCAGCTGGGTTGGTATAAAATTGCCTTTCGCAGTCCATTCCTGGACGTAGGCCTCCTCCAATCTTCTCCATGTTTGTCTATCGGCTGCTGTGTTCAGCCATGCTCTGCCTGCAGTTCTTTTGATTTCGTCCAGCCACCTCAGTTGGGGTCTGAATTAAAATGTAAAAATAAAAAAATCTAAGGTCACCAAAAGGTCCATCCAGCCTAACAGCAACTGGGTCTTGCTTGAGAATTGGCGCTTTGTAGCGACGACGATCAAGCTAGTAAAAAGGTTGATAGCTCAATTGGTAGAATGCTTGCATTCCATGCCGAGAGCAAGGGTTTGATCTCAAGGTTTACTAAGCCTTCAAAAGAAATGAGAACCAGCCCTCCCGGGAGCTGGGAAACCCCCCCTTCAACTGAAAGTGGTTGGTGTAAAGCTGGCCCCCTTACCTGTAAAAATAAATAGGTCCGGAATCGCCACATGCGACTCCTTCGGGGATAACGCAGGCGAGAAGTTACACTATTTATCATAGCTTAGTTGCATTATAAGGTTTTCTTCAAGAGTTGATTTATTTCCCTGAGCGCTTTCGGTGTGATCACACCATTATCAAGAGAACAACTTGATAGTGATGTGATAACATTGAAAGAGACAGATCGAGCCAGAAGAATAAAAAATCCAGGTAATAAATCAACTTGCGAAGAAAAGAAATATGTTTATTTATTTTTACAGTATTCATTTCAAATGAATCTTCACAATATCAATACACAACCCCTTAAACTTTTATTGTTTGTTTGGCTAAAGGAATAAATAATTTTCAGGCTTATTTATTTGGTGGGCACTGTTTTAGTGGGAATCACACCTCTAGAGCCTCCTTCATGCATGTTTTAGTGGGAATCACACCTCTAGAGCCTCCTTCATGCATGTTTTAGTGGGAATCACACCTCTAGAGCCTCCTTCATGCATGTTTTAGTGGGAATCACACCTCTAGAGCCTCCTTCATGCATGTTTTAGTGGGAATCACACCTCTAGAGCCTCCTTCATGCATGTTTTAGTGGGAATCACACCTCTAGAGCCTCCTTCATGCATGTTTTAGTGGGAATCACACCTCTAGAGCCTCCTTCATGCATGTTTTAGTGGGAATCACACCTCTAGAGCCTCCTTCATGCATGTTTTAGTGGGAATCACACCTCTAGAGCCTCCTTCATGCATGTTTTAGTGGGAATCACACCTCTAGAGCCTCCTTCATGCATGTTTTAGTGGGAATCACACCTCTAGAGCCTCCTTCATGCATGTTCATCGCAAGTCAACGCCCATTCTGCAAGCGAGATCCATTTTTTGTTAGGCTGGATGAATTTTTATGACTGGTGTGCTGTAAAGACATGAATGTTCAAATCAAGCGAGGAGCATATTGAAAATTTTAATGTTTTTTTGTGCTATGCTGGGAATCGAACCCACCGATTGTCGATTACAATGCTACTAGATTCCAAACCCAAGGACCAGGTGATGATGATTTTTATAGCGCCTTTTCGTGACTACTGTCACTGCAAGGACGCTTTCAGGGTTGACGCGGCGGTGAAGAAGTGGGTCTTCATTCCCTTCTTGAAGCTCTCGATCCCTTCCTTGGCGCGCACTTCAGGAGGCAGCTGGTTCCAAGTGTACGGTCCCGCAACGGCGAAAGCGCGGTCTCTGAACACTATTTCTTTTTCTGCATTGTGTGCTGACAGATGAAAGAGCACTGACGGCAGATCGCAGAGTGAGCCCCCTCTCGCTCAGACTCCTCGGTAATATCAGCTTCTGCAAGTACTCTGGCGCCACTCCATGCAGCGCTTTGTGTACCGTGAGGCGCAGCTTGAATTTGATCCTTTCTGGGATCCTCAACCAGTGGAGCTTCTGCATGAGTGGGGTAATACGGCAGTACTTGCTCTGACCATAAATCAGGCGGGCACTGGCATTCATTACAGACTGCAGTCTGTTTAGCTGGTATTGTGGTATTATCATTCAAGATTGTTATTTGTATTTCTGTACCCGTAGTATGAGTTTTTTCACAATACGCGGTGTATCAAGTATTTGAGAAAAAAGTGTCTAACCTTTTTTCGCCAGAGGTGCTTTTCAAGTTCACATACATTTTTCTCGAATACTCAATACTTCGAGTATTGTGAATAAACTCGTACTACGGGTACTGAAAAGCTGTGTAATTATTTAACATGTAAAAAGTTGCCATAATCACAATAAAGATCTCAAGACATGATTTTTCTTTTATTTTACGCATTTTTCTGACTTAAGGGTTGGTATGAGGCTAACCACCCATGCTGTTAAAATGGTTCACTTTGCCAATGTCACCCCTGTTTCAGGGAAGGTCGGCAAAAGTTGCAGAGTTTATGTTCATTTGAGATTAGTTTTTTTCAGCAACATGATCTTCATCACTACATCTCCACGCTGAAGAAGCTCATCGTAGATATGAGTGAAACGTCCAGAAGCTCCAGCTCCTACAGACAACGAACACAGATCCCGGAAAACAACTTTCCAAAAAAAAATATATATATTTGATCAACATCAAACTTCAGACGATCCATCTCAAAAGTAATTTACAGGTTTTCTGAGAGTTTGATTAAAATCCATTGAGAAGTTCTACCACGCATAGGGAACATTGATAATATTACTGTTTCATTTTTATCTATAATCTATAATCTAAGCTGCAAGGATATGTAAGCATTTAAGGCTCATATGAAATGCATGCCTACAGACAGGCACATGTAGGTTCGCGCCTACACATTCTGCATGTGTGCATACAAAGAAAGAAAACCTCACATGGACATAAACCTTGCAACTCCTGCCGCCGTTCCCTGAACGGGGTGGCATTGGCAAAAGTGAACCGATTTTTACAGCACGGGTGGTCAGCCTCGTACCAACCTATCAGTCAAGGAGCACAAAAAATTATAAATGATTTACAGAAATTCATAATGAGACACATTAATGTAATTAAATTAAATGTAATTTTTTATTCATATTCCTTGACTTATAGGTTGGTATGAGGCTGACCACCCATACTGTAAAAAATGGTTCACTTTGCCAATGTTACCCCTGTTTCAGGGAAGGTCGGCAAAAGTTGTGGGGCTTATGTTCATTTGAGGTTTGGATTTTATTTGTAAGTACACATTCAGCATTTGTAAGCGCGAACTACACTTGTTGGTTTGTGGGCATACATCTGAGAGCTTTAAATGAATATATCCTTGCAACTTAGATTATAGATTATAGATTACGATTCAAGATAATGACAAAATTGAAATGATTGAAATAATTTTGTCATCACCATAAAATAAAGTAACTCTACTGCCTTATGACTTTGCAATTTATTTTCAATCTACTTACTAGAGCATGTCTCGTCACCTTAGTGATTGCTTGTCGTATCTCCAACAGAGGTAATTTCACATGAGCAATGTTTGTATGTATGCTGGACCAATGTGTCTTATGAATGCGGGAAATTTATTTTTAAATATTAAAAACAACTTCCACATTAACATGTTTAACGGATTTTTTCTTAGCTCAGATTGTGTAGAATGTGATTCTTAACACGTTCGCGCACACACGAAATGTGAAGTAGGCTAGAAAAAACACACTTGTTTCATCATCTCAAATTGTATTTTTATTATATTTTTTTTTTTTAACATCCAGGGACGCAACGGCTATTGCCGTGTTCTTTGGATTTCTGTAGGGACGCACGAATGCTACATGTATGCAAGTTCTGACAGAATAATGAACAGAAATAGTCATTTTGTCCCTAGTAATAATGTTTTATCACGACAGGTATTACTGTTTCGTCCAGTCCTAGACAAGCTCATAGAGCGACTATAACCGTTCAAGAACCGAACGTGTTAAGAAAATGAACGTTTTCTTAAAACCGAACGTGTTAAGAAAATTTCATTGTTACATTTACACCTTAACATCTTAACCTATTTCACCAAAGGTAAAAATAAAAGAGAAGTAAATAAAGTAGGCACTGTAGAAATGGCTCATTTGAGAAGTATGACAAGAAAAACACTGAAAGATAGAGTGAGAAATGAATGGGTTCTGAATGAATGCGGAGTAAAAGAAAGCGTGAAAGTGAAAGTTCAAAGAAGTGTGATGCAATGGTTTGGACATATTGAAAGGATGAATGAAGACCGACTGACAAAAAAAGTGTATGAAGGGAATGTAATAGGTAAGCGTGGAAGGGCAAGACCTAGGAAAGAATGGATTAATCAGATTAGTGAGATTGTGAATGAATGGAATTTACAGAGTGGAAACAAGAGAAGAGTGTGCATGAAAAGAGTGATGAAACTAGATGAGATAAAAGAAGTATGCAAGGACAGAGTCAAGTGGAGGCACTTGTGTGGAGGTACCGACCACACCTAGAGGAATGGCGGCAGGATACAAGACAATGTCACGTTTGAATCAAATGGTGGATAAGCCTAAAAAGCACTTGGGGAACGGTATATTATTTTGTGTTGTGAAAAATCCTTAGCTGCAGCACTCTAATATCATAAAAAAAGCAAGATGGATATGCTGATTATGTTGTTTTTTATTTCATTGTTTTTTTTAAACATTTTAATGATATTTGGTGATGAGAAAAACATTGGGATCAAACCATTACTTCAAGACGAACAATATGTCATGGACACAATAGTCAAAATGAGACTCAAAAACCCAAAATTACTTGTCGTGCTGTGGAAGGAGCAAGACTACGAAAGAAAGCGAAGCATTTCAAAGCTTGATTTCACAATGAATTTAAATCTACCAATAAAAGACAGACAGGTGTATGTGTTTGAACGGAACCAATTCATGCAGCAGTTGCAAGCAACCTACTTCACCAGTGAGCTGTTCTACAATTCGGATGTTTTAATGATTGTCGCAGACTTCTCGATACAATTCCAGATGCCGCAAATTATAAGCGATGCGAAAAATGTGTACTTGGTTATCGCGAAAAAGTCTAAAATTTCATTCAACGTTAGTCCTTATTCCATTTTTGCATTCAGCCATCGTAAATACATTGATATCTTGTTTTTAGATACAAACAAATGTGGAGTCATTGAAAATAACAAGGGAATGATTTACTCTAGAGAAAGTAAAAAGATGTCCACAAGAAATGTTGCTAAATTGAATGATACTCATTGTGAATTGATGATTTCATTTATTTTGTATTCAATCTTAAACAGTGAATGGCAGGAGCAGTATGCGTTCATAAAATCACACTTTGTTTATTCTGTGTTTCTTGAATTGTCAAAGTATTTAAAAATGAATCTTACCATTACTGGTTACAGCGCAAAAAATCGTGTTTATTCGGTAGATCAAAGTGGCAACTTGTTTTTTGGTGCCTCCCAGAGCGTCAGTACTCAGTTTATCTTCAATGACAACCACTGGCTTGTTGGGAATCCCTTCCAGGCTTACCAGATGCCTTCGAATACTTTCACGTTCCTCACAATGGAAAACATAGTATGGGTCGTAGTCAACCATTCGATTCCATACATTGCTTGGTTTAACATATTAAAAGCATTCATGATCACATGTTTAATATTTGTAATCCTTCTTCCTATAAAATATGCATTTAAATGTCTAGATATCTTTAAGCAATTAAAGTTTGGTGACGTTTTAATGTTAGCTTGTTCAGTTATGTTTTCTGTTTCGATAAATCCCCAACCTGCAATCGCATGGAAAAGAGTAGCATTCATTCTATGGACTCTGATTTGTTCTGTTTTGACTTTATGCTATTACTTTCGAGTATTAGCTGCTTTAACCACGCCCGTCATCCATCGGATTGAGAATCAAAAACAACTCTTGGAATCCAACATCCCAATTTATATATTCTCTCAGGATTATGCCAACATTGCATTCAACGATTTGATTGAAAAGAATGTATCTGTACGGAAATACAATGTATTTTTGAATCTGCAAGGTTACGAAGACCATAAGAATCTATCGTTTGTCGATTATTTTGACGACATTGTCAAAACAGGCGAAGAGAGTGCTGTTCTATTAGACTACAGCCTTTCAAGTGCTTTGATGAAGAAACAGAACAACGTTAAATATTATTATTTACAGAAATCTGTTACAGAGTATCCCGTACAGTTTTACTCGCAAGTTTTAAATGATTTCTCACATAAAGTTACAAAAATATGCAAGCGACTGGTTGAAGCGGGAATTCTTCACAAATTCATCTCGGATTATCTAGGAAAGCCGGACACACAAGTAGATCATTTCTACATTACATTTGATCTCCTACTAAACGTTTATGTCTACATGGCATTTATTTATTTTTGTGCTTTCATTGTTTTTGTTGGCGAGATTGTTTTGTATCACTGTCAGAAAACAAATTGTTCTATGGTTAAGAATGAAACAAATATGGAACAAGAAGTTGATGCTGATACAAGTGTGGCACCTGGTACGTCTGGTGAAAGAAATGCAACGGTCATTGTTGTCGATGTTCAAATACATACCTATAGACGCATGCCCAGAATAAGCCCACCCCGAAGATTTATTTAGTGAGCGCTGTTTTTATGTAAATCACACGCAAGACCCAGTCGCTGTAAGACTGGATAGACCTTTGGTGACCGGTCTTTGGTAAAAGTATATGAATTTTTCAACCCAGCGAAGAGCAAATATGAAAACATATATGGCATATATTTTGTGCTCCGCCAAGACTCGAACCCACAGCTTTCCATTTACGAGTCTGAAGCGTTACCACTAGACTACGGACTGGTAGTTTTTTTATGTAAGCAAAGAATGAGTCTGGCTGACAGATGTGTCTCACGCTATGATTTAATGCTGTAAGCCAGTTTTGGGTCTATTATATTTTAAGCCACTAGTATGGTCGATCGAATAAGACGTCAGCACTCGAATTTGTGTTATTGAAACAATTGCAAGTTAAAACACCGCCTGCACCATATACTTTGTAGGGCACCCATGCTGCAAAAACTGGTTGACTTTGCCTTGTTTCAAGAAAGATTGACAGAAGTTACAGGGCTTATGTTCATTTGAGGTTGTTGATTTTTAAGTATCCATGGATCATTTGCAACCGCAAACTTACTTGTGCCTGTTTGTGAGCATGCATTTAATTTGAATTTTAAATGTTAGTATATCTTTTCAACTTAGATTATAGATTGTAAGCCATCGATTTACATAAATGTATTGCATTTCATTAAGTAATATTAAGTTGATTTGGTAATTCCACAAAATGCTTGCATTGATGTAAATATGAGGCACTTCAAGGAGGCAGAAACAATTGTATTAATGTCTTAGATAAAAACAATGATGGAATACATCATTTCATTCCAAAATGTCAAACATCCAAGTCATGATTTTACATTTATTATTCTTCGTCGATTTCATTCATTGTTATGAATATAATGAAGACAAAACCAAAATATTTCATTATCTAGGTTTTTGGCAGTTACTTCGTGAAAGTTCATTTTAATAGATTAAAATAAAAAACTTCTTTGTTACATTCACATGAGCTTTTATTATTTTTTAAACACTACCGGTTTTGGGAGAAGCAATTAATAAAAGCTCATGTGAATTGTAACAAAGAAGTTTTTTATTTTAATCTACCAAAATATTTCTATCAAATATAGATACAGATTACTCAGATGACCAATTCGCTTTATCCTTAATTTTAAAGACTTACTTGAAGAACCCTTGCTTAATAGTTGTTTTATGGAAAACTGACCAAGCACTTGTGCAGCCAACAACTGATTATACAACGGAAATCAATCTGCCCAAGGACCGCCAACTTTACATCTCCCTCGCTCACAATTTCTTTAAATCCTTTAACAACAACTTCTTCAGGGTGGACCTGTTTAAAGACAGCGACGTCCTTTTACTGATGGACGGCTTCAGGAGTCAGCATTTGGTTCCTCAAATCCTAAACGACGACAAGAGCGTATTCGTCGCAATGGGAAAAGAAAAGGATATCGCATTCGCTCCGAATCCGCAGTGTTTTTTCCATTCGAAACGACACTCACATAACCATTTCACACCAGGGAACGGAAGAGAAATGTGGAATGTTGAAGATCATGGCAAAATATGTGATGAAAATGGGAAGCAGAGAGGTCGTACCGAAAGAGTTCACACAAAAAGAGATGGGATGCGAGATCAGTATGACTTTTATGATATTCAGTGTTTTGAGTGGAGATTGGAAAGAACAATATAAGTTCATACAGTCGCACTACGTTTACAAACTCTTTATTCTCATAGCGGAAAAGATGAACACAAATGTAAGGATCATCGGTTACAGCACAAAATCCGGGATATACTCTGTTGTCAATGGAAAATACAGCAATGCAGGACCTACTAAATCAAGTACACACATCATCTTCAACGATAACCATTGGTTGGTCGGAAAACCATACCAGGGATACCAACTACAATCCAACACATTCACGCAAATAACCACAGAAGAAATAGTCTGGCTTATAGTTAACGACTCTGTTCCTTCGATAGCATGGTTATATATCAAGGAAGTACTCATTTTAACTTCATTCATATTTTTAAGCATAGCAATACTTCAAATTTTTTTATTGATCGCGTGTAAGCAAAATTTAAGCTTGTATAACTTCAATTTGATTGAGTTTTTAGTACTCGTGTGGTCTATTTTGTTGTCAGTCTCGATCCCTTCGCAACCGACCAATAATTATAGACGGATCTTATTTATTTCGTGGACGTTAGTGTGTTCCGTTTTGACGCTGTGCTACTACTGCAAGATTTTTGATGAACTGACGATCCCCAAGCTTAACAGAATCAAAACCCACGAAGAACTGCTCGAAACCAACATTCCTAAGTATACATTTTCCAAAGATTACGCCGACATTGCTTTCGGAAACTTGAATTCAACAAACAATAAAGTTCACAAGCACATTTCGTACTTTGGACATCAAAGTTCACAGAATACAGTCAAAGGAACGTTCATGGTTTTCTTCAACAAGATAATCAAGAGCTCAAAAACTTCTGCGATTCTTTTGGACTACAGCTTATCGAGAGCCATGTTGAAAAACAATGAAAGGATTAAGTTCTATTACATTCCGAAACCAATAATGCGCTATCCTGTACAGTTTTATTCTCAAGTTTCCAATAACTTTTCTATTGAAATACGGAAGAATGCCATGCGTCTGATCCAAGGAGGGATTTCTGACAGGTTGATAAAGGAGTACCAAGGCGACGAGAAGTCTGCGGAGGATGTTTCTTTTATCAATTTTGTTTTGTTGATGAATGTGTACATTTATATATTTTCAGTGTATTTGTTTGCATTTGTTGTCTTACTGCTGGAGATTTTATGTAAGCGGAGGAGACCTGTGTTGATTTATGTAAATTAAAAATAAATGTAAAGTACAAATGAGCTACTTTCTTCTCTCTCTTCTATTTTCTCTCTTCCTTATACTAGGTCTTTTCCTTCTCATCTCTCTATCCCTTCTTCACCGAATCCGTTCATTCTCTTATCAAATTACTATTATATTTCCCATACAATAATTTTTCTATTGAGTAGAAGTCATGTATTTATGCTGGAGTGATGTTTTCCGGGATCGGTTGCCGTGGTCTGTAGCAGCTGGAGCAACAGAGCGTTTCGCCTGTTTCTACAATGGGCTTCTTCAGCGGGAAGTATGATGAATAAGATGATCTTGATGAGAACTGTGAAGTTCTCCAGAAGAACGTCCGGAAGCTCCAGCTCCCACAGACCACGGCAACCGATCCCGAAAAGCATCACTCCAGCATCATCAGCCGGCCGTGTAAGCCTAAAACTCTAATCTAATCTAATCTAATCTAAGCTGCAAAGATATTTATCATTTAAGATTTATATTAAATGCATTCCCACAAGCAGACATGTATAATTTCGCGCTAACACATGCCGCATGTGGACCTGCAATATAAAAACCCAATCTCAAATGAACATAAGCCCTGCAACTCTTGCCGTCCTTCCCTGAAACAGGGGTGACATT
This sequence comes from Agapetus fuscipes, assembly GCA_951799405.1. Lineage (NCBI taxonomy): Eukaryota > Metazoa > Arthropoda > Insecta > Trichoptera > Glossosomatidae > Agapetus > Agapetus fuscipes. Next base: position 789,281 of record OX637352.1, on the reverse strand, counting down.
GGCAAAGTGAACCATTTTTTTTTACAGTATGGGTGGTCAGCCGCATACGAACCTATAAGTCAAGGAACAAACATCACAAATTACATTTTTAGAATTAATTAACAATAATATAATATAAACATTTAGCTGAGGACGGAAACCAGCGAGTAAAACTCTTATTCATGTATTTATGTTTCTAAGAGCAAATAAATAACCAAATTAAAATGTTTCTGATTTAATACAAATCCTTTGGAAACGGAAAATCTTATAAAAAAAAAAAATTATATTGCACAACAAAAAAGATTCATGCTGATGAAAATTGACAAAGTACCTAGTAAGAAAAAAGTGTTGTTTCGATTCTGTGGATGTAAAGTTTTACAAAGAAAATATTATTTTATATTTATTTTATCCTAAAATCCCCTTTCAATATTTTTTTGATACGCCATTGTTTATTTTTTCAACTCAACTCAGTGATTGGTCGGCGTTCGTCACCGGTCTGTCCAAAACATAGTTCGTGAATAAAAATTTAATTATTTAATTGAAAATTGTCTAGTGTGTTTTTTGCAAATAAAAATAAAAACGAAAAAAATAAAATATGCAAGTCGTATCTTTATAATACGGTAGGCAGAAAAAATACCTACACTCAACAGCTAAATGTATTTCTTGTCTATGGTGCCAATTTTGACATTTCGTCGCAGTTTTTCACGTGTATTGGTATTTGAAAATGGAATAACCTCAAAAGACTTGTCAAACATCTCGGGTTGTATTATTTTTAAAGTGTTTCCATCGTAATTCAACATGAAGCACATTAAATTCAATGAAAACATTGAAGCAGACAAGTCGTACGCTGATCGCGGGAAGCCATCAAAGCGAGAAAGCGAATTTAGCGCTGCTCCCGCAGACAGTGGCTACGATGACAACTATGATCTTCCTCCAAGCAAGAAATGGTTTGAAGAGGTGTGTATCATTCTAAAATATTCATTTAATATTTTCTCACGTCTGTGCATATTGACAAACGCACAAAAGCAGACACAGTCACGTGTAAGTCGCGCTTACACATGATGCAAGTGCACTTACAAATTAAAAACAAAATCTCAGATAAACATGAACCCTGTATCTCTCGCGGCCCCTTCCTGTAACTGGGGTGACATTGACAATGTGGACCAAGTTGTACATAATCGGTGGTCAGAAGTTTATAATTAATAATTTAAGTTGCAAAGATATATTGAAAGTAAGGGCTCATATTAACTGCATGCCCACAAGCAGACACGTGCAAGTTCGCACTTACACATGCTGCATGTGTACTTACACAAAATAAATTAAACCTCACACAAACGAGAACTTTGCAACTCTGACCGCCTTTTCCTGAAAAGGGGTGGCATTGCTAAAAGTGAACTAAGTAATTACAGCATGGGGGCCCAGCCTCATACCAACCTATTAGTCAAGGAAAATCAAATTAATGTAAGTAATGGTGAAAACATTTCTTGAGAGGTGTAATAAAGTAATTATTATGATTATTTATTTGGAGAACTGAGTGCTGTTTTTGTGTAAATCACACCTCAAGAGCGCCCTAAGCGAGCTTGGTCTATATATCGCACGTTTAATAATAAAGAGCAATAACTCAAAAAACATGAATGTTGGGAAATCACGTTTAAAGTTCAGACACCCAGTACAACTTGTATGGGATGAAAAAGGTGGCCGATGTTTTATCTCGGTCATATTCGTCCAAATTGAACGGCTGTCGCATTCTACCTATTCTTCTCGCATTGTTCTTGCGTTTTATTACAAATTCTCGATTTTCCCAATTTTCGAGTTATTTCTCTTTATTATTAAGCGTGCGATATATTCTATAATCTAAGTTGCAAGGATATATACATTCAAAGCTCTCAGATGTATGCCCACAAACAAACACGTGTAGTTCGCGCTTACAAATGCTGATTGTGTACTTACAAATAAAATCCAAACCTCAAAAGAAGGTACAAAAGAATGTGATGAGATGGTTTGGGCATGTGGAAAGAATGAATGATGATAGACTGACAAGTGACAAAGTATGTATACAAAGAAAGTGTGAAAGGAAAAAGAGGGAAGGGACGACCGAGAAAAGTATGGAGTGATCAGATTGAGGAGATTGTGAAAGAATGGGATATACAAAGTGAGCGTAAAAGAAGAAAATGCATGAAAAAGGTGATTGATATGAATGAATTGAAAGAGGTATGTAAGGATAGGAAAAAATGGAGGCAGCTCTGCAGAGGCTCTGGCCACCCCTAGCGGAATGGCGACAGAGTTACAGTTACAGTTACAGTAAATGAACATAAGCCCTGCAACTCTTGCCGACATTCCCTGAAACAGGGGTGACATTGGCAAAGTGAACCATTTTTTACAGTATGGGTGGTCAGCCTCATACCAACCTATAAGTCAAGGAATATTGGTCGTCGCTATAAAAAGCTCCAATTCTCAAGCAAGACTCAGTTGCTGTAAGGCTGGATGGACCTTTGGTGATAAGGCGTTGGTTATAGATACCTATATGATTTTTTTCCACCCAGCAAAGAGAACATTTTAAAAATTAAATAATAATTTTGTTGTGCTCAGCCGGGAATGGAACCCTCAAGCTTAACTTGTTTTATGTTTCACAGTCCCCCGATGAACCACCGTCTTCCAAACCTCTGTCTTCAGAAGAAGCCGCGGCCCTGAAGAAAGAAGCTTCCAGCCTGCTGCACGGGGAATCCCTGGCGTATGAAACAAGTTAGTATATTTCCACTTAATATATGACGAGTCACAATGTTTTCCATATCGACAACCAGGCTCACAGGGGGCTCCTGAGGTGTAATTTACACCAAGAAATATCTCATCTTAATTTTATTATTATTGGAATGGATTATAAAAGTTGTATTCAGGACCGAAAGAAATGGCAATTGATTTCAATGTTGGCGGCTAGGGCATTTAATTTTATATTTTTTAGGGTGAATTTAATTTTAAGCTTAACTTTAATTCTACTCGTAATTTAAATTGGTTTCTGAAGTTATTCTTTTTTACCTTGACTGTTAGGTTAGTATGAGGCTGAGTGCTGTAAAAATTGGTTCACTTTTGCCAATGCCACCTCAGTTTCAGGGAAAGGCGGAAAGAGTTGCAGGGCTTATGTTCATCTGGGTTTGGATTTTAATTCGCAGCAACATTTGAGACTTGGTTTTTATATTGTAGATTCACAAGGCTTATGCTCATGTGAGGTTTTTAAATTTATATACACCAGTGGCAAAGGGTGCCATACAAGCCGGCTTCCATCGGTTTCCCGTTTAAAATGAGGCAGAAATGATAATAAAGTAGACTGCATGGTTTCAATGGGGAAAAAATATGTATTGTTTCGTTGGTTTTAAATGTATATTTTTACTTTGTGCCTATATTTTTTAACTACTTTGTTACATCATTTTAAAAGGGAAGCCGATGGAAACCGGCTTGTATGGCACCTTTCGCCACTGATATGCACACATGCTGAATGTGTAGGCGTAAACCTACATGTGTTTGTCTGTGGGCATGCATGTAATATGGGCCTTAAATGATAACATATCTCTGCAGGTTACATTATAGATTTGACTCGGCACAATTTCCATGGATGAAAAAAAAAGTGATCTCACCCATCCGTGTTGTTATTGGAGAAAAGGCAAACCAATATTTTGTTTCCAGTTGCTAAGGACCCTTGTCACCTGAATCTGTGACATTTTCTTGTCGAGAAAAAATAGTATTTTTGAATTTTGCGTCGAGTCTATTATGTTAACTGCAGCATTTAGTTAAAGATTTAACTTGGAATAGTACTTTCTTCATTTTGGAAAAGACTTCCCTTTTACATTCATGTTCTTCTATTTTTATTTTTTTATTTTTAGAAATAAACAGAAGCGGTTCTTCTGACCAGAAATGGGCGCGTTCACTTTTGACCAAAGGAGCAATGGCTGACAGAGTTGCCGCAGCAACCATTCTCATTCAGGTATGTACAGAGCTCATTCCTTCGAACCAAGATTGACCTGATGATCCTGGACCATCTTGCCACTTTTGTTTTTGTTTACACAAAAAAAATAGAAAGTCAAATAAAAAAACTAAAAATCAAATTAAATACAACGATAAACTGTTTTTGTTTGTTTTATTGATTGTAGAGGCATTAACTTTGTAATCGTTCATCATTAATGATAAAAGAAAAACAGCTTTGTTTTCGATTACGTGAGTATTTATTTTTATACCACAACCGGTTTCGCAAACATCCGTTTGCATCGTCAGGTGGATCAATTAATACTTAAAATGTTTTTTTGTGTTTTGCGAATTTGTTTCCTACTTCTTGTTTCTCTTCTAGGACAGTCCCATGCACCACCTGTCCACCATCCAGAACTTGGTGTCTATGGTGAAACCTGCAAAAAAGAAGGACAGCATCACCGTTATAGGTAACTCCACCTCACACCCATCATCCTTATCTGTGATTTTAATTTGAAACATTTAAAATATAAGTGATTTTAGGCTTTCATAGATAGATAAGACAAAATTTGTATAGCGCCTTTAATGACAGTGTGTCACTACAAAGGCCCTTGTCCGTATGATTGGACGAAGGGGTTGAGACCTCTTTTAAATGGTCTCTCCATATCCAGTTCCTTCAGTGAGGCGGGAATAGCGTTCCAAGTCATTGGAGCGGCTGCCTAGAATGCTCTGTCTCCAAAAACAGTGCGGGGCCTTCTTGCAGGGATGTCCAGGCAGCTGCTTCTTGATGCAGCTGACCTCAGTGTTTGTCCGCGCGAGGTTATAGTAGCTGGAGACACCAGCTCCATCATTACCCTTAGTACGAGTTGCAAAACTTGAGAAAAATAAAGTTTACGGAAAATATTAAAGCGTGATTTCTCCCAAATTCTGCCGTTTTTGTTTCTTACACTTTGTGGTCTTAACAAAAGAGTTACAGTGATGAAGAAAATCAAGTTCAAACAAACAAAAACGGCAGATTTTGGGGGAAATCCCTCTTTAATGATTGCCGTAAACTTTACATTACTCAAGTTTTGCAACTCGTACTAAGGGTACAGGTACCCCTGGGCACTCCCACGCAGTGCTTTGAAGGTGAGCAAGCTGACTTTAATAGTGATCCTCTCAGGGATTTTCAGCCAATGCAGAGCTTGAAGATGAGGAGTGATGTGGCAGGACTTTGCGGCCCCATATATGAGTCTAGCTGCGGCGTTCTGCAGAGATTGAAGCCAATTGAGCTGATTTTTGGGCTGGCCAGCATATATCGCATTGCAGTAGTCAAGTCTGGCCACATTTATGGCCGGCTTCAGATGATGATGATGAGGATGCAGCATCCATTCTTCCGGGCTTGTAGACCATGGGCCAGTATTTCTTCAGTTCAAGTACGAGCGTTGAAGAAGTCAGTCACAAGTTCACGTAGGAAACGTAGCAGCCTTCTAAGAAGAAAAAAAAACAGCCTTCTGAGAAGAAATACTGGACCATGGTCTACAAGCCCGGAAGAATGGATGCTGCATCCTCATCATCATTTAAAATATAGTTTATACATGCACCTTACATCGGGAACTGGAACTGGTTCACTGAGGGAACTGGATATGGAGAGACCATTTAAAAGAGGTCTCAAGACTCACCTCTTCGTCCAATTATACGGACAAGCGCCTTTGTAGTGACACACTGTCATAAAAGGCACTATACAAATTTTGTCTTATCTATCTTATCTATCTACAAGGCATTAACCCAGTGATGACTGGTCCTTAATCTAGTGGTTAACACTCGTAAATGGAAGGTTGTGGGTTTGAATCCCGGCAGAGCACAAAAGAAAAAAAACATTTATTTTTTCAAATACACTCTTCGCTAAGTAAAAAGTTTATATTACTTTACCAAAGACCGGTCTCCAAAGGTTCATCCAGCCTTGCAGTAACTTGGTCTTGTTTGAGAATTGGCGCTTTCTACAGCGACGACCGAGCTCGCAGAGGGCTTTTGAGGTGTCATTCACACAAAAACACCGCTCACCAGTGGCGAAGGGTGCCATACAACTCGATTCCCATCGGTTTCCCTTTTAAAATGAGGCAAAAATGAAAATAAAGTAGACTGCATGGTTTCAATGGGGAAAAAATATATATGTATTGTTTCTTTGGTTTTAAATGTACTTTTTTACTTTGTGCTTATATTGTAAAAGTGAAGCCGATGGGAATTGAGTTGTATGGCACCCTTCGCCACTGCCGCTCACCAAATAAATCATCTTAATATTATTATTATTGCCAAACTGTGCGCCGCAAAATATTGTAACAAAATGTGTGATGATGGTTTAACTGAAAGCTCCGGGTTGTAGTGCCAGTGGTGATGACTACACTAAGTAATCTAAATCTAATCTAATCTGAGTTGCAAAGAAAGGACTATTGCAACTCAATTTTTGCCTCTCAGCCGATGAAGCAACTCAAGAGGCTGCAGTCGGTACAGAACTCGGCAGCACGGCTGATTTTCGGAGAGTCTAAATTCTGCCATATAACACCCCTTCTGCAGGAACTGCACTGGCTCAGGATCAATGAGAGAATTCAATACAAGCTCTGCATACTCACCTACAAGACATTGCACGGATGGCGCCGCTTTACCTTGTTGACAGGGTTGGAAGGAAGGAGATTTCAACTCGCGGACGCACACTTAGATCCCGAGACGCTAACGCGAGTCTGCTCCAGGTCCCAGGCAGAGCCACAAGGACGGTGTTCGGTGACCGAGCTTTTCGTGTCGCAGCTCCGATGGCTTGGAATGCACTCCCAGTGACCCTCAGGGAGCAACACAGTGAGGAACGGTTTAAAAAGCAATTGAAAACATTTTTGTTTGGACAATCCTACAAAGCGCCTTTGAAGTGACGTTAGTTACGAAACGGCGCTATAAAAGTGTGGAACATTATCATTATTATTATAATGATATATGTTACATTGGAGATTCACATTACATGCATTTTCAAAACCAGACACGTACAAGTTTGCGCTTGCACATGCCGCATGTGAACCTACAACATAAAAACCAAATCTCAAACGGACATACACCCTGCAACTCTTGCCGTCCTTCCCTGTAACAGGGGTGACATTGGCAAAGTGAATCATTTTTACAGCATGGGGTGGTCAGCCGCATACCAACCTATAAGTCGAGGAACACACACGACAAATTACATTTTATAAATTTCAATTCTTTATTCCAGAAACACTTTCTGAACTGTTTATCAATGACTTGTTGATCCCGTCTGCCAAGCTGAGGGCGTTTGAAGGTCACTCCCTGTCAGAGCTGGACAAGATGTGCTCCGGGAACAAGGACCACCGGAGGAAGATCCTGCTCGCGTGGATGTTTGAGGACCAGCTCAAGGAGTCATACGCAGGTGAATTTATCAAGATTATGACCTTTCATAATTTTACAACTTGCGTGATAATAATGATAACAATGGATCACAGATAGCATTGATTGTGAGGGTTGGCAGCATTGCTATGACAAGTCGACACAACAACTGCGTCAAAAAACAAAAAAATGAAGCCATGTCAATGTGACGGCGCATTAAAACAAAATTGTAAAGTTTACTAAAATATCCTTAGCGACAATATTTCACAAGATTTTCAAGAAAACAATCACAAACATTCGCTCTCCTTCACAGTTGTTTATTTTGTTCGCTCTTTTCTTCTTCATCTTATCCCTCATTGCTGAGGATTGTGACCCTTGTGGAAGCATCCACTCTTCTCCAGATCTCTCTTGACTGCGCTGCCCACAGCGCTCCAACCACCAAGGTGCCTTCTGTTGGCTTCATTTGTTCGGTGCATCGTGTGGGGGATCTTCCTCTTCCTCTCTTCCCCTCCGAGCCACCGATTACACCCAGCCGTTCCAGGCTATCCTCATTGCCACAGACAACGTATCCAAAGAACTGAAGAATACATACTGGTTTGCTCTATACCAGTGCATTTTCCCCACGTTCCATAATTAATTTTGGTAGGCTATTTTGGGGATTTCTGTGTGAGTGCTGGGCACACAAAAACGGAAATGTGTGCGTAAAATGCATTTGTATTGGTAAAAATCTAAATAGGCTCCTTTATGTCTTCTTTAAATTCACTTCAAACCCCCTTTTCACTTGTTTTCAATTCCAAATTTTAAATTAAAAATTAAAAAAAAATGTTGTGTTTCAGAGTTCATTAAATGCCTGAACAATTTCGCTCACGACACCATCGAGACAAATAAAGAGAAGGCCGTGTCATCCATGTCCAAACTTCTCATGCACAATCCAGAAATGGAGAAGGTAAAACAACAACTTCTTGTTTATTATCGTTTTTAATATTAATTCTATGACCAATTCCTTGTTCGAAAATGTTAAGTTGTGGGATCGAGGGTTGATTGATTAAAACTATTTTATTCACGAATTCACAATATATTTTTACTAGTCAGCCATGCTGATGACAGGAAGAAGTACCAGAGACAACAATTATCATTTAGTAGTGATGTAACATATATACCTACTTAATATTTCTCAACAGAAAAATGCTACCATCCTACTCAAATTGATACCTTAACCTTTTCGCTTCTGAATATTCTAGCTGTATGAATACCCCAGTGCGGAATACTTTTTCAAGCACATTTTTTAAAACATTTACTGATATCCTACCTTAAGGGGCCTTACGCACTAGCGGCTGGCCGCTAAGGTGGTTTGTTTGAGCGGTCCAACCGTCTGACGCGGTTGCCACAGCGGCTGACCGCTATAGCGTCTAACCGCGATGAAACCGCGTTAAGCGGCTGGACCGCTCGAAGACGTGTTGAGTTCATTATCAAAATGGATGGATGGATCAAGATAGCTTGTGCTGTCTATTTTTACTACCGATAAAAATAAAAGAAAAATACTGAATTAATCTTTTTAGTTTTATTATTTAGCGATATGCTACAGTAATTACAAATTTGTTATGGTTGATATTGGAGCTATTGGTAAATTCAGTGACTCGTCAATATTAACAAATTCGGCTTTCTATGACAAAATGCAAAAAAAAAAACAATTGGATATACCAGAGCCAGAACCTATTTCACAAAGCAGCGAGACATGTATCCCATACGTTTATGTAAGCAACGAAGCATTTGCGTTATCTATTTGAACTGCTAGTAACCGCCGAAACTGAACCGCTAATGCGTATAGACATGATGGCGGCCAGCCGCGATGCGGGTCGCAGCTCTCCATTCAACCGCCGCGGTTCAAATTCATGGCGGTTCTAGCGCGTACGATCACCAGCGGTTGCATACTGAATTGGAAAAGCGGCTAGGGGCCTAATTGATTGAAGATACTTCATACTATTGGAACAGCCAATCAATGAATTATTGTGTAAGTGTATAATATTAGTTAGTGTATGGCATACATCATTAAAATTCTTTTGAATTCTCGAGCACTGATGTCAGGGATAAGTTTAAAGTTGGATGACGTTGTTGTGCAGGTGCTGCTCTCCAGCATAGTGAACAAGCTTGGGGACCCCTCACAGAAGGTGGCTTCCAAGGTCATCTACCATCTGTGCCAAGTTCTCTTCAACCATCCCAACATGAAGTCAGTGGTGCTGGATGAAATCGAAAAACTGCTGTTCAGGTTAGTCTCGCAAAATTCTTTCTCCACCCTTAACCTCTTAAAGGGCTGTCCATATTTTACGTCATTCGCATTAAGGGGGGGGGAGTCTGGTCTGCGGATGATGGCAAATGATGTACGAGTACCAAAAGTGACATCGTTATTGTAAATACCAATTTCTACCAAATATACAAAATACTATGTAAGTAATATAACATTATTAATTATTAAGCTCATTTATTATTACAGCAATAAGGGGGGGGGGGGTCATTACATAATGACTATAGGATGATTGTAGGGGGGGGGGGGGGTCGAAAATCGGCCAAAATCGATGACGTAATTTATAGACGGTCCCTAAGACTGCCGAAATGCGGATCCGCGCCCATAGTTCTGATTGCAACTTTTTTCATTTTTCTATATTATTTACACAGCATAATGTAAAATGCAATTTGTTGTGTATGTTCCTTGACTTATAGGTTGCTTTGCGGCTGACCACTCATGCTGTATAAAATGGTTCACTTTGCCAATGTCACCCCTGTTTCAGGGAAGGACAGCAAGAGTTATGTCCATTTGAGATTATGAGTTTATGTTGTATATTCATTTGCAGCATGCGCAAGCGCAAACTTTCACGTGTCTGTTTGTGAAAATGCAAATAATGTGAACCCTTAATGTTACATATCTTTGCAACTTAGATTATATTAGATTGGCTGTAAATATGTCAATCATGAAATTTTTTTAAATTTTGGAGACCTATAATACCCATCTACAGTCCGGTTAGAGATAATAATAGTTATGATAAATTTTGTCTTTGATTTTGACTTTTGAAGCTGTATCTTTGATTGATAAGTATAAACGACATGTTCCAGGCCGAACATTGCAGCCAAGGCCCAGTACTACGGAGTCTGCTTCTTGAACCAGTTCTACCTCTCCAAGGACGATGGGAAAGTGGCGGAGAACCTCATCAGGGTCTACTTCTCATTCTTCAGGGCGTGCATAAAGAAGGTGGCTGATATTTAAATATTTTAGTGTTCAACTTGTTTGTTTGAAAATGAGTAACTGATTCATTACACACTGTATGTGTTAAAAAAATGTGGTTTCACTTTGAACTGTATTTCATTTTGTATTCCTAGGGAGAGATAGATTCCCGTCTGATGGGCGCCATCCTGACAGGCGTCCGCCGCTGCCAGCCCTTCCTGTCCGAGCAGGCGCTGACAGGGCTCCAACAGCAGTCCCATGCCCTGCACCGCCTGGTGCACCTCGCCCACCACACCGTGGCCCTGCACGCGCTGGCTCTGCTGCTGCAGATGCAGACACCTCCGTCTGACAGGTAGAGCAACTACACTTCCTCCATCTGACAGGTGACAGTAGGTCTTCTGCTATAGATGCAGATACTAGTCTGGCTACAGAGCATCTCGATCTCTATTGATAGGTGAGAATAAAGGTTATTCTCAAAACATTGCGAACTGGGACATGCGAGATTTCACCAGAACATTAAACTTATAATATTCGAGTTAACACTCACACAATCTTGAACAAATACATTTATTTAAGTAGCTACATCTACAGTCTTACACAGACACACAATTACACATTTGCAGCAATATCTGATCTATTTATAAATGTTGTAGATTCTACTGCGCCCTGTACAAGAAGCTGTGCGACCCCGACACCCTCACCACCACGCTGCCGGCTCTGCTCATGAGTGTGGTGTACCGGGCCGTCAAGGCCGACGACAACCAGCCGCGCGTGGTCTCCTTCATCAAGCGCCTCCTGCAGCTGGCGACACTGTCCGACGCTCCCAGGGCGTGCGCTCTGCTGCTCATGGTGGCCAGACTGGCGAGGAACAAGAAACTGCCCATCCAGTGGACGGAGAAGACGGAGCAGGATGCTGTGAAGGAAGAAGAGGTATGTATGTTTGATATTCTGTCTGTAACCCCCCTACCTTCAGGCTATTTTCTGAAAAATAGGCAAAATAATCAGGTTTCGAAACCAAATTACGAAACGTCAAACAAACAACCCAACACTTAGCCTGCCCTTGAGGAACTAACTTGTCTAGACTTGTAATGACACGACTTTGGAACTCAGGCGGACGCCAGACGGTTTGTAGTTTTCAAATATTGTTTTTTCTCAAGCGCGTACGCGATACAGGGTGTAGCAGAATGGTACACTCAAAGTTTGCGTATCGCGTACATTCATATGCATAGGGCGGTTAAATAATCATCATCAATGGGGCAAAAACCTTGGGTGGGTATGGCCTCGTTATCAACCGCAGCCACCGCTGCCTGTCCAACACATTTATCTTCCAGTCCTTTATTTCTACCTTATGGCAATCTGTCACCACTCGATGATGATGAGTCGGTGATTTCTTTATAGCGCCGTTTCGTGATGTAGTCACTCCAAGGGCGCTTGTGCGTGTGATGCCAGAAATTTGCTTGTCTTCAGTGCATTTTGGAACTTTTCATGGTCCTCTAGCTCGCTCACATGATGAGGTAGGCGGTTCCAGGCCAGAGGACCAGCAACTGCAAATTCACGCTCTCCAAACACTGTGTTTACTCTTCTGATGGGCTCTTTAATACGTGACTTGGCTCCGATTTCTGCCAAGCGTAGTGTGAGGCTTTTTTTGCCGAAGGTGACGAGATATTCGGGTGTGTTTGCAAAGAAAGCTTTGTGGACCATCGAGCATACTTAAAACTCGACGCTCTCTGGGACACGGAGTCAGTGAAGCTTCTGGAGAAGAGGAGTAATGTGAGTAAATTTTGACTGACCAGCAATCATTCGAATACATCCTGCCAATGGCACCCCAGTTTCAGGACGACGGCAGGAATTCCAAATTTATGTTCATGTGAAGCTTGGTTTATTTTGTATGTTCACGTACAGCAAGTTTAAGCTCTAACTTTTGCCTTTTTTTTTGCAATAAATATATGCCCTTAATCTATTCATATTAAATGCATTCCCACAAGCAAACACGCAAAATTTTGCGCTCACACATGCCGCATGTGGACTTACAAGATAAAAATCCAATCTCAAATGAACATAAGCCCTGCAACTCTTTCCGACCTTCCCTGAAACAGGGGTGACATTGGCAAAGTGAACCATTTTTTACAGTATGAGTGGTCACCCTCATGCCAACCTATAAGTCAAGGAATACAAGCAATTAATTACATCCAGTTATACAAACAAACAAACACTAAAAAATCTACAAAACATATATAAAAATGAAAAATTATTATTTGCCTTAACCGCCTACATTACAGATCAGCTGCCATTTTTTTCGGTCCTTACATACTTCTTTCATTACATCCAGAGACCAGAGTCATGTCAATATATCTTTGCAACTTAGATTATAGATAATACAATTAATCAAATAAATATACTGTTTTAGGGCCGGTCTTATAAACGAGAGACCAAATATCCGTAAGTATCTCGACAACAAACTAACGGATGGACGTTTACGGATTGATCTTACCGATGGTCGTCCTATAAAGCTTTTTTTACCGTCCGTTAGTTCTCAAAGATGCACTCGTATTTTTCTATGACTTTTAAGTGCATTCATGAACATACGTCACCCGCTTGCTGTCAGATACGAAACATAACCTAAAATTTATTGTGCGCGTCATATTCTCTGGTTAAAGTTTATCAATAAAATGAATGTAAGTACAGTTATTTACTTGTGATAACTTATGTACTATTATTTATATATAAAATGACTTATGTGCAATGGTTATATCTTGATAAAAAGTTAATTTTATCATGAAAAACAATGACGCTTCTCTTGCATCCTTCTAATGTGATTTTTATAATTTCAGACAAAAGGCAGGAGCAAACAATTCTCGGCAGAGGAGGTGACAAAATTAATTGAGTTATTAGAGGATAACAACGTACTTTTGTCGAAGAAGACGGATGTGGCATCAAACGCCACTAAAGAACAAGCGTGGCAGTGCTTGGCGATGAGCTTTAATGCCACCAACAGGGTGCCAAGGGATGTGGCCCAGTTAAAACTCAAGTGGGACAATTTGAAGAAGGCCGCAAGGAAAAGAGCAGCACTTAGCAACAGCAATTACAGGTATTCTTTATTGTTTATCAATATTGTAGATTCCAAAATGTTCATTATCATTTAACAGTCATGCCAAATATCATCATTGATAGAACGGCGGCAGGAGTTGCAAGGTTTTTGTTCATGTGAGGTTTTGCTTATTTGTATGCACACATGCAGAATGTGTAGGCGCGAACCTACATGTGCCTGTCTGTGGGCATGCACTTAATATGAACCTTAAATGTTAACATATCTTTGCAGCTTAGATTATAGATAGATAGATTGTCATTTGCCATGTGAAGCTTGAAAAATGGCAAAATGCATTTCGCTGTACAAATATTAGATTTTCATAACACTAGCCGTCCGCTCGATAGCTCGGTTGGTAGAGTGCTTGCATCTTATCCCGTGAGCTCGGGTTCGAATCCCGCTGAGGGTGTCAGAAATGATTTCCCGTTTTGTTGTTTATTTCAAACCTCATAATAAAGAACCGACAAGGTTTACTCAGCCTTCACAAGAAATGAGTACCAGCCCCCTCGGGAGCTGGGAAACCTCCCACTTCACTGAAGTCGTTGGCGTAAGGCTGGCCCCCTTACCTGTAAAAACAAATAGGTTCACTCGCCATATGCGACCCTAACACGGCAAAGAGTTACACTTTATGTGTAGCTTAGTTGCGTTGCATTTAGCCAGACACATTTCTGCCCTAAATTCTGTTTGTTAATAGTGCATAAAATAAAACATAATACGTTTGTTTACAGGGCAACTGGTGGAGGTCCAATGCTACCAGTAAGCGAGGATGCTACCCTGGATAAAGTGACATCACTGATCAAACTGAGTTGCTATGGCCTAGAAAATCAGTTTGATAGTGACGCCATACAAATTGAGTACGTCTCACAGCCAACAACCAGCCAGCCAGTTTTGGAGCTTGTAATAGACGTGCCACCAAATGATAATTTTCCTCCAGAAGAGCCTGTGAGCAATGTCGAAAGTAAATGGCAGACGTGGACCCCGGCATCATTAAAAACACCTGTTGATTCAAGATTGACAGTGAGAAATGAAAAAAAAGAAGCAATCGACAAAAATAAGCTAACAAAATCAAAAATTCGTCTCGAAACAATGCTATAGCTAGCTACTACGAGTATAAATTGGAATTATTAAAAGAAAGTAAGAAAATTTAATTTCAATTTAATAGAGCAAAAGATGCTAATTTGGAAAACTAAATTTGTTTTTGTGATCATTGAGGCATTAGCGAGGCGTAATAATGTATTGTTCTGTGCCATTTAGATTGAAGTTTATTATTTGCTGCTCTTCAGTTAGATTGCCTTGTCTTGTCTTGTATCCTGCCTCCATTCTTTTAGGGGTGGCCGGTACCTCCACTTGACTCTGTCCTTGCATACTTCTTTCATCTCATCTAGTTTCATCACTCTTTTCATGCACGCCCTTCTCTTATTTCCATTCTGTAAATTCCATTTGTTCGCAATCTCACATATCTGATCAATTCATTCTTTCCTAGGTCTTCCCCTTTCACGCTTACCTATTACATTCCCTTCATACACTTTTTTGTCAGTCGGTCTTCATTCATCCTTTCAATATGTCCAAACCATTGCTGTAAACTTTCACTTTCACGCTTTCTTTTACTCCGCATTCATTCAGAACCCATTCGTTTCACAATTTATTTTTCAGTGTTTTTTTCTGTCATACTTCTCAAATGAATTGTTTCTACGGTGCTTACCTTATTTGCTTCTCTTTCATTCACGGTCCACGACTCACTTCCATACATCAGGGTCGGCAGCAATATACAATTGTGTACCGCCATTTTAATTTTTTGTAGATTCTTTTATTCTTCGCTATTCTACCGAACGCTCCCATCACGCATCTTCTTTGCTGGCACTCTTTCTAATTCTCTCGCCATCTTACCATTTGCCTCAAACTTACTTCTACTTCAACTTTTGTTCCATTCAAATTAATTATAAGTTCCTCACATAGTTATGATTTATTTAATAGTGGTATTCCAAATATGCATAACTTACTCTATAACTTTTAAGATAAGCACTTCCTACATTTTTTAATTAATTAAAATTATGTTGTATAATTATGATTTATGTTGAAAATCTTGAGGTTTATAAACTCTGTACATTATCTTGTTCACTTTTTAAATAAATAATTAGTAATAAACTATACTTTATCCTTAACTGTGTTCAATAAAGAAAATGAATATAAAACCTTAGAAATTATTTTGAGTTGGAACAATGGCTCTAATTGGTTTATTTCAATGTTAAATGCATTTCTTATTAAATATGTTGCCTACCTTATACTTACATGTGCCTTTATTGGATGCACGCCAGTGGCAAAGGGTGCCATACAAGCCGATTCCCATCGGTTTCCCGTTTAAAATGAGGCAAAAATGATAATAAAGCAGACTGCATGGTTTCAATGGGGGGAAAATATGTATTGTTTCTTTGGTTTTAAATGTATTTTTTTACTTTGTGCCTATATTTTAAACTACTTAGTTACATCATTTTAAAAGGGAAGCCGATGGGAACCGGCTTGTATGGCACGCTTCACCACTGATGCACGCCCCTGCTCAACTCTCCCATAATATGAATAAGTAATGTAATATTGATACTTGTAGAGGAGTGTCCCCAATAATAAGACAAAAGGTTTTAAGATTTCAGGAATATATTAAAAAATGGACAAAAAAACATTTCAAAATACAACAAAAGTAATATTTACATAAAAGAAACATCAATATTCAATCTCATAAAATATATTTACCTATCATCTAATTTGCAAAGATATACTAACATTTAAGATTCATATACCTTGCATGCACACAAGCAGACAAGTGCTTACACATGCTGCATGTGAACCTTACAAAATAAAAACTCAAATCGCAAATGAAAATAAGCCCTGCAACTCTTGCCACCATTGCCTAAAACAGAGGTGACATTTGCAAAGTGAACCAATTTTTACAGAGTAGGTGACCATCCTCATACCAACCTTATAAGTCGACGAACAAAAATTATAAAATGCAATATTTAATATAAGTACATAAAAAAAAAACAGAAAAATCATTTACCTACATGGAGCTGCAAAGTACATTATAATACAGGTATGTATAATATTTTTTTAAAAGTCTTAACCACCAACATTGTCGATTAACTGCCATTTATTCGGCCCTTGCATACTTCTTTCATTTCATCCAGAGTCATAACCTTCTTCATACAAGCTCTCCTTTTATTATGACCCCATTAAATCAGAATGTACAAAAAATAAAATCAAAGTTACGAGTATCTAAGAAAAATATAAATCAAACATCAAAATATACAAAAATAAAAATCAAAGATATCGGAAAGAAATAGAAATCAAAAATCAAATTAAATATCCAATCAAGAGAAACAAAACTACAAGTCATCGTCATAATTTCTTACATTAAAATTTAATTACACCAAATTTTTAAAATAATTATCTATTAAATCTCTTCTGTAATAATCTTGTGTGCCAGGACCCGATGCAACACTTTCTGCTGATGGCAAATCGTTATCCTGAGGTGACTCTTCTTGGACATCTGGGGGTAGGATGTCTTCACTGTTCAATCGGCAAATGTTGTGTAAGACAGCTGTTGCCACAATGACAGACTGAGCTCTATTCACAGCTATTCTCAATGGCATGAAAAGAACTGGAAACCGCCGCTTCCATACGCCAAAACAACGTTCAATAGAATTCCTCGTTCGAATTTGGGATTCGTTGTAGAGAATCTCTTCTGATGTCTGGGGATTGGAAAGAGGAGTCATGAGGTACCGTTTTACAGCATATCCGCTGTCTCCAACCAACATAGAGTCTCCAAATTCTCCACTCTCAAAACGGGACTTCAACATGGATGAATTGAAAATATGAGAGTCATGTGAAGCTCCCGGCCATTTCACAACAATGTCTGTGATGCATAAATTGGCATCACAAACACACTGCACATTCAGTGAAAAATAGCCCTTCCTATTTCTGAAGGCCTCAGCATCCCGTCCTCCAGGCGACTGAATCCGGATGTGCGTACCGTCGATTGCTCCTATCACACAAGGAAATCTGGCCAAGTTATAAAACAATTCTTTGGTAGAATTATCATTGGTTATTTTTATATAGCGAGCTCTTATGCCACATATTTTCTTGGATACTTCCCAGACAATATTGCTTGCACTTTGCTTCGATACTCCCACAAAATCCGCAGAGGCTAATAATATTGACCCTAACGCATAAAACCTCAATGCAACAAGTAGTTGGGTTGATGGTGTCAATGCATTATTTCGGGCTGTAGGTCGGGTCAACGTGCTCCCAATCATGTTTAATACATTTTGTGCACTGCTCTTTGTCAATCGAAAGCGACACACAAAATCTAAATCATCTAGGATGTTGAAATAGTCCACGCGACATCTGAACACTCTTTTTCTTCGTCTTCCTGCATCCTCGTCAGAAGACGACGAATACAGCACATTCTCAATTAATTCACTATCACTGTCGGAAAACATTTTAGAGTCAGCACAAAACACTTCAATAGGACAGAGCGTAGAAGTCCGATATGGATTACACTGGATGACACACAAAACTCACCGCAAAGAAACAATGCTTTGACAGATAACCTAACCTCAAACCTTAAGTTACCGGCCGGTATCTGCGATTAATCGCTGCCTCGGCTGTCGGTTAGTTCTGTCGGTAACTTTTTACGGAAATTAAACGAACGGATCGTTATAAGACGAAAAATGTGACGTTTGTATTATTTTTCGGTTAATTTGGTACGACATTTAACTAACGGACGTTTATAAGACCGGCCCTTAATTCACTTTTTTATTATTTTATTTTAAATATGTCTAACAGTTTTCACCTAAAAAGGCATCCTCAGGACAATATTCAACAATCATTGTCCTGAGGATGCCTTTTTAGGGGAAAACTGTTAGACATATTTAAAATAAAATAATAAAAAAGTGAATTAAAACAGTATATTTATTTGATTAATTATACAATGGACTTTCACTGTGTAAACCACCAAACCCTGAAAAATATAGATTATAGATGTTTTTATTATTTTTTTAGGTTAAAGAAGAGACTGCCGAGGCTAAAGAAGAAAACGAAGCATTGAAAGAAGATTTGGAAAAACTGGATAAGGAGCTGACGGAAATTGACAAGGAGGACGCAAAGACTAAAAAAAGGAATAAAAAGAAAAAGAAGAATAAAGACGAGGAATCGGCCGATGATAGTAAAGAATTGTTAGTGAAACAAGAAGAGGATGTGAAAGCAAACAACAAACTGTGGATTGGAGACAAATTGGACCTCTTAAACGGTATGTATAGATTTTATTTGACGATTGTTCCGTAGCCCTGATAAAGTAAGCCCTGCAACTTTTGCCAACCTTACCTGAAACAGGTGTGACATTGGCAAAAGAATGATTTTTAGGTTTAAGTTAGAATTACGGTCGTTTGACATTTTGACAATTATATTAATTTTCGGATATTTAACGAACCGTTCGGTGAGAACTTACATTATTCTCTACGTTTCGTCAGCGACGTAGCCGACGTCTTCAGGAGAACATCCTATCTGTACGGCGACTGAGGATGAACTGAATTTGAAAAACACTTTGTCACAAATCACTGCCTACCTTGGAACGAAGGTAGTAATTATGTTTTGGTCTGTCACACATACCACTTTCATCTTGTGTGTATTCCACATCACTAGATGGTATTATGTTACCTGTACACACCGCACTAATTATATCGTATCCTGAAGACGTCGGCTACGTCGCTGACGAAACGTAGAGAATAATGTAAGTTCTCACCGAACGGTTCGTTAAATATCCGAAAATTAATATAATTGTCAGAATGATTTTTGTACAGTATAAGCGGTCAGCGTCATACAAACCTATAAGTCAAGGAACACAAACAATAAATTACATTAGACTATATAAGACACAATTAGTAAGATAATAAAATAAAATAAAGTTCAAAATATCTATGAAAAATGAGAATTCAAAATTTCAAAGCATGGCTTAACCGCCAACATTACAGATCTACCTCCATTTTTTTTGGTCCTGACATTTAAAAAAAAAAAAAAAGATTTGTGAAGAGGAATGCAATTCACTAACCTATTCTGCCTGGCCAGAAACAGGTATTAATATCATCAATTAATAATTCATTATTGTTTATTTGTATGAATTATTAATTAATAATTACTCAATAACATCTGGTGGTCATCTATGGTCAAATGACCCAGGCGGGGATCGAACCAACGTTGTTCTATTCCAAACACACTAGAAAGATCAGCCACTTGGCCCCCTCGGCCATAACCCCGCCTTCTTTCATTTCATCCAGAGGCTTTCATTTCCTTGTTCTTAGGAATATCCAGAGTCATAATAAAAGAAGAGCTTGTATGAAGAAGGTTATGACTCTGGAGGAAATGAAAGAAGTATGTAAGGATAGAAAGAAATGGCGGTTGATCTGTGATGTTGGCGGCTAGGGTTTGTTAAAGTAAAATTGGTTTTATGATTTAGTTTTTTATGTCCATGTATATATTGTTATTTATTGATTTTAAAAAATGTAATTTGTCATGTATGTTCCTTGACTTATAGGTTGTTATGCGGCTGACCACCCATACTGTAAAAATTGGTTCACTTTGCCAATGTCACCCCTGTTTCAGGGAAGGACGGCAAGAGTTGCAAGGCTTATGTTCATTTGAGATTGGGTTTTTATATTGTAGGTCCACATGCGGCATGTGTTAGCGCGAAATTATACATGTCTGCTTGTGGGAATGCATTTAATATAAAACTTAAATGATATATATCTTTGCAGCTTAGATTAGATTAGATTAGATAATATGTTTTGCTTTATTTCAGAGGATGACGATGAAGAGGTGTATGAAGACGTACCACTAGAAGAAGATATGGAAGACCACAAGAAGAAGATGTACCGACTGAAGCAGACCAAAGCCTCGCTGGCCAAGAGCTGGCTGCACTCCAGCACCGCGACCACAGCAGAGCACGGTGCCATGGACAATAAGGAAGAGACAGAGGATGAGGAGGAAAATAAAAAAGAAGACAGGTTCAATAAGAAGGACGTGGGGAAGCAGAAGGAGTTTGAAATACTGATTAAGAAGACAATGAACAGGGAGAGGGTACGTATTTATGTTTTTCAATTAAACTTTTTGGAATTTGTGTGTACGCGTCAGTGGCGAAGGGTGCCATACAAGCCGGTTTCCATCGGTTTCCCGTTTAAAATGAGGCAGAAATGATAATAAAGTAGACTGCATGGTTTCAATGGGGGAAAAATACATATTGTTTCTTTGGTTTTAAATGCATTTTTTTACTTTGTGCCTATATTTTTTAACTACTTTGTTACATCATTTTAAAAGGGAAGCCGATGGGAACCGGCTTGTATGGCACCCTTCGCCACTGGTACGCGTGTTCATTTCCTCGCACGTATCCTCACCGGTAGATTGACTTTAGCTTTCGAGGCTCCTAATCCGACAATGACTGAGGGGACGCAAGGGGCGCAGGAACCGTTCCGAGATTCTGGACTTTCTATTGGTCGGGACAACAAGGATAATAACTAATATTAGGATGATTTATTTGGTGAGGCTGTTTTTGTGTGTATCACACCTCCACACACCGTAGTCCAGTGGCAACACTGCGGACTGGTAAATGGAAGGTTGTGGATTTGAATCCCGGGGGAGCACAAAAATATATTTATATTTCCAAATGTTCTCTTCGCTGGGTTGAAAAATTCATAAACCTTTACCAAAGACTGGTCACTGAAATGTCCATCCAACCTTACAACAACTGGGTCTTGCTTGAGAATTGGCGCTTTCTACAGTGACGACCAAGCTCACAGAGGGCTTTTGAGGTGTGATACACACAGAAACAGCGCTCACCAAATAAATCATCCTATTATTATTCTTATCCAGTCTTATATTATTTTTATTATGAAGGAAAAATACCGCCTTCTCCATCTTATCATTCGTAAGATTATACGTTAAGATTAAAGGGAGAAGAACTCAGGGACGCCGAAGGACATCGTGGCTGAAAAAGTCTCTGCTTCGAGCCGCAGCATCCACGGTCAAAATAGCCTTGGTGATTGCCGATAGAAGTGGCACAAAAACGAGAAATTAACCATGCTGTTACTCTGCAGGTCATCACGGAGTACAATGCGTACAACAGGAACCCTGCCTACTGTGGAGCCCAGCACTTCTGCACTATCATCCCACTGTCTTAACCATGCTGTTCCTCTGCAGGTCATCACGGAGTACAATGCGTACAACAGGAACCCTGCCTACTGTGGAGCCCAGCACTTCTGCACTATCATCCCACTGTCTTAACCATGCTGTTCCTCTGCAGGTCATCACGGAGTACAATGCGTACAACAGGAACCCTGCCTACTGTGGAGCCCAGCACTTCTGCACTATCATCCCACTGTCTTAACCATGCTGTTCCTCTGCAGGTCATCACGGAGTACAATGCGTACAACAGGAACCCTGCCTACTGTGGAGCCCAGCACTTCTGCACTATCATCCCACTGTCTTAACCATGCTGTTCCTCTGCAGGTCATCACGGAGTACAATGCGTACAACAGGAACCCTGCCTACTGTGGAGCCCAGCACTTCTGCACTATCATCCCACTGTCTTAACCATGCTGTTACTCTGCAGGTCATCACGGAGTACAATGCGTACAACAGGAACCCTGCCTACTGTGGAGCCCAGCACTTCTGCACTATCATCCCACTGTCTTAACCATGCTGTTCCTCTGCAGGTCATCACGGAGTACAATGCGTACAACAGGAACCCTGCCTACTGTGGAGCCCAGCACTTCTGCACTATCATCCCACTGTCTTAACCATGCTGTTCCTCTGCAGGTCATCACGGAGTACAATGCGTACAACAGGAACCCTGCCTACTGTGGAGCCCAGCACTTCTGCACTATCATCCCACTGTCTTAACCATGCTGTTACTCTGCAGGTCATCACGGAGTACAATGCGTACAACAGGAACCCTGCCTACTGTGGAGCCCAGCACTTCTGCACTATCATCCCACTGTCTTAACCATGCTGTTCCTCTGCAGGTCATCACGGAGTACAATGCGTACAACAGGAACCCTGCCTACTGTGGAGCCGAGCACTCCGTCATCTGTGAGGCTGTGCTACTCCTGGAACACTATCATCCCACAGTCAGGCTGTTTGCTGAGAAGATCCTCAACGGTAATATATTGTTATGATTCTACTTGGGGTTCTTTTAATTCAACTGTGATTTATTTATTTAACAATATTTATTTTGCATAGTATTGCAATATTCTCGCTTGCGGCACAATGCTCTAAGCGGCTCTGGCTTCCCTTAGAATCTTTGCTTGTATATATAGGTACAAAAGAGACGATTCTTGCATGTTCTAGAACAGCGGTCCGCAACCCTGGGGTCGCGACCCCGTGTGGGGTCGCGAAAGATATTTAAGGGGTCGCCAAAAAAGTCAACAAGGTTCTGTACTTATCGAATTTTATTAAGGTTTATGCATAAAATATAACCTCTCTTTACATACACAATTACACAATGTCCTTAAAACGGAGAGAATCGAAAATAATTACGACTGAACGACCTGTCCAGTCCCGCCCGTCACAACCTCACCGCTCCCGCGCCCGCGATTTTTTTTTCAGGGGTCGCCATGGGGTCGCTCATAACTCTTTTTTGAATTTTGGGGTCGCAATATCAAAAAGGTTGCGGACCGCTGTTCTAGAAGATGGTAGGTACTTCCATAATGGATTATACTAGAGCATTGTTGCAGAGATGTCGCACACAGAATATGAGAATGAAAGTACTAAAAAGCACAATGAGATGGTTCGAGCATCTTGAAAGAATGGATAATGAACGACTAACAAAGAAAGTGTGGAAGGGGAAGATCGAGGAAGAAATGGAAAGACCAAAAATCTGCGGAGGTACCGGCCACCCCCCAGTGGAACAGCGGCAGGATACAATCTAGTCAATTTGTTTCCTTTTATTATTTCAGGTAAATTTATCTCTTATTCCGGCGATCCCTTGAAGGACTTCTCCATCGCGCGCTTCCTGGACCGCTTCGCCTTCAAGAACCCCAAGAAGGATCCCGTGAAGTCATCGGAGGTCCCCGCTGGACCCACAACCATCAAGGGATCCCATCCCCACTTTGCCAAGAGGAAGAACTACCTGGCTGGCGGCATGAGGAGCCTGCCCATCAACTCCGCGGCCTATCTCAACGAGAACTCCGATCATGTCCCCGTTGATGAGAGATTCCTTTATGAGTAAGATTGAGTACATCTAAATCTAAATTCTAAGTTGCATATGTATCATTTGTGATTCATATCAAATGCATTCCCACAAGCAGACACGCATAATTTCGCGCTCACACATGCCGCATGTGGACCTACAATATAAAAACCCAATCTGAAAGTAACATAAGCCCTGCAACTCTTGCTGACCTTTCCTGAAACAGGGGTGACGTTGGCAAAGTGAACCATTTTCTACAGCATGGGTGGTCAGCCTAATACCAACCTATAAGTCAAGGAATACTGCTGTGAATAAATTAATAGTTCCAAAACGATCTAATAAAGCAAAATACTTGGATCGTACTTCTTTTGCATAGCCGGCCCTGTGCTGTGGAATACCCTACCCTATGAGCTAAGAGCCGTAGAGAGTGCAAAAGCGTTTAAGTCGGGATTGAAGACATGTTTGTTTGGGAGATGTTGCAGTTGAACAGTGCCCTGGCAGTGATTTATCACAAAACGGCACCATAAATATTTTATTATTATTATTATTGGTTATGTCTTCATTTCTATTCTTATTCCACTCTGATCTATCTCTACTCTGTTGCCTTTCAGTTTTTTCTGCTCCCTGCTCCGTCCGGTCGATAGCTCAGTTGGTAGAGTGCTTGCATTCCATGCCAAGAGTTTGGGTCAGAACCTCACCAACAATGTCAGAAATGAATTCCAGTGTAGTTGTTTATTCCGAAAACCCAAAATAAGCTTTACTCAGCCTTCACAATAAATTTGTACCAGCCCCCTTGGTAGCCAGGAAACTCCCCTTCAACTGAAGGGGTTAGAGTGCATTGAGTATTAACCTTAAATGTTAGATTACCACATTTTTAATTACATATTATAGGTGCTGCAGCTCTCAATAGGGATAGGGATTTTTTAAACAGTGTCTGAAAATGTGTAATGTCTATGTGTTTGCAGTTACCTTCAGATGCGCAGGCAGACACGCGGAGACGATTCAGACAACGACTCAGATGCAGACTCGGTGAACAGCGAGGAGTTTGAGAGATACCTGGACGGAATATCAGGGAAAGCCAAGGAATTAGGTTGGTCATCCTGCATTGCTCACACTTAGATCAAGGTGGATTTAAAACGCAACATGCAGCTCTTGGGATGTGAAGCTGCGGCTCTTTACACAAAAAAACTACATTGGCTTCGTTTCCCGGAGAGGGTGTTCTACCGTGTTTGTGTGATGGTATATAAAGCCATCAATGGCTTGGCTCCACCATGATTTTACCTGTTGAAATGGGTGTAAAGAGGCAGACACTCAGATCCGCGGGCGATGGAGCAGTCAATTTGGTTCAGCCGCGCCGTCAGATTCGTACAAATTTTGGAGACCGCGCTTTCCGTGTTGCGGGTCCGGTGGAGTGGAACAGACTGCCACCCGGAGTGAAGAACTCCAAATCTGTGGGTGAATTTCACGGAGCACTCAAGACACACCTTTCCAGAAAGTCTTATCCGTGATGGGAGAGGGCCCTTGGGGTGTGACACGCACAAAAACAGCGTTCTCTTATCATTTGTAAATTAAAATAAATTAGCCTGATATAATTATAATATTAAAGTAGGTTTTTCTTTACTTTGTTAGAATCTGAAGAGTCGGGTGACGAGGCTGAGGAGGAGATGGACTATATGAAGGACATGCTGGAGCACTCCAAGGTCACCAAGGATGCCAGGAGGAACCAGGCGGCCAAGCAGGAGGAAGGCGGGGAGAGCGAAGCTTCTGAGGAGAGTGATGCTATGGACGATTATGAAGAAGACGATATGATGAGCGACATGGGTAAGCCAGTTTTGGCCCTTAATTTATAGCAAGAATACGGATCATTCTCGAATCATTGCATCATTCCTTGACTTATAGGCTGGTATGAGGCTTACCCCCGTGCTGTAAAAAATGTTTCATTTTGGTAATGTCACTCCTGTTTCAGGGAAGGTCAGCAAGAGAAGTTTTCATTTGTAAGTACACATTCAGCATTTGTAAGCGAGAACTTACACGTGTCTGTGGGCATGCATTTTATGTTTGAATGTTAATACATCTTTGCAACTTAGATTAAAGATAATAGATAGATTATATACTTCAAATTTGGTTCACATATAGTCACTTAACACCCACACCCTGCAACAATCGGTTGGCTTCTCCCGTCACAGAGAGTTTTGGCCCTTAGTTTATAGCAAGAATAAGGATCATCATCACCAGTAAAAATAAATAGGTTCCACTCGCCATATGTGGCCCGTTCGCAGCAAGATTATGCTTATTCTGGGATTGCGTTTTTACTTTTTTTGATATGGTTATTATTTTTGTTATTCTTTCAGATGACGATGACGACGAAGGTTCCGACTTTTCAAATGATGACGATGGTGATGATGATGAGCCGTTCAAAAGGAAGACAGGAAGCAAGTCCAGGAAGGGAGGAGACGACGACTCGGATCTGGATTTCTCAGAAGAGGACGATGCTGATGAAATGTTGCCACAGACAAAGAAGAAGGGCAAGAAAGGTAAATAACGTCTGTTCTGATGGAATATCCTCACTTTGACCGGTCCGTAGCTCAGTGGTAACACTGCGGACTCTGAATGGGAAGGTTGTGGGTTCGAATCCCGACGGAGCACAAAAAAATACCATTTATATTTTCAAATTGGCTCTTCGCTGGGTTGAAAAATTTATTAACCTTTACCAATGACCGGTCACCAAAGGTCCATCCAGCCTTACAGCAACTGGGTCTTGCTTGAGTATTGGCGCTTTGTAGCGACGACCAAGCTCGTACACCTCTGTGGCACTACAACAAGTGTCATAGACCCCTAGAGTCTCTAGAATCTAGGGAGTTTCCCGCACAGGATTTATTAAAAAAAAAAAAAAAAACTTATACCTCCTCTCGTCACACAAGGGCAACTCGCAAAGCGGCTCACATTCATCCCTTTGCAGTCGATATCAAAACTATGAGAACTTGGTGTATTCACGACTCATTCCTCTGCCAAACTGCGTGTTTATGGAACGATTAACCAATATCTGTGTTACCATCCCAATTTAATCCTGTCCTATTCAATACCAATATCAATCGCCACTTCCTTTCAGTGTCTCAAAACAAAGCCAACGCAACACACAACACAGCACTACGCAGATAACAGCCCTGCCGCAACCTGGCAACCCGTTTGGAAATAGCGACAGAGTATTCACCAATCCTACTAAAACTTACCTAAGCCTTCACTGGCACTAAGCGCTAGTGAGGTTTTATGTTCATGCTATTGTCACCCTGGTTTCAGGGAAAGGCGGCAGGAGTTTCAAAGCTTATGTTCGTGTGAGGTTTGGTTTACTATGTATGTAGGACAGCATGTGTAAGCGCGAACTTGCACATGCCTGCTTGTGGGTATGCATAAAATATGACCCTTAAATGCCAATATATCTTTGTAGCTTAATCTAATCTAAGTTGCAAAGATATGTAACATCGGGTTCACATAATATGCATTCTCACATGCAGACACGTACTAGTTTGCGCTTGAAAAAGCCGCATGTGACCCTTCAACATAAAACCTAAATCTCAAATGGACATACACCCTGCAACTCTTGCCGTCCTTCCCTGAAACAGGGTCGACATTGGCAAAGTGAACCATTTTCTGCAGCATGAGTGGTCAGCTGCATTATAGGAAAAACTGGCCAACATTTATGATTAATGTTTTTTTAGGTATGGAGTCGATGTTTGCCTCGGCCGAGGAGTTTGCCACCATCCTGGAGGAGACGGGCACCAGCAGGAAGCACGGCACCAGCCAGGCCGTCTCCAACACGGACAACGCCAACCTCAAGCAACTCAACTGGGAAGAGCGGAGAAATAGGTCAGTGACTAGCCTTCCCGCAAGCTCATTCTATTCCTGATTTGTGTGAGGTCACAGGGGCTTTTAGCTCCTCTTCCATTGACAATTAAGATGACATATGGATCAATTTAGAATTCATTGGTTTCATTCATGAAATAGCCCAATTAATAAAATTAAAATAAATGTAAATCTTGAAATAGTTCATTTAATTATATTAGAAAAATTAAATGCTATAATTATAGGTAAAATTAAAGTAACTTCTAGGAGTTCTTTACTGATTCTGTTGTTGTTCCAGAAGCGCTATCCTGCTTTTTGTATATGAATTTCTCAACCCAGCGAAGAGCATTTTTGAAAATATAAATGTTATATTTTTTGTGCCTCGCCGGAATTAAAACTCATGACCTTTGATTTACAAACCTGAAGCGCTAACCATTTAAATGCGGACCTATCAGTATAAGGACCATTTATACTAAATGACTATGTGGTCAACCGTGTTGAGATACCTTTCTGATTTTTTTATTTACGTCCCTCATTCAAAAGGTTCTTTGTACTTCTATTTCTTATTGTATAATAGATCTACGATCTGTTAACTGCGGAACTCTCCTATGATGCAGAAGACCAGCTTTTCTCATCTTTTGTGTGGGCGGTAAGGTGCCACGATTCAGGTTAACCTTCTTTCGCTCATGCGGTCTAGGTGGTTCCTCCAGAACTGTCTCCTCTTCCTGCTCCATCTGACGATGCCCTCAGTGTCGCTCATGCTTCTGTAATCTATAATCTAAGTTGCTAAGATAAATTACATTTAAGATTCATATTAAATGCATTCCCATAAGCAGACACGTATAAGTTTGTGCTTACACATGCTGCATGTGGGCATCTGAAGACTACAGGGGAAAAACAAGGAATGTCAGCAGTAAGAAAAGAATCTACTAATGCTATCTAGTGGCATCTGTGTGTATCTCAAGCTCTGCAAAATTTGTAATGCAACAACAGTCGCTATCACTGTTTATGGCGGTATGTGACAGGCAATAACCGTGATTTCAAATTTATAATTCCTTGTTCTTTCCCTGTAGTCTTCATCATTTCTCAGATTCTTCATACACAGATTTTAATTTTAAAAATTGTGACTTTCAGCTGGGTGAAAGGATACGATAAAAAGAAAAAGTTTGAAAGCAGGAGGCCGGGGAGTTTTAAAAACAAGAAACAAGATGGCGGAGCTGGCAAGAGAAAGTTCAACGCACCTGCCGGGGACAAGACAAAGAAACACAGGAGGAATTAAATGAACAGGAGTTTAAGGCTTACGCGGCCGGCTGATGATGCTGGAGAGATGCTTTCCGGGATCTGTTGCTGTGGGAGCTGGAGCTTCCGGATGTTTCACCCATGTCTGAGGTGGATTTTCACACTGAACCTCATGGTTTCATCTTCATCATTTCACTTTCACACTGAAGAAGCCCGTCGTAAGCTCCAGCTCCCACAGACCACGGCAACAGATCCCGGATAACGACTCTCCAGTAATTGTTTTTTTTTTTTTTTAAATTGATATAGAATGTACCAGGTGATGAAAATAAAACAAAGTATGTTCAAATATGAAGAGTATTTATTTATTTAGGTAATAAAATACAACAGTCTTCTGTCACAAAAATACAGGTAATTTATGTCCAACTCATGTATGCATTCTTAAAATACAAGTTTTAACCTAACAAAATACTTAAACTAAACAAATAATAAGAACCAACTCTCTGATTCACTCACATGGCTTAGGAGAGTGAAATTTCTTTCCTTGAAGAAATTCACCAAACCCAAATGTATCCGATGGGTGTAGAAGCAATGGCAAAAAATGCAACTACTACACATACGGTGTAACTTCTTGCCGCATTATCCCCAAAGGATTTCACCAATGATGATTGGAACCCATTTATTTTTACAGGTAAGGGGGCCGGGCCGGCCTTACGCCAACCACTTCAGTCGAAGTGGGGGCTTGTACTCATTTCTTGTGAAGGTTGAGTGTAAACCTTGCCGGTATTTTATTTTCGGGTTTTTGAAATGAACACCGAAACGGGAAATCATTTCACACACCCTCGGTGGAATTCGAACCAGAGCTCCCGGCATGGAATGCAAGCACTCTACCAACTGAGTTATACAAACGCTTACAAAAGATGATGGATCTCCAAAAAATTCACACAGCATTTCATTCAAACAAACAAAAAAAGAATCAAGATGTTTTCATTTTAAAACATTGTAAGTCTGTTCCCGTAAAGAGGCAGAACAGAAGAAAAAGTAAGTACTAAAAAAGTGTTTACAACTAAAAAAAATATACAATCATCCCAAGGAAATATTCCAGTGTTGAGGTAACATTTTGGATGTTCTTTGTATTAAAAAATACAGAGTTCAATACATCATGAAAATACATTTGAAACAGGAGAAATTTCACTTAAAAAAAGAGAAGATCATACTTCTAAAAAGTAAGCATTCTTTTCTGCATTGAACTGTAGAGAAGCACATTCCTGTCTCGGTTCTTCTGAAGCATGAAGATATTTTCCATCAAAATTAAATATAAACAAATTAATTATCATGTATAACAAAGAACACCTCACAATTCAAGTAAAGACATTGTATTTTAGAAATGCCTCCAATAAAAAAATTAACTGAAGTCCTAGGACAGATGTATGTTCAACATGTTTAATATACATGGAAAACATAAAACATGAAAGTGATCCGGATAAAACCACTAAATTCAAAATTCACTACAAATATTCAGAGAATCTTTTGTATATCATACAACTAATGCTGAATGTACAGTAACAGGGTGTAATGTGGTATGTATTAGTGATCAGCCGTCTATAAACAGACTAAACAAAAAATCGCCAGCAAGAATAGAAGATGATTTAGTTAGTCACAACCATTGACTAATAACATCTGTGGACAAGAAGTTATTTTAACGAAAATAGACATATATATCTGTCTCAACATATTACGAAAATGGTCATTAGTTAGAAAGAGAACAAAGAACTCCACAGTTGCATTTTCGTTTGTACAAAAAACTCAACAAACCCCAAAAAAAATTCTTGAATGTTGGTACCATTGCAAAAAATGGCTGCCGATTTGACCGGAAATAGCTAAAGTTGACAGATAACACGCGTTATAAATATAGTGATCGTCAAAATTGATGCCAGTATTTTATATTTTCGAAGTGTAAAATCATATTTTAATTTTATCACTCATTTCATTATAACCATTGTGATATTTTATGCGTTATATTTGTAATTGTTGCCGCCGTACATTCGGGGTACCACTGCAACGTTTGACACAAGAGGAGCGCAAGAGGGAACAAGTATGAACCAATTCAGTACTTTAGTTACCGCTCCCCTATATTATAGCTCCATGGGTAATGACAAGGAGGGCTAAAACAAGTGGTTCAGCCACAATTACATTCGGCGACTTAAGACTCAAAGAGTTATTTATAAATAGAGCTGGTTGTTTAATCAGTGTGGATTATAGTTATTCCTGTGTAGGATGCATACACAAATCAGTTGCAATAATAAGACCATACAATATTAAGACTGAAGGAACACTTAAATTCACATCTAATTGTACATGGAGTACACAGCTAATGAGCTGCAACATTGAACCATATAGGATTATACAAGAATCAGAAAATCAGATATGTATGATAAATATACCAAGCATAAATCAGACCATTTACATACATTTTAATTACACTTTCAAGGGTGAACCGACAGCATTAAGATCATTTACATATGAATCAACAAGTGATTCATTGTTGGAAATATCTAAAGACCCAAGATTCTGGAGTTCCTTAGTTGGATCTCTTACGAGCTTCATCACAATAACAATAGTAGCATTTATTATAAAATTGTATAACCTTGTTGCTGCATATAAAGCCAAAGAAGACATACAGAGAGAAAGATGAGACGTGACATGAGTCAAGTTAAAATATAAATATATTAGATATTCTTTGAGTATTTCAAAGAAGATAATTAATACTTCAGCCCAACTGCTGACTCTGTAGAAATCCCAAATCCGTTCGATTATTATCAAGTACGACAGTCATCTCTAATCCGGTCTACCAAAGAAGCTGTGTGACCAACTATTTCTGTGCAAAGAAGAGCGGTGAAGCTGATTGATGATCCTATTTTCACAGCCAACCTGCATTCTCTTGAGCTGTCTAATTTTCAGACAGATACGTCGTACAGTTCTTGTTTACTAGTCAGTTTTGTGAAGCAAGTCAGGCACTTGCAAAAATGGGTAAACACGAATTTTGTGCAGTCATCAAATATTTCTGGATGGATGGGAAAACGGCGACAGAGATATGAGATATTTTGCAGAAAGTTCATGGCACCTCCACACCTTCATTTTGGACTATCAGTTTCTGGGTAAGCGATTTCAAACGTGGCCATACGAGCACCAAGGATGAACCACGCAGTGGACGTCCAAAAACGGCCACAAATCAGGAAATAGTTGACAAAGTCCATGATCTCGTGTTAGACGATCATCGAGTGAAGTTGCGCGAAATAGTAGAGACCACGGGCATCTCATATGAACGTGTGCAAAATGTCGTGCACGAACATTTGGGCATGAGGAAGCTGTCGGCGCGATGGGTGCCGCGTTTATTGACTGGAAAATATGTAGGTACCACTCAGACTTAAAAAATATATTCTTATTTTAGGGGTTTCGCGGTTATAAAATAAATTTACCAAACTAAGCATGTGAGATGCTTACAAAAGAATCGCAAAACAAATAAAAATATTATTTTTCTCTTTGCTCTGTTGGATGATGTGATTATTCTTAGTGGTGGGGAAGATTATATGGACCGCTACTCATAAAATGACATGTGTATTGTTATTTTATTCATTTGCTGAACGCTGTTTATGTTCTCCGCTGGGAACCAAACTCAAGACCTTCGCATATTGAGTCTGTGGCGTCAACCACTATACCCCCGTGAAAAATGTGAAAAAATGTTTTGTGATTTTGTTGTGTTGTGATTTTGGAGAAAAGTGTCAAAATAAATCATTGTTACTATGATAATTGCTTACCAAGTTCCAAAAATTCTTACAATAAGGATATATTGATTGAAAATTGCAAAGATGAATTAAATTTTTGAGTCCGCGTCTCATGTACATGCGCAAGCAACCATATGTTGGTTAATTGCAATTATTATACCCATATAAGGAAAGTAATTTGATAATTTGGCCGCCTTTCCCTCAATTGGCATAATTCAACTATTTTTTTTAGATGATAATTATGTTGTCAACCTCACTGACCTGCCAATCAATAACTTTTGTACCAAAATAAAAAACTGTCTTGAACTATTCCTACATACTTTATGTTATATTTCTGATACAACAATAGATTTTAAAAAAACAATAATTTTCTGTATCTGATCTTGTATCTTATCTGCCAATAAATAAAACACGTAAATATTCACTTTTTGTTTTATTTTTTGTACAAAATGGGAGTAGGTATGGAATAATAATATGAGATAATATTATAGGAGGACTCGGATATTGACTGCAAGTCGTCCAGCGAGGACCGTCTGCTGGACAAAATCCGAGTCCTCCAGGAGGACAACTCCACCCTATAAAAGGAGAACTCCCAATTGAGAAAAATGATCCGGTTCAATGATAGTACGTAACAGTATATTTAATTATTTCGCCATATTTGTTTTGTTCTTGTGCTAATCAATTATAACTTTCATTGCAGAGATTCCTGACATTGAGAGAAAGGCAAACAGTGCTTTCAGTACATTGGTGGAGTTAGAAAAGAAATTCAACAAGTTATTGTCCAGCGAGGTCAGTAGTGCGATCCTTATTACCTTGCAGGCAAAGTAATGTTATCTTTACAAGGAATCTATTTTTGTTTATATCTTGCAGACCAGCAGTAATAACGTGATTAGCAGGAAGGCCCCGGATGCAAAGCAGCATGGTATGAAGCAGGTAAGAAGCGGTTATTATCCTGCCCAAATAAGACTTCATATAAACATATGCACGCAGTGGCGGTGCGTCATTAGGGGACGAAGGGGATTATCCCTATGTATGAAATAGGAAAAATAAGTACCTATCCACTGAAATAACAAAGTAAAAATAAAATGCATTTTTGTGCTTTATTTTTACTTTATCAGTTTATAATGAATCTTCACAATGTCGTTAGGTTAAAGCGGGTGATCGACGTACGAGCTATTATACCGCGGTTTTAGAGCGACGGTTTTACTCGCGGCTCGTCAGCGCTGATCGACTAGCGAGCAAAACAGTCGTGCGATCGCGGTCGGTTCAAGATGTCGTGCTCAAAATATGAAGTTTTGTGTTACCTCGCTATAGCATGCAACGAAATTAGAAAAAATAAGCGTAGACGCCCTAGAGTTTGGGTTAAAAGTTGGATCGAAAAGAGGCAGCACTTGTCGCATACCCATTTGATACGTGAATTGTCAGCAGAACCACTTGATTACAGAAATTACCTCAGAATGTCTGCGGATTTGTATGACGAATTGTTGACGTTAGTGGCACCCATAATACAAAAACAAAACACAATAATGCGGTTTCATGGCGAGCCGAGTAAAAAATCAAACATACATGACGAGCCACGAGCCCGGCTCGTCGGTATATAATACCGCGGTATTGCAATGATACACCGGCGAGCATTACCGACGAGCCGCAACACCGCGGTTTTACTCGCCCATCGATCAGGGCCTTAAGAAGTAATAGGTTAAGAAGAAAAAAAAAAAAATAATAATAAATCAGTCCGTAGAGCATTCTTTGAGTATTTCAAAGATAATTAATACTTCAGCCCAACTGCTGACTCTGTAGAAATCCCAAATCCGTTCGATTATTATCAAGTACGACAGCCATCTCTGGTCCGGTTTCCCAAAGAAGCTGTGTGACCAACTTGATTCTGTGCAAAGAAGAGCGGTGAAGCTGATTGATGATCCTATTCTCACAGCCAACCTGCATTCTCTTGAGCTGTCTAATTTTCAGACAGATACGTCGTACAGTTCTTGTTTACTAGTCAGTTTTGTGAAGCAAGTCAGGCACTTGCAATAATGGGTAAACACGAATTTCGTGCAGTCATCAAATATTTCTGGATGGATGGGAAAACAGTGACGGAGATATGAGATATTTTGCAGAAAGTTCATGGCACCTCCACACCTTCATTTTGGACTGTCAGTTTCTGGGTGAGCGATTTCAAACGTGGCCGTACGAGCACGTACGTTTAATCGAAAACACGGATTAACTACTATTTCACAAAATGCATTGGTGTCTGCAAATAAAGAGTTCCTAAGTACAAAAACTAAAGTCATATTTATATAAAGAAAAGCATAGCATTTAAGCTGATGTTATCACTAAATCTGGTCCTTTACGTTTTGTCCGTGATTTAAACGATGAAAGAAACAATGAAAACACTACCACTTCAAGCAAAATGTAAAGCGGAGGTAAAGTTGACATCCTTACCTACCTGTGAAAGTGTATCAGTTCCACACGCCAATCCTGCGCTTTGAAAGATACAGAGATTAAAAAAAAAGTAAGAAGCTACATATTAAATGTTCAGGCTCTCTTCTTGCCTGACCATAATTTATGTGATTCCGACACATAAGCACTTGTGTCCAGTGCAGACCCTACTCATTGACCAATATTGATTGTACAGAAAAATGTACATCAGTCAACTAGTTTATACATTATGTACTATTTCATTGTAGGTGGTTCGAGTGCTTCGCTGAAGTGGCGCCACCGAGTGGTGCGAATGGAGCGGCACCGGTGTACACGTGCCAGAGGATTGGAAGTTGGGGGATTGTCACCCAAACATTTTCAATATTTCCTTCCCCACATCTCTAAACTTGTAAGCTGGAACTATAAGATTCATTTTTAAAACTTGGCCCATCTATAGATAATCTCTATACCTTAGAGCACAAATGATGCAGAATTTCTTATAATTAGTTGTTCTATTAGTGTAAAAAATATTGGCGTCCTCAGACACATAATTACTGATATATAAAGTGTAATTTATATAGGATGCCCAATAAAGTGTGAGCATAAACCACGGAAGTCCCACATTCGTTGTTCATGCTCTAAGCGGGAACAAATTACTTCACATTTTCACTGGCATATGGAGTAAATTTTTTAAATCATTCCTTAGATTTTTAAAAACTAGATATACATAAAAAAAAATCTGGAAAAAATGTTATTTTCAGTCTTTAAAAAAAATAATCTCACATTGCTTGTCAAATACAAATGTCTATACAAACTGAGAGGATAAACGACGGTAGTCCATTTTATATGTAGGTACTTTAATAGAAAACGGTCCAATAAAATCAACATTAAATAAATATTGATAATAGAAGAGAAACAGTCTTTACAGATCAAAAATATCTCATCTAGTTTAGAAGCTATGATGGTTTTAAGTGCACATTTTCACTAAAACTCGTCTCCTGCACATTTTACTAAATGTGACTACCGTTGTAGTATCTCGATGAAACCGGAAATACAAAGAAATATTAGGAACTCAGCTCTCTATAAACCTATACTCTGTGGGCTGGTGCCCTGATGGTGGAGTGCATGATGATGTGAGCACCAGACTATCTTACAAGGGCATCCCCTCTCCCAGGATTTAGCTAGAGCCGCTACTGTATGCACGTATGATGGTTTTGGATGAGATCTTATTATATATTTTTTAAAAACTTTGGCATTCCAGGTTACTCAGCAGCAGCAGACATTTCCAAAGAAAAATGCAGCGGTCAGTGGCTTCTTTAGGGACGAGCCCAAAAAACAGGTAATGTGGTTTACTCACATACTTATAGACTAAGCTACACATATAGTGTAACTTCTTGCCGCGTTATCCCCGAGGGGGTCGCATGTGGCGAGTTGAACCTATTTATTTTTACAGGTAAGGGGGCCGGCATTACGCTAACCACTTCAGATGAAGTGGGGGTTTCCCAGCTCCCGAGAGGGCTGGTACTCATTTCTTGTGAAGGCTGAGTAAACCTTGCCGGTATTTTTATTTTGGGGTTAGAAATAAACACCGAAAAGGGAAATCATTTCTGACACCCTCGCCTCGGCGGGATTCGAACCCGAGCTCACGGCATGGAATGCAAGCACTCTACCAACTGAGCTATTGACCGGACTAGACAATTCCTTAATAATACCATTTTTTGCAAAGGTTTCAGACGTTCATTTAAAAAGTTTACATTTTCAGGCGTGCATGCAGCTGACAGCTGGAGGGAATGATGAGGTGCTGCTGGAGCAACCTGCTGCTGGCAAAGAAATTGATGAAGCTGCCCAGCAGGTACATTTTAAATCCACTTTTTTTTTAATTTCGAAGGGTGTGTTTATTGAGATACTTATTTTTTAGGCATGCATTAAGATTGAGATGACAGATGACCAACCTGCTGGCAAAATTGTTGAAATTTCTGCAGTCCAAGTATGTCCTTTATTAATATTTTTATACAAGTCTCTTTTAAAATAAGCTAATGTGTCATAATTATTAGCTCAACCAGCTCCATCATCAGTCTGCTACATCGTTAACCTTGTCATCCACCCCCAGTGGCGAAAAGCATAGCGGTTAAAAAACATAGCCCAACACTTATCCGATTATTTCAAGATTGGAGCATCAGCCAACAGGTACGAGCTGTAGTGACAGATAATGCCCCGAATATGGGTCTTGCTGTAACACGAGTAGGAGTAGAACGTACCAGGTGTATGGCGCACTCTCTACGGTTAGAGCTGAAGGATGCGTTTTAAGGGGAGAGAAAGTAAATGGCATGATTACAAAGACGAGATTATTTGTTTTTTTTTCATTTCTACTGAGCCACCGATATCAGTAACTGTATTGCAGAAGGAAAGGTGTTGAACTCAGCTTTCAACGGCTTCACCGAACATATCCGGGCCCACTGGCAATAGGAGGGTGTCAGAGGAGGCAGGACTAGTGAGCGGCCGCTCTATAGTTCTCCTAGCGCGCGTGACGTTTCGAACTTCAAGGCTAAATTGGAGAAAGCGAAGAAGTATACCCCAGCGGAGGCGTTTGAACTATCCGCTGCCGCGGTTTGCGTAGTCAAGATGTGGCTATCCCAACCAAACCCAGAGAGAGAGGAGGATGAGAGAGTGCAGAAAGGAGACAAGGATCCTGTTGTAGCTGCTCAGCTTTTACTCGAATGATCGGTATCATATTGACAAAATTATGTATGGTTACAGCTCTGAATTTTACAATATGTTGTTTCTTCAGAAAATTTTAATTGATAAACAGTGTTTGAATTTCAGAGTCATATGCGGCTAAAACCACTGTGTCCTCTCTTGAGAAGCAACTCGGTATAAAAGTGCAGTATAACACTGACACATTCAAAAGGCCTGACTAAAAACACTGTCAATTTAGTGTTTTAATACACCGACACATTTATAAGGCCTGTGTAAGAGGATAAGTGTTTTTGACAGGTTATAATCAAAAACAATTATCGGTGAGGGGGAAACTGTTCACGGCCTTTGTAGATCTGGAAAAGGCTTTTGACTCGGTGGACAGAGATATGTTGTGGGATGTTTTGAAAGCATACGGGGTGAATGGAGCCCACCCCAATGCGGTGCATGCAAACTATGAAAATAGTATGGCATGTGTTCGTATTGATGGTGAGTATAGTGAATGGTTAGAAGTTTTTAAGGGTGTTAGGCAAGGATGTGTGATGAGCCCATGGCTATTTAACATAGTCATTAACAAGTGTGTTCGAGATGCTAGACTTGATGATTGTGGATTAATGATAGGAGAGAGCAAAGTGAGTGTTCTACTGTATGCGGATGATGCAGTTCTTGTATCTGATTCAGCAGTAGAATTGCAAACGTAAATTAAATTAATTACATTTAAATATATAAACGTATTCATACGTAAATACCTGTTTCTGGCCAGGTAAAATGAGTTTGTGAATTGCATCCCTCTTCACAAATCTATTTTTAAAACAACATTGCATTCGCTGGGTTGAAAATTCATTTACCTTTTAAAGACCGGCCACCAAAGGTCCATTAAGCTTTACAGCAACTGGGTCTTGCTTTCTACAGTGACTACCAAGTTGGCATAGGGCTGTTAAATTACTTGGAGTACAGTTGGTAGAACACTTGCAATCAGAGCCACAGGGCTAGGGTTCTATTCCTCTGATGAGTAATAATCAGTTGAAATGTGACTTCTTGTATTACAGCAGATTGAATGCCGTAGAGGAATTGCCCACTACAACAAGGAAGGCGAGATCAAGGAAGGACACAACCAAACTGCAGGAGGCTCCTCCGCACCAAGTTGCCACCAGCAGTGAAAGGTATTTCTTTAATTTTGACAGCCTAGACAGCCTGACAGGCTAGAAATATTGTTGCAATTTCTAGAAAAGATTGCCATTACAAGTCAGAGGTAGGTTATGTGAATTGGCGTCACAGTTGCAACATGCCTCCATCTATGTCGCGAGTAACCACAGGCCAATTTCTATCAGCTCTGTGGTACTCCGACACTTGAAAAAAATTCTGTCCAGGCGATTAAACTTGTGTAAAATTCTTTCCGGCACCCAAAGGGGCTTTACTGCCGCTGACGGGTGTGCCGAAAATATCTACCTGCTTCAGGGGGCTATCTGGCAGGCTAGATATCAAATTAAAACACTGCATCCGGCTTCACTGGATGACAGCAAGGCTTTCGATAGCGTGTCCCGACACGCTATTTATGTGCGGTATTTAATTTGTCCATCGCGTCTGGATGTTTTCCCGCCCTTTGGAAGCAATCGTATCTTTCTCCAATATACAAGTCTGGTGATAGGAGTAACGTCAAAAACTATCGACCAATAAGTAAATTGTCCGCCATTCCGAAGCTACTTGAAAAGCTTGTACTTACTAAAATCCGGTATGTTGCAACCAGATCAATTTCAGTCCATCAACATGGTTTTTTACCAAAACAGCGCTCACCTAATAAATCATTCTAATATTAAAACTCCTTATCAATGAATATAATATTATTAACACAATTTCCTCTATTGTTGCAGGGCTCTTTTAGCAACAAATCATCAGGCCTGGATATGTTATGTAAATGGACAATCACGTCCTTAATTAAATACAATAAAGAATCTATTGAATAAAAATCTACAGATTTAGAGACAAAGTCAACAATCACATATTTGGTAAACTTTACTATTCAGTATACTGTTACAAATATGTAGTTGTGTGTTGTGGATTGTCTGTGTTAGTGTGTGTAAAAGTCTCTCTAGAAACAAATAGATGTTAGGTACTTATAAGGATAATAATTTGTTCGAAATTGGTTGAATCAATTAATATTCTGGCTAAATCTAGCAAGTAGGGATTCTCCGTGTTACGAGAATGATCTTTATTCTTACTACAAAATAAGGAACAAAACTCTCTGTAGCTGGAGATATCATTCAACTGTCACACCATATTGTGCAAATGGTAACTCTGAACCGAAAGTGAACAAATAAACTGCAGTTTTTGTTAAATTGAACCCGCGTAAGAACATAAACATACAGAAAAAATGTTCTATACGCGCTGAAATCTTTAAATGCTGGTCTACAGAGTATGTCCAATCTAATCTAAGTTGCAAAGATACATTAACATTTGAAATTCATATTAAATGCATGCCCACAAACAGACACGTGCAAGTTTACGCTTACAAATGCTGGATGTGTACTTACAAATAAAAATCCAAACCGCAAATAAATATAGCCCTGCAACTTTTGCCCCTGAAGCAGGGGTGAAATAGGCCAAGTGTACCATTTTTTTACAGTATGGGTGGTCAGCCACATACCAACCTATAAGTCAAGGAGGGATGTGTCAATGCAGACACTTTCGTATTGTCAAAATAGAAAATAAACCAAAATCTAGGGAACTTAAAACATAAGAGAAGTTATGTTAACAAATTGTCAACATTTGTCAACTTTTTAACTGAGGTACGTGCTAGTCTAGCGCTGACGATATTCATCGGTTAACAGTGTTATTCACACGCAGCAAATCCACGGCTCAACCGCCACCTAACATAAAATTTCCACACACAAAATGATGATCCATGGATAAGCTGTGGTTTAAACGGGCTGTGAATAACCCTGCGAGAGGTTAATGGTAAAAATAATAAAACATGTGTTGATACATGTTAAGGAATGTTTATTTGTAATATCTATGATTTGATATATTTGAATGCATGCCTCATGCAATACACATCTTTTTTTTATGACATTTCATTTTCGTCATCTTTTTTTGTCGTTTTTTTATGACATTTCACTTTGCCAATGTCACCCCTGTTACAGGGAAGGACGGCAAGAGTTGCAGGGTGTATGTCCATTTGAGATTGGTTTTTATGTTGTAGGCTCACATGAGGCATGTGCAAGCGCGAACTTGTACATGTCTGGTTGTGGGAATGCATGTAATGTGAATCTCCAATATAACATATCTTTGCAACTTAGATTAGATTAGATTCATGCGCCCTTCAGGAGAAAAATATTTTAGAATGAGCCCTTAAGCTGGATAAGGTTGCCGACCCCTGTATAGTGTTATTTTATCATTTCAAAATAGATTCCTAATTTAACAACTGCGAAAATCTACTTTATCAAATGCCACGTTATATTTTATCATTTTATATGATATCTAAATCTGCAATCGATTTTTTTATGATAAAACTTTGAAAACGTGAGTAATATTTTCTTTACTAATTTCATATACTTGTTTCGTGATTTGATAAAAAAAAAAATGCATTTTCCATGTAAAAAAAAAACCTCACTCCCCATAGCTATCAACACATAACATATATTCTACTCCCGGAAAGGTTAATGACGATAAAAAGATCCGAATCAAAGCGCTCCGTCTTCCCTGAGCTGGTCCACAATGTGCGGAAGCTTCAGTTCGTACACCGGGAGGCCATCCTGAGGAAGCCTAGTGTAGGCCACCGGAGTGAGGATCTTCTCGTCCTGGAAGAGCTTCTCGAGGG
Organism: Agapetus fuscipes; assembly: GCA_951799405.1. NCBI lineage: Eukaryota > Metazoa > Arthropoda > Insecta > Trichoptera > Glossosomatidae > Agapetus > Agapetus fuscipes. The sequence continues at coordinate 747,665 of OX637352.1, read as the reverse complement.
CCTGGGCGGCGGAGGCTTCCAGGGGGTAGGGCAGGCCGCCCACACGGCACAGGCTGCAGCAGGCGGGCAGCTCCTGGAAGAAGCGGGGGACGGCTGCGCGGATGTCCTCGCATTTGACGGTGGCCGTGTTGCCGTAGTCCACGAAGAAGACCATGCACTTGCGGGCGCCCTCCTTGGTCACCACGGCGCGGTACCATTCCTGGTCTGGTGACAAAGAAATACAGACGTGAAATAAAACATTCTTCTCACTTTTAGTGACATTACAGATCTCAAGTGTGCCAGCAATTTTCTTCTGTCTTCCAACCAACCAACTCGTGGTTTTAATATGAAATATCTCCAAAGATACAAAACGGATCTCCTATCTGTTTTTTTTTCTCAAAAGACAGTGAGATAAAGTTTTTTAGTGCATGATTTCCCAAGTCTCTATTAAATTAAATTAGGCTGATTTATTTGGTGAGCGCTGTTTTTGCGTGTATCACACCTCAAGAGCCCTCTGCGAGCTTGATCGTCGCTGAAGAAAGCGCCAATTCTCAAGCAAGACCCTGTTGTTGTAAGGCTGGATGGACCTTTTGATGACCGGTCTTTGGTAAAGGTTTATGAATTTTTCAATCCAGCGAAGAGCACATTCGAAATATAAATGTCATATTTTTTGTGCTCCGCCGGGATCCGAATCCACAACCTTCCATTTACGAGTCCGAAGTGTTGCCACTGGACTACGGACCGGTCTGTCTATGATAAAATTTAATAAAAAATAATATGCACGTTTAGCACCTGATGTATTTACTGCATTGCCTCATAATATTATGATTACGAAAAAAAACATTCGGGGCTATTCTTAGACATTTTAGTCGTCGGTTGAGCCCACGCTTTGACAAACTAATGGTGCCTGCGCTGGAAGTTTCATGAGCACGGTCATTCTTAACTACCGAATTTTGTAATATTTGTATGAAAAAAAATCAGCTGTTCACTTGCGGCCATCTTGGATTGACAGGTCTTCATACAAATGCATCATTAGTTTGTCAAAGCGTGGGCTCAACCGACGACTAAAATGTCTAAGAATAGCCCCGATTGTGTTCTAAAAATAGACATGATATTTTATGTAAGCAAACAAAACATTACTGTAAGCAAAACCTTTTTTATGTGTGTGCTACGTAAACAAAATGATAGTTTCATCTTTCAACTCCTCAGTTTACAATGTCAACTTCATTTTTTTAAACAAAAATGAATGCTTTGAGTTCATTGGTGGGTAGTTTTATGCAATAGGAGTGTACTGTAACTGTAACTCTGTTGCCATTCCGCTAGGGGTGGCCAGAGCCTCTGCAGAGTCGGGTCCATTTTTTCCTATCTTGACATACCTCTTTCAATTCATTCATACCCATCACCTTTTTCATGCATTTTCCTCTTTTACGCTCACTTTGTAAATCCCATTCTTCCACAATCTCCTCAATCTGATCACTCCATACTTTTCTCGGTCGTCCCTTCCCTCTTTTTCCTTTCACACTACCTCAGTATACATACTTTGTCAGTCTATCATCATTCATTCTTTCCACATGCCCAAACCATAAATATTGCACACGGTTCTTAGAGTGCCTGAGGAGTTCATGAATACACGTGACTCACCCTCATCAAACTTGGCCAAGCACAGCTGGTGCAGCTTGGGGTGGTGGGGCGCGAGGCTCTCCCGGCAGTGCCTGTTGATGGCCAGGCTGAGGCGGTCCAGAGCCTCCGCGCCCTCCGTCTCCACCGACATGCAGCTGAAGCAGCCCGACACGCTCAGCTCCGCCGTGTCCATCACCATGACTGAGGGGTTCTCGTGCAGCGGGTACCAGGACAGGTCGGACAGCCACATCTCCGCCGCATCTGAAGGCAACAACCGTAGCGTAATTACATTTCTACGGACTCCAAACATTCAAAATATGTGATGTAAAATGAGTTGTATAAATGCAAACGCCGTCAACTCCTTACGCGATGATTTTGAGGAAAATAAACTTGTCAACTTGTAAAACGACAACACCAGTTGGAGATGACGGCGTTTGCACGAAATCATACTTTTTCAATTAAAATTACGAAGGATTAAGTGAGGTTTACATTATATCGCACACAGCAAATGATTTGTTACACTGCGCAGAATCAAATTCAATCATTATCTCTATCAATAATTAATGGAATGAATGTTGATGTCGTAAATGAGTTTGTATATTTGGGAAGTAAGTTTGAAAAAGATGGAAGAATGGCCGGTGAATTTGAAAGAAGAATAATGAAAGGCAGGTGTGTACTGGGTGCGACCGCTTGCATCGCCAGGAACCAAAATCTCTCAAAAAATGTTAGATTGGCGGTGCACGGTGGTATACTAGTGCCAACCTTGATGTATGGAAGTGAAGCCTGGACGGTGAGTGAAAGGGAAATTAGTAAAGTCCATACAGTAGAAATGGACTATCTAAGAAGTATGATTGGGAAAAAACGAAGTGACAGGGTGAGAAATGATTTTGTAAGAGAAGAATGTGGTGTAAGGGAAAGTGTGAAAGTGAAGATTAAAAGAAGTATGTTAAGATGGTTCGGGCATTTGGAGAGAATGAGTGATGAAAGATTGACGAAGAAAGTATATGTTGCTAGAATAGATGGATGTCGTGGTAGAGGAAGACCGAGAAAAGTATGGAAGGATCAAATCTCTGAAATAGCGAATGACTGGGATATCCAGAGTCATAATAAAAGGAGGACTTGTATGAAAAAGGTTATGACTCTGGATGAAATGAAAGAAGTATGCAAGGACAGGAAGAAGTGGCGCCTAATCTGCAATGTTGATTTCTAATGTTGGTGTATTCATTTGCTACATTTTTTGCATAGGAAATTTTTGACTTTTTTTGTATGGATTTCTTTGTAAGGTTTTGTTCTTTTTTATATTTAAATGTAATTTATTATTCATATTCCTTGACTTATAGGTTGGTATGAGGCTGACCACCCATACTGTAAAAAATGGTTCACTTTGCCAATGTCACCCCTGTTTCAGGGAAGGTCGGCAAAAGTTGTGGGGCTTATGTTCATTTGAGGTTTGGATTTTATTTGTAAGTACACATTCAGCATTTGTAAGCGCGAACTACACTTGCTGGTTTGTGGGCATACATCTGAGAGCTTTAAATGAATATATCCTTGCAACTTAGATTATAGATTATAGATCTCACAAATCATAAATTTTGCAGAAGACGGCGTTTGCAGTTATACGACTCAAATGTATGTGAACTTGAAAAGCACCTCTGGCAAAACAAGTTTCAAATCTTTTTTGCCAGAGGTGCTTTACAAGTTCACATACATTTTTCTCGAATACTCGATACTTCAGAGTATTGTGAGAAAACTTGTACTACGGGTACAGTTGAGTTCTGAGTTTATCCTCAATCCTCAGCAGAAAAGGAGCCTCCTGAAGACGTTGGCTACGTCATCTACACTACGGGGTGGTATTGGCAAAAGTGAACTAAGTTTTTACAGCATGTCAGCCACACACCAAACTACAGTAGAGCCTTGATAATCCGAACTAGCAAAAACTAACCCCTGTTCGGACTCACGAAGCGTTCGGATTATAGTATGTAAGGAGAAAAAAAAACATTTTTATTCTTAAAATAGTGTTTAATTATATACATAGTTTAAGAGGTACAGTAAGCAACGAGCTGGGCTTTACATATTGACCTTGGGAACGCTCTTATTACAAGCAGCGTAAGGACTACAGTCGTAATGCAAATAAAAAGCCCGGCTCGTTGCTTACCGTACATTTACATAATAATTAGGTACCATAAAATACGTAAGGTGTAAATTGTCTATTTAGTCATAAACTGATCTATTTTAGTTTGGCGAGTCCTGTTGATGGACCAGAAAAAAGCTTTGTCCCTCAAGTTACGTAGCATCATCTTTTCCGATAAGGACAGGTCATTTTCTTCAGCCCACTCCAAGCAAGTGTTCAAAGATGATATGGCTTGTGAATGAGTAATTTTCTTGACATTTGAAGCAAAATAATCTTCAGCTAAAGACTCGTCATTCTCTTGCGTTATTTGGGTTATGATCTCATCATCAGTTATAGGATCTGTGCAATTCTCCTCTTCACTCATGGACAAGAAAGTGGAAATGGTTTCTTCTTGGAAGCCTCTTTGGCCTGAAAAAATAAATTCAACAGAAGATAGATCAGAAGAAAATGATGACTTCGACGTAGAAGACGATCTCCCGCTCAGTCTTTTACGTAATCGTGGTTATACGTTTTTTAAAATTATCAAGCCATCCTCTACTTGCAGAAAAATCTGAACCTGTTAGTTTTTTATGGAAGAATCTCGCTTTTTCCATTACGACCTCACCAGACAATGGAATGTGGCGTCGTCTTTGTTCTAAAAACCATGTGAACAGTGCTTCTTCTAGCACTGGATTCTCTGGTAATTTTAGAGTTTTTCTGAACCCTGGTCCTTTCTCAGTTTTAGCTATAAAAGATCTCAATTTTTGCTCATTTTTCTTGAGGTCTGTAATTGTTGATTTTCCAACGCCATACTTACAAGCAAGAGAAGTTGCCGACACTCCGTCCTTTAAACTGTCTAGTATGGTGCACTTTTCGGCTATAGTCAAAGTTTTATGTTTGCGTTTTGGTGTTGGAACCATCTTTATAACCTCAAAAAACACGCCGCGCACGAGTACAGAGCAGAAAAACGTGGAATGGACGCGCAACGTGGCAGTCGTAACTGCAGACTAATTAATAAACAACATAGCAGCGAGGCGAAGGCGAGGAAGTGGGGTGGGGTATGCAGTTCGGATTATAGCGACGTTCGGATTAGCCTGAGTACGGATTATCGAGGCTCTACTGTATTAGTCCAAGATACACAAAAATTTTGGAAAGTGAAATAATTAAAAAACTTGCAAACAATTATTACTTTCCTCTCCAATATAATTTTACTTAAATTAAAACTGGTACCAGCAATTTTCAAGATTTCTATAATGAAGCATCCCAATGTAATTTCAACGTACCTGGTTGAGGTGCCCTCTCCGGTGTAGCGCTACTCTGCTTACTTGGCAGACTCTTCCCGCTGCCCTGCCTGCTTGACTGGCTCGTTACGCTGCTCGCCTTGTTCAACGCGCCGCTCATTTCGCTCTGCTGCGCCGTCGCAACGTTTGTCCTGCTCAGCTGCCTCGGCATGCTGCTCACTTCCACCCCACTCTCCGCCATCAGCTGCACGACGGCCTCGTTCACGGTGGTGCTCTCTCCCTTCCTCTGCAGCACGCCGCCCTCGGGCGTGGGCCGGCACAGCAGCCTCTCCTGGGACTCCACCAGAGACAGCAGGTAGGCCAGGGCGGGCTGGTTGTAGCGCTGCTGCTGGGTGCTGCTAGCAAGCTTTATGCGGCAGTTGTGAACCATGCGCGCAGCCAGACTGTCGGACATCACGCGCAGCTCGGAGCGTGGAGATTCTTGGATTTTACCTGAAGATAAAGTTTATGTTAGAATTGTAAATAATGCTCTCCGGATTGAACTTAGCTTTGCTAGGTAATCATTTCAAGTTGAATGCAAGTAAGATGAAAGTTTTGATTTTTAAAAGAGATGATTTGAAAGAATCATGTAAGGACAAAAAGAAATGGCGGTAGATCTGTAATGTTGGCGGCTGGGGTTTTTTAAATTAGAATTTGTTTTCTGTTTAGTTTTTGATGTCCATACATATTATTTATTGATTTTAAAAATGTAATTTGTTGTGTAAGTTCCTTGACTTATAGGTTGGTATACTTATAGGTATGTTGGTTGGATGACCCATGCTGTAGAAAATGGTTCACTTTGCCAATGTCACCCCTGTTTCAGGGAAGGTCGGCAGGAGTTGCAGGGTGTAATGTCCATTTGAGACTTGGTTTCTATATTGTAGGTTCACATGCGAGTGTGACAAAAAGAGTGTATAAAGGGAATGTAATAGGTAAGCGTGGAAGGGGAAGACCTAGGAAACAATGGATTGATCAGATAAATAAGATTGCGAATGAATGGAATTTACAGAGTGGAAACAAGAGAAGAGCATGCATGAAGAGAGTGATGAAATTAGATGAGATGAAAGAAGTATGCAAGGACAGAGTCAAGTGGAGGCACTTGTGTGGAGGTACCGGCCACCCCTAGAGGAATGGCGGCAGGATACAAGACAAAGACATGCGGTATGCGCAAGCGCGAACTTGTACGTGTCTGCTAGTGAGAATGCATGTAGTGTGAATCCCCAATGTTACATATCTTTGTAACTTAGATTAGATTAGAAGGGTGACTCACAATAACATTTGCGCTGCACCTACACCAGCTCCGCAGAGTGACAGCCGCTCACATAACTATTAGCAATTAGTGTGTGCACTCACGTATGTCCACAAACATGATGTTGCAGCTGTCGGGCATGCAGTTGCCCAGGATGCCGCGGTGGTAGCGGCCCCTGTAGGGCGCCAGCACCAGGCTGTGGGGGACGGCCCTCTGCACCGTGGAGGCGGAGCTCCCCTCCAGGTGCGCCAGGCGCAGGGTCTCCTCGTGCTCCGCCCTGCTGAGGGCGTTGTCCAGCCGCACAAACACAGAGGGGGGTGGGCCAACTTCCACCAGGATGACAGGGACATTCGTGGTGGGAGGTTCCACCCTGGAAGTGTATAAAAAAAACACTTCAATAGGCTAATTTCACATATTTCTTTTATTTCATAAAATGATAAGACTACCTTTAAAAAATACATCTACGTTTTAAAAAAAATAATATCTGGCTTAGTTTTTAAATTATAGCTCTTTAAAATTCGCCCATTTTCGATTTCCGGTAAAACAGGTCATTTTTTTTATTTAGGCGGATGTGACGTCAATGGATCTTACGATGTATGGAGTGTACCATTAGGTCTTCTAAGACCTACGGATCCACCTACGTAAATTTGACGTCACAGCGTGGCTACCCGATCTCACTGCATTTTGGCGGGATTCAAATTCTCAACATTTTATTTTTGAAAATTATCAATATCTTTATTTTTACTACTTAAAAAATATATGGTTGTGATCCTTGAAATGTACTCTACACAACCATAGTATTTTAAACCGTTTTCCCCACCACTGCAATTACCCTATTGTATGTTTTCAAAAACACAGAAACCTCGGCCTTCACAATAAATGTGTACCAGCCCCCCTCGGGAGCTGGGAGACCCCCACTTTTACTGAAGTGGTTGGCGTAGGGCCAGCCACTAATCTAATCTAAGTTGCAAAGATATGTTACATTGGGGATTCACATTATATGCATTCTCACAAGCAGACATGTACAAGTTCGCGCTTGCACATGCCGTATGTGAACCTACAACATATGTAAAAACCCAAATCTCCAATGTCACCCTGCAACTCTTGCCGTCCCTGAAACAGGGGTAACATTGGCAAAGTGAACCATTTTTACAGCATGGGTGGTCAACACCTTCTCTCAGGGTCAGTCTGCATGTCAGCATGGGTGGTCAACCACATCGCAACCTATAAGTCAAGGAACCACCTTAACTGGAAAAATAAAACGGGTCCACTAAGGTCCAAATAGCAAAAAGTTATGCTGTATGTGCAGCTTAGTATTCTGCAAATTTTCAGGCCGGATTGATATTACATTTTCGTGTAAGAATTTTTTTCAAGCTCATGGAATAAATGTAATTTGTTGTGTATGATCCTTGACTTATAGGTTGGTATACGGCTGACCAGCCATGCTGTAAAAATGGTTCACTTTGCCAATGTCACCCCTGTTTCAGGGAAGGGCGGAAAGAGTTGCAGGGTGTATGTCCATTAGAGATTAAGATTTTTATGTTGTTGGTTCACATGGGGCATGTGCAAGCGCGAACTTGTGCGTGTCTGCTTGTGAGAATGCATATAATTTGAGTCTCCAATGTAACATATCTTTGCAACTTAGATAAGATTAGATGGCGTAGGGTATTTCACAGCGCATGGACTGGCCATGCAAAAGGCACAATCCAAGTACTTCGCTAACCGCTACCCTCAGTGGAATCTTGGCTAGAACAAAATGTAGGACGCTGTGGCGAAGGGCGCCATACAACTCCATTCCCATCGGCTTCCCTTTTAAAATGAGGCAAAAATGATAATAAAGTAGACTGCATGGTTTCAATTCCAGGAAAAATACGTATTGATTCTATAGTTTTAAATGTATTTTTTTACTTTGTGCCTATATTTATAACTCCTTTGTAGCCTCATTTTAAAAGGGAAGCCGATGGGAATCGAGTTGTATGGCACCCTTCGCCAATGGTAGGACGTTTGCTGGCTACTGACATGGGTATTTTCTTGATGCTGGTCGTCTGGCTGCTTGGTGGCTTCCCTTGCTGGGCGCTGGGAGCAGGCGCTGCAGCCGCCTGCATGGCCGGGGCAGCGGGGGCAGCAGGGGCCTTCACAGCTCGGACGGGGGCAGGGGAAGGCTGGCTCGGGGGCACAACACCTACAGCTAAATAAACAAATACGTCACAAGTTAATATCATGATTGGCATGCAGGATGGATTCAGTATAAGTTTGAATTGTTTTTTTTTCTAGTTGTTAATTTTAAAAATGTATTTTTTTGTGATGTTCCTGGACTTATGGGTTGGTATGTGGCTGACCAGCCATGCTGTAGAAAGTAGTTCACTTTGCCAATTAAACCCCTGTTTCAGGGAAGGTCGGCAAGAGTTGTAGGGTGTATGTTCATTTGAGATTTGGGTTTTTATGTTATAAATCCATATGCGGCATGTTTAAGCGCAAACTGTTATCATGTGAATCCTCAATGTTACATATCTATGGTTCTTTTTGTGCTCCGCCGGAATTCGAACCCACAACCTTCCATTTACGAGTCAGAAGTGTTAACCACTAGACTATGGATTGGTCAAGCATACCTCGGCTGGCACTTCTTGTGGGATTGTTGCTAGATCACAGGTAGCGTGAAGAATATAATGAGTGGAATGAGGAAGAGTGCACTCACATGGCAGCCACCTCTTGGCCAGCCCGCTGTAGCTGGTCTCCCCTATGAAGTAGGTCAGCTTGACGGCTTCCTCCTCCAGGCAGCCGGAGGGCACCACAGAGTGCACCTGGCAGCTGATCTCCTCCATGGCCTGAAACCATCAAATACAATATTGATAATGGGCAAATTACAATTAACAAATTTTCTCTACACAGACAAGTGTCACACTTTTATTTGACTATGATCCTTCTACTTAGCGTTTCAGACTTTATAATGCAAGGTTGTGGGTTCAAATCCCGTCAAAGCACAAAAAAATATACCTTTTATATTTTCAAACATGCTCTTCGCTCCATTGAAAAATTCATATACCTTTACCAAAGACCGGTCATCAAAGGTCCATCCAGCCTTACAGCAACTGGGTCTTGCTGGAGTATTGGCCCTAGTAGCGATGATCAAGTAAGTAAAAAGTCCGGTTGATAGCTCAGTCGGTAGAATGCTTGCATTCCATGCGGAGTGCAAAGATTCAATCCCCACCAAGGGTGATAAAAATGATTTCCTGTTTTGGTGCTTATTTCAAACCCAAAATAAATACATGTAAGGTTTACTCAGCCTTCACAAGAAATGACAACCAGCCCCTCAGGAGCTGTGTAACCCCCACCTCAACTGAAGTGGTTGGCGTGAGGCCAGCTCCCATACCCGTAAAAATAAGTAAGTCCCGAATCGCTACATACAACATCTTTGGGATAACGCAGGCAAGAGATTAAACTATACATGCTCAAACCCTCCTCGTACCCGTCCTGTATGTATGTCAGAAGGACCCACAGCACATGGACGCTCATGCAAAGCTATATATTTTCTCAAGTGGCGAAAGGCCTTCCCGTGAAGTGAAAGCAACGGCACGACAAAACAAGAACCTCTAGGTCAGAGGCGTGCCCATGACTCTAAAAGTAAATGGTTCGATGTTACTGAAGCTAATAGCATACCTCAGGTGGCACTCCTTGTGGGATTGTTGCTAGATCACGAGTAGCGTGAATAATGATACACATAATACGAAATAATAATAATTTAAATCTAAGGACAGGATTACTGTGAATCCGCTGGGATGCAGCTTGGCAAAATGAAGCGCAAAATCGCTCAAAAGCGGAGAAATTTGATTTTGTAGCAACAAAGTCTGCGTAACCGACTGGGCCAATGGCCGGCCGTACTGCAGCAAGGAGCGCAACCCGATCAGAGTGTCGCAATGGACAGTGCCATAATATGTGAGGCACGTCCTGGGAGCTGGCGCCGCAAGGACACTCTGCTGATAAGATGGATGGGATACCCAGCTGGTGTAGTTTGGCTTTAAAGTTTCCGTGGCCAGTTAAAAACTGGCTGGTAAAGTGGTTCGGGACAAGCCACTTTGCAGCCAAGCGCTGCTCGACGGAGGGGAAAACAGAGTACAATATGTTGTTGTAGCTTAGTTGCATTGCGTTTTGCATGTGGTCTGACCTTGATGCAATGCGGTGCCTGCACGATGAGGCGGAAGCAGAAGGCTGGCAGGGAGGAGTAGGGTCTGGGGCAGGGCAGGCAGTCCTGGGGGGAGCGCACGGTGCGCCCATCATCCACCAGCAGCCAGCTGTCCTGGGGGGCGGCCAGGGCGCGGTACCACACGGAGCCCAGCTGCACGGCTCTCAGCAGGCTGCCAGCCATCAGTCTGGGGAGGGAACACAACAAGCATTAGGGACTATGCAGACACATAAAGCATTCTGCTGATGTTGAGCTGACCGGCCACCCAGGAGGTAGAAGTAGAATGGGAAGGCCCAGACTGAGATGGAGGGATGGGGCTCAGAGTCTAAAAGTTGGGGATCGGACAATAATGCTGTGTTTACATTACAAAGGGTCATTGGTCCGTAACATCTATGTAACCATTTGAGCTAGGGGATTTTTCACAACAATATTATGTCTATTTTTCACAACAATATTATGTCTATTTTTCACAACAATATTATGTCTATTTTTCACAACAATATTATGTCTATTTTTCACAACAATATTATGTCTATTTTTCACAACAATATTATGTCTATTTTTCACAACAATATTATGTCTATTTTTCACAACAATATTATGTCTATTTTTCACAACAATATTATGTCTATTTTTCACAACAATATTATGTCTATTTTTCACAACAATATTATGTCTATTTTTCACAACAATATTATGTCTATTTTTCTCAACAATATTATGTCTATTTTTCACAACAATATTATGTCTATTTTTCACAATAATATTATGTCTATTTTTCACAACAATATTATGTCTATTTTTCACAACAATATTATGTCTATTTTTCACAACAATATTATGTCTATTTTTCACAACAATATTATGTCTATTTTTAGAACACAATGTTTTTTCTTCATCATAATATTATGACGCAGTGCAGTCTATCTATCTATAATCTAAGTTGCAAGCATATATTCATTTAAAGCTCTCAGATGTATGCCCACAAACAAACACGTGTAGTTCCCGCTTACAAATGCTGAATGTGTACTTACAAATAAAATCCAAACTCAAATGAACATAAGCCCTGCAACTCCTGCCGACATTCCCTGAAACAGGGGTGACATTGGCAAAGTGAACCATTTTTTACAGTATGGGTGGTCAGCCTCATACCAACCTATAAGTCAAGGAATTAAATCAGTCAGTAAATGCAGTAAATGCAGTAAATGCGTCACTGGTGATTTTCTACTTTGTTAGGCACTACAAAACCTTTTTTCAAAGGCTCAAAATGCAATAAAAACAAGCACGCATAGCTCGTCGATATCGCGCAACCCAGTTAGTTGGTAGAATGCTTGCATTCCAGGCCAGAGGGCGCTGGTTCAATCCCCACTAAGGATGTAAGAAATGATTTCCTGTTTCAGTGTTTAGTTTTAACTGTTTAACTATGGAACTAACTATGGACTACCGCAGAAATTATTTGATCGGCTGCAAATGGCTTTCAATGCTGCTGCCAGGGCAATTTTAAGACAGGGAAAGAGCTGTCATATTCCGCCATTGCTGAGAGAACTGCACTGGCTGAGGGTCCGAGAGAGGGTAGAATTAAAGTTGTGTCTCACTGTACATAGGGCCCTAAACGGCACGGCACCCCCATGTCTCGCTGAGCTATGTTCTGCCGATAAGCCTTCAAAACGACCACTACGCTCTGCCCTCACTGCTGTCAACAAGGTCACAGTGCCCAAAAGAGCGAACACATCAAATTTTGCAGACAGGAGCTTTGCGGTGGCCGGGCCGGTTGCCTGGAACAATTTGCCCGTCGGTGTTCGCGCGAACCAGCCTACCACCACCTTCAGAAAGGGACTGAAGATACTGCTTTTCTCCAGAAGCCATAGCGCCCTTGAGATGGTCCTGGACCATTAAATGGCGCCACAGGAAAGAATCATCATCATCATTATGGACAGGTCAAAAAGCAAATCTGGCAAATAAACCCACAGATCCTCAATCAGTGTCCGAATTTTCAAGGCAGAATGCTGTTAAGTGATTTGCAAATGCAATAAAAACCAGCACACATACCTGTTATTTGTCTTCTTCAACCGCAGGCAGTCATTTTTGAAAGGTGTCTCCAGGCGGTGCACGGCCTCAGCCAGATCCTGCTGCCCCCTGATTGTGTCGGCGTGGAGAGTCACCAGGAGCTCTCCCTCAGCGAGGACCTGCATCACCACCAGCCTGGCGGGCTTCCCGCTCAGCAGGGAGAGCACCAGCGGGGCCTCTGGCTCAGCTCTGACCTTGGGATCCGACTGCTCCTCCACCTGGCCCTTGTTGGCTTCCAAGGTCACCGACAGCAGGTCAACGATGGACTTGATTTTCAGCGCTTCATTCTGAGAAATTCATGCCAGAGTTGAGCTTCATTATAAAACTAATGATATTATTATACATTTTGAATGTTTATAATATCTATGGAACATTTATAATATCTAGGGATGTCACACACAATCAACCTGTTAAAAGTGCTCTACACTCTGTGCTCCTGGTACATCCCTAACAAAGCTACTTTTAACCCTTCAACTGCGGGCGATACACATAGGCGTCAAGTGTTAACTTGAATACAGTGCGGCTTTCAATCATATATGTCATCCAACTTTCAACTCATCCCTGACATCTGTGTTCAAGAATTCAGAAGTCTGCCAGTGGAAATATTGACAGTGGGGGTATTCATACAGCCAGAATATTCAGAAGTGAAAAGGTGAAAGTGGCGCTGGGCAGAATATGGTGATACATCAAAAGATGAGCAGGATGTTTCCTGACTTACTTTGTTGGGTGTGAGTATTGGACCTGAGGTGTATCCACTGACTATCTCCACAATGTCCTCGGTCAGGTCAGGGTTGCCAGACCTGAGGAGGCAGTTCATGACTTGGTGCTCAAACAGCAGCCGGCAGAAGGTCATGTACTTCACCTGGTTGGGCTCCAGGCCTGCAAATTTGTTGCTAAAAGAGCCCTGCAACAATAGAGGAAATTGTGTTAATAATATTATATTCATTGATAAGGAGTTTTAATATTAGAATGATTTATTTGGTGAGCGCTGTTTTTGTGTAAATCACACCTCAAGAGCCATCTGCAAGCTTGGGCATCGCTATAGATGGCTATGGATTCTCAAGCAACACCCAGTTGCTGTAAGGCTGGACGGACCTTTGATAAAGGTTTATGAATTTTTCAACCTGGCGAAGAGCATATTTGAAAATATAATTTGTATTTTTAAGTATGTATCTGTTCACACAGTTGAAAGTCTATTGTATTTTTTAAAAATTCAATTCGAAAAACAAAGGTTTAATTCACTTTTATTTTATTTTCTTGCTCAAACATTTTCTCCTGAAGTTGCCTTATTAGGTGAAAACGATTGAGCAAAAAAATAAAACAAAAGTAAATTAAAACATTGTCTTTCCAATTAAATTTAAAAAAATATATTAATTTTATATTTTTTGTGCTCCGCTGGGATTCCAACCCACAACCTTCCTTTCGCAAACGCAAAAACGCAACTAAGCTACACATATAGCGTAACTTCTTACCGCGTTATCCCCGAAGGAGTCGCATGTGGTGAGTTATTTATTTTTACAGGTAAGGGGGCCGGCCTTACGCCAACCACTTCAGTGAAGTGAAGGTTTCCCAGCTTCCGAGAGGGATGGTACTCAATTCTTGTGAAGGCTAAGCAAACCTTGCTCGTATTAAATTTTTGAATTTTGAAATTAACATCAAAACAGGAAGGAAAATATTTCTAAGGATGGTTTTAGTGTCGCGCTGACAGCCAACATATAAGAAGTAGTAGGAAGTGTTTTAGAATGGCGCGTAGCTGTCAGCGCGACACTGAAACCAGCCTTACACTCTCGGTGGGATTCAAATCCAAGCTCTCCGCATAGAATGCAAGCACTCTACCAACTGAGCTATCGACCGGACATTTGTATTGGTAAATATCAAAATAATAATAATAATAATATCCTTTATTTCCATACAAACTTACAGTTGCAAAACCAATACATTTGATGGACAATATACATACATGATATACACATAATAAACAACATTACACATAAGACACGGATGTACACAGTTAACTACATATACCTAGAGATGACACCTCTAGATAAACGGAAAATGACTTAAAACTTTCATGGAAGATATCTATTGATATTCCATTCAACATCCTCATTGCACAGTGGATTCCATCATGCAGCATCACATTTGTTTTGGTAGATGGGAGGTAAAAGAGAGGATGGCTGCGCGCTCGGGAGTAGTGGTTGGGAGTATAGAAATTTATTTTGCTTAAAAGCGTGGGATTATGGATGTGACCATGTAGGAGTAGGAAAAAATGTTTGAGGAGATGGATGGATGGACAAAATACGTTGCTTTGATTCTGCGGCTAGGTGTGCTAGCAAAATTGGTCTCCAGCACTTTCAGTATCCATTTGACTCACCTTCTTGTTGTACTTCCCGCCACTCAGGTTCATCTGCGAGGCGGTGGAGCTCTTCTTGTGCAAGCCGTTGGCCCTGTGCATCTTCTCCACCGGGCCTCCCACCTTGCTACTCCACTCTCCTTTCATGGTGGTGGGCTTCTCCAGCAGGGTGCGCATCTTGGCTGGATGCGGAGGGGGGGAGTCCAGGTCTGGAGACGGT
The DNA here is from genome assembly GCA_951799405.1 of Agapetus fuscipes. Taxonomy (NCBI): domain Eukaryota; kingdom Metazoa; phylum Arthropoda; class Insecta; order Trichoptera; family Glossosomatidae; genus Agapetus; species Agapetus fuscipes. The sequence goes on along the minus strand of OX637352.1, from coordinate 732,607 downwards.
GGCTGGTCCAGCGGGCTCCTCCTGGACGTGTTCAGGGCGAGGTTCTGGAGCTGGGGTGCGAGCGGTGCACAGAAATCCTGTGAAACATATAAGATGATAATAATAATAAGAATAGTTCACAGTTCTCATCAAGATCATCTTCATCATCATACTTCACGCTGAAGAAGCCCGTTGTAGAAATGGACGAAACGTCCGGAAGCTCCAGCTCCCACAGACCACGGCAACAGATCCCGGAAAACATCACTCCAGCAATAATAATAATATTAGGATAATTTATTTGGTGAGCGCTGTTCTTGTGTATCACACTTCAAGAACCCTCTGCGAGCTTGGTCGTCGCTGTAGAAAGCACCAATTCTCAAGCAACATCCAGTTGCTGTAAGGCTGGACGGACCTTTAGTGACCGGTCTTTGGTAAAGGTATATGAATTTTTCACCCAGCAAAGAGCATATTTGAAAACATAATTTGTATTTTTATTGATTGTAGAGGCATTAACTTTGAAATCGTTCATCTTGAGAGATAAAAAGAAAAACCACACAAAAAACACTGATGATGCAAGAAACCGGTTGTGGTATTGAATTAAATAAAACACTCATAGTAATGGAAAACAAAGTGGTTTTTCTATTTATCTCATATTATTTGTATTGATACCCTCTCTTCAAAAATGAGGAAGACTTGGTTGAAGGTTTTTCTTTACTTTCGTTTTTTTATTCTCTTTTTCTCTTTTCAGTACAAGTTACAAACAGAACCGGTCTTCGGGCCAACAGGCCGACAAACCTTGTGACAAATTATTCCCTTTTTATTTCAATAAAACACATAAATATTGTTACAGTAATTTCGGCTCGGCCGGTATCTTGCCGAACGCCGGCCAATCAGCGTGTAGGGTTAAGTTTTGTCAAGGAGTTCGACGGATGGCGAAATTCAGGGCCTACACAAAAAAGTGTGCCGTATCAATTCCCACCGTCTTCTGTTGACAAAACTTAACCCTCCTTACGCCCTCAACCCTTGCCACAGATTTTTCACTCCTGGCCACGGTTCCTTCATCCTTTTCCTTCTCTTCCGATGTTCGTGGAGAGGTGGTGCGCGCTGAAGGCGAGGCGTCGTATCCGGCGGCCTCGTGTACTGCTCGATCGGATCCTCCTCCTGCTTGTCGGGCGGTAACCTAAGCTGATCTGGGTGCACGTCTCTGCTGGTGCGGGGTGGCTGTTTCCTGGCCATCCCATGGCTCTGATTCCTCTTCGAGCCGGAGTCCTCTAGCACGAGTTGTCGTCCACTTTGCACCTCCATGCTGACTGGTTTCAAGTTCCTCTTGATCGTGTCAAACGTCAAGTCTTCCACTTCACACACTTGCGGGTGGGATTCACGATCACGGTGCAGCTCCTTCTCCAAAGGATCATCTTCCATGCCACTTGGCAGCGCGTCTGCCTCAGGCTGTACAGGCCTCCCATCCTGGCTGGATTCTGAAACTTCTGGAGCCAGTGTCTCTTCCTCACGTTGAAACTCCTCGACTGCTCTCAGAGTGTCCTCAGGAACTTCCGCGTTCCTCAGCATGCTGAGACTTGCATGCTCCGGTTCACCTTCATCCTGGCTTGATTCCGGTTGCGAAGGCTTCCCCTCACGGTCGGGGCAAGACCGGTCGAGATGTGGCCCTGAATAGTGCCAATATGTCCTTTCGGTCTGTTGCTCGCTACCTGGCCGTGGCTGCCATGCCATTGGACGATTTTTCTGGCCTGGTGACTGCCTTTCAGTCTGATGGTGGTAGGCTGCTGGCTGCCAATCCCCTTGTCGCTGTTCCTGAGCTGGCTGTCGCCATCCTTGCTGATGAGATCCGACGAGTGGATGGTGGTCATCGCTGCTGCCCCTGCTTTCACAGCCTGCCGCAGCTGCGAGAAGCTTGCTCCAGGAGGCGCTGGCGCTCTGAAGCCTCGCCTGGCACTGCGGCAACAGGAGGTCCATGGTGTGCTGGATGACCTCCTGCTCCGAGTGCGTGCTGCAGAAGCGCTTGGCCAGCGCTCTCTTCCTCAGGATGAATCCCATTGCCTCCTCCCCGAGCTCCTGCCGTCTATAGAGGTACAGGAAGTGGCCTCTCTCCCTCCTTGACTTGCTGTTGAATCTTCCCTCCAGGGCACATTCAACCTCCAGCCAGTCTGTCACTGGGAGCTCCGCCATCCAGGCAGACGCTTCCCCCTGCAGCCAATCCATTGCCCACATCACCCATTCGCTCTCTGGGGTTGCGTTCTTCTTGAAGTACGCCAGGGCTGACTCCAAAAATAGCCCTGGGTCTTCCTCCGGCTTCCCCGAAAATGGCATGGGGAGCCGTGCCACTGGCGTCCTGTATTCATTAACTGAAGCTCCCTGCTCCATCAAGTCATCACAGGGCCGCGCAGTCTTCATTGTCTTGCTTCTGGTTCTTTGTTGGGCGCCACAAGTCAGTCCTCCGGTACTTGGGTTGTCACTTTCCAAGTGATTTGGCCCCACGTTCGCGGCGTCAATTGATACCCTCTCTTTAAAAATGAGGAAGACTTGGTTGAAGGTTTTTCTTTACTTTCGTTTTTTTATTCTCTTTTTCTCTTTTCAGTACAAGTTACAAACAGAACCGGTCTTCGGGCCAACAGGCCGACAAACCTTGTGACAAATTATTCCCTTTTTATTTCAATAAAACACATAAATATTGTTACAGTAATTTCGGCTCGGCCGGTATCTTGCCGAACGCCGGCCAATCAGCGTGTAGGGTTAAGTTTTGTCAAGGAGTTCGACGGATGGCGAAATTCAGGGCCTACACAAAAAAGTGTGCCGTATCAGTATATTGTAAAAATATTGTAACCTTATCATTAATTGATGAGGCATTCACTTTGTAACCTTTCATTTTAAAAAAATTAAAATTAAAAATAAAAAACAAATTGTATTAGGTTACGGGGTTGTAACCTAATACAATTTGTTTTTTTATTTTTAATATTGTTACCTGTTCAAAATCGTCATCCTTTTGGATTTCTTCTCGCAACATTTTGTTTTGTTCAAATGTCCTGAAAATAAAACAAAAATTATCAAATTTTCATCGTGTTTAACACATCTATAATCTATAATCTAAGTTGCAAGGATATATTCATTCAAAGCTCTCAGATGTATGCCCACAAACAAACACGTGTAGTTCGCGCTTACAAATGCTGATTGTGTACTTACAAATAAAATCCAAACCTCAAATGAACATAAGCCCTGCAACTCTTGCCGACATTCACTGAAACAGGGGTGACATTGGCAAAGTGAACCATTTTTTACAGTATGGGTGGTCAGCCTCATACCAACCTATAAGTCAAGGAATCATACCAACCTATAAGTCAAGGAATCCTTTGCGGGAATCTAGTTAACTCGTCATACACCTTTTTATGGTAACGTGCGGGAGACGTGTAAACTCGTTTCGTCGCGCCTAGCGGTGGGGCGCGGGAAACTTGTAAAAACGCGGCTAAAAATTTCAAAAAACGCCATCTGGCGGGAAAATGCCCGCATACAAAGTGTTAATATGACGACTTTTACAATGATGAGGATCTATCTATCATCTAAGCTGCAAAGATATTATATTAACATTTAAGGCTCATATCAAATGCATGCCCACAAACAGACACGTGCAGTTCACGCTTACAAATGCTGAATGTGTACTTACAAATTAAAATCCAAACCTCAAATGAGCATAAACCGAGCAACTTTTGCGGACCTTCGCTGAAACAGAGGTGACATTGGCAAAGTGAACCATTTTTTATAGTATGGGTGGTCAGCCTTATACCAATGTAAGTATCTGTAATAATTTATTATCTAAACTGCAAAGATATGTTAACATTTAAGGCTCATATTCAATGCATGCCCAGACAGATACATGTAGGTTCGCGCCTACACACTCTGCATGTAAATAAATAAAACCTTGCAACTCCTAATGTCTTTCCCTGAAACCAGGGTGGCATTGGCAAAAGTGCTTGTGATAATGTTCAACATGGTGTTTGTTTAAAATGTGCTTCAAGATTTAAAGCCGGGCTCTGAAGATTTTTTCATTGCAGATTATGAATCTTGCTGAAAGTGTTGAAGGCGAGAATAATATAATTTATAAAAGAGCATAATCAACTAGAACTTTACAACACACTTTGATTTATATTCACCATCAGAATATTATATAACAAAACACTACTTACAAATAATAACAAAATTCTTATGTTTGTTTGCTCTGAAGCCAGGGAAGCGATTCTCTTTTTTCTCAAGGTCAGTCCTCTTTTGTTTTTTCCATTCCATATTCAAATTTTATTCCATCTTAAAATATTGCTTTGTTCTTTTTTTCCCTACATACTTATTTAAATCCTTTCATTATCTTCTCCTTATCTCATCTAAGTAGCAAAGATAAATATCTTGTAACTGTAACTCTGTCGCCATTCCGCTAGGGGTGGCCAGAGCCTCTGCAGAGTTGCCTCCATTTTTTCCTATCCTTACATACCTCTTTCAATTCATTCATATCCATCACCTTTTTCATGCATTTTCTTCTTTTACGCTCACTTTGTATATCCCATTCTTTCACAATCTCCTCAATCTGATCACTCCATACTTTTCTCGGTCGTCCCTTCCCTCTTTTTCCTTCCACACTTTCTTTGTATACATACTTTGTTAGTCTATCATCATTCATTCTTTCCTTACTTTAAGGATTCACATTATATGCATTCTCATAAGCAAACACGTATAAGTTCACGCTTATACATGCCTCATGTGAACCTACAATGTAAAAACCGAAATCTCAAATGGACATTTTTTTTTTTTTTAAGTATGTTTTGTAATTTTTTACTGTTTAATTGTTTAGAGTTTATTTGTTTCATATATTTGAATGTATTCCTTGACTGATAGGTTGGTATGCGGCTGACCACCCATACTGTAAAAAATGGTTCACTTTGCCAATGTCACCCCTGCTTCAGGGAAGGTCGGCAAGAGTTGCAGGGCTTATGTTCATTTGAGATTGGGTTTTTTATATTGTAGGTTCACATGCGGCATGTGTGAGCGCGAAATTTACATGTCTGCTTGTTGGAATGCATTTAATATGAACCTCAAATGATACATATCTTTGCAGCTTAGATTTAGATTTAGACATACACCCTGCAACTCCTGCCGACCTTCCCTGAAACAGGGTTAACATTGGCAGAGTGAACCATTTTCTACAGCATGGGGGGTCAGCCACATATAAGCCAACCAAGTCAAGAACATATACAACAAATTACATTTTTTAAATAAACAATAATATTTATTAACATTAAAAACAAATACAAAATTCTAATTTAAAAATCCTAGTCCTAGCCGCCAACATTACAGAATGCTGTTTTCGAAGAGCCACAGCGCCTTTGAGATGGTCTGTGATCATTAAACGGCGCCACCGGAAATAAATCATCCATCATCATCATCATCAACAGCCATTTCCTTCTGTCCTTGCATACTTCTTTCATTTCATCCAGAGTCATAACCTTCTTCATACAAGCTCTCCTTTTATTATGACTCTGGATAATAATAATTAATAAGAGAAACTCCAAATTCAAGTATTAACTTACTGATTATTTTTTGGTGCTGAAACCGGTTCCTCGTCATCATCCCAAACTTCCACAGCAGCCACGCTGCTCTGCGTCGGCTGCCCTCTAGTCCCTCTGCCATCGTCTCCGTTCCGATTGCCTTTCATTCCCTGTCCTCGCTCCTCCCAGCCATCTCTCACGTTGCCGTTTCTTCTGCCAGAAGTGTTGTCATCCTTGCGGTCGTACCGGTTGCCCGATCTCCTGTCAGGTTTGCTATCAAAATTGTCTCTTTCGTTTGAATTTCCGTAACTTTTACGTTGTCTGTCGCCTCCGCCGTTTCTAGAGTCGAAATCTGCGTCCCAAACTACTTTAGGCTTTTTCTCCTGTAAAAACACAAAGTTACAACATTCAATTCTAGATAAACAGGATAAAATAATATTTGAAAGCCCCCTCATCTGAATTGACCTGACAACTGATAGAAGTTCTGTGTGAAACAAATTATACGGAGCTATTGTTAAGACATTTTAGTCATCGGTTGAGCCCACACTTTGACAAACTAATCATGCATTTATATGAAGACTTGTCAATCCAAGATAGCCGCAAGTGAACAGCTGATTTGTCTTCATACTAATCTAATCTAATCTAAGTTGCAAAGATATGTTACATTGGAGATTCACATTACATGCATTCTCACAACCAGACACGTACAAGTTCGCGCTTGCACATGCCTCATGTGAACCAACATAAAAACCAAATCTCAAATGGACATACACCCTGCAACTCTTGCCGTCCTTCCCTGAGACAGGGGTGACATTGGCAAAGTGAACCATTTTTACAGCATGGGTGGTCAGCCGCATACCAACCTATAAGTCAAGGAATATTACAAAATTAGATGGGTAAGAATGACCGTGCTCATGAAACTTCCAGCCCAGGCACCATTAGTATGTCAAAGCGTGGGCTCAACCGACGACTAAAATGTCTAAGAATAGAAATTAGTTCCCATATAGATATGGTACTATTATCTATAATCTAAGCTGCGAAGACATGCTAACATCTACGGCTCACATTACATGAATGCCCACAGACAGGCACATGTAAATTTGCGCTTCCACAAGCGTGGAAGGGGAAGACCTAGAAAAGAATGGATTGATCAGATAAGTGAGATTGCGAATGAATGGAATTTACAGAGTGGAAACAAGAGAAGAGCATGCATGAAAAGAGTGATGAAATTAGATGAGATGAAAGAAGTATGCAGGGACAGAGTCAAGTGGAGGCACTTATGTGGAGGTACTGGCCACCCCTAGAGGAATGGCGGCAGGATACAAGACAAGACAAGACATTCTGCATGTGTGCATACAAATCAACAAAACCCACATGAACATAAACCTTGCAACTCCTGCTGCGTTTCCCTGAAACGGGGTGGCATTGGCAAAAGTGAACCAATTTTTACAGCATTAGTGAGCCTCATATCAAACTATCAGTCAAGGAGCACAAAAAAATGTGAATTATTTACAAAAAATAACTTAAAAACCACTAAAAATAATAATTTAAATTAAATTACATGCCCTAGCCGCCAACATTGCAAATCAACAGCCATTTCTTTCAGTCCTTACATTCTTCTTTCATTTCATTCAGTCATAATGAAATGGAATGGGGGCATGTGGAAAGAGTGAATGATGATAGACTGACAAAGTTTATACTGGTATACAAAGAAAGTGTGAAAGGAAAAAGAGGGAAGGGAATGACCGAGAAAAGTATGGAGTGATCACATTGAGGAGATTGTGAAAGAATGGGATACACAAAGTGAGCGTAAAAGAAGAAAATGCATGGTAAAGGTGATGGAAATGAATGAATTGAAAGAGGTATGTCAGGATAGGAAAAAATTAAGGCAACTCTGCAGAGGCTCTGGCCACCCCTAGCGGAATGGCGACAGAGTTACAGTTACAGTATAATCTTTTTCATGCATCACTGAATATCCCATTCATTTGCTATTTCACATACACAAAAAGTATACAGTCATTTTTGAAAACTTGCATGATTGGGATATTGGTTTTAGTCAAAAAAAGAAGCAAACAGTGATAATAAAGTTGACTTACTCTGAGGCTGACTCGCCTGGCGATATCCTTCCTGCCTTGCAGTTTGTCTACGGCACTGCGGGCATCCCTGTCCAAAACAAAACAACAATTATTAAATTGGAGTCTCACTCTCCAGGCTTACACGGTCGGATGATGCTGGAGAGTTGCTTTCCGGGACCTCGACAAATATCTCGCTAATTTAATCAAGCCGTCACCCTCGGCAAAAAAAGCCTCACACTACGCTCGGCAGAAACCGGAGCCAAGTCACGTATTGAAGAGCCAATCAGAAGAGTAAACACAGTGTTTGGAATGCGTGCATTTGCAGTTGCTGGTCCTCTGGCTTGGAACCACCTGCCTCATCATGTGAGAGAGCTAGAGGACCATGGAATGTTCCGGAATGCACTGAAGACAATAAAAAAATTCTGGCATCGTTTGCACCAGCGCCCTTGGAGTGACTACATTACGAAACGGCGCTATAAAGAAATCATCAACTCATCATCATCTGTTGTCGTCGTCTGTAGGAGCTGGAACATCTAGACGTTTCGCCCATATCTACGATGGGCTTCTTCAGCGTGAAATAGACTTGGTTCTTAATGGGGTTTGTGTCATCCATTCTAATTCTGTGACCAGCCTACTGCAGGTGCCCTACTTTGATGGAACTGATCACATGGGGCTCTCTGTAGATGTCATGAGAGCTCTTTGTCGTCCCGCCAACACCAAACAATTATATCTTGCTGGCCCATTACCAGTGGCGAAGGGTGCCATACAAGCCGATTCCCATCGGTTTCCCGTTTAAAATGAGGCAGAAATGATAATAAAGTAGACTGCATGGTTTCAATGGGGAAAAAATACATATTGTTTCTTTGGTTTTCAATGTATTTTTTTACTTTGTGCCTATATTTTTTAACTACTTTGTTACATCATTTTAAAAGGGAAGCCGATGGGAACCGGCTTGTATGGCACCCTTCGCCACTGCCCATTACAAAAAACCGTATCTATAATATAAGTTGCAAAGATATGTAGCATTTAAGATACATATTACAGGCATTCCGAGAAACATTGAGGGAAGAAGGGCTCAAGGACGCCAAATGACATAGTGGCTAAAGAACCTGTGACAAGGGCTGTGTTCAGGGAGTTTACCTCAGCTCTGTGCAAACCCAACTTTGCAAATAAGCAAAATTAGAAACAAATTGTTCCTTGACTTATAGGTTGTTATGCGGCTGACCACCCATACTGTAAAAAATGGTTCACTTTGCCAATGTCACCCCTGTTTCAGGGAAGGACGGCAAGAGTTGCAAGGCTTATGTTCATTTAAGATTGGGTTTTTATATTGTAGGTCCACATGCGGCATGTGTTAGCGCAAAATTATACATATCTGCTTGTGGGAATGCATTTAATATAAATCTTAAATGATATATATCTTTGCAGCTTAGATTAGATTAGATTCCCATAAGCCGACATGTATAAAATTTGCAATTACACATGCCGCGTGTGGACCTACAACATAAAAAAACAATCTCAAATGAACATAAGCCCTGCAATTCCTGCCGACATTCCCTGCGGTGACATCGGCTAAGGGGCTGTCCATATATTACGTCATTCGCATTTAGGGGGGGGGGGGGGGTCTGGTCTGCGGATGATGGTAAATGATGTACGAGTCCCAGAAGTGGCGTCGTTCTTGTAAATACCAATTTTTACACAATATCCAAAATAGTATGCAAGTAATATAACATTATTAATTATTAAGCTCATCCATTATTACAGCAAGAGGGGGGGGGGGGGTCGAAAATCGGCCAAAATCGATGACGTAATTTATGGACGGCCCCTAAGTGAAACATTTTTTACAGTATGGGTGATCAGCCTCATACCAACCTATAAGTCAAGAATATACAAAATGAAACTAACATTTAGAATGTGCTAAATATTTCTAGCTTTCTCACTACAAGTTATTTTCATTTTCTGAGGTTGGTCACTGTGGTACTTTTTGCCGTTTATATAACAAACAAGTTCCGCACGCAAATAAGCTTCTCTGGACAGTGGAAAGTATGTAACTAAGCTACACATATAATGTAACTTCTTGCCACGTTATCCCGCATAGGTCGCATGTGGCGAGTTGAACCTATTTATTTTTACAGGTAAGGGGGCCGGCCTTACTCCAACCACTTCAGTTGAAGTGTGGGTGTCCCAGCTCCCGAGAGGGCTGTTACTCATTTCTTGTGAAGGCTGAGTAAACCTTGCTGGTATTTTATTATGGGCTTTGAAATAAACACGAAAACGGGAAATCATTTTTGACACCCTCAGTAGAATTCGAACCCAAGCTCACGGCATGGAATGTAAGCACTCTACCAACTGAGCTATCAACCGGACGATACGTATGTGATACGTTTTTGCGATTGCGACCAGTCTGTAGTCTAGAGGTTAACACTTCAGATTCGTAAATGGAAGGTCGTGGGTTCACATTCTGTCAGAGCACAAAAAATACATGATTCATATTTTCAAATATGCTCTTCGCTAGGTTGAAAAATTCATGCACCTTTCCCAAAGACCGGTCAACAAGGTCCACCAAACCCTACAGCAACCTGGTCTTTCTTGCGAATTGGCGCTTTCTATAGCGAAGACCAAGCTCGCAGAAGGCTCTTGAGGTGTGATTCACACAAAAACAGCGCTCACCAATATGGTAATTGCAGTGGTGGAGAAAACGGTTGAAAATACTATGGTTGTGTAGAGTACATTTCAAGGATCACAACCATAAATTTTTTAAGTAGTAAAAATAAGGATATCATTAAAAAAAAAAAAAAATGCTGAGAATTTGAGTCCCCCCAAAACGCACCGTGGCCGGCTAGCCACGCTGTGACGTCAAAATGACGTAGACGGATCCCACAGACTACCTGGGCCCGTCGGTACACTCCGAAGATCCATCGACGTCACATCCGCCTAAATAAAAAAATGTCCTGTTTTACCAAAAATCGAAAATGCGTAAATTTTAAAAACTAAGCCACATATTTTTTTTTTTAAACGCAGATGTATTTTTAAAAAATGTATCATTTTACAGATAAAAAAAATGCAAAATTACCCTATTAACCTTTTCGATGCTGAATTTACTTGCTACATACGCACCACCAGAACGGAATACTTTTTTGAGGTTATTTTTTTACACATAAATTGATTTCCTACCTTTATTACTTGATGAAACTTCAAAATTTATAAAAAAGTATATTCATTAGTTATCCAGGAACACAAATCACAAACTTTCAACACATGTTTTCACTTGTTTTATATAAAAACAAGTAAATCACAATAATATTGCTTAAAAAATATATTATACGCACATTCCATAACTAGATTTTATATCCATTAGGTTTTAAACAATTTTTTAACTCACTTAAATACTCGTCACTAAAGAGAAAAATATATCAGTTCTTTTACAAAAAAAAACAAAAAACCTAAACTGTTATATCTATCTAAATAGAGTATACTTGCCTGGATTTTGTTTGTAAACATGGGTACTATACGCGCGGGACATGAGGTCGAGCTGTTCTGACGAAATATTTGAGAAAGAATATTTTCAAAATATGTATAATATGAGATTTTATTAGTGTACCTATAATGTAAGCAACAAAAAAGTTTGAAAATTTTAACACAGATGTCAGGGGAAGCTTTAAACTTGGATGACATGGATAGATGCCAGCCGCACTGTATGCAAGTTACGTCATGACATCTATGCATGCCAGCCGCAGCCAAAGAGTTAAATCATCAAAACATAACAAAAAAAAAAACAAAAAAAAAACAGTACTTACATAGCGTTGGTGTATTTGACAAAAGCGAAGGTTTTGGGGGGAGGCGCTTGAAAGATGCTATCTATCTCTCCAAACTTAGACATGATGTTCCTGATCATGGCCTCTGTAGTATTGTCGTGGAGCTGCATGAAGACTTCACTGGAAGAATACAAGCTTATCGTGAACAGCCTCCTGTCCTAAACGTAGACACTCCATCTATTTATCTATATCCGCCAATTGAGCCTCATCTCAAGATGTTTGCCTGTGGATGCTGTCAAAAGCCTCGTAGCTGCTTTCGTCGTCTCCCGATTAGACTACTACAATATCATATATGCTGGACTACCGCAGAAATTGTTTGATCGGCTGCAAATGGCTTTCAATGCTGCTGCCAGGGCAATTTTTCGACAGGGAAAGAGCTGTCATATTTCGCCACTGCTGAGAGAACTGCACTGGCTGAGGGTCCGAGAGAGGGTGGAATTTAAGTTGTGTCTCACTGTACATAGGGCCCTGAACGGCACTGCACCCCCATGTCTCGCTGAGCTATGCTCTGTCGATGGGACTTCAAAAAGACCACTACGCTCTGCCCTTACTGCTGTCAACAAGGTTATAGTGCCCAATAGAGCAAACACATCAAATTTTGCAGACAGAAGCTTTGCGGTGGCCTGGAACAATTTGCCCATCGGTGTTCGCGTGAACCAGCCTACCACCACCTTCAGAAGGGAACTGAAGACACTACTTTTCTCCAGAAGCCATGGCGCCCTTGAGATGGTCCTGGACCATTAAATGGCGCCACAGGAAAGAAATCATCCATCATCATCATCTATCTACTATATTTTAAAAACGGAGAGCCTCACTATTATCTATCTATAATATAAGCTGAAAAGATAGAAACCCTGTGCGGGAGACTCCCTACATTTCAGAGACTCTAGGGGTCTATGACACTTGTTATAGTGCCGCAGAGGTGTTTACGAGCTTGATCTTCACTACAAAGCGCCAATACTCAAGCAAGATCCAGTTGCTGGAAGGCTGGATGGACCTTTGGTGACCGGTCTTTGGTTAAGATATATAAATTTTTCAGCACAGCAAGAGCATATTTGAAAATACAAATGGTATATTTTTTGTGCTCTGCCGGGATTCGAACCCACAACCTTCCATTTATGAGTCCGAAGCATTACCACTAAACAACACACCAGTCTAGTGTGCTTTCAAAATAAAACAAACCACACATGAACATAAACCTTCCACCTCTTGCCGCCTTTCCCTGAGACCATGGCGACATTGGCAAAAGTGAAACTAGGGGTCAGCCTCATACCAACCTCCTTCCTTAAGCCAGTTACAGACTTGACGCTCTCTGTCCAGATGGTCTGAATTACCGAGTCAAAAGTCTAGTAGTTCAGTCAGGTAATCCATAGACCAGAGGTTCCCAAACTTTTTCAAGTCACGGCACCCTTTGAAATTTTGAGTTTTCTCACGGCACCCTAGTCATATAATATCGATCTGTGGTAGGTATATTTCATATTTGTACGGCTGAATTCCATAAAATGTTTGTATTCATGTATGCACACAAGCTTCTGCTTTCGCATGAAGACATCTGGCCAGGGAAAATAGGTTGGTGAATTGCAATCCTCTTCACAATTTATTTTTTCTTACTTCAGGGGCGCCTCGCGGCACCCCTGATCTCTCTCCGCGGCACCCCAGGGCACCCACTTTGGGAACCTCTGCCATAGACCATAGACAATCCGGGCAAAATGCGTCTATGGTATGAAGACATCAAACTTTTTTTTGTTTGCCAGGAATTGAGCCCACGACCTGCCGAGTACGAGTCCGTAGCTTTAACCACCAATAGACTACGGACTGGTCAAAGATAGATTATCAATGGACTCTGTACATAAACAAAATGTTAATAAATACGATAAGACATTAAGTACACAAAGTCACAGGTCCACGTGACTAGGGTCCTTAGCAAACAATAACAATATAATAGTTTGCCTTTTCTCTATCAACACAGCCGTGTGACGGTTGCTATTTTATATTTGAAATTTGTGCGGAGCTGACCATTCAAATGGAATCATGTTTTCCGCGTGTAGTGAAGAGTACAATTTTTTGCATGATGCAGAAGTACCTACACGAAAAAACTACGCTACATAAGCAAACATACATATAAATGCAAGGTTAGTTTATAACAAACACTATTCAATGGATGCCAAAGCTTACCACGAAAGGTTTTGATCAGGTTCCTCTTCGCCCCAATCGTTGTTGTGCGCCATTTTTAAAATGAACAAAAACAAATTCCCAACGCGGAACTCGTGGTCTCGGACCAAAACTGGTAAAATTGAAAATACGGCGCGCTGTCAACTGTTGATTTATAAAGATTTGAAGCAAGTGAAATGCTACTCAATCTTGTGTCGATTAATGCTTCTTCGCTGGGGTTAAAGTTTAAAACTAGGAGTCGAACAATAAAAACGAAGCAGTTCCTGCCGCTTCTGTTTGCAAAAGGACGAATCCGGCAAAACGCGCGTGCACGCTGACAACAAAAGAATGTAATCAACGATCAACGTTTTTAAGTTGTCAACATGTGAAATACCTACCTACACGAGACGTTCGCGCCAGTAGGCTCTTGGCTGGGGAACCGGAAATACATGAATGGTGGTAAATTTAAATTGGCTGCAAGGCGGTAAATTTAAATTGGCTGCAGTTTGAAAATATTATTCTGAGTATTAAAATCATGATATTATATAGCCGTTATTATAATGGCGGTAAATTTAAATTTCTGGCAGTTTGAAAATATAAATCTTAGTATTAAAATTATGTTATTAGGTATTATTGCAAAAATGTTTTTCAAATTTAAATTAAATTAAAATTTATTTTCACTAAATTTTGTATTTTTAGTTAGTCTTTTGGCTGGGGAACTGGAAATATATAAATGGTGGTAAATTTAAATTGGCTGCAGTTTAAAAATATTAATCTGAGTATTAAAATCATATTATTAAATAGCATTTATTATAATGGCAGCAAATTTAAATTTGTGGCAGTTTGAAAATATAAATCTTAGTATTAAAATTATGTCATTAGGTATTATTGCAAAAATGTCTTTCAAATTTAAATTAAATTGATTTTTTTTTGTTATAGATTTGGTATTTTTTTAGCTATTAAATATATATCACTATTGTGAGTAAATGGATGTGTGTGTGTGAGTTTCTGCAATCTATTTATTGTAAAGGTAAATGTGCGCAACTATTTTTACCTATTTGTATCTTATTTATTACTTTACTTATTTTTATGAGTGAAACTAATTTTATTATTTTAGAATCTTGGTATCTTTTAATGTCAACATGTAATTGGAGTAATACGTAATTTTATTTATTTTCATATTTTTTATATTCTGAAGTATCCTATCCATTATTGTATTGTTCTAAATCAGGCCTGGCCAACCCAAATTGCACCCGGGCCGCATTGATGCCTATTGGCGCCTAAAATTTCCCCAAGGGCCACACATACAAACATTTTACAAAACAAATTATATAAAAAAACGAAACCACTGTTTTTTTTTTTTTTTTGATGTCCATGTCCATGTTTATATCATATTATTGTTTATTAATTTTAAAAATGTAATTTGTGATGTTTGTTCCTTGACTTATACATAGGTTGGTATGCGGCTGACCACCCATACTGTAAAAAAAAAAAAAGGTTCACTTTGCCAATGTCACCCCTGTTTCAGGGAAGGACGGTAAGAGTTGCAGGGCTTATGTTCATTTGAGATTGGGTTTTTATAAATAATTATAAAAAATTATAAAAAACACAGAGTTTTATTTTCACAAATTGAGTATTTATTTCAACCTCAAGTACTTTCGACTTATTCACGTCATTATCAAGAGGATACTCTGGGTTTTTATATTGCAGGTCCACATGCGGCATGTGTTAGCGCGAAATTATGTACATGTCTGCTTGTGGGAATGCATTTAATGTAAATCTTAAATGATATATATCTTTGCAGCTTAGATTAGATTAGATTAGATTAGAAACCACAACCAGATGTGAAAAGAAAACACGCATTGAACCAACAACAAAAAATGTATTTATGTAGGAAACAACATAAAAAACAATTCAACAATAGAAAAATATTTTAACAACGAAAATTATTAATTAATCCTTAACTTCATAGAGGAAAAAATTCTTAATTTTTCATTTCAAAATAATATTACAAATAAAACCAATTATCAGGGACTTCTCCTTTCAGTGCAAGATTTGAGATTCTTTTCGCTTACTTAATTTTTCTAAATCTAGGTATTTCAATATTTGAAGTTACACACCTTAACTGGTTTTCCAGATTTACGTCTGTTATAGACGCCCTATTTTTATTTTTATTATATTTCATTTTTATTTTTCATCACACTTGACCGCGGGCCGCACGTAAAGGCGCCGCGGGCCGCATGCGGCCCGCGGGCCGTGGGTTGGCCAGGCCTGTTCTAAATAAATAAATAAAAATGTGATTATATGACCCATATATAACGGCGGCAAATTTAAATTCAAAATATAAATCAGTTATCTTTAAATTTTAGTATTATAATCCCGAGATTCAATAGCCCTTATTTTAAAAGTTAAACTTGTTTGCAATAATACCTAATGACATAATTTTAATACTAAGATTTATATTTTCAAACTGCCACAAATTTAAATTTGCTGCCATTATAATAAAGTCTATATAATAACAAAAGCCAAAAGCCTAACTAAAAATACAAAATTTAGTGAAAATAAATTTTAATTTAATTTAAATTTGAAAGACATTTTTGCAATAATACCTAATAATATAATTTTAATACTAAGATTTATATTTTCAAACTGCCAGAAATTTAAATTTACCGCCATTATAATAACGGCTATATAATATCATGATTTTAATACTATCTATAATCTATAATCTAAGCTGCAAGGATATGTAAGCATTTAAGGCTCATATGAAATGCATGCCTACAGACAGGCACATGTAGGTTCGCGCCTACACATTCTGCATGTGTGCATACAAATAAAGAAAACCTCACATGGACCTAAACCTTGCAACTCCTGCCGCCGTTCCCTGAACCGGGGTGGCATTGGCAAAAGTAAACCGATTTTTACAGCACGGGTGGTCAGCCTCGTACCAACCTATCAGTCAAGGAGCTCAGAATAATATTTTCAAACTGCAGCCAATTTAAATTTACCGCCTTGCAGCCAATTTAAATTTACCACCATTCATGTATTTCCGGTTCCCCAGCCAAGAGCCTACTGGCGCGAACGTCTCGTCTACCTACAGCTTTTCGACATTAGGTACAATGTTAGGTACATTTATAATAATATGACCATAATGAAAATGTTGGTTAAATTAATTATGATTAATATTTCATTTGGTTTTTGTTATGCTTTGTACAATAAGTTTATTATTTTTGACGAACGAAATGTCGTGGATGATTTGTCCTGTAAAATATCAGCTGTCTATGAGTACCTGGCCGTTTTCATTTATACACTTTCCACTTGAATCGTTTAAAAGAGGAAGTTTCTCTTCAGAAATTAAACAAAAATCATTTTGTTTGGAAACGTGAAAATACCGTCGCGCATGTGGTAAATTGCGAAAAACGAAAAAAACTAACTAAAGTGTTTATCCAAGAAACATTAATCTGTCCTATATCAAGCTCTGCTTCTCCTGTTGCTCATTAATTCACATTTAATCTCGCGAAATGGTGGTTTTTACAAGTTTTACTCCACCGGTTGACGGGATCGTCCATCAACAGACGGCCACAAAGGCTTTCATGAACGATAAAGAAATCGGCTCTGGGACGTTGTACATTACTGAAACGTAAGCTAAAATAGATTCTAGAATAAAGACACTACTATTTGGATGGCTTTTTGCACGATAAAAGTAAAGGTTTTTAAAGGGGTGTTATTTTTACGCACGCTGTCTGAGATGTGGCGCAGTTTCTCTCATGGAATATTCAAGACTAAATCGTAAATCTATTTTCGCAGACAGAAGAATTATTTTAATGGAATTGAATAAAGAATGCCCTTCATCTCTGCTATCAGCAGATTTTTAAACATAATTTTGTGACCACCTCATTTTATTCCATAATATGAAACTCTCCTTGTTCCTTGACTAATAGGTTGATGTGAGGTAGACCCCATGCTGTAAAAACGTGGTTCACTTTTTCCAATGCCACCACGGTTTCAGGGAAAGGCGTCAGTAGTTGCAAAGTTTATGTTCATGTGAGGTTTGGTTATTTTTCATGTACACATGCAACACGTGTAAGTGCGAACTTACGTGTGTGTGCCCGCTCGGGGGAATGCATTAAATTTGAGCTTTAGTTATAATAATCTGAGTTTCAAATACATATTAACATTTAAAGTTCATATTAAATGCATTCCCATAAGCAGACACATAAAAGTTCATGCTTACACATGCTGCATGTAGTACTTACTTACAATTCAACAACCAAACCTCAAATGAACATATTAAGCCTTGAACCTTTTGTCAAACTTTCCTGAAACAGGGGTGCAAACGCAACGCAACTAAGCCACACACACAGTGTAACTTGTTGCCTGCGTTATCCCCGAAGGGGTCGCATGTGGCGCTTCGGGACTTATTTATTTTCAAAGGTAAGGGGGCTGGCCCACACCAACCACTTTCAGTTGAAGTGGGGGTTTCCCAGCTCCCGGGGGGGCTGGTTCTCATTTCTTGTGAAGGCTGAGTAAACCTTTGAGATCGAACCCTTGCTCTCGGCATGGAATGCAAGCATTCTACCAATTGAGCTATCGACCTTTTTACGAGCTTGATCGTTGTCGCTGCAAAGCGGGGTGCGCTGAGAAAATTGAGTGCTGATTTCAAATTTGGGCTGAATCCATTTGGTATTATTCACATGCAACTAATCCATGGCTCAACCGCCACCTATCAAGAATTTTCCATTCAAGAGATGATCCATGAGGATCCAAAGAGGATCAAATGTATTGTGAACAATCTCTTCTGCGTGAAAGTGCACGATGGAAATGATCTTGATGCAACTAAACTGCACATATAGTGTAACTTCTCGCCTGCGTTAACCCCGAAGGGTCGCATGTGGCAATTCGGGACCTATTTATTTTTATAGGTAAGGGGGCCGGCCTCACACCAAACACTTTCAGTTGAAGTGGGGGTTTCTCAGCTCCCGGGGGGGCTGGTTCTCATTTCTTGTGAAGGCTGAGTAAACCTTGCTCTCGGCATGGAATGCAAGCATTCTACCAATTGAGCTATCGACCTTTTTACGAGCTTGATCGTCGTCGCTACAATGCGCCAATTCTCAAGCAAGACCCAGTTGCTGTAAGGCTGGATGGACCTTTGGTGACCGGTCATTGGTAAAGGTTTATGAATTTTTCAACCCAGCGAAGAGAAAATTTGAAAATATAAATGGTATATTTTTTGTGCTCCGCCGGGAATCGAACCCACAACCTTCCCATTCAGAGTCCGAAGTGTTACCACTGAACTACGGACCGGTGATGAAAACCATTTTTCATCAAGATCATCTGTAGCCGGCCGTGTAAGCCTAAAACTCTTAACCTTGATGGTGGCCAGTATAAAACATTGCATAAAATTCCCCTCAAAATTGCGTTTAGAATAAATGTCTGCATTCTTAAAAATTTCCTAGTTTTTTCAATTTACACAATCCAGTTCCCGTAGTACGAGTTTTTTCACAATACTCCAAGTAAGTACCTGTTGAGTATTCCAGAAAAATGTATGTAAACTTGAAACGCACCTCTGTCGAAACAAGTTTCGAAACTTTTTTTGCCACAGGTGCCTTTCAAGTTAACATACATTTTTCTCGAATATTCAATACTTCGAGTATTGTGAAAAACTCGTACTACGGGTGCTGGTGAGTTTAATGCATTGCTTTATTCTACGGGCACTGGAATTCTCTCTGTATTTCACGTGTGTTTCCCTTTCCACACTTTGTTGCTGATTTGTTGTTGTTGGTCCAGGTTGCTGTCGTGGTGCGACGATGGGAAGAGGATCGGCTTCTCCCTGCAGTACCCCAACATATCCCTGCACGCCATCCGGCGGGAACCATTCCCCGCTCTCTACGTCATGCTGGACCACAAACTAACACTGCCAGGTATCCATCACATCCCAGATATATATATATATATATATATATATATATATATGAGGATAATTTATTTAATTAAAAATTAATACATGACAAAAGAGCGCCGTTTTTGTGTATGTCACACCTCAAGGGCCCTCCTAATCATGAATGAGATATTTTAAAAAGGTGCTGTTTGAGTGCTTTCTTAAAAATGCCAACAGATTCCGAAACCCTCACTCCGGGTGGCAGTCTGTTCCACTCCACTGGTCCCTCAAACCGGAAAGCGCGATCCCCAAAATTAGTGCATATTTGACGGCGAGGCTGCACCAACCTGACAGCTCGACACCCCGCTGACCTAAGTGTCCGCCCCTGATAAGATATGTCTTATGGGAACCATTCCCCGCTCTCTACGTCATGCTGGACCACAAACTAACACTGCCAGGTATCCATCACATCCCAGATATGTCTAACGTCCAACCTTAGTCACCCATAGTATTTGTCTCAAACTCCTCCTGTCCTCAATGACTTACAATTCAACAGCAGAGAAGGATGCGGCGGAGAGCAAATTTGAAAAAGGAAATCTTTGTTCATGCTCCGCCGGGATTCAAACCCACTACCTTCCGATCATGAGTCCAAAGTGTTAACCACTAGACTGCAGACTGGGAACCACGAGACTCATGGCATATTAAACTTGTTATAAAAGATAGGTAGACGGCAGGAGCTGCAAAGTGGATTTTCATGTGAGGTTTGGTTTATTTTGTAGGTACACATGTAGTAGGTGTAAGCCCAAACTTGCATGTGCCTGATTGTGGGCATGCATTAAATATGATCCTTTTGTGTCAATAAATGAGTTTTGAGAGGCTCGAGTCCAGCAGCAACGACATTGTGGCAAAATTGAAAGCCAGCAGGTGGGAGTCAAAGTTGTGGAAGTATTGGGCGGGAATGCTGAGGCTGCCAAAGATTCTCCACTGAGACTGAGGCCTAATTTTGCTTAATTTTTTCTTATAGGTATATTCGTGCACACTTTTTTATAGTTTTTATTTTTTTGTAAATAAGTATACTTTTTAATATTTGACCGGTCCGTAGTTCAGTGGTAACACGTCGGACTCTAAATGGGAAGGTTGTGGGTTCGATTCCCGGCGGAGCACAAAAAATATACCATTTATATTTTCAAATTTGCTCTTCGCTGGGTTGAAAAATTCATAAAACCCTTACCAATGACCGGTCCATCCAGCCTTACAGCGACTGGGTCTTGCTTGAGAATTGGCGCTTTGTAGCGACGATGACCAAGCTCGTAAAAAGGTCCATAGCTCAATTGGTAGAATGCTTGCATTCCATGCCGAGAGCTAGAGTTCGATCTCAAGGTTCACTCAGCCTTTACAAGAAATGAGAACAGCCCCCCCGGAGCTGGAAAACCCCCACTTCAACTTAAAGTGGTTGGTGTGAGGCCGGCCCGCTTACCTGTAAAAATAAATAGGTCCCGAATCGCCACATGCGACCCCTTCGGGGAAACGCAGACAAAAAGAGACACTATGTGTAGCTTAGTTGCATTTTTTGCATTAAGTGCTTACCAGGTTTATGTAACATTCCTTATTTTTGTAATTTTTGGTTATAACCTATTTCTTGTATGGCTGGTTGCGTATTGCACCCACCGCGTGACCATGCTGGAATAGAAAATGTATTATTACATCTTTGCAACTTAGTTCATAAATAGATACAGTGTGATTGTGTCTGTTTTCAGCTGGCCTGGTAGAGGAGCAGCCCTCGCCTGACCCCGCCCCCCAAGAGAGTGAGGAGGAGGAGGAGGACGACGAGGAGGGGGAGGGGCAGAGCCTCACTGAGCTGATGTTCTCCCCGGGCGCGCAGGACCTGCTGCCCCGCATGTTCTCCGCCATGAGCGAGTGCCAGGCCCTGCACCCTGACCCAGAAGACGACGACGGTAACACCAACATGTAGTTCTTAAGCCTCCACCTGCTGCCCCGCATGTTCTCCGCCATGAGCGAGTGCCAGGCCCTGCCCATCATTTGAGTTTCATATTAAATGCATTCCCACAAGCAGACACGCATAATTTCGCACTCACATGCCGCATGTGGACCTACCGTTAGCCTCGAATGGGTCGCATGTGTCGAGTGGACCTATTTATTTTTACAGGTAAGGGATCCGGCCTTACGCCTACCACTTTAGATGAAGTGGGGGGTTTCTAGTCTGGTACTCATTTCTTGCGAAGGCTGAGTACCCTTGCCCTTGCTGGTATTTCTATTTTGGGTTTGTAATTAACACCGAAACGGGAAATCATTTCCGACACCCTCGGTGGGATTGGAACCCGAGCTCTCGGCATGGAATGCAAGCACTCTACCAACTTTAAACTTTGTATATTTTTTTCTGTATGTGTATTTTTATTTTTTTTATTTAAACAAGAATAGAACAGCATTAAATTGAATTTTGTACATATATATAAGATATTTTTTACATTTCATGTCGCCTATTACTGTATTCTACAATTGTGTATTTCAACTTACAAATTAAAGTTTTTAATTGTATGTTATTGTTTGCAGATTCTGATATATATGAAGATGCGTCAGGAATTCTGGACGAAAACTATGAACCTCTAGCTATGGAAGATGTAAGAAATCATTTTAATGATATTTCATCTCAATTAATTGTATCATATCGACGGTTAAATGGCAGTAGCGACATTTTGGTCAAAAATGAGTTATGAATGCTATCCTATTTGAAATTTTCCACTCTTTCTAATGCGCTGACTCCCATAGCTCTATGATGATTTTGTGTTGTTTATGCCCAAGCAAACAACTGCGTTTTCGAAGTATGGTTTTGGTGTAACAGACAAGATTTTGGCCTTTTTTGTCCTAAAGGCGCTTGTGACATAAAAAAATCATAAAAACCACATAAAAAGGAATGCCAATAAATGCCTTTATTTTATTTTACAACTGCTCCCCTGAACAATTTAGTTTATGTCGCTTATGCCCTAATGCGTTTTAACTGTCGATTTAATATATTCTGTTGGGAAAAGGTGATGGATATGAATGGATTGAAAGAGGTATGTCAGGATAGAAAAAAATGGAAGCAGCTCTTCAGAGGTTCTGGCCACCCCTAGCGGAATGGCGACAGAGTTGCAGTTACAGTTTACAGCATAATTTTACCAATCTGATTCAGCCGTACCTTTCTACCTTTCCTTTCACATTTTGTCTGTGTGTACACTTTGTAATCGTCCATTCTTTGTACTTGTCTAAACCATCTTATCACATTCTTTTGCACTTTTACTTTCACATCCTCCTTTAACTCACATTTGCCTTTCACCCATTCAATCTCAACTCTGTCTCTTAGGCCGGGTATTTTCAACGTTAGCATCATATGTGACTTTAAAATGATATGAAAAAACTACCCACACGATTACCATCAGTGCATCCTTTTTTTTTTAAGAAATCCTGTGCAGGAGGCGCCCTAGATTTCAGAGACTCTTGGGGTCTATGACACTTGTTGTAGTGCCGCAGAGGTGTTTTACGGGCTTGGTTGTCGCTAAAAAGCGACAATACTCAAGCAAGACCCAGTTGCTGGATGGACCTTTTAGTGACTGGTCTTTGGTAAAGGTTTTATGGTTCTTGGACCGGTCCGTAGTCCAGTGGCAACACTTCGGACTCGTAAATGGAAGGTTGTGGATTCGAATCCCGGCGGAGCACACAATATACCATTTATATTTCCAAATGTGCTCTTCGCTGGGTTGAAAAAATCATAAACCTTTACCAAAGACCGGTCACTTAACCCCTCAAGTGCCGGAACGCCTATAGGCGTCACATAGTACTAATCGCGATTTTTTTCATTTTTCTTTAGTTTTTACAAAGCAATAAGATCGAAAATCGCGTGAAGTACTGCTATTGGGTAGAACCATCCACCAATGAAGTCAAATCATTAATTTTTGTTTGTAGGTATTTAAAATATAATATTAAAGTTGACCTTGAAAACGGACTCTTGAAAAAGCCGAATTCCACAATTTTTTGACATAAGAACACTAACACTCAAAAAAAAATCTTTGTGTAAATTAAAAGGGTCATTAATTCTTCTATCTTTTGCGATGTATTTGGATTTCGTGCCTACGCATACTAATGAGGTATATCTATTTTTAGAATTTCGATCTTTTTTCTGTAATCTAAATTATAATCGAGTATAATAATAATTTCACCAAAGTTTTTTTTTTTTTGGTAGGCCCTAAAAAAACTTTATTTCACTGTTTTTTGAGATAAAAAAAACCCACAGGAGATATGTTTTGTATCTTTGGAGATATTTAATATAAAAACCACGAGTTGGGTGTCTGAATTAGGCAGAAAATCGCTGGCGCCTGAGAGGTTAAAGGTCCATCCAACCTTACAACGACTGGGTCTTGCTTGAGAATTGGCGCTTTCTACAGCAACGACCAGGCTCGCAGAGGGCTCTTGAGGTGTGATACACACAAAAACAGCGCTCACCAAATAAATCATCCTAATATTATTATATTATTATGAATTTTTCAACCCAGCGATGAGCATATTTGAAAATATAAATTCTATATTTTTGTGCTCCGCCGGGATTCGAACCCACAACCTTCCATTCACGAGTCAGAAGTGTTACCACTGGACTACAAAAGATCTTTTTCATCGGCATTTCTCATGCCCATTTTTTAATCTCTTTTCTGCTGAACTCCTTGCGACCTTAAGGCGACGAAATAGCTATTCGTGTCCAAAAATAAGGTGTACTGTGATTATCTATGGAGTTCTTTCTCAAGCGCTAGCAAGCTCCGACTTGGATTGATGTATAAAGTGAAGGAATTTAGCAGAATAGTGCTCATGGCGTGTCAACAGAATGTTGGTTTTCTGTGCAGTGGTCTGCCATCTCAAGAGTACACAGACAGACCTCTGAAGATGAACGGATAAAGTCCGATAGCGCTTAGGCAATGAAACTCAAGTTATTGTTTCATAAACAGTTATTTTTCATTAAGATTAAGAAAATAATTTTTACTCCGTAAATGCACCAACTTAATATCATGACAAAAGGATCCTTAACCAACCAGAGACAGGTGTGAGGCAGTCCTGTGCCTCCCATCTCATCCTGAATCCGTGCGGCGGGCCTGAGTTTGGGTCT
This sequence comes from Agapetus fuscipes, assembly GCA_951799405.1. Taxonomy (NCBI): domain Eukaryota; kingdom Metazoa; phylum Arthropoda; class Insecta; order Trichoptera; family Glossosomatidae; genus Agapetus; species Agapetus fuscipes. The sequence goes on along the minus strand of OX637352.1, from coordinate 708,017 downwards.
TGAATTTAAAAAAAATTAGAGACCTGACTCGGTGAGACCGTGGATGCTCAGTTATTCACAAAAAAAAAAGAATACTCGTCTAGTGTTTCATTTCCACTGTTACATTGTATATTTGTTATCTTACAGGCAGAAGGGCACATGCAGAATTTACACATAGGAGTTAACAATGGGCATGCCAATGAATCCAATGATGGTAAATGTATTTTCACAATTTTCTTGTGTTCAACTTAATAAAACATCAATTAAATCTACATTAGACAATTTACTTTAAGAATTTTTCTCACTTTAGGTCCACAGTTTACACTTTTGTGCTTCTCGCTAACAGCTAGGATACTAATCGGGCACTGATGCCGTCCAAAGCACTGCAATCTGTATTTATAGGTGGCTAATGGTTATTCTAGCATACACCAGACCACAGGCGCGTGCATAGGCTGTAAGCAAATACATTTCCAGAATAAATATTTTTTCCCATTCTTTTAAAATAGCTCATTTGAAGTTGACTGAAGTGCTAACGATGGCTCTAGGGAATGCAATCTCGCGAGATTTTAGACCTAGCCGAGATCTCGCCCAATTGGGTATTTTTACTAAAAACATTCACTAATACTATTAATTCCGTTTATTGATTTTCAATTTATAAGATAAATATAACAAAAGAAATATAACAAAAATCATCCTTCTGCAGTATTATGAACAAAAAACTTAAAATAAAAATAAAAAAAACTTCGAAATATAACACTAAATCAGCCTTCTGCAGTATTATGAACAAAAAACTCAAACCAAAACAAAAAAACACTTCGAAATAATTCAAAATGTAACACTTATTCAGCTTTCTGCAGCATTTGTAATTTTTAAGGATATGTCTATAATCTATAATCTAAGTTGCAAAGATATATTCATTTAAAGCTCTCAGATGTATGCCCACAAACCAACAAGTGTAGTTCGCGCTTACAAATGCTGAATGTGTACTTACAAATAAAATCCAAACCTCAAATGAACATAAGCCCCACAACTTTTGCCGACCTTCCCTGAAACAGGGGTGACATTGGCAAAGTGAACCATTTTTTACAGTATGGGTGGTCAGCCTCATACCAACCTATAAGTCAAGGAATATGAATAATAAATTACATTTAAATATAAAAAATAACAAAACCTTACAAAGAAATCTATACAAAAAAAGTCAAAAATTTCCTATGCAAAAAATGTAGCAAATGAATACACCAACATTAGAAATCAACACTGCAGATTAGCCGCCACTTCTTCCTGTCCTTGCATACTTCTTTCATTTCATCCAGAGTCATAACCTTTTTTATACAGGTCCTCCTTTTATTATGACTCTGGATATCCCATTCATTCGCTATTTCAGAGATTTGATCCTTCCATACTTTTCTCGGTCTTCCTCTACCACGACATCCATCTATTCTAGCAACATATACTTTCTTCGTCAATCTTTCATCACTCATTCTCTCCAAGTGCCCGAACCATCTTAACATACTTCTTTTAATCTTCACTTTCACACTTTCCCTTACACCACATTCTTCTCTTACAAAATCATTCCTCACCCTGTCACTTCGTTTTTTCCCAATCATACTTCTTAGATAGTCCATTTCTACTGTATGGACTTTACTAATTTCCCTTTCACTCACCGTCCAGGCTTCACTTCCATACATCAAGGTTGGCACTAGTATACCACCGTAATGTAAGTATTATTAAACAGTGTTATTAAAAGGATAATATATTTTTGAAAGTGGCTTCTCAAAAAACACAGCATATCAAGGGTTTCATCTGATAGACGACTCCTGATTTTACAGGCCAAGTACCCCGCGGCCGAAAATGCTCTTTCTGCCTCTACACTAGTCGGAACCACAGTCGACAAACAGTTGTGTACAAACTGAAGGAGTTCACCTTTAACCCCTCCAGCTTCATACAAATTCATCTCTTTTTTAATGAGTATCTCCAATGAATTTGCAGATTTTTTTTGAACGATTGGGCTTTTTCAATGCTGTCAACAGTGTCAACGATTCTTGTAGCCACGAGTAGTGCCTACAGCATGCGCAGAGCAGTTTGCGCAGAGCAATTTTGCTGCGCCACTCAATCTCGCAATCTCGCGAGATCTCGTACAAAAATTGAACGAGACTCAGTCTCGCAAAATATGGATGAGATCTCGCGACAACGAGATTGCATTCCCTAGATGGCTACAATGGAACTTAAATTTTGATTTTAAATCTTAATATCAAGCTTAAATATTTGTGTACCATATATTGCCTACCTATTAGGCGTATGTGCCTATATGAGATGCACGTCCCTGCCAGACCATGCCAGAATCATCTTGTGCAGAAGCTTTGAGCAAATATGAGTAGGTACAACCATCCAAATTCTAACGTCTAGACCAGGGGTGGTCAGCGGCGGTGGCTCTTTAGTTCCATATGCAAATATTTAAAGAAAAAAAAAACATTCTGAATTTATTAACGACGATTAGGCACAGATTCTATCTTTCAGCCACTTTTAGGTTCTGGTTTTTCAAAATTTTCCTATTCAGTTTTTTTTAATAATAGGGGTACTGGTTTGGTTTTCTTCTTCTTTGTGGTGAATTCCCACAGAGAGCAGGGGCGCCAGTGCCAAATTGACAGTACAATAAAGTAGAAAAGTATTTTACTTATTTGTTTTCTGTAGTGAAATATAAATAAAAGTTTTTATTTTTTTGACAGATGGCGAAATGGACTACGACCCTGATCAATTTGCCGATGTGTCGGATTAAACAATTTATATGTATTTATTTTACTATAATATAAACTATATATATTATTAATGTGTAAGTTAAATATGATACAACAAATATTTCATTCCTCCATCAATTTCTCGTGGTACGCGTTCATAAAATATACTCAAAATTATGCTATAAAATATTTTTAATAATGCTTCATTTGTGAACGGGCGATGCATTTCATTTTGTATTTTCAAATTATTTATGAACAAATAAAATATGAGATTCATAATTCACTCCATTTTTTATTTCCTTCAACCTTCCCTTTGACTTTCAGTCAATAATTTAATCTAATCTAAGTTGCAAAGATATGTTACATAGGGGATTCACATTATATGAATTTTCACAAGCAGACACGTACAAGTTCGCGCTTGCACATGCTGCATGTGAACCTACAACATAAAAACCCAAATCTTAAATGGACATACACCCTTCAACTCTTGCCGTCCTTCCCTGAAACAGGGGTGACATAGGCAAAGTGAATAATTTTTTACAAGTCAAGGAACATACACAACAAATTACATTTTTGAAATAAACCAATATAATAATATTATTTTATTTATTTAATTGAAGATTCAAATCAAAACACTGTTTTGTATTTTCACGATTCAAATCATTTAATTGAAGATTCAATTAAATAAATAAAATAATATTGAATATGAATTTTCACAGTGTTAATACACAAACAATTCAAAGTACAATATAATAATATTAAATAAACGGCTGGCATTAAGATCTGCAAGTAGTACTGCTGTGAATAATTTGATTGTTTCAAAACGATCTAATAAAGCAAAGTACCTGGATCGTGCCTGTTGTATGGCCGGCCCTGTGCTGTGGAATTCCCTACCCTGTGAGCTTAGAGCCATAGAGAGTGCAAGTGTGGGGGGTGGGGGTTGATACGATTAAAAAAAAAACGATTTTAATTTAAATATTTTGCGTCGCATATCCACGCAGGTCAATGGCCGGGAAGCAACTGAGAAATGATTTACTATGCCGCATGCGCGAGACAAGTCGTTTACAAAACGAGTGAAAAAATGTAGCTCGCTTATTCAACGAAACTTAATTAAACGAAAGTTGCTTATGCTTATTTTATACGCTTATTTTTCAAACGCTTATTTTTAGGGTATTTGCAATAGTGAGGAATTTGGTAAAAAGTGTATAATTTTGTTAGATTACGATAAGCATATAAACAATGGCCTACTTTCAAGTCCAAAATAAATTTATATAATTTTAAATTTGAAAAAGATCTTTTGAAAATTTTGATCGGTTTTGAAACGGATGTGCGATCCGTCAACGAAATTTGTAGCCCCCGTGACGTCATTTTCTTGTATCGACAACGCTGCTGATATTGCGATGGCTATAAAAAGTCAAAGAAAATGACGTCACAGCCGAAAATTCAATCCAAGGAGCGTTTTAGCGCGTAAATTCAAACTTCATTTTTTGAACATGAATAACTTTGTAAAAAAAGCAAGTAAAAGTAAAATTCAAGAAGTTTTATGATAAGCAAATATAAAGGAATTAAAATCCACAAGAATTTTTTTTTGTGAAATTCCCTATTGTAAGCGCGCTTAGTTGCTTAAAATAAAAAGTAGCTATTTTAAACTGCTTTTCGTTTAAACGGCCACCTCTATTGTTTATATTATGATATTCAACAAGAATCTCTCTTTTGGCAGCCAGAAATTACAAAATGCCGCTCCCCTTGCTGTCGCTCCGCCTCTAGCTGTGACCACAGAGTATAGGTACTTAGAGAAGCCACTCTATGGCTTTGGGGCATAGAGAACTGAGTTCCTAATATATCTTTGTATTTCCGGTTTAATAACAATAATTATATCAAGCCAGAGATACTAGCGTCACGTAATGTAACGAGAGCGAACCACGTGTGCGTGAGAGTGTGTTAGTGCACTCATACATACGCGCTATGCCATGCTCCTATAATATTATCTCATATTATTATTCCATACCTACTCCCATTTCGTACAAAAAATAAAACAAAAAGTGAATATTTACGTGTTTCATTTATTAGCAGATAAGATACGGAAGAAGAAGATAAGGAAGTGAAGCATGGACAGTGAACGATAGCGAAATGAGTAAAGTATGTACGGTGGAAATGAAGCATTTGAGAAGCATGACAGGAAAAACTCTGAGGGATAGAGTTAGGAATGAATGGGTAAAAAAAGAATGTAATTTGAAAGAGGATGTGAAAGTTAAGGTACAAAAGAATGTGATGAGATGGTTTGGACATGTGGAAAGAATGAATGATGATAGACTGACAAAGTATGTATACAAAGAAAGTGTGAAAGGAAAAAGAGGGAAGGGACGACCGAGAAAAGTATGGAGTGATCAGATTGAGGAGATTGTGAAAGAATGGGATATACAAAGTGAGCGTAAAAGAAGAAAATGCATGAAAAAGGTGATGGATATGAATGAATTGAAGGAGGTATGTAAGGATAGGAAAAAATGGAGGCAACTCTGCAGAGGCTCTGGCCACCCCTAGCGGAATGGCGACAGAGTTACAGTTTACAGATTACAGTTACAGTTACATACAAGATCACATACAGAAAATGATATGTTTTTGAAATCTAATGTATCAGAAATATAACATAAACTACCTATGTGAGGACCTTGGTTAGCAATTATTGTAGTAACAAATATTTATTTTGACACTTTTCTCCAAAATCACAACACAAAATCACAAAACATTTCTTCACATTTTTCACCGGTGTACAGTCTAGTGGTTGACGCCACAGACTCAATATCCGAAGGTCTTGAGTTCGGTTCCCAGCGGAGAACATAAGCAGCGTTCAGCGAATGAATAAAATAACACGTCATATATATATATATAAGGATAATTTATTTTAATGTACACATAATTAAAGAGCGCCGTTTTTGTGTGTGTCACACCTCAAGGGCCCTCTCAAATCACGGATAAGATTTCTTGTAAAGATGTGTCTTTAGTGCTCCTTTAAAGACACCAACAGTCTTTGCCTTCCTCACATTAGGTGGCAGTCTGTTCCACTCCATTGGTCCCGCAAACCGGAAAGCACGGTCCCCAAAATTAGTGCGTGTCTGACGGTGTGGCTGAACCAAGTCCACCACGCCATCCCCTGCAGATCTGAGCGTTTGGCGCCTCAAATCCCTCTCAACGGGTGTAAACATGTCAGCCAAATATGAAGGAGCTGTACCATTTACAGCCTTATACACCATCAGACAAACACGGTAGACCACCCTCTCCGGAAAACGAAGCCAATGCAGTTTCCCTAACAATGGAGTAATGCGAGTAAATTTAAACATCCCGAATATGAGTCTTGCCGCTGAATTCAGCACAGACTGAAGACGGTTGAACTGCTTTTTCGGCTGACCTATGTACAGCGTTGAGCAATAGTCAACTCGTGACATCACAAAGGCATTCACCAGGGTCTTGACTGCTCCCGACGGTAAACATCTCCTGATCGCCTTTATCTGGCGAAGTTCAAAAAATGAGGAAGATACAGTCGAGTTCAATTGCTCTCCCATTGTGAGGTTCCGATCCAGTGTGACTCCTAGAAGTCTGACTGAGTCGGAGGGCTGAATCAGCTCTCCCCCAATGGAGAGTGGTACTCGAGTTGTCAAGAGATGATCACGCCTGGTTGTAGCCGCCCACATCACTTCTGTCTTACCCATGTTAAGGATTAGGCCATTGCTTGTCATCCATTCACCAATCTCCGCAATGCAAGCTGCCACCCTGTTACTGAGAGTTTGTGCCATATGTGGCTGACACTGAGAGTAAATTTGCCAGTCATCTGCATATGCATGTGTAATGAGGCCCCATTTCTCAACTATACTCTCAATGTCAGCAGTGTATAAAATAAACAGGATCGGTCCCAGTACAGACCCCTGCGGCACCCCGGAGATCAGCGAATAGGAAGGTGAGACACAGTCACAAGTACGCACTACCTGCTTGCGATCCGCCAAGTAGGAGGAGAACCACGCCAGCGCCTTATCCCTCAAGCCGTACGAACCCTCCAACCTCCTTATCAGAATATCATGACATACGGTGTCAAACGCCGCACTCATGTCCAGAAGCGCTAAGAGAGCAAGATCTCCGCAATCCACTGCCGATATCAGATCTGAGACCACCGTCAGTAAGCCAGTTTCAGTCGAATGATATTTTCGATAGGCTGATTGCATAGAGTAATAATATACATAGAGAGAGCCTTTCCAAGTGCGAACAGTAAGCACTTTTTGCTTCGAAGTGCGAACATCGTCTCATTGGTCCAAACCCGATCACGTGATCGCAAACTGACAGGCGCGCGGGGGGGGCGCTCCCATTTTTTGACAGTTGACTTGTATTTCAATTATCTTAGTAAAAATGATGAATGGTTGTGTTAAAACTTGTAAAAATGACACAAGGAAGCAAACAAAGCAGAATAGCTACATAACATTCCACCGGTGAGTACAAAATTTGGCCAAGTCGAACGATCTAAAACTTTGTGTTGCGGGGGTGAAGAGAGAGAGTTACCGCGTCGCCTTTACCCGTCCGCTAAGCACCGCTCTGCTAGTGATGCGCTGTGTGAAGCGCATATTGATATTTGTGATATCGATATGCGCTTCACATTTCGTTCATATTACTAAAATTCAATGAGAATCATAAAATTTTTGCTAAATTTTACAATTATATGGAATTCCGCCCCCTCAGTATTTTCAAAAAGTGGATTTTTTTTTACTACTTGGGCTCTATGACGTTCGTTCGTTGACGATCAAATCGCATTCAATCTATAATCTAAGTTGCAAGGATATATTCATTTAAAGCTTTCAGATGTATGCCCACAAACCAACACGTGTAGTTCGCGCTTACAAATTCTGAATGTGTACTTGCAAATAAAATCCAAACCTCAAATGAACATAAGCACCACAACTTTTGCTGACCTTCCCTGAAACAGGGGTGACATTGCCAAAGTGAACCATTTTTTACAGTATGGGTGGTCAGCCTCATTCCAACCTATAAGTCAATAATAATAAAAAATACTGAATATTTCATACTTATTTGTATTTTTATAGGTTTCCACAAAATACGCATTATTTACGGAAGTGGGTCGATGCCATCAAAAAAACTGACTAGGCACCAAATATTCAAAGCCGCGTATGTTTTGTTTAAATGTCTTTTACAGATTTGTGTTTGGTTATATTATTTATTGTATTGTTTTGATATTGTATTGAAATGTGTTAAAATCTTTGACAAATAATAAACATGTAAATATGGTACGCAGGAGACTTTTGTTACATGCATTAGAACCAATTTAACTCAAATATAAGGAAAAACAAAAATGGTCGTGTAGTAGTCAATCCACGAAACACAGTTTTTCTACCACTTCGAATTTCAGTAAAACCTTAATCCCCATACATATGATCTGTTTAAACCTAAATGTAAGGCTTTTATTACAACTTTAGTTTATTTTTCGATACTAGATTAAAATCTTGGATTTTAAAGTATCAATAACATATTTTGTTGCGCGCACATCACTACAGCTGCATATATCTATAATGAAGTAGCTATAGAACATCTGCTTACACCAGGCGCTATGGAAAACGTCGCACACGCGCCCTCTATAGTAATTATTACTCTATGGCTGATTGCCTCTTAGGCATCAGATCGTTAGCACTCAGATAAGATACCAGCCGATCAGAGACAATGCGCTCCAGTACCTTAGACAGAAACGGTAAGTTTGACACCGGCCTGAAATTGGAGAGATCGTTAGGATCGAGATTTGGCTTTTTTAATATTGGCGTTATTTGCGCTTCCTTTAAAAAGGAGGGGATAGTGGCATCCATTAGGCATCCATTAATAAACCTAACAATAAATGGAGCCACTAGAAGAATGCACTCTTTTAGTACCCACGTCGGCACAGGATCCAGATCACACTGCTTATTTGGCGATCCCGCTACAACTCGCGTCACCTCTTCAATAGAGGTCAGCCCAAGCACTTCAAGCTGTGAATTACACAAAAGTCCCAGAGAACCAGGACTAACCCCTAGGGGAGAATATCTGGTCGGTATTTTACTTTGAAAGTAAGCAGCGAGATCACCAGCAGTCGTCACCGGACCCGCACCGGCCCGGGCACCACCAGACACGTTCTCCAGAAGTCTCCATAAACGCTGTGGACATTTTTCACTAGCAATAATGGTACAATAATGCTGGGACTTTTTCTGGAGGATAGCTGACCTGTACAGACCCTGTGCAATTATCCACATTTCTCTAGTGCTACCTGGCTTGCCGCTCCTGAAATTACGCTCTGCTTGTCGCATTTTGCGTTTCAGCGCACTGCATTCACTATCAAACCAGATAGCACTATTCCGCTCCCTAACATGTTTGATTGTAATGGGAGCATGCAGATTTATTAAACTTTTCATGGTGTCATTGTACAGCGCAACTAATGTGTCTGGGTGCATTGAGACGTAGGTTTCCGGACAACAGATCGGCGATAGAGATAAATCCATTTTGAAGAAATCGATCTTAAATTTGTTCCAGGACCTGGAGGTAATTTTCCTGTATACAGGAACAGGTCGTCCTAGATTTAAACGTACCACCACCAACCTGTGGTCCGACAAACCCACATCTCTTACCTCTGTTTTCAAAGGAGCATCCTCCTGTCTAGTGATGACCACATCCAGTAGGCCACCCGCATCATGAGTGGGAGCATCTACCCACTGTCTGCAGCCATAGTCCGCAAGCAAGGCAGTGAGAGTAACACAATTGGTGTCATCTCTGCGCTCAAGCCTGACATTAACATCCCCCACTATCAGAAACATCTCATTACGAGTTACTAAAACTTCAAAGAGCTCCCGAAATTCATGAAAAAACTCCGCCGTAACAGGCTTAAGGCTGGTTCGGACAAGGCGAGTAATTTAGTCAAGTAACGAGTAATTTAGTGGCTAAACGTGTGCGAACCCCAACAATTTAGTCCAGTAGTTAAGTCAATGGTTTAGTCAAGCCGATCCATTTCATTCTATTTTTTCGGGCAAGTAGCGGCCCCGCCCACCGTCCGTGGGCGAGTGTTGCCGAGAAGCCACGGAAAAGTCCGAGTCCGAATAGCCACGGAAAAGCCCGAGTCCGAGTCAAGTTTATTAGCGGCCGCGCCATTGGCCGCTCACTCTTGGCGGGGAAACGGAAATGCAAGAATGGCGGCAATTTAAATTGGCTGCAGTTTGAAAAGATAATGCCCGTTTTCAGCAAGAATATTTAAAGATAAAGTGCTGTTTAAAAATATTTAAGTACTTAAGAACTTCTTATATTTGCGAGCCCGATGCTCTGCTCCCTAAACTTAGCGACCTGTCAGTGAGGTTATGTCATGTTTAAACTGTAAATAAGTGGATATGCACACCGATATCCTTGTTTTTTTAGAAACTCTTGAGAATATAGAAGTTGCTAGGACTTATCTACGTCCAAAAAGTTTTGAGAAAGGTAATTTTTTTTCGATAAGAATAGTATGACATCGATTTTTGGTGCGGATATCAGCTGTCAAAAATACAATCATGTAGCTCCTTGCTGACAATAGAGCTGTAAAAATATAGTTTTGGTAAAGATGTTGTGGAAATAACTATTATCGTCCATGAATTTATTACGTATTTAAAAACATCGATCTTTTACATTGATCGATGTTTATAGGTACCTACCATAAATTTGTCATATCACAGGCCTTATGATATCCTTCAGATGGATTGTTACTTGTTGTTTTGTACAGAAACAATTCAGTGACACACGGGGATAACTAATTAGAGGCATTACAATTTTATGCCACTGTAAGCCATCAGCTGGTATCTGTGACAGACGTGAGAGGCGTATGTAGCAGGATTGAACAAGTTTCTCGCGGTCAGCCTCTGAAAAGTTGAACCATGTTTCTTCTTTAACTTGATAATTGATGGGTGACCGCCGTGTATTTGAAAATGCCGATTTTACATGTCGAATATTGATGTTAATTGTCAACAACGAAAAACGCAACAGAGAAATGGATCTGAATGCAGCTGCAGACTACGAGCCGTATTATAGTGTGTGCATACAAAATATACTTTATACACATCATTGAAAAGATAAAAATTCAATTAAAAAATAATGTTTGCAGCGTAAATGGTAGATATTATTATAAACATCAAATAATCATGTGTTGTTTTTATTTAAAATGTGTATATTATTTTATAAACCATAAAATACATTTCGAATTTACAAAAGTCGAGTTTCGAAGTTGTTTGCTAAACAGGCTCCTAGCTAGGTGGCCGGGCATAAATCAGTTAATATTACCAAACCATAGCCAATTTAAAGGGCTTTATAATAACATGATTTTAATACTCAATTAATATTTTCAAACTGCAGCCAATTCAAATTTTCCGCCATTATAGAAAGGGCTTTCTGCAGCCAACTTCGCACTTGTGTACTGTACTGGACCGTAATGCGAACGCTTCACGGGCGAGTAGCGCCCCGCCCACTACTAAATTACTCGCTACTTGACTAAATCAGTGGCCTCGTGCGAACTAGCCTTTAGAGCCGGGGCGATATACAATAGCTATTGTGAGCGTTGCACCGGAAGATACCCGACATACAAGGCACTCAAATGTCGTGAAAGAAAAAAAGTTAATCTTCTCCACACGACATCCTGGACGCACTAGCAACGCAACTCCGCCATGGTTGGTCCAGGAAATATTCTCTGTCCCTTTTCCATGACGTGGCCTTGCCCGTGCTTCCTCAAATGTCGCGAACCCCAGTGCACGCAGTCTCTTCATGGCACTTGAGTGGTAGCTCTCATGCCACGTCTCTGTCAGTGCGAGGATGCCAAGGTCATGGCTTTTACATAATTCACAAATGTCATCCACTTTATTGGCGATAGATCTCGCATTCCAGCATCCAAGATTGATCTTCCTCTCCAGAATTTGCTGATGTCTCCCGCTGGTCAGCAGGGAGCTCGGCGATGAAGGTGCCACTGAAGATCTGGATGTGGAAGCAAGATCCTCACAATGCACTGAACAAACAGCAGGAGTTGTCACTGGCGGGGCTGAGTAGTTCAGCCGTCGCCCTCCTCGTTTTCTGCGCCTCACGCGCCTCCTCAGCACAATGTTTGGCCACTCTTTTGTTCGACATTGCACTCGCGGCACAGTGTTAGTTATTATATCTTTAAGTACTTGCAGGGAGTACCTCTGCACTGGACATAGCACTGGCGCGTCTGTTTCTGTCATGCAGGCGAGTAAGTAGGTACCTACCCACTGCAAGCACTTTGCCGCGATGTCACTTGTCAAAAATTAGAGGTTATGGATTTTTTTATTTTATTTTGAATTGTTTATTTGTAGGCGCATTCACTGTGTTTAATTGCACTGCGTAAGCATCTGAACTGCTGGTTAACTTTTAAAATATTATAATCACTAGAACACAGTTTTAATTAGAAAAAAATTACAAAAAATAAACAGAGTCATGTTATGAGTAGCGGTCCATATAATCTTCCCGACGGATTTCTAATAAAGTTTTCTTCGAAGTGGAAGCGGTAATACACGTTTATTGCAATACACGTACATTGGTTCAGGTTGAGACACTTCCTGGATCGCTTTTTCCTGCGGCTTGAAATTTTCTGGTCGAGAAAAACATGCATCCCACCTGCAAAAAAACAATATGATTAAATATCGTATCCGATGTTTGAAATGAACTTCACCATATAATAATAAGTGTAATATTACCTTATCTACGAGAAAAACTTGCAGCGATGGAATATATTGTCCTTTTTACTGAATATTTAACGTTTTTTAGATCGACGACAAACATTTTTACTCCGCGTGGGTTGGAGGTGGCGGCGGGGGGTGAAGGAGTGGGGTGGGGCAAACTGAACGGAAATGGCAAGTTTTTGCTACATGCAGAGCGAGCGTAGTAATGATATTTCACTTTATAATTTGACCATGAATTAGACACGGCGATTTATACAAAATTTAATTAACCAGTGAAGTTATATAAGTTTTACAGATTCCTGTATTTTATATTTCCTAATATCTGCCTTCATTGACCCAAAACTTGAACAAATATATTTATTAAAGCACATGATCCTTTTAGTATCTAAAACAACCGACATCAGCGCCTCTTCCAAAACGAGAGAAGCTCATTACAACGAGCCGTAGGACCGAGATTTCCGGGTTAGGTCCGTACTTCGAAACCCCCCTTCCTCGCCTTCCTTGCTTCCCTGCCATACATTCCTCGTATTGGACTTTGATCTTGTATGTATGTGTGTATATACACGCGGCACGCGGGTACACTAATCTAAGTTGCAAAGATATGTTACATTGGAGATTTACATTACATGCATTCTCACAACCAGACACGTACAAGTTCGCGCTTGCACATGCCTCATGTGAACCTACAACATAAAAACCAAATCTCAAATGGACATACACCCTGCAACTCTTGCCGTCCTTCCCTGAGACAGGGGTGACATTGGCAAAGTGAACCATTTTTACAGCATGGGTGGTCAGCCGCATACCAACCTATAAGTCAAGGAACACACACACACGACAAATTACATTTTATACATCACTAAATAATAATATCCAAATACAAAATATCCATTTACAAATAAAAAATTCTATTCACTCACACCACTATATTCATATATTATTATCTGCCATGATACAGTGTTGCCACCTTAGCCCTTTTGGGGCTAGATCTAGCACTTTTTACTGTAGGTGAACTCGTTGTTTAATGATTTAGCCCGAAAAGGGCTATCTAGCCCTTTTCATTTACTTAAAAATATTGTACGAAAATCTGAAATTTGCGCCATGCTAACATCGCGATAACATCGAACTTTCGCAATTTTTGTCAAATATATATATATATTTTTTTGGTAGATACCATTTGTTCGATTATGGCAACTAAATGATTCTAAACGGAAAATTTGTTAATTTTAGTTTGTAAAAAAACTAATATTTTTTATTTTTGAACCTAATTTTGAAAAAAAATATTGTGATTCAAACTAAAAAATAAATACATAAGTAATTGAAATCATTAGTCCAGGTGTTTTTTTAGCCTTTTTTTACACCGACTCTTTTTGTGCTCCTTTTAGCCCGATCTAGCCCTTTTTAGCTTCTTCAATTGCCCCCATTACTAAAACTAAGGTGGCAACACTGCCATGATATTATTTATAATTATTATTATTATTATTGCTTAAAAGCTGTCAAAATAAAACGCTTATATTTTGCACAATATTTATTTATTCTAGAAAGATTAGTCATACAATCACAAAAATACACACTGTGTTGAGAAAAAAAATAATAAAAAAAACCTCAATGTAAAAAACACAAATGATATGGCAAAAATAAACGTAGTAGGTAAACAATCAAATAGGCACCTGTCAGAGAAAATGTTGTCAAGGACACTGGCATTCTGTATCTGTATTTCTTGCAAAAGTTTTGGATCCCTGATGATTGTCCCCTGATGATGGCTTGAGGACCGGAAATGTTTATATGAAATCCATACACTTTACTTTCACTTTCTTCGGCTCAACAGCCGACAGCCTACAAGGCTCAGGGACACCTGCACCACTCTGCCTTGTGCTGCTTCCCTCCATGGTCGCCTCACTCCCAAAACTTCGGCGTTGGCTTCGACGTTCTCTGCCCACCGCATCCTGGAACGTCCGAGTTTTCTAACACCTGAAGGGGCACCATCCAAGACAGTTCTTATGATCCTGGAGTCTTCTGCACGTGCTACGTGTCCGGCCACTGAAGTCTTCTTGATTTCATTAATCTCAACACTCTTCAATAATAGTGAAAATAAACCAGTTAATTTCAAATACGCTTGACGTTTGAGGCGCCCCAGACCAAAATCCTACACACAGTTCAACCATCATTATAAAATATTTTTTCATCAGTTTTTTTTTATAAAAATGAGCAATTTTATAAATACTAAACAATATAAAGTTTATTGGCGCTTAAACTCTTTTTTACATGAATAACAGTAAATATTAATTATTAATTCAATTTTATTTACGCTCATTCTGATTTCAGTTAGGCTAGATCTAGCACTTTTTACTGTAGGTGAACTCGCTGTTTACCCTTTTCATTTACTTAAAAGTATTGTACGAAAATCTGAAATTTGCGCCATGCTAACATCGCGATAACATCGAACTTTCGCGATTTTTGTCATATACATTGTTTTTTTTTTGGTAGATACCATTTGTTCGATTATGGCAACATATCTATGGCAACTAAATGATTCTAAACGGATTTTTTTTAAATTTTAGTTCGTAAAATAACTAATAATTTTAATTTTTTAACCTAATTTTGAAAAAAAATATTGTTATTCAAACTAAAAAATGCTTAAATGCATAATTGAAAACATTAGTCCAGGTGTTTTATAGCCTTTTTTTACACCAACCCTTTTTGTGCTCCTTTTAGCCCGATCTAGCCCTTTTTAGCTTCTTCAATTGCCCCCATTACTAAAACTAAGGTGGCAACACTGTGTGCAAGTGATCAAGTCGCAATGGACATTGTTGTGAAGCTTGAGAAGGTGGAGGCGGACTCGGAGTTTATGGATGCACAACTAGCGCACTCAGATGAACAAATAGACATTGAAGAGAGCGATGTGAAGCAAGAGAGACTGGCTCGTGAGAAGGAGTGGCTTGCCGAGGACTCTGTCCTAGATAATATAAAGAATGAGGAGTCTGCCCCTCCACCTTATGGCTTGTTGAAGGAATGCCGCGTACTTGTGGACAGAATCAACACTGCGGGGTATTCAGGTAGGCACACCGCTGTATTTTGCATCTGTTTGTAGTTGCAGGTATGTCAGTGCAAGTAAACCTGAACAACTAGTGCACTTTGATCAGTTGAAGAATGAAAGCTCCAGGATGGCAGTCAGTGGCTTGACTTGGTAAACCAGGCAGAGCCACCAGAATGCCTTCACTTGAGTTGAATACGTTACTTCATGCCTACATTCCCTCTACAGAGTGCTTGCCCTTACAGTGCAATGGTATTTGCTTCCAGCAGTTGGTGTTGGGGCACAGAGTCCTGAGGTGATGCAGGCTTCTGGTGTCCGTGATGCTGAGCCTCATGTGTGCCGTGCCTGCAGCTACACATGCAGCCAAATCAAACTGATGAGGATCCATCAAGTGTTGGTCTGCCACGAGCTGGAGGCCATGTCTGACAAGTGCAGGGACACAACTAGTACATCAACTTGTTTGCAAGTACATAAAACAAAGCGCACTGGAGTTAAACTATGTGACAAGTGTGACTTCAAAACTTCCAATTCAAGTTATTTGAAATCACATAAAATGACACACACTGGAGTCAAACCATTTGTCTGTGACAAGTGTGACTACAAAACTATGTACTCAAGTAGTTTAAAAACACATCAAATGATACATTCTGGAATCAGACCATTTGTCTGTGACAAATGTGACTACAAATCTATGTGTTCAAGTAATTTAAAAAAACATAAAATGAAGCACACTGGAGTTAAAGTATTTGTCTGTGACAAGTGTAACTACAAAACTGTTTATTCATTTAGTTTGAACAGACATAAAATGATACACACTGGAGTCCAACCATTTGTCTGTGACGAGTGTGACTACAAAACTATGTATTCAAGTAGTTTGAAAATACATAAAATGGCACACACTGGAGTCAAACCATTTGTCTGTGACGAGTGTGACTACAAGACCAGATATTCAAGTAATTTGACAATACATAAAATGAAGCACACTGGAGTCAAACCATTTGTCTGTGACAAGTGTGACTACAAAACTTGTAATTCAAGTCATTTGAAAAGACATCAAAAGACACATCAACTATGAAACCACATAGTAGTAATGAATTTCTAGCACAGCATTTTAGTTATTTATGCCATTGCCTAGTAATAATAGCCTTTGTAACACGAGTGCTAGTTTGAGCCATGAGGCGCAGCCGAATGGCACAATAGACAGCCAAGTGTTACAAAGGCTAATTACGTGCAGTGGCATAAAATACTTATTCTACGACCATGAAATAAATAACAAAATAGATAATAATAGTTATTATAATGCTGGCGGTTAAAGCTGAGGCTTTTAAATTTAAAAAATATGTGTTGTAGTTTTTTAATTTTTTACAGTTTAA
Organism: Agapetus fuscipes; assembly: GCA_951799405.1. Classification (NCBI taxonomy): domain Eukaryota; kingdom Metazoa; phylum Arthropoda; class Insecta; order Trichoptera; family Glossosomatidae; genus Agapetus; species Agapetus fuscipes. The sequence goes on along the minus strand of OX637352.1, from coordinate 691,171 downwards.
TTGCTTAGAATTTATTTGTTTTATATATTTGATTGTATTAATTGCTTGTACTCCTTGACTGATAGGTTGGTATGCGGCTGACCACCCATACTGTAAAAAATGGTTCACTTTGCCAATGTCACCCCTGCTTCAGGGAAGGTCGGCAAGAGTTGCAGGGCTTATGTTCATTTGAGATTGGGGTTTTTATATTGTAGGTCCACATGCAGCATGTGTAAGTGCGAAATTATGCATGTCTGCTTGTGGGAATGCATTTAATATGAATCTCAAATGATACATATCTTTGCAGCTTAGATTTAGATTTTAGATAATGTACTCGTCCATTTGAAGAAATTAAAACCTTACTTTTGTCAAAACGTGTAATTTATCATTCCCCTTGATTATTATCTAATCTAATCTAAGTTGCAAAGATATATTATATTTAAAATTCATATACACATACCTGTATAAGGTCGCGCTTATACTTGCCGCATATAAGCTTAAACATTCAAACCCAAAACTCAAATAAACATAATATGCCCTTCAACTGTGTTGGCAAAGGGAACCAAGTTTTGACAGCATAGGTGGTCAACCTCATACCCACCTATTTGCCAAGTAACTGTTTGAGTTTGTTTATTTTTTGCTGTGAAATTATCTATTATTTTCCTTTCAAGCCTTTTGATTTCTTATGAAAAAATGAAAGCTATAATTTGGAGTATTGCGATAAATAAATTTGATGAATTTTAGCACTATTAACAATTTTTATTTGACTCTACCCATAAAATATATTTATTTTCATCTGAAAAGGGCTGGAAGTCTCATCACAAGGGTAATTCCTACCTACCGAATATTGATAATATTTGTATGAAGACTAATCAGCTGTTCACTTGCGGCCAACTTGGATTGACATGTCTTCATACCCCCCATACAAGGTTGATATTTGAAATTAAAAAATGGTTCCATTTCTGACAATGCGCATGCACACATTCTCATTACCCGTTGCAAGTGTGACTTTAAAACTATGCATTCAAGTAGTTTGAAAAGACATAAAAAGACACACACTGGAGTCAAACCATTTGTGCGTGTGCTTATCACAAAACTACAAAACTTACACTTCCAGTAATTTGAAAACACATAATATTGACTGGTCCGTAGTCCAGGTGGTAGCACTTCGGATTCTTAACTGGAAGGTTGTGGGTTCGAATCCCAGCGGAGCACAAACAATAAACCATTTATATTTTCAAATTTGCTCTTCGCTGGGTTGAAAAATTCATAAACCTTTACCAAAGACCGGTCATCAAAAGGTCCATCCAACCTTACAACAACTGGGTCTTGCTTGAGAATTGGCGCTTTCTACAGCGACGACCAAGCTCGCAGAGGGCTCTTGAGGTGTGATACACACAAAAACAGCGCTCACCAAATAAATCAGCCTAATTTAATTTTTTTTTTATGAGGCACACGGGATTAAAACCATTTGTACTTTTACTTTAGTGCGTCGAGTGTGAAATGGCTGTAATACTATTTCTTTAAGCAATCTCTTCATTTTCCGTGTCCATGCTTGGGTTGTTATCCATGTCTGTCCATGGTGCACGGCTCGTTTTAAGCCCATTTGCTGAAATGGAGTTGTCTTGTGCCTACATATGTATAACTAACGGTGTTCTATTAAATCTCCTACTATTTTATTTATTGTACAGACATTCACTTTGTTATCATTCATCTGAAAACATTGTCTTTTAGCAGGTAGCTGGGATGGGGTCCCATGGGGGACAGGCCGTGTGAAAGCTTTCATACATTCCCATATGCTGCTAGACTATTGACCCGGTAATCCATAGACAAACCATAAACAATCAGTGCAGAATGCAGCTCGTGTGAAAAGCTGCACCAGGACAACACCTTATCTCAATGTGAAAATGTCAAGTCTATGTAAGTTAGAAAATCAAGGTTGTGGAATTTAGTCTCAGAACTGGTGAAGAAGATGCCATCGCCCATTAGCTGGATAGAAGAACAATACTTGAGAGCAGCAGGGAAGATGTGGCAGGGGCAGCCAACATATTATACTAAATTATTGATTTTGGTTGGACATATTGAAAGGATGAATGAAGACCGACTAACAAAAAAAGTATAAAAAGTGAATGTAATAGGTAAGCGTGGAAGGAGAAGACCTAGGAAGGAATGGATTGATCAGATAAGTGAGATTGCGAATGAATGGAATATTTTACAAAGTGGAAACAAGACAATGGTTTTATGGCCGAGGGGGCCAAGTGGGCTGATCATTCTAGCGTGTTTGGAATAGAACAACGTTGGTTCGATCCCAGCCTGGGTTATTCGACCATAACTTTGACCCTGGTTCAACGGATGTTATTGGGTAATTAGTAATTCATTAAAATAAAAAATAATGAATTATTGATTGATCTAATCTAATCTAAGCTGCAAAGATATATATCATTTAAGATTTTTATTAAATGCATTCCCACAAGCAGATATGTATAATTTCGCGCTAACACATGCCGCATGTGGACCTACAATATAAAAACCCAATCTCAATGATTGATGATATTATAAATATAAAGATCGGCAAGGAAAAGCAAACAACAGAATTCTCTTGACCAGGGGTGCCCATACTTTTTCTTGAGGAGATCGACCTAGCAAAAATTTATGAATAGGAGATTGACAATTTAACTGTTCAGCCCACCAAATAAGTAAAACTCATTGAGTGCAAAATGTCAAATCAATTTTAAGGTCGATCACTGAAATTTTAGCTATCCTAGGCGATCAACCTTAAAACGTCCCGCGATCGACCGTATGGGCACCTCTGCTCTAGACGAATAGGAGTGGATGGGCTGCATTTTCCAAACTTAAATATATATCTACAAATAAGGACGTCCCCACAAGTCTCAAGAGAAAGCTTTATGGTTTGTGTGTCCTGCCAGTGATTATATATGGGCTAGAGACTATAACTGAGGTGTGTGCAGCGTGCCATGGAGAGACAAATGCTAGGCATCAGCTTGAGGGACAAAATAAGAAATGAAACCATCCCACAAAAGACGAAAGTTGTCGATATTGTTGATAAAGTCTCCAAGCTGAAATGGCAATGGGCTGGTCATGTGGTAAGGCGAGAGGACGGCAGGTGGAGGCCGTGGGAGCTGGACAAAACAAGGGGGGGAAGAAAAGATGGGTTGACAATATTATTCAATCTAATCTAAGTTGCAAAGATATGTAACATTGGGGATTTACATTATATGCATTCTCACAAGCAGACAAGTACAAGTCCGCGCTTGCACATGCCGCATGTGAACCTACAACGTATAAACCAACATCCCAGATAGCATTTTAAACTTGTATCTGACTTGCAACAAGTTTGATGTGTCAAAAGTGAAGGCTTGCTGCAAGTTCACCATGGCAAGTATATACACTTGAGGCAAGTTTTAATCAAACTTTCTAGTTTCCCAGCAACAAGCTTGCAGAAACTTTGTCATAACAAAGTTCCCGTAAGGTTGTCATGACAAACTTGCAAAATGTTTGCTTCTGCAAATTATATACATTTTTTGATATTATTATAATATTTAAAAAAACAAAATTAGAATAAAAAGATGAAATATTTTTATTTTATTTCATTTACAGTTTGCTTATAGTAGTAACAAAGTTTTATAATAGTCACATCATCATCATCACTGGCACGACCTCCCTCAGCAACCGCTGCCAGCGCTGTCTATCCAACGTCTTCCTCCTCCAGTCCCACATTCCCACTGCACGGCTATCCGCCACCACTCCATCCAGCCATCTTGAACGTGGTCTTCTCACTGTCCGCCGTCCGATTGTGATGAATATAAATTGGGCTGCTGAACCATATTTTCAATTATTGCGTCATCTACAAATAATTGAAAATATTCCAGTGACGTTAAAATTTTAATGGATTGTAAAAAACTGGCAGTACAAGTTGTGTCGGGGATATCCAAGTCACGGTGTCGCCAGCGTACTTCTGTCCACAACGAATGGGCCTGATGTTGTCCATCACCTTCCACCGCATTTGCTTCTTCCTCCTGGTCAATATCACTAGGTGCCTGAAAAGAAATAAATAGTTACGTTTATAATATCATCCACAAATAAAATAGAAATTGGAACCATAGAAAACCTATTTTAGAAGACTTCAGTCAATGTCAATGCAGTACAATCTGTGATTAATTATAAAGATACGAGTTTAAAGGTACCGATTTATAGCTAATTTGTTGAGATATATTTTGAATAAAATGAGGATTTTTTAATAGATAAATAAAAAAATAAAATACAAACGTTTATTTCAATGGGCATCCCAATTATCTGGCTCAACTCGTCTGCAGCCATCTCCTGGTCACCGTTTTCGATCCTTGGCTCCCACCAGGTTGTAATTTCGTCATCTTCATATTCAAGTTCTACATCTGATGCATTTCAATTCAAACACATATTAATCTCTCGAATAGAGTAAGACATCTGAAAAAATAAAATAGTAAGGCTGTTAAAAATGACCTCAAAATCCTGTGTATGTTCAAACCATTGTTATTTTGTATACAAAAAAAAGTACTAAAAAACATAGAACTTGCTACAAATTATATACTGTTAAATAGTTTATGAACTAAGGAACACGCTAAAAATGATTTTTTTTCAATTTAAGTATAATTACCTTGAAAATTGACGATTTCGAGGGGAAGTATTGTCAGAGTTGAAACGCAAGCCGGCTTGACAGTTGACAGACGTTATGGCGGTTAAAATGCACTATGCAGGCAGGAAACATAAAGAAAAAATATAATGCTGTGAGCACAACGTTGCAGCAATATTGCAACAAACTTATTTTGTCATATTTGACATGACAATATAAATTTAAGTACAAATCAAACTTGCAGCAAACTGACCTGCTATCTGGGATCTCACCTTGCTACTCTTGCTGTCCTTTCCTGAAACAGGGTCGAGATTGGCAAAGTGAACTATTTTCATTGGGCTATTTATGTAACTGGGTCTTGCTTGAGAATTGGCGCTTTGTAGCGACGACGACCAAGCTCATGAAAAGGTCGATAGCTCAATTGGTAGAATGCTTGCATTCCATGCCGAGAACAAGGGTTCGATCTCAAGGTGTACTCAGCCTTCACAATAAATGAGAACCAGCCCCCTCGGGGGCTGGGAAACCCCCGCTTCAACTGAAGAGGTTGGTGTTAGGGCGACCCCCTTACCTGTAAAGATAAATAGGTCCCGAATCACCACATGCGACCCCTTCGGTGACAACGCAGGCAAGAGGTTACACTATATGTGTAGCTTAGTTGCGTTTGCGTTTATGTATTTATAACTGAATGACCATTTTCTACAGTATGGGTGGTACGCTGCTACCAACTTATAAGAAGGAGCATACTGTTGGAAACTTGAAATACATACGTGCGCTTAGGTATACATTATAGCCTGCATGGAGGCCGTGGCAGAACAAAACAAGTGTGATGGGAAAAGGTCCAGCTGGGTCCAGCTGATGGGAAAACTGTGGTATGGTGTTGCTAGAGACAGATGAATGCGGAAAGGATTTGAAAAGGCCTATATCCAGCAGTGGAGAGAAGAAGACTAAATACACTAAATACCTAAATGCTTCCATAGCTTGCTATCGCTCCGTCTCTAGCTGTGACGTCACACAGTAGGGAAATAACTTCCTGGTAGATTACCGCTCACAGCACTGTAGCTGTAATCAGGGGAAGACAGAGCGCCTTGCGATCAGACACAGACATTCCACCGGTGTGAAGACAGCCTGACAGGTGCCAGCCTGACAGTTGGCTTGTAATTAATGTAATTAGTTATTGTGAAGGGCTGGTTAACACTTGTGTTGTTTATTAAGCACATATTAATCCATGTTTATCTTCATTTGATGTTCACAGCGCTGTGCATGTCATGTGAGGTTAACCTTATTCATCTGACAGACTGTAGTTCGCAGGAAAAGGCAGAGTAATAGTGGCAGTGTGTGACTGTTTGTCTTGTGCAAGTGATCAAGTCACAATGGACGTTGTTGTGAAGCTTGAGAAGGTGGAGGCGGACTCGGAGTTTATGGATGCACAACTAGCGCACTCAGATGAACAAATAGACATTGAAGAGAGCGATGTGAAGCAAGAGAGACTGGCTCGTGAGAAGGAGTGGCTTGCCGAGGACTCTGTCCTAGATAATATAAAGAATGAGGAGTCTGCCCCTCCACCTTATGGCTTGTTGAAGGAATGCCGCGTACTTGTGGACAGAATCAACACTGCGGGGTATTCAGGTAGGCACACCGCTGTATTTTGCATCTGTTTGTAGTGGCAGGTATGTCAGTGCAAGTAAGCCTGAACAACTAGTGCACTTTGATCAGTTGAAGAATGAAAGCTCCAGGATGGCAGTCAGTGGCTTGACTTGGTAAACCAGGCAGTCGAGTGCTTGCAACTTCATCTTCAGGAGAGGGGAGATAAACAGGCCTGCACACTTCAAGAAATATGTCTTCAAGCAAGCAACAAAACAATTGATGATGATGATAATGATGTAGACTCCATCTTTCCGGGCTTGTAGACCATGTTCAATAATTGTAGGCTGCTTTATTCTTTTTTCTTTTTGTAAGGCTGCTACGTTTCGTCAGTGACGTGCGACTGACTTCTTCAGGGCTCGTACTTCGACTGATCACTTATAACAAAACAATTGTTACGAATACTCCATTGTTCTTCCTCTGTACAAACTTTGTATGCACACAATAATAATAATAATATTAGGTTGATTTATTTGATGAGCGCTGTTTGTGTGTGTATCACACCTCAAGAGCCCTCTCCTGGTCGTCGCTGTAGAAAGTGCCAAGTCTCAAGAAAGACCCAGTTGTTGTAAGGTTGGATGGACCTTTCAGTGTCCGGTCTTTGGTAAAGGTTTATGAATTTTTCAACTCAGCGAAGAGCGCATTCGAAATATTAATGGTATATTTTTGTGCTCTGCCGGGATCCGAATCCACAACCTTCCATTTACGAGTCCAAAGTGTTGCCACTGGACTACGGACCGGTCCAAGATGCCAACGACACGCGGTGTACCTGAGCGGTAACCCATCCAAGTACTATCCGCGCCCAATGTTGCTTAACTTCGGTGATCTATAGGAACCGGTGCTATCAACATGGTAACGTCGTTGAAACAAGCCAGAAGCCTGTCCTGAAAGTTTCTCGCTTTGTTATCTGTCTCCTTTGCACTAGCTTACTTTAAATGCATCCGTGCCTTCTCTTCCTTATGAACGCTTCAAGACATTTAAAAATATGTATAAGTACCTAATGTGAAAAAAAACACTTTCATTCTACTGATGTGTCAGTAGAATTAGATAACCCCAATGGACGGTTTCGTGCGGATCTAAAATCTAAAGCACACACCAAAAACTTGTCTTTCTTGGCGCATTTAGTCGTAAATGTTTGTTTCCAAATATGCTCGTCGTTGGGTTGAAAAAATTAATAAAACCTTTAACAAAAAACGGTCACTAAAGGTCCATCCGGCCTTACAGCAACTGGGTCTTGCTTGATTATTGGCGCTTTGTAGGGACGACCAAGCTCTTACACCTCTGCGACACTACAACAAGTGTCATAGTCCCCTAGAGTTTTTAGAATCTAGGGAGTCTACCGCACAGTATTTAAAAAAAAGAAGTTAGTGGATTGCAGTATTTTGACTGAATTATCTTGATTGCAGAAATTGCAGTTCAAGTAAGTTTGGCCAAACATTTCTGTCAGTTGAGGAAAAAATGTATTATATAGTTATGTATGTGTGATTTCGCCTACTAAACATAAAGTTGCATGAGCCACCAGAATGCCTTCACTTGAGTTGAATACGTTACTTCATGCCTACATTCCCTCTACAGAGTGCTTGCCCTTACAGTGCAATGGTATTTGCTTCCAGCAGTTGGTGTTGGGGCACAGAGTCCTGAGGTGATGCAGGCTTCTGGTGTCCGTGATGCTGAGCCTCATGTGTGCCGTGCCTGCAGCTACACATGCAGCCAAATCAAACTGATGAGGATCCATCAAGTGTTGGTCTGCCACGAGCTGGAGGCCATGTCTGACAAGTGCAGGGAGACAACTAGTACATCAACTTGTTTGCAACTACATAAAACAAAGCACACTGGAGTTAAACTATTTGTATGTGACAAGTGTGACTACAAAACTATGTATTTAAGTAATTTAAAAATACATAAAATGAAGCACACGGGAGACAAACCATTTGTCTGTGACAAGTGTGCCTTCAAGACTAGGCATTCAAGTTGTTTGAAAACACATAAAATGACACATACTGGAGTCAAACCATTTGACTGTGACAAGTGTAACTACAAAACTACGAATTCAAGAAATTTGAAAACACATAAAATCGCACACACTGGAGTCAAACCATTTGTCTGTGACAACTGTGACTACAAAACTATGTATTCAACTCATTTGAAAACACATAAAATGGCACACACTGGAGACAAACCATTTGTCTGTGACAAGTGTGACTACAAAACTATGTATTCAAATTGTTTGAAAACACATAAAATGGCACACACTGGAGTCAAACCATTTGTCTGTGACAACTGTGACTACAAAACTATGTATTCAAGTCATTTGAAAACACATAAAATGGCACACACTGGAGACAAACCATTTGTCTGTGACAAGTGTGACTACAAAACTATATATTCAAGTAATTTAAAAATACATAAAATGACACACACTGGAGTCAAACGATTTGTCTGTGACAAGTGTGACTACAAAACTATGTATTCAACTCATTTGAAAACACATAAAATGGCACACACTGGAGACAAACCATTTGTCTGTGACAAGTGTGACTACAAAACTATGTATTCAAGTTGTTTGAAAACACATAAAATGGCACACACTGGAGTCAAACCATTTGTCTGTGACAACTGTGACTACAAAACTATGTATTCAACTCATTTGAAAACACATAAAATGGCACACACTGGAGACAAACCATTTGTCTGTGACAAGTGTGACTACAAAACTATGTATTCAAGTTGTTTGAAAACACATAAAATGGCACACACTGGAGTCAAACCATTTGTCTGTGACAACTGTGACTACAAAACTATGTATTCAAGTAATTTGAAAACACATAAAATGGCACACACTGGAGACAAACCATTTGTCTGTGGCAAGTGTGACTACAAAACTAAATATTCAAGTAATTTAAAAACACATAAAATGGCACACACTGGAGTCAAACCATTTGTCTGTGACAACTGTGACTACAAAACTATGTATTCAAGTCATTTGAAAACACATAAAATGACACACAATGGAGTCAAACGATTTGTCTGTGACAAGTGTGACTACAAAACTATGTATTCAAGTCATTTAAAAAGACATCAAAAGACACATCAACTATGAAACCACGTAGTAATAATGAATTTCTAGGGAAATGGCTATAATACTATTTCTTTAAGCAATCTCCATTTTCCGTGTCCATGCTTGGGTTGTTATCCATGTCTATCCATGGTGCACGGCTCGTTTTAAGCCCATTTGCTGAAATGGAGTTGTCTTGTGCCTACATATGTTTCTATTAAAACAATATAAATTGTATTCATGTATCTGTTTTTTGTTACATAACTAATAAATGTTGCTTTTTTCAAATTTTGCACTTGTGTTCACATTAATTCGAACAATACTGTAGGTTGGTATGAAGCTGACCACCCATACTGTAAAAAAGACTTTACTTTAAGCAGGCAGAAGTGAAACTATTTGTACACCAACTTACAAGTCAAGGACTTATAATCTAAGTTGCATAAAAACATATGGTGACACCTGAATGCATCTAAATAGAATATTGTTGGTAAACATATCACTCGAGAATGACTGAACCGATTTGTTTTTTTTATGATGTTTGTAATCTGGAACATTTGTATGGATAAAAAAAAGATTGAAAAAGTATCATGGAAGATTTTAAAATTGTTGAAAAGCTTTGACATCGTTCATTTACTGGAATTTGGTTTTGCACATATACTGCATCTATATAAAAATGAATTACTCATCACACATTGGCCGAATTCATAGAAAACATGTGAATTACCTTCGAGATGGATCATGTGAAATGCGATGTGAATCAGGATTACCCATAATTTTTTAAAGTATGTCAGATGTTGTTCTTTTCGCCAGGCTAAAAGGAAAGGTCGTAACATTTTTCTTTTGAAAAGTTACATCAAAGATTTTCATAGACCAGATAACTGAATGCAAATTTTCATATTGGAATTTTGAATGTGTCAGAAAGCCACTTTTCAACATTTCTTAGATCCGTCTAATCTAATCTAATCTAAGTTGCAAAGATATTTTGTCATGTAGACTCATATTAAATACATGCCCAAAAGCAAGCACATGTAAGTACATGCTTACACATGCTACATGTGTACATAAACTTTGAAACTCCTGCCACTTTCGCTGAAACTGGGGGGGCATTGGCAAAAGTGAACCAAGTTTTACTACATATTAAATTTTCCATGTGCAAACCCAAATCTCAACTCTGGCCGACCTTTCCTGAAACAGGAGTGATATTAGCAAAGTGAACCATTTTCTACAGCATGAGTGGTCAGCCGCATACCAACCTATAATTATTATTTATATTCATTTGCTGAACGCTGTTTATGTTCTCCGCTGGGAACCAAACTCAAGACCTTCGCATATTGAGTCTGTGGCATCAACCACTAGACTATACTTACTTACTTACTTTACTTTCTTCGGCTCATAAGCCTTGAAGGCTCAGGGCCTCCCGCACCACAATCCTCCAGGACTCTCTGTCTTGTGCAGCTTCCCTCCAATGTCCCCTCACTCCCAGAATTTCGGCATCGGCTTCAATGTTGTCTGCCCACCGCATCCTGGGACGTCCGAGTGGTCTAACACCTGAAGGGGCACCATCCAAGACTGTTCTAATGATCCTGGAGTCCTCTGCACGTGCTACGTGTCCGGCCCACTGGAGTCTTCTTGATTTCATTACCGACACTATGTTAGCATCTTGAAACACGGACATCAGCTCCGCGTTGGTCCGGATACGCCACCTGTCATCTTCAAATACAGGTCCAAGAATGCGACGAAGCATTTTGTTCTCAAAGACCTGGAGAGATTTTTCTTGTTTTTGAGTCAGACTCCAGGCTTCGCATCCGTACAACACAACTGGCCGAACAATGGAAGTGTAAATCTTGAATTTTGTGGAGCGGGATAGCCATTTTGAGCACAATAGCCCTCTAAGGCCAAAAAAAGCATTATTGCCGGAGTGAATTCGGGCATGTAATTCTGAGGATAGGATATTTTTGTCATTTATAAGGGTACCCAAGTATTTGAATGAATTGCAGTTCTTAAACTTGTAATTATCTACATTCAAATCTTCTTGAATATCCCGCCGCGCCACAGGCAAGTATTCAGTTTTCCCCTCATTGATTCTCAATCCTATCCTCCTTGCCATTCTCTCCATTGGTAAGAAGAGCGCCCGGAGCTGTGCAGCGTTCTCTCCCAGAAGCACCACATCATCCGCATATCCCAGCAGCCTAATGGTACTTCCTATGGTGATTCCACCATACACAGGTTTGGTTTCTCTCACAACCTTTTCTAAGGCTAGGTTGAAGAGCAATGGAGAAAGGGCGTCACCCTGCTTTAGGCCTGAACTGATCTCAAAGGGATCCGAGACCTGTCCCTGCAGCAGTATTTGAGCTCTTGAATTTTCTATGGATATCTGAACCAGTTTGATGAGTTTTCCAGGAATTCCATAGTCTCGTAAAACGCTCCACAGCCCCAAACGATGCACTGAGTCATAAGCAGTCTTGAAGTCGACAAAAAGGCAATGAGTATCTTGAGCATATTCCCACTTCTTCTCTAATATTTGCCTCAAAGAAAAGATCTGGTCCGTTGTGCTCCGATTCCTTCTGAAACCTGCTTGGTACTCTCCAAGAGCACATTCAGCATATGGCATAATTCTTCTTAGCAGAATATTAGACAATATTTTGTATGCCGCTGGGAGAAGTGAGATACCTCTATAATTAGAGCATAGCATTTTGTCTCCTTTTTTATGTATTGGACACAATAGTGCAACTTTCCAGCTATCTGGCAGTACCTCATGTTTTCAAACATCCTGATAAAGACCCCACAGAGCATTTTCTAAGGCTTCTCCGCCACATTTCAGTAACTCAGCAGGGATATCATCATTTCCAGGAGCTCTTGACTTCTTTAAACTCTACTAGACTATACACCCGTGAAAAATGTGAAAAAATGTTTTGTGATTTTGTTGTGTTGTGATTTTGGAGAAAAGTGTCAAAATAAATCATTGTTACTATAATAATTGCTTTCCAAGTTCCAAAAATTCTTAAAATAAGGATATATTGATTGGAAATTGCAAAGATGAATTAAATTTTTGAGTCCGCGTCTCACGCACATGCGCAAGCAACCATATTATGTTGGTTAATTATACCCATATAAGGAAAGTAATTTGATAATTTGGCCGCCTTTCCCTCAATTGGCATAATTCAACCATTTTTTTATAGGATATGTTGTCAACCTCACTGACCTGCCAATCAATAACTTTTGTACCAAAATAGAAAACTGTCTTAAACTATTCCTACATACTTTATGTTATATTTCTGATAAAACAATAGATTTTAAAAAAACATAATAATTTTCTGTATCTGATCTTGTATCTTATCTGCCAATAAATAAAACACGTAAATATTCACTTTTTGTTTTATTTTTTGTACGAAATGGGAGTAGGTATGGAATAATAATATGAAATAATATTATAGGAGCATGGCATAGCGCGTGTGTATAAGTGCACTAACACCAACAAGCAACAAATCAATTGTTACGAATACTCCATTGTTCTTCCTTTGTACAAACTGTCTATGCACGCAAGCCAGAAGCCTGTCATAAAATTTTCTTGCTTTGTTATCTGTCTTCCTTGCACTTTCTTACTTTAAATGCATCTGTGCCTTCTCTTCCTGATTAACTCTTGGAGACATTTTAAAAATATTTACCGAAGTAAATATGAAAAATACCACAGTTTAATTCTCCTGATATGTCAGTAGTATTATATAACCTCAATGGGCGGTTTCCTGCGGATCTATCTCAAATCCAAAGTGGACGTCAAAAAATTTGTCTTTCATGGCGCATTTAGCAGAAATGTTTGTTATCAATGGCAGCAGTCAAATGTATATTCAAATTTATACAGCTATTTGTGTTTTTAAAATTGTAATTAATTTGTTCCTTCCTCAACTGTTTTTTTTCTTTGCTTCTCTTATTTTACAAAATTAAAAACTATGATTGGCCTTATATTTTGTTAACTGACATTCTTTATATGTTATAAATATGTGCTGTTGTTTTTAAGCGTACACCAAAAAAAATGTCTTTCTGGCCGCATTTTCAGGAAATGTTTTGGTGTCAATTGCAGCAGTCCCGGAGTCTACCTGCCAACCTGTCATACAATGGTATGGTCTAGCAGGGGGCTCAAACTTCAACTATTGGTGATCTACCTCTATAAAGTTAGACAACGGTCTATCCACTATGAGAGGCTGCAAGTAAGTGTGATGCAGGTTCTCGTCTAGGTAGGGAGTAGCGGGCATAGATATTAGTTTTCCGCACAATATGCCCGGGTTTACTCTACGAGTGCTTGTCCTTACAGTGCAATGGTATTTGCTTCCAGCAGTTGGTGTTGGGGCACAGAGTCCTGAGGTGATGCAGGCTTCTGGTGTCCGTGATGCTGAGCCTCATGTGTGCCGTGCCTGCAGCTACACATGCAGCCAAATCAAACTGATGAGGATTCATCAAGGGTTGGTCTGCCACGAGCTGGAGGCCATGTCTGACAAGTGCAGGGACACAACTAGTACATCAACTTGTTTGCAACTACATAAAACAAAGCACACTGGAGTCAAACCATTTGTCTGTGACAAGTGTGACTACAAAACTATGTATTCAAGTAGTTTGAAAACACATAAAATGACACACACTGGAGTCAAACCATTTGTCTGTGACAAGTGTAACTACAAAACTATGTATTCAAGTAGTTTGAAAACACATAAAATGACACACAGTGGAGTCAAAACATTTGTCTGTGACAAGTGTAACTACAAAACTACCAATTCAAGAAATTTGAAAACACATAAAATGACACATACTGGAGTCAAACCATTTGTCTGTGACAAGTGTAACTACAAAACTACCAATTCAAGAAATTTGAAAACACATAAAACGACACACACTGGAGTCAAACCATTTGTCTGTGACAAGTGTAACTACAAAACTACCAATTCAAGAAATTTGAAAACACATAAAATGACACATACTGGAGTCAAACCATTTGTCTGTGACAAGTGTGACTACAAAACTCCTACTTCAAGTCATTTAAAAAGACATAAAATGATACACACTGGAGTCCAACCATTTGTCTGTGACGAGTGTGACTACAAAACTATGTATTTAAGTCATTTGAAAACACATAAAATGACACACACTGGAGTCAAACCATTTGTCTGTGACAAGTGTAACTACAAAACTCCTACTTCAAGTCATTTAAAAAGACATAAAATGATACACACTGGAGTCCAACCATTTGTCTGTGACGAGTGTGACTACAAAACTATGTATTTAAGTCATTTGAAAACACATAAAATGACACACACTGGAGTCAAACCATTTGTCTGTGACAAGTGTGACTACAAAACTATGTATTCAAGTTGTTTGAAAACACATAAAATGGCACACACTGGAGTCAAACCATTTGTCTGTGACAAGTGTGACTACAAAACTACCAATTCAAGTCATTTGAAAACACATAAAATGACACACACTGGAGTCAAACCATTTGTCTGTGACAAGTGTGACTACAAAACTATGTATTCAAGTTGTTTGAAAACACATAAAATGACACATACTGGAGTCAAACCATTTGTCTGTGACAAGTGTAACTACAAAACTACCAATTCAAGAAATTTGAAAACACATAAAATGAAACATACTGGAGTCAAACCATTTGTCTGTGACAAGTGTGACTACAAAACTATGTATTCAAGTAATCTGAAAACACATAAAATGACACATACTGGAGTCAAACCATTTGTCTGTGACAAGTGTAACTTAAAAACTTCCAGTTCAAGGAATCTGAAATCACATAAAATGACACATATTGGAGTCAAACCATTTGTCTGTGACGAGTGTAACTACAAAACTTTTAAGTCATTTCATTTGAAAAGACATCAAATGACACATCAACTATGAAACCACATACTAGTAATTAATTTCTAGTGAAATGGCTATAATACTTTTTCATTTTCCGTGTCCATGCTTGGGTTGTTTTCCATGTCTGTCCATGGTGCACGGCTCGTTTTAAGCCCATTTGCTGAAATGGAGTTGTCTTGTGCCATATTATGTATAACTAACGGTGTTCTATTAAATCTACTATTTTATTTATTGTAGAGACATTCACTTTGTAATCATTCATTTGAAAACATAAAAAATTAAACAGGTTTTTTTTGGATTACAGCTTTGGATTATTCCTTGACTTATTGGTTGGGATGAGGCTGACCGCCCTGACCACATGGAGTGATCAGATTGAGGAGATTGTGAAAGAATGGGATATATAAAGTGAGCGTAAAAGAAGAAAATGCATGAAAAAGGTGATGGATATGAAGGAATTGAAAGAGGTATGTCAGGATAGGAAAAAATGGAGGCAACTCTGCAGAGGCTCTGGCCACCCCTAGCGGAATGGCGACAGAGTTACAGTTACAGTTACCCGTACTGTAAAAAACGGTTTACTTTGCCTAGTCACTTATGTGTCAGGGACGGTTGGCAAAAGTTGTAGGGCTTATGTTCATTTGAAGTTTTATTTGTAAGTACACATTGACTGATTTCCTTGACTGACAGGTTGGTATGCGGCTGACCACCCATACTTTAAAAAATGGTTCACTTTACCAATGTCACCCCTGCTTCAGGGAAGGTTGGCAAGAGTTGCAGGGCTTATGTTCATTTGAGATTGGGTTTTTTATATTGTAGGTCCACATGCGGCATGTGTAAGCGCGAAATTATGCATGTCTGCTTATGGGAATGCATCTAATATGAATCTCAAATGGTACATATCTTTGCAGCTTAGATTTTGATTTAGACACATTCAGCATTTGTAAGCGCGAACTACACATGCTTGTTTGTGGGCATGCATTCGATATGAGCTTTAAATGTTAATAGATTATAGACGGCGAGGATATCAAGTTCCCCGACCGGTTTTTGTTGCAAACGGACGTGGAACCTTATACACTCGCCGTAATCAACAACATATTGTTTTGTCTCCTAGTTTTTGTATTTTGTTTAAAATCAGCTATAAAAAATGTCCTAAAATGATCAAATTTGCAAAGTAACCATTGAAAGTAACACTCTATGAAAGTAACCCAAGTAACTAAATTTAGGAATACAGTGCTTGTAGTATGTGTTTCAGAATAATGACAATAAAAACTATAAAGAAAGGTACTGAATGTTTCATTTATAAATTTCCCCAAGTAAAACTCTTCAAATGTGAACTGTTTGTGTGTGTGTGTGTTGTCATCTCTAGCAGCCTTTTCACACCAGAACTATTCTACCCGGATTGCCTGTGGATTACCGGACAGGCCGTGTGAAAGCTTTCATACATTCCCATACGCTGCTAGACTATTGACCCGGTAATCCATAGACAAACCATAAACAATCAGTGCAGAATGCAGCTCGTGTGAAAAGCTGCACCAGGACAACACCTTATCTCAATGTGAAAATGTCAAGTCTATGTAAGTTAGAAAATCAAGGTTGTGGAATTTAGTCTCAGAACTGGTGAAGAAGATGCCATCGCCCATTAGCTGGATAGAAGAACAATACTTGAGAGCAGCAGGGAAGATGTGGCAGGGGCAGCCAACATATACTAAATTATTGATTTTGGTTTGGACATATTGAAAGGATGAATGAAGACCGACTGACAAAAAAAGTGCACAAAGTGAATGTAATAGGTAAGCGTGGAAGGAGAAGACCTAGGAAGGAATGGATTGATCAAATAAGTGAGATTGCGAATGAATGGAATATTTTACAAAGTGGAAACAAGACAATGGTTTTATGGCCGAGGGGGCCAAGTGGGCTGATCATTCTAGCGTGTTTGGAATAGAACAACGTTGGTTCGATCCCAGCCTGGGTTATTCGACCATAACTTTGACCCTGGTTCAACGGATGTTATTGGGTAATTAATAATTCATTAAAGTAAACAATATTGAATTATTAATTGATGATATTATAAATATAAAGCTCGGCAAGGAAAAGCAAACAACAGAATTCTCTAGACCAGGGGTGCCCATACTTTTTCTTGAGGAGATCGACCTAGCAAAACTTTATGAATAGGAGATTGACAATTTAACTGTTCAGCCCACCAAATATAATTCATAATGTATAAAATTTATTAAGAAAAAAAATAGCATAAGTAAAACTGATTGAGTGCAAAATGTCAAATCAGTTTTAAGGTCGATCACTGAAATTTTAGCTATCCTAGGCGATCAACCTTAAAACGTCCCGCGATCGACCGTATGGGCACCTCTGCTCTAGACGAATAGGAGTGGATGGGCTGCATTTTCCAAACTTAAATATATATCTACAAATAAGGACGTCCCCACAAGTCTCAAGAGAAAGCTTTATGGTTCGTGTGTCCTGCCAGTGTTTATATATGGGCTAGAGACTATAACTGAGGTGTGTGCAGCGTGCCATGGAGAGACAAATGCTAGGCATCAGCTTGAGGGACAAAATAAGAAATGAAACCATCCCACAAAAGACGAAAGTTGTCGATATTGTTGATAAAGTCTCCAAGCTGAAATGGCAATGGGCTGGTCATGTGGTAAGGCGAGAGGACGGCAGGTGGAGGCCGTGGGAGCTGGACAAAACAAGGGGGGGAAGAAAAGATGGGTTGACAATATTATTCAATCTAATCTAAGTTGCAAAGATATGTAACATTGGGGATTTACATTATATGCATTCTCACAAGCACACAAGTACAAGTCCGCGCTTGCACATGCCGTATGTGAACCTACAACGTATAAACCAACATCTCGCCTTGCTACTCTTGCTGTCCTTTCCTGAAACAGGGTCGACATTGGCAAAGTGAACTATTTTCATTGAGCTATTTATGTAACTGGGTCTTGCTTGAGAATTGGCGCTTTGTAGCGACGACGACCAAGCTCATGAAAAGGTCGATAGCTCAATTGGTAGAATGCTTGCATTCCATGTCGAGAACAAGGGTTCGATCTCAATGTGTACTCAGCCTTCACAATAAATGAGAACCAGCCCCCTCGGGAGCTGGGAAACCCCCGCTTCAACTGAAGTGGTTGGTGTTAGGGCGACCCCCTTACCCGTAAAAATAAATAGGTCCCGAATCACCGCACATGCGACCCCTTCGGTGACAACGCTGGCAAGGCGTTACACTATATGTGTAGCTTAGTTGCGTTTGCGTTTATGTATTTATAACTCAATGACCATTTTCTACAGTATGGGTGGTACGCTGCTACCAACTTATAATGGGGCTTCCACACGCTTGCCAACTCATCTCAAGTTAAGCGCACAGTGTGTCGTCTAGAACATGCTAGCTGGACAAAATTTTGTCTAATGGACTCATTTTGTCCAGCTAGCATGTTCTAGACGACACACTGTGCGCTTGGCTACAAGGCAAGCGCACAGTGTGTCGTCTAGAACATGCTAGCTGGACAAAATTAGTCCATTAGACAATTTTTTGTCCAGCTAGCATGTTCTAGACGACACACTGTGCGCTTGACTTGTGAATGGTTGGCAAGCGTGTGGACGCCCCATAAGAAGGAACATACTGTTTTGAAACTTGAAATACATACGTGCGCTTAGGTATACATTATTCATATATGGAGGCCGTGGCAGGACAAAACAAATGAGGGAAGGTAAGTATATAGTCCAGCCGATGGGAAAACTGTGATATGGTGTTGCTAGAGACAGAATAATGGGGAATGGGTTTGAAGAGGCCTATATCCAGCAGTGGAGAGAAGAAGACTAAATACCTAAATGCTTCCATAGCTTGCTATCGCTCCGTCTCTAGCTGTGACGTCACACAATAGGGAAATAAGTAGATTACCGCTCACAGCACTGTAGCTGTAATCAGGGGAAGACAGAGCGCCTTGCCGACACAGACATTCCTTGTAAAATGTAATTAGTTATTGTGAAGGACTGGTTAAGGACAGATGGCCGTAATAGAAAAAAGGTTACGGAAGTAGTAAAGACATCCACACGCTTCTCAAACTCCGTTACATAAAAAAATTAAACTAAAATAACAATTTATAAGAAAAAAGTGCAGTGCAGTGGTAGTGCCCAAGCTGGTCAATATGGAGGCAGACAAGGAGCCACCGGACATCCCTCCTGATCCTACATATTGTATCCTTAGTCAGCCTGAAGTATCCCATGAGGTTACGATTCAATCAAATGAAACACGACGTAAAAAAAAGAGAAGGGAGACATCAGACTCTTCAAGTTCTGATGATTCCTCCAATTCAAAAGAAATTTTTAAATTAAAAAAAAATAGCCCCCAAACACCAATAACACCCCAATCTCCTGTGTCGATCAATCCCCAAATCTTGCCTCACCAAACGCCTAACACTAGACCCTATAAATTATCTGACCCAGGCCCATTTATTGTACATGTTCAAAAAAAATCCCCATCACCAATGTCTGGGACCTCGCTTCACCCGATAGATTTTGGGCGTTTTCTCACGTCGAGACGAACGCCGGGAATTGTGTACGGTGGAGTGAGGTCTGAAGGTAGGAACAGGATTTCGCTACAATTCAGCTCTGCTGAATTCGCGAACTCCTTCATCCTATCCAAGGATATTTCAGTAACAAATAATTATGAAGCATTTATCCCTGCTTTCCAGGTCTCTCGACTTGGGGTAATAAGAGGTATTCCGACCTCTGTTACTGTAGAGGAACTTATTCAGGACACTTCATGCCCTGAATATACTAAAGTTATTAAAGCCCGGCGCTTAAATTATAAAAAAAATACCCCCGAGGGTAACACTTGGGTACCTTCAAACACCATCGTACTTACCTTCGATGGTCAAAGACTCCCTCCTAACGTTTCATTATATCACACATCATTCCCTGTAGATATATATCTTTTCCCTACAATTCAATGTTTTTCTTGCTGTAGATTTGGTCACACTAAATCCCAGTGTAGATCCAAGCCCCGTTGTTTTAAATGTACCGGAGACCATGACGGTACCAGCTGCACGTCTACATCAGCATCCTCCTTATGCCTGCACTGCAAGGGCAATCATTTGGCGACAAGTACTTCTTGCCCAGAATTAGCCCGTCAAAAAAACATAAAAAATTCCATGGCAAAAGAGGGAATCTCCTATATGGAGGCCTCTAAGAGATTGGCTCCTGCAACTAGATCGTTCGCGGATGTAGCCAAAACTCAAAAACCTAATCCCACAATTTCTGATAACAAAAATTCTTCCCTGGGAAATAGAAAAACTGTTTTCACTCCAGCTAGACAAACCAATCTAGCAAAGAAAGCAGTAGACTCAGAAGCAATTGCTAACCTTCAGTGGTTTCCTAATGGACAAATTCCATCAAATTCTTCTGGTGGTGGTCTGCAGGGACCAGCTCCTTCTTCTCTGCCTCCTCAATTTTTGTTACTCCTTAAGATGATGATAGATCTTATCGAAGCAATTCCCAATTTACCGTCCAACGTTGCCCCTATTATCACCCTTCTTAAAAATTTAATATCTCTCAACAATGCAGGAGAGAATATTACAATGGAACACTCGTAGTATTGTCTCCAACAAAAGTGACTTTTTATATTTGTTAAAAAAATATAATATTTCAATAGCGGCCGTTTCGGAAACTTGGCTTAGTCCCGATCTGCATCTTCAGATCCCGGGATACCATGTCCTCCGTGACGACCGCTCTGATGGCAGGGGTGGTTCAGCCCTTGTTATCAAATCTTCCCTCCCATTTTTTCCATTATCCATCACCGGCCTACCTAACAACTTCCAGGTAGTATCGGCAAAAATCCTTGGCATAACTTTCATTTCCATGTACATATCTCCTCCATCAAACCGATCATCCGCATCAATCATTACAAACATAATGAACCAACTACCAAGCCCTTTTGTTTTGCTTGGGGACCTTAACGCTCATCATACCGTATGGGGCTCATCCTTTTGTGACTCCCTCGGTCACGAAATTTTTGATCTCATTGATCTCATCCCTCTCTGTTTATTAAATGAATCATGCCCTACCAGAATCTCTCCTCCCTCCCAAAATGCCAGTTCTGTAGATATATCACTATGTTCTCCAATATTAGCATCATCCCTTACTTGGTCCATTCTAAGTGACCCACATGGTAGCGACCATTTCCCGATTTTGATAGATTTTCCTCCCAGAAAAGTCAATGAGCACATAAATAATAAAAAAACTACTAGAATCTTCAAAACTGACAAAGCTGACTGGGACGCTTTCTATCATTTCAATGAAACTGAGATTCCATCTTTCCCTCGTCCTTCTTCGAGGGATGCACTTATTAACTATGAAAAGTACACAGAATTACTCATTGAATCAGCAAATCATTCGATCCCTCTGAAAAAAAACAATCATCGAAAGTCTCATCCTCCTACTCCTTGGTGGGATCAAGAATGTGATAAAGTTGTAGCAGAGAGAAAAGTAGCATCAAAAATATACGCTGAAAATATGAATTTACATAACTATCTGAACTTAAAAAATATTGCAGCTAGAACAAAACGCTTTTTGCGTGGAAAAAAGAAAAACGGCTGGAAATTTTTTTGTCACTCCATGTCCCCGGATACCAGTTCGTCTGAGGTCTGGAACATGGTGAGACGGTTTAGGTCTGCCTTCAACCCCATCAAAACAACCCCATCCTCCAAACAATGGTTATTAGAATTCGTTAACAATATTGCTCCTCTTTCCTCACCCTACATAGAGGAAATCCCAAAAAAATACTACCTAGCTGCACAAAATGACTTCCTAAGTATTCCATTTACAATTAACGAACTTATGGCCGCTCTAGATAATTCTAAAGATTCCTGCCCAGGCTTAGACTGCATCCCTTACTCCTTCATCTCTACAAAATCACCAGCTTGCTTGAAATACTTTCTGGACTTAATTAACTGCTTCTTTGACACAGGTGAAATCCCAAAGTCTTGGAAAACCCAAATCATCATACCAATTCTTAAACCTAAAAAAGATCCCAACAATGGCTCTTCCTACCGCCCCATCGCCTTATCTTCGTGTCTAGGTAAAATAGTGGAACGCCTAATTAAAAATAGAATCGAATGTTTCGTTGAATCCAATCAACTCCTCTCTCCGTCGCAATTCGGTTTCAGAAAATCTAAAGGCACTCTTGATGTATTATCGTCATTAGTAACGGATATTCAAATTTCCTTATCACAGAATGACTCTCTAGTTGCTGTCTTCTTAGATATATCATCTGCTTATGATAATGTCTTATTACCTGTCCTTAGATCTAAAATGCTTAAATTGGGCATCTCTCCCCGCTTAACTCAGTTTACCGTTAATCTTTTACTTGCTAGAAACATAAAAATTCAACAACCGGGTTATCCCAATATGGAACGAACAATTTGGAAGGGCTTACCGCAAGGATCTGTACTCAGCCCCATTTTGTACAATATATATACCTCAGATATGCACACTTACCTCTCTCCATCCTGCAAAATGTTGGAATATGCAGATGATTTTGTTATTTACTCCTCTAATTCCAACATTAATACTGCTTGTTCGAACATAAACTTTTCAATAAAAAACATACAAACATGGTTTAACACCCACGGCTTAGAAATTACTCCATCCAAGAGCACTGCAGTACTCTTCACAAGGAGACGGAAATTTCATCCCATCCTTATTAATTTTAAATCTGATACAATCCCCATTTCTAAATGTGTTAAATTTTTGGGTCTCTTTTTGGATTCTAAATTAACTTGGGCAACGCATATCAATCACTTGGTTGACTGCTGTCTTGCAACACTAAACCCTCTCCGAGCCTTGTCAGGTGTTTGGTGGGGAGCACATCCCTCTACTCAAAAACTGCTCTATAATGCTCTCATTCGCAGTCGAATCGATTACGCTTCATTTCTCTATGGAACCGCCTCAAAAAATTTACTTAAAAAAATTGACAAAATTCAATTCCAAGGTCTAAGAATTATACTAGGTGCAATGAGATCATCCCCGACAAACACCCTTCAGCTGGAAAGCTGCGAACCCCCCCTCAATCTTCGTCGTTCTTTTCTGTCTAAAAAATTTCTAATTAAAACTTTCTCCCTATCACATAGGCTCATAGATTCCTTAAACATTTTGTCTAAGTACTGTATTGAAAACTCGTATTGGAAACATAAACATATACCAATCTTAGTTAGCTGCTTAACGGCGCTTCAAAATTATTTTAGTTGCATCAATCGCACCAATATTCTACCCTTATTTTTAAGCCCTTTTGAACACATCACTTTTCTCCCCTCAGTCAATACAAACACAGGACTTGTAAAAACGGATCACCCACCGCAGGAGCAAAATTTTCAGAATTTAATAGAAAACAAATGGAAAGATTGGACATCCCTCTTTACGGATGGCTCCAAAACACCAAATTCATTGGCCGTTGGTGCAGCTTTTTACTGTCCAAGTCAATCAATTGTCTATAAATTTAAGTTACCTGCAACGGCAACGATTTTCTCTGCAGAGGCATATGCCATCCTGGAATCTCTCAAATTCATCAATCACACAACTATTTCTCAAAAATTTGTTATATTCTCAGACTCCCTAAGTGTCCTGCAGAATATTCTATCCTTCCCTTTTAAACGCCCTCCAATTTCAATTATTCTCAAAATTAGATCCCTCCTTTGCAGCCTCTCGCATTCGGGAAAGAGCGTGGATCTGGTTTGGATTCCCAGCCACAGTGGAATTGTGGGTAACGAAGTGGTAGATGGCTTTGCCAAAGAAGCTATCCTGACCGGTATCCCCGGCCTACCGTTTCTCTCCCCTATGGACCTTATTCCATCATTTAAGCACTCTCTTCGAAATGAATGGAGTGAGTTATGGTCATCCACATGTTCAACAAAGGGAAAGTGGTACGCTGGCATCCAGCCATCTCTTCCTAATTCCCCATGGTTTTGCAATTATTCTATTAATAAACAACAAATTTCTACCCTTTGTCGCATAAGAATTGGCCATTGTTGCTCTCCAGCTCACCTCTTTAAAATTAATGTTGTTGATTCTCCCTTTTGCGACTGTAAAACCGAAATAGGCGATTTAGACCACATTTTCTTTAACTGCTCTCACCATTTATATCAATTGTATTTTCTTTTTCTAAGAACTGGCGTCTCCATTCAATATCCTGTTAATGTTTCCTATCTTTTATCCCTAAATTTGAAATCCATTAACCTTCTGTTTCTAAAATTTATTTCCCACAACAACATAAAATTATAATTTACTTTACCCAAAAAAACTCCTTAGTTAATTTTTTTTAATTCCCTCAAATAATGTTTTACAAGCGTTTTTTTGTTTTTTGTTTTTACTCTTTTTGCTTTTTATTATTGCTTAAAATCAAATGTGTGTATCGTGACCATTGAAGCGTATCCTTTTCCCATCATCCAAAATCCCCACTCAGTATACTTGACACTGGCGCCCCTGCTCTCCGCGGGATTCGCCAAACAGAAGAAGAAGAAGAAGGGCTGGTTAACACTTGTGTTGTTTATTAAGCACAGTGTTGCCACCTTAGCCCTTTTGGGGCTAGATCTAGCTCTTTTTACTGTAGGTGAACTCGTTGTTTAATGATTTAGCCCGAAAAGGGCTATCTAGCCCTTTTCATTAACTTAAAAAGATTGTATGAAAATCTGAAATTTGCGCCATGCTAACATCGCGATAACATCGAACTTTCGCGGTTTTTGTCATATTTATTGTTTTTTTTTTGGTAGATACCATTTGTTCGATTATGGCAACATATATATGGCAACTAAATGATTCTAAACGGAAAATTTGTTAATTTTAGTTTGTAAAATAACTAATATTTTTAATTTTTGAACCTAATTTTGAAAAAAATTATTGTGATTCAAACTAAAAAATAAATACATAAGTAATTGAAATCATTAGTCCGGTGTTTTTTTAGCCTTTTTTTACACCAACTCTTTTTGTGCTTCTTTTAGCCCGATCTAGCCCTTTTTAGCTTCTTCAATTGCCCCCATTACTAAACTAAGGTGGCAACACTGATTAAGCACATATTAATCCATGTTTATCCTCATTTGATGTTCACAGCGCTGTGCATGTCATGTGAGGTTAACCTTATTCATCTGACAGACTGTAGTTCGCAGGAAAAGGCAGAGTAATAGTGGCAGTGTGTGACTGTTTGTCTTGTGCAAGTGATCAAGTCACAATGGACGTTGTTGTGAAGCTTGAGAAGGTGGAGGCGGACTCGGAGTTTATGGATGCACAACTAGCGCACTCAGATGAACAAATAGACATTGAAGAGAGCGATGTGAAGCAAGAGAGACTGGCTCGTGAGAAGGAGTGGCTTGCCGAGGACTCTGTCCTAGATAATATAAAGAATGAGGAGTCTGCCCCTCCACCTTATGGCTTGTTGAAGGAATGCCGCGTACTTGTGGACAGAATCAACACTGCGGGGTATTCAGGTAGGCACACCGCTGTATTTTGCATCTGTTTGTAGTTGCAGGTATGTCAGTGCAAGTAAACCTGAACAACTAGTGCACTTTGATCAGTTGAAGAATGAAAGCTCCAGGATGGCAGTCAGTGGCTTGACTTGGTAAACCAGGCAGTTGAGTGCTTGCAACTTCATCTTCAGGAGAGGTGAGATAAACAGGCCTGCACACTTCAATAAATATGTCTTCAAGCAAGCACCAAAACAATTGTTTCAAATCCTCCATTGTTCTTCCTTTGTACAAACTGTCTATGCACGCAAGTCAGAAGCCTGTCGTGAAAGTTTCTTGCTTTGTTATCTGTCTCCCTTGCACTTGCTTACTTTAAATGCATCCGTGCCTTCTCTTCCTGATAAACTCTTGGAGACATTTTAAAACTATTTACCTACATATGAAAAAAAACCACTGTTGAATTCTCCTGATATGTCAGTAGTATTATATAACCTCAATGGGTGGTTTCCTGCGGATCATCTCAAATCCAAAGCGTATGTCAAAAAATTGTCTTTCT
The DNA here is from genome assembly GCA_951799405.1 of Agapetus fuscipes. Classification (NCBI taxonomy): domain Eukaryota; kingdom Metazoa; phylum Arthropoda; class Insecta; order Trichoptera; family Glossosomatidae; genus Agapetus; species Agapetus fuscipes. The sequence continues at coordinate 664,985 of OX637352.1, read as the reverse complement.
TGGCGCATTTAGCAGGAAATGTTTGTTTTCAATGGCAGCAGTCAAATTTATATTCAAATTTATACAGCTATTTACTCATGTATTTGTGTTTCTAAAATTGTAATTAATTTGTTCGTTCCTCAACTGTTCTTTCTTTCTCTTTGCTTCTCTTACTTTACAAAATGAAAAAGTATGATTGGCCTTATATTTTGTTAACTGACATTCTTTATATGTAATTAATATGTGCTGTTGTTTATCGTACAAAAAATAGTATAAAATGGAAAACATGAAATATTGCATTATTTACAATTTCCTCCGTGGCACCAGTGCTGCAGAAACGGCTCGAAGGATAAATGATGTGTATGGCGACGGTGTCGCAAATGAAAGACAGTACGTTTTTGGTTCAAATGTTTTCGTTCTGGAAATTTTGGTATAAAATAAAAATATATGCTTCGGAGTAATGTATGTGTGGTGTCGCCCACTAAACATAAAGTTGCATGAGCCACCAGAATGCCTTCACTTGAGTTGAATACGTTACTTCATGCCTACATTCCCTCTACAGAGTGCTTGCCCTTACAGTGCAATGGTATTTGCTTCCAGCAGTTGGTGTTGGGGCACAGAGTCCTGAGGTGATGCAGGCTTCTGGTGTCCGTGATGCTGAGCCTCATGTGTGCCGTGCCTGCAGCTACACATGCAGCCAAATCAAACTGATGAGGATCCATCAAGTGTTGGTCTGCCACGAGCTGGAGGCCATGTCTGACAAGTGCAGGGACACAACTAGTACATCAACTTGTTTGCAAGTACATAAAACAAAGCACACTGGAGTCAAAAAATTTGTTTGTGACAAGTGTAACTACAAAACTCCTACTTCAAGTCATTTGAAAAGACATCAAATGATACATTCTGGAATCAAAACATTTGTCTGTGACAAGTGTAACTACAAAACTTCAAATTCAAGTTATTTGAAAACACATAAAATGGCACACATTGGACTCAAACCATTTGCCTGTGACAAGTGTGACTACAAAACTTCGTATTTAATTAATTTGAAAACGCATAAAATGATACACACTGGAGTCAAACCATTTGTCTGTGACAAGTGTTACTACAAAACTCCTACTTCAAGTCATTTAAAAAGACATAAAATGATACACACTGGAGTCCAACCATTTGTCTGTGACGAGTGTGACTACAAAACTATGTATTCAAGTCATTTGAAAACACATAAAATGACACACACTGGAGTCAAACTATTTGTCTGTGACAAGTGTGACTACAAAACTATGTATTCAAGTTGTTTGAAAACACATAAAATGGCACACACTGGAGTCAAACCATTTGTCTGTGACAAGTGTAACTACAAAACTTCTTCTTCAAGTCATTTGAAAAGACATCAAAAGACACATCAACTATGAAACCACATAGTAGTATAGTTATTTATCCCCTTGCCTAGTAATGATAGATAGATAGATAGATAGATAGATAGATAGATAGATAGATTTATTTTCACATTAAAGTACATGACAGGTTTTAAACCTAATGCATACAATAATTAAAAACACAAGTAACACAAAAAATCACAAGTAACCGAAATCAGCTTAATTTAATAATTTTATATTATATAAAAATAATATATGAATAATTTTTTTTTTTTTAATTATAATATAAATATAACACTAAGTATCTCTGCCGTAAATAAAAAGGTCTACGCGGCTTTCGTAGATCTTGAGAAAGCCTTCGACTCGGTGGATAGAAGTATGATGTGGTGTGTGCTTGAGAGGTATGGTGTGAACAAAGCACTTCTGAACGCGATACGCGCCATCTATCTAAATAGCAGGGCGTGTGTCAGGGTGGATGGAGAATACAGCGAGTATTTTAATGTGTACAAGGGTGTGAGACAGGGTTGCATAATGAGCCCATGGTTATTCAATATAATAATGGATCATTGTGTTAAACAAGCGAATCTGGAAGGACATGGCATACGGATTGGAGAAAAAAAAGTCGGAGTTCTGCTTTATGCTGATGATGCAGTATTAATTGCTGATTCAGCAGCAGAACTTCAGGCAATGCTCTCTAGTCTGAACCATGCTCTGTGTGTGAACAAGTTGAAAATTAATGCAAGTAAGACGAAAGTACTGATTTTTGACAGAACGGATGAAAATAAAGAATGCACGTTTATGTTGAATGGTACGAAAGTTGAAATTGTGGATGAATTTAGATACTTGGGAAGTATGTTTGAGAAGAATGGAAAGATGACAAGAGAACTTGAGAATAGGGTGTGCAAGGGAAAGCAAGTGGTCGGTGCAATAGGAAGAATAGCAAAGAACAAGCGATTGACGATGGATCTGAGAATGGCGGTACACAATGGCATATTGTTACCGACTTTGATGTATGGAAGTGAAGCATGGACAGTGAACGATAGTGAAATGAGTAAAGTATGTACGGTGGAAATGAAGCATTTGAGAAGCATGACAGGAAAAACTCTGAGGGATAGAGTTAGGAATGAATGGGTAAAAAAAGAATGTAATTTGAAAGAGGATGTGAAAGTTAAGGTACAAAAGAATGTGATGAGATGGTTTGGGCATGTGGAAAGAATGAATGATGATAGACTGACAAAGTATGTATACAAAGAAAGTGTGAAAGGAAAAAGAGGGAAGGGACGACCGAGAAAAGTATGGAGTGATCAGATTGAGGAGATTGTGAAAGAATGGGATATACAAAGTGAGCGTACAAGAAGAAAATGCATGAAAAAGGTGATGGATATGAATGAATTGAAAGAGGTATGTAAGGATAGGAAAAAATGGAGGCAACTCTGCAGAGGCTCTGGCCACCCCTAGCGGAATGGCGACAGAGTTACAGTTACAGTTACAGTACAGTTACAGTTACAGTACAGATCTCTAGAAGAAACGGAAGCCTCTGTCTAAGCTGATTTTCACTCAGGTGGAAGATATCAACCGAAGAGGAGATCTCATTGAGCATAGCCATTGCCCTCCCCACAGTCATAACCCTAGGTAGGTTAGTCCTGCATCTTGGGAGTAGCAATAGTCTATGCTCACGTTGCCTACAATAATTGTCGGGAACATACAGATCAATTTGTCCCAGAAGAGCGGGATTACAAATCTCACCACGAATCAAGCGGATAAAATGAACTATCAAAAATTCATTCCTTCTTGCCTCCAGGCTACTGAAACCAAGCATGCCGAGTACAAAAGCACTTGGATATAGCCATGAAGCCTAATCAGCTGATCGCTTGCGGCCATCTTGGATTGACAGGTCTTCATACCCCCATACAAGGTTGACATTTGAAATTAAAAAATGGTTCCAATTCTGACAATGCGCATGCGCACATGTTCATTTTAACACGGTTACCGGTTGCATAATGTAACATTATGCAACGGGTGTAGAAATGTATGGCATTGTGATTGCGTTAGCCGTTTTGTAATTAGTAAATTACCAAATGGGAGTAGAAAAATGAATTTCTAGAACAGAATTTCAGTATTTAGTTCCATTACTTTTACTTCAGTGCGTCAAGTTTGAAATGGTTGATATACTATTTCTTTAAGCAATCTCCATTTTCCGTGTCCATGCTTGGGTTGTTATCCATGTCTGTCCATGGTGCACGGCTCGTTTAAGCCCATTTTTCCTCATGAGGCAGTGTGGAAGTTATCCACAATTCATGGATCATGAGGAGCTACTTCGGGAGACTGGATTTAGAAGCCTGGAAACAAGGCGCAACAAGTCCCTTATGGTGCTCACTCATAAGGTCATCAACGGCTTAATTGACAGTCCCACCCTGTTGGAGGGCTATAGGTTGTATGTGCCTGACGACTACACCCGAGGGCGAGGACATGATCTATTTCATGTACCGAAAAGCCGTACTGATGTCGTGGCGCAACACCCTGTGACTCGGAGTATAAAGCTCTTAAATAAGTCTAATATAGACATTTTTGAGTGTAATTTATGAAGATGTAAAAATCTATCAATAGAGTTCCTCCTAGCTTGTTGATAGCTGTGAGGGTGCACTGTAATAAGGGTGACCTGTTGTCCACAAAAAAAAAAAAAAAAAATTGCTGAAATGCAGTTGTCTTGTGCCTAAATATCAGTGGCGAGGGATGCCAACAACTCCATTCCCATCGGCTTCCCTTTTTAAATGAGGCAACAAAGTAGTTATAAAATATACTCACAAAGTAAAAAAAATATATTCAAAGCATAAAAAAACATTACAGATTTTTTACCATTGAAACCATGCAGTCTTGGAGTAGCTCACGTTTAAAATTCCCTGTGAGCGCGGTTTAGGAACTATATACGAGTAGTCAGCACGGTTCTGTAGGTAGCTATATTATTACTGACCATCAATACCGAGTTATGGGGCGCTGTATGAATGTATTAGTGTGTCTTATGAGAGCTGCCGTCTGGCTGGAGGAGGAAGCAGGATGCGAGGTGGGGGCGGGTTCGTCTCAGTCGGTCAAAATATAAGCCGGCGAAACCCGACCTTATGATATTATTATTGTTCGCCGCATATTATGCCTATCGCGGTAAGCAACGTCATAATATTTTGTTCTCCGGAGCGCTGGGTACTATATCACATTATTTTAAATAAACAAACATAAAAATCTGAAAATTTAAGGTGATTAGATACCGGTTCTCATCAGATCACCGAAGTTAAGCAGCATTGGGCGCGGATGTTACTTGGATGGGTGATCGCTTAGGTACACCGCGTGACGTTTGCATTTCTTGGACCGGTCCGTAGTCCAGTGGCAACACTTCGGACTCGTTAATGGAAGGCTGTGGGCTTGGATCCCGGTGGAGCACAAAAAATATACCATTTATATTTTCAAATATGCTCTCCGTTGGGTTGAAAAAAATCATAAAACCTATACCAAAGACCGGTCACTAAAAGGTCCATCCAGCCTTACAGCACTTGGGTCTTGCTTGAGTATTGGCGCTTTGTAGTGACGACCAAGCTCGTACACCTCTGCAGCACTACAAGTGTCATAGACCCCCAGAGTCTCTAGAATCTAGGGAGTCTCGCGCACAGGATTTCTAAAAAAAAAAAAATCCTGCGAATGTAATTGCAATCATATTTTGAGTGCGTTTCATTTTCCATAAAATAAAAATTGGATTATTTTCTGTCCTCAACAATACGGCACTTATTCACTTCACATATTTTCAAGGAATTGCACTATAGGTACTATAATTATTAATGCTACTCTTTTAATTTCAATACTCCACAGTTTTTTTGGTTAGGAGTAAAATTATGGTGGAACATGTAACTGTCACTGTATCTCACTGCCATTCCACTAGGCGTGGCCAGTATCTCCTCAGTCTTTTCTTGCCGTGGTGTACAAACATGGGACTTTACTTTTTCAACCGGGTTACCGTCTGAAATTTTACCCTTCGCCACTGCTACATATTTATAACTAATGGTGTCTCCTTGATTGATAGGTTGGTATGCGGCTGACCACCCATACTGTAAAAAATGGTTCACTTTGCCAATGTCACCCCTGCTTCAGGGAAGGTCGGCAAGAGTTGCAGGGCTTATGTTCATTTGAGATTGGGGTTTTTATATTGTAGGTCCACATGCAGCATGTGTAAGCGCGAAATTATGCATGTCTGCTTGTGGGAATGCATTTAATATGAATCTCAAATGATACATATCTTTGCAGCTTAGATTTAGATTTAGATTTAGTGTTCTATTAAATCTCCTACTATTTTATTTATTGTAGAGACATTCACTTATTGTTATCATTCATCTGAAAACATAACAAATGACACCAATTTGTTTAGGATTACGGCGAGGATATCAAGTTCCCCGACCGGTTTTGGATGCAAACGGACGTGGAACTTTATATACTCGCCGTAATAAAAAATAAACTGTTTTGTCGCCCAATTTTTGTATTTTGTATAAAATCAGCCATAAAATGTCCTAAAATTAACAAATTTGCAAAGTAACCCAAGTAACCAAATTTAGGGACATAATAAGGTTTACAATGCCTGTAGTATGTGTTCTAGAATAATGACAATCTGATTTGACAATAAAAACTATAAAGAAAGGCTCTGAATGTTTCATTTATAAATTTCCCCAAGTAAGATAAAGTCTCCAATAGACCAGGCGCCAAAGGGAGTTGAGTGCAAAATATGAGGACGCATTCTGTGAACAGTGAACTCAGAAAAGCTTGCAGATTATGAATCTGAATGTTGCCAGGAAGTTTTCTGGTCCAATTTTTTTTATACCCCATCCCCTTGGATATCAAGGAAATGTACTGAGCCAATTCCTTACAAAAATTTTAATCTTTGTTTTATTGAAAATATACAACTGTTTCTCATTATTAAAGGTACGTATAGCTACTCAATAGACATAAAAAAAAAACAAAAAAAAAAACAAGAATTACAAAAAAAAAACAAACAAAAAAACAGATTTTGGCATATTGTGGCGTAGCACATATATAGTTTTAAGAGTTAACAGGATTGGTTGTATTCACATTATTATTGCATGTAGAGAGAAAGATCTGGAACATTTTTGTAACCAACTTTATCCATGCCTGTTGTAGGAGATGGAGTAGGGATATTCGAGGGTCAAGGGTGGAGAGGGTTTTCCCCTCCAGGGGGATATCAGCTGCCCAAATTGTATAAACTGTATTCGTCTGTTGAGAAGGATCTTGTGGGCTCATATGTATGGATAAATGCTGATTTTGTTTCTTGTTGCTAAAGACCCTAGTTACACAGACATGGGGTGGAAGTCTCATCACAAACGTTAGATCCTTAGTTCAGTGACTGGTAACACTTCGGACTCTGGATGGGAAGGTTGTGGGTTCGAGTCCCGGCGGAGCACAAAAATATAGCAATCATATTTTGAAATTTGCTCTTCGCTGGGTTGAAAAATTCATAAACCTTTACCAAAGACCGGTCACTAAAGGTCCATCCAGCCTTACAGCAACTGGATCTTGCTTGAGACTTGGCGCTTTCTACAGCGACGACCAGGCTCGCAGAGAGCTCTTGAGGTGTGATACACACAAAAACAATAATAATATTAATATAACCAATCCATTAAACTCTTAAAACTTTAGATATGCTACGATACAAAATGTCAAAATCTGCTTTTTAGTTATTTTTTTTAAATTCTTGACTTTTTTTGTTTTCTTATGTCTATTGAGAATCTATGTATAGTGTATACCCTTAAATCATAAGAAACAATTGTAACTTTTCAATAAAACAAAGATTAACATTGTAAGGAATTGGCTCAGTACATTTCCTTGATATAATAATAATAATAATAATTGAACAATTTGTATACCTACAGCGCCGTTTAGTGGCACAAGCCACCCCAAGGGCGCTTAAAGGGCGAAATCCAAGGTGATAGGGTATAAAAAAAAATGCCCTAGAAAACTTCCTGGCAACATTCAGATCCATAATCTGCAAGCTTTTTTGAGTTCACTGTTCACAGAATGCGGTCCTCATATTTTGCACACTCAACTCCCTTTTGGCGCCTGCACTACCTGAAATGGCAATGGGCTGGTCATGTGTAAGGCGAGAAGACGGCAGGTGGAGGCCGTGGGAGGACAAAACGAGTGGGGGAAGATAAGATGGGTTGACTGCAAAGATGTGTTACATTGGGGATTTACATTATATGCATTCTCACAAGCAGACAAGTACAAGTTCGCGTTTGCACATTCCGCATACCAACTTATAAGAAGGAGCATACTGTCGCAAACTTGAAATACATACGTGCGCTTATACATGCTGCACGCATACATCGTATCCGTATGACAGACTTAGGACTATGCATTATGCAATCTAAGTGACTACGCACACTTATACACGTAAGACGGAACCATCTGGAAGTCATAGTGATTGTGTTTGTACATAACGTTCTGGTGGGAGAATAATCTAGAGAATACAAGAAAGGCCCCTCTGGTACTGTATATAAGAGACTAAAATGATACCTACGGCGAGTCGAGTCACACAGAGCAATTCGCTTTGAAATACAAATAAATAGTGATTGTCAAATTGTGAAATATTTAATTCTGTAAAAAAAATATTGCACTTTTAATTAAAAAGAGAACTCAGCAGAAAACATAACAATACACAATTTTTTTTTTTTTTATAAATAAACAATTTATAATAATATAGATAAACATTAAAAACAAATAAGTACAACATTCTGATTTAAACAACTAAATTTTTTATTTTTTTTCAAATCGTAGTTTTATTTTCACAATAATATTATCTACCTCTAGCACTTTCGACCTTCAATATTCAGGTCATATGATCAATCTAATCTAATCTAAGTTGCAAAGATATGTTGCATTGGAGATTCACATTACATGCATTCTCACAATTAACCAGACACTTACAAGTTCGCGCTTGCACATGCCTCATGTGAACCTACAACATAAAAAAAATCTCAAATGGACATACACCCTGCGACTCTTGCCGTCATTGACTAATAACATCTGTGGACAAGAAGTTATTTTAACGAAAATAGACATATACATCTGTCTCAACTTACTGACGAAAATGGTCATTAGTTAGAAAGAGAACAAAGAACTTCACAGTTGCATTTTTGTTTGTACACAAAACTCAACACAACCCCAAAAAAAAAATCTTGAATGTTGGTACCATTGCAAAAAATGGCTGCCGATTTGACCGGAAATAGCTAAAGTTGACAGATAACACGCGTTATAAATATTGTAATCGCCAAAATTGATGCCAGTATTTTATATTTTCAAAGTGTATAATCTTATTTTAATTTTATCACTCATTTGATAACCATTGTGATATTTAATGCGTAATATTTGTAATTGTTGCCGCCGTACATTCGGGGTACCACTGCAACGTTTGACACATGAGGAGCGCAACAGGGAAAAAGTATGAACCAATTCAGTACTTTAGTTACCGCTCCCCTATATTATAACTCCATGCTTGCCGTCCTTCCCTGAGACAGAGGTGACATTGGCAAAGTGAACCATTTTTACAGCATGGATGGTCAGCCGCATACCAACCTATAAGTAAATAAGAGAATCCAGTGCAGCGACCATTTTTAATCCCCCAGAGTCAAACAATTGTTGCAATGTTATTTTTTCATTTAAGCCTGTCTTGTTGAATGATGTTGTTAAGCTTGTACTCACATGTCCAAACAAGCAATGTAAACTAGATCCAATTCCAACATGGCTGGTCAAAAGATGCTTAAGTGAGGTGGCACCTATTCTGTCAGCATTGGTCAACAAGTCTCTCACTACAGAGTGTATTTTTCCCACGGAACTTAAAAAATCAATTGTTACACCAATTCTCAAAAAATCAAGCCTTCCAGCTGATTCTGTGGAAAATTATAGACCTGTGTCGTCCGTTCCTTTTATATCGAAAATTATTGAGAAGGCCGTTGTTTGGCAACTCACTCAGCACATGGAGCGAGGCGGATATCTGTCTAAGTTTCAGTCAGCATATAGAAAAGCTCATTCCACTGAGACTGCCTTACTTCGCATTGTGAATGATGTGATAGCTGCGGTTGGGGACGGTGCTCTTGCCATGGTGGCAGTACTTGACATGAGCGCTGCCTTCGACACTGTTGATCACAGTATACTCATCACTAAGCTTGATAGGTTGTACGGAGTCCGAGGAGGAGTATCTAAATTGCTATCTTCATATCTGAAAGGCAGATGTCAGACTGTGGATGTTGATGGTGAGTCATCAGGTATGCCCATGGACTGTGGTGTGCCTCAGGGATCTGTGCTCGGGCCTTTACTTTTTACCCTGTACACAAATGATCTTGAGAGCACTGTACTGATGAACGGCACCAGCTACTATTCTTATGCTGATGATATTCTACTTTGTCGTTTCTGTCAGCCATCTATGACAGATGCCTGTAGTCTTGAGATGGTCCGGTGCATTGAAGTGGTGGCTGAGTGGATGGCAAGGTGTCGCCTTAGAATGAATCCAGACAAGACAGAATTCATCTGGATGTCGTCTCCTGGTAGGAAACACTTGCTTGGCTCTTCACCAATTAAAGTAATGGGCCTGGATGTATATCCATCTAGCTCAATTAAGTTTCTTGGGGTCCATCTTGACAACACTCTCTCCATGAGTACGCAAATAAGCTCGACTGTGAGCTCCTGTTTTTTTCACCTGAGGCAGTTGAGATGGGTCAGAAACTGTTTGACATCCGAAGCTGCTAAGATTCTCATTGCGTCCTTTGTTGTGTCGAGACTGGATTATTGCAATGGTCTGTTCTGGGGTCTTCCAAGGTTTCAGCAGTCTAGACTGCAGTCCGTCTTTAATGCTGCAGCCAAATTACTTTTAGGAGGACGAAAAACTGACCATGTCTCTCCTCTGTTGCGGCGCCTTCATTGGCTGCGAGTCCCAGAGAGGATTGAGTACAAAATATGTGTTTCTGTTTTTAATGCCCTCAGAGGAGTTGCCCCATCGTACTTGTGTGAATTGTGCAGAGTCGACCAGATAGGTGGAAAACGATGCACTCTTCGTTCTGCACAGAGTGACGCCGTAAACAGGCTTCAACTGCCTCTTCGACGGAACAGAACTGGTTTCGGAGACAGGGCTTTTAGTTCGGCTGGTCCATCCTGCTGGAATAGTCTACCTCTGGAGTTGAGAACAGAGACCAGTGTTGGCAGTTTCAGGAAGTTGCTTAAGACACATTTGTTTAACAGAAGCTTCAACACATAAAAGCGCCCTTGGGGTGGCTAGTGCCACTAAACGGCGCTGTATACAAATTGTCCAATTATTATTATTATTAAGTCAAGGAACACATCAATGACCTGAAAATTGAAGGTCGAAAGTGCTTGAGGTAGATAATATTATTGTTAAAATATACTTTACTACGTTTTGAAAAAAAAAAAAAAAAGGAATTTTCACTGTGTGAATACACAAGCCCTACAAAACCAATTTTTTTTTTTTGAGAGACCCTAGCTCTAGCTGCCAACATTACAGATCAACCACCATTTCTTTCTGTCTTTCCATACTTCTTTCATTTCCTCCAAGTTCAACCTTCTTCATACAAGCTCTCCACTTATTATGACTGGATATTCCATTTCCATCCATAGATACCTCTCTCCGCGGCTTCCTCTACCACGATATTAATTTATTCTTGCAACATAATATCGCACGCTTAATAATAAAGAGCAATAACTCAAAAAATAAGAATGTTGGGAAATCACGTTTGAAGTTCAGACAACCAGTACTTAGGTACTACTTGTATGGGATGAAAAAGGCGACCGATGTTTTATCTCGGTCATATTCATCTAAATTGAACGGCTGTTGCATTCTATCTATTCTACTCGCATTGTTCTTGCGTTTTATTACACAATCTCGATTTTTTCATTTTGAGATATTTCTCTTTATTATTAAACGTGCGATATGTTCCTTTGTCAGTCTTTCCTCATTCATTCTCTTCGTTTGTCCAAATCATCATAACAATAGTTATTTATGCCACTGCCTAGTAATGATAGTCTTTGTAACACGAGTGCTAGTTTGTGCCATATTTGGCACAATAGAAAGCACGAGTGTTACAAAGGCTAATTACGTGCAGTGGCATACAACACTTTTTCTACGACCATGAAAGAATTAACAAAATAGTGAATAATAGTCATTATAATGTACTCGTCCATTTGAAGTAACTTAAACCTTACCTTTGTCAAAACGTGTGATTTATCATTCCCTTCGATTATCGAATCTAACCTAAGTTGTAAAGATAAATTATACTTAGGTTTCATATTGAATTCATGCCCACAAGCCGACACATATAAGGTCGCGCTTTTACATCCTGCATATAAGCTTAAACATTCAAACCCAAAACTCAAATAAACATATGCCCTGCAGTTGTATTGGCACGCGAACCAAGTTTTTACAGCATAGGTGCTCAACCTCATACCCACCTATTAACCAAGTAACTTTTTGAGTTTGTTTACTTTTTGCGGTGAATTTTTTTGTATTGTTTTCCTTTCAAGCCTTTTATTTTCCTTTGAAAAAAGGAAAGCTTTATTTGGAGCATTCCGATAAATAAATTCGATAAATGGTAGCACTATTAACAATTTTTATTTGACTCTACACATGAATATTTATTTTCATCTGAACAGGGCTGAAAGTCTCATCACCACGGTAATTCCTACCTACCAAACATCAGTAATATTGTATGAAGCCTAATCAGCTGATCGCTTGCGGCCATCTTGGATTGACAGGGCTTCACACCATACAAGGTTGACCTTTTGAAATTAAAAAATGGTTTCAATTCTGACAATGCGCATGCGAACATTTTCATTTCAACACGGTTACCCGTTGCGTAATGTTACATTACGCAAGGGGTGTAGAAATGTATGTCATTGTGATTGCGTTAGCCGTTTTGTAATTAGTAAATTACCAAATGGGAGTAGAAAAAGTTCTTTTTAACTTTTCTTTCACACTTTCTCTTGTTTGTTTCTACGTTTTTTTCCAATACTATTTCTTAGAAAGTCCATTTCAACCAGCTGATGGGAAAACAGTGGTATGGTGTTGCTTGAGACAGAAGAGTGGGGAATGGATTTGAAGAGGCCTATATCCAGCAGTGGAGAGAAGAAGGCTAGCAAAAAAGACTAAATAAATGCTCCCATTGCTTGCTGTCGCTCCGTCTCTAGCTGTGACGTCACACAGTAGGGAAATAACTTCCTGGTAGATTACCGCTCACAGCACTGTAGCTGTAATCAGGGGAAGACAGAGCGCCTTGCGATCTGACACAGACATTCCTTGTAATTAGTTATTGTGAAGGGCTGGTTAACACTTGTGTTGTTTATTAAGCACATATTAATCCATGTTTATCTTCATTTGATGTTCACAGCGCTGTGCATGTCATGTGAGGTTAACCTTATTCATCTGACAGACTGTAGTTCGCAGGAAAAGGCAGAGTAATAGTGGCAGTGTGTGACTGTTTGTCTTGTGCAAGTGATCAAGTCACAATGGACGTTGTTGTGAAGCTTGAGAAGGTGGAGGCGGACTCGGAGTTTATGGATGCACAACTAGCGCACTCAGATGAACAAATAGACATTGAAGAGAGCGATGTGAAGCAAGAGAGACTGGCTCGTGAGAAGGAGTGGCTTGCCGAGGACTCTGTCCTAGATAATATAAAGAATGAGGAGTCTGCCCCTCCACCTTATGGCTTGTTGAAGGAATGCCGCGTACTTGTGGACAGAATCAACACTGCGGGGTATTCAGGTAGGCACACCGCTGTATTTTGCATCTGTTTGTAGTGGCAGGTATGTCAGTGCAAGTAAGCCTGAACAACTAGTGCACTTTGATCAGTTGAAGAATGAAAGCTCCAGGATGGCAGTCAGTGGCTTGACTTGGTAAACCAGGCAGTTGAGTGCTTGCAACTTCATCTTCAGGAGAGGTGAGATAAACAGGCCTGCACACTTCAATAAATATGTCTTCAAGCAAGCACCAAAACAATTGTTTCAAATCCTCCATTGTTCTTCCTTTGTACAAACTGTCTATGCACGCAAGTCAGAAGCCTGTCGTGAAAGTTTCTTGCTTTGTTATCTGTCTCCCTTGCACTTGCTTACTTTAAATGCATCCGTGCCTTCTCTTCCTGATAAACTCTTGGAGACATTTTAAAACTATTTACCTACATATGAAAAAAAACCACTGTTGAATTCTCCTGATATGTCAGTAGTATTATATAACCTCAATGGGTGGTTTCCTGCGGATCTATCTCAAATCCAAAGCGTATGTCAAAAAATTGTCTTTCTTGGCGCATTTAGCAGGAAATGTTTGTTTTCAATGGCAGCAGTCAAATTTATATTCAAATTTATACAGCTATTTACTCATGTATTTGTGTTTCTAAAATTGTAATTAATTTGTTCGTTCCTCAACTGTTCTTTCTTTCTCTTTGCTTCTCTTACTTTACAAAATGAAAAAGTATGATTGGCCTTATATTTTGTTAACTGACATTCTTTATATGTAATTAATATGTGCTGTTGTTTATCGTACAAAAAATAGTATAAAATGGAAAACATGAAATATTGCATTATTTACAATTTCCTCCGTGGCACCAGTGCTGCAGAAACGGCTCGAAGGATAAATGATGTGTATGGCGACGGTGTCGCAAATGAAAGACAGTACGTTTTTGGTTCAAATGTTTTCGTTCTGGAAATTTTGGTATAAAATAAAAATATATGCTTCGGAGTAATGTATGTGTGGTGTCGCCCACTAAACATAAAGTTGCATGAGCCACCAGAATGCCTTCACTTGAGTTGAATACGTTACTTCATGCCTACATTCCCTCTACAGAGTGCTTGCCCTTACAGTGCACTGGTATTTGCTTCCAGCAGTTGGTGTTGGGGCACAGAGTCCTGAGGTGATGCAGGCTTCTGGTGTCCGTGATGCTGAGCCTCATGTGTGCCGTGCCTGCAGCTACACATGCAGCCAAATCAAACTGATGAGGATCCATCAAGTGTTGGTCTGCCACGAGCTGGAGGCCATGTCTGACAAGTGCAGGGACACAACTAGTACATCAACTTGTTTGCAAGTACATAAAACAAAGCACACTGGAGTCAAAGGATTTGTTTGTGACAAGTGTAACTATAAAACTATGTATTCAAGTTGTTTGAAAACACATAAAATGACACATACTGGAGTCAAACCATTTGTCTGTGACAAGTGTAACTACAAAACTACCAATTCAAGAAATTTGAAAACACATAAAATGACACATACTGGAGTCAAACCATTTGTCTGTGACAAGTGTGACTACAAAACTATGTATTCAAGTAGTTTGAAAACACATAAAATGATACACACTGGAGTCAAACCATTTGTCTGTGACAAGTGTAACTACAAAACTCCTACTTCAAGTCATTTAAAAAGACATAAAATGATACACACTGGAGTCCAACCATTTGTCTGTGACGAGTGTGACTACAAAACTATGTATTTAAGTCATTTGAAAACACATAAAATGACACACACTGGAGTCAAACCATTTGTCTGTGACAAGTGTGACTACAAAACTATGTATTCAAGTTGTTTGAAAACACATAAAATGGCACACACTGGAGTCAAACCATTTGTCTGTGACAAGTGTGACTACAAAACTACCAATTCAAGTCATTTGAAAACACATAAAATGACACACACTGGAGTCAAACCATTTGTCTGTGACAAGTGTGACTACAAAACTATGTATTCAAGTTGTTTGAAAACACATAAAATGACACATACTGGAGTCAAACCATTTGTCTGTGACAAGTGTAACTACAAAACTACCAATTCAAGAAATTTGAAAACACATAAAATGAAACATACTGGAGTCAAACCATTTGTCTGTGACAAGTGTGACTACAAAACTATGTATTCAAGTAATCTGAAAACACATAAAATGACACATACTGGAGTCAAACCATTTGTCTGTGACAAGTGTAACTTAAAAACTTCCAGTTCAAGGAATCTGAAATCACATAAAATGACACATATTGGAGTCAAACCATTTGTCTGTGACGAGTGTAACTACAAAACTTTTAAGTCATTTCATTTGAAAAGACATCAAATGACACATCAACTATGAAACCACATACTAGTAATTAATTTCTAGTGAAATGGCTATAATACTTTTTCATTTTCCGTGTCCATGCTTGGGTTGTTTTCCATGTCTGTCCATGGTGCACGGCTCGTTTTAAGCCCATTTGCTGAAATGGAGTTGTCTTGTGCCATATTATGTATAACTAACGGTGTTCTATTAAATCTACTATTTTATTTATTGTAGAGACATTCACTTTGTAATCATTCATTTGAAAACATAAAAAATTAAACAGGTTTTTTTTGGATTACAGCTTTGGATTATTCCTTGACTTATTGGTTGGGATGAGGCTGACCGCCCTGACCACATGGAGTGATCAGATTGAGGAGATTGTGAAAGAATGGGATATATAAAGTGAGCGTAAAAGAAGAAAATGCATGAAAAAGGTGATGGAGATGAAGGAATTGAAAGAGGTATGTCAGGATAGGAAAAAATGGAGGCAACTCTGCAGAGGCTCTGGCCACCCCTAGCGGAATGGCGACAGAGTTACAGTTACAGTTACCCGTACTGTAAAAAACGGTTTACTTTGCCTAGTCACTTATGTGTCAGGGACGGTTGGCAAAAGTTGTAGGGCTTATGTTCATTTGAAGTTTTATTTGTAAGTACACATTGACTGATTTCCTTGACTGACAGGTTGGTATGCGGCTGACCACCCATACTGTAAAAAATGGTTCACTTTACCAATGTCACCCCTGCTTCAGGGAAGGTTGGCAAGAGTTGCAGGGCTTATGTTCATTTGAGATTGGATATTTTATATTGTAGGTCCACATGCGGCATGTGTAAGCGCGAAATTATGCATGTCTGCTTATGGGAATGCATCTAATATGAAACTCAAATGGTACATATCTTTGCAGCTTAGATTTTGATTTAGACACATTCAGCATTTGTAAGCGCGAACTACACATGCTTGTTTGTGGACATGCATTCGATATGAGCTTTAAATGTTAATATATTATAGACGGCAAGGATATCAAGTTCCCCGACCGGTTTTTGTTGCAAACGGACGTGGAACTTTATATACTCGCCGTAATCAACAACATATTGTTTTGTCTCCTAGTTTTTGTATTTTGTTTAAAATCAGCTATAAAAAATGTCGTAAAATGATCAAATTTGCAAAGTAACCATTGAAAGTAACACTCTATGAAAGTAACCCAAGTAACTAAATTTAGGAATACAGTGCTTGTAGTATGTGTTTCAGAATAATGACAATCTGATCTGACAATAAAAACTATAAAGAAAGGTACTGAATGTTTCATTTATAAATTTCCCCAAGTAAAACTCTTCAAATGTGAACTGTTTGTGTGTGTGTGTTGTCATCTCTAGCAGCCTTTTCACACCAGAACTATTCTACCTGGATTGCCTGTGGATTACCGGACAGGCCGTGTGAAAGCTTTCATACATCCCCATACGCTGCTAGACTATTGACCTGGTAATCCATAGACAAACCATTAACAATCAGTGCAGAATGCAGCTCGTGTGAAAAGCTGCACCAGGACAACACCTTATCTCAATGTGAAAATGTCAAGTCTATGTAAGTAAGGAAATCAAGATTGTGGAATTTAGTGGTGAAACTGGTGAAGAAGATGCCATCGCCCATTAGCTGGATAGAAGAACAATACTTGAGAGCAGCAGGGAAGATGTGGCAGGGGCAGCCAACATATTGCACATTTAATAATAAAGAGCAATAACTCAAAAAACAAGAATGTTGGGAAATCACGTTTAAAGTTTAGACACCCAGTACAACTTGTATGGGATGAAAAAGGCGGCCGATGTTTTATCTCGGTCATATTCGTCCAAATTGAACGGCTGTCGCATTCTACCTATTCTTCTCGCATTGTTCTTGCGTTTTATTACAAAATCTCAATTTTTCCAATTTTCGAGTTATTTCTCTTTATTATTAAGCGTGAGATATACTAAATTATTGATTTTGGTTTGGACATATTGAAAGGATGAATGAAGACCGACTGACAAAAAAAGTGTACAAAGTGAATGTAATAGGTAAACGTGGAAGGAGAAGACCTAGGAAGGAATGGATTGATCAAATAAGTGAGATTGCGAATGAATGGAATTTACAGAGTGGAAACAAGACAATGGTGTTATGACCGAGGGGGCCAAGTGGGCTGATCATTCTAGCGTGTTTGGAATAAAACAATGTTGGTTCGATCCCCGCCTGGGTTATTTGACCATAACTTTGACCCTGGTTCAACGGATGTTATTGGGTAATTAGTAATTCATTAAAATAAAAAATAATGAATTATTGATTGATCTAATCTAATCTAAGCTGCAAAGATATATATCATTTAAGATTTATATTAAATGCATTCCCACAAGCAGATATGTATAATTTCGCGCTAACACATGCCGCATGTGGACCTACAATATAAAAACCCAATCTCAATGATGGATGATATTATAAATATAAAGATCGGCAAGGAAAAGCAAACAACAGAATTCTCTTGACCAGGGGTGCCCATACTTTTTCTTGAGGAGATCGACCTAGCAAAAATTTATGAATAGGAGATTGACAATTTAACTGTTCAGCCCACCAAATAAGTAAAACTCATTGAGTGCAAAATGTCAAATCAATTTTTAGGTCGATCACTGAAATTTTAGCTATCCTAGGCGATCAACCTTAAAACGTCCCGCGATCAACCGTATGGGCACCTCTGCTCTAGACGAATAGGAGTGGATGGGCTGCATTTTCCAAACTTAAATATATATCTACAAATAAGGACGTCCCCACAAGTCTCAAGAGAAAGCTTTATGGTTTGTGTGTCCTGCCAGTGATTATATATGGGCTAGAGACTATAACTGAGGTGTGTGCAGCGTGCCATGGAGAGACAAATGCTAGGCATCAGCTTGAGGGACAAAATAAGAAATGAAACCATCCCACAAAAGACGAAAGTTGTCGATATTGTTGATAAAGTCTCCAAGCTGAAATGGCAATGGGCTGGTCATGTGGTAAGGCGAGAGGACGGCAGGTGGAGGCCGTGGGAGCTGGACAAAACAAGGGGGGGAAGAAAAGATGGGTTGACGATATTATTCAATCTAATCTAAGTTGCAAAGATATGTAACATTGGGGATTTACATTATATGCATTCTCACAAGCAGACAAGTACAAGTCCGCGCTTGCACATGCCGTATGTGAACCTACAACGTATAAACCAACATCTCACCTTGCTACTCTTGCTGTCCTTTCCTGAAACAGGGTCGACATTGGCAAAGTGAACTATTTTCATTGAGCTATTTATGTAACTGGGTCTTGCTTGAGAATTGGGGCTTTGTAGCGACGACGACCAAGCTTGTAAAAAGGTCGATAGCTCAATTGGTAGAATGCTTGCATTCCATGCCGAGAACAAGTGTTCGATCTCAAGGTGTACTCAGCCTTCACAATATATGAGAACCAGCCCCCTCGGGAGCTGGGAAACCCCCGCTTCAACTGAAGTGGTTGGTGTAAGGCCGACCCCCTTACCTGTAAAAATAAATAGGTCCCGAATCACCTCATGCGACCCCTTCGGTGACAATGCAGGCAAGGTTACAGTATATGTGTAGCTTAGTTGCGTTTGCGTTTATGTATTTATAACTCAATGACCATTTTCTACAGTATGGGTGGTACGCTGCTACCAACTTATAAGAAGGAACATACTGTTGGAAACTTGAAATACATACGTGCGCTTAGGTATACATTATTCATATATGGAAGCCGTGGCAGGACAAAACAAATGAGGGAAGGTAAGTATATAGTCCAGCCGATGGGAAAACTGTGATATGGTGTTGCTAGAGACAGAATAATGGGGAATGGATTTGAAGAGGCCTATATCCAGCAGTGGAGAGAAGAAGACTAAATACCTAAATGCTTCCATAGCTTGCTATCGCTCCGTCTCTAGCTGTGACGTCACACAGTAGGGAAATAACTTCCTGGTAGATTACCGCTCACAGCACTGTAGCTGTAATCAGGGGAAGACAGAGCGCCTTGCGATCAGACACAGACTGTGACACAGACCAACACAGACATTCCTTGTAATTAGTTATTGTGAAGGGCTGGTTGACACTTGTGTTGTTTATTAAGCACATATT
Organism: Agapetus fuscipes; assembly: GCA_951799405.1. NCBI lineage: Eukaryota > Metazoa > Arthropoda > Insecta > Trichoptera > Glossosomatidae > Agapetus > Agapetus fuscipes. The sequence continues at coordinate 645,376 of OX637352.1, read as the reverse complement.
AATCCATGTTTATCTTCATTTGATGTTCACAGCGCTGTGCATGTCATGTGAGGTTAACCTTATTCATCTGACAGACTGTAGTTCGCAGGAAAAGGCAGAGTAATAGTGGCAGTGTGTGACTGTTTGTCTTGTGCAAGTGATCAAGTCACAATGGACGTTGTTGTGAAGCTTGAGAAGGTGGAGGCGGACTCGGAGTTTATGGATGCACAACTAGCGCACTCAGATGAACAAATAGACATTGAAGAGAGCGATGTGAAGCAAGAGAGACTGGCTCGTGAGAAGGAGTGGCTTGCCGAGGACTCTGTCCTAGATAATATAAAGAATGAGGAGTCTGCCCCTCCACCTTATGGCTTGTTGAAGGAATGCCGCGTACTTGTGGACAGAATCAACACTGCGGGGTATTCAGGTAGGCACACCGCTGTATTTTGCATCTGTTTGTAGTTGCAGGTAAACCTGAACAACTAGTGCACTTTGTCAGTTGAAGAATGAAAGCTCCAGGATGGCAGTCAGTGGCTTGACTTGGTAAACCAGGCAGTTGAGTGCTTGCAACTTCATCTTCAGGAGAGGTGAGATAAACAGGCCTCCACACTTCAATAAATATGTCTTCAAGCAAGCAAGCAACAAATCAATTGTTACGAATACTCCATTGTTCTTCCTTTGTACAAACTGTCTATGCACGCAAGCCATAAGCCTGTCATAAAATTTTCTTGCTTTGTTATCTGTCTTCCTTGCACTTTCTTACTTTAAATGCATCTGTGCCTTCTCTTCCTGATTAACTCTTGGAGACATTTTAAAAATATTTACCGAAGTAAATATGAAAAATACCACTGTTTATTTCTCCTGATATGTCAGTAGTATTATATAACCTCAATGGGCGGTTTCCTGCGGATCTATCTCAAATCCAAAGTGGACGTCAAAAAAATTGTCTTTCATGGCGCATTTAGCAGGAAATGTTTGTTATCAATGGCAGCAGTCAAATTTATATTCAAATTTATACAGCTATTTGTGTTTTTAAAATTGTAATTAATTTGTTCCTTCCTCAACTGTTTTTTTTCTTTGCTACTCTTATTTTACAAAATTAAAAACTATGATTGGCCTTATATTTTGTTAACTGACATTCTTTATATGTTATTAATATGTGCTGTTGTTTTCAAGCGTACACCAAAAAAAATGTCTTTCTGGCCGCATTTTCAGGAAATGTTTTGGTGTCAATTGCAGCAGTCCCGGAGTCTACCTGCCAACCTGTCATACAATGGTATGGTCTAGCAGGGGGGCTCAAACTTCAACTATTGGTGATCTACCTCTATAAAGTTAGACGACGATCTATCCACTCTGAGAGGCTGCAAGTAAGTGTGATGCAGGTTCTCGTCTAGGTAGGGAGTAGCGGGCATAGATATTAGTTTTCCGCACAATATGCCCGGGTTTACTCTACGAGTGCTTGTCCTTACAGTGCAATGGTATTTGCTTCCAGCAGTTGGTGTTGGGGCACAGAGTCCTGAGGTGATGCAGGCTTCTGGTGTCCGTGATGCTGAGCCTCATGTGTGCCGTGCCTGCAGCTACACATGCAGCCAAATCAAACTGATGAGGATCCATCAAGTGTTGGTCTGCCACGAGCTGGAGGCCATGTCTGACAAGTGCAGGGACACAACTAGTACATCAACTTGTTTGCAACTACATAAAACAAAGCACACTGGAGTTAAACTATGTGACAAGTGTGACTACAAAACTATGTATTCAAGTAGTTTAAAAAGACATAAAATGAAGCACACTGGAGTCAAACCGTTTGTCTGTGACAAGTGTGACTTCAAAAGTATGTATTCAAGTAGTTTGAAAACACATAAAATGACACACACTGGAGTTAAACCATTTGTCTGTAACAAGTGTCACTACAAAACCATGTATTCAAGTAGTTTGAAAACACATAAAATGACACACACTGGAGTTAAACCATTTGTCTGTGACAAGTGTAACTACAAAACTCCTACTTCAAGTCATTTAAAAAGACATAAAATAAAGCACACTGGAGTCAAACCATTTGTATGTGGCAAGTGTGACTTCACAACTATGTATTCAAGTAATTTAAAAATACATAAAATAAAGCACACTGGAGTCAAACGATTTCTTTGTGACGAGTGTCACTACAAAACTACCAATTCAAGAAATTTGAAAACACATAAAATGACACATACTGGAGTCAAACCATTTGTCTGTGACAAGTGTGACTACAAAACTATGTATTCAAGTAGTTTGAAAACACATAAAATGACACACACTGGAGTCAAACCATTTCTCTGTGACAAGTGTAACTACAAAACTCCTACTTCAAGTCATTTAAAAAGACATCAAAAGATACATTAACTATTAAACCACATGTAGTAGTAATTTTTTAGCATAGCATTTTTATTCCATTACTTTTACTTTTGTGCGTCGAGTGTGAAATGGCTGTAATACTATTTCTTTAAGTAATCTCCATTTCCCGTGTCCATACTTGGGTTGTTATCCATGTCTGTCCATCGTGCACGGCTCGTTTTAAGCCCATTTGCTGAAATGGAGTTGTCTTGTGCCTACATATGAATAACCTTCTTCTTAATCCTATTCCTCATTACTGAGGGTTGTGACCTTTGTGGAAGCAACCAATCTTCTCCAGCTCTCCCTCGACTGCGCTGCCCGCAACGCTCCAACTACCGAGGTGCCTGCTGCTGTCTTCACTTGATCGGTCCATCGTGTGGGGGATCTACCTCTTCCTCTCTTCCCCTCCAAGTTACCGATCACAACCAGTCATTCCAGGCTATCCTCATTGCCACGGACAACGTGTCCGAAGAACTGAAGAATACGGCGTGTACACATGTTGGCCAGAGTCAAGCCATCCAAACGCAGCTCCCGACGAACGGACTCATTGGTGCGTCTAGCCGTCCATGGGATTCGAAGCATGCGCCTCCAGCACCACATTTCAAAAGCGTCAATTTTTCTTCTTTCTGCTGCTTTTATGGTCCATGTTTCAGCAGCATAGAGAAAAATAGAGTGGACCAGACTCCTGACAAGCTTAATCTTGGTGCTGTTACTCACACCCCGGTCTTTCCATATTTTGTCCAGCTTAGACATGGCACTTTTGGCAATGGCGATGCGGCGTCTAATTTCTCCTTCGCAAGATCCTTCGTTACTAATTTGAGATCCAAGGAACTGGAACTCGCTTATGATCTCCAAACCTTGAAAAGAGTTTCCCAGATCACCAAACTTTTTTGATCGATCTATGATCATGATCTTGGTTTTACTCTGGTTGATCTCGAGTCCCAGTGCCTTGCTCTCGGTCTCTACTCGTTTAAGGAGATCTGCCATCTCTCTCGGGTTTTTGGCCAAAAGTGTTGTGTCATCCGCATATCTTAAATTGGACAGCTTTACGCCACCAATAGACACTCCACCATCCCATTGGTACAGAGCCCTGCGCATTATGTATTCCCCATAGATATTAAACAGGTCAGGGGAGAGGATGCATCCCTGTCTTACACCTTTTTCTGTGGGAAAACTTGTTGTGTTCATGCCATTAATCCTTATGATTGCCTTACTAGGAGTGTAAAGTCCGTGGATGAGTTTTATCAAATGGGATGGAACCCCCATTTCCTTGAGAACTTTCCACAAATATTCCCACTTCACGCAATCAAAAGCCTTCTTGTAATCAATAAAACATAAAACAACTGGCGTCAGGAACTCTCTGCTCTTTTCAATAATCTGACGGATGTTGAGAATCTGTTCTCTTGTACCTCTTCCTTTCACAAAACCAGCCTGTTCCTTAGGAATTTGCCATCCAATATAGCTGTGCAAACGCGCCTTTAGCACATATAACAATATCTTGCTGGTGTGAGAGATAAGTGCTATCGTTCTGTAATTTGCACATTTTTTGGATGATCCTTTTTTGTGAAGAGGAATAAATACAGACTCTGTCCATTCTTGAGGCCATATTCCCGTTTTCCATACAAGGTTGCAGAGATCTAAAATTGTTTTTATGCCCTTATCCCCTAGTTCTTTTAAAAGTTCGGCTTGTAAGTAGTCATTGCCGGGGGATTTGTTGCATTTTAGTATTTTCAGTGCATCTCGAACCTCTTCTTCCAGAATATCGGGTTCCATGGTTTGACCATCAAAAGTAGGACTTGCAGCTATTGAGGGGTCGGTATATAGCTCAGAACAGTAATCTCGCCATCTCTCTAAGACGCTATCAATGTCCGTCAAAGTGCTTCCATTGTGGTCCTCTATTGCCCATGTTTGAGGTTTGAAATCGTGGGTTAAGAGTTTGACCTTTTGAAAGAGATCCTTTGTTGTGACACTATTTGTTTTTGCTTCTATCTCAGCACAGATATTAGAGATTTGTTTATTTTTGTCCCGTCTGCAAAGTTTTTGTACCTCTTTATTAAGTCTAGAGTATTCCTGTTTTGTTTCTGCGGATGAGTTCCCTGTTATTCTCATAGCTTTCCGCTTTGATATCATGTCCCATGTGGGTTCCGATATCCAAGACTTCCTCTTTTCATTTCTGGGTTTATGATGTTTCTTGGCAGTTTGGACAATTTTGTCTTTGAAGCTGTTCCAGCACTGGTCAACATTATTGAGAGAGTTTATTTGGAAATCAGCATCTTGATTCCTAATATCCACTCCAAAGCATTTTATTTCTTGCTCATTAAGCTTAAAAGTTTTAAACACATTCCTTTTGATGATTTTAAATTTGACTCTAATCTGTGCAATTAACAAATTATGATCAGAGCCGCAGTCAGCACCAGGATACGTTTTAACACTGCCTATTGAAGATCTCCAGCGGTTTTTTATCATGATATAGTCAATCTGGTTGCGACATCTATCACCTGGTGATATCCATGTGTACAGGCGTCTGATGTGCTGTTTAAACCAGGTATTCATGATTGTCATTTTTTCCTCTATGGCGAATTGGATCAGTCGTTCACCTCTGTCCATCGATATAAATAATATACATAGATGGAGCGCGTGAGTGTTTTCCTATACAAACGGTTGTGCCACAAAATTGTAGAAAGAAAGAGAAAGAAACATTAGAAATTTTGTTATGTTTCTGTCTCTTTCTGATCTCCATGACAACATCAGGGGCCGTACTCAACATGGATTTATAAGGACTGGATGGGCTGAGAAAGCAATCCTTTGTGAATTAGAAATGCCCTACCCCACTCATCATACAAAAATCCAAATTCAGTCTATCGGTAACCTTCCAACTATTAACAGGTGTGTTTCCTAACTGGAAAGAAAAATCATCAAAATGCCAAGCCACACATTTTCCAAATGCACAAACAATACGAGAAATTGTAATAAAAAGTCTGGAGTAACTTTTCACTTGTAATTACCAGTGAATATTAATATTTAAGTAAATTCAATTGATATTTTATCTGCCGATACCTTTAGCCACAAAACAAAAGCCCCGCTGTCAAACCGTCGACCATTTTTAGTGATAGAGATGTGATGATGATCACATGATGATAAAATATAGTATCTGATACCGTCACGTGAGAACATTTTTTTTTTGTGAAATGTATGTATTTGAAGTGGTCTGTATTTCAAAATTCAAAATTTCAATTTCTACCCTACACTTTTTTTTTCATTTATCCTTTTATATTTCAAGAAAATTGGATTAAAAAGAATATTTTTTTTACTTTGTCTTCTATAGGTATTACTCCTAACATCATTGAAAAAACTTAAAATTAAAAAAAGGTAATTGAAATAATTTTCACAAGTAATTATGTAACATTAAGTAAAATATTTACGTTTATGGAACAGAAGCATTAAAAAGTATCAGATATTGTCAAAACCTTTGACAACACTAAATTATGTTGTCAACGAAAATAACATCAACAATTCGTTGCTAAGCAATATTACCTGCTTACATAAATTAACGACGGAGTAGAGACGCATAACGTGATAGAAAAGGACAACAAAAAAAAACGTATGTTGAGCGAGCGAGACAAAACAAGGGTCAAAGTCTGGCGAAATTAGATTTCAGTGACTGTATGGAACACAGTGTTTAGAACTAAATCAAATAAATAGCCTCTCCATTTAATAGAACTCCATGGTACTCAAGCCGAAGTGAAGAAAACCTAACAAGTGACATCTGAGGCTGACGTCTCACAACATACGTTTCCCAAAATGTAAGGAAAAATAACTTAATACGAATAAATTCACATTTAACAGTGCATTATATTTCAAGTTGTGTAGGAACTAAAAAAAACTTAAACAAAAAAGACGCATTACTGACTGTATCTTACTTTTATGTAATAGAGTATTTTTTGATAATTTTATGAATATCAGCAGATTTTTTTCTCCGTTATTTTAAAGGAGCATCTCTGAAAGTTGTCTTATATGCTTATTTACATTTTAATATCTTTGTAATGCTGCACAACACTGAGGGATTTTTCAGCATTGCCACACCATAGAGAAGGAACCGGATCTACTAACTGATCCGGGACGTGAATTATATACAGCCAGTAGTACAACCACGCACTACATTGTTTTTGTATGTGACGTATCTATTTTCATCTGACAATAAATGCAACTTTAAAAGATCTAAGGTGTTTGAATTTCTTTACAATTCAGAAGTGGGATATAATCCGCGACTCATTTTTTGTGTTGAAGCGATTTTGGTGAGATACTTTTTGTTTGATCTGCGATATTATAGACGCTTGTTGCGAGAATTTGTGTTTGGACGCTTGATGCGAATATTTTTGCTGGTTCTATTTCTTGTGTGTGCATAGACGCTTTTTGTTATTTATATTTGTGCTGGGACGCTTTTTGTGTACGTTTTTGTTTGTTTTAAAGAAATTTTTCGTGTTTGGACGCCGTGTCGCCATTTTGTTTTTGTTGTTTTTGCATTTTTGTTTTTCGCGTGTTAATTTAAAAGTAAGCAATGTCGAACGGCCGAGAGCCCGCCAGGAGGACCGAAGAGGATGAACCTGCCAGTGTTCTCTTTGAGAGGTTGCTTGAGACGCGCCTCGAAGGCATGCTTGCCAAATACATGGCGGAGAAGAGCGGTAGCAGCGTGCCTAGACAGCCACCTGTGGCGCCGGTGCCATCTTCTTCTGGGCCATCTACTTCTGCGCCCACTGTGCGGAGTGAGGTCATCCCAAAATTCGACCCGGATGACAAAGACTGCACTGTGTCTGCCTGGGTGCAGAAAATTGATGTCCTAGGGGAGGTGCATGGCTGGGACGACTACGCCAAGTCCTGCTACATGCAGACTAGGTTGAGGGGATCAGCTAAACGCTGGTTCGAGCAGCTTGAGAGCTACAGCCTGACGTGGAGTGAGTGGAAGGCGGCCTTGACAGGTGCCTTCCCTCGGCAAATAGAGTATGCCGATATGCTGGAGGAGATGATGGGGCGGCGTAAGAGGGAGAGTGAGTCCATGACTCACTACTACCACAGCAAACTGCTGCTAGTGAGGAGATGCCGGCTGGACAATGAGGCAGCCATATCCTGCCTCATTCGAGGGTTGCCCAGTGAGCTGCAGCCGTATGCCAGGAGCTTCAGGTGTGACTCGCCTGAGGACCTGTATGTGGGGTTCTTGTCAGCGCAGGAGAACTACAAGAGCCAGGACAAACAGGCGGCCAAGAGGAGTTTACAAGCGGGGACCAGTACCGGTCGACGGGCGCCGTTGCAAAGACCTGCTGCACCCCGGAGCATAACCTGCTTTAACTGCGGCAAGAGTGGCCACATTGCCAAGTCCTGCTGGCAGAAGGGCACTACTAGTGTCAAGCGGTGCCGTGGATGCGGAAAGACGGGACATCTCTTGGAGCAGTGCTTCCAGAGGAAAAAGTCCAAGGAGCCGAGTCTGGTATGTTTATTAACATCTTTTTCCACAGAGAAGTTATACTGGAAGGACATACTTGTGAATGGAGCACCGATGAAGGGATATATTGACACTGGAAGTCAATCCAACATTATTTCCAAAGGTGCAAAAGAGAAGCTGAATCTTGTGATGGAGCCGACAACAACTGTACTCAAAGGTTTTACTGGAGGAGTTACTGCAGCATTGGGAATTGTATCCTTTATCCTAAAAGTTGACGGTTTATTTCTAGCAACATATGCTCTTGTCACAGATTGCAGCATGGGTGAAATAGATGTCTTGATTGGACAACCAATTGTTAATCAACTTGGTATTCAACTTATCGTGAGAGGAGATATGGTAAAAATTATAGAGGACAAGGAGGAAAGTCCTTTGGAAAAGATAACCATTGGGACGGAGGAATCTACACAGTCGTGGGCTGTAAGGTGTTCAGAGGACGTGAGTATCCTACCTGGTATTGCCAAATGTGTAAAAGTTTATGTTTTAGGAGCAGTAGGAGAGATGTGTTTCACATCAGCTGCCCGATGCTTTGAAGTGGGGAAGATGAGCTACCTCATTCCGAGCATCATAGTCGGATCTGGAGATTCTGAACTTGTTGTCCACAATATTGGAAGTGAGACGATTTGTTGGACAAAGGATCAGCTCCTCACAAGAGCTGTGGAGGCAGTAGAAGCAACTGAGGGCGATGAGGCAAGCCGAGGACCAGAAGTAAGGAGCACTTCTTGTTTTATTTTAGAGCACACTGATGTAGATGTTGGAGATATTTCTCTCCAAGAGAGAGCAGAGCTTAACAAGGTACTCGACACCTTTCATTCATGTTTCGCCAATTCAACTACTGAACTTGGATGTACAAATCTTGGTCAAATGAAGATAAAGACGCTCAGTGATAAACCCGTCTACCATAAACCATACAGGTTGTCCGCATGTGAGCGAAAGGTGGTACAAGAAAAGGTTGACGACCTTCTTGCTAATGGAATCATCCGAGAGTCAGAGTCAGATTATGCTAGTCCAGTTATCCTAGTGCGCAAAAAGACTGGAGATTACAGATTATGTGTTGACTATAGAGCCTTGAACTCTATTACTGTGAAAGACAGGTATCCATTACCTCATATTGATGATCAGATCTGTAAACTTGCCAACAAGGTATACTTCACTAGTCTGGACTTAACGCAAGGCTATCATCAGATCCCTGTTGATAAAGACTCTATTCCAAAGACAGCATTCATTACACCAGATGGGCAATATGAATATTTGCGCATGAGTTATGGGCTGGCTAACGCACCTTCTGTATTTATGAGGGTCATTAAGAGAGCACTGCAGACAATACCTAATGAGAATATCCTAATCTACATGGATGACATTCTAATACCAAGTGTTACAGTCAGTGAAGGATTGAGATTGTTGAAATCAGTATTTGAATTGTTGAAAAGAGCAGACTTGAAGGTCAATTTGAAGAAATGTTCATTCTTGAAGACGGAAATAAGCTATTTGGGCCACGAAGTAACGGGAGATGGTGTAGCTCCTGGTTCAAACAAAACATTGGCCGTTGAAGAATTTAGAACTCCCAGAAATGTACATGAAGTCAGACAGTTTATTGGATTGACGAGCTACTTCCGCAAGTTTATCAAGGATTTTGCAAGTATTGCTCGCCCGCTGACAGAGCTTACGAAAAAGAATATGACTTGGATATGGGAAGATCCACAGGAAAGAGCATTCCAAAAGTTGAAGGAAAAACTAGCTTCGCGACCTGTGCTAGCTCTGTATGACAATGAGCTCCCAACTGAAGTCCACACTGATGCTAGCAAATTGGGTTTGGGAGGAATATTGATGCAAATTCAAAGTAGCGGTGAATTGAAACCTGTTGCATACTTCAGTCGAGTTACTTCCAAAGAGGAAGCTTTTTATCATAGCTACGAGTTGGAAACTCTGGCAGTTGTTGAATCAATAAAGCGATTCAGAATTTTTCTAGTTGGAATACATTTCAAAGTTATTACAGACTGTACTGCCGTCAGATCAACTTTTGCTAAAAAGGATATGATACCGAGAGTAGCCAGATGGTGGCTGATGATCCAAGAGTATGATTTGGAGATTGAATATCGTCCTGGACATCGTATGAAGCATGTTGATGCATTGAGCCGTAATCCAGCTCCAGTAGATGTCAATACTATGATGATACAGGAGGATGATTGGTTACTTTCTTTGCAATTACAAGATAGAAAGATCACATCCATATTGGAGCAACTAGACAGTGGAAAGGCTGATGCCGGTATTATAACAGATTTTTGTGAGAAAAATGGTAGATTGTACCGCAAGACATTGCATGGAGACCGCCTTGTAGTACCAAGTATGGCTAAGTGGATGCTAATAAGGAAACATCATGATGATATTGGGCATCCAGGATTTGACAGATGTGAGAAACTCATCAAGAGTGAGTTTTGGTTCCCGAAGATGACTCGCTTTATTAGAAAATATGTGGCCGCTTGCATTAATTGTGCATTTTCTAAAGGGCAGTATGGGAAGAAAGAAGGAAAACTCAATGTTGTTCCTAAGCCAGCCAAGCCGTTGCATACTCTGCACGTTGACCATTTGGGTCCTTTCCCAAAGAGTAAGAATTGCAATAATTATGTTCTTGTGATTACAGATGCTTTCTCTAAGTTTGTGTTTGTTTACCCGACTCGCACTCTAAGTTCTGTGGAAACAATAAGGAAACTGAATGAGATGTTCAGTATGTTTGGTGTTCCTACCAGAGTCATATCTGATAGAGGTTTGGCATTCAATAGTCGGCACTTTAAGCAGTTTGCCATCAGAAAGCAGTTTCGCCATATTTTAACTGCAGTGGCTACGCCGAGAGCTAATGGCCAAGTGGAGAGGACAAATCGCACCATATTGGATGCTATGCGTGCTTCAGGCACTGATGAGAGGTCATGGGATGGTGGTTTACCTGATATTATCTGGGGAATCAACAACACTGTGAATGCTAGTACCAAGTTTACCCCACACCAGTTGATGTTTGGACATGTAAGTCATATTTTAGCTGATGTTGAGAATGATCAAACTGAGGAAACTGTGGATGTTGCCAAAAGGTTGGAAGAAAGGCAAAAGGAAGCTGCAAGTAACATGGAAGTTGCTGCTCAGCGTATGAAGGCACAGTTTGATAAACGCCGTAAGGCAGCACGTAAGTATAACAAGGGAGACCTTGTATTGTGGAAGCAAGCTGTGACTAAAGGTGGAGCAGGAATCAACCATAAGATTGATCCTTTGTATGGAGGTCCTTACAGAGTGACTAAAGTTTTTCCAGATATTGATCGCTACTCTATTCGGAGCATCAAGGGTATGCGTGGATACAAGAAGTTCAGTGCATTGGTTGCTGTTGATGCATTGAGGCCTTACAAGGGAGCCTCAAAAGACTCAAGTGAGTCTGACAGCCAAGGGAGTGAGGTTGACAGAGATGACCTGATAGATCTCTTGGAAAGCTGATGTGAGAAGCCATTCTGTGGCTGTTGCAAGCGGGAGGCTTGTTGTGAACTACATGTGTTGTAGTGACTACATTTGATGTAGCGGAAGAAGCCATTCTGTGGCTGTTGCAAGCGGGATGCTTGTTGTGAACTACATGTGTTGTAGTGACTACATTTGATGTAGCGGAAGAAGCCATTCTGTGGCTGTTGCAAGCGGGATGCTTGTTGTGAACTACATGTGTTGTAGTGACTACATTTGATGTAGCGGAAGAAGCCATTCTGTGGCTGTTGCAAGCGGGAGGCTTGTTGTGAACTACATGTGTTGTAGTGACTACATTTGATGTAGCGGAAGATGCCATTTTGTGGCAGTTGACGAGCAAGAGGCTTGTCATGACTAACCCCAAGGACTGTTACTATGTAGCAGTTGGTAAGCTGTGACTTACCTATACTAACCATTCTTCAAGAGAGCTGTTACTCTTGTATTTGCTGATGAGCAACGTCTCATCAAGATTTTTGATTTTGTTTTAAAAAGTGATGTCACTCCAGTGCGTCTGATGAGTTCTGACTTGTCGTGCAAGTCCAGTTAATTCTTGGACAGTGGTTTTTATTTTGTAATGTAGCACCGTCGTTTTGTGAGGACACAAACGGTGGTCAGGATGGACGAGTGTAATGCTGCACAACACTGAGGGATTTTTCAGCATTGCCACACCATAGAGAAGGAACCGGATCTACTAACTGATCCGGGACGTGAATTATATACAGCCAGTAGTACAACCACGACGAGACGTTCGCGCCAGTAGGCTCTTGGCTGGGGAACCGGAAATACATGAATGGTGGTAAATTTAAATTGGCTGAAAGGCGGTAAATTTAAATTGGCTGCAGTTTGAAAATATTATTCTGAGTATTAAAATCATGATATTATATAGCCGTTATTATAATGGCGGTAAATTTAAATTTCTGGCAGTTTGAAAATATAAATCTTAGTATTAAAATTATGTTATAAGGTATTATTGCAAAAATGTCTTTCAAATTTAAATTAAATTAAAATTTATTTTCACTAAATCTTGTATTTTAAATTAGGCTTTTGGCTGGGGAACCGGAAATATATATAAATGGTGGTAAATTTAAATTGGCTGCAGTTTGAAAATATTAATCTGAGTATTAAAATCATGTTATTATATAGCCTTTATTATAATGGTAGCAAATTTAAATTTGTGGCAGTTTAAAAATATAAATCTTAGTATTAAAATTATGGTATTCTGTAATTATGGCATTAGGTATTATTGCAAACAAGTTTAACTTTTAAAATAAGGGCTATTGAATCACGGGATTATAATACTAAAATTTAAAGATAACTGATTTATATTTTTAATTTAAATTTGCCGCCGTTATATATGAGCCATATAATCACATTTTTATTTATTTATTTAGAACAGGCCTGGCCAACCCGCGGCGCCTTTACCTGCGGCCCGCGGTCATGTGTGATGAAAAGTAAAAATGAAATATAATCAAAATAAAAATAGGGCGTCTATAACAGACGTAAATCTGGAAAACCAGTTAAGGTGTGTAACTTCAAATATTGAAATACCTAGATTTAGAAAAATTAAGTAAGCAAAAAGAATCTCAAATCTTGCACTGAAAGGAGAAGTCCCTAATAATTGGTTTTATTTGTAATATTGTTTTGAAATAAAAAATTAAGAATTTTTTCCTCTATGAAGTTAAGGGTTCATTAATAATTTCATTGTTAAAATATTTTTCTATTGTTGAATTTTTTTATGTTGTTTACTACATAAATACATTTTTTGTTGTTGGTTCAATGCGTGTTTTCTTTTCACATCTGGTTGTGGTTTCGTTTTTTTGTATACTTTTTTTTTGTAAAATGTTTGTATGTGTGGCCCTTGGAGAAATTTTAGGCCATCAATGCGGCCCGGGGTGCAATTTGGGTTGGCCAGGCCTGATTTAGAACAATACAATAATGGATAGGATACTTCAGAATATAAAAAAAATATGAAAATAAATAAAATTACGTATTGCTCCAATTACATGTTGACATTAAAATATACCAAGATTCTAAAATAATAAAATTAGTTTCACTCATAAAAATAAGTAAAGTAATAAATAAGATACAAATAGGTAAAAATAGTTGTGCACATTTACCTTTACAATTAATAGATTGCAGAAACTCACACACACACATCCATTTACTCACAATAGTGATATATATTTAATAGCTAAAAAAAATACCAAATCTATTACAAAAAAAAATCAATTTAATTTAAATTTGAAAGACATTTTTCCAATAATACCTAATAACATAATTTTAATACTAAGATTTATATTTTCAAACTGCCACAAATTTAAATTTGCTGCCATTATAATAAAGGCTATATAATAACATGATTTTAATACTCAGATTAATATTTTCAAACTGCAGTCAATTTAAATTTACCACCATTTATATATTTCCGGTTCCCCAGCCAAAAGCCTAACTAAAAATACAAAATTTAGTGAAAATAAATTTTAATTTAATTTAAATTTGGAAGACATTTTTGCAATAATACCTAATAACATAATTTTAATACTAAGATTTATATTTTCAAACTGCCAGAAATTTAAATTTACCGCCATTATAATAACGGCCATATAATATCATGATTTTAATACTCAGAATAATATTTTCAAACTGCAGCCAATTTAAATTTACCGCCTTGCAGCCAATTTAAATTTACCACCATTCATGTATTTCCAGTTCCCCAGCCAAGAGCCTACTGGCGCGAACGTCTCGTCAACCACGCACTACATTGTTTTTGTATGTGACGTATCTATTTTCATCTGACAATAAATGCAACTTTAAAAGATCTAAGGTGTTTGAATTTCTTTACATCTTTATTTCTTTTGTATTTATATCTAAATAAACCTTAAAAAATACGATTAATGCGTCTAATATAAGAAAAAAAATCTATCGTCAAATAATGGGTATAAGTATGAAGAACTGAGTTTTTTTTTATAATTTGTGGTTTTTTACTGTATGCTTTTGTTTGTAATAATGCATCACGCGCTTATCATAAGTTTTATTTCATTAAATTAACATACAAGTATTTCTTTTATGTGGGGAAATTTGAAAATTTGATGGAACTGTCAGGCTATCTTCGCATGATATTCGTCTTCAATTTAAATGTAGGTACCTCGATGTTTCCTTGCCGACGCTTGGTAAACAACTGATTGCAAATGGGGCATACACTATCATTTAGGGCTAAGGTCTTCAACCCGCGGCCCTCGGGCCTCATGTGGCCCGCCAGCTAATTTCTTGCGGCCCGCGGCCACCAGAGGCTAAAAAAATAAAATATCGCGCCCAGTGATATGCGATAGGTATATACGAATACGAGTACTTTTTTTTTCGGAGTTCTCGGTGTTTTTTGTGTCATTTTGATTCTTTTCATGGCACTTCTCACAGGGGGGACCACAGGAAGGTTCGGTACATTCCCCCCAGTAGATTTACACAAAAAAGAGTTTCAATCGAGGTTTTCTGACTTCAGAGATAGTGAAAAATACATCAGTCTCTTTGCCCGACCATTCGGTGTATCCGTTGAAGACATGCCGGAAAATTTTCAGATGGAGGTTATAGATATGTGCACAAGTTCGATGTGGGTGTTTTTGATTTCTATGCAAAATATCGCACGCTTAATAATAAAGAGAAATAACTCGAAAATTGGGAAAATCGAGATTTTGTAATAAAACGCAAGAACAATGCGAGAAGAATAGGTAGAATGCGACAGTTGTTCAATTTGGACGAATATGACCGAGATAAAGCATCTGCCGCCTTTTTCATCCCATACAAGTTGTACTGGTTGTCTGAACTTTAAACGTGATTACCCAACATTCATGTTTTTTGAGTTATTGCTCTTTATTATTAAGCGTGCGATATTTTGCATAGAAATCAAAAACACCCACATCGAACTTGTGCACATATCTATAACCTGTTTCCTCGTATGAAGTATGTGAAATCGACAAGGTCGAGAATTACAGATGCACATCTGGAAGGTAGTCTGCGGGTTGCAACCACAAAAATGAAAAAAAATATTGACAAACTTGTAAAAAATAAACAATGTCAAAAATCACATTGATTGACTTTAATTAACCAATAAAGATTGTTTTTAATTAACCAATAAAGATTATTGAAATTTGAAATTACGAGTACAGTGGTGCCTCACACAACGAACTTAATTCGTTCCGGGAGCAAGTTTGTTATGCGAAAAGTTCATTATGTGAAACGCCTTTTCCCATAACAATACATGTTAAACAAAATAATTCGTTCTGTAGCATAAAATATGCTAAGATGACATTAAAAAAGATAATTTTTTTGTTATAATTTTTATTTAGATACATCTAACAAAAACATTTTTTTTAATTTTAAGACAGACTAAGTAGAATCTACCGAATCTTGCACATCTTCATCCATTTTCTGCTTTTTGGCCGATGCCCAACTAGCAAAAAAAGGTCGTATAAAAGTTGAGAAAACGTTTTACTGCAACTTCTGGTCCGATAAGATTGGTCATATAAACGTTACGAAAACGTTTATAAAATGCGAAAGTGGCGCAAATTATACGACCTATTGGTCGTATAATGGTTAAATAAAGGTTTTATGATAACAACAAATAGTTGAGTAAAGACAGTATAAAGGTTACAGAAATCCCAAAACGTTGTATAAGAGTACAGAGAAAACATTTACATGACCAAAGAGTCATATAAAGGTTTTAAAATGACCAATATGTTTTAATGTTTAATGGACAAAGTAGACAATAAGGTAAGTTAAAATGGTTTATTATTAGTATTAATATTGAATATGTGTTGAGTATATGGTAAAGATTGGATAACGTCTGGATTTCTATGGGAATGTCATTTCATTGGTATTATATATCATGATACTAAGTTATTTACTGTCGCCCTCTAAGGATAATCTAATTTTTGACAATTTTTAAAAACATTTTTAAAACATTTTATATCTTTATGGTCAGCCATTTTAGTGCAAGTCATCGATACACCGTTATACGACTGTTATATAACCTTTGGTCGAATAAACGTTTTTGAAAGACTGCGTGATCGAGCGCCATATTGTTTTTTGTTTTAGAATTTCTAAAAACTTTATAATGGTCATATAAGGGTTTTTTTAAAACGTTTATAAAACCAACAAGTTGTATAGATGTTATCCAAATGCTCTTATACGACAAAATTGTCTTTAAAAAAACCTTTATACGACTGAAATGTTTATACGACTTAGGTTTGTGTTGAGTAAACGTTTTAATAAAACCATTATGTGATAGTTTTATAATTATGTTGTTAAAACGTTTATTAGACGATGTTATACGACTATTTAGTCAGACGACTTAACAGTCGGATGTACAACGTCTATACGACGAACAGAGTCATTTAATAACTGCTATACAACTCTTATATGACTTAAAGTCGTATAACGTTTTTTTTATATGACTAGTTTGCTTGTTGGGTGGTTTCATGAAAAACCTGTCCAAACTCCTTCTAATTATTTCCTGTTTCATTTCAACAGAAATCACCTTTCTGCTTTTTTTAGAAGCCATGATATAAAAAAAATATTGAGTTTAACTTAAAAGGACGACTGCCGTGATACGAGCGTGATTTAATTCGTAATGAAGAACGATTGCCGCGATACGGCGCAGTGACTAACGACTGCCTGCAGTGCCTGCGCGGGAGTATGCAATACATCGGCAGCGATCGTGGAAGCTCGGGCGAAGCAGTCGTTGAAGCTCCGGCGACTTCGTTGTGTGAAACGAAGTTCGTTGTATGAATCGTGAAATGAACGAACAGGAAGTTCGTTGTGTGCAGCGTTCGCTGTGCGAGGCGTTCGTTGTGTGAGGCACCACTGTATGTACCTATGTCTTTTATTTTATTGATTAGGTGGTAAAGTGTCGTGAAAAGTTGTGGCCCTTCGGACGATGTGAAATCGATGTTTGGCCCTTGCACTAAAAAAGGTTGAAGACCCCTGATTTAGGGCAACCATGATGTGGCTCGGATATATACGCTAATGCTCCATCTATATATTTTATTTAAATCAATGCCTCTGTCATTTTGTATGCCAACACCGTAATGGCCGACTGTGTCCTCAAGGTAACTGTTAGATCCAACTTTTGCATTGAGATCTCCGATAACCAGCGCTATTTCTTTGTTTGGTATTTGAGCAAGTGTTTGCTTGAGAGTGGTATAAAAATCATCAATGGTTTCATCTGGGGCATCGGCAGTTGGTGCATATACTTGTATAATATTAAATTTGCAAGGTTGGGTGTTCAGTTTGATGTGGATCATTCTGTCATTAATGGGATTGTATCCAATGACAGACTTATTTAACTGAGCTGTTAAAATAACTGCTACCCCGCTAAATGTTGCACCTGCATTACCTGAGAAGTAGATGGTATTGCCATTGGCTGTTGTGAAGTGTCCATTTTCTGTCCAGTGTGTTTCTGAGACTCCGAGTATGTTTAAACTGTGGTTGGCCATCTCATTCTCAAGAATATCTGTCTTTCCTGGCAGGCGTAGTCCTCGGACATTCCAGATGCCAATTTTGTGTTTGTCACGCACGGACACTCTTGGAAAGGAATTTGCCTCACCAGTCGCACATTTCCCACATGGTGCCTGGTGCGTCACACCGATGTGCACGGTCACCGATTTCCCACCTCGGGGCCCGGACGCGTGTTCCCATTCCTAGACCTAAAAGGAATGTTTACTCAGACAAGCACACGGAAAAAATTTAATTCATCAAGTAGTTTCAGTTTTTCCATATTTACTCAAAAACTATTGACATTATAAAAAAACGGTTTCGATACTACACAATACAATGTATAGTTCTATAAATAGAATGAAAAAAAATATTTCCAAAACATAGCACACACGAGAAAGTAGCTACAGAAGTGAAAAAAACGTATTTTTTTTAAATATTTTTTTGTGGTCGCAATTTTTAAGTTATATATTTTGTTTAAACTTTATAATTAAGATAAAAAATTAATAAACATGCTTGATTTTTTTCATTACTGTCACTTTTTTGCTAAGACCATAAAGTGTAAGAAACAATAACGGCAGATTTAGGGTATGATACTTCCGTGTGCATTTCTGAGTGAACATTCCTTTTAGGTCTAGGAATGGGAACACGCGGCCCGGACCCCCAGAGGCGCCGGGTGTCAGCCGGATCGCTCGACGGCCTTCCTATTGATTGGTTTGCTGTCATTTTGGGTTTTCTTGGGAAATTAGTGCAGTGGTTTCCCGTTGCCTTCTGCACCGCAGTATTCCAGTCGTTGAGGCTGTTGCAGCTGCGCCTGGAATAGTCTGTGAAGTAACCGTTCTGGCATCCATTGCCTCCGCTTACTTCCAGTTGTGATGGATACTGCTGCCCTCCATCAGTGCAGTAGCCCAGCTGACTCGGGCTGTGGACGCCGGCTGTACAGTTTCCTGGCAACCACCATCCTCAGGTACGCGGCCTGCACCGGTACCATCCAGAAGCTCCTCGCCAGTTCAGTACTGACGCGAGCACCCCAGACCCCCGTCTCCCGTCTGCTCACCTACCCAGGCTTCCAAAGGGGTTGGTTACCGCAATCTCTTCCTGGGTTGCTAGGTTTAACAGGGTTCACCACAGGTAGGTGGGAGTGGAGTTGGTGCAGAGAGGCTAATATGTAAAAACTTGCATAATTACATAGTGTTGCGCATCTGCACCCTTGAACCCCTATATGTATAACCAACGGTGTTTTATTTAATCTTCCATTATTTAATTTATTTGCAATCAATTTGTAATCATTCATCTGAAAACTTACAAAATAAAACACATTTGTTTTGAAGAATGAAAAAAACGGATTTTACTGACCGTGCAAAAGAGAAGAACGATTTTCTTTTCTGAACGAATAAAATTGAAAATCTTTAACAACATTTGTTTTGGATTGCGGCAAGGATATCAAGTTCCCCGGCCAGTTTTGGATGTGAACAGACGTGGATCTTAATATACTCGCCGTAATAAAAAACAAAATGGTTTTGTCGCCTAATTTTTGTATTTGGTATAAAATCAGCCATAAAATATGTCCCAAAATTAACAAATTTGCAAAGTAACCCAAGTAACCAAATTTAGGAGTATATGAGTAGGTATACAATGCCTGTAGTATGTGTTCCAGAATAGTGACAATCTGATTTGACAATAAAAATTATAAAAAAAGGCACTGTATGTTTTATTTATAAATTTTCCCAAGTAAGACAAAGTCTCCAAGTTGAAATGGCAATGGGCTGGTCATGTGGTAAGGCGAGAGGACGGCAGGTGGAGGCCGTGGGAGCTGGACAAAACAAGGGGGAAGAAAAGATGGGTTGACGATATTATTCAATATAATCTAATCTAACTTGCAAAGATATGTAACATTGGGGATTTACATTATATGCATTCTCACAAGCAGACAAGTACAAGTTCGCGTTTGCACATTCCGCATACCAACTTATAAGAAGGAGCATACTGTTGCAAACTTGAAATACATACGTGCGCTTATACATGCTGCACGCATACATCGTATGACGGACTTAGGACTATGCAATCAAAGTGACTACGCACACCTATACACGTTAGACGGAACCATCTGGAAGTCAAAGTGATTGTGTTTGTACATAACGTACTGGTGGGAGAATAATCTAGAGAATACAAGAAAGGCCCCTCTGGTACTGTCTATAAGAGACTAAAATGATACTTACGGAGAGTCGAGTCACACAGAGCAATTTGCTTAGAAATATGAATAAATAGAGATTGTCAAATTGTGAAATAAATTCTGTAAAAAAATATTGCACTTTTAATTAAAAAGAGAACTCAGCAGAAAACATAACAATACACAAAAAAAAAAATTTTAGAAATAAACAATTTATAATATTATAGATAAACATTAAAACAAATACAAAATTCTGATTTAAACAAATATATATATATATTTTTTCAAAACGTAGTTTTATTTTCACAATAATATTATCTACCTCAAGCACTTTCTACCTTCAATATTCAGGTCATATGATCAATCTAATCTAATCTAATCTTATCAAAGTTGCAAAGATATGTTACATTGGAGATTCACATTACATGCATTCTCACAATTAACCAGACACGTACAAGTTTGCGCTTGCACATGCCTCATGTGAACCTACAACATAAAAAAAATCTCAAATGGACATACACCCTGCAACTCTTGCCGTCCTTCCCTGAGACAGGGGTGACATTGGCAAAGTGAACCATTTTTACAGCATGGGTGGTCAGCCGCATACCAACCTATAAGTCAAGGAACACATCAATGACCTGAATATTGAAGATCGAAAGTGTTTGAGGTAGATTAAAATAGATAAAAAAAAAAAATGAATTTTCACTGTGTGAATAGACAAACCCTACAAAACCAAATATTTTTTATTGAGAAACCCTAGCTCTAGCTGCCAACATTACAGATCAACCGCCATTTCTTTCCGTCTTTCCATACTTCTTTCATTTCCTCCAAGTTCATAACCTTCTTCATACAAGCTCTCCACTTATTATGACTGGATATTCCATTTCCATCCATAGGTTCCTAGACTTATAGGTTGGTATGCGGCTGACCACCCATACTGTAAAAAAAATGTTTCACTTTGCCAATGTCACCTCTGTTTCAGGGAAGGACGGCAAGAGCTGCAGGGCTTATGTTCATTTGAGATTGGGTTTTTATATTGTAGGTCCACATGCGGCATGTGTTAGCGCGAAATTATACATGTCTGCTTGTGGGAATGCATTTAATATAAATCTTAAATGATATATTATATCTTTGCAGCTTAGATTAGATTAGTTACCTTTTTCCGCGGCTTCCTCTACCACGATAATAATTTATTCTTGCAACATAATATGTTCCTTTGTCAGTCTTTCCTCATTCATTCTCTTCGTTTGTCCAAATCATCATAACAAAATTATTTTTAACTTCTCTTTCTCACTTTCTCTTGCACCACATTCTTCTCTTACAAAATCATTCCTCCATCTTCCTCATCCTATCACTACGTTTTTTTCCAATACTATTTCTTAGAAAGTCCATTTCAACCAGCTGATGGGTAAACAGTGGTATGGTGTTGCTTGAGACAGAGGAGTGGGGAATGGATTTGAAGAGGCCTATATCCAGCAGTGGAGAGAAGAAGGCTAGCAAAAAACATTTGTGGTGCATCAGTACAGAAGATAAAAGAAAACCAGATATCTGAAATCAGATATTCCAAAAATTGTGCGTGCCCACCCCTAGTAGTGGGCCCGAGTACGAAACTGCGAGTATAAAACGCGTACGCAGTGTTGCCACCTTAGCCCTTTTGGGGCTAGATCTAGCACTTTTTACTGTAGGTGAACTCGTTGTGATTTAGCCCGAAAAGGGCTATCTAGCCCTTTTCATTTACTTAAAAATATTGTACGAAAATCTGAAATTTGCGCCATGCGAACATCGCGATTACTTCGAAATTTCGCAATTTTTGTCATATAATAGGGTATTTGCAATAGTGAGGAATATGATCGAAAAATCAAATAATAATATGTTGATTTGAAGTCGAAAATATTTTTTTTCGATTTTATATTTAAAAAAGAAAATATAGAAATTTGGACAAGTTTTTAAACGGATATGAGATCTGCTTTTTCTATTTCCGGTGCTGTGACGTCATATGTTGACGTCACTTTCTTTGATTGACATTCCATACTCTGTTGACATGTGTTGTTGACAACAGAAACAAATGAAAACAACAGAAACAAATGAAATGTTTTTAAAGAAACACACAAACTTGTTGAAAAATAACAGCCTCAACGGTGTAAACATTAAAAAGCGATGTTTGAATTACATGAATGTGAGGGCTGTCAGTTGACACGGCGTTGTTTACAAGACCGTGACGTCACGCGAGAAAATTTCATCTAGTAGAGTTTAGGCGCGAAAATTCAAAAATCGATTTTAAAATGCTTATAACTTTGCTAAAAATACAACTAAAATTAAAATTCAAGAAGTTTTGGGCTAATAAAGCATAAACAAATTTAAATCACAAAAAAAAGAAAAATGTGAAAATACCCTAATTGTTCGATTATGGCAACATATCTATGGCAACTAAATGATTCTAAACGGAAAATTTGTTAATTTTAGTTTGTAAAATAACTAATATTTTTAATGTTTGAACCTAATTTTGAAAAAAAATATTGTGATTCATACTAAACAGGTGTTTTTTTAGCTTTTTTTACACCAACTCTTTTTGTGCTCCTTTTAGCCCGATCTAGCCCTTTTTAGCTTCTTCAATGGAGAGATTGCGCGTGTCAGGGATTTCAAAAGTAATACTTGAAATGTGTAAAGTATTTTGTCCTGAACCCGATGAGCCTGGTGGGAAATGAGGAAATTTTAGTTTTCATATTTTAATTCGCAAAAGAAAACGTGTTCCAGATAGCTCAAAACGAAACGCTCTGTGATTGGAGGGGTCGTGAAATCTGTTCCGCGCTAGGGTAAGGCGAGGTAAGGCGACCGCTCAAGGCGCCAGGTAAAATAGGGCGCCATAGGCTAGGTATTAAGGCGCCATATAAATTTGGGAATAGCATGTCTAACCCCCCTCCTCCCGTCGACGATGATTTTGAGAGATGAAATATGAGTACGTTCTCTGCTAGCGACCATGGATAAGGGCGCCTAAGAAATCTTACCCAGGGCGCTGATAGTGATAAAACCGTCACTGGGCTTTATGACCAGCGTTGAGTTGGCACCACTGTTGGCTGTCGGTAAAAATTTACACACCGAAACGTCAATCCTATGTCAACATCTCGGATTTTTTTAATCGACTATTTTGTTTTGAATGGATAAAAATGGATGTAGGGTACGCAAAAGTGCAGTCGCATAAAATTTTATCAATAAGCAATGAGATAGTGCTGGATTTTTTATCATACAACGGCAGTTTAGAGATGTAAATGTCAAGACTCAAAGGTAAGTCTTTTTTCGTTTTTAAGAGGCAAGCTTGGGTTATTTATGCTGTTTTCTTGAAAATTCGTGTATTGCATAACAATAATGTAATAATTCCACGCAGTATTAGTCTTCAAATAGGATTAAACATCACGTTGTCCAACTGTGATATTGAGGTTATGGTTCCTTTTACACACCTATCATTGTCATTTTAATTATTGTGGAAGGTGTTTATATGAAATCTATATATTTAAAAAAAAACCTCCAAATGAATACAGAACCTAACTAATGTATATAAATGTATTTTCCAGATGTTTACAGAAGCCATTGGCTTTGTTCATGAGGAAAGACAGGCTATGCAACAATAGATGACACCTGAACATAAAATGAAAAAGAAGGCGTATACTGCGGCGTTAGAGGTGGATGAAGAGAACCAAGTCACTAAGTCCCCACATCGCTACCACCCCCTGTCACACTTACCCCCCCACCACAGAATGAAGGAAGATGAGGACAGTGCAACGTATTTTCAGCCAGTTCCATAACAAAGAAAGCCGTCGCGCTTTTATAACTCGCCTTGAGGATGATTTCTACTGATATAATGGTTTTTACAGTTCACAAAACAAGGATGGGAACTGAGCATTCAAGATTTGAACCTTTAGCACTTCTATTTTGATGACTGAAGTAGGAATCTGCTTTTAGTTTTGGGTTTACTCGTCCAATTTTTTTTCTCATTATGTTTCATTAATCCTTATTTTGTAAAGCTCATATTACAAGGTTCATAATGAAATAAATCGCTTTTTCTGGGAAAAAATAATTTTATTGATGTAAACTGTACAAATGCCTAAAACTCATTAATATAATCTTCCCGTGTCGTTATACCTGCGGAGACGTGTTCTGCATTTTTGACGTACAATGTAATATTTGTCTGGAAAGAAAGAGAAACACTTTTATGTAAATGTAACTACATGGAGATAAATTGTAATATTTCAAATCCCAAATCCCCTATAATCTAAGTTGCGAGGATATATTCATTTGAAGTTCTCAGATGTATGCCCACAAACCAACATTTTCATCCTCAAAAAATATTTTTGAATTTCAGCAATGCTCTGGGCTGAATATTTGGGTGCCTTTAGCAAGACCCATCACAAAGGTTGATCCAGCCTTATCAAAACTGGTTATCGTTAACTGAGCTTGTATATTTGAATGACAACAAGCAGAGTCGTTCTATCTAATCTAATCTAAGTTGCAAAGATATTTTACATTATTATAGTAATGCACATTCTCTGGGGAAAATAGATCGGCGAGTTGAACCTTTCTATTTTTAAAGGTAAGGGGGCCGGCCTTACGCCAACCACTTCAGTTGAAGTGGGGGTTTCCCAGCTCCTGAGAGGGCTGGTACGCATTTCTTGTGAAGGCTGAGTAAACCTTGCCGGTATTTTATTGTGGGGTTTGAAATAAATACCGAAGCGGAAGATCGTTTCTGACACCCTCGGTGAGATACAAACCCAAGCTCACGGCTATGATTAATTGATGCAATGTGCGCAAATGCTGAAAATTCTTCAAAATACTCAACTCCTGCATCAGTATACTTGCAGAGATGTATCTTCCATGCTTGAAAGGCACCCTGAAAATCCTCAATGGGAAGGTGGCGAGATGATTTTGGATGTTTTCTACTGTCTAAGTCATTTTAGATATTTTTCTTCAGCTCCATTATTTCAGGTCCCTTCAGGCCTACTGTGGGTACGGATTATCTGCCTGACAGGGTGGCTTGTCTTCTGCTACATCTTCCTCACTCTCGAAATCTGTAAACAAACAATCAAAACAATGATTATAGTTGGAGAGCTACTTTCCGGGATCTGTTGCTCAGGTTTAGTATGAGCTGGAGCTTCCGGACGTATTGCCCATGTCTACCATGGGCTTCTTCAGCTTGTAGGTGAAATGTGAAGGTGAAGAAACTTACAGATTCATCAACATCACTTCAACTTCACGCTGAAGAAGTCCATCGTAGACATGGGTGAAATGTTTGGAAGCTCCAGCTCCTACAAACCACAGCAATAGATCCCGCAAAGCAAACTCTCCAGCACCATCAGGTGGTCATGCTCGCCTAGTGCTAGATGGTATATAAAGCCATCAATGGCTTGGCTCCACCTTATCTGACTGACATGATTTCGCCTGTTGAGATGGGTGACACTCAGATCCGCGGCTGATGGTGCAATCAATTTGGTTCAGCCGCACCGTTAGATCCATACAAATTTTGGAGACCGTGCTTCCGTGTTGCGGGTCCGGTGGAGTGGAACAGACTGCCACCCGAAGTGAAGAACTCCAAATCTTGGGTTTTTATATTTAGGTCCACATGCGGCATGTTTCAGCGCGAAATTATACATGTCTGCTTGTGGGAATGCGTTTAATATCAATCTTAATCTTAAATGATATGTATTTTTGCAGCTTAGATTTATATTTAGACATTCAGTTGATTTTTATCTGGAATGGTTTCACAAACAGGTTTGGCTAAACTACAGATAGTAAAAATTCATGTTTGCTGGAAGAAAAAAATGAGAAAAAAAAACATTACCTCAAAAATTACATTCATCAATAAACATGGTAAATGCTTAATCCTGACACAAATAATTTCATAATTGTTACTCACAGCGTGAGTTTTCAACTAAATAGCATAATAAATACTCACACACACCTGGTAAAATCTTAAAACAACTTACCTTTGAGTCATGAGGGGTTTTTGCACTTAGGCCACGAACCGTGCAAAATTTCATTCCTTATGCCTTAATATACAACGGGATGAGGCCTGGTGGTATTATTTTCTAATTCACCTTATTTTTGTTGTTTTTTTTTTAATTTACAACAAACAAAATTTGCGGAATATTGACGTTCGTCATTAGGGATGGGCATTATATTAATCTCGTTGTAAAAAAAAATCGATATTTTCTTCGATATTAAAAATATCGATATTTCGACAATAAATTGTTGATTCTTGAAATGTGTTTCTACCTCTCCCTAATGGTTTTGAGCAGCAAAAATGTTTTGAAAGTGTTCGTCGCCAGGCACACATTTACATAAACATGATTTTTTAAATGAATTTCCACCCCTCCCTACCTTTTCATTCCATACCATCTTATTTGTTGGAAATATTCTCCGCTAGCGACTTTATATTGTTTTGAAGCACGTTTCAATAGAATCGAAATATCGATATTTTCCCAAATCTCAAAAGTACGTACGGCTGAATTTTTTTAACTATCGATGTATTCATATTGATTTCGGAGAATCAAAAATGGTGTTTTTTTCTTCAAATGCGTTTCTTGCTTCGTGGGCGGTAACACTGCAAATCGCGTACTAACCCGTTTCCCCTTGCGATGGTGTTTTCCTGTACCAGCGACCGGTATTTTTTTCCAGAAATTTTGATGTTTTTTGATAGTCGTTTCAACACTCGAAATTTTCAAAATATGGACACGTGACCGATACATTTTTCGAAAATTTTGTTTTGTTCGATTTTTATTTTCGTCGAAATATTTCGATAGTGTTTGAAAATATCGTTTTGTAATTGTTTTTTTTTTCATTATCCCATCCCTATGAAAAGTCAACTTATTGCTTTTTAAAATAGTATTTTGATGGCTACCGACAAAATTGCCAAGCTTAGGTAGGTATATTATTTATTTATTTATATTATTTTCGGCAGTTACTTTGTGAAAGTCCATTTTAATATGTAATAAATACAATACAACTCACTGTGAACTGTAACAAGGAAATTTTACTTTTAAAACCTATTAAAAATTGCCAAGTTTCATCATAGACAATAAAAGCCACCCCATCCGGTTTTAAAATGGCCGACTTCCGTTTTAGCCGAAAGCGAACAAAGCCATTTTTGAAAATTAATTACTCGGTAAATATTGCGAATTTTGAGAAAAAAACGAATGGCTTATGCTTCGGTAGACTAAGACGACAAGAAAAAAATATTTCCAGAAAATGCGCAATCTCTCCAATACTAAAACTAAGGTGGCAACACTGCGCGTACGACGCATTCCTGCCAGATCTGTGCTGCCAGAGAGACACACTGCGACCACCAAGCGAGTAACATCTACTACGCGCTCCCACCAAAATCTCAAGACATCTCTCGCGTTCCCGCCAATTTCCAAGCAGAGACGCAAAACTACTCTGCACCGTCGTCTGGACAGCTCTGCAGCTTCACTACGTCATCACCAGAGAAACTTCGAGACCACCGAGCGGACATCTACATCTCCCGCCAAATTTCAAGCCGTCTCGCGTTCCCGCCAAATTCCAAGCAGAGACGTACATCTTACCTCGCGCCTTCGCCTGGACATCTCCAGCTTCACCACATCTTCACCTGGACATCTCCAGCTGCGCTACATCTTCACCTAGAAGACTCTCAAGACCTCGCCTGGAACAGACTTGAGACAACCGTCTCCTACAGCACACTGCTCACATCACAAATCAAAGGTCCTTCTTAGGGCCACTTTTAAGTTTCCTCAAAAGTTTATTGTTTTTCTCCTGCTCACAAGAAAAGGTCCTTCTTAGGGCCAATCTTACTATAGTTTCTTCCCTTCCGTATTTCCTTTCCTTCCCCCAATTCAAGCATCAAGCATCGTGCTCGCCTCACAAGCAAGGCGGATTAAGGAGGACTTTCGCCTGGACGCAGTGGAAGCTTGAAGACCGGAAGATTTCAACCAAGACAACATTTTGAATTAACTTTGATCGAACATTACTTACTGCATTAAAAATATACACTTTCAAAATGGGCTTTCATTCACACCACACACTCAACCTCCAAACATTAAATAAATGCTCACATTGCTTGCTATCGCTCCGTCTCTAGCTGTGACGTCACACAGTAGGGAAATAACTTCCTGGTAGATTACCGCTCACAGCACTGTAGCTGTAATCAGGGGAAGACAGAGCGCCTTGCGATCAGACACAGACAATATTCCTTGTAATTAGTTATTGTGAAGGGCTGGTTAACACTTGTGTTGTTGATTAAGCACATATTAATCCATGTTTATCTTCATTTGATGTTCACAGCGCTGTGCATGTCATGTGAGGTTAACCTTATTCATCTGACAGACTGTAGTTCGCAGGAAAAGGCAGAGTAATAGTGGCAGTGTGTGACTGTTTGTCTTGTGCAAGTGATCAAGTCACAATGGACGTTGTTGTGAAGCTTGAGAAGGTGGAGGCGGACTCGGAGTTTATGGATGCACAACTAGCGCACTCAGATGAACAAATAGACATTGAAGAGAGCGATGTGAAGCAAGAGAGACTGGCTCGTGAGAAGGAGTGGCTTGCCGAGGACTCTGTCCTAGATAATATAAAGAATGAGGAGTCTGCCCCTCCACCTTATGGCTTGTTGAAGGAATGCCGCGTACTTGTGGACAGAATCAACACTGCGGGGTATTCAGGTAGGCACACCGCTGTATTTTGCATCTGTTTGTAGTTGCAGGTAAACCTGAACAACTAGTGCACTTTGATCAGTTGAAGAATGAAAGTTCCAGGATGGCAGTCAGTGGCTTGACTTGGTAAACCAGGCAGTTGAGTGCTTGCAACTTCATCTTCAGGAGAGGTGAGATAAACAGGCCTACATATGTACTTCAATTATTATGTCTTCAAGCGAGCACCAAAACAATTGTTACAAATACTCCATTGTTCTTCCTTTGTACAAACTGTCTATGCACGCAAGTCAGAAACCTGTCGTGAAAGTTTCTTGCTTTGTTATCTGTCTTCCTTGCACTTTCTTACTTTAAATGCATCCGTGCCTTCTCTTCCTGATAAACTCTTGGAGACATGTTAAAAATATTTACTTAAATATGAAAAATACCACTGTTGAATTCTCCTGATATGTCAGTAGTATTATATAACCTCAATGGGCGGTTTCCTGCGGATCTATCTCAAATCCAAAGCATATGTCAAAAAATTGTCTTTCTTGGCGCATTTAGCAGGAGATGTTTGTTTTCAATGGCAGCAGTCAAATTTATATTCAAAGGTCACTGGGCAACTTACTATGAAAACTATACCCACGGCCTACAGAGACAAAATTGGTATGGATGTTTAGATAAACGTCCCTAGTTTACGAATATATATGTCGCATCAATGTAGAGTATGGGAATCTGCCCAAAAATTGAAAAAAATAAATGTAAGTGATATACGGTAATGATAAGACATTTTCGACTATTTGCATTGAATTGATAGGTAATGAACTATTACGATAGGAATAATCTGATGCATTTTTAAATCAAACAAATGTGTGTTTGAATTGAAACGGATAATGCAAGCCTCTGGCCGTGCATTATTGGAAGGCGCAAACGTTCATGTTATTTTTATTGATTACAATACTTAATTGATACCTACGTAATATTTTTAAACACATTTCAATTCAATTTCAATAGTTGTATTTCAGACTACCCCCGCGGTTTTTTTTTTTTTTAACATCACAAAATGAAATGTAGGCTAGCCCTCAATAATTTACCAATAATTTGATTTTTGTAGCAAATATTTCGAAAACCGGGTCAGATTATGCCCAATGACCTTTATACAGCTATTTACTCATGTATTTGTGTTTCTAAAATTGTAATTAATTTGTTCGTTCCTCAACTGTTCTTTCTTTCTCTTTGCTTCTCTTACTTTACAAAATGAAAAAGTATGATTGGCCTTATATTTTGTTAACTGACATTCTTTATATGTAATTAATATGTGCTGTTGTTTATCGTACAAAAAATAGTACAAAATGGAAAACATGAAATATTGCATTATTTACAATTTCCACCGTAGCCCCAGTGCTGCAGAAACGGCTCGAAGGATAAATGATGTGTATGGCGACGGTGTCGCAAATGAAAGACAGTACGTTTTTGGTTCAAATGTTTTCGTTCTGGAAATTTTGGTATAAAATAAAAATATATGCTTCGGAGAAATGTATGTGTGGTGTCGCCTACTAAACATAAAGCTGCATGAGCCACCAGAATGCCTTCACTTGAGTTGAATACGTTACTTCATGCCTACATTCCCTCTACAGAGTGCTTGCCCTTACAGTGCAATGGTATTTGCTTCCAGCAGTTGGTGTTGGGGCACAGAGTCCTGAGGTGATGCAGGCTTCTGGTGTCCGTGATGCTGAGCCTCATGTGTGCCGTGCCTGCAGCTACACATGCAGCCAAATCAAACTGATGAGGATCCATCAAGTGTTGGTCTGCCACGAGCTGGAGGCCATGTCTGACAAGTGCAGGGACACAACTAGTTCATCAACTTGTTTGCAAGTACATAAAACAAAGCACACTGGAGTCAAACTATTGGTTTGTGACAAGTGTAACTTCAAAACTTCTAATTCAAGTTATTTGAAAACACATAAAATGACACACACTGGAGTCAAGCCATTTGTCTGTGACAAGTGTAACTTCAAAACTTCCTGTTCAAGTAATCTGAAAACACATAAAATGACACATACTGGAGTCAAACCATTTGTCTGTGACAAGTGTGACTACAAAACTTCTAATTCATGTCATTTGAAAAGACATAAAATGAAGCACACTGGATGCAAACCATTTGTCTGTGACAAGTGTGACTACAAAACCTCTAATTCATGTCATTTGAAAAGACATAAAATGAAGCACACTGGATGCAAACCATGTGTCTGTGACAAGTGTGCCTTCAAGACTGCTAATTCTAGTCATTTGAAAAGACATAAAATGTCACACACTGGAGACAAACGATTTGTCTGTGACACGTGTGACTACAAATCTATGTATTCTAATAATTTGAAAACACATAAACTCACACATTCTGGAGTCAAACCGTTTGTCTGTGACAAGTGTGACTACAAAGCTACCAATTCAAGTAATTTGAAAATACATAAAATGAAGCACACTGGAATGAAAGCATTTGTCTGTGACAAGTGTGCCTTCAAGACTTCTAATTCAAGTAATTTGAAAAGACATAAAATGATGCACACTGGAGTCAAACCATTTGTTTGTGACAAGTGTGCCTTCAAGACTTCTAATTCCAGTAATTTGAAAAGACATAAAAAGACACACACTGGAGACAAACCATTTGTCTGTGACAAGTGTGACTACAAAACTATGTATTCAAGTCATTTAAAAAGACATAAAATGGCACACACTGGAGTTAAACCCTTTGTCTGTGACAAGTATGACTACAAAAGTATGTATTCATGTGATTTGAAAACACATCAAATGAAGCACACTGGAGTCGAACCATTTGTCTGTGATGAGTGTAACTACAAAACTTCCATTTCAGGTTATTTGAAAAGACATAAAATGATACACACTGGAGTCATACCATTTGTCTGTAACAAGTGTAACTACAAAGCTACCAATTCAAGTGATTTGAAAACACATAAAATGAAGCACACTGCAGTCAAACAATTTGTCTGTGACAAGTGTGACTTCAGAACTATGTATTCAAGTTATTTAAAAATACATAAAATGAAGCACACTGGAGTTAAACTATTTGTCTGTGACAAGTGTGACTACAAAACTATGAATTCAAGTAATTTAAAAATACATAAACAGAAGCACACTGGAATGAAACCATTTGTCTGTGACAAGTGTGCCTTCAAGACTTCTAATTCAGGTAATTTGAAAAGGCATAAAATGATACACACTGGAGTCAAACCATTTGTCTGTGACAAGTGTGCCTTCAAGACTGCTAATTCTAGTCATTTGAAAAGACATAAAATGGCACACACTGGAGACAAACGATTTGTCTGTGACACGTGTGACTACAAATCTATGTATTCTAATAATTTGAAAACACATAAACTCACACATTCTGGAGTCAAACCGTTTGTCTGTGACAAGTGTGACTACAAAGCTACCAATTCAAGTAATTTGAAAACACATAAAATGAAGCACACTGGAATGAAAGCATTTGTCTGTGACAAGTGTGCCTTCAAGACTTCTAATTCCAGTAATTTGAAAAGTCATAAAATGATGCACACTGGAGTCAAACCATTTGTTTGTGACAAGTGTGCCTTCAAGACTTCTAATTCCAGTAATTTGAAAAGACATAAAAAGACACACACTGGAGACAAACCATTTGTCTGTGACAAGTGTGACTACAAAACTATGTATTCAAGTCATTTAAAAAGACATAAAATGGCACACACTGGAGTTAAACCCTTTGTCTGTGACAAGTATGACTACAAAAGTATGTATTCATGTGATTTGAAAACACATCAAATGAAGCACACTGGAGTCGAACCATTTGTCTGTGATGAGTGTAACTACAAAACTTCCATTTCAGGTTATTTGAAAAGACATAAAATGATACACACTGGAGTCATACCATTTGTCTGTAACAAGTGTAACTACAAAGCTACCAATTCAAGTGATTTGAAAACACATAAAATGAAGCACACTGCAGTCAAACAATTTGTCTGTGACAAGTGTGACTTCAGAACTATGTATTCAAGTTATTTAAAAATACATAAAATGAAGCACACTGGAGTTAAACTATTTGTCTGTGACAAGTGTGACTACAAAACTATGAATTCAAGTAATTTAAAAATACATAAACAGAAGCACACTGGAATGAAACCATTTGTCTGTGACAAGTGTGCCTTCAAGACTTCTAATTCAGGTAATTTGAAAAGGCATAAAATGATACACACTGGAGTCAAACCATTTGTCTGTGACAAGTGTGCCTTCAAGACTGCTAATTCTAGTCATTTGAAAAGACATAAAATGGCACACACTGGAGACAAACGATTTGTCTGTGACACGTGTGACTACAAATCTATGTATTCTAATAATTTGAAAACACATAAACTCACACATTCTGGAGTCAAACCGTTTGTCTGTGACAAGTGTGACTACAAAGCTACCAATTCAAGTAATTTGAAAATACATAAAATGAAGCACACTGGAATGAAAGCATTTGTCTGTGACAAGTGTGCCTTCAAGACTTCTAATTCCAGTAATTTGAAAAGTCATAAAATGATGCACACTGGAGTCAAACCATTTGTTTGTGACAAGTGTGCCTTCAAGACTTCTTATTCTAGTCATTTGAAAAGACATCAAAAGACACATCAACTATGAAACCACATAATAGTAATGAATTTCTAGTGAAATGGCTGTAATACTATTTCTTTAAGCAATCTCCATTTTCCGTGTCCATGCTTGGGTTGTTATCCATGTCTGTCCATGGTGCACGGCTCGTTTTAAGCCCATTTGCTGAAATGAGTTGTCTTGTGCCTACATATGTATAACTATCGGTGTTCTATTAAATCTCCTACTATCTATATATATAATACCCTTCGCCGTCGTCATTCGCTTATAATTTCAATTTTCAAAATTAATGCCATCACAGAAGATGAAAAACATTCCTGATGGATGGCAAATTAATTTTTGTATATATGCTGCAAAGCTGCGAGCTTTCGCGTTTGTGTTTAAAACCTACTGAAAACATCTTTCAATAAATCTGTTGGTTCATACTGAAAATGCATGGAACTATATTGACATCTAGCGGCAAAACGTGAAAGTTTTTTTTACATTTTCTTTTATTTCATGCAAATTAAAAAAAAAAAAAAACAAATAAAAATGGATTTCAATCTGTAATCTAAGTTGCAAACATATATAACATTTGAGATTCATATTACATGCATTCTTACAAGCAGACATGTATAACTTCGCGCTTACATATGCTGCATGTGTACTTACAACATAACAACCCATTCCAAATGAACATAAGCCCTGCAACTATTGCCAACCTTCCCTGAAATAAAAGGTGAAATTTGCAAAGTAAACCATTTTTTTAAGTATGGGTGGTCAGCCTCATACCAACCTATAAGTCAACGAAATTATTTTGTGTATTTCTTTACATAATCTAAGTTGCAAAGATACATACCATTTGAGATTCATATTAAATGCATTCCCACAAGACAGGTCAATGTTCGCGCTTACAAATGCCCCATGTGGACTTACAACAAAAAACCTTAACTCAAATGAACATAAGCCCTGCAACTCTTGCCGACTTTTCCTCATATATAACATTTGAAATTCATATTACATGCATTCTTACAAGCACACACTTATAAGTTCGCGCTTACACATGCTGCATGTGTCCTTACAACATAAAAACACAATCTCTAATGAACATAAGCTCTGCAACTCTTGCCCATCTTCCCTCAAACAGGGGTGACGTTGGCAAAGTGAACCATTTTTACAGTATGGGTGGTCAGCCTCATACCAACCTATAAGACAAGGAAATTATTTTGATTTCTATTCTTTATAATCTGTAATCTAAGTTGCAAAGCTATATTACATAGTTATATAACAGTGACAAAACGATACATGACCAAATAACAAAGTAACAAAACAGCACAGTGACAAAAAAGCACGGGGACAAATAAACTGAAAAAACAGGAAGGTGACAAAAGAGCACAGTGACATAACAGCACAGTGACAAAACAGCACGGTGATAAAACAGCACAGTGATCTAACAGCACAGTGACAAAACGGCACATTGACAAAAAAGCACGGTGACAAAACAGCACAGTGACATAATTGCACAGTGACAAAACAGCACAGTGGCAAAACAGCACAGTGATTTAACAGCACAGTGACAAAACGGCACATTGACAAAAAAGCACGGTGACAAAACAGCACAGTGACATAACAGCACAGTGACAAAACAGCACAGTGACAAAAAATGACGGTGACAAAACAACACAGTGACAAATCAGCACAGTGACCAAACTACACGGTGACAAAACACCACAGTAACAAAACAGCACAGTGACAATGCAGCACGTTGACAAAACAGCACGTTGACAAAACAGCATAGTGACAAAACAACACGGAGACAAAAAAGCACAGTGAAAGAACAGCACAGTGACACAACAACACGGTGACAAAACAACACGGTAACAAAACAGCACAGTGACAAAACAGCATAGTGACTAAACAGCACAGTGACAAATCAGCAGTGTCAAAACAGCACAGTGACAGAACAGCACTTTAACCAAAAATCACAGTGACATAACACAAGTACACTAGCAGACTCGTAAAAGTTCACGCTTACACATGCTGCATGTGGACTTACAACTAGAGATGGAAAAAACGGCTTAGTAAAAAAACGAAAAAACGCTTACGCTTTTTAAAAAAAGCAGCTTAAAAAGCGTTTTTTGGGTTTATTGTAAATATAAAATTTAATTCATTTAGTAGTTTCAGTTTTTCCATATTTACTCAAAAACTATTGACATTATTGAAATTTTTTTGAGTATTAAACCTAAACAATGTATAGTTCCGTAAGTTAAAAGCAAAAAAAAAAATCCAAAATACAGCACACACGAAAAAAAAGCTAAAAATGTAAAAAAAACGCGTTTTTTTAAATATTTTTTTGTGGTGGCAATTCTTAAGTTATATATTTTGTTTAAGCTTTATAATTAAGAAAAAAAATTAATAAACATGCTTGATTTTTTTCATTACTGTAACTATTTTGCTAAGACCATAAAGTGTAAGAAACAAAAACGGCAGATTTAGCTGTATAACACGCCATTAGCGTTTAAAAAAAGCGGAAGCAACTTTCGTTTTTCGTTTCGTTTTAAACGCAGCAAAGTTTTCGTTTCGAAACGATTTTAATATTTGCATACACTATCGGTGTATTTATTATATTAAGGTATAACCGTTTACAGTGCGGGATATTCCCAGTATTTTTTTGTAATGGCGGATTTTCATAAATTTATTTTATCAAAGCCTAACAAATCTAAGTAAATGTTCTTTTACAAAAACTGCGTGTTTTTATTTTACATGTTTTTTAATACTACGAAGTTTAACGCGAGGAAACTATGTGCAATATAAACATTTCACAAATCTTAAGGGGTTGGGCTGCGTAGCAGCCAGGGGCAACGCCCCTAGTCCTTTATTATATTACTCCAGGCCGTCGTCATTCGCTTAGTTTCGATTTTCAAAATTAATGCCATCACAGCAGATGAAAAACATTCACGAGGTATGACAAATCAAATTTTGTATATATGTTGCAAAAGTGTACTTTTCGCGTATGTGTTTGAATCCCATACTAAAATACACTCATTAACGGGGGCGTGTGCGTTTCGGAGAAAACGGCACATGTTTGGGATGTACTTTAGCATACAAAAAATGTAATAGAAAAAAAATTAAAAAATCAGATTATTTAGAAAAAGTCTTCATTTACTTTTGTTGAATGCTAAAACTGTAAAAATAAATACTTCACATACAAAAAAAAATCCCAAGATTATCATTTCCTCAAAATTGCATGAAAAAGGGTGCTATTGTGGACGTTTTTTTTGGTATCCACGCTAAACAAAATAAATTAAAAAAAAAACTAACCTGTAGTTTAACTTGTGATCTCAATTTATAGAGTCTTAGATTTTGTTTTTTAGAGCCGGAATAAGTACAAAAAAATATATTTCAAATGAAAGTAATTCTCACCATATAAATAACCAAGCAAATGCTGCCGTTCGGCATCTCATTTCAGTTGTGAGACATCTTTCAAGGTGAACGCACGTCAAATCTACGTGCGCTCTAAAATGCGTCAAAATTGTATAAAATCTTGAATTTTCTGTTACAAAAATAAAAAATATGTAAAATTGTTTAAAAGAAATCATATTTACAACCTTTATTCTTCATTTTTACTTATTTTGTGCGGTTTTTAGATTTTAAGAGAATTTCGTGGTGCTGCCAGGGCTATTGTATATTCGTATTTAAGTATAAAAAAATTATACCAATACGGCTTAGTTGACTTGCTTCAATTGACAACTTTGTGAAAGTGTTTTTTTCTATTTAAATAAAAAAAAACTGTATTATTATTCTCTTTGAGTTTTATTTATTTTATAGACTATTTACTTGTTTTTGGAAAAACAGTAGGTACCTCCCATCAATTAGTAATGTCGATTTTCTATTTATATGTATAGAATAATTTAATTTTGATAGGCCTTGAGTTACTTGTCCTAAAGAATTGTAAATTTGATGTTTGAAATAAGCCTTTACTTTATTTTGTATTTGATTCGTAAAAGTTCTAATTAAAAAATAAAACGAAAAGTTAAACATTGTTTTAAGTAAAAAAAAAATATTTTCATACATTTTTATCCAAATTCTCATTTTTTTAGTTTGAGTAATTCTTTCCTAAAATATTTTAAGTTTATCTATGCTATTTTTGTCATAATTTTTTTGAAAATTCATTATAGGGTATTTGCAATAGTGAGGAATTTGGTAAAAAGTGTAAAATTTTGTTAGATTACGATAAGCATATAAACAAGGGCCTAATTTCAAGTCCAAAATAAATTTAAATAATTTTAAATTTGAAAAAGATCTTTTGAAAATTTTGACCGGTTTTGAAACGGATGTGCGATCCGTCAACGAAACTTGTAGCCCCCGTGACGTCATTTTCTTGTATCGACAACGGTGCTGGTATTGCGATGGCTATAAAAAGTCAAAGAAAATGACTTCACAGCCGAAAATTCAATCCAAGGAGCGTTTTGGCGCGTAAATTCAAACTTCACTTTTTGAACATGAATAACTTTGTAAAAAAAGCAAGTAAAAATAAAATTCAAGAAGTTTTATGATAAGCAAATATAAAGGAATTTTAATCCACAAGAATTTTTTTTTGTGAAATTTCCCTATTCCATACATTTTTCTTGTGTGTTGTCGCGCCTGTTCCAAGCCGCTAACAATATTAAGAAAAGAGCGGGGATCTGCAAGCAACGTTGACAGCATTACGTTGGCTTCACTTCCGTTTCCCCCACGCAAAAGGGATGCGAGGCTAATACCATTGGTGAGCGCGCAAAACGAGTAGGCCACATGCCCAGTCGACCAGCAGCAACCGTCTCATTCTTGAACCGACCAGCGAGACGAGAGGACCTTTTTCTGCATCGCGGACAACGGACGAAAATGGACTCCACGCCGGGAGAATACAAGTAACACCCCCTACCTCCCTATATCCCAATCCTTTTCCCTACCAACGTCCCATAATCCCCCCTTATATTTATTTTCATCTCAGATTTGTAATTGTTTAAAATTTCAAGTATTTAGAAATGTGACCGCGTGATTCGGCCATTTGCTATTTTGGATTTCACGTAAAGTTGTTTAATCTGTTGGCATCCTATGGATTAATGGAATTATTGTTATCATAAATGATGTTTAATGTCTGTTTCCGTATAATGATAATTTGTTTTCACGGATTTATTGTTTAATTTATCCTGATTAATAGATTCTTTCGCCAGGATGCGCAAGCATTTTATCTTGTCTTTACCAAAGAATAATCATCTGATTACAATGGGTTGCCTACATTTATCATTTTTAGTAATGGACAATTCAAATCAGATAATCGATTGCTTTTCTTAAATTCTTTTTTTTTTTGATATTCTTCCAAGAGAATAGAGCATGTTTCTCATTTGAATTTCATCTATTGGTTTAATGTTATTATACTGAAATCATTAAGCCTCCATTGTATTGTGATTTACGTAAATTAATAACCTCACTTAGAATTTTGCACGTGGTCTATCCACGCAGTAGTGAGACTGATCAAGTGAATGTTTGTCTTCCCCTTGTGAATACTTTGAGCATGTAGCTTGTTCTACGAGTGTGTTTTCAGGTATTCCACATTATTGTAATAAAATCAGTGAATACCTACGTGTATTATTTGTCCGAGAAATACATTCTGTTTTCTCGTGCGTCCTCAGACGCCATTTACTGTTTACCTTCTCTTTGTGAATACTTTGAGCATGTAGCTTGTTCTACGAGTGTGTTTTCAGGTATTCCACATTATTGTAATAAAATCAGTGAATACCTACGTGTATTACTTGTCCGAGAAATACATTTTGTTTTCCTCGCGCGTCCCCAGACGCCATTTTGTTTTTTTTGTACTCAATTCCTTCCAGAAGCTTTCGACGCCATTTTGATTTTGTTGTTTACATTTGTGTTTTACATGATCTCGTTTTGTGCTGGAAGCTTTTGAACTCTTCTTGGATATTATAAAGTCTCAAGACTGTTTATACTTTTATTAATGAAAGTTCATGTCTACCTTTGGGGTAATGATTATTATTAATAAACCATAAATAAAACCAATAACTTTGAATATTGAAAACTTTATTAGATAAGCTTCTTGTAGTTTGATGAGTTTATACATCGATAATATAACTATGAGTTACCTCCTCTGTAAATGTTGTTCTTCTGTTAAAGGAATTATTTCTTTTAAATAAACCACATTCCCTCTTTCACCTTTTGTTTCTCTTTTCTTTGGTTTTGGAACTTTCTATTTCAGGCTGTAGTCACAACCCATCTATAACCACCCTGAGACGAGGACGTCAATGTTCACACACCACCCTGAAGTTAGCCGGCGGGTTTTTGACAGTGAAGCCTCGACAAGTCGGGCAACGCTGTTACACTGGCGCCCACCGCGGGTCTTGAGTTGGCTCCGCCTTGAGTTGGCTCCACCTGGATCAACTCCAGCACGACTACAGTCTTCCCCAAGCTTCAACTAGATATTCTTCTGGCACATCTCCTGAATAAAAACTGTGAGTCTTATTAAATTATATTTTGTTAATTGTATTACTCCTTTGCTACTTCTATCTTTAACCATGGAACCCATACAGAGGATCAGCACAGCTCACCATAGCACATTAGCTATACAATTCCCCGTTTACAGGCGTAAACGACACAAAATATATATTGGGTTATGAAGGACAGTTAATTTCCAAACTCCCCCTAGTTTTGTTATTTTCTATCAAAAAATTCCTGGCGTCCAAATCTCCATTGAGCTTGTCCGTAAGCACTCCCTTCCCGATCCCATCCTGTCCCTTGAAGAGAATCTATAAAAACAGAAAAAGTAAAATCATCTCGTCCAATCCTGGACAAGTAGATAATTCCTCTAATCATCTACATCAAAATAAAATTCTATTATGAAGTTGTGCGGATAGCGGGATTGATCACCTTGCATTCTGTACAGCTCCGTATACAGCGTGCACAACCTCAAAATACTTACCATACTTTAAAAACTTCTTCTCTTCAGTCCCTCAACCTCTAAAGTCCCCCTTGCGTCATACTGTCGGGAACTCTGCAAAGTACATGTAGAACCTCGTCAGGGTGCGCAGGCGGAACTTTAAAGTTGTACCCCTTCCTCTCCAGAAAATGCACCAGCAAGTGCCTCGTACCAAAAATTCGAGATACTTGTTCGTGTACACTTCTTGGTTACCCAAGAAACCCCAAATACATAACATGATAGGTGATGACCTGAGAATACGAGTGGCAGGTGTTGACCTGAAAGGAAGTAGGAAAGAGAAAGTGCATGACAGGTATTGACCTGGTCATAGAAAAATGTGATAGGTGATTGACCTGAAAATACATAACATGATAGGTGTTGACCTGATAGTACAAGACGCCATAGGTGACGACCTGATAATACATCAGAGATATTATAATAGGTATTAACTTGATTATATCTGTGAGAAAGTGCATGACAGGTGTTGACCTGGTCATTGAAAAAACATGATAGGTGTCGACCTGACAATACGAGAAGGAAACTTTGTGGTTTCAACCCAAGAATTCAGTATCCCTGAAAAAATTCACGAAAACCCCCCGACGCGAGACCCTGGCGCAGCCTCCTGACTGCCACCATACGCAAAACAGTATCTTTCCTTCTGAAAATAGTACTGTGGGTCGCAGTTCGTAACCTATCTTAGTGGGCGAACTTAGCATACCAACTCAGCGATGATCATGTCGCTTTAGAAAAGATGACGGAAGAGACATAAGAAGTTGCCTTAGCCCTTATGTCCCTTCAAAAGACTCTCTACCAGAGGGATCAAACAGACGTCATCCACCCGGAGTCGATGACGGCTGTGTAGATTAATGTAATTTTTATGATTTCAGTTTCTGATAAAAGTTTCAACATGTATCCTAATCAAGGGACGATGACCATGAGCTGCTATCTACTATCATTTGGTAGCTGTCAACAGCTAACCTCTAGTATAAATTGAAATCCTGTCTAGTGACAGAAACGGTAATTTTGCCATTACCAAACCTCATGTTGTGCTCGCATGAAGACTCCTTGCTTGTAGCATTGTTGTGTTTTTGCGAACAAAGCGTGGGCGGTGAGAAAAACTTTTTTCTCCCCGAGGAATGTTAATGAACCTAGTTGTTAAGAATTACTTAAGTCGTAGAGTAAGGTTAGAATAAGGACTTCTTAGTTATATTTCACCAACGAAGAGAAATCAAGCTCCTTCAAGAGAGAAGAATCTCTTCGAAATCAAGATTCTTAAAGAGAGAAGACCATTCAAGCCTCACAATTTCATCTCGCCTACTCCTAACGTCTGACGCTACAGCACCTCAAATACCATCTCCATTGCGCTTGGATCAAACTTCCTATTACCAAAGGAATCCAACCAGTGAAGAACTTCACATACTGATGTCCTTCCAGGAATTCTCCAAAACCAAACACGGACAGCCCCTCAAATACCATCTCTATTGCGCTTGGATCAAACTTCCTATTACCAAAGGAATCCAACCAGTGAAGAACTTCACATACTGATGTCCTTCCAGGAATTCTCCAAAACCAAACACGGACAGCCCCTCAAATACCATCTCTATTGCGCTTGGATCAAACTTCCTATTACCAAAGGAATCCAATCATTGAATACCTTTATTGACTGATGTCCCTGAAAGAGTATGGATACTCCAATTATACCCACACCAGGAAAGAGTCCCAAAACTTTCCACCCAAGAAGGGATGGGGTGTCGCGCCTGTTCCAAGCCGCTAACAATATTAAGAAAAGAGCGGGGATCTGCAAGCAACGTTGACAGCATTACGTTGGCTTCACTTCCGTTTCCCCCACGCAAAAGGGATGCGA
This sequence comes from Agapetus fuscipes, assembly GCA_951799405.1. Lineage (NCBI taxonomy): Eukaryota > Metazoa > Arthropoda > Insecta > Trichoptera > Glossosomatidae > Agapetus > Agapetus fuscipes. The sequence goes on along the minus strand of OX637352.1, from coordinate 603,274 downwards.
GGCTAATACCATTGGTGAGCGCGCAAAACGAGTAGGCCACATGCCCAGTCGACCAGCAGCAACCGTCTCATTCTTGAACCGACCAGCGAGACGAGAGGACCTTTTTCTGCATCGCGGACAACGGACGAAAATGGACTCCACGCCGGGAGAATACAAGTAACACCCCCTACCTCCCTATATCCCAATCCTTTTCCCTACCAACGTCCCATAATCCCCCCTTATATTTATTTTCATCTCAGATTTGTAATTGTTTAAAATTTCAAGTATTTAGAAATGTGACCGCGTGATTCGGCCATTTGCTATTTTGGATTTCACGTAAAGTTGTTTAATCTGTTGGCATCCTATGGATTAATGGAATTATTGTTATCATAAATGATGTTTAATGTCTGTTTCCGTATAATGATAATTTGTTTTCACGGATTTATTGTTTAATTTATCCTGATTAATAGATTCTTTCGCCAGGATGCGCAAGCATTTTATCTTGTCTTTACCAAAGAATAATCATCTGATTACAATGGGTTGCCTACATTTATCATTTTTAGTAATGGACAATTCAAATCAGATAATCGATTGCTTTTCTTAAATTCTTTTTTTTTTGATATTCTTCCAAGAGAATAGAGCATGTTTCTCATTTGAATTTCATCTATTGGTTTAATGTTATTATACTGAAATCATTAAGCCTCCATTGTATTGTGATTTACGTAAATTAATAACCTCACTTAGAATTTTGCACGTGGTCTATCCACGCAGTAGTGAGACTGATCAAGTGAATGTTTGTCTTCCCCTTGTGAATACTTTGAGCATGTAGCTTGTTCTACGAGTGTGTTTTCAGGTATTCCACATTATTGTAATAAAATCAGTGAATACCTACGTGTATTATTTGTCCGAGAAATACATTCTGTTTTCTCGTGCGTCCTCAGACGCCATTTACTGTTTACCTTCTCTTTGTGAATACTTTGAGCATGTAGCTTGTTCTACGAGTGTGTTTTCAGGTATTCCACATTATTGTAATAAAATCAGTGAATACCTACGTGTATTACTTGTCCGAGAAATACATTTTGTTTTCCTCGCGCGTCCCCAGACGCCATTTTGTTTTTTTTGTACTCAATTCCTTCCAGAAGCTTTCGACGCCATTTTGATTTTGTTGTTTACATTTGTGTTTTACATGATCTCGTTTTGTGCTGGAAGCTTTTGAACTCTTCTTGGATATTATAAAGTCTCAAGACTGTTTATACTTTTATTAATGAAAGTTCATGTCTACCTTTGGGGTAATGATTATTATTAATAAACCATAAATAAAACCAATAACTTTGAATATTGAAAACTTTATTAGATAAGCTTCTTGTAGTTTGATGAGTTTATACATCGATAATATAACTATGAGTTACCTCCTCTGTAAATGTTGTTCTTCTGTTAAAGGAATTATTTCTTTTAAATAAACCACATTCCCTCTTTCACCTTTTGTTTCTCTTTTCTTTGGTTTTGGAACTTTCTATTTCAGGCTGTAGTCACAACCCATCTATAACCACCCTGAGACGAGGACGTCAATGTTCACACACCACCCTGAAGTTAGCCGGCGGGTTTTTGACAGTGAAGCCTCGACAAGTCGGGCAACGCTGTTACAGTGTAAGACTGTAAGTAACACAAATACCACACTCGTCTGAGAAGTAAAAGTGAAAAAGTACTTTTTATGTTTTTATCGCTGAAAAAAAAAGTGTGTGTTAATCAAATCAGACAAAATGATTACAATCATTTCTAAATTGACCAAAAAAATCAGTTCATTCTGATGATTGGTTTAAGAACTAGGAGAAGAAATACACATTACAATCTTCTTTCTGCGATATCTCAAAACAAAGAATCTGTACTTGTTTAGTTTTACCTTTTAGGTAGCGATATGAAATATTAAAAAAAAAAACAGAATGTACATGCTGGATAAACTAAATGGACTTTAAGTTTCACCTCGAAACGAAAAAATATATAAAAACGCCTATATGGCCAGTTGGCCACACTGAAGTCCACGGTTCTAATGATTAACGTTAGCACACTGCCGGCGATGTGATCGCCCGCAGCGGTGTTTGCATTCGTGTTGGCGGCCCTTAACCATTATAGCCCATTTTGTGTTTGTATCGAAATACGTATGAAAATAAATTGACATCTAGCGGCAAAATAAGATTTTTTTTTTTATATTTTCTTTTATTTGATTCAAAATTAAAAAAAAAAACAAATAAAATTAAAATGGATTTAAATCTGTAATCTAAGTTGCAAAGATACATACCATTTGAGATTCATATTAAATGCATTCCCACAAGCAGACATTTGTAAGTTCGCGCTTACACATAATGCATGTTGACTTACAACATAAAAACCCAATCTCAAATGAACATAAGCCCTGCAACTCTTGCCAACCTTCCCTGAAACAAAGGTGAAATTTGCCATGTGAACCATTTTTTTAAGTATGGGTGGTCAGCCTCATACCAACCTATAAGTCAAGGAAATTATTTTGTGTATTTCTTTACATAATCTAAGCTGCAAAGATACATACCATTTGAGATTCATATTAAATGCATTCCCACAAGCAGACATTTGTAAGTTCGCGCTTACAAATGCCCCATGTGGACTTACAACATAAAAACCTAATCTCAAATGAACATACTTAAGCCCTGCAACTTTTGCCGACTAATCCTCAAAAAGAGGTGAAATTTGCATGGTGAACCATTTCTTACAGTATGGGTGGTGAGCCACATACTTACCTATAAGTCAAGGAAATTATTTTGTTTAGTTCTAAAATCAAAGTTGCAAAGTATATTGTCAGGGATGGTTGGCAAGAGTTGTAGGGCATATGTTCTAATCTAATCTAATCTAAGTTGCAAAGATATGTTACATTGGAGATTCACATTAAATGCATTCCCACAACCAGACACGTACAAGTTCGCGCTTACACGTGCCTCATGTGAGCCTACAACATAAAAACCAATCTCAAATGGACATACACCCTGCAACTCTTGCCGTCCTTCCCTGTAACAGGGGTGACATTGGCAAAGTGAACCATTTTTACAGCATGGGTGGTCAGCCGCAAACCAACCTATAAGTCAAGGAACATACACGACAAATTACATTTTTTAAATCAATAAATAATAATATACATGGACATCAAAAACTTAAAACATAAAACAAATTTCATTTTAATAAGCCCTAGCCGCCAACATTACAGATCAACCACCATTTCTTTCTGTTCTTACATACTTCTTTCATTTCCTCCAGAGTCATAACCTTCTTCATGCAAGCTCTTCTTTTATTATGACTGGATATTCCATTCATTCGCAATTTCGGATATTCGGTCCATCCATACCTTTCTTGGTCTTCCTCTACCACGACATCCATCTATTCTACCAACATATACTTTCTTCGTCAGTCTTTCCTCATTCATTCTCTCCATATGCCCAAACCATCTTAACAAACTTCTTTTAATCTTCACTTTCACACTTTCTCTTGCACCACATTCTTCTCTTACAAAATCATTCCTCACCCTGTCACTCCGTTTTTTCCCAATCATACTTCTTAGAAAGTCCATTTCAACAGTATGGACCTTACTAATTTCACTTTCACTCACCGTCCAGGCTTCACTTCCATACATCAAGGTGGGTAAAAGTATGCCACTGTGTACCGCCAATCGAGCATTTTTAGATATGTTTTGATTTTTGGCGATACAAGCTGTGGCACCCAGTACACACCTGCCCTTCATTACTCTTCTTTCAAGTTCGCCTGTCATTCTTCCATCTTTTTCAAACTTACTTCCTCATATGTTCATTTGAAGTTTTATTTGTAAGTACACATTCAGCATTTGTAAGCGCGAACTACACGTGTTTGTTTGTGGGCATACATCTGAGAGCTTTGAATGAATATATCCTTGCAACTTAGATTACAGATTATAGAACTACACATGTTTGTTTGTGGGCATGCATTTGAAATGAGCTTTAATGTTAATATATCTGTACAATTTAGATTATAGATTGTAGACGGCGAGGATATCAAGTTCCCCGACCGTTTTTGGTGCAAATGGACGTGGAAATTAATATACTCGCCGTAATCAAGAAGAAAAGTTGTTTTGTCTCGTAATTTTTTATATTTTGCATTAAATCAGCTATAAAAAATGTCCTAAAATTAACAAATTTGCAAAGTAACCCAAGTAACAATTTAGGAATACAGTGCTTGTAGTATGTGTTCCAGAATAATGACAATCTGATCTGACAATAAAAACTATAAAGAAAGGCACTGAATGTTTCATTTATAAATTTCCCCGAGTACAACTCTTCAAATGTGAACTGTTTGTGTGTCTGTGTGTTGTCATCTCTAGCAGCCTTTTCACACCAGAACTATTCTACCCGGATTGCCTGTGGATTACCGGACAGGCCGTGTGAAAGCTTTCATACATCCCCATACGCTGCTAGACTATTGACCCGGTAATCCATAGACAAACCATAAACAATCAGTGCAGAATGCAGCTCGTGTGAAAAGCTGCACCAGGACAACACCTTATCTCAATGTGAAAATGTCAAGTCTATGTAAGTAAGGAAATCAAGGTTGTGGAATTTAGTCTCAGAACTGGTGAAGAAGATGCCATCGCCCATTAGCTGGATAGAAGAACAATACTTGAGAGCAGCAGGGAAGATGTGGCAGGGGCAGCCAACATATACTAAATTATTGATTTTGGTTGGACATATTGAAAGGATGAATGAAGACCGACTGACAAAAAAAGTGTACAAAGTGAATGTAATAGGTAAGCGTGGAAGGAGAAGACCTAGGAAGGAATGGATTGATCAGATAAGTGAGATTGCGAATGAATGGAATATTTTACAACGTGGAAACAAGACAATGGTTTTATGGCCGAGGGGGCCAAGTGGGCTGATCATTCTAGCGTGTTTGGAATAGAACAACGTTGGTTCGATCCCAGCCTGGGTTATTCGACCATAACTTTGACCCTGGTTCAACGGATGTTATTGGGTAATTAATAATTCATTAAAGTAAACAATAATGAATTATTGATTGATGATATTATAAATATAAAGCTCGGCAAGGAAAAGCAAACAACGAATTCTCTTGACCAGGGGTGCCCATACTTTTTCTTGAGGAGATCGACCTAGCAAAAATTTATGAATAGGAGATTGGAGTGCAAAATGTCAAATCAATTTTAAGGTCGATCACTGAAATTTTAGCTATCCTAGGCGATCAACCTTAAAACGTCCCGCGATCGACCGTATGGGCACCTCTGCTCTAGACGAATAGGAGTGGATGGGCTGCATTTTCCAAACTTAAATATATATCTAAAAATAAGGACGTCCCCACAAGTCTCAAGAGAAAGCTTTATGGTTTGTGTGTCCTGCCAGTGATTATATATGGGCTAGAGACTATAACTGAGGTGTGTGCAGCGTGCCATGGAGAGACAAATGCTAGGCATCAGCTTGAGGGACAAAATAAGAAATGAAACCATCCCACAAAAGACGAAAGTTGTCGATATTGTTGATAAAGTCTCCAAGCTGAAATGGCAATGGGCTGGTCATGTGGTAAGGCGAGAGGACGGCAGGTGGAGGCCGTGGGAGCTGGACAAAACAAGGGGGAAGAAAAGATGGGTTGACAATATTATTCAATCTAATCTAAGTTGCAAAGATATGTAACATTGGGGATTTACATTATATGCATTCTCACAAGCAGACAAGTACAAGTCCGCGCTTGCACATGCCGCATGTGAACCTACAACGTATAAACCAACATCTCACCTTGCTACTCTTGCTGTCCTTTCCTGAAACAGGGTCGACATTGGCAAAGTGGACTATTTTCATTGGGCTATTTATGTAACTGGGTCTTGCTTGAGAATTGGCGCTTTGTAGCGACGACGACCAAGCTCATGAAAAGGTCGATAGCTCAATTGGTAGAATGCTTGCATTCCATGCCGAGAACAAGGGTTCGATCTCAAGGTGTACTCAGCCTTCACAATAAATGAGAACCAGCCCCCTCGGGGGCTGGGAAACCCCCGCTTCAACTGAAGAGGTTGGTGTTAGGGCGACCCCCTTACCTGTAAAGATAAATAGGTCCCGAATCACCACATGCGACCCCTTCGGTGACAACGCAGGCAAGAGGTTACACTATATGTGTAGCTTAGTTGCGTTTGCGTTTATGTATTTATAGCTGAATGACCATTTTCTACAGTATGGGTGGTACGCTGCTACCAACTTATAAGAAGGAACATACTGTTGGAAACTTGAAATACATACGTGCGCTTAGGTATTTATTATTCATATAAAATTCCTGCATGGAGGCCGTGGCAGGACAAAACAAGTATGATGGGAAAAGGTCCAGATGGGTCCAGCTGATGGGAAAACTGTGATATGGTGTTGCTAGAGACAGATGAATGCGGAAAGGATTTGAAGAGGCCTATATCCAGCAGTGGAGAGAAGAAGACTAAATACCCTAAATACCTAAATGCTTCCATAGCTTGCTATCGCTCCGTCTCTAGCTGTGACGTCACACAGTAGGGAAATACTACCCGCTCACAGCACTGTTGCTGTAATCAGGGGAAGACAGAGCGCCTTGCGATCAGACACAGACATTCCTTGTAATTAGTTATTGTGAAGGGCTGGTTGACACTTGTGTTGTTTATTAAGCACATATTAATCCATGTTTATCTTCATTTGATGTTCACAGCGCTGTGCATGTCATGTGAGGTTAACCTTATTCATCTGACAGACTGTAGTTCGCAGGAAAAGGCAGAGTAATAGTGGCAGTGTGTGACTGTTTGTCTTGTGCAAGTGATCAAGTCACAATGGACGTTGTTGTGAAGCTTGAGAAGGTGGAGGCGGACTCGGAGTTTATGGATGCACAACTAGCGCACTCAGATGAACAAATAGACATTGAAGAGAGCGATGTGAAGCAAGAGAGACTGGCTCGTGAGAAGGAGTGGCTTGCCGAGGACTCTGTCCTAGATAATATAAAGAATGAGGAGTCTGCCCCTCCACCTTATGGCTTGTTGAAGGAATGCCGCGTACTTGTGGACAGAATCAACACTGCGGGGTATTCAGGTAGGCACACCGCTGTATTTTGCATCTGTTTGTAGTTGCAGGTAAACCTGAACAACTAGTGCACTTTGATCAGTTGAAGAATGAAAGCTCCAGGATGGCAGTCAGTGGCTTGACTTGGTAAACCAGGCAGTTGAGTGCTTGCAACTTCATCTTCAGGAGAGGTGAGATAAACAGGCCTGCAGACTTTAATAAATATGTCTTCAAGCAAGCGACAAAACAATTGTTACAAATACTCCATTGTTCTTCCTTTGTACAAACTGTCTATGCACGCAAGTCAGAAGCCTGTCGTGAAAGTTTCTTGCTTTGTTATCTGTCTTCCTTGCACTTGCTTACTTTAAATGCATCCGTGCCTTCTCTTCCTGATGAACGCTAGGAGACATTTAAATATATATAAGTACTAAAATCTAAAGCACGCACCAAAAACTTGTCTTTCTTGGCGCATTTAGTAGGAAATGTTTGTTTCCAAATATGCTCTTCGCTGGGTTGAAAAAATTAATAAAACCTTCAACAGAAAACGGTCACTAAAGGTCCATCCAGCCTTACAGCAACTGGGTCTTGCTTGATTATTGGCGCTTTGTAGGGACGACCAAGCTCTTACACCTCTGCGCTACTACAACAAGTGTCATAATCCCCTAGAGTTTTTAGAATCTAGGGAGTCTACTGCACTAATCTAATCTAAGCTGCAAAGATATATATCATTTAAGATTCATGTTAAATGCATTCCCACAAACAGATATGTATAATTCCGCGCTAACACATGCCGCATGTGGATCTACAATATAAAAACCCAATCTCAAATGAACATAAGCCTTGCAACTCTTGCCGTCCTTCCCTGAGTCAGGGGTGACATTGGCAAAGTGAACCAATTTTTTACAGTATGCGTGGTCAGCCGCATAACAACCTTTAAGTCAAGGAACGTACATGCACAGTATTTAAAAAAAAAAAAAAAAGTTAGTGGATTGCAGTATTTTGACTGAATTATCTTGATTGCAGAAATTGCAGTTTCCCACAAGTAAGTCGGGCCAAACATTTCTGTCAGTTGAGGAAAAATATACAGGCGAACCTCGACTTTCGCCCAATTCGCTATTTCGCACATTTTTGAAAAATTGTTTTTTAATAATTTTTTTCCCAAAATAATGCAAAAATGTTTTGTTTCCCTGTTGCACCATGAAACGCTTATGAGCCCAGTCCGCACTGTGAATAGTAATATTAAATAAATTATTTTGTGTAAAAAATAAAATAAAATAAAAAGTTTTGACATGAGTGAGAAACGAAAAAACTGTGAAGTAAATATAGCTAAAAAAAACCAAGAACCCATAAACTTCATACAATCGAAACGAAGATGGATATAATAAAACGATCTGAAAATGGAGAGTCGTTTGCTTCAATTGGCCGATCGTATGATATAAACAGGTCTACGATATGTTCGATATTAAAGAAGAAAAATAAAATTAAGGAATATGTAAAAAATTGTGGTAATATATCATCAAAAATTGTTTCCAAAAAGCACGGCATAGTAATGGATGAAATGGAGAAATCTTTGATGTATTGGATTAGTGACCAAAATCAAAAAGATGTACCTCTGAGTACTTCGGAGATTCAAGCTAGGGCTATTAGCTTGCATAATGATTGGAAGGCTAGACTAAAAAATGATTCTGACACGGTGTTTCATGCAAGTAACGGCTGGTTTTCAAATTTTAAAACAAGGTATTCTTTACGCAATATTAAATTCACCGGAGAATCAGCCGATGCGGATAAAGATGCTGCAAAAGACTTTATTCCGTCACTGTCCAAAATTATTGAAGATGGAGAATATACCTCTAGTCAAATATTCAATGTAGATGAGACTGGTTTATTTTGGAAGAAGATGCCTAATCGTACATTCTTATCAAAGGATGAATCAGTTGCGCCTGGCCATAAACCTTCTAAAAACCGATTGACATTGCTTCTTGGTGGAAATTTAGCTGGTGATTTAAAATTGAAGCCATTGTTAGTTTATCAAGCAGAAAATCCTAGAGCATTGAAAGGGAAAGATAAATAATTGCTTCCAGTCATTTGAACGCAACTACGCAACTAAGCTACACATATAGTGTAACTTCTTGCCGCGTTATCCCCGAAGGGGTCGCATGTGGCGAGTTGAACCTATTTATTTTTACAGGTAAGGGGGCCGGCCTTACGCCAACCACTTCAGATGAAGTGGGGGTTTCCCAGCTCCCGAGAGAACTGGTACTCATTTCTTGTGAAGGCTGAGTAAACCTTGCCGGCATTTTTATTTTGGGGTTTGAAACAAACACCGAAACGGGAAATCATTTCTGACACCCTCGCCTCGGCGGGATTCGAACCCGAGCTCACGGCATGGAATGCAAGCACTCTACCAACTGAGCTATCGACCGGTCTAGGTCATTTGGAAATCCAATAAAAAAGCCTGGGTTACCGCTTTAATATTTAAAGATTGGTTTACTTCACATTTTGTACCAGCAGTAAAACATTATTGTGAAGTTAATAATTTACCATTTAAACAGGGTGAGGAATGATTTTGTAAGAGAAGAATGTGGTGCAAGAGAAAGTGTGAAAGTGAAGATTAAAAGAAGTTTGTTAAGATGGTTTGGGCATATGGAGAGAATGAATGAGGAAAGACTGACGAAGAAAGTATATGTTGGTAGAATAGATGGATGTCGTGGTAGAGGAAGACCGAGAAAGGTATGGATGGACCAAATATCCGAAATTGCGAATGAATGGAATATCCAGAGTCATAATAAAAGAAGAGCCTGTATGAAGAAAATTATGACTCTGGAGGAAATGAAAGAAGTATGTAAGGACAGAAAGAAATGGCGGTTGATCTGTAATGTTGGCGGCTAGGGTTTATTAAATTGGAATTTGTTTTTATTTGTAAATGGATATTTTGTATTTGGATATTATTATTTAGTGATGTATAAAATGTAATTTGTCGTGTGTGTGTGTTCCTTGACTTATAGGTTGGTATGCGGCTGACCACCCATGCTGTAAAAATGGTTCACTTTGCCAATGTCACCCCTGTCTCAGGGAAGGACGGCAAGAGTTGCAGGGTGTATGTCCATTTGAGATTTGGTTTTTATGTTGTAGGTTCACATGAGGCATGTGCAAGCGCGAACTTGTACGTGTCTGGTTGTGAGAATGCATGTAATGTGAATCTCCAATGTAACATATCTTTGCAACTTAGATTAGATTAGATTAGAAAGCATTATTAATCTTAGATAATGCTCCAGGACACCCAAAATCTCTACAAAATTTATACCCAGAAATCAATGTAGTGTTTCTTCCCCCCAATACTACGTGTCTCATACAACCCATGGACCAAACGGTGATAGCTACGTTTAAACGATATTATATGCGGTCGATCATGAATCAGGCCATCAAGGCAACTGAAATGGAAGGTGGGCCCACATTAATAGATTTCTGGAAAAATTATAACATATGGAATGCAATAAATAATATTGGAGATGCATGGGCTGAAATAAAAGAGTCAACAATGAAAGGTTTGTGGAAGCAACTATGCCCACAGATGATGAGTGATTTTCAAAATTTTGATGATACCCCAGAAACCATAACTCTTGAAATAGTTCACCTGATGAATGAACTAAGCCTTGAAGTCAATAGCGAAGATGTTAATGAATTGATAGAATCACATTCTGAACCATTGTCAAATGAATTTCTTATGGATCGTCACGAGAATGAAAATTCTAGTTCATACGTACAAAACGAAAGTGAGGAAGAAGAACTAGAAGAAATACCCAATACCTTAACATTAAAAAACTTGAACGAAGCTTTAACACATATTGAGAAATTTTTAAATATTATAGAAGAATGTGACCCAAATGGAGAACGCATATCTAAAGTGCGTAGGGAGATCCATAATAGCACTGCGTGTTACAGAACTCTCTATGAAGAAAAGAAAAAAAATAATAAAATACAAAAAAACTCTTGACAATTTCGTTACAAAAATGTACTGAGTAATTTTTGACAAATAAAATTTTTGAAGTATATACAATCTTTGGTGTTTTTTTTTCTTCCCTCTACTTTCGAACATTTAACTTTCACACACATTTTCAGGAACCAATTATGTGCGAAAGTCGAGGTTCGCCTGTATTTCAGAGTGTATGTATGTGTGGCCTACTAAACATAAAGTTGCATGAGCCACCAGAATGCCTTCACTTGAGTTGAATACGTTACTTCATGCCTACATTCCCTCTACAGAGTGCTTGCCCTTACAGTGCAATGGTATTTGCTTCCAGCAGTTGGTGTTGGGGCACAGAGTCCTGAGGTGATGCAGGCTTCTGGTGTCCGTGATGCTGAGCCTCATGTGTGCCGTGCCTGCAGCTACACATGCAGCCAAATCAAACTGATGAGGATCCATCAAGTGTTGGTCTGCCACGAGCTGGAGGCCATGTCTGACAAGTGCAGGGACACAACTAGTACATCAACTTGTTTGCAAGTACATAAAACAAAGCGCACTGGAGTTAAACTATGTGACAAGTGTGACTTCAAAACTTCCAATTCAAGTTATTTGAAAACACATAAAATGACACACACTGGAGTCAAACCATTTGTCTGTGACAAGTGTGACTACAAAACTATGTACTCAAGTAGTTTAAAAACACATCAAATGATACATTCTGGAATCAGACCATTTGTCTGTGACAAATGTAACTACAAATCTTCTACTTTAAGTCATTTGAAAAATCATAAAATGACACATTCTGGAATCAAACCATTTGTCTGTGACAAGTGTAACTACAAAACTTCTATTTCAGGTAATTTGAAAAGACATAAAATGAAGCACACTGGAATCAAACCATTTGTCTGTGACAAGTGTAACTACAAAACTTCTACTTTAAGTCATTTGAAAAATCATAAAATGACACATTCTGGAATCAAACCATTTGTCTGTGACAAGTGTAACTACAAAACTTCCATTTCAGGTAATTTGAAAAGGCATAAAATAAAGCACACTGCAGTTAAACTATTTGTCTGTGACAAGTGTGACTTTAAAACTAGACATTCAAGTAGTTTGAAAATACATAAAATGAAGCACACTGGAATGAAACCATTTGTCTGTGACAAGTGTGCCTTCAAGACTTCTAATTCAAGTCATTTGAAAAGACATAAAATGATTCACACTGGAGACAAACCATTTGTCTGTGACAAGTGTGCCTTCAAGACTTCAAATTCTAGTCATTTGAAAATACATCAAAAGACACATCAACTATGAAACCACATAGTAGTAATGAATTTCTAGTGAAATGGCTGTAATACTATTTCTTTAAGCAATCTTCATTTCCCGTGTCCACGCTTGGGTTGTTATCCATGTCTGTCCATGGTGCACGGCTCGTTTAAGCCCATTTGCTTAAATGGAGTTGTCTTGTGCCCAAGGGCGTCGCCAGCCGATGGCGCAGGGGGGGGCAAGTTGACTTTACCTACTATAATTCATACTTTTCTCATTCTCTACGAATGAGAAAAGTAGGTATGAATTGTAGGTAAAGTCGACAGCACATGAAACTTTTCACTTTTACTACGAGCCTTACATCTACAGCGATTGTAATAACAACAGTATCTTAGTACTATATACATATATATTCTGTGACAGTACAGAGTCCAATGTGTAAAGCTACACGAGCACGAGCTCTTGACTATGCAATAAAAAACTTGTAAATGAGTTATAATAACATTTATTAGAAAAATAAATAAAAAGGAGTTTGAATTTGAATAAGTGTACAGCGTATTTTTTTAAGATTACCCGATTTTAATATTATAGTGGTTGTTGTTTGCTTATATTAGGTTAATTAAAACATAATTTTCGGGGATTCATTGTAAACTTCTCGACCACTTTATTATGAAAATCTTGGTAAGTTTCCATGTATAAGTTTTCGGTGCACACTCATCATGGCCAAACCATTGAGGCGATTTTCACTCATAGTGCTTCTTAGCCAGGTTTTTAGTCTCCTGAGGCTGCTAAACGATCGCTCTACCGTACACGTCGTGCATGGAAGAGTGATCAAAATTTTCAACGCTTTTTCCGTGTCGGGAAAGAAAGTTTTTGCTTCTTTTAGGATGTCAACAACGGTTTGATCTGTTGAGTTTGGTTTATTATGCCAGAATTGCTGCCAAAGCTCGACTTCAATTTTTATGTTTGGTAAATTTTAAAACTGAGCGATAGTTTCACAAGTTCCTGTGAGATTTTCGACTGACATCGTTTGCATTTGTGCGGGGTGTAATTTAGATAAAGCAAATGATGGAGTATTTTCTTCAGCAAAACGTGTTTCAAGCGATGTAATAACGGAGTCCAAGTATGGTATTATTAATGATCTTTTCCAGAATTCTGAAGGGCTTTCTGCTGGGTGATTGCTTCGATGACGTTGTTTCCCAACAATGCGCGGCATTGAAGTGATATCCTCCTCCAGGCCGACTTTCTCCGCAACAACAGTAGCATCCTTTATAATTTCATCTGTGACTCTTTCGGGATTATCACGGTGGCTCTTAAGCAATTGCAAAATGCATTTGACGTGTTGCGAGGCCTTAACCACATCCAAAGCTATGGATTGGAGTGCGTTGACAATAGGTTCCAACAAAGCAGAGTATTTAGTTATCAAAGTAATACAAAGTATAAATGAAATTTTGAAAGCAGCCGCATGGAATTGAAAGGCATTTTTTCGAGTCGCACTGTTTCCTTCACGCGATAAGTTGTCTAAGGCTTTCAATACTTACTTACTTCTTACTTCCGATGGCCGAACAGTCCTTGTAGGACCTTTGCCTCCGAAACAATAGATCTCCAAGCCTTTCTATCCTCAGCAATGGACTGCCAGTCGTCTTTAGCATTGAGCTCCTCCAGATCTCGGTTGATGTTATCTAATAATCTTTGTCTTGGTCTGCCTAACGGTCTCCTACCCTCGGGTATACCCTGCAGAATACCTTTAGTGGCCCTTTCTTCTCCGGATCTAACGACGTGGCCAATCCATGCCAATCTTCTGGATCTGATTTCACTTGTGATGAAAGGTTGTTTAGTTGTGGAGTGAATTTCTTCATTACTTTTAAGCCTCCAGGTTCCTTCTGCAATACCCGGTCGTGGACCCAATATTTTTCTTAGAATCCTATTTTCAAAAGACAGAAGTCTTTGTTGGTCGTTTAGGGTCATACACCAAGATTCCGAACCATAGATGACCACTGGTTTAATGAGGCTATTGTATATGTGAAGTTTCACTCTTCTGGACAAGGATTTTATTTGTAAGTACACATTCAGCATTTGTAAGCGCGAACTACACTTGTTGGTTTGTGGGCTTACATCTGAGAGCTTTAAATGAATATATCCTTGCAACTTAGATTATAGATTATAGATTATAGATTATTATAGACTTAGTTGTTAGGAGATTGTTCAGGGCCGCCGCTGCTCTCATGCCACTCTGTATTCTAGATGTTATTTCTACACTCATTTCATTAGTGTTTGTGAGAATGCTACCCAGATATGTAAATTTATGCACTTCTTCTATACTGTCTTCACCAAAAGTAATATGTCCGTATGGTGGTGTTCTGAAATAGTTGAGTTTGGACAAGTAAAGAAACTTTGTTTTATCAACATTGATTTTCAATCCCATTGTGGCTGCACGACTTTTGATTGTCGAGTACATCTCGTCCAGTTCGTGGTGATTACTAGCTACCAATGCCAAATCATCTGCATATCCAAAGATGTTATGATTTACTCCCAAATGGATTCCACCTGATACGTTATTTATGCTGCGTATCACACTCTCCAATGCAATATTAAAAAGCACTGGAGAGAGTAGGTCGCCTTGTCTTAAGCCCGTTCCAACTGTGAAAGTATCCGAGACATCTCCTTGCAAGACTGCTGCTTTCGAACCCTTTATACACGCTTCTGTAAGTCTCACTAGCTTTTTTGGAATACCAAAGAGAAGCATTGTATTTTTTAGACTTAGTCGGTTCACGCTGTCATATGCTTGTCGAAAGTCTATGAACAAATTAAAGACCTCTTTGGAAAATTCCCATTGTTTCTCAAACATTTGTCGGAGTGCGAAAATTTGATCTGTCGTGCTTCTCCCTCTCCTGAAGCCACACTGATATTCTCCCAAGCAGTCTTCTGCGTAAGGTGTAATTCGCAGTAGTAATACATACGACAGTACTTTATAGCAAGTTGGTAGCAAAGCAATACCTCTGTAGTTTGTGCATTCTGCTTTGCACCCCTTTTTGTGTATAGGTGCAATTACTCCTACATTCCATTCTTCGGGGATAGTTTCCTGTTCCCATATCATTATTAGTAATTTGTGCACCTTCCTGGCCATTGCCATGCCTCCACTCTTGATAAGTTCAGACGGTATATTATCCACACCAGGAGCTTTCCTATTTCCTATTGAAACAGGAAAATTCTCCTTAAATACTCTGATAGTTTTATGTTTCTCACTCCATCTTGTTTCGCAGAGCCTGGCAATATTAGGTACCAATTTTCTTCTCAAAACAGGTTACAGAAACAGAAAACAGACCAGGCGGAGCGTACAAAATATTTGGAGTGGAATTGGTGAATTCATTCGAGTTTCGACGTACGGGAATGATTGTTCAAGGCTTGAACTTCAAGCAAATCAACTCAAAGACTTAGGACTTTGGTTGTATTATATTTGGCAACTTTTTTAGAATCTCTAGGGGGGGGCAGCTGCCCCTCCCTGCCCCCCCTTGGCGACGCCCTTGCTTGTGCCTACATATGTGTAACTAACGGTGTTCTATTAAATCTCCTATTTTATTTATTGTAGAGGCATTCACTTTGTAATCATTCATCTGAAAACATAAAAAATTGAACAGGGTTTTTTTTAATTAGGTTGATATGAGGCTGACCACCCATACTGTAAAAAACGGTTCACTTTGCCTATGTCACCGCTGCGTCAGGGACGGTCAGTAAAAGTTGTAGGGTTTAAGTTCATTTGAAATTTTATTTGTAAGTACTCATTCAGCATTTGTAAGCGTGAACTATACACGTGTTTGTTTGTAGGCATGCATTTGATATGAGCTTTGATGTTAATATAATATCTTTGCAATTTAGATTATAGATTGTAGACGGCGAGGATATCAAGTTCCCTGACCGTTTTTGGATGCAAATGGACGTGGAACTTAATATACTCGCCGTAATCAAGAAGAAAAGTTGTTTTGTCTCCTAATTTTTTATATTTTGCATAAAGTCAGCTATAAAAAATGTCCTAAAATTAACAAATTTGCAAAGTAACCCAAGTAACTAAATTTAGGAATACAGTGCTTGTAGTATGTGTTCCAGAATAATGATGATCTGATCTGACAATAATAACTATAAAGAAAGGCACTGAATGTTTCATTTATAAATTTCCCCAAGTACAACTCTTCAAATGTGAACTGTTTGTGTGTGTGTGTGTTGTCATCTCTAGCAGCCTTTTCACACCAGAACTATTCTACCCGGATTGCCTGTGGATTACCGGACAGGCCGTGTGAAAGCTTTCATACATTCCCATACGCTGCTAGACTATTGACCCGGTAATCCATAGACAAACCATAAACAATCAGTGCAGAATGCAGCTCGTGTGAAAAGCTGCACCAGGACAACACCTTATCTCAATGTGAAAATGTCAAGTCTATGTAAGTTAGGAAATCAAGGTTGTGGAATTTAGTCTCAGAACTGGTGAAGAAGATGCCATCGCCCATTAGCTGGATAGAAGAACAATACTTGAGAGCAGCAGGGAAGATGTGGCAGGGGCAGCCAACATATACTAAATTATCCTTAATTATATTGTCGTTCGTGGTCTTGATTCGTGATTTTATTCATGATATTGGTTCGTGATTTTCAAAATCAATGCCTCCATAGCAGATGACACACACTCCCAATGTATGGAGAATAAAATTTTGTATATATCGCACGTTTAATAATAAAGAGCAATAACTCTAAAAACAACAATGTTGGGAAATCACGATTGAAGTTTTGTATGTTTGACTTGTTGCACTAAATGTAAAAAAAAGGTTAAAATAGTCTCATTTCTTAAAATAAAAGACGTGAATCTTAAAGTAGAGATTTCGACTTTTAATTAAGTATAGCAATAACCATTCTACAATATTGGGAACCCCAAAAAAAAGTACAAAGAAAAACAAACCTGATACTTATTTCAGTTTATTACAAAAGCAAAGTAGTCAAACCGACATCAGCCATGGCACATAACTAAATATTTCTCTTTTCTTTTAAAAAAAATAAATAAATCATGTGTATAAATGAGACTTACTTCTCTTTTGATCTGTAACTATATATCTTCTGAACTTTATGTCCAAATATTTTCCTTTCTTATTTGTACTATTTTTGACAACATAAATTTAAAGTGAAATAAATTCTGTATTCACAGAATTATTTAGTAAAATGATGATAAAAACCGTTAAAAACAAAACAAGGATTTGGTTTGGTTACTATTTTAATCAAAAAGTTTTCCACATAAAGACTTAGAAACTAAACTAGTAAGGTATCAAAAAATATAAGAATAACATAAAAAGTAGGAACTGCTAGCGTAATCTAAAAAGTTTCGTCTAAAACAACACGGTAAGGTAAAGCGATAATCTTAATACCTACATACAATAATCAAATAGTAGTTCAAAATAAAAGAGTCTTAATGAAATGAGGACTCCTCAACTTACTTGCTAAAAGGCACTTTTTATTCAACCTACGAGTAGGTAGACTTTGGAATAATTGAGATCTGGAGCTCACAACCAAATAAACTTCAGAAACAAAACTCTTAACACACAAAAACTATAAAAACTATCGTAGCACTAAATAATGTAAAATCACCATAAAAATAGTAAATACAGGTAACTTAACCAGATAAAATATAATTGTAGGTGTTTTGATAATATGGAGGAATAAGACCTTTATGAGAAGTTCCTGTAAGTCTTTCTTCTTATTATCACTTAACTCTTGCTTTCCTGTGTATGCTTTTTCAAGAGAGATTGAATTAATGTGTGGCATCTTCTTTCGTTTGTTTCTAATATCAATTTCCTGACAGATCTCGACTTGTTCATAGGACGTTTTGTAGTAAATTGTAAATGGATTCTGCTTAAAGACTTTTATCTGTTTTATGTCATTCCAGTTTACTGATCCTCCTCCTGTATTGACATTAAAATTGTAACCCATATTTTCTTGCAATGTCTTTGTATCAAAGAATGAATCATAAGTTAGCTCGTGAACATTGATAGGTGGTGGACTTTTCTTGGATTTTTTTATCAACGTTATGTATTGGTCAGGACTGTAAATAGGTCCTGATTTCAAGTTCTTTTTCACTTTCTTTTCGATAAGGCTGTGGACGCTATCCGCTTCGTTCTGCGTATGACCACGTTTTAGAAATTTGTGTGTGATACTTTCAATGTTCAAAGTCTGGACTGCAAATAAATACAGACTTGCGTTGTATTTATTCTTATTCTGACCGCAACAGTTATCCGTATAGAAAATAACATTTTTATTGCCAGTTTCTTCAGCCTTAGAAGACAAATCTTTTAAATAATACCAGACGCAAGATCCAATTTCAATCGCACCTCTCTTTGCATCAGATTCAGACCAAAAATAACAGTTAACATTTTTGTATGCTTCCCTTTTCTCAGTATTGCTTTCTAATTCTGTCAATGTCAAATTGTAGCTATTGAGCTTGGATTTATAATAAAAAGCCGATGTTGCACCTCTGGGGCATTGCAAAACTGCTTCTAGGTCATACACTGCTACAATGTTATTTAAATCTATATTCTGCCTGTCTGCAATTTTTTCACGCCTGCTTAGCTCCTTCTCCTTCAAATGTTTTTCGTATACCTCTTCAATATCTTTTCTCTGCTCTTCATTAAAGTTAGTATAGGAAGTACTCAGATCGCACTGATCCTTTCGCGGTTCATAAAAGCTCAAATTGAATTCCATTGTAAATATTTTGTAAAATGCCATATAATTTCCAGTTTCCCTATTTGTCTTAATTTGATTTTGAACGAAATCTTCATATAAATCTTTGATTGTTTTACTACCGTCAATATATTGCCTCGAAGTAGTGGCTCTCACATAATGCGATTCAATACGAGGAATACAATCGATATGCTTCTTTATGTCTTCAACTAACTCCTTACTCAATCGCCTGTGGTTCCCATGCTTTCCTCGAAGGTCTTCTTGAAGTATTCCAGTGCTATCTTTTTTGAGTACTCACTTGAGAAAACAGAGTACTCACTTCTAAATAACTCAATATCAAATCAAAGTTTTTGTTATTAGTATTAATAATAATATGTTTATCAACATATTATTATTAACTTGATCTTGCGAATCCTGAAACAAAACCGTTGATTAAGTTTGCGTTTACCTACGTTTGCCAACAGTTATTTGGTTCTAAGGAAGTACTAACGTAAAAAGTGGCTTACCAATAAAGATGAATCAATGTCCATCTCTTCTGACTGTAATTTTTCCTCATTGTCGACGGCTGGGATATTAATATTTAGTAGACCTAAAATCTTTCGGCTTCTTGAAAACATTTTTGCATTGTCGCAGCGCCTACATAATCAGAAAAAGCAATAAATCACAATAACATTAGTTAAATTTACTACACTTTTAATAATAAACTGAAATAAAAACAAAAGTTTAATCCTACTGTTATCACATTTTGATAATAAACTGAAATAGGTTTTAATGTTACAAAAAAAGCGATGGCGTTTTAAAAATAAACTGAAACAACTCAAGTTACTTCTTAAATCACCAACACAATTTAAAACTAAACTGAAATAAGTAAAAATGATTCATTTGAAAATGCTACATTGTAAATATTAAATAGAAGTAAATCGAAATATTGCATTTTATGATTAAAAAAATATGAATACAATATATATATATATAAAAGGATAATTTATTTAATGTACACATAATTAAAGAGCGCCGTTTTTGTGTGTGTCACACCTCAAGGGCCCTCTCAAATCACAGATAAGATTTCTTGTAAAGATGTGTCTTTAGTGCTCCTTTAAAGACACCAACAGTCTTTGCCTTCCTCACATTAGGTGGCAGTCTGTTCCACTCCATTGGTCCCGCAAACCGGAAAGCACGGTCCCCAAAATTAGTGCGTGTCTGACGGTGTGGCTGAACCAAGTCCACCACGCCATCCCCTGCAGATCTGAGCGTTTGGCGCCTCAAATCCCTCTCAACGGGTGTAAACATGTCAGCCAAATATGAAGGAGCTGTACCATTTACAGCCTTATACACCATCAGACAAACACGGTAGACCACCCTCTCCGGAAAACGAAGCCAATGCAGTTTCCCTAACAATGGAGTAATGCGAGTAAATTTAGACATCCCGAATATGAGTCTTGCCGCTGAATTCAGCACAGACTGAAGACGGTTGAACTGCTTTTTCGGCTGACCTATGTACAGCGTTGAGCAATAGTCAACTCGTGACATCACAAAGGCATTAACCAGGGTCTTGACTGCTCCCGACGGTAAACATCTCCTGATCGCCTTTATCTGGCGAAGTTCAAAAAATGAGGAAGATACAGTCGAGTTCAATTGCTCTCCCATTGTGAGGTTCCGATCCAGTGTGACTCCTAGAAGTCTGACTGAGTCGGAGGGCTGAATCAGCTCTCCCCCAATGGAGAGTGGTACTCGAGTTGTCAAAAGATGATCACGCCTGGTTGTAGCCGCCCACATCACTTCTGTCTTACCCATGTTAAGGATTAGGCCATTGCTTGTCATCCATTCACCAATCTCTGCAATGCAAGCTGCCACCCTGTTACTGAGAGTTTGTGCCATATGTGGCTGACACTGAGAGTAAATTTGCCAGTCATCTGCATATGCATGTGTAATGAGGCCCCATTTCTCAACTATACTCTCAATGTCAGCAGTGTATAAAATAAACAGGATCGGTCCCAGTACAGACCCCTGCGGCACCCCGGAGATCAGCGAATAGGAAGGTGAGACACAGTCACAAGTACGCACTACCTGCTTGCGATCCGCCAAGTAGGAGGAGAACCACGCCAGCGCCTTATCCCTCAAGCCGTACGAACCCTCCAACCTCCTTATCAGAATATCATGACATACGGTGTCAAACGCCGCACTCATGTCCAGAAGCGCTAAGAGAGCAAGATCTCCGCAATCCACTGCCGATATCAGATCTGAGACCACCGTCAGTAAGCCAGTTTCAGTCGAATGATATTTTCGATAGGCTGATTGCCTCTTAGGCATCAGATCGTTAGCACTCAGATAAGATACCAGCCGATCAGAGACAATGCGCTCCAGTACCTTAGACAGAAACGGTAAGTTTGACACCGGCCTGAAATTGGAGAGATCGTTAGGATCGAGATTTGGCTTTTTTAATATTGGCGTTATTTGCGCTTCCTTTAAAAAGGAGGGGATAGTGGCATCCATTAGGCATCCATTGATAAACCTAACAATAAATGGAGCCACTAGAGGAATGCACTCTTTTAGTACCACTTACACAATACTTACGTTTTAATTTTAAACAGGAATATTCAACTTTACGCCGCAAAAACGCACGTCTGCTTTTGACAAAGATTGAAGCATCACTAAATGCTTCGTTTTTTGACGGACAACTGGGCGACTCGTTTAGAATTAAAGAGGCGACCGATGTTTTATCTCGCTCATCTTTGTCCAAATTGAAAATCTGTCGAATTCTACCTATTCTTTTCGCATTGCTCTTGCGTTTTATTACAAAATCTCGATTTTCCCAATTTTCGAGTTATTTCTCTTTATTATTAAGCGTGCGATATGCTGCAATGCTGCGAGCATCCGCGTATGTGTTTAAAACCCACTTCAAATACACTCAAAACTTCTTTCAATACATCTATTTGTTTATATTGAAAATGTATGAAAATATATTGACATCTAGCGGCAAAACGTGAAAGTTTTTTTAAATATTTTCTTTTATTTCATGCAAATTTAAAAAAAAAACAAACAAAATAAAAATGGATTTAAATCTGTAATCTAAGTTGCAAAGATATATCTAATCTAATCTAATCTAATCTAAGCTGCAAAGATATATATCATTTAAGTTTTATATTAAATGCATTCCCACAAGCAGATATGTATAATTTCGCGCTAACACATGCCGCATGTGGACCTACAATATAAAGCCCAATCTCAAATGAACATAAGCCTTGCAACTCTTGCCGTCCTTCCCTGAAACAGGGGTGACATTGGCAAAGTGAACCAATTTTTACAGTATGGGTGGTCAGCCGCATAACAACCTATAAGTCAAGGAAGTACATTTGATATTCATATTGCATGCATTTCTACGAGCAGATATTTATGAGTTAGCGCTTACACATGCTGCATGTGTACTTACAACATAAAAATCCATTCCAAATGAACATAAGCCCTGCAACTCTTGCCAACTTTCCCTGAAACACAGCTGAAATTTGCAAAGTGAACCATTTTTTAAAGAATGGGTGGTCGATTTTCTTTTACAAAGACTCCATGTTTTTATTTTACATGTTTTCCGAATTTTAACCCTTTGGATTATGCGGCTGGCATGCATAGATGTCATGACGTAACTTGCATACAGTACGGCTGGCATCTATCCATGTCATCCAAGTTTAAAGCTTCTCCTGACATCGGTGTTCAAAATTTTCAAACTTTTTTGTTGCTTACATTATAGGTACACTAATAAAATCTCATATTATACTGTTATACTGAATGTGCGTATAATATTATTGTGATTTACTTGTTTTTATATAAAACAACAAGTGAAAACATATTGTGTTAAAAGTTTGTGATTTGTGTTCCTGGATAACTAATGAATATACTTTTTTATAAATTTTGAAGTTTCATCAAGTAATTATGATAGGAAATCAATTTATGTGTAAAAAAATAACCTCAAAAAAGTATTTCGTTCTGGTGGTGCGTATGTAGCAAATAAATTCAGAATCGAAAAGGTTAACATAAGGAAACTATGCGCAATATACACATTCCTCAAATGTTAAGGGGTTGGGCTGCGTGGAAGCCAGGGGCAATGCCCCTAGTCAAAATATAATACATTGATGAGAATTTCACAACTGGTAGATGAAATCAAAACAAACCAGATTAAAATAGAAATAAAGGTATTATTGTTGCGGCATTCACTTTGTAATCGTTCATTTTAATAGATAAAATAAAAACAATTTTGTATTCGATTACGGTGAGTATATTATAATTCCACGACGGGTTTCACTAACCACCTGATGATGCAAACGGATTGTTTGCAAAACCGGCTGGGAATTATAACGTACACACCGTAATCGAATACAATTTTTTTTTAGAAAATCATTCTGTGTTAGTTTCTATTTACACCTGAAGATGGGTGTACAAAAACTGGTCGTGTACAAAAATAAACTCATGTGAATTAAAACAAAGCAATTTTTATTTTAATCTAGAAAAAAGGTGTTTGACAAGGCGACACAATTTCACTTAAGTTGTTCACTCTGGCCTTGGAAAGTGTATAAAGAATACATTGGAAGTGAAAGGGCATCAAAATAAATAAGTATAGTTGTCAACGACGTTGGAAGCACCGGTTCCCATAGATCACCGAAGTGAAGCAACATTGGGCGTGGATAGCACTTGGATGGGTTACCGCTCAGGTACACCGCATGTCGTTGGCATCTTGGACCGGTCCGTAGTCCAGTGGCAACACTTCGGACTCGTAAATGGAAGGTTGTGGATTCAGAGCCCGGCGGAGCACAAAAAATATGACATTTGTATTTCGAATGTGCACTTCGCTGAGTTAAAAAAATCATAAACCTTTTCCAAAGACCGGTCACTGAAAGGTCCATCCAACCTTATAACATCTGGGTCTTGCTTGAGAATTGGTGCTTTCTACAGCGACGACCAAGCTCGCAGAGGGCTCTTGAGGTGTGATACACACAAAAACAGCGCTCACCAAATAAATCATCCTAATATTATTATTATTATTATTAGCAAGGATATGAAAGATTTAAGGAGATGATTGAAGAGCGACAGCTAGCATCAGCCCAAATTGGTCTGGGAATGAACATAGATAAAACCACAGAGTATGTAGGTTTATAGAGAGCGGTCTTAGAACAAAAAAAATGTAACCAAGTAGTATTATTTTTATATGAAACGATGGATAGCGCCAGTAACTACCCTACGTGTCTAGACAATACTAAACTATCATAATAATATCATTCTATATTATTACTTTTCTACTCAGTTGGCGAGCGAAGTAAATAAAAACAATTGAAGATGGTTAAACATATTTTATTTCAAAAAAACTTCAAATAGCACAACTAAATTACATTACAACAATTGATTATAAATTACATCTATGTTATAAATGCATTTTCTTCTTTTTTAATGTGTTATAATTATTTTTACAATTTTTTTCTTTCATATATACATTGTGACTTGCTCAATTCAAATTTAATAATTATGTCCATAATCTAAGGATATATCACACTTATGATTTACATTAAATGTATTCCCACAAGTAGACACATTTAAGTTCACACTTATTTAGTTAAACTTTTCTAAAAAAACAGTTCTTCATTTCACACAAAAAGTACAGTCCTTCATTTCATACAAAAAGTACAGTTCACTAATTATGTAATTTAGTTGTGCTATTTGAAGTTTTTTTTAAAATAAAATATGTTTAACAATCTTCAATTGTTTTTATTTACTTCGCCAACTGAGTAGAAAAGTAATAATATAGAATGATATTATTATGATAGTTTAGTATTGTCTAGACACTGTAATGAAGGTGCTTCGGACCTCCACTAAACCTCCACTACAGGCGCTACCTGGAAAGGCAGGCCATTTTGAGGTTAGGACGGGTTCCACTGACAAGGGGGCCCTTTGAGGTTAGGTTGCGCGCTTTTGCAGTTGCCCGGCTAGCTAAAGACTCCTCAGGGTGGTGTTCAGGCCCAACACCTTGCTCGCTTTCCACTGATGCTAAAGAGGTTAAAAAATATAGGTGATGGAGAGAAAAACCGGGTAAAGGAAAGACGGGATTTATTTTAAATTATGAGAAATGAGAGCATCACCACGCTAAACTGCACGACTGACTGGTTCTAGGTGAAATTAGATAATGTATTTAAATTTTCGATTAGCTCACGGGGATGGAGAGAAGTCTTGATGCTGGGATGCGGGTAGTCGATGCTGGGGCGCCGGCCTCGGGCACGCCAACGCTTTTGGCGGGATGTCGGGGCTCCACACTCCGGAGGAATTGCGGCACGGGGCTCCGCCAGCAATAAGACGGGTGCGCTCGGCTGGACGGGGCCGGTGCTCCGTCCTCCCGAGGAACTTTGGGCACGGGGCTCCGGATATCAAGGAGTAGCCAAGCGGGCGCTTGCGACGGGTAAAGCAGGGGCTCCTTCCTTCCGAGGAATCCGCCACGGGGGACCCAGGCGCGGCCAGGGGCTGGGGGGTGCAGGCAATAACGGCGACTCAAGCCTTCTCCGATAGATGTTCTTGGCCACGCCTGGTAGGTGTTATTGGTTCAGGTGTTGAAGAGCTTGTGTCCTCGATTGTGGGAGGTCGACGCCTTTTATAAACTTCCTAGCAGCGCGATGCGGAGCTTAACGGGGGATTTTAAGTGTTTCCCTCCTAACTGACAATCTCAGCCTGTCTTCTTCCTCTCATTGGGATCCGGTTCAATTTCTGTGGCTAAAGATGCGCTTCAATTTCTTTCAAGTTGGTAATGACATTATTTTTCCTTTGACAGGTATAATGTTTTGACAGATCATGTCTTCTTCTTCTTCTTTTTTCCACAGGTAGCTATCTGACATGCTAGCTACCTGACAACACGTAGGGTAGTTACTGGCGCTATCCATCGTTTCATATAAAAATAATACTACTTGGTTACATTTTTTTTGTTCTAAGACCGCTCTCTCCTTTGCTCCTGTGACTGAGATTGAGCTTAAGAAGACCATCAGCAATTCTCCCACCAAGCATTGTCAGCTGGATCCCATACCCACACGACTGCTCAAAGAGAACCTTGATCTCCTTTTACCCCTGACTGTTAAAATTATGAATATATCTCTGATGCATGGAGTCGTACCGGCATCCTGGAAGATTTCGCATGTCACTCCTCTAATTAAGAAAAATACACTCGACGCTGACGACCCAACAAACTATAGGCCAATTTCAGGCCTCCCCTTTTTATCTAAAGTGCTTGAGCGTACCATTGCATCCCAGCTGATGACTCACCTCGAGAATAACAACTTATTGCAGAAATATCAGTTCGCTTATAGGAAGCATCATTCAACTGAGTCCGCCCTCACAAGGCTGACATCTGACTTAATTGTGGGAGTGGCATCAGGTGACATTGGTTTAGTAACGGTTCTCGACATGAGTGCCGCCTTTGACACTGTCGATCATGAAATGCTTCTTCATTGTCTGGAGTCTGAGTATGGCATCTGTGGTACTGTCATCGAATGGCTGCGCTCGTACCTGTATAATAGAAGGTGGTCCATTAGGCTTAAGTCTGACTCAACCAAAGAAGATCTTGTTTCTCAAGGAGTACCCCAAGGATCAGTCCTTGGTCCAATCCTCTTTATCTTGTACATTGGCTGTATTGATAATATTTTGGAGGAGTGTGGCATGCGAAGCTATGCATATGCTGATGATCGTGTCCTCGTTGGTTTTTGCAGTCCCGACAAAAAAGACGATCTTTTGGCCAGGACCACACATTGCTTGGAAAGACTCACAAACGTTATGGCCGATAGACGTCTCAAACTGAATCCAACCAAGACTGAGTTCATGTGGGTCGCCTCTCCGGGTCGGCAGCACCTCTTGGGTACTCAGCCAATCTTTTTCTCTGGTGCAAGCATAATACCATCCTCCACCATATCCGTCCTTGGTGTCTTACTAGACGGAGCACTATCGATGGAGGCACATTAAGTGTCCAGGATAGTGAGCACAGCTTTCTTCTATATCCGCCAATTGAGCCTCATCTCAAGATGTTTGCCTGTGGATGCTGTCAAAAGCCTCGTAGCTGCTTTCGTCGTCTCCCGATTAGACTACTGCAATATCATATATGCTGGACTACCGCAGAAGTTGTTTGATCGGCTGCAAATGGCTTTCAATGCTGCTGCCAGGGCAATTTTTCGACAGGGAAAGAGCTGTCATATTTCGCCACTGCTGAGAGAACTGCACTGGCTGAGGGTCCGAGAGAGGGTGGAATTTAAGTTGTGTCTCACTGTACATAGGGCCCTGAACGGCACTGCACCCCCATGTCTCGCTGAGCTATGCTCTGTCGATGGGACTTCAAAAAGACCACTACGCTCTGCCCTTACTGCTGTCAACAAGGTTATAGTGCCCAATAGAGCAAACACATCAAACTTTGCAGACAGAAGCTTTGCGGTGGCCGGGCCGGTGGCCTGGAACAATTTACCCATCGGTGTTCGCGCGAACCAGCCTACCACCACCTTCAGAAAGGAACTGAAGACACTACTTTTCTCGAGAAGCCATGGCGCCCTTGAGATGGTCCTGGACCATTAAATGGCGCCACAGGAAAGAAATCATCCATCATCATCATCATCATCTCTATAAACCTACATACTCTGTGGGCGCACGACTGGCGGTGTACCTCGTGACCAGACATGTGACCCAATCGGAGCTCTGATTGGTCGGAGAGACTGTGACTGTGAGTAACTATCCAAATAATGTTGCCCGGAACAAAAATATGCCCTAAGTTTCCTAGGCATGGATAAAACCATGGAGTTATAATATAGGGGAGCGGTAACTAAATACTTGTTCCCTGTTGCGCTCCTCATGTGTCAAACGTTGCAGTGGTACCCTGAATATACGGCGGCAACAATTACAGATATTACGCATAAAATATCACAATGGTTATAATGAAATGAGTGATAAAATTAAAATATGATTATACACTTTGAAAATATAAAATACTGGCATCAATTTTGACGATCACGATATTTATAACACGTGTTATCTGTCAACTTTAGCTATTTCCGGTCAAATCGGTAGTCATTATTTGCAATGGTACCAGCATTCAAGATTTTTTTTTTGGTGATTTGTTGAGTTTTTTGTACAAACGAAAATGCAACTGTGAAGTTCTTTGTTCTCTTTCTAACTAATGACCATTTTCGTAAGTAAGTTGAGACAGATATATGTGTCTATTTTTGTTAAAATAACTTCTTGTCCACAGATGTTATTAGTCAATGTATAAAACCAAAACCAGTATAAAAAAAAAAAAAAACTTAGTAGTAGTAGCATAATGATCAAGGGGAAAATAATAGGATCTGTAGATAATAATGTTAGCCTAGGTCATAAATAATGGTCGGCAAGGAAAATCAAACAAAAAATCTCTAGAGGAATAGGAGTGGGATGGGCTGCATTCTCTCTGATTATATATGGGTATCGCCGTTTAAATTTGTACCATAACTGTCGACCGGCAAGATTCAAGAAAACGTAAACATCGCGAATTCAATTAAGGTCTATTCAAAATGACATTCAAAATGGTGCTCTAATTTTTACTGAACAGTGTTTACGAACTGCTATAAAATCTTGTATTCGTCGTCGAAAAAAGAAATGAGATATAGAAATGTAACAAAACCTAATTTTTCGAACCTGTCCGTCTGTACATCCGTTCGTTCGTATGTATGCATGTATGTATTTTACCGGTATGGGTGGTCAGCTTCATACCAACCTATAAGTCAAGGAAACTTATTGAAATACAATAAACGAGCGATTTTAGGTAGTTTTAAATGTGCGTATTCATTTTATTACAGAGTACATCGTCCAAATATGCCCGCGAGATGGCGTTTTTAAGCAGCTGTGCCGTTAGGCCCGTGACGCACTAGGCAGCCTGGCTGCGGCAGACAGGCTACGGCAGCCAATCAAACGTTTGAGTGAGCGAGCTGCGATAAGAAATCAAACGTTTGATTGGCTGCCGTAGCCTGGCTGCCTAGTGCGTCACGGCCCAATCTAGGTCACGGCACAGCTGCTAGATTCAAAATCTCATTTAATAACTACCTAAAATCGATCGTTTATTGTATTTCAATAAGTTTCCTTGACTTATAGGTTAGTATAAAGCTGACCACCCATACTGTAAAAAATGGTTCACTTTACCAATGTTACCATTGTGTCAGGTAAGGTCGACAAGAGTTGCAGGGTTTATGTTCATTTGAGATTTGGTTTTATATTGTAGGTTCACATGCAGCATGTTTAAGTACGAACTTAAAGTCTTAAATGCAATATATTTTTGTAACTTAGATTATAGATTATCATAGATTTAGATAGATAGGCAATGGTTTTTTTGCGTACATTTTTCACAATATCCAGCACCGATATAAAAATTAGGTACCTCTGTGGTCCAAATTTCATTTAATCCGTTTAGCCCACAGATCACGGAATAAACCTTTTTGCTATTTTGAATAACAAACATCAAACGGTGCATTTAAAATATTAATAGCATGTAGTAAGGTTGATTAGATAGTTTTATGTTTCAATTAGGTACGTAAATGTTATTTGTTAGTCAACCATAAATTAACGGTAAGTAGGTGTATTTTTTTAAACCTACGTGAATACACCTTAATATGGTAACATACGTTAAAGATTGTAAATAAAAAACCGCCCGACATTACCTTAAACTTGTGCCATTTGAAAAATAATGCTGTCAGCAATGATACAAACATACAATCATTAGAAGGATTAATGGATCTAAGTAAATAATATACAACTGATAACTTATTCGAATACATACCTTAATAATGCCAAGCTAACTTCCACTCAAAACACACACGACAAATTCCCGAGTCTGATGTAAACGTTCTCAGAAGATAATGAAGGTATCGAATGAGTTTTTTTGTGTTGTCCACACTGAACCAAAGAGTTACCATACGTGAAAAAATACTTAAGATTGCAAGATTTTTGTCAGTTCCAATGGAATTGGTAACATACTACAAGAAAAATTTCGGAGCCAAAAATGGAGACAAACCTTAGCAATCAAAATTTCGTGTTTAAATAAGTAAATATTATTGTGGCTAGTACAGAAAATGAAAGATACGTTACTAAGGTATATGCAAAAATACTCAACTTTAAAAACGTTTGACTATTTTGATCGTATCATGCCATCAAAGGGTCAAAAACGGGTTGCGGACATGTAAAATTTGTATGGGAATGGAAAAAAGGCGTTTTTGTTTTATTTTTTAATTACATCGCCACTTAATGCTTTTTGCAGTTTTTTTTTGTATTTCGATACGCTTTTTATTTACTTTACTCTGATAATTTTAGAATTCAGTAGAGATCACCAGTTTTTATGAAAAAGCTGAAAATCATTAGGGGACACACGCACAAGACAAAAGGTACAAATTTCGACGGCGATACCCATATATATGGGCTAGAGACTAACTGAGGTGTGTGCAGCGTGCCATGGAGAGACAAATGCTAGGCATCAGCTTGAGGGACGAAATAAGAAATGAAACCATCCCACAAAAGACAAAAGTCGTCGACATTGGGTCGGGAGTGATGTTAGGTGAGTGATCTGGATATTCCATTCTTGATCCGTCCGTACCTTTCTCGGTCTTCCTCTACCACGACATCCATCTATTCTTGCAACATAAACTTTCTTCCTCAGTCTTTCCTCATTAATTTTCTCCGTATGCGCAGATCATCTTAACAAACTTCTTTTAATATTTACTTTCACACATTATCTTGCACCACTTCTTTCTCTTGCACATTTTTCTCTTACAAAATCATTCTTTAACGTATTCTTCCATTTTTTTCTTAATCATATTTCTTAGAAATTTCATTTTAACCAGTTGATGGGAAAACAGTGGTATGGTATCGAGCTGTCAGGTTGATGCAGCCTCGCCGTCAAATATGCACTAATTTTGGGGATCGCGCTTTCCAGTTTGTGGGACCAGTGGAGTAGAACAGACTGCCACCCGGAGTGAGGGTTTCGGAATCTGTTGGCATTGTTAAGGGAGCACTCAAACAGCACCTTTTTAAAATATCTCATTCATGATTAGGAGGGCCCTTGAGGTGTGACAAACAAAAACGGCGCTCTTTTGTCATGTATTAAATTTAAATTAAATAAATTATCCTCATATATATATATATATATATATATATATATATATATATATATATGGTGTTTCGCGAGACAGAAGAGTGTAGAAAGGATTTGAAGAGGCCTATATCCAGCAGTGGAGAGAAGAAGGCTAGCAAAAAAGACCAAATAAATGCTCACATTGCTTGCTGTCGCTCCGTCTCTAGCTGTGACGTCAGTAGGGAAATAACTTCCTGGTAGATTACCGCTCACAGCACTGTAGCTGTGATCAGGGGAAGACAGAGCGCCTTGCGATCAGACACAGACATTCCTTGTAATTAGTTATTGTGAAGGGCTGGTTAACACTTGTGTTGTTTATTAAGCACATATTAATCCATGTTTATCCTCATTTGATGTTCACAGCGCTGTGCATGTCATGTGAGGTTAACCTTATTCATCTGACAGACTGTAGTTCGCAGGAAAAGGCAGAGTAATAGTGGCAGTGTGCGACTGTTTGTCTTGTGCAAGTGATCAAGTCACAATGGACGTTGTTGTGAAGCTTGAGAAGGTGGAGGCGGACTCGGAGTTTATGGATGCACAACTAGCGCACTCAGATGAACAAATAGACATTGAAGAGAGCGATGTGAAGCAAGAGAGACTGGCTCGTGAAAAGGAGTGGCTTGCCGAGGACTCTGTCCTAGATAATATAAAGAATGAGGAGTCTGCCCCTCCACCTTATGGCTTGTTGAAGGAATGCCGCGTACTTGTGGACAGAATCAACACTGCGGGGTATTCAGGTAGGCACACCGCTGTATTTTGCATCTGTTTGTAGTTGCAGGTATGTCAGTGCAAGTAAACCTGAACAACTAGTGCACTTTGATCAGTTGAAGAATGAAAGTTCCAGGATGGCAGTCAGTGGCTTGACTTGGTAAACCAGGCAGTTGAGTGCTTGCAACTTCATCTTCAGGAGAGGTGAGATAAACAGGCCTCCACACTTCAATAAATATGCCTTCAAGCAAGCAACAAAACAATTCTTACGAATACTCCATTGTTCTTCCTTTGTACAAACTGTCTATGCACGCAAGTCAGAAGCCTGTCGTGAAAGATTCTTGCTTTGTTATCTGTCTCCCTTGCACTTGCTTACTTTAAATGCATCCGTGCCTTCTCTTCCTGATGAAAGCTTGAAGACATTTAAAAATATATATTAGTACCTAATGTGAAAAAAAAACACGTTCATTCTACTGATGTGTCAGTAGTATTAGATAACCCCAATGGACGGTTTCGTGCGGAGCTAAAATCTAAAATCTACAGCACGCACCAAAAACTTGTCTTTCTTGGCGCATTTAGTAGGAAATGTTTGTTTCCAAATATGCTCTTCGCTGGGTTGAAAAAATTAATAAAACCTTTAACAAAAAACGGTCACTAAAGGTCCATCCAGCCTTACAGCAACTGGGTCTTGCTTGATTATTGGCGCTTTATAGGGACGACCAAGCTCTTACACCTCTGCGGCACTACAACAAGTGTCATAGTCCCCTAGAGTTTTTAGAATCGAGGGAGTCTACCGCACAGTATTGAAAAAAAAAAAAGTTAGTGGATTGCAGTGTTTTGACTGAATTATCTTGATTGCAGAAATTGCAGTTCAAGTAAGTTTGGCCAAACATTTCTGTCAGTTGAGGAAGAAATGTATTCCAGAGTTATGTATGTGTGGTTTTGCCTACTAAACATAAAGTTGCATGAGCCACCAGAATGCCTTCACTTGAGTTGAATACGTTACTTCATGCCTACATTCCCTCTACAGAGTGCTTGCCCTTACAGTGCAATGGTATTTGCTTCCAGCAGTTGGTGTTGGGGCACAGAGTCCTGAGGTGATGCAGGCTTCTGGTGTCCGTGATGCTGAGCCTCATGTGTGCCGTGCCTGCAGCTACACATGCAGCCAAATCAAACTGATGAGGATCCATCAAGTGTTGGTCTGCCACGAGCTGGAGGCCATGTCTGACAAGTGCAGGGACACAACTAGTACATCAACTTGTTTGCAACTACATAAAACAAAGCACACTGGAGTCAAACGATTTGTTTGTGACAAGTGTAACTACAAAACTATGTATTCAAGTTGTTTGAAAACACATAAAATGATACACGCGGGAGACAAACCATTTGTCTGTGACAAGTGTGACTACAAAACTATGTATTCAAGTAGTTTGAAAAGACATAAAATTGCACACATTGGAGTCAAACGATTTGTCTGTGACAAGTGTGACTACAAAACTATGTATTCAAGTCATTTGAAAACACATAAAATGACACATACTGGAGTCAAACCATTTGTCTGTGACAAGTGTGACTACAAAACTATGTATTCAAGTAGTTTGAAAAGACATAAAATTGCACACATTGGAGTCAAACGATTTGTCTGTGACAAGTGTGACTACAAAACTATGTATTCAAGTTGTTTGAAAACACATAAAATGACACATACTGGAGTCAAACCATTTGTCTGTGACAAGTGTGACTACAAAACTATGTATTCAAGTTGTTTGAAAACACATAAAATGACACATACTGGAGTCAAACCATTTGTCTGTGACAAGTGTAACTTCAAAACTTCCAGTTCAAAGAATCTGAAATCGCATAAAAGGACACATTATGGAGTCAAACCATTTGTCTGTGACAAGTGTGACTACAAAACTATGTATTCAAGTTGTTTGAAAACACATAAAATGACACATACTGGAGTCAAACCATTTGTCTGTGACAAGTGTGACTACAAAACTATGTATTCAAGTAATCTGAAAACACATAAAATGACACATACTGGAGTCAAACCATTTGTCTGTGACAAGTGTAACTTCAAAACTTCCAGTTCAAGGAATCTGAAATTGCATAAAATGACACATATTGGAGTCAAACCATTTGTCTGTGACGAGTGTAACTACAAAACTTTTAAGTCATGTCATTTGAAAAGACATCAAATGACACATCAACTATGAAACCACGTAGTAGTAATGAATTTCTAGTGAAATGGCTATAATACTTTTTCATTTTCCGTGTCCATGCTTGGGTTGTTATCCATGTATGTCCATGGTGCACGGCTCGTTTTAAGCCCATTTGCTGAAATGGAGTTGTCTTGTGCCTACATAGGTATGTATAACTAACGGTGTTCTATTAAATCTCCTACTATTTTATTTATTGTAGAGACATTCACTTTGTAATCATTCATTTGAAAACATAAAAAATTAAACAGGTTTTTTTTGGATTACAGCTTTGGATTATTCCTTGACTTATTGGTTGGGATGAGGCTGACCGCCCTGACCACATGGAGTGATCAGATTGAGGAGATTGTGAAAGAATGGGATATATAAAGTGAGCGTAAAAGAAGAAAATGCATGAAAAAGGTGATGGAGATGAAGGAATTGAAAGAGGTATGTCAGGATAGGAAAAAATGGAGGCAACTCTGCAGAGGCTCTGGCCACCCCTAGCGGAATGGCGACAGAGTTACAGTTACAGTTACCCGTACTGTAAAAAACGGTTTACTTTGCCTAGTCACTTATGTGTCAGGGACGGTTGGCAAAAGTTGTAGGGCTTATGTTCATTTGAAGTTTTATTTGTAAGTACACATTGACTGATTTCCTTGACTGACAGGTTGGTATGCGGCTGACCACCCATACTGTAAAAAATGGTTCACTTTACCAATGTCACCCCTGCTTCAGGGAAGGTTGGCAAGAGTTGCAGGGCTTATGTTCATTTGAGATTGGATATTTTATATTGTAGGTCCACATGCGGCATGTGTAAGCGCGAAATTATGCATGTCTGCTTATGGGAATGCATCTAATATGAAACTCAAATGGTACATATCTTTGCAGCTTAGATTTTGATTTAGACACATTCAGCATTTGTAAGCGCGAACTACACATGCTTGTTTGTGGACATGCATTCGATATGAGCTTTAAATGTTAATATATTATAGACGGCAAGGATATCAAGTTCCCCGACCGGTTTTTGTTGCAAACGGACGTGGAACTTTATATACTCGCCGTAATCAACAACATATTGTTTTGTCTCCTAGTTTTTGTATTTTGTTTAAAATCAGCTATAAAAAATGTCGTAAAATGATCAAATTTGCAAAGTAACCATTGAAAGTAACACTCTATGAAAGTAACCCAAGTAACTAAATTTAGGAATACAGTGCTTGTAGTATGTGTTTCAGAATAATGACAATCTGATCTGACAATAAAAACTATAAAGAAAGGTACTGAATGTTTCATTTATAAATTTCCCCAAGTAAAACTCTTCAAATGTGAACTGTTTGTGTGTGTGTGTTGTCATCTCTAGCAGCCTTTTCACACCAGAACTATTCTACCTGGATTGCCTGTGGATTACCGGACAGGCCGTGTGAAAGCTTTCATACATCCCCATACGCTGCTAGACTATTGACCTGGTAATCCATAGACAAACCATTAACAATCAGTGCAGAATGCAGCTCGTGTGAAAAGCTGCACCAGGACAACACCTTATCTCAATGTGAAAATGTCAAGTCTATGTAAGTAAGGAAATCAAGATTGTGGAATTTAGTGGTGAAACTGGTGAAGAAGATGCCATCGCCCATTAGCTGGATAGAAGAACAATACTTGAGAGCAGCAGGGAAGATGTGGCAGGGGCAGCCAACATATTGCACATTTAATAATAAAGAGCAATAACTCAAAAAACAAGAATGTTGGGAAATCACGTTTAAAGTTTAGACACCCAGTACAACTTGTATGGGATGAAAAAGGCGGCCGATGTTTTATCTCGGTCATATTCGTCCAAATTGAACGGCTGTCGCATTCTACCTATTCTTCTCGCATTGTTCTTGCGTTTTATTACAAAATCTCAATTTTTCCAATTTTCGAGTTATTTCTCTTTATTATTAAGCGTGAGATATACTAAATTATTGATTTTGGTTTGGACATATTGAAAGGATGAATGAAGACCGACTGACAAAAAAAGTGTACAAAGTGAATGTAATAGGTAAACGTGGAAGGAGAAGACCTAGGAAGGAATGGATTGATCAAATAAGTGAGATTGCGAATGAATGGAATTTACAGAGTGGAAACAAGACAATGGTGTTATGACCGAGGGGGCCAAGTGGGCTGATCATTCTAGCGTGTTTGGAATAAAACAATGTTGGTTCGATCCCCGCCTGGGTTATTTGACCATAACTTTGACCCTGGTTCAACGGATGTTATTGGGTAATTAGTAATTCATTAAAATAAAAAATAATGAATTATTGATTGATCTAATCTAATCTAAGCTGCAAAGATATATATCATTTAAGATTTATATTAAATGCATTCCCACAAGCAGATATGTATAATTTCGCGCTAACACATGCCGCATGTGGACCTACAATATAAAAACCCAATCTCAATGATGGATGATATTATAAATATAAAGATCGGCAAGGAAAAGCAAACAACAGAATTCTCTTGACCAGGGGTGCCCATACTTTTTCTTGAGGAGATCGACCTAGCAAAAATTTATGAATAGGAGATTGACAATTTAACTGTTCAGCCCACCAAATAAGTAAAACTCATTGAGTGCAAAATGTCAAATCAATTTTTAGGTCGATCACTGAAATTTTAGCTATCCTAGGCGATCAACCTTAAAACGTCCCGCGATCAACCGTATGGGCACCTCTGCTCTAGACGAATAGGAGTGGATGGGCTGCATTTTCCAAACTTAAATATATATCTACAAATAAGGACGTCCCCACAAGTCTCAAGAGAAAGCTTTATGGTTTGTGTGTCCTGCCAGTGATTATATATGGGCTAGAGACTATAACTGAGGTGTGTGCAGCGTGCCATGGAGAGACAAATGCTAGGCATCAGCTTGAGGGACAAAATAAGAAATGAAACCATCCCACAAAAGACGAAAGTTGTCGATATTGTTGATAAAGTCTCCAAGCTGAAATGGCAATGGGCTGGTCATGTGGTAAGGCGAGAGGACGGCAGGTGGAGGCCGTGGGAGCTGGACAAAACAAGGGGGGGAAGAAAAGATGGGTTGACGATATTATTCAATCTAATCTAAGTTGCAAAGATATGTAACATTGGGGATTTACATTATATGCATTCTCACAAGCAGACAAGTACAAGTCCGCGCTTGCACATGCCGCATGTGAACCTCTACAACGTGTAAACCAACATCTCACCTTGCTACTCTTGCTGTCCTTTCCTGAAACAGGGTCGAGATTGGCAAAGTGAACTATTTTCATTGGGCTATTTATGTAACTGGGTCTTGCTTGAGAATTGGCGCTTTGTAGCGACGACGACCAAGCTCATGAAAAGGTCGATAGCTCAATTGGTAGAATGCTTGCATTCCATGCCGAGAACAAGGGTTCGATCTCAAGGTGTACTCAGCCTTCACAATAAATAAGAACCAGCCCCCTCGGGGGCTGGGAAACCCCCGCTTCAACTGAAGAGGTTGGTGTTAGGGCGACCCCCTTACCTGTAAAGATAAATAGGTCCCGAATCACCACATGCGACCCCTTCGGTGACAACGCAGGCAAGAGGTTACACTATATGTGTAGCTTAGTTGCGTTTGCGTTTATGTATTTATAACTGAATGACCATTTTCTACAGTATGGGTGGTACGCTGCTACCAACTTATAAGAAGGAGCATACTGTTGGAAACTTGAAATACATACGTGCGCTTAGGTATATATTATAGCCTGCATGGAGGCCGTGGCAGAACAAAACAAGTGTGATGGGAAAAGGTCCAGCTGGGTCCAGCTGATGGGAAAACTGTGATATGGTGTTGCTAGAGACAGATGAATGCGGAAAGGATTTGAAGAGGCCTATATCCAGCAGTGGAGAGAAGAATACTAAATACCCTAAATACCTAAATGCTTCCATAGCTTGCTATCGCTCCGTCTCTAGCTGTGACGTCACACAGTAGGGAAATAACTTCCTGGTAGATTACCGCTCACAGCACTGTAGCTGTAATCAGGGGAAGACAGAGCGCCTTGCGATCAGACACAGACATTCCACCGGTGTGAAGACAGCCTGACAGGTGCCAGCCTGACAGTTGGCTTGACCCCGTTCACAAGTATTTTGCTACTGGTTACCCTGTTTTATAATTCGGAAGCCATATTGTAATCGATCTATGGTACGCGGAATGTATGGTTATGAGGAAGGAGGAAGGGGAAGAGGTCGTTTTTTAAACTGAAATCAGAATGAGCGTAAATAAATTTGAATTAATAATTTATATTTACTGTTATTCATGTAAAAAAAGAGTTTAAGCGCCAATAAACTTTATTTTGTGTAGTATTTATTAAATTGCTCATTTTTTATTAAAAAAAAACTGATGAAAAAATATTTTATAATGATGGTTGAACTGTGTGTAGGATTTTGGCCCGGGGCGCCACCCTACTCTATGGGCGCCACAAACGTCAAGCGTATTTGAAATTAACTGTTGTATTTTCACTATTATTGAAGAGTGTAGAGATTAATGAAATCAAGAAGACTCCAGTGGCCGGACAAGTAGCACGTGCAGAAGACTCCAGGATCATCAGAACTGTCTTGGATGGTGCCCCCTCAGGCGTTAGACCCCCGGGACGTAGGATGCGGTGGGCAGAGAACGTCGAAGCCAACGCCGAAGTTTTGGGAGTGAGGCGACTATGGAGGGAAGCAGCACAAGGCAGAGTGGTGCAGGTGTCCCTGAGCCTTGAAGGCTGTCGGCTGATGAGCCGAAGAAAGTGAAATTAAAGTGTATAGATTTCATATTATTAACATTTCCGGTCCTCAGGCCATCATCAGGGGACAATCATCAGGGATCCAAAACTTTTGCAAGAAATACAGATACAGAATGCCAGTGTCCTTGACAATAGACAGGTGCCTATTTGATTGTTTACCTACGTTTATTTTTGCCATATCATTTGTGTTTTTTACATTGAGGTTTTTTTAATTAATTTTTTTCTTTACAGTGTGTATTTTTGTGATTGTATGACTAATCTTTCTAGAATAAATAAATATTGTGCAAAATATAAGCGTTTTATTTTGACAGCTTAAAGCAATAATAATAATATTAATAAATAATATCATGGCAGATAATAATATATGATTATAGTGGTGTGAGTGTATCCGCGTGCCGCGTGTATAATACACACATGCATACAAGATCATAGTCCAATCCGCAGAATGTATGGAAGGGAAGTAAGAAGGCGAGGAAGGGGGGTTTCGAAGTACGTACCTACCCCTAAGCCATAGAGTAGCTTCTCTAAGTACCTATATACTCTGTGGTTGGCTTGTAATTAGTTATTGTGAAGGGCTGGTTGACACTTGTGTTGTTTATTAAGCACATATTAATCCATGTTTATCTTCATTTGATGTTCACAGCGCTGTGCATGTCATGTGAGGTTAACCTTATTCATCTGACAGACTGTAGTTCGCAGGAAAAGGCAGAGTAATAGTGGCAGTGTGTGACTGTTTGTCTTGTGCAAGTGATCAAGTCACAATGGACGTTGTTGTGAAGCTTGAGAAGGTGGAGGCGGACTCGGAGTTTATGGATGCACAACTAGCGCACTCAGATGAACAAATAGACATTGAAGAGAGCGATGTGAAGCAAGAGAGACTGGCTCGTGAGAAGGAGTGGCTTGCCGAGGACTCTGTCCTAGATAATATAAAGAATGAGGAGTCTGCCCCTCCACCTTATGGCTTGTTGAAGGAATGCCGCGTACTTGTGGACAGAATCAACACTGCGGGGTATTCAGGTAGGCACACCGCTGTATTTTGCATCTGTTTGTAGTTGCAGGTATGTCAGTGCAAGTAAACCTGAACAACTAGTGCACTTTGATCAGTTGAAGAATGAAAGCTCCAGGATGGCAGTCAGTGGCTTGACTTGGTAAACCAGGCAGTTGAGTGCTTGCAACTTCATCTTTAGGAGAGGGGAGATAAACAGGCCTGCACACTTCAATAAATATGTCTTCAAGCAAGCAACAAAACAATTGATGATGATGATAATGATGTAGACTTAATCTTTCCGGGCTTGTAGACCATGTTCAATAATTGTAGGCTGCTTTATTCTTTTTTCTTTTTGTAAGGCTGCTACGTTTCGTCAGTGACGTGCGACTGACTTCTTCAGGGCTCGTACTTCGACTGATCACTTATAACAAAACAATTGTTACGAATACTCCATTGTTCTTCCTCTGTACAAACTTTGTATGCACACAATAATAATAATAATATTAGGTTGATTTATTTGATGAGCGCTGTTTGTGTGTGTATCACACCTCAAGAGCCCTCTCCTGGTCGTCGCTGTAGAAAGTGCCAAGTCTCAAGAAAGACCCAGTTGTTGTAAGGTTGGATGGACCTTTCAGTGTCCGGTCTTTGGTAAAGGTTTATGAATTTTTCAACTCAGCGAAGAGCGCATTCGAAATATTAATGATATATTTTTGTGCTCTGCCGGGATCCGAATCCACAACCTTCCATTTACGAGTCCAAAGTGTTGCCACTGGACTACGGACCGGTCCAAGATGCCAACGACACGCGGTGTACCTGAGCGGTAACCCATCCAAGTACTATCCGCGCCCAATGTTGCTTAACTTCGGTGATCTATAGGAACCGGTGCTATCAACATGGTAACGTCGTTGAAACAAGCCAGAAGCCTGTCCTGAAAGTTTCTCGCTTTGTTATCTGTCTCCTTTGCACTAGCTTACTTTAAATGCATCCGTGCCTTCTCTTCCTTATGAACGCTTCAAGACATTTAAAAATATGTATAAGTACCTAATGTGAAAAAAAACACTTTCATTCTACTGATGTGTCTGTAGAATTAGATAACCCCAATGGACGGTTTCGTGCGGATCTAAAATCTAAAGCACACACCAAAAACTTGTCTTTCTTGGCGCATTTAGTCGTAAATGTTTGTTTCCAAATATGCTCTTCGTTGGGTTGAAAAAATTAATAAAACCTTTAACAAAAAACGGTCACTAAAGGTCCATCCGGCCTTACAGCAACTGGGTCTTGCTTGATTATTGGCGCTTTGTAGGGACGACCAAGCTCTTACACCTCTGCGGCACTACAACAAGTGTCATAGTCCCCTAGAGTTTTTAGAATCTAGGGAGTCTACCGCACAGTATTTAAAAAAAAGAAGTTAGTGGATTGCAGTATTTTGACTGAATTATCTTGATTGCAGAAATTGCAGTTCAAGTAAGTTTGGCCAAACATTTCTGTCAGTTGAGGAAAAAATGTATTATATAGTTATGTATGTGTGATTTCGCCTACTAAACATAAAGTTGCATGAGCCACCAGAATGCCTTCACTTGAGTTGAATACGTTACTTCATGCCTACATTCCCTCTACAGAGTGCTTGCCCTTACAGTGCAATGGTATTTGCTTCCAGCAGTTGGTGTTGGGGCACAGAGTCCTGAGGTGATGCAGGCTTCTGGTGTCCGTGATGCTGAGCCTCATGTGTGCCGTGCCTGCAGCTACACATGCAGCCAAATCAAACTGATGAGGATCCATCAAGTGTTGGTCTGCCACGAGCTGGAGGCCATGTCTGACAAGTGCAGGGACACAACTAGTACATCAACATGTTTGCAAGTACATAAAACAAAGCGCACTGGAGTTAAACTATGTGACAAGTGTGACTTCAAAACTTCCAATTCAAGTTATTTGAAAACACATAAAATGACACACACTGGAGTCAAACCATTTGTCTGTGACAAGTGTGACTACAAAACTATGTACTCAAGTAGTTTAAAAACACATCAAATGATACATTCTGGAATCAGACCATTTGTCTGTGACAAATGTAACTACAAATCTATGTGTTCAAGTAATTTAAAAAAACATAAAATGAAGCACACTGGAGTTAAAGTATTTGTCTGTGACAAGTGTAACTACAAAACTGTTTATTCATTTAGTTTGAACAGACATAAAATGATACACACTGGAGTCCAACCATTTGTCTGTGACGAGTGTGACTACAAAACTATGTATTCAAGTCATTTGAAAACACATAAAATGAAGCACACTGGAGTGAAACCATTTGTCTGTGACAAGTGTGACTTCAAAACTGTGTATTTAAGTAATTTAAAAACACATAAAATGAAGCACACTGGAGTCAAACCATTTGTCTGTGGCGAATGTGACTACAAAACTATGTATTCAAGTCATTTGAAAACACATAAAATGAAGCACACTGCAGTTAAACTATTTGTCTGTGACAAGTGTGCCTTCAAAACTAGGCATTCAAGGTGTTTGAAAATACATAAAATAAAGCACACTGGAGTCGAACCATTTGTCTGTGACAAGTGTGACTACTAAACTATGTATTCAAGTTGTTTGAAAACACATAAAATGACACATACTGGAGTCAAACCATTTGTCTGTGACAAGTGTAACTACAAAACTACCAATTCAAGAAATTTGAAAAGACATAAAATGACACATACTGGAGTCAAACCATTTGTCTGTGACAAGTGTGACTACAAAACTATGTATTCAAGTAATCTGAAAACACATAAAATGACACATACTGGAGTCAAACCATTTGTCTGTGACAAGTGTAACTTCAAAACTTCCAGTTCAAGAAATCTGAAATCGCATAAAATGACACATATTGGAGTCAAACCATTTGTCTGTGACGAGTGTAACTACAAAACTTTTAAGTCATGTCATTTGAAAAGACATCAAATGACACATCAACTATGAAACCACGTAATATTAATGAATTTCTAGTGAAATGGCTGTAATACTATTTCTTTAAGCAATCTCCATTTTCCGTGTCCATGCTTGGGTTGTTATCCATGTCTGTCCATGGTGCACGGCTCGTTTTAAGCCCATTTGCTGAAATGGAGTTGTCTTGTGCCTACATATGTATAACTAACGGTGTTCTATTAAATCTCCTACTATTTTATTTATTGTAGAGACATTCACTTTGTAATCATTCATTTGAAAACATAAAAAATTAAACAGGTTTTTTTTGGATTACAGCTTTGGATTATTCCTTGACTTATTGGTTGGGATGAGGCTGACCGCCCTGACCACATGGAGTGATCAGATTGAGGAGATTGTGAAAGAATGGGATATATAAAGTGAGCGTAAAAGAAGAAAATGCATGAAAAAGGTGATGGAGATGAAGGAATTGAAAGAGGTATGTCAGGATAGGAAAAAATGGAGGCAACTCTGCAGAGGCTCTGGCCACCCCTAGCGGAATGGCGACAGAGTTACAGTTACAGTTACCCGTACTGTAAAAAACGGTTTACTTTGCCTAGTCACTTATGTGTCAGGGACGGTTGGCAAAAGTTGTAGGGCTTATGTTCATTTGAAGTTTTATTTGTAAGTACACATTGACTGATTTCCTTGACTGACAGGTTGGTATGCGGCTGACCACCCATACTGTAAAAAATGGTTCACTTTACCAATGTCACCCCTGCTTCAGGGAAGGTTGGCAAGAGTTGCAGGGCTTATGTTCATTTGAGATTGGATTTTTTATATTGTAGGTCCACATGCGGCATGTGTAAGCGCGAAATTATGCATGTCTGCTTATGGGAATGCATCTAATATGAATCTCAAATGGTACATATCTTTGCAGCTTAGATTTTGATTTAGACACATTCAGCATTTGTAAGCGCGAACTTCACATGCTTGTTTGTGGGCATGCATTCGATATGAGCTTTAAATGTTAATATATTATAGACG
Source organism: Agapetus fuscipes (assembly GCA_951799405.1). Taxonomy (NCBI): domain Eukaryota; kingdom Metazoa; phylum Arthropoda; class Insecta; order Trichoptera; family Glossosomatidae; genus Agapetus; species Agapetus fuscipes. The sequence continues at coordinate 559,519 of OX637352.1, read as the reverse complement.
CCGAGGATATCAAGTTCCCCGACCGGTTTTTGTTGCAAACGGACGTGGAACTTTATATACTCGCCGTAATCAACAACATATTGTTTTGTCTCCTAGTTTTTGTATTTTGTTTAAAATCAGCTATAAAAAATGTCGTAAAATGATCAAATTTGCAAAGTAACCATTGAAAGTAACACTCTATGAAAGTAACCCAAGTAACTAAATTTAGGAATACAGTGCTTGTAGTATGTGTTTCAGAATAATGACAATCTGATCTGACAATAAAAACTATAAAGAAAGGCACTGAATGTTTCATTTATAAATTTCCCCAAGTACAACTCTTCAAATGTGAACTGTTTGTGTGTGTTGTCATCTCTAGCAGCCTTTTCACACCAGAACTATTCTACCTGGATTGCCTGTGGATTACCGGACAGGCCTTCATGAAAGCTTTCATACATCCCCATACGCTGCTAGACTATTGACCTGGTAATCCATAGACAAACCATTAACAATCAGTGCAGAATGCAGCTCGTGTGAAAAGCTGCACCAGGACAACACCTTATCTCAATGTGAAAATGTCAAGTCTATGTAAGTAAGGAAATCAAGGTTGTGGAATTTAGTCTCAGAACTGGTGAAGAAGATGCCATCGCCCATTAGCTGGATAGAAGAACAATACTTGAGAGCAGCAGGGAAGATGTGGCAGGGGCAGCCAACATATTGCACATTTAATAATAAAGAGCAATAACTCAAAAAACAAGAATGTTGGGAAATCACGTTTAAAGTTTAGACACCCAGTACAACTTGTATGGGATGAAAAAGGCGGCCGATGTTTTATCTCGGTCATATTCGTCCAAATTGAACGGCTGTCGCATTCTACCTATTCTTCTCGCATTGTTCTTGCGTTTTGTTACAAAATCTCAATTTTTCCAATTTTCGAGTTATTTCTCTTTATTATTAAGCGTGCGAATTATACTAAATTATTGATTTTGGTTTGGACATATTGAAAGGATGAATGAAGACCGACTGACAAAAAAAGTGTACAAAGTGAATGTAATAGGTAAACGTGGAAGGAGAAGACCTAGGAAGGAATGGATTGATCAAATAAGTGAGATTGCGAATGAATGGAATTTACAGAGTGGAAACAAGACAATGGTGTTATGACCGAGGGGGCCAAGTGGGCTGATCATTCTAGCGTGTTTGGAATAAAACAATGTTGGTTCGATCCCCGCCTGGGTTATTTGACAATAACTTTGACCCTGGTTCAACGGATGTTATTGGGTAATTAGTAATTCATTTAAATAAACAATAATGAATTATTGATTGATCTAATCTAATCTAAGCTGCAAAGATATATATCATTTAAGATTTATATTAAATGCATTCCCACAAGCAGATATGTATAATTTCACGCTAACACATGCCGCATGTGGACCTACAATATAAAAACCCAATCTCAATGATTGATGATATTATAAATATAAAGCTCGGCAAGGAAAAGCAAACAACAGAATTCTCTTGACCAGGGGTGCCCATACTTTTTCTTGAGGAGATCGACCTAGCAAAACTTTATGAATAGGAGATTGACAATTTAACTGTTCAGCCCACCAAATAAGTAAAACTCATTGAGTGCAAAATGTCAAATCAATTTTAAGGTCGATCACTGAAATTTTAGCTATCCTAGGCGATCAACCTTAAAACGTCCTGCGATCGACCGTATGGGCACCTCTGCTCTAGACGAATAGGAGTGGATGGGCTGCATTTTCCAAACTTAAATATATATCTAAAAATAAGGACGTCCCCACAAGTCTCAAGAGAAAGCTTTATGGTTTGTGTGTCCTGCCAGTGATTATATATGGGCTAGAGACTATAGCTGAGGTGTGTGCAGCGTGCCATGGAGAGACAAATGCTTGGCATCAGCTTGAGGGACAAAATAAGAAATCAAACCATCCCACAAAAGACGAAAGTCGTCGATATTGTTGATAAAGTCTCCAAGCTGAAATGGCAATGGGCTGGTCATGTGGTAAGGCGAGAGGACGACAGGTGGAGGCCGTGGGAGCTGGACAAAACAAGTGGGGGAAGAAAAGATGGGTTGACGATATTATTCAATCTAATCTTATCTAAGTTGCAAAGATATGTAACATTGGGGATTTACATTATATGCATTCTCACAAGCAGACAAGTACAAGTCCGCGCTTGCACATGCCGCATGTGAACCTACAACGTATAAACCAACATCTCACCTTGCTACTCTTGCTGTCCTTTCCTGAAACAGGGTTGACATTGGCAAAGTGAACTATTTTCATTGAGCTATTTATTTAGGGGAAGACCGAGAAAAGTATGGATGGATCAAATTTCCGAAATAGCGAATGAATGGGATATTCAGAGTCATAACAAAAGGAGAGAATGCATGAAAAAGATTATGACTCTGAATGAAATGAAAGAAGTATGTAAGGACCGAAAGGAATGGCGGTTGATTTGCAACAATGGCGGCTAGGGCATTAATTCTAAGTGTAATATTAAGTTTAATTTTAATTTTACTTTATTTTATTTCTAATTTGTAAAGTGAATTTTATTATATTTTATTTTTAATTGTTATGAATTTCTGTAAATCATTTATAATTTTTCGTGCTCCTTGACTGATAGGTTGGTACGAGGCTGACCACCCGTGCTGTAAAAATCGGTTCACTTTTGCCAATGCCACCCCGGTTCAGGGAACGGCGGCAGTTTATGTCCATGTGAGGTTTTCTTTATTTGTATGCACACATGCAGAATGTGTAGGCGCGAACCTACATGTGCCTGTCTGTAGGCATGCATTTCATATGAGTCTTAAATGCTTACATATCCTTGCAGCTTAGATTATAGATGTAACTGGGGTCTTGCTTGAGAATTGGCGCTTTGTAGCGACGACGACCAAGCTCATGAAAAGGTCGATAGCTCAATTGGTAGAATGCTTGCATTCCATGCCGAGAACAAGGGTTCGATCTGAAGGTATACTCAGCCTTCACAATAAATGAGAACCAGCCCCCTCGGGAGCTGGGAAACCCCCGCTTCAACTGAAGTGGTTGGTGTTAGGGCGACCCCCTTACCTGTAAAAATAAATAGGTCCCGAATCACCACATGCGACCCCTTCGGTGACAACGCAGGCAAGAGGTTACACTACATGTGTAACAACTCCTTACTTAATGTTACAAGTTTGTCTAATAGGAGAAAAATTATTGATTTACTCACACTCTATAAAATAAAAAATGGTCTAATAGATTGCCCGATGTTGCTTGAAACTATTAATTTTTTTGTTCCGCGACAGGGATCTCGTCAAATAGTTCCTTATCGCCCTGTAGCTTCCAACACTGTTGCAGAGTACAACAGTTGCATTAATCGCATGCAACGTATTGGTAACCAATATGCGTTGGACTTCGATCCTTCTAATAATAATTTTAATAGGTACAGGACAGGTTTGAAGAGATTCTTTCTGCGGGGCCAATATTAATTGTTGTTTTACTTATGTATTATATGTAATTTAATTATTTTTTTTAAATGAGTGAGTTTTGCATTGTATATCTGCTTTTTGAATTGCAATTTTTTTCTTTTTCTTTTTTTTAATTAAGCTTCTCGTAAATATATTGTTTTCACTATATTATTTAATATTTCTGATATAAGTTATTACCTTACTATACGAGTACTTAAGTTTTACCTACCTATTGTGAATTCTCATATAATTATCATTTTGCACTAGCATATCTTTTTTATTCACTGTAATTTAATACAAGTTGTTATTTTTGGTATTTTTATGTATTTGTATTATTTTTGAAACTCTGTATCTATTTATTGCAAAAGGCACTTAGTGCCGTTAATAAATAAATAAATAAATAAATGTGTAGCTTAGTTGCGTTTGCGTTTATGTATTTATAACTCAATGACCATTTTCTACAGTATGGGTGGTACGCTGCTACCAACTTATAAGAAGGAACATACTGTTGGAAACTTGAAAAACATACGTGCGCTTAGGTATACATTATTCATATAGAATTCCTGCATGGAGGCCGTGGCAGGACAAAACAAGTGAGGGAAGGTAAGTATATAGTCCAGCCGATGGGAAAACTGTGATATGGTGTTGCTAGAGACAGATGAATGGGGAATGGATTTGAAGAGGCCTAGGTATATCCAGCAGTGGAGAGAAGAAAGCTAGCAAAAAACACTAAATAAATGCTCCCATTGCTTACTGTCGCTCCGTCTCTAGCTGTGACGTCACACAGTAGGGAAATAACTTCCATAGATTACCGCTCACAGCACTGTAGCTGTAATCAGGGGAAGACAGAGCGCCTTGCGATCAGACACAGACTATAATACTCTGTGCACAGACATTCCTTGTAATTAGTTATTGTGAAGGGCTGGTTAACACTTGTGTTGTTTATTAAGCACATATTAATCCATGCTTATCTTCATTTGATGTTCACAGCGCTGTGCATGTCATGTGAGGTTAACCTTATTCATCTGACAGACTGTAGTTCGCAGGAAAAGGCAGAGTAATAGTGGCAGTGTGTGACTGTTTGTCTTGTGCAAGTGATCAAGTCACAATGGACGTTGTTGTGAAGCTTGAGAAGGTGGAGGCGGACTCGGAGTTTATGGATGCACAACTAGCGCACTCAGATGAACAAATAGACATTGAAGAGAGCGATGTGAAGCAAGAGAGACTGGCTCGTGAGAAGGAGTGGCTTGCCGAGGACTCTGTCCTAGATAATATAAAGAATGAGGAGTCTGCCCCTCCACCTTATGGCTTGTTGAAGGAATGCCGCGTACTTGTGGACAGAATCAACACTGCGGGGTATTCAGGTAGGCACACCGCTGTATTTTGCATCTGTTTGTAGTTGCAGGTAAACCTGAACGACTAGTGCACTTTGATCAGTTGAAGAATGAAAGCTCCAGGATGGCAGTCAGTGGCTTGACTTGGTAAACCAGGCAGTTGAGTGCTTGCAACTTCATCTTCAGGAGAGGTGAGATAAACAGGCCTGCACACTTCAATAAATATGTCTTCAAGGGAGCAATAAAACAATTGTTACAAATACTCCATTGTTCTTCCTTTGTACAAACTGTGTATGCACGCAAGCCAGAAGCCTGCCGTGAAGGTTTTTCGCTTTGTTATCTGTCTCCCTTGCACTTGCTTACTTTAAATGCATCTATGCCTTCTCTTCCTGATGAACACTTGAAGACATTTTAAAAATATATAAGTACTTAATATGAAAAAATAAATAAAACACTTTCATTCTACTGATGTGTCAGTAGAATTAGATAACCCCAATGGACGGTATGCAACTTATGCATAAATATGACAAATATGCTCTTCGCTGGGTTGAAAAAATTAATAAAACTTTTAACAAAAAAGGTCACTAAAGGTCCATCCAGCCTTACAGCAACTGGGTCTTGCTTGATTATTGGCGCTTTATAGGGACGACCAAACTCTTACATCTCTGCTGCACTACAACAAGTGTCATAGTCCCCTAGAGTTTTTAGAATCTAGGGAGTCTACTGCACAGTATTGAAAAAAAAAAAGTTAGTGGATTGCAGTATTTTGACTGAATTATCTTGATTGCAGAAAATGCAGTTTCAAAACTAAATTGACACATTGCCGTCAGTTAAGGCGATTTGCCTTAGTTTTGGATACTAAAATAAAAAAAGATTTTTGTAGTCTATTGATTTTATTTTATTTTAGTAACCTTCCTACTAAAACTAAATCTGCGAATAGTTCTATATCTGATTCTTTTCTTCAGACTGACTCAAAAAGCACTTGCGATGCACAAGTCATAAAGTTGCATGAGCCACCAGAATGCCTTCACTTGAGTTGAATACGTTACTTCATGCCTACATTCCCTCTACAGAGTGCTTGCCCTTACAGTGCAATGGTATTTGCTTCCAGCAGTTGGTGTTGGGGCACAGAGTCCTGAGGTGATGCAGGCTTCTGGTGTCCGTGATGCTGAGCCTCATGTGTGCCGTGCCTGCAGCTACACATGCAGCCAAATCAAACTGATGAGGATCCATCAAGTGTTGGTCTGCCACGAGCTGGAGGCCATGTCTGACAAGTGCAGGGACACAACTAGTACATCAACTTGTTTGCAACTACATAAAACAAAGCACACTGGAGTTAAACTATTGGTTTGTGACAAGTGTAACTTCAAAACTTCTAATTCAAGTTATTTGAAAACACATAAAATGACACATACTGGAGTCAAACCATTTGTCTGTGACAAGTGTAACTACAAAACTACCAATTCAAGAAATTTGAAAACACATAAAATGACACATACTGGAGTCAAACCATTTGTCTGTGACAAGTGTAACTACAAAACTACCAATTCAAGAAATTTGAAAACACATAAAATGACACATACTGGAGTCAAACCATTTGTTTGTGACAAGTGTGACTACAAAACTATGTATTCAAGTTGTTTGAAAACACATAAAATGACACATACTGGAGACAAACCATTTGTCTGTGACGAGTGTGACTACAAAACTATGTATTCATATAGTTTTAAAACACATAAAATGGCACACACTAGAGTCAAACCATTTGTCTGTGACAAGTGTGACTACAAAACTATGTATTCAAGTAGTTTAAAAATACATAAAATGAAGCACACTGGAGTCCAACCATTTGTCTGTGACGAGTGTGACTACAAAACTATGTATTCAAGTAGTTTAAAAATACATAAAATGAAGCACACTGGAGTCAAACCATTTGTCTGTGACGAGTGTGACTACAAAACTATGTATTCATATAGTTTTAAAACACATAAAATGGCACACACTAGAGTCAAACCATTTGTCTGTGACAAGTGTAACTACAAAACTGTTTATTCATTTAGTTTGAAAAGACATAAAATGATACACACTGGAGTCCAACCATTTGTCTGTGACGAGTGTGACTACAAAACTATGTATTCAAGTAGTTTAAAAATACATAAAATGAAGCACACTGGAGTCAAACCATTTGTCTGTGACGAGTGTGACTACAAAACTATATATTCAAGTAATTTGACAATACATAAAATGAAGCACACTGGAGTCAAACCATTTGTCTGTGACAAGTGTGACTACAAAACTTGTAATTCAAGTCATTTGAAAGGACATCAAAAGACACATCAACTATGAAACCACATAGTAGGAATGAATTTCTAGCACAGCATTTTAGTTATTTATGCCCTTGCCTAGTAATAATAGCCTTTGTAACACGAGTGCTAGTTTGAGCCATGAGGCGCAGCCGAATGGCACAGTAGACAGCCAAGTGTTATAAAGGCTAATTACGTGCAGTGGCATAAAATACTTATTCTACGACCATGAAATAAATAACAAAATAGAAAATAATCGTTATTATAATGTACTCGTCCATTTGAAGAAATTAAAACCTTACTTTTGTCAAAACGTGTAATTTATCATTCCCCTTGATTATTATCTAATCTAATCTAAGTTGCAAAGATATATTATATTTAGAATTCATATTAAATTCATGCCCATAAGCAGATACATACCTGTATAAGGTCGCGCTTATACTTGCCGCATATAAGCTTAAACATTCAAACCCAAAACTCAAATAAACATAATATGCCCTTCAACTGTGTTGGCAAAGGGAACCAAGTTTTGACAACATAGGTGGTCAACCTCATACCCACCTATTTGCCAAGTAACTGTTTGAGTTTGTTTATTTTTTGCTGTGAAATTATCTATTATTTTTCTTTCAAGCCTTTTGTTTTCTTTTGAAAAAAGGAAAGCTATAATTTCGAGTAGATATTTCGATAAAGAAAGGTCTGCCACGAGCTGGAGGCCATGTCTGACAAGTGCAGGGACACAACTAGTACCTACATCAACTTGTTTGCAAGTACATAAAACAAAGCACACTGGAGTTCAACTATGTGACAAGTGTGACTTCAAAACTATGTATTCAAATAATTTAATAATATATACATAAAATGAAGCACACTGGAGTCAAACCATTTGTCTGTGACAAGTGTAACTACAAAACTACCAATTCAAGTAATTTGAAAACACATAAAATGACACACACTGGAGACAAACCATTTGTCTGTGACGAGTGTGACTACAAAACTATGTATTCATATAGTTTTAAAACACATAAAATGGCACACACTAGAGTCAAACCATTTGTCTGTGACAAGTGTGACTACAAAACTATGTATTCAAGTTGTTTGAAAACACATAAAATGACACACACTGGAGTCAAACCATTTGTCTGTGACAAGTGTAACTTCAAAACTTCCAGTTCAAGTAATCTGAAAACACATAAAATGACACATACTGGAGTCAAACCATTTGTCTGTGACAAGTGTGACTACAAAACTATTGTTACGAAATTAGGGTTCAAAAGTCTTTCAAATTAAAATACACAGGTCTTCTTATACAGTTGTTTATTTTACACTTTTAAATGATTTATTTTCACAAAGCTTTCTCGACTATTACACTTGGTTTCTGTTCACTGATCAAGTTAGTTCTATGTGTTTGTAAATCTCGTATGATACTGCTCGCCCTGCAAGCCACTCGCACCTCTTATACTCTTTAAAACAGTACAATCTAGACCTATATTTGCTTGACAGTTCCAGAAAGGCATAGTAATTATTATTTCTCGATGCTGCACGTATTTTATTCTATGATTCCTACCCACACAATACAATACACAATTCCTATACCTACTTATTTTAATATTTATATTTCATATTTACTTAACACTATGTATTCAAGTTGTTTGAAGAAACATAAAATGACACATCAACTATGAAACCACATAGTAGTAATGAATTTCTAGTGAAATGGCTATAATACTATTTCTTTGCAATCTCCATTTTCCGTGTCTATGCTTGGGTTGTTATTTTTTTTTTTTTTTTTTTTTTTTTTTTTTAATTGTGCACAACAGGTTTCCCTAATTATAGTGCACCCTCTCAGCCATCAACACGCTGGGAGAAAATCTCTGATTAAAATTTTAAATCTATTTATATTGCAGTAGAATATATCTATATTAGAGTCATTTAAGAGTTTTATACTCCGAGTTATAGGATGCTGTGCGACGACATCTGTACGGCTTTTCGGTACATAAAATAAATTATGCCCTCGCCCACGGTTGTAGTCGTCTGGCACATAGAACCTATAGCTCTCCAACAGGGTGGGACTGTCTATTAAGCCGTTGATGACTTTATGAGAGAGCACCATAAGGAACCCGTTGCGCCTGGTTTCCAGGCTTCTGAAACCTGTTTCCCGAAGTAGCTCCTCATGATGCATATATTGCGGATAATTTCCACGTATCCTCATGAGGAGGTACCTCAGGAATTTCTTTTGGATTTGTTCCAACATATTGATATATTTTTGCTGATGAGGCGTCCACACCTCAACAGCGTATTCCAGTTTGGACCGTATAACGCAGCTAAATACGTCCACCATCGCTCTGGGCTCAGTGAGCAGTTTACACACTCTGATCACCAGTCCCAGAAGCTGGTAGCACTTAGTAGTCAGCTGCGCTATATGGCTAGAGAAGCTCAGTCCTGGATCAAAAACAACTCCCAGATCCCGTATTGATTCTACACGAGACAATGATTGCCCACCAATACTGTACTCATGCAAGATGGGTCTAAAAGATTTACTAAAGGACATTGAGACACATTTCTTTGAATTAAAGATGAGCTTGTTTTTCTCAGCCCAAGCTGCTAATGCATCTAAATCTTCTTGTAGATTTATGCAGTCGTGAGTATCTACGACTTTCACATAAATCTTTAGATCGTCTGCATAAAGGAGACAAGAGCTGTGTTTAATATGATCAATTATGTCATTAATGAAAATAATAAACGCCAAAGGACCCAAATTTGATCCTTGTGGAACGCCTGAGAACGGTTGAAAGGTGTTTGAGGTAAAACCATTAATGTTGACGTACTGTTGCCTGTTCCTTAGATAGGAGGCAAAGAATAATAACAGGGATTTGGAGAATCCCAGTATGTGCATTTTCTCAAGAAGAATATCATGATCTACCTGATCAAATGCTTTAGAGAAATCCGTATACACTACATCTGTCTGGAGCTGAGAATCCAGATTAGATGCTACGTCTTTACTAATAGTTAGAAGATTAGAGACAGTAGATCTTTTTGGCAGGAAGCCATGTTGATGAATAGTGATACGGGATTTAATATTTTCAAGTAGATTCTTATGAATCAAACTTTCAAATATTTTAGCAAATGTTGATAGTATAGAGATTGGTCTATAGTTATGAACATCTGTTTTTGAATCAGATTTATGTATAGGAATGACTTTGGTGAGTTTCCAAATTTGTGGAAAAGTGCATTTTTCTATACATAAATTTAGAATAAATGTTAAGGGTTTTGCTATAGATTTAGAAATTGCCAAGATGACTTTTGGTGGAATATTATCAGGACCTGCTGCTTTGTTAGGATTTATGCCAACTAAGCAAGATTGTACCTCATCCAATGTGAACAGATCTATGCTGATATTATTCGTATTGCATAGTGGCAGTTTATTAATCATGGATTCCACATCTAATTCGGGGATCTGAGAGCTGTAGACGGATTGAAAGTATTCTGAGAACCTTTCACAGACTGATTGAGGATCAGTTGTTATAAGGTCTCCATCCATCAGTGTAGGGAACGAGTCACCATCTTTTCTAACCGATGTGACATACTTCCAAAATTCCCTAGAACCACTTCCGATCCCGGACTGAATTTTATCAAGGTAGGACTTACGAGCATTCTTGATATCTTTTTTCAATTGAGCGCGCTTTTGACAGAATTCAGAAAAAGTTTGAGGTGTGTTATTCTTCCGGTATTTGTTATGTAAGCGCTGTTTGCATTTTATATCATCAATAATATCCCGTGTGAACCATGCTGGGTAAGTCCTACTTTGGTAATTAACTCTCTTTTTTTTAGGAGCACACAGAGAAAAAATCTTAAATAACACATTATAAAAATAAGTAACCGCATTATTAGCATTGTTCAAATTATAAAGTACACTGAAATCATAATTATTAAGAATATCGCTACATCTAATTAGGTCTAGGTATTTAAAATTAATATTATGATCAGTCGTGTTGGTTGCCTGTGTGTGTGCGCGTGTGTGCGTGCGATGCGCCGGCCTATTGTGCAGAGGCGCACCCCGCAGCTGCACCGACACAGAGAGCGTTGGGTGGTGACGATCTTCATACACCAACGGCTCTACACATCTAACCACATTACATTTTAATTTGTCATTACATAGTACTAAATCTAACATTTTATCATAAGTATTTTTAACACAGTTGTACTGAGTAAGGCAGTTGCTCTCTAAGAAACATGAGTATTCCAGTATTGCAGAGTCGCTAATACTGGTCATGTTAAAGTCTCCTAGTATAATACAACTGCGGTTCCTCAGCACAACTGAGTTCATATCCATGAAATTATAAAAAAGTTGTCTATCTTCCTCGCCATCCCTGCATGGAAAATAAAGAACACATACAAAAATGGGAGAATGATTGACAATTATTCTGATCCAGAGGTGTTCCCCGCTAGTCTCCAAGTCTGTCCGCCTTTGAGAGGCCAGTGCATTTTTGACAGCGAGGAACACCCCCCCTCCGCGAGAGCCACGATCCCGCCTATGTAAAGTATACCGATTGTCGATTAATTCGGATGACAAGACAGAGGCGTTCAACCAAGATTCTGAGACGGCAATGATGTCCGCATTCTGGGTTAAGATGTTATCTTTAAAATTTTGAATTTTGGTGCAAAGACCTCTTACATTTTGATATGTAATATTAATCATTTTTTAAAATTTATAAATTTGGCTAGACGTATGCCCTTGGGCCATACATCTGGGTTGAACACCCTGTCCCAGCCATCTTCTTGCACGACAATCCTGTAGGACATATATTCGCCCTTATTCACTAGAGGCAGTGCCTCCACAACAAGACCGCACTTGGTCTTCACGTAGTCCTGGACTTGCTGCTGGGTAGTGCCCTTGGCAAATCTCCAGGCATGAAGACTTCTGGTGGCGATGATTGCTGTCAGGTCCGATGTGGAAGCAGTCCCCTGAAGCATCGTTTGACGACGTGTACGTCTGGTTCTCTGGACTTGCCATTGAGGTTCGGATGACGATTGAGGTGGTCGTTTTTGTAGTAGTTGCTTCTGTTGCTGCTGCGGCTGTTTCTGTTGCTGCTGCGGCTGCTTCTGTTGCTGCTGCGGCTGCTTCTGTTGCTGCTGCGGTAGCTTCTGTTGTTGCTGCGGCGGCTTCAGCTGCTGTTGCGGCGGCTTCAGCTGCTGTTGCAGCACCTTCTGCTGCTGCTGCGGCAGCTTCTGTTGCTGAGGCTGCTGCAGCTGCGGCTTTGGCTTAGTAGCAGCCGCCTCGTTATATTTTTTGGGCTGCTGCCCCTTTAAGTGGCCAGTTTGTATTCCCTGGCCCTCCATAACAATTTCAAATTTAATAATTTTGGCACAAAGTTCGTTGATAACATTATTTTGGGCCTCCACTGTCGCTTTTAACTCCGAGATGATGGAGGTGAGGCTTTCGAGCCCCTCCACCATCTTGTCCGCGCTCGTTTGGCCTCTTGTGGGCATCGCACTGCATTTAATTTCAATATTTTAATATTTTTTAGCGGCACTTCATGAGACGCGACATTTCTCGTCAAGGTGTTGATACTATTTATGTATAGACGTGAGTGTTTGACACTTTGAACTGTTGATACTTCTGGAAATATCTATTCTCGAGGCGCCTCATCAATTCAAAATCACGCAAGAATACGTCTGAGGCCCGGTATTTTGAAGTATCGTAATGTTAACTAAAATGCAATTTTAGTTACCTCATCATATTATTTCACTCACCGAATTTCGGCAGTAAATATTTAGTAACTTTAACTTCCGATTTTCAAAATGGCGGCGCTTCACGTTATCGTTATCCATGTCTGTCCATGGTGCACGGCTCGTTTTAAGCCCATTTGCTGAAATGGAGTTGTCTTGTGCCTACATATGTATAACTAACGGTTTTCTATTAAATCTCCTACTATTTTATTTATTGTAGAGACATTCACTTTGTAATCATTCATTTGAAAACATAAAAAATTAAACAGGTTTTTTTTTTATTACAGCTTTGGATTATTCTTTGACTTCTAGGTTGGGATGAGGCTGACCACCCATACTGTAAAAAACGGTTTTCTTTGCCTAGTCACTTACCTATGTGTCAGGGACGGTTGGCAAAAGTTGCAGGGCTTATGTTCATTTGAAGTTTTATTTGTAAGCACACATTCAGCATTTGTAAGCGCAAACTACACATGTTTGTTTGTTTGCATGCATTTGATATGAGCTTTAATGTTAATATATCTTTACAATTTGTAGACGGCGAGGATATCAAGTTCCCCGACCGGTTTTTGGTGCAAAGGGACGTGGAACTTTATATACTCGCCGTAATTAACAACATATTGTTTTGTCTCCTAGTTTTTGTATTTTGTTTAAAATCAGCTATAGAAAATGTCATAAAATGATCGAATTTGCAAAGTAACCCAAGCATCAATCTAAATAAAATATCTAGATGGTGCATTAGCGTCTATTCCCGAACCACATCATGTATGCCCAAAATAATAGTGTATGCCCAATTTACAATCAGTTTACCAAGCATCGGCAAGGAAACATCGAGGTACCTACATGTAAATTGAAGACGAATATCATGCGAAGATAGCCTGACAGTTCCATAAATTTTTCAAATTTCCCCAAAAAATAGAAATATGTTAATTTAATGAAATAAAACTCATGATAAGCGTGTGAAGAATTATAACAAACAAAAGAATACAGTAAAAAAACACAAAATATAAATAAAAAACTCAGTTCTTCATACTTATACCCATTATTTGAGGATAGTTTTTATTTATTTATATTAGACGCATTAATACATGTAGGTACCTCGATGTTTCCTTGCCGACACTTGGTAAACAACTAATTGTAAATTGGGCATACACTATCATTTTGGGCATACATGATGTGGATCGGGAATAGACGCTAATGCTACATCTAGATATTTTATTCAGATCGATGTTTGTGGCACAACCATTTGTATTGGAAAACACTCACGCGCTCCATCTATGTATTTTATTTATATTGATGAACCCAAGTAACTAAATTTAGGAATACAGTGCTTGTAGTATGTGTTTCAGAATAATGACAATCTGATCTGAGAATAAAAACTATAAAGAAAGGCACTGAATGTTTCATTTATAAATTTCCCCAAGTACAACTCTTCAAATGTGAACTGTTTGTGTGTGTGTGTGTTGTCATCTCTAGCAGCCTTTTCACACCAGAACTATTCTACTCGGATTGCCTGTGGATAACCGGACAGGCCGTGTGAAAGCTTTAATACATCCCCATACGCTGCTAGACTATTGACCCGGTAATCCATAGACAAACCATAAACAATCAGTGCAGAATGCAGCTCGTGTGAAAAGCTGCACCAGGACAACACCTTATCTCAATGTGAAAATGTCAAGTCTATGTAAGTTAGGAAATCAAGGTTGTGGAATTTAGTCTCAGAACTGGTGAAGAAGATGCCATCGCCCATTAGCTGGATAGAAGAACAATACTTGAGAGCAGCAGGGAAGATGTGGCAGGGGCAGCCAACATATTGCACGTTTAATAATAAAGAGCAATAACTCAAAATACAAGAATGTTGGGAAATCACGTTTAAAGTTCAGACACCCAGTACAACTTGTATGGGATGAAAAAGGCGGCCGATGTTTTATCTCGGTCATATTCGTCCAAATTGAACGGCTGTCGCATTCTACCTATTCTTCTCGCATTGTTCTTGCGTTTTATTACAAAATCTCAATTTTTCCAATTTTCGAGTTATTTCTCTTTATTATTAAGCGTGCGATATACTAAATTATTGATTTTGGTTTGGACATATTGAAAGGATGAATGAAGACCGACTGACAAAAAAAGTGTACAAAGTGAATGTAATAGGTAAACGTGGAAGGAGAAGACCTAGGAAGGAATGGATTGATCAAATAAGTGAGATTGCGAATGAATGGAATTTACAGAGTGGAAACAAGACAATGGTGTTATGACCGAGGGGGCCAAGTGGGCTGATCATTCTAGCGTGTTTGGAATAAAACAATGTTGGTTCGATCCCCGCCTGGGTTATTTGACAATAACTTTGACCCTGGTTCAACGGATGTTATTGGGTAATTAGTAATTCATTTAAATAAACAATAATGAATTATTGATTGATCTAATCTAATCTAAGCTGCAAAGATATATATCATTTAAGATTTATATTAAATGCATTCCCACAAGCAGATATGTATAATTTCACGCTAACACATGCCGCATGTGGACCTACAATATAAAAACCCAATCTCAATGATTGATGATATTATAAATATAAAGCTCGGCAAGGAAAAGCAAACAACAGAATTCTCTTGACCAGGGGTGCCCATACTTTTTCTTGAGGAGATCGACCTAGCAAAACTTTATGAATAGGAGATTGACAATTTAACTGTTCAGCCCACCAAATAAGTAAAACTCATTGAGTGCAAAATGTCAAATCAATTTTAAGGTCGATCACTGAAATTTTAGCTATCCTAGGCGATCAACCTTAAAACGTCCCGCGATCGACCGTATGGGCACCTCTGCTCTAGACGAATAGGAGTGGATGGGCTGCATTTTCCAAACTTAAATATATATCTAAAAATAAAGACGTCCCCACAAGTCTCAAGAGAAAGCTTTATGGTTTGTGTGTCCTGCCAGTGATTATATATGGGCTAGAGACTATAACTGAGGTGTGTGCAGCGTGCCATGGAGAGACAAATGCTTGGCATCAGCTTGAGGGACAAAATAAGAAATCAAACCATCCCACAAAAGACGAAAGTCGTCGATATTGTTGATAAAGTCTCCAAGCTGAAATGGCAATGGGCTGGTCATGTGGTAAGGCGAGAGGACGGCAGGTGGAGGCCGTGGGAGCTGGACAAAACAAGGGGGGGAAGAAAAGATGGGTTGACAATATTATTCAATCTAATCTAAGTTGCAAAGATATGTAACATTGGGGATTTACATTATATGCATTCTCACAAGCACACAAGTACAAGTCCGCGCTTGCACATGCCGTATGTGAACCTACAACGTATAAACCAACATCTCACCTTGCTACTCTTGCTGTCCTTTCCTGAAACAGGGTCGACATTGGCAAAGTGAACCATTTTTACAGACTGAGAAAAGTATGGATGGATCAAATTTCCGAAATAGCGAATGAATGGGATATTCAGAGTCATAACAAAAGGAGAGAATGCATGAAAAAGATTATGAGTCTGAATGAAATGAAAGAAGTATGTAAGGACAGAAAGAAATGGCGGTTGATCTGTAATGTTGGCGGCTAGGGCTTATTAAAATGAAATTTGTTTTATGTTTTAAGTTTTTGATGTCCATGTAGGGTCGACATTGGCAAAGTGAACTATTTTCATTGAGCTATTTATGTAACTGGGTCTTGCTTGAGAATTGGCGCTTTGTAGCGCGACCAAGCTCATGAAAAGGTCGATAGCTCAATTGGTAGAATGCTTGCATTCCATGCCGAGAACAAGGGTTCGATCTCAATGTGTACTCAGCCTTCACAATAAATGAGAACCAGCCCCCTCGGGAGCTGGGAAACCCCCGCTTCAACTGAAGTGGTTGGTGTTAGGGCGACCCCCTTACCCGTAAAAATAAATAGGTCCCGAATCACCGCACATGCGACCCCTTCGGTGACAACGCTGGCAAGACGTTACACCAAATGTGTAGCTTAGTTGCGTTTGCGTTGATGTATTTATAACTCAATGACCATTTTCTACAGTATGGGTGGTATGCTGCTACCAACTTATACTTATTTTTATAATTTTATTTTATTTTATTCAGGAAAAAAACAACAAATTTCTTCGGATATTAATAAATAATTGAAAAAATTGTCTCTACATTTTCCGTTAATAACAATAACAATAAAATTAATAATAATAATAACAATAACAAAATCAATGAATCATCAAAAAGCAATTGATACTTTCATAATTAAAAAAATATCAACATACAGGCACACATACACACCTCCATACATCCACACATCATGAGCACATTTTATTAACTATGTGTTTAAACAATTAAATATTAATATCATACATGACTCTGGAGGAAATGAAAGAAGTATGCAAGGATAGAAAGAAATGGCGGTTGATCTGTGATGTTGGCGGCTAGGGTTTGTTAAAGTGAAATTGGTTTTATGATTTAGTTTTTTATGTCCATGTATATATTGTCATTTTCATTCTTTGATTTAAAAAATGTATTTGTCATGTATGTTCCTTGACTTATAGGTTGTTATGCGGCTGACCACCCACAATATAAAAATCAGTTCACTTTGCCAATGTCACCCCTGTTTCAGGGAAGGACGGCAAGAGTTGCAAGGCTTATGTTCATTTGAGATTGGGTTTTTATATTGTAGGTCCATAATGTGTTATTGTGTCAATCATAATGTGTTATTTAAGATTTTTTCTCTGTGTGCTCCTAAAAAAAAGAGATTTAATTACCAAAGTAGGACTTACCCAGCATGGTTCACACGGGATATTATTGATGATATAAAATGCAAACAGCGCTTACATAACAAATACCGGAAGAATAACACACCTCAATTTTTTTCTGAATTCTGTCGAAAGCGCGCTCAATTGAAAAAAGATTTCAAGAATGCTTGTAAGTCCTACCTTGTTAAATTCAGTCCGGGATCGGAAGTGGTTCTAGGGAATTTTGGAAGTATGTCACATCGGTTAGGAAAGATGGTGACTCGTTCCCTACACTGATGGATGGAGACCTTATAACAACTGATCCTCAATCAGTCTGTGAAAGGTTCTCAGAATACTTTCAATCCGTCTACAGCTCTCAGATCCCCGAATTAGATGTGGAATCCATGCTTAATAAACTGCCACTATGCAATACGAATAATATCAGCATAGATCTGTTCACATTGGATGAGGTACAATCTTGCTTAGTTGGCATAAATCCTAACAAAGCAGCAGGTCCTGATAATATTCCACCAAAAGTCATCTTGGCAATTTCTAAATCTATAGCAAAACCCTTAACATTTATTCTAAATTTATGTATAGAAAAATGCACTTTTCCGCAAATTTGGAAACTCACCAAAGTCATTCCAATACATAAATCTGATTCTAAAACAGATGTTCATAACTATAGACCAATCTCTATAGGTACTATCAACATTTGCTAAAATATTTGAAAGTTTGATTCATAAGAATCTACTTGAAAATATTAAATCCCGTATCACTATTCCTCAACATGGCTTCCTGCCAAAAAGATCTACTGTCTCTAATCTTCTAACTATTAGTAAAGACGTAGCATCTAATCTGGATTCTCAGCTCCAGACAGATGTAGTGTATACGGATTTTTCTAAAGCATTTGATCAGGTAGATCACGATATTCTTCTTGAGAAAATGCACATACTGGGATTCTCCAAATCCCTGTTATTATTCTTTGCCTCCTATCTAAGGAACAGGCAACAGTACGTCAACATTAATGGTTTTACTTCGAACACCTTTCAACCATTCTCAGGCGTTCCACAAGGATCAAATTTGGGTCCTTTGGCGTTTATTATTTTCATTAATGACATAATTGATCATATTAAACACAGCTCTTGTCTCCTTTATGCAGACGATCTAAAGATTTATGTGAAAGTCGTAGATACTCACGACTGCATAAATCTACAAGAAGATTTAGATGCATTAGCAGCTTGGGCTGAGAAAAACAAGCTCATCTTTAATTTAAAGAAATGTGTCTCAATGTCCTTTAGTAAATCTTTTAGACCCATCTTGCATGAGTACAGTATTGGTGGGCAATTATTGTCTCGTGTAGAATCAATACGGGATCTGGGAGTTGTTTTTGATCCAGGACTGAGCTTTTCTAGCCATATAGCGCAACTGACTACTAAGTGCTACCAGCTTCTGGGACTGGTGATCAGAGTGTGTAAACTGCTCACTGAGCCCAGAGCGATGGTGGACGTATTTAGCTGCGTTATACGGTCCAAACTGGAATACGCTGTTGAGGTGTGGACGCCTCATCAGCAAAAATATATCAATATGTTGGAACAAATCCAAAAGAAATTCCTGAGGTACCTCCTCATGAAGGTACGTGGAAATTATCCGCAATATATGCATCATGAGGAGCTACTTCGGGAAACAGGTTTCAGAAGCCTGGAAACCAGGCGCAACGGGTTCCTTATGGTGCTCTCTCATAAAGTCATCAACGGCTTAATAGACAGTCCCACCCTGTTGGAGAGCTATAGGTTGTATGTGCCAGACGACTACAACCGTGGGCGAGGGCATAATTTATTTTATGTACCGAAAAGCCGTACAGATGTCGTCGCACAGCATCCTGTAACTCGGAGTATAAAACTCTTAAATGACTCTAATATAGATATATTCTACTGCAATATAAATAGATTTAAAATTTTAATCAGAGATTTTCTCCCAGCGTGTTGATGGCTGAGAGGGTGCACTATAATTAGGGAAACCGTTGTGCACAATTAAAAAAAAATAATAATAATAAAAATAAGAAGGAACATACTGTTGGAAACTTGAAATACATACGTGCGCTTAGGTATACATTATTCATATAAAATTCCTGCATGGAGGCCGTGGCAGGACAAAACAAGTGTGATGGGAAAAGGTCCATGGGTCCAGCTGATGGGAAAACTGTGATATGGTGTTGCTAGAGACAGAATAATGGGGAATGGATTTGAAGAGGCCTATATCCAGCAGTGGAGAGAAGAAAACTAGCAAAAAACACTAAATAAATGCTCCCATTGCTTACTGTCGCTCCGTCTCTAGCTGTGACGTCACACAGTAGGGAAATAACTTCCATAGATTACCGCTCACAGCACTGTAACTGTAATCAGGGGAAGACAGAGCGCCTTGCCGACACAGACATTCCTTGTAATTAGTTATTGTGAAGGGCTGGTTAACACTTGTGTTGTTTATTAAGCGCATATTAATCCATGTTTATCTTCATTTGATGTTCACAGCGCTGTGCATGTCATGTGAGGTTAACCTTATTCATCTGACAGACTGTAGTTCGCAGGAAAAGGCAGAGTAATAGTGGCAGTCACGGCCGTAGCTAGGGGGGGGCATTGTGGGGCAATGCCCTACCTTGAAATCACAATGCCCTACCTTAAAAATACCAAAAACTAAGACTAATTATTAAAATTAAATTGTTTGTTCATAGTTTGAGATAAAAAAAATGTAGAAATTAACCAAACTTTACGCAGTAGGAAAAGAAATGGGTACCTAAACTCAAAGAGTAGGTACCTACCTACATAGTACATACATATGTGGGTAAACTCCAGCTGTCACACTTTTTTTATATATACTGGCAACACGAAATCTTAAAGTTGAAATTTTCAACTTTAACTGCAATCAATAGTCCTCAAAGACTGTCAATGGGTCACGAGAGAATGGCTGGCATGGTATTTCTAGCCTTTGAAAAATAAAAACAAAATCAGTGAGATAAGACTGAATGAAACAAGAGTGGAGGTCGTGAAAGAATTTGATTATCTGGGAAGCAAGTTTGAGTCGAATGGGAAATTGACAAAAGAATTGGAAAAGCGCGCTAGTAGAGGAAGAAGTGTAATGGGAACGATTGGAAGAATTGCAAGAAATAGGAAATTTACGAAGAATATGAGACTGGCGGTCCACAATGGCAAATTGATTCCGACATTGATGTATGGAAGTAGGGCGTGGACAGTTAATGAATGTGAACTGAGTAAAGTATGTACGGTTGAAATGGCTTACCTGAGAGCAATGGCTGGAAAGACACTGAATGATAGAGTACGTAATGATTGGGTGATGAACGAGTGTGGTATAAAAGAGAATATGAGAATGAGAGTACAAAAAAGTACGATGAGATAGTTCGGACATCTCGAAAGAATGGATGATGAACGACTAACGAAGAAAGTGTATAAAGGAAATGTCAGAGGAAAGCGCGGACGGGGAAGGCCGAGGAAAGAATGGTTAGACTAAATAGGTGAGATTGCGAAAGAATGGAACCTGCAGAGTGAGAATAAGAGAAGAGTATGTATGAAACATTTCATTTGTATGAAAAAGGTGATGAATATTGAGGAAATGAAAGTGGTTTGTAAGGACAGAAAAAAGTGGAGGCGCATCTGCGGAGGTACCGGTCACCCCTAGTGGAACGGCGGCAGGATACAGTACAGTTGATCTGAACGAAGTTCTTCGCATTTTTTATTAAAATGGGGAATCGTAAAATTCAGCTGTTTTAAATATTTTTATTATTATGTTAATGGAGAGATTTCACATTTTTTTAAATAGTTTTGGCTAACCAAATAATTTGTACTTACTTGATTTTTTTTTCAAAATTCTCATTATTTTATTATTTTGTGGGAAAACGAAAAATCACCATGTACATGTGATTGATTTAGGAGCCCGTGCTTCGAGGGCAGATATTATATTTTTTTTACTTCCGCCCTACCTGTAACCAATGCTGCCCTACCTCAAATTCGACTCTAGCTACAGCCCTGGTGGCAGTGTGTGACTGTTTGTCTTGTGCAAGTGATCAAGTCACAATGGACGTTGTTGTGAAGCTTGAGAAGGTGGAGGCGGACTCGGAGTTTATGGATGCACAACTAGCGCACTCAGATGAACAAATAGACATTGAAGAGAGCGATGTGAAGCAAGAGAGACTGGCTCGTGAGAAGGAGTGGCTTGCCGAGGACTCTGTCCTAGATAATATAAAGAATGAGGAGTCTGCCCCTCCACCTTATGGCTTGTTGAAGGAATGCCGCGTACTTGTGGACAGAATCAACACTGCGGAGTATTCAGGTAGGCACACCGCTGTATTTTGCATCTGTTTGTAGTTGCAGGTATGTCAGTGCAAGTAAACCTGAACAACTAGTGCACTTTGATCAGTTGAAGAATGAAAGCTCCAGGATGGCAGTCAGTGGCTTGACTTGGTAAACCAGGCAGTTGAGTGCTTGCAACTTCATCTTTAGGAGAGGTGAGATAAACAGGCCTGCACACTTCAATTATTATGTCTTCAAGCAAGCACCAAAACAATTGATGATGATGATAATGATGTAGACTTAATCTTTCCGGGCTTGTAGACAATGTTCAATAATTGTAGGCTGCTTTATTCTTTTTTCTTTTTGTAAGGCTGCTACGTTTCGTCAGTGACGTGCGACTGACTTCTTCAGGGCTTGTACTTCGACTGATCACTTATAACAAATCAATTGTTACGAATACTCCATTGTTCTTCCTCTGTACAAACTTTGTATGCACACAATAATAATAATAATATTAGGTTGATTTATTTGATGAGCGCTGTTTGTGTGTGTATCACACCTCAAGAGCCCTCTGCGAGCTTGGTCGTCGCTGTAGAAAGTGCCAATTCTCAAGAAAGACCCAGTTGTTGTAAGGTTGGATGGACCTTTCAGTGTCCGGTCTTTGGTAAAGGTTTATGAATTTTTCAACTCAGCGAAGAGCGCATTCGAAATATTAATGGTATATTTTTGTGCTCTGCCAGGATCCGAATCCACAACCTTCCATTTACGAGTCCGAAGTGTTGCCACTGGACTACGGACCGGTCCAAGATGCCAATGACACGCGGTGTACCTGAGCGGTAACCCATCCAAGTACTATCCGCGCCCAATGTTGCTTAACTTCGATGATCTATGGGAACCGGTGCTATCAACATGGTAACGTCGTTGAAACAAGCCAGAAGCCTGTCCTGAAAGTTTCTCGCTTTGTTATCTGTCTCCTTTGCACTTGCTTACTTTAAATGCATCCGTGCCTTCTCTTCCTGATGAACGCTTGAAGACATTTAAAAATATGTATTAGTACCTAATGTGAAAAAAACCACTTTCATTCTACTGATGTGTCAGTAGAATTAGATAACCCCAATGGACGGTTTCGTGCGGATCTAAAATCTAAAGCACGCACCAAAAACTTGTCTTTCTTGGCGCATTTAGTCGGAAATGTTTGTTTCCAAATATGCTCTTCGTTGGGTTGAAAAAATTAATAAAACCTTTAACAAAAAACGGTCACTAAAGGTCCATCCGGCCTTACAGCAACTGGGTCTTGCTTGATTATTGGCGCTTTGTAGGGACGACCAAGCTCTTACACCTCTGCGGCACTACAACAAGTGTCATAGTCCCCTAGAGTTTTTAGAATCTAGGGAGTCTACCGCACAGTATTTAAAAAAAAGAAGTTAGTGGATTGCAGTATTTTGACTGAATTATCTTGATTGCAGAAATTGCAGTTTCCCACAAGTAAGTTTGGCCAAACATTTCTGTCAGTTGAGGAAAAAATGTATTTCAGAGTAATGTATGTGTGGTTTCGCCACACTTGAATGAATGTTTGAAATGAATGAAAACCAAAGAATCACTGCTGTGAACATAATAATTACATTTGGATAATATATTTTTGTGTACTTCTATAGCTTGTAATCATTGCTAGGTACATGGCTTACTTCCTGTTACCCATCTATTAAATATACTCATCATTTTTTTGAGGCTCGTTGAGAGCTGTTCTGGACATTAATTATGTATAAAATTAAAATATATATTTCAGAGTTATGTATGTGTGGTTTTGCCTACTAAACATAAAGTTGCATGAGCCACCAGAATGCCTTCACTTGAGTTGAATACGTTACTTCATGCCTACATTCCCTCTACAGAGTGCTTGCCCTTACAGTGCAATGGTATTTGCTTCCAGCAGTTGGTGTTGGGGCACAGAGTCCTGAGGTGATGCAGGCTTCTGGTGTCCGTGATGCTGAGCCTCATGTGTGCCGTGCCTGCAGCTACACATGCAGCCAAATCAAACTGATGAGGATCCATCAAGTGTTGGTCTGCCACGAGCTGGAGGCCATGTCTGACAAGTGCAGGGACACAACTAGTACATCAACTTGTTTGCAAGTACATAAAACAAAGCGCACTGGAGTTAAACTTTTTGTTTATGACAAGTGTAACTTCAAAACGATGTATTCAAATAATTTGAAAACACATAAAATGGCACACACTGGAGACAAACCATTTTTCTGTGACAAGTGTGACTTCAAAACTATGTATTCAAGTAATTTAAAAACACATAAAATGAAGCACACTGGAGTCAAACCATTTGTCTGTGGCGAATGTGACTACAAAACTATGTATTCAAGGCATTTGAAAAGACATATAATGTGTAAAACTGGATGCAAACCATTTGTCTGTGGCGAGTGTAACTACAAAACTTATAATTCAAGTAGTTTGAAAACACATAAAATGACACATTCTGGAGTCAAACCATTTGTCTGTGACAAGTGTGACTACAAATCTACGTATTCAAGTCATTTGAAAACACATAGAATGACACACACTGGGTTCAAACCATTTGTCTGTGACAAGTGTAACTTCAAAACTTCCACTTCAAGTAATCTGAAAACACATAAAATGACACATACTGGAGTCAAACCATTTGTCTGTGACAAGTGTGACTACAAAACTTCTGATTCATATCATTTGAAAACACATAAAATGACACATACTGGAGTCAAACCATTTGTCTGTGACAAGTGTGACTACAAAACTATGTATTTAGGTTGTTTGAAAACACATAAAATGACACACACTGGAGTCAAGCCATTTGTCTGTGACAAGTGTGACTACAAAACTATGTATTCAAGTTGTTTGAAAACACATAAAATGACACACACTGGAGTCAAGCCATTTGTCTGTGACAAGTGTGACTACAAAACTATGTATTCAAGTTGTTTGAAAACACATAAAATGACACACACTGGAGTCAAGCCATTTGTCTGTGACAAGTGTGACTACAAAACTATGTATTCAAGTTGTTTGAAAACACATCAAATGACACACACTGGAGTCAAGCCATTTGTCTGTGACAAGTGTAACTTTAAAACTTCCAGTTCAAGTAATCTGAAAACACATAAAATGACACACACTGGAGTCAAGCCATTTGTCTGTGACAAGTGTGACTACAAAACTATGTATTCAAGTTGTTTGAAAACACATAAAATGACACACACTGGAGTCAAGCCATTTGTCTGTGACAAGTGTAACTTTAAAACTTCCAGTTCAAGTAATCTGAAAACACATAAAATGACACACACTGGAGTCAAGCCATTTGTCTGTGACAAGTGTGACTACAAAACTATGTATTCAAGTTGTTTGAAAACACATAAAATGACACATACTGGAGTCAAACCATTTGTCTGTGACAAGTGTAACTACAAAACTTATAAGTCATGTCATTTGAAAAGACATCAAATGACACATCAACTATGAAACCACATAGTAGTAATGAATTTCTAGTGAAATAGCTACAATACTATTTCTTTAAGCAATCTCCATTTTCCGTGTCCATGCTTGGGTTGTTATCCATGTCTGTCCATGGTGCACGGCTCGTTTTAAGCCCATTTGCTGAAATGGAGTTGTCTTGTGCGTACATATGTATAACTAACGGTGTTCTATTAAATCTCCTACTAATTTATTTATTGTAGAGAGATTCACTTTGTTATCATTCATCTAAAAACATAAAAAATTAAACAGGTTTTTTTTTATTATTCCTTGACTTATAGGTTGGAATGAGGCTGACCACCCATACTGTAAAAAACGGTTACTTTGCCTATGTCACTTATGTGTCAGGGACGGTTGGCAAAAGTTGTAAGGCTTATATTCATTTGAAGTTTTATTTGTAAGTACACATTCAGCATTTGTAGCGCGAACTACATGTGTTTGTTTGTGGGCATGCATTTGATATGAGCTTTGATGTTAATATATCTTTACAATTTAGATTATAGATTGTCGACGGCGAGGATATCAAGTTCCCCGACAGTTTTTGGATGCAAACGGATGTATAACTTAATATACTCGCCGTAATCAAGAAGAAAAGTTGTTTTGTCTCCTAATTTTTTATATTTTGCATAAAGTCAGCTATTAAAAATGTCCTAAAATGATCAAATTTGCAAAGTAACCCAAGTAACTAAATTTATGAATACAGTGCCTGTAGTATGTGTTCCAGAATAATGATGATCTGATCTGACAATAAAAACTATAAAGAAAGGCACTGAATGTTTCATTTATAAATTTCCCCAAGTACAACTCTTCAAATGTGAACTGTTTGTGTGTGTTGTCATCTCTAGCAGCCTTTTCACACCAGAACTATTCTACCCGGATTGCCTGTGGATAACCGGACAGGCCGTGTGAAAGCTTTCATACATCCCCATACGCTGCTAGACTATTGACCCGGTAATCCATAGACAAACCATAAGCTCGTGTGAAAAGCTGCTCCAGGACAACACCTTATCTCAATGTGAAAATGTCAAGTCTATGTAAGTTAGGAAATCAAGGTTGTGGAATTTAGTCTCAGAACTGGTGAAGAAGATGCCATCGCCCATTAGCTGGATAGAAGAACAATACTTGAGAGCAGCAGGGAAGATGTGGCAGGGGCAGCCAACATATACTAAATTATTGAAATACATTGATGAGAATGTCACAATGGATGATAAACTGGATGAAGCGATCAAAACAAACTAGATTAAAATAGAAAAAAAGGTATTGATTGTTGAGGCATTCACTTTGTAATTGTTCATTTTAATATTATAGATAAAATAAAAACAATTTTGTATTAGATTACGGTGAGTATATTGAATATTTTATTTAGAAAAAAGGTGTTCGACAAGGCGACACAATTTCACTTAGGTTGTTCATTCTGGCCTTGGAAAATATATAAAGAATACATTGGAAGTGAAAAGGCATCAAAATAATTAAGTATTGTTGTTTTTAAGGATTTGGTGGTTTACGCAGTGAAAGTCCATACTTAGTATAATAATTAAATTAAATATTAAATTAAAATTGTCCTGAAGATGCCTTGAAGGCGAAAGTACTGGACAGAAATAAAATTATAAAAAGTGAATTAAAACTTTGTTAATTTAATTAATAAGTATAGTTGTCATTAGCAAGGATATGAAAGAATTGAAGGAGATGATTGAAGAGCGACAGCTAGCATCATCCCAAATTGAGATGTTGTCAGTAAAGTTGCATATTTTTCTGACAATCCATGAATTATTATGTCCATAAGTTCTTTATCGTGCATTCTTTTATTTAATAAATTATTTTTTGATTTTACCTTTAAAATATAAACTGATGCATTATCATGACCTTGTACCATATTTAAAATTTCTAACTTAAGGGTGTATGATTTCATTTTAATATGAATTTATTTGCCCGTCACGACCACCTATTATCCAGTAGCCGCGAAAATGCATCAAATCCCGCGTTTAGCTTTGAGAGTTCGTCGGTAGGAGATCGTATTGTATCTGAACCATTTTGTGTTTTTTTTAGCAATAAAATAACATGAAAGCGAAAGCGAAGCGAAGTTATACATTAATTACAAACAAGCATTTATTTTATATTATTTACATACAAATACAAAAAAAGGCATTCATTTTATTTGTAAACAAATTTACAACAATTCACTTTCGTTCGTGTTAACAGATATATCCAAGTATATAAGTAAATAATTATTCACCCTGTACCGATTACTCAAAAATGCATAGAAACTGGCATACGGTCTCTAGAGAGCGTTTTACATTTCACAGAATTGGAATAAAACGCTACAGTTCAGTTTACACTATAGTCACACAGAAGCACACACGTGTGTGCCCTGTATTTTTTACATTGCATATTTTATCAAAGTGTAGACTCCAGTGGTTGCAGACCTATACAAGTGTATTAAAATAAAATATGAAAAAAAAATATATATATTTCATTTTCATTGTTTATCTTGACTTATAGGTTGGTATGAGGCTCACCACCCAAACTTTAAAAAATGGTTTACTTTACCAATGTCACCCCTGTTTCAGGGAAGATCAGTAAAAGTTGCAGGGCTTTTGTTTATTTGTGGATTTGATTTTAATATGTAAATGCGCATGCACGATTTGTAAATGCGAACTTACAAGTGTATTTTTGTGAGCATGCACTTAATATGAACCTTAAATGTTAACATAGTTTTGCCACTTAGATGATAGATTATACATTGTGATTATGTCCCAATGACTCAGTTGATAGAGTGCTTGCATTCCATGCCGAGAGCTGAGGTTCGTATCCCACGGAGGATGTCAGAAATGATTTCCCGTGTCGGTGTTTATTTCAACTCAATAATAAAATACCGGCAAGGTTTCTCAACCTTAACAATAAATGAGAACCAGCCCCCTCGGGAGCTGGGACACCCCCGCTTCAACTGAAATGGTTGGCGTAAGGCCGGCTTCCTTACCTATAAAAATACAACTTTCATTTTTCTTTTCATCTTCGTCTCCTAAATGTTATTAATTTTTAAAGTTAAAAAAAGGTTTCATATTACTGCGTAGCCAGGGAATGTTTGTTGAGGCCGTGACTGCGTATGTGTTCAGTAAATATGCCAATGTGTGTGTGCTCATGGACTTCACCCTGTGCGAAGGAAGACAACGCATCCAAGTGCTATATATGCCTGTATAGTATACTTTTTTATACCATTGGATGTGTACATTGAAATAGCAACATGAAGTTTTTTTTCTTATAATTCAACTAAGTGATGGAATATATTCTAAGCATAAAAGCAGCACAAAAGATATACCATTTATATTTTCAAATTTGCTCTTCGCTGGGTTGAAAAATTCATAAAACCTTTACCAATGACCGGTCACGAAATGTCCATCCGGCCTTACAGCAACTGGGTCTTGCTTGAGAATTGGCGCTTTATAGCGACGACGATCAAGCTCGTAAAAAGGTCGATAGCTCAATTTGTAGAATGCTTGCATTCCATGCCGAGAGCAAGGGTTCGATCTCAAAGTTTGACTCAGCCTTCACAAGAAATGAGAACCAGCCCTTCACGGGAGCTGGGAAACCCCCACTTCAACTAAAAGTGGTTGGTGTGAGGACGGCCCACTTACCTGTAAAAAAAAATAGGTCCCGAAGCGCCACATGCGACTCCTTCGGGGATAACGCAGGCAAGAAGTTACACTACATGTGTAGCTTAGTTGCGTTTTTATATAATTACCCACTGATATAATATAAGGGTGTCAGAAATGATTTCCGGTTCGGTGTTTATTTCTAACCCAAAATAAAATACCAGGAAGGTGTACTCAGCCTTCACAAGAAATAAGTACCAGTCCCCACGGGAGCTGGTATGCCTTCGCATCAACGAAGTGGTTGGCGTAAGGCCGGCCCTCTTACCTATAAAATAAATAGGTTCCCTCGCCACATGCGAAGCCCTTCGGGGATAACGCGGCAAGAAATTATTATTTACTTAGCCACACATACTCATGACATTTTTGTTAGATTTCGACGGAACTTAGTTGTCTTGCACCAATCGAAATCTTGACTTTTGGATTACGAGTCCGTGAAAATCCGTGAAAACCTAAAATTAAACATATATACCCATATATATATATATATACATATGAGGATAATTTATTTATTTAATTTTTTACATGACCAAAGAGCGCCGTTTTTGTGTGTTTCACACCTCAAGGGCCCTCCTAATCATGAATTAGATATTTTAAAAAGGTGCCGTTTCAGTGCTCCCTTAAAAATGCCAACAGATTCCGAAACCCTCACTCCGGGTGGCAGTCTGTTCTACTCCATCGGCCCCGAAAACCGGAAAGCGCGATCCTCAAAATTAGTGCGTATTTGACGGCGAGGCTGCATCAATCTGACAGCTTGACACCCCGCTGACCTAAGTGTCCGCCCCCTTACACTCACTTCAACGGGGGAAAATATGTCTGCCAGATATGATGGAGCCAAACCATTTAGGGCTTTAAATACCATCAAACACACACGGAACCCTCTCAGGGAAACGAAGCCAATGTAGTTCTTTCAACAGCGAAGTGATGTGAGAGAATTTGGACATCCCGAAGATCAGTCTTGCGGCCGCATTCAAAACAGACTGAAATCTGTTCAGTTCAGCATTAACCACTAGACTAAATTACCGGCCTGAAAATTTCAAATTGCTCTACGCTAGGTTCAAAAAATGATTTCAATTCAACAAAAAAGGCCAGCCAGCAGAATTCTTTCCAGCTAAATCATTGAGCTAAATGAATTTCACTTTGAAATTCAAATAAACTTTCATATTATTCATGTAATGGAAAAAAACTTATCAGAATACTATAAAGTCGTGTGCAGCTCTCCGTACAATTCATTTCATCTGATTGAATGAGCTTTCGCCATTTCGTTAAACTTTGCAAACTGTTTTTATGTACGTACGTATTATACCACCATAGCGTTTATGTATATACTCTTACACACACAATATAAGAGAGGGCTGACTCGAGCATCTTCGGCAATATACGATGATACACGAGTGTACCCGAAGTATGAAATGTAGCAAATACAGCGCAACCAAAAAATGTATGGAATCTTGAACAGCAACTCTATCAGCAGTTCATCTACCGACCGCAGGTGACGCTAGCGACCGGGTCAGTTTTTGTATGGAAATCTTTATTTTTCCAGGATAAATAGAAATCGGGGGAGAAAAAATAAAACAAGTATTGCATTACAAACATAAAAAATATCACTTCAAATCCTAAAAAGAAAATATACCTTTCAATTGCAAATTTACCTACACGATCGTATGCAAAATTTGAGTACTTTTTAAATAGCTGTAAAAAATCAATGAAAAGTATAAAAAAATAATTTTCATCTAGAAAAAATAAAACTAATCAAAATAAATGTTTTGAAATAAAAAAAAGTTAGGAATTATTCATAACAACAGTGGAAATCTCCATTTAAGGTATCTCCGTAAATAAAATTATTTTGAATTGGCATTTTATGGGAAAAAATACCTAATTTTATGTGTTAATTTAATCTGGAAAAAAAATGCTACCTTACAATTAAAAATATGGGCTATTTTGGTCATCAAAGTTGGGCGCGCTGACCTCTCAATCACCCTTAAGATTCCTTTGAAAGTCATATTTTTCAAATTGTTGTAAGAATTTGGTTTTAAAAATTTTCCAATCAAATTCACAATTAATTGCTCTGTACCAAGTTAACGGAAAATCTGTTAAAAATATAGGCATACACTCTATAATATAGCAAAAATATACCAAATAATCTAATTTTAATTTGTAGACTTTGGCTAATCTTCTAACCTTATTATAAATTCATTTGGTTCACTTTCACCATTAAAAGATATTTTTAATTTGAGAGGATCAAAATTTATGAACTCCATTGTGTTACTTTCTATATTTGCTGTATATTTTCAATTTGTGTAATTAGAGAATAATAAAAAAAAATCATCTCATTTCACAAACAAAATCTCATACAAATTAAATATAACACCATCTTTATATATTTATCTAAACTGATTTGAAACAAACTGGTTCATGTCCATTCTTCTTTTTCCCGCGACGTTCGATTTTTAAATGTTCATTTCTTCTGAACGTAGGTAGGTAATTTGAATTCTCTCGCCTTCAATATTTTCAAAACCGCCTTTCAAATCTTGCAATTTCTTGTTTTAAATTGTATAAGTTGATGCCTTCAATAGCTTTTAAACGTGTTGATGCTTTATATTATGCTTTTACAACCATAAATCTGTCTAATTGTAATTATTTCATATTGTTTTGAATGTCATTTGTTGAAATCGACTGTCATTTGTTTTGTATGGAAAATTTTCTTCATAGGAATTTCATTTACAGATTTTTCTTTTACGTTGGGCGCCAAAATGTGAGGGTTTTTCTTTTGATAGTATTCAATTAGGATGTTTGTAATATGTGAGGATATTCACTGCTAACTTTTCGTTCGTTCAAAATCCGCTTCAAGACTCAAGCCGTGCTCAGGAGAACTCTCTCACACCATTTGTGGCTCTGCTACAAATCACTTAATAATATCACTTATAAAACAGATAAGGAATCAAACATTTAAACACACTTTATTATTCCACAATCACAATGTATATATAATAAACCACAGCAATATTAATTATGACCAAATTCACATGCTTGTGGCTTTCACGCCAGGCAAGCTTTTTCTCTTTCTGCATTCTTTTGTTTTCCTTTTTCCATTCAAATTCAAATCTCATGTTCCATTCCACCAAACAAACAAATTCATCTCGTTACATGTTCTCTCTTCGAAGGGAGTTTTCCAAGAGGTCAGGTTCATTTCAGTGAGCCGTGACCATGGATCCCTTTACTTCCAAAGGAATAATTCTCCCGGAAGTCAGGTTCATTTCAGTGGGCCCATTATCCCCTGTTATCTTATGCAGGACTCCGGCGTATGACAAAGGGGGGCAATCTTGTTTGAGAGGGGCTAGGACAACCGTCTCCGAGGGTCTTTTTTGAGTCCCCCGAGGACGGCCGCCGCCCCTATCGGGCTTTCTGCCTTCCGCCGGTTTTTGGTGGCTATCTTTTCCACGTCTCACCGTGATCCACCCGTTCTGTGGATCACATGGTGTAGTGACAGGTGGGTCAGCCTGCCTTTCCTTCTTCTTTTTCTTCTTCACCCGTCTCTGCACCTGAGGAGGTGGAACACCTCTTTCGGTGTCAGACGGGTGACTTCGTGCAGTTGCTGACTCCACCAGCAACGGCCTGCCTCGGGCTTTCGGTTTTGACACCGAGCCCTGCCTGATGCTCGGTTGCCTTGGGCTTCCAATTTGGCATCCTATGCTCTTCGCAGGAGCGTCCACACAGAAATGGCCTATTTGATTACAGAGATCAGTCATCTCTAAAGACAGACTCTTAATTTCTCTGTGGACGCGGCTGCGAGCGCCCACAAATTGTGATAAAGTCACAATTTTCTCTTGGAGAGACCGCCAAAGAGTCTCCAAGGACATTAAAGCGCACATTGCCCCCCCCAGAATCCAAGGGGCAGCCCGATGATTGCTCATCGGGGGCGATTCTCCACCGCCAATGGCGACGGTACCCCCCTGGGGTAGTTGCTTGGTGTTCGCTTCACTCATGTTTGTTTGTTTGTTTTGGTTCGCTTTAAGTCCGGTCGATAGCTCAGTTGGTAGAGTGCTTGCATTCTACCCCGTGAGCTCGGGTTCGAATCCCACCGAGGAGGGTGTCAGAAATGATTTCCTATTTCGGTGTTTATTTCAAACCCCATAATAAAAATACCGGCAAGGTTTACTCAGCCTTCACAAGAAATGAGTACCAGCCCCCTCGGGAGCTGGGAAACCCCCACTTCAACTGAAGTGGTTGGCGTAAGGCCGGCCCCCTTACCTGTAAAAATAAATAGGTTCAACTCGCCACATGCGACCCCTTCGGGGATAACGCGGCAAGAAGTTACACTATATGGGTAGCTTAGTTGAGTTTGAGTTTAGTGAACTTTGGTCTGCCAGCGCCTGCCTACTCTAACCCTACCCGGGGAGCGCGCCTATCTAAGTCCACCACCCACTAGATTGCCAGCAGACCAAAGCCCCAACACCCAACCGACAAAGAGGTAAAGCATCAGGAAGCCCCCAAGCCACGACAAGGCCCGAACCACCGATGGGGGACCTACCCTAGCCCCGGTACGGGCTCTTTAGTCTGAACCATGGTCTGTGTGCCAACATGTGGAGAATACAGCGAGTATTTTAATATGTACAGGGTGTGAGACAGGGTTGCATAATGAGCCCATCGTTGTTCAATATAATCATGGATCATTGTGTTAAACAAGCGAATCTGGAAGGGCATGGTATACAGATTGGAGAGAGAAAAGTCGGAGTTCTGCTTTATGCTGATGACGCAGTATTAATTGCTGATTCAGCAGCGGAACTTCAGGCAATGCTCTCTAGTCTGAACCATGCTCTGTGTGTGAACAAGTTGAAAATAAATGCAAGTTAGACAAAAGTAGGGATTTTTGACAGAAAAAAGGAAACTAAAGAATACATGTTCATGTTCAATGGTACGAAAGTTGATATTGTGGATGAATTTAGATATTTAGGAAGAATGTGTGAAAAGAATGGGCAAATGACAAGGGAACTTGAGAATAGGGTGTGTAAGGGAAAGCAAGTGGTCCGGTCGGTGCAGTAGGAGAATAGCAAAGAACAAGCGGATGACGATGGATCTGAGAATGGCAGTACATAATGGCAAATTGTCGGTGTTATGGCCGAGGGGTCGAGGTGCATGTTCAACTAGCGTATTTGGAACCGGATAAAGTTGGTTTGAACCTTGCGTCTAGCCCACTTGACCATAACTTCGACCCTGGTTCAACAGATGCCGTTGCATGCACACAAGCTTCTGCTTTCGCATGAAGACAACTGGCCAGGCAAAATAGGTTGGTGGATTGCATTCCTTTCCACCAATCTATTTAAAAAAAAATATATATATAAATATATATATTTATTTATTTTCGACTGAGATAATCAACTAGGGGCAGAATTTGTTTCGTAATTTGTGTGAAAATAATTATTTTAATTTGAAATATTTTTTCTTTACATTCTTCCGGCTCAAAGAAAAAATTGCACAGATTAAAATAACAAATTAAACTACAGGAAGTACTACTACTACTACAGGAGGAAGGCAGAAACTGTTGGTGTCTTTAAAGGAGCACTAAAGACGCATCTTTACAAAAATATCCGTGATTTGAGAGGGCCCTTGAGGTGTGACACACACAAAAACGGCGCTCTTTTATTATGTGTACCTTATAAATAAATTATCCTTGTGTATATATATATATACTTACTGGTCTTTTTTTGTTTTAATTTATTTTGTTCAGCGTGGATACCAAAAATCCCGCACACAATAACAACCTTTTATTAGTATTTAAGTATTTTTTTAATTTTATAATTTTTGGATGAATTCAAACAAAACACTGTTTATTTTCACTATAAAATTTATTTAAAAAGATTAAAATCTTTAAACAAATTACTAACGCGTTTTCAACCTAGTAGGTCATCCTTATTTCCAATATTTATTTTTACAGTTTTAGCATTCTAATCTAATCTAATCTAAGTTGCAAAGATATGTTACATCGGAGATTCACATTACATACATTCTCACAACCAGAAATGTACAAGTTCGCGCTTGCACATGCCTCATGTGCGCCTACAACATAAAAACCAAAATGGACATACACCCTGCAACTCTTGCCGTCCTTCCCTGTAACAGGGGTGACATTGGCAAAGTGAACCATTTTTACAGCATGGGTGGTCAGCCGCATACCAACCTATAAGTCAAGGAACATACACGACAAATTACATTTTTTAAATCAAATAATAATATACATATATGGACATCAAAAACTACAACATATAACAAATTTCAACAAAAGTAAATAAAGAAATCCTCTAAATAATGTGATTTTTTATTTTTTTTCTATTCCATCGTTTGTGTGCGCCGTTATGTGCCGTAAAAAAATCCAAAATAAAGCACACAACAAAAAAATGTGAAAAAACGCGTATTTTTCAATATTTTTTTGTTGTGACAATTTTTAAGTTGCAAACTTTGTTCAAACTTAATAATTATGATAAAAAAATTATTAACATGCTTGATTTTTTTCATTACTTTAAGGCTGGTTTTAGTGTCGCGCTGACAACACGCTGACCGTCAGCGCTGACAGCCAAAAATATGAACTTGTCGCGCTGACAGCTACGCGCCATTCTAAAACGCTTCCTACAAGTTCATATATTTTGAACGGTCAGCGCTGACGGTCAGCGCGTTGTCAGCGCGACACTAAAACCAGCCTAACTCTCTTGCTAAGACCATAAAGTGTAAGAAACAAAAACGTCAGATTTAAGGTATAAACTTATAAAGTGCTCTTTTAAAAATCTAAAATATATTAAAATAATATATTTCGTGGGGAGATTAATCCCTCTTGATCCCCCCCTGGCTACGGCCTTGAAAGTAAACAATGAATTATTAGTTGATGATATTAATACCTGTTTCTGCTAAGGCAGAATAGGTTGGTGAATTGCATTCCTCTTCACAAATCTATTTAAAAAATATATATATATATTATTGAAGTATGACGCGGCTGACCACCCATACTGTGAAAAAATGGTTCACTTTGCCAATGTCACCTGTCTTAGGGAAGGACGGCAAGAGTTGCAGGGCTTATGTTTATTTGAGATGGGTTCTTATAATGTAGGTCCACATGCGGCATGTGTTAGCGCGAAATTATACATGTCTGCTTGTGGGAATGCATTTAATATGAATCTTAAATGGGATATATCCTTGCAGCTTAGATTAGATTAGATTGAAGTATGAGATGTAAAGTTGGTTGAAAATTGTTTTTGATTGCTACTTTGCTTGATTTACTTTGAATTTGGGAATCATTTTGAAACAGCACAATGTGAGCTGTCACATGGTCGGGTTGCTAGGGTACAAGCCAAGTAATATTTTGTTATTGATTGCTAAGGACCCTAGTCATATAACATAGACGTTGCACCTGTGTTGATTTATTTTGTTGAGAGCTTTCTGTGCTATCACGCCACTGTCTTGATGATGTTGTAGGTAGTGATGAGGTGTTCTCTTGGTAATGGTGCTATCACGCCACTGTCTTGATGATGTTGTAGGTAGTGATGAGCTGGTGTTCTCTTGGTAATGGTGCTATCACGCCACTGTCTTGATGATGTTGTAGGTAGTGATGAGCTGGTGTTCTCTTGGTAATGGTGCTATCACGCCACTGTCTTGATGATGTTGTAGGTAGTGATGAGCTGGTGTTCTCTTGGTAATGGTGCTATCACGCCACTGTCTTGATGATGTTGTAGGTAGTGATGAGCTGGTGTTCTCTTGGTAATGGTGCTATCACGCCACTGTCTTGATGATGTTGTAGGTAGTGATGAGGTGTTCTCTTGGTAATGGTGCTATCACGCCACTGTCTTGATGATGTTGTAGGTAGTGATGAGCTGGTGTTCTCTTGGTAATGGTGCTATCACGCCACTGTCTTGATGATGTTGTAGGTAGTGATGAGCTGGTGTTCTCTTGGTAATGGTGCTATCACGCCACTGTCTTGATGATGTTGTAGGTAGTGATGAGCTGGTGTTCTCTTGGTAATGGTGCTATCACGCCACTGTCTTGATGATGTTGTAGGTAGTGATGAGCTGGTGTTCTCTTGGTAATGGTGCTATCACGCCACTGTCTTGATGATGTTGTAGGTAGTGATGAGCTGGTGTTCTCTTGGTAATGGTGCTATCACGCCACTGTCTTGATGATGTTGTAGGTAGTGATGAGCTGGTGTTCTCTTGGTAATGGTGCTATCACGCCACTGTCTTGATGATGTTGTAGGTAGTGATGAGCTGGTGTTCTCTTGGTAATGGTGCTATCACGCCACTGTCTTGATGATGTTGTAGGTAGTGATGAGCTGGTGTTCTCTTGGTAATGGTGCTATCACGCCACTGTCTTGATGATGTTGTAGGTAGTGATGAGCTGGTGTTCTCTTGGTAATGGTGCTATCACGCCACTGTCTTGATGATGTTGTAGGTAGTGATGAGCTGGTGTTCTCTTGGTAATGGTGCTATCACGCCACTGTCTTGATGATGTTGTAGGTAGTGATGAGCTGGTGTTCTCTTGGTAATGGTGCTATCACGCCACTGTCTTGATGATGTTGTAGGTAGTGATGAGCTGGTGTTCTCTTGGTAATGGTGCTATCACGCCACTGTCTTGATGATGTTGTAGGTAGTGATGAGCTGGTGTTCTCTTGGTAATGGTGCTATCACGCCACTGTCTTGATGATGTTGTAGGTAGTGATGAGCTGGTGTTCTCTTGGTAATGGTGCTATCACGCCACTGTCTTGATGATGTTGTAGGTAGTGATGAGCTGGTGTTCTCTTGGTAATGGTGCTATCACGCCACTGTCTTGATGATGTTGTAGGTAGTGATGAGCTGGTGTTCTCTTGGTAATGGTGCTATCACGCCACTGTCTTGATGATGTTGTAGGTAGTGATGAGCTGGTGTTCTCTTGGTAATGGTGCTATCACGCCACTGTCTTGATGATGTTGTAGGTAGTGATGAGCTGGTGTTCTCTTGGTAATGGTGCTATCACGCCACTGTCTTGATGATGTTGTAGGTAGTGATGAGCTGGTGTTCTCTTGGTAATGGTGCTATCACGCCACTGTCTTGATGATGTTGTAGGTAGTGATGAGCTGGTGTTCTCTTGGTAATGGTGCTATCACGCCACTGTCTTGATGATGTTGTAGGTAGTGATGAGCTGGTGTTCTCTTGGTAATGGTGCTATCACGCCACTGTCTTGATGATGTTGTAGGTAGTGATGAGCTGGTGTTCTCTTGGTAATGGTGCTATCACGCCACTGTCTTGATGATGTTGTAGGTAGTGATGAGCTGGTGTTCTCTTGGTAATGGTGCTATCACGCCACTGTCTTGATGATGTTGTAGGTAGTGATGAGCTGGTGTTCTCTTGGTAATGGTGCTATCACGCCACTGTCTTGATGATGTTGTAGGTAGTGATCAGGCCCGGATGCGTGTTCCCATTCCACAACGCAAAACGAATGTTCACTCACACATGCACACGGAAGTATTGCAGATGAGTGAACCTAACTGAAAACCAACTGTTATCAAATAGCTATATACTGGCACACAAGCAATTTAATGCACATACACAGTTATCTATAATAATCTAAGTTGCAAGGATATATTCATTCAAAGCTCTCAGATGTATGCCCACAAACAAACACATGTAGTTCGCGCTTACAAATGCTGATTGTGTACTTACAAATAAAATTCAAACCTCAAATGAACATAAGCCCCACAACTTTTGCCGACCTTCCCTGAAACAGGGGTGACACTGGCAAAGTGAACCATTTTTTACAGTATGGGTGGTCAGCCTTATACCAACCTATAAGTCAAGGAATATGAATAATAAATTACATTTAAATATAAAAATAACAAAACCTTAAAAAGAAATCTATAGGTACAAAAAAAGTCAAAAAACAGTTATGAGTGTTGAAAATTGATAAATAAGACAGCTGGATTACATTTAATGAAAAGTTGAAGTTTTTTTTATTTAATTTCTATATAAATGACTCTTGAAAATGACGACAGTCGAAAGTAAGTACTCGAGGATAAAATAACAAATATTAAAAAAAGAAAAATATAATAATAAACAATGCGTAATACCTACCATTGCTGTACGTATTTAACATAATATGGCAAAACTTCCGTGTGCATGTGTGAGTGATCATTCCTTTTGCGTGGTGGAATGGGAACACGCGGCCCGGATTAATCCCTCTGGGGGCCCTGGTGCAGGATAAAGCTCGGGGCCCCCTATATGCCCCCCCCCCTTTTTTCCATGAAAATCCCCCCCCCCCCTCCATGAAAATTCCCTCCCCCCTTCCCTCCTACTTTTCCATAACCTCATATATTTTTGATGCATATATTTTTCGAAAAAAAGTACGTTTAAGTTTTTTCTAGAAAATCTTTCTTAGCCCTTGGTAGCGTATGCCTCATAAGACTTACACCCCAAAGACATTTTGTTGTAATGCTTGTAAACTAATTTCTATAAAGTCTGTCATCGGGGACCCCTGTGGTCACAAATGCCCGGAAAGACCTGGGCACTAATAAAAATATAAGAGTTTTGTTGGCCCTGTGGGGGCCCCCTGAGTGTGGGGGCCCTGGTTCGGTTGTACCGCACGAACCGCCCTTAATCCGGGCCTGGTAGTGATGAGGTGTTCTCTTGGTAATGGCGTGCGCTCGAGGAATTAAATCAACTGGTGATGAAAAACCTTGTTAATTTCTTACTTGTGGGTAGTAGTACTGCCATCTGTGAAGGAGTAGAACAAACATATTGCCACGAACTTGAAATGCGCGACAACGTAAAACTATTTTGTCGGAATAATGTTTCTTGGCTTATCTACAAAGATGGCCTTAACAGTTTTGTTACGTTTTTGTTTGACGTTCTTTCAATTAAATTGCGATTTATTTATTTCACAACATTTATTTTGCACAATATTGGTTTACAATGTACCGATCACACTTTTACGTCTGTCTTAGGTATTCTCGTCACTAGTATTACAACAAATATTCGGTAACTACTCGATATAGGTATTCGGCCACTTTTTTACTATTCGGCCGAATACTGAATAGCAACATTTCGGCCGTGCCGAATCTCATTGAGTGCCGAATTTCATTGAGTGCCGAATTTCATTGCGTGCCGAATACCAATTGAAAAGAAAATGAATAAGCATCCCGATGCTCTCTCTATTACCATTGTGTGGTGGGGAATTTACGCGATACTGAGGAATTTACGCGATACTGAAAAATGTACGCGATACTGAGAAATTTACGCGATACTGAGGAATGTACGCGATACTGAGGAATTTACGCGATGGTGGGGAATTAACGCGATACCTACTGAGAAATTTACGCGAT
Organism: Agapetus fuscipes; assembly: GCA_951799405.1. NCBI lineage: Eukaryota > Metazoa > Arthropoda > Insecta > Trichoptera > Glossosomatidae > Agapetus > Agapetus fuscipes. Next base: position 519,208 of record OX637352.1, on the reverse strand, counting down.
AATGGGGAATTTACGAGACAATGAGGAATTTACGCGATACCTACTGTGGAATTTACGCGATAATGGGGAATTTACGAGACAATGAGGAATTTACGCGATACCTACTGTGGAATTTACGCGATAATGGGGAATTTACGTGACAATGAGGAATTTACGCGATACCTACTGAGGAATTTACGCGATACTGAGGAATTTACGCGATGGTGGGGAATTTTTGCGATGTTTGTTAGTAGGGGAGCAGATCAAAGATGGCACAAACGAGAAAACAAAATCTACAATGTCATTATTGTTGTAAGTGGGGCGTTGCTTGTTTATTCTAACTAAGCGATCTCAACAGATAAACTCATTAGCCTAATTGGGAGAATAATGATTTGCTGGAGCTGCCATGTTGGCTGTTGCTTTCATCTCCCCCCACTCACAAACGACATTTAATTTCCCGATAAACATCTATGGTAAGGGGGGCACTCCATTTCACAGAATGGATCTAGCCATTTTTATTTTTGACTTATGGGTTGGTATGAGGCTGACCTCCCATACTGTAAAAAATGCCATTCTACTAGGGGTGGCCAGTACCTCCATAGATGCATCTGCACTTTGTCCTACACTCTTGTACTTCCAGACTTCTTTCATCTTCTCGACGTTCACCTTTTTTTTAAATAAAGAAAAGAGCAAACAATAATAAAATATAAGTTTACCCTAGAGACCTGACTGTGTGACGTTACAACTTTTTTTATCTTTCTCAAATGTGCGAATTGCATTCAGATTTTTTTTATTATCAAGATGCAACTGGAGGTCATACAAAAAACGCAACGAAGCTGCACCTAAGGGCAACTTCTCACCGGGCTATTCCTAAAAGAGTCGCACGTGGCGTGTGCCTCTTTACCTCTTTCTTGCATGACTGCAATAGGTCGGTGAATCGCATTATTTTTTCATGAATGTACAAATAAAATAACAGCTGATTATAAGGACCTTCATCATCATCATGAGCTCGAAACCCCAAAAGCGCTAGTAGATTATAGATCTACGGTCCTGTGAGAGATAACTACATACGATTGGGTTTTCTTTTTTTTCTTTTCTGTCTTTATTCCTTTTTTTTTTCTTCTCTAACTTTTATTCGTTCTTATTCTGATTTTCTTTTTTTCTCTCTTTTCTTCTTTCTTCCCGTCATTTTTGTTTCTGTTATTAATTAAAATTTTTTTTTACTTACCTAATCTGTTTTTATTTTTTATTTTTAGTCAATTTTTAACATATTTGTGGGATTGTTTTTAGGATTGAAGCACTTTACAGTACATGTATCCATTTCTCTTGTTTTTATATTTGTTTCTGTATCTATTTTTTCTCCTCAATAAAAAAAATATATATATATAAAATACTTCTTTAATTTCCTCCAGTCATAATAATAATACTATTAGGATGATTTATTTGGTGAGCGCTGTTTTTGTGTGTATCAAACCTCAAGAGCCCTCTGCGAGCTTGGTCGTCGCTGTAGAAAGCGCCAATTCTCAAGCAAGACCCAGTTGTTGTAAGGTTGGATGGACCTTTCAGTGACCGGTCTTTGGTAAAGGTTTATGAATTTTTCAACTTAGCGAAGAGCGCATTCGAAGTATAAATGGTATATTTTTTGTGCTTCGCCGGGATCCGAATCTACAACCTTCCATTTACGAGTCCGAAGTGCTGCCACTGGACTACTGACCGGTCCATAATCTTCTTCATACAAGCTCTCCTTTTATTATGACTCTGGATATCCTGGACTGGACCGGATGATTCTGGAAATCCTTTTTGATGTCTATAATCTATAATCTAAGTGGCAAAGCTATATTATCATTTAAAATCTATAATTGGAAAATTTATTGGTCTTTGCAACTGTCAATCCAACTTAGTAATTTTTCTGTAGGTATCTAGGTAACTGTTTTTTTCAAACAAAAAAAAGTTCATATCAAATGCAAGCCCACGAACAAACACGTGTAAGTTCGCGTTTACAAATGCTGAATGTTTACCTACATACAAATAAAATCCAAACCTCAAATGAACATACACCGGAAACCTTACATTTTTTGCTGACCTTCCCTGACACAGGGGTGGCATGGGCAGAGTGAACCATTTTTTAACAGTATTTTACAGTATGGTTCTGGAAATCCTATCAGCTGATTCCAAGGACGCGCGCGCAGCCTCATATGTTACAATAATGAAAACATAACCAGAGATTCACATTGTGCTGTATGCTTGCCGGGGAGGTGGGTCTCGCTTGCACCGGTGCTTGTAAGAGCGCTGCTGCCGTCAAAGAGCCGCGGCGGTAAAATAAAATAACACTTGGAAGCAGATATCACTCTTAACAAGTAGACCTCAAAGCGTGGGACACTCGAATTGTCAAGTATTTGACATAAAGTACCTATAGGAAGTGGGGGCATAACCACATATGGGGGCACAACCGTTTTCTACCATTTCGAGGATTTTTTTTTGAACAGCAACATTTTTTTCGACATGGTCACACATTTTCAATAGCCGCTCTCTTGTCACGTGCTTGTCACGTTGTGTGAGTGTCGCTGGTTGAGCGAAGAAAAAGCTATTTGCATTTTTGTTAAATTAGGTACGTTTTTTATGATTACGTAACAATTTTATTGATGTAATAGGTACACCGATTACTAGTTTTATGATTGAGTGATTTTTCTAAACTTGAGAGCTCTATATTGAGCATTGTGTACATCATTTGTTAGTAACCTAACCTCAAAATACCAGACACAGGGAACGTCAATATTTAAAATGAGTACTTGAGGCAAATGAAAATTGATGGGTCGGTTGTGCCCCACTATAGAGGCAAAACCGTTTTTTTATATTAATGCAATTATGAGGTTATAACTACTTTTAATGATGTTTTTGTGCTTGAAAAATTATTCAAATATGTGAACTAATAGTACTGTTACTTAATAAAGCCGTGAAAATGACTAAATTGCTTTAATTTCTCTATATTTAATTTCTCTATATTATATCATCAGAACAGTCTTGGATGATGCCCCCTCAGGTGTTAGACCACTCGGACGTCCCAGGATGCGGTGGGCAGACAACGTTGAAGCCGACGCCGAAGTTCTGGGAGTGAGGGGACAATGGAGGGAAGCAGCGCAAGACAGAGAGTCCTGGAGGATTGTGGTGCGGGAGGCCCTGAGCCTTCAAGGCTTATGAGCCGAAGAAAGTAAAGTAAAGTAAGTAAAGTATATTTTAATCGACTGATTGTTATGGGGGCGGTTTCGCCCCCACTTCCCCTACCTACTGACATCTATGTATATTTTGTTTTTTTTTTGGTATTCTAATTAACTCAGTCTGGTAAAAATATCAAGTCGTGTTATAATTTTGATTTATTTGGTGAGCGCTGTTTTTGTGTGTATCACACCTCAAGAGCCTTCTGCGAGCTTGGTCGTCGCTGTAGAAAGCGCCAATTCTCAAGCAAGACCCAGTTGCTGTAAGGTTGGATGGACCTTTCAGTGACCGGTCCTTGGGAAAGGTTTATGAATTTTTCAACCCAGCGAAGAGCACATTTTGAAATATAAATGGTATATTTTGTGCTCCGCCGGGATTCGAATCCACAAACTTCCATTTACGAGTCCGAAGTGTTGCCACTGGACTAAAACATGCCAACAACACGCGGTGTACCTAGCGGTCACCCATCCAAGTATCATCCGCGCCCAATGTTGCTTAACTTCGGTGATCTGATGAGAATCGGTGCTTTCAAAATGGTATCGTCGTTGCCAAGTTGGTACTATTGACCCTTTTTACACTTTCTTCCTCTTTCTTTCTGACTTTCAAGGAGCCAAATAGTATTCCCTTCCGTAAATTCAAATCAAATAAAACCAAGTGAATTATCAGTATTTACAGCTATTGAAAGTTATTGTTTAGTTGAAATGGACTTCCGAAGAAGTATGATTGGGAAAAAACGGAGTGATAGGGTGAGAAATGAGTTTGTAAGAGAAGAATGTGGTGCAAGAGAAAGTGTGAAAGTAAAGATTAAAAGATGTATATACCCATGTTAAGATGGTTTGGGCATATGGAGAAATTGAATGATGAAACACTGACGAAGAAAGTATACGTTGGAAGAATGTCGTGGTAGAGGAAGACCTAGAAAGGTATGGATGGACCAAATTCCTGAAAAAGCGAATGAATGGGATATCCAGAGTCATAATGTTCGGTCGATAGCTAGTTTTGGTGTTTATTTCAAACCACAAAATAAAATACCGGCAAGGCTTACTCAGCCTTCACAAGAAATGAGTACCTACCAGCTTCGTCGGGAGCTAGGAAACCACCACTTCAACTGAAGTGGTTAGCGTAAGGCCGGCCCCCTTACCTGTAAAAAGAAATAGGTTCAACTCCCCATATGCGACCCCTTCGAGGATAACGCGACAAGAAGGTACACTATATGTGTAGCTTAGTTGCGTTTTGTGTGGCAAGAGCCTCTGCAGAGCTGCTTCTATTTCTTCCTATCTTTAAATACCCTTTGAATTCATTCATATCCATCACCTTATTCATGCATTTTCTTCTTTTACGATCACTTTGTATATTCCATACTTTTCTCGATCTTTTCTTACCTCTTTTTCCTTTCACACTTCCTCTGTTTACATACTTTATCAGTCTATCGTCATTCATTCTTTCCACATGCCCAAACCATCTCATCACATTATTTTGTATTTATCTTAACTTTCACATCCTCTTTCAAATTACAGTCTTTCTATACCCATTCATTCCTCTATCCTTGTTTTTCCTGTCGTGCTTCATTTCCACCGTACATACTTTACTCATTTCGTGTGTGAAAGGTCAAAATCATAGAAAGTTGTGACGTTTGCTCGCCGAGAAAAAATCTGTTTAAAGTTGAAAACAGTCCATTGCTGTCGCTGCTGGCAGAGGCGTGCTAGCTGTGCTGCCTGTGTGTCAAGGCACTGAGGGGTTTTTGGTGTGATGAAGAAGGCGAGTAAGCAGGGGCGATCTTCACAGCTTGAGGATCTGTCAGGCAGCGTGCCCACCTGGAGCTGCAGCGGCGACAAAAAAACTAAATGAATATTTATGGCGTTAGACACATTTCTTGACCGGAGCCAGTGCAGTGGAGACCTCTGTTTTTGTAAGTAGAAAGATAAAAACATGTAAATTTAATTAGGCTGCTTTATTTGGCGAGCGCTGTTTTTGTGTGTATCACACCTCAAGAGCCCTCTGCGAGCTTGGCCGTCGCTGTAGAAAGCGCCGATTCTCAAGCAAGACCCAGTTGTTGTAAGGCTGGATGGACCTTTTGATGACCGGTCTTTGGTAAAGGTTTATGAATTTTCAACAGGGGTGACATTGCCCATTGGAAAAGTGAACAAATTTCTACAGCATGTGTGGTCAGCCGCATGCCAACCAGCCTATAAGTCAAGGAACATACACAACAAATTACATTTTTTAAATCACTAAATCTAAATCTAAAATCTAAATCTAAGCTGCAAAGATATGTATCATTTAAGATTCATAGTAAATGCATTCCCACAAGCAGACATGCATAATTTCGCGCTTAAACATGCCGCATGTAGACCTACAATATAATCCTTTTCACTATATATCCTTTAATAATATATCCTTTCACACTTTCTTTGTATACATACCTACTTTGTCAGTCTATCATCATTCATTCTTTCTACATGCCCAAACCATCTCATCACATTCTTTTGTACCTTAACTTTCACATTCCATACCCATTCATTCCTAACTCTATCCCTCAGAGTTTTTCCTGTCATGCTTCTCAAATGCTTCATTTCCACCGTACATACTTTACTCATTTCGCTATCGTTCACTGTCCATATGCTTCACTTCCATACATCAAAGTCGGTAACAATATGCCATTGTGTACCGCCATTCTCAGATCCATCGTCAATCGCTTGTTCTTTGCTATTCTTCCTATTGCACCGACCACTTGCTTTCCCTTGCACACCCTATTCTCAAGTTCTCTTGTCATCTTTCCATTCTTCTCGAACATACTTCCCAAGGATCTAAATTCATCCACAATTTCAACTTTCGTACCATTCAACATAAACGTGCATTCTTCATTTTCATCCGTTCTGTCAAAAAAAGTGAAACTGTCCGGAATGAATCAACCAGACCACGGCTACATAGGGGCTGTCCATATATTACGTCATTCGCATTAAGGGGGGGGAGTCTGGTCTGCGGATGATGGCAAATGATGTACGAGTACCAAAAGTGACGTAGTTCTTGTAAATACCAATTTCTACTAAATATACAAAATATTATGTAAGTAATATAACATTATTAATTATTAAGCTCATCCATTATTACAGCAAGAGGGGTAGGGGAGGTCATTAGATAATGACTAAAGGATGATTGTAAGGGGGGGGGTCGAAAATCGGCCAAAATCGATGACGTAATTTATGGACGGCCCCATAGCCCGAAAAAAGTGATTGTTATGTTAGTTCCCTTACCTTGAAAACAAATAGGTCTGTGGTGTATGATGGGACCGGTTTCCTACCGACTTGCTCGCTGACTGCTCTTTAAGGAACGAGGAAAAGGGCCGACACGCTGGGGAGGGGATGAACTACTGCCAACGCTGTCTATACCTACTGCCGAGAAGACGCTGGTCGTCTTCGGGAGACAACGATAGGGGACGAGGAATCTATAAATCTAATCTAAGTAGCAAAGATATATAACATTGAGGATCCACATGACATGAATTCTCAAAAGCAGACACGTACAAGTTCGCGCTTGCACATGCCGCATGTGAACCTACAACATAAAAATCAAATCTCATATGGACATACACCCTGCAACTCCTGCCGACCTTCCCCTGAAACAGAGGTGACATTGGCGAAGTGAACCATTTTTACAGCATGTGTGGTCAGCCTCATACCGACCTATGAGTCAATTAGGAACATACACAACAAAAGAAAGCAGAAGAAAAATGTCACAGAAATGTGTCATCATTAAAAGCAAAGACGTTTAGAAAGGGCACGTTTATTTGTACAGGTGAAGAATCCAACCGCCAAACAGAGAAAGCTGATGTACTTCGTCACGTTATGAGGAATGAGAAGTACCGTCTCCTCCATCTTATCATGCAAGGAAAGAAACTTAAGGACACTAAAGGACATTTGGCTTAATAAATTGTGACAGTGGTTTGGCAAAAGCACCAAGTCCCTGTTTCGAGCCGCAGCATCCTAAGTGAATCGCAGGTCTCCGTTAGCAGTGGCATTGAAAGTATAAAAGATCCAGCCTTACACCAGCCGCTATAGGTACTAGAATGGGGGTTTTCGCTGTTCCCGAAGGAGGATGTTTTAAAGTTTAATATTTTTTTTTGGTTCAAAGGGAATCTTACCCATTAGGTACAAAGCGAAAATACTCAAGCAAGACCCAGTTGCTGGATGGACCTTTTAGTGACCGGTATTTCGTAAAGGTTTTATGATTTTTTCAACCCAGCGAAGAGGATATATGAAATGTTTAATGGTAGGTAGGTATATTTTTGTGCTCCGCCGGGATTCGAACTTGCAGCCTTCCGTTTACGAGCCCGAAGTGTTGCCACTGAACTAAAAGGTTGAATATACTATTGAATGGAATATACTAACGAATGGAATATCCAGAGTCATAATAAAAGGAGAGCCTGTATGAAGAAGGTTATGACTCTGGAGGAAATGAAAGGGGTGTGTAGGGACAGAAAGAAATGGCGGTTAATCTGTGATGTTGGCGGCTAGGGTTTTTTGCATTAAAAATTGTTTTCTGTTAGTTTTTGATGCCCATACCTACATATTATAATTTAGTGTTTTTAAAAATGTAATTTGTCATGTATGTTCCTTGACTTATAGGTTGTTATGCGGCTGACCACCCATACTGTAAAAAATTGGTTCACTTTGCCAATGTCACCCCTGTTTCAGGGAAGGACGGCAAGAGTTGCAAGGCTTAGGTTCATTTGAGATTGGGTTTTTATATTGTAGGTCCACATGCGGCATGTGTTAGCGCGAAATTATACATATCTGCTTGTGGGAATGCATTTAATATAAATCTTAAATGATATATATCTTTGCAGCTTAGATTAGATCAGCTTGTGGGAATGCATTTAATATAAATCTTAAATGATATATATCCTTGCAGCTTAGATTAGATTAGATTAGATTAGAATCTTCGCAACTTAGATTATAGATTATAGAACCCAGCTGTATGACGTCACTATTTTTTTTCGATGGAATTTGTGTCAAGTCCGTTACGGATGTACTAATGATATTAAAAATCACCACCAGTCATCGCTCTAACATTCTTATTAATATCAGATATATTGTTATGAAGGTCCCTTCTTTATGGATCGCTATAAATTCTAGCGTCTCCTTTACCCGAGCATTGTTAAAATTATCATTTTAAAAAAACGCCATAAAATCTGACAGATCAAACGGGGAATCCTATTTTTTACCGTCAGCCACCCTAAAAATTGGGGAAAAGGTAAATAAATAATTTCACAATGGCAGCACAATGCGCCGGAAGTGCTTTGTGATTGGCCGACGCGACCGGAAATCCAAAGACAAAATATTTCTGTTCCATTTTTGAAATGCCTATTCCTAATTCGAAATGACTTCACAGCGGATAAATGTTTTGAAGCATTGTGGATATTTTAACCCTCGAAACATTACATTATTTTTAAATTAAAATTAAGAAAATCTTGACTTACGGGTTGGTATGAGGTTCACTTACCCATACTGTAAAATTGGTTCATTTTTGTCAACGCCACCCTTGCTTCAGAGAAGACAGGCAAGAGTTGTAGGGCTTATGTTCATTTGAAAAACACAACTTTTTTAAAAAAAACGCAACTAAAAAAATGCAACTAAGCTACACATATAGTGTAACTTCTTGCCGCGTTATCCCCGAAGGGGTCGCATGTGGCGAGTTGAACCTATGGCCGGCCTTACGTCAACCACTTCAATGAAGTGGGGGGTTTTCCAGCTCCCGAGGGGGCTGGTACTCATTTCTAGTGAAGGCTGAGTAAACCTTGCCGGTATTTTATTTTGGGGTTTGAAATAAACACCGAAACGGAAATCATTTCTGACACCCTCGGTGGGATTCGAACCCGAGCTCACGGCATGGAATGCAAGCACTACCAACTGAGCTCTCGACCGGACTGAGGTTTTAGATTTAAATTTTGTAGGTATGATTGAGCCATGTGCTAGCGCGAACTTACGCGTATCTAATGCTTTTAAGCGTGCATTAAATATGAACCTCAAATGATAACTTCGTATCCTTGCAAATCAAATTATAAAATATAGAAAGATAACTACATTCTACACTTCAGGGAAGGACGGCAAGAGTTGCAGGGTGTATAGCCATTTGAGATTTGGGTTTTTATGTTGAAGGTTCACATGCGGCATGTGCAAGCGCGAACTTGTACGTGTCTGCTTGTGAGAATGCATATAATGTGAATCCCCAAGGTTACATATCTTTGCAGTATAGATAAGATTAGACTTATGAGCTGGCCTATACGATACACGCCATTCATTCATTAGGAAAAAACAGCAAATACATCAGCAGTTTTTTTTTTTTTTTTTAAGAAATCCTGTGCGGGAGACTCACTAGATTCTAAAGACTCTAGGGGTCTATGACACTTGTTGTAGTGCCGCAGAGGTGTACGAGCTTGGTCGTCGCTACAAAGCGCCAATACTCAAGCAAGACCCAGTTGCTGTAAGGCTGAATGGACCTTTGGTGACCGGTCATTGGTACCTAAAGGTTTATGAATTTTTCAACCCAGCGAAGAGCACATTCGAAATATAAATGGTATATTTTTGCGCTCCGCCGGGATCCGAATCCACAACCTTCCATTTACGAGTCCGAAGTGTTGCCACTACGGACTACGGACCGGTCCAAGATGCCAACGACACGCGGTGTAGGTACCTGAGCGGTTACCCATCCAAGCACCGACCACGCCCAATGTTGCTTAACTTCGGTGATCTATGGAAACCGGTGCTTTCAACATGGCTAACGTCGTTGCTTGTTTAGTTTAAAAAACATGCACTGTGATCTGACATGGTTGAGGTTTTTAGGGTTAACTGTGTAACCCAAACTTTTGTTAGATTTTTTAATAAAATAATTGGAATTTTAGGTCAGCAATAAATTACCTGTTATTGGGTGACACATTTTTTTTTCATTTTCAACCTTTTTTTCTTAAAAACTAAATAATTTTCCTAATCGACATGACACGCACCTGCCAACTGCGCCATCACATTTGAATATAGAATGAAATCCTAACCTTAAATTTAAATGGCAGTAATATGGAGTCGACACAAATGAGATATACCTGCTTACCAAAAAAAATGTGATTTCTCCAGACAGGATATAGGTACTTAGGGAGAAACCTAAATCTAACTCTAAGTAGCAGAGATATAATAATCATTTGAGATTCATATTAAATGCACACCTCTGCGGCACTACAACAAGTGTCATAGACCCCTAGAGTCTCTAGAATCTAGGGAGTCTCCCGCACAGGATTTCTTAAAAAAAAAATCCCACCAGCAGACACGTATAAGTTCGGGCTAACGCATGCCCCATGTGGACCTACAATATAAAAACCCAATCTCAAATGAACATAAGAAAGCCAACTAATATTTTGTTACACGTTGCTGCACATATCGTCTCCTGAGTGCTAGTTTGGCTTATCTACCACTTGATTCAAAGTTGACCTTTTAATGAAATTGTCTTAAAAATAACATTTTACACAATCTGACCTAAGTGAGAGGTTTTTGAAATAAATTAAAAATATATTTCCAGTAGTCATAACACACATTGGTCCAGTCAGGCCCGGATTAGCCCCCCTGGGGGCCCTGGTGCGGGGAAAATCTTGGGGCCCCAATACCCCTCTCCCCTCACTAAAATTTTCAGCCAGTTTATTGGCATACCTAATGCTAAAAGGTGTATTATGAGACACGTACCTTGACTTATAGGTTGGTATGAGGCTGACCACCCATACTGTAAAAAATGGTTCACTTTGCCAATGTCACCCCTGTTTCAGGGAAGGTCGGCAAAAGTTGTGGGGCTTATGTTCATTTGAGGTTTGGATTTTATTTGTAAGTACACATTCAGCATTTGTAAGCGCGAACTACACTTGTTGGTTTGTGGGCATACATCTGAGAGCTTTAAATGAATATATCTTTGCAACTTAGATTATAGATTATAGATTATTATACCAGTTGTAAAATAGCTCACATTCGGTGCCTTTCAATGCCTCTGTTTTTTTCTGAATTTTTACTAAGAAACTTTTTTTTCTCTATTAATGGAGACTTTGCTTGGAATTTTTGGGACCCTTTCAGGTCATTTGGGGCCCCTTTAGGTTCCCTGTGAGAATCTTTTATTTCTCAACTATTAATGTCTTCGTATGTACGAAAAGTTGCTTTTTGAGTCAAAAATGGTCAAAAACATTATAAATACCATTTTTTTCCTATTTGTTCAGTCTTTGGGGGCCCTTCTGGGCGCGGGGGCCCTGGTTCGGTCGTACCGCTCGAACCGCCCCTAACCCGGGCCTGGGTCCAGTACACATACAAACATTGCTCATGTGAAATTAGCTCTGATGGAGGTAAGACAAACAAGCACTAAGAGGGCAACTTCATACCGAATCGTCCTCAAACGGCTCGCTTGTGGAACCTTTTTATTTTTACATGGACCTAATACTATCATTACCTACTTCATTTGAAATGGGGGATTTTCAGCTCTCGTGTGGGCTGGTTCTCATTTCTTTAGAAGGCTGAGTAAACCTTGCCGGTATATAAATTTTGAAGACGAGAACAATGAAACAAGAAACCATTCCTGACACCCTTGGTGGGGATCGAATCGTAGGTCCTGTTGTACCAAACTCTAATTTAACAAAAATCAAAATTAAGTGTGATATCTCCCATCAAATCAAAAATTTGGTTACGTTACGTCATATAGTAAATCAGCTGATGTACATCATCTTCCCTGTTCAAATTCATTATATTATTGCCAACTTCCGATAAATATTTAATCGAGAAAGACCGGTCCGTAGCTCAGTGGTAACACTGCGGACTCTGAATGGGAAGGTTGTGGGTTCGATTCCCGGCGGAGCACAAAAAAATTACCATTTATATTTTCAAATTTGCTCTTCGCCGGGTTGAAAATTCATAAAACCTTTACCAATGACCGGTAACCAAAGGTCCATCCAGCCTTACAGCAATTGGGTCTTGCTTGAGAATTGGCGATGACGATCAAGCTCGTAAAAAGGTCGATAGCTCAATTGGTGTAATGCTTGCATTCCATGTCGAGAGCAAGGGTTCGATCTCAAAGGTTTACTCAGCCTTCACAAGAATTGAGAACCAGCCCCTCTCGGGAGCTGGAAACCCCCCACTTCAACTGAAAGTGGTTGGTGTGAGGCCGGCCCCCTTACCTGTAAAAATAAATAGGCTCCGAAGCGCCACATGCGACCCCTTCGGGGATAACGCAGGCAAGAAGTTACACTATATGTGTAGCTTAGTTGCGTTTGCGAGGTTCTTACCAGAACTAAGTAATCAAATTTGATGTGTCAATCAAATATTGATTGGAGTTTGGTGCAATTGGCCCTAAGCAGCACATAACGCTAGCATTCTGCGAATTAAAATGATTTTGTTGGCGCCTAGGGTTTGTTAAAGTGAAATTGGTTTTATGATTTAGTTTTTTATGTCCATGTATATATTGTTATTTATTGATTTAAAAAAAAAATGTAATTTGTCATGTATGTTCCTTGACTTATAGGCTGTTATGCGGCTGACCACCCATACTATAAAAAAATTGGTTCACTTTGCCAATGTCACCCCTGTTTCAGCGAAGGACGGCAAGAGTTGCAAGGCTTATGTTCATTTGAGATTGGGTTTTTATATTGTAGGTCCACATGCGGCATGTGTTAGCGCGAAATTATACATATCTGCTTGTGGGAATGCATTTAATATAAACCTTAAATGATATAGGTATATCTTTGCAGCTTAGATTAGATTAGATTAGATTAGAATGAAAATTTATCATGAAATTTATTTTTGAAAAGTTTTTCATTTAAGAAGAGCATCTAAGAAGAAAGAAGAAATCCGATAGCGCTTAGGCCTTGTTAACTCAAAATAAGTGAAAATAAAAGTATGGTTTAAAAATGTTGTTTTAAATAAATTAAAATGAATTTTCACTTTGCGAATGCACTATCTCTAGAAAATTTAAAGAGTGTCCTGTTGATTTTTTATTCGGGTATTCATTTCATCTGTTTGGGAGGTAGGTAGCCGTTAAGCGATGGCTACATGGCCATATCTTTGCTGTATGGCGGCCGGTTAAACTCGCAGAAAAAAAAACTACATCTATAAAAGTCGACTGCGAAGAAGTTTTTAATAATATATTTTAACGTATGTTGTTTTTTTTATGTTTATTTGGCATGTTAATTTAACACTATAAAATTCTTCAGCGAATTCGTGCGATTTTTACGAGTCCAAAACATCTTAAAAAAGTATGAAAAATATGTAAAAAATTGATGTACCGGGGTGATTCGGAATTCGAATATTTTTAAACGTTTGAGAGTCGGAGCGCTTACGTCACAAATGTTATCTAAATCTAATCTAAATCTAAGTTGAAAAGATATGTATCATTTGAGATTCATATGAAAATGCATTCCCACAAGCAGACAAGTATAATTTCGCGCTCACACATGCCGCATGTGGACCTACAATATAATAAACCAAAAAAGCCAATGTCACCCCTGTTTCAGGGAAGGTCGGCAAGAGTTGCAGGGCTTATGTTCATTTGAGATTGTTTTTTTTTTATATTGTAGGTCCACAATGAAGCATTACACGCGCACACGGTCCACAATGAAGCGCACTACAAAAGAGCTCCTGCCTACCATTAAGCAGAGAAAGCTAATGTACTTCGGTCACATTATGAGAAATGAGAAGTACCGTCTCCTTCATCTTATCATTCAGGGTAAGATTGAGGGGAGAAGATCTCAGGGTCGCCGAAGGACATCATGGGTTCTTAACCTGCGACAGTGGTTCGGCAGAAGCACCAAGTCCCTGTTTCGAGCCGCAGCATCAAAAATCAAAATAGCTATGATGATCGCCGATCTTCGTTATAAGTGGCACAAGAAGAAGAAGAAGAATGAAGCATTTCAGAAGCATGACAGGAAAAACTCTGAGGGATATAGTTAGGAATGAATGGGTAAAAAAATAATGTAATTTGAAAGAGGATGTGAAAGTTAAGGTACAAAAGAATGTGATGAGATGGTTTGGGCATGTGGAAAGAATAAATGATGATAGACTGACAAAGTATCCATACAAAGAAAGTGTGAAAGGAAAAAGAGGGAAGGGACGACCGAGAAAAGTATGGAGAGATCAGATTGAGGATATTGTGAAAGAATGGGATATACAAAGTGAGCATAAAAGAAGAAAATGCATGTAAAAGGTGATGGATATGAAGGAATTGAAAGAGGTAAGTAATCGCAATCGCAAATTGCAACTAAGCTACACATATAGTGTAACTTCTTGCCTGCGTTTCCCCGAAGGGGTCGCATGTGGCGCTTCGGGACCTATTTATTTTTACAGGTAAGGGGGCCGGCCTCACACCAACCATTTTCAGTTGAAATGGAGGTTTACCAGCTCCCGGGGGGGCTGGTTCTCATTTCTTGTGAAGGCTGAGTAAGCCTTTGAGATGGAACTCTTGCTCTCGGCATGGAATGCAAGCATTCTACCAATTGAGCTATCGACCTTTTTACGAGCTTGATCGTCGTCGCTACAAAGCGCCAATTCTCAAGCAAGACCCAGTTGCTGTAAGGCTGGATGGACCTTTGGTGACCGGTCATTGGTAAAGGCTTTATGAATTTTTCAACCCGGCGAAGAGCAAATTTGAAAATATAAATTATATATGTAAGGATAGGAAAAAATGTAGGCAGCTCTGCAGGCCATCCCTAGCGGAATTGCGACAGAGTTACAGTTACATGCGACATGTGTGAGCGCGAAATTATGCCTGTCTGCTTGCGGAAATGCATTTAATATGAATCTCAAATGATGCACATCTTTGCAACATAGATTTAGATACGATAGATTTAGATACGATAGATTTAGATACGATACGAATAGAATTTTTGATACGAATCGCTAATATCTCGTCGCAGAATAGCGCTTCTGAAAAGAGTAGAATTCTAATACTGAGGCAGGCATCTCGCTTATAGGTACTACTTATACTCAATACCCATTTCATAATATTTTTTACAATGCGTTACAAATCGATCGCCGTTTTTTTAGCATTTCGCGAAACCGGCTTGCGGATTTGCGAAACCAAGACTGGTAGCCCAGTGGCTACCTGATATTAGCTCTTATTAACTTCTGAGCAAAATTGTAATTCGTTATATTATTCTTATCATTATTTGAATAAACTTTATTACATGAATAGTGATGAAAACGCTGAATTTAGTTGAAATGATTTTTTGACCATCCATTTTTTCGATTGCTTCTTACGAGGTTGACCTTCCATGGTTTAATTATTTTGTTCACTTTTGTTGATGCCACCCCTGTTTCAGGAAAACGTGATAGGCGTTAGGTAGAGGGCTTATGTATTTTTGAAGTTACTTTGTACATATCTATTTTTTTTTTTTTTTTATGAAATCCTGTGCGGGAGACTCCCTAGATTCTAAAGATTCTAGGGGTCTATGACACTTGTTGTAGTGCCGCAGAGGTGTGCGAGCTTGGTCGTCGCTACAAAGCGCCAATACTCAAGCAAGACCCAGTTGATGTAAGGCTGGATGGACCTTTGGTGACCGGTCATTGGTAAAGGTTTATGAATTTTTCAACCCAGCGAAGAGCACATTCGAAATATAAATGGTATATTTTTGTGCTCCGCCGGGATCCGAATCCACAACCTTCCATTTACGAGTCCGAAGTGTTGCCACTACGGACTACGGACCGGTCCCTATATTATTATTCCTTGACTGATAGGTTAGTATGCGGCTGACCACCCATACTGTAAAAAATGGTTCACTTTGCCAATGTCACCCCTGCTTCAGGGAAGGTCGGCAAGAGCTGCAGGGCTCATGTTCATTTGAGATTGGGTTTTTGATATTGTAGGTCTACATGCGGCATGTGTAAGCGCGAAATTATGCATGTCTGCTTGTGGGAATGCATTTAATATAAATCTTAAATGATGTATAACTTTGCAGCTTAGATTAGATTAGATTAGATTAGATGTTCCTTGACTTATAGGCTGGTTGGCATGCGGCTGACCACACATGCTGTAGAAATTGGTTCACTTTTCCAATGGGCAATGTCACCCCTGTTTCCGGGAAGGTCGGCATACAAAGCATACAAAGAAAGTGTGAAACGAAAAAGAGGGAAAGGACGACCGAGAAAAGTATGGAGTGATCAGATTGAGGAGATTGTGAAAGAATGGGATATACAAAATGAGCGTAAAAGAAGAAAATGCATGAAAAAGGTGATGGATATGAATGAATTGAAAGAGGTATGAAAGGATAGGAAAAATTGGAGGCAGCTCTGCAGAGGCTCTGACTACCCCAAGCGGAATGGCGACAAAGTTACAGTTACAGTTCGGCAAGAGTTGCAGGGTGTGTGTTAATTTGAGATTTGGGTTGTTATGCTGTAGATTCACATGCGGCATGTGCAGGCGTGAACTAAGGGGTGTCTGTTTGTGGGCATGCATTTAATATGAATTTTAAATGTGTATATATCTCTGCAACTTAGATTATAGATCATAGCCGTCCTACTGAAGTGCGACTGTTTTATTGGCTTTGCCCATCACTATTCTACTATGAACTAATGTACACATTCTTATTTCTAAATATTTTCATTGAAATATATTTAAAAACATTTTAGCAATGACTTAATCACGATTTTTTTTAAACCAAATCTATCGCATACTTCTTACCAACTCTTGATTAACATTAAACAAAATCTGTGAATAACACATTTTAAAATAGTGAGTGGAGAGCATTAATTAATTTTGTAGTTAACGAAAAAGACAGTTAATTAATTTAAAACTATTTATAACGATTACAGCGATTAATGTAATTTTTAAACTTATAAAAAAAACAATTCATTAATCGATGCTTCACGCTGGATTTTTTTTTGTCGATAAATTTCAACGCACATTTTTTTCTTTTAAAATCATAATAAGTGACGAGGAATGCAATTCACTGACGTATTTTGCCTGGCCAGGAACAGGCATTCTTTACAAATCATAATAAGTGATGAGGAATGCAATTCACTGACGTATTTTGCCTGGCCAGGAACAGGCATTCTTTACAAATCATAATAAGTGATGAGGAATGCAATTCACTGACGTATTTTGCCTGGCCAGAAACAGGCATTCTTTACAAATCATAATAAGTGATGAGGAATGCAATTCACTCACCTATTTTGCCTGGCCAGAAACAGGCATTCGTTATCGATTTATAATTCATATTTTTTTCTTGTAATAAATTAGGAAACTCACTACTAGCATGTGTCTAAGCTACGCACGTAGTGTAACTTCTTGCCGCATGTGGCGAGTAGAACCTATTTATTTTTACAGGTAAGGGGTCTGGCTTTACGCCAACCACTTCAGTTGAAGTGGGGTTTTCCCAGCTCCCGAGGGGTGCAACTTACTTAGCAATTTTGCGGGTTGATGTCACAATTTTTCTCCTTATTTATAGACTTTGCAAAAATTAAACTACCTAGAATCAAAACAGAATATGTTCAAAATATGTCCGCACACGCAAAAACGCAAACGCAACCAAGCTACACATATAGTGTAACTTCTTGCCGCGTTATCCCCGAAGGGGTCGCATGTGGCGAGTTGAACCTATTTATTTTTACAGGTAAGGGGGCCGGCCTTACGCCAACCACTTCAGATGAAGTGGGGGTTTCCCAGCTCCCGAGAGAACTGGTACTCATTTCTTGTGAAGGCTGAGTAAACCTTGCCGGCATTTTTATTTTGGGGTTTGAAACAAACACCGAAACGGGAAATCATTTCTGACACCCTCGCCTCGGCGGGATTCGAACCCGAGCTCACGGCATGGAATGCAAGCACTCTACCAACTGAGCTATCGACCGGTCAACGATTTGCCACGATTTGCCATAAACAATATTGTTACGACACTCGGCTGCGTTGCTAGGGAAAATGCAAACAAACATTTTGTTGTTGGTTGCTTAGATCGGCAAGATTGACGTTTGCGCGCCGAGAAAAATGTTCCAAATTCAAAAATATCCCGAGTCCATTCATCCAGAAGGCGGAGTTCTGCGTGGAACGCGAGAAAATTCGAATTTGAATTCTCGCGTCTCATTGGCCGAACAATGGGCCACGTGATCAGCTGGGCGGCAACAATGGACGCCTTATTGTCTATGCTTGATTTATCTCTTCTTTATTGTTCCATTTTTAAATTTATTTGAATTGTTTTATACCTACCTAGTTTGGATTTGTGATCAGCCATTTACCTACATGGCTATATAATATAATGACTGTCGGACCAGTTTAAAAAAAGATTTACGATCCAGTTTTGAAAAAATGGCGCCAATGGTAATTTTCCATTCTACACATTTTCGGCTAGGGTGTTCCAAATTTAGTTTTGTCTCGGCAGATAAACGTCGCGCATCCCTGTGAGTAGGTAGGTACATAACAAATAATAATATCTAATCTAATCTAATCTAATCTAAGTTGCAAAGATATGTTACATTGGAGATTCACATTAGGTACATGCAATCTCACAACCAGACATGTACAAGTTTGCGCTTGCACATGCCTCATGTGAGCGTACAACATAAAAACCAAATCTCAAATGGACATACACCCTGCAACTCTTGCCGTCCTTCCCTGTAACAGGGGTGACATTGGCAAAGTGAACCATTTTTACAGCATGGGTGGTCAGCCGCATACCAACCTATAAGTCAAGGAAAATACACGATATAATAATAATAATAGGATGATTTATTTGGTGAGCGCTGTTTTTGTGTGTATCACACCTCAAGAGCCCTCTGCGAGCTTGGTCGTCGCTGTATAAAGCACCAATTCTCAAGCAAGACACAGTTGTTGTAAGGTAGGATGGACCTTTCAGTGACCGGTCTTTGGTAAAGGTGTATGAATTTTTTAACCCAGGGAAGAGCATATTTGGAAATATAAATGGTATATTTTTTGTGCTCTGCCGGGATCCGAATCCACAACCTTCCATTTACGAGTCCGAAGTGTTGCCACTGGACTACGGACCGGTCCAAGAAATGCCAACAACACGCGGTGTATCTAGCGGTCACCCATCCAGGTAGCATCCGCGCCCAATGTTGCTTAACTTCGCTGATCTGATGAGAACCGGTGCTTTCAACATGGTATCGTCGTTGAAACAAAATATTAAATAACGTAGAAGTATGATTAACGTGTAAAGAAAGTGATGAATGTTGAAGAGATGAAAGAGGCATGCAAGGAAAGAAAAAGTGGAGACGCATCTGCGGAGGTACCGGCCACCCCTAGTGAAACGGCGGAAGTATACAGTAACAGTAACAGTAGCAAACCGGTCGTATAACATCACCTTCTTTAGTTTTTCTCAAACGTCCGGTCGATAGCTCAGTTGGTAGAGCGCTTGCATTCCATGCCGTGAGCTCGGGCTTCAATCCCACTGAGGGTGTCAGAAATCATTTCCCGTTTCGGTGTTTATTTCAAACCACAAAATAAAATACCAACAAGGTTTACTCAGCTTTCACAAGAAATGAGTACCAGCTCTCTCGGGGGCTGGGAAACCCCTACTTCAACTAAGGTAGTTGGCGTAAGGCCGGCCCCCTTACCTGTAAAAATAAATAGGTTCAACTCGCCACATGTGATCCCTTCGGGAATAACGCGGTAAGAAGTTGCACTATACCTACCTACGTGTTGTTTAGTTGTACATATTTTGGCGTTTTTGCAGATTTCATTCAACTTCAATAATGGAGTCAGAACAAGTAGGTATCCAAATTTACTTACTTCTCAGCTAGCAGACGTCACAGTTTTTAGTAAATAGGGGAACAACTGAATAATAAACCATTAGTTGGCTTTCTCCCTGGCATCCCGGCTGGGTGACGTCACATTTTTATTCTCAGTGTTATATGTGCCGCTTTAAGAACTTAAACTTAATTACCATATAATAAAATACAACATTTTGCACAGATGGGAGCCTCAATCATAATTTCGCCTCGCTGCTCCCCATCTATTCCAATAAAAATAAACAGTTCCTCCTCTCCGAGTGTCATCTGTAAAGGTCGCCCGCGTCCTCATATGCCTTCTGTAGTCGTGCTCTTATTGGGATCACATTTGACATTTTACAGTGGCTGGATATAAGACAAACACAAAATGTCTCTACAGTCCATATCTCTCCTTGGCCTCCGGCATCCTCAGCTTCCATCCGTCTCTGTCCTCAGCCTGGCATCTCTCACGGGCCCACAGATTCTGCGCAGCACTTTTCTTTGGAACTTTCCAACGTGAATTAAAGCGTTCGAGATGTGTCTATAATCTATTATCTAAGTTGCAAGGATGTATTCATTAAAAGCTCTCAGATGCATGCTCACAAACAAACACGTGTAGTTCGCGCTAACAAATGCTGAGTGTGTACTTACAAATAAAGTCCAAACCTCAAATGAACATAAGCCCTACAACTCTTGCCGACCTTCCCTGACACAGGGGTGACATTGGCAAAGTGAACCGTTTTTTACAGTGTGGCCAGTATGGGTGGTCAGCCTCATACCAACCTATAAGTCAAGGAATTGTGTCTCTACCGAAAAAACTTTCGGATTTCTTGGCGTGGTCTAGTCATTGATGAAAAAGTCCTCCGACGTATGCGCACTACAAAGGAGGTTCTGCCAACCATTAAGCAGAGAAAACTGATGTACTTCGGTCACTTTTTGAGAAATGAGAAGTACCGTCTCCTTCATCTTATCATACAGGGTAAGATTGAGGGGAGAAGATGTCAGGGACGCCGAAGGACATCGTGGCTAAAAAACCTGCGACAGTGGCTGCGACGGTGGTTCGGCAGAAGCACCAAGTCCCTGTTTCGAGCCGCAGTATCCAATGTCAAAATGATGATGATGATGATTTGTAGAGCGCCGTTTCGTGACTACTGTCACTGCAAGGGCGCTTTCAGGCTTGACGCGGCGGTGAAGAAATGGGTCTTCATTCCCTTCTTAAAGCTCTCGATCCCTTCCTTGGCGCGCACTTCTGGCAGCAGCTGGACGGTCCCGCAACCGCGAAAGCGCGGTCTCCGAACACTCTGCTTCTTTTTCTGCATTGTGTACTGACAGAGGTAAGAGCCAGATCGAGAGTGAGCCCCCTCTCACTCAGACTCCTCGGGATTTTATTTTATTTTATTTTATTTTACTTTATTAGGAGAAAAAACAGATACAGACACAGTTGCAATAAACAAAAAAGTGGATACATATAATTTAAAATGCCTACATCCTTAAAAATTTCCCACATATATATTATAAATTTAATGTAGCTGACATAAAAATATAAAAGAAGTAGAGGAAGTCAAAATTCAAAAGTAATAAAATTAGTAAAAGAAACAAAAATAACAAGGAGAAACAAGAAGAGTAAACAAAGAAAAACATAAGAATGTAAAAGTTAAAGAAGAAAAAAGAGAAGAATAAAAAAGAAGAACAAGAAGCCCAATCAGCACCTATAAACTGGGTGTAAAAGACATTTTATATATAGTTTTCATCAAGTCCCCCCTAAAGGAGTATTTCCCCTTATTAAACAAATCTAAATCATTAAAATATTTATTAAAATCACTGCACATTCTATGAATAGGAGCTCTTTGACCTGCATTTGTTCGACATTTTGACAGAAAAAATAATTGTGAAGAACGAGATGCGCATCTTGGTATACGAAACTTAATTTGACATAGAAGACCAGGGCAATCCGTTTCCGATAGACAGATACTCCTCAGAGTCAACGCACTCAATATTAAACATCGATTATCAATACTTACCAGATTTAGATGAAGTAGGCGTTTGTCGTAAGAGCGGTTTTCGTAGCTTAACCGATGGAACAATATTTTCGTAAATTTTCTTTGAACCGACTCTAGTAGAGTTTTATACACATCATAAAAAGGGTTCCATACAGTCACAGCAAATTCTAGTTGTGATCGTATCAATGAATGATATAAAGTCATATAGCTCGATATCATTTTGAATTTTTTTGTCACACGAAACACAAAACCCATCATTTGAAAGGCCTTCCTGACGACGGCATGTACATGCATGTCAAACAGTAGTTTGGAATCGAAAATCACACCAAGGTCGCGTATGCAAGATACTCTTTCAAGTGTGTGATTGGAAATTGTATAATTGTAATTGATTTGAATGCGTTTCCTTGAGAAGGTTATAATTTTACATTTTTCAAGAGCAAGTGACAGTTTGTTAATCGAGCAGTATAAACTGAGTCTATTTATGTCTTCTTGCAGTAATAGACAGTCGTTAATATTATCGATTTTTTTAAAAATTTTCATATCATCTGCGAATAATAATAAATTGCTGTTTTTAACGCATTTATGGATATCAGATATGAAAATTGTGAATAAAAAAGGACCTAATATGGAGCCCTGTGGGACGCCTGAGCTTATCGCACACAATGATGAGGCGTAACCATTCAGGGTAACAGTTTGATATCTCGAATCAAGATAAGAACAAAACCACCTGAATAGGTTGCCCTGGACTCCATTGAAGTGAAGCTTTTTAAGTAATATAAGGTGATCAACCTTATCAAAAGCTTTGCGGAAGTCGGTGTACACGCTGTCAACAGAAGAGCCCTGGTCAAATGTCTCAAAAATAAAGTTAGAATAAAGTAACAAATTCGAAACTATGGATCTTGATCTGACAAATCCGTGTTGACTAACAGGAATACAGTGTTTAAGTAGTGGATATATTTTTCCATGTACTAACTTTTCAAAAATTTTAGCAATGCAAGAGAGGATAGATATAGGTCTGTAGTTAGAGATGTCATTCATCGGCCCTGCCTTATGTAAGGGTATTATGTTAGCTGTTTTCCATATGCTTGGTATATATCCTTCAGCTAAACTTTTGTTGAAAATAAGTGTGAGAGGTTTGAACAGGGCATCAGAGGTCATTTTAAGGAAAAAAGCACTTAATTTGTCCGGACCAGCGCCTTTTTTTATATCAATAAGATTAAGTGCTTCCCTTACATCGTCTTCACATAGGAACAAATCAGAAATACATGTGTTATTATTGTTTTGGTAATTAAAATTCATATTTATAGAGGAGGTATTGGGACTGCAAGTTAGTTGTGATGACGATTCAAAAACAGACAAGAAATACGAAGAAAACATATTGCAAATTTCATTAGGGTCGTTCGATACCCGATTATCAAGCATCATAGATGATGGATAGCCCATTATTTACTCTTACTTACATTACGGGATTATCAACTCCTGCAAGTACTGTGGCGCCACTCCATGCAGTGCTGTAATAGCCATGATGATGGCCGATTTTCGAAAGCAGTGGCACGAATAGAAGAAGAATGTGAAAGCGCAACATAGAAAAACGCAAAATGATATGTATGTGAAATGCGCAATAAACAGGATAAAGGACGCGCTCTGAGAGGTGCGGTCAATCACATATATCTAAAACGTCCTCGCGGCTCGCAGATGTGCGGTAAGTTTCATGTATCAATTTATGAAAAGTGTCTCTTAGAGGTGCGGTAGGTTGCAGGTAAGCTCGATGAAAGAAAATAGAATTTATAAAACTACAACAACAAACAAATCAAATAGCTCTTCAATATGGATTCTTTCTTTCAATTGCTATGCGTTATGGGAGCAAACAAAATGTCTCCTGTACATTAAGGCTTTCACGGCCGGCACTTGACACAATCTTAAAATTTTTCTCGGGTTGTGTAGCCATGTTCTATCGGAAGTTTGTTACACTTTTTTTGTTACACTTTTTTCCGGACGTTTCGCCCATTATCTGCGATGGGCCTCCTCAGCGTATTTTTTCTTCAGGCGTTCTGACTTCCTTAGCACGGAACTGTCAACGGCCTGTGGGTTGGTTATTGTTGTGTTTATGTCATGGTTCTGGAAGAAGGGGCCGCCACTGCATCCCAACAGCGCATGCGCGTCCTCAACGTCGTTATTGGACCGCGATGACGTCAACGGAACATGATTGGTGCTCGTCGGAATCACGCGCATGCGCTGTTGGGATGCAGTGGCGGCCCCTTCTTCCAGAACCATGACATAAACACAACAATAACCAACCCACAGGCCGTTGACAGTTCCGTGCTAAGGAAGTCAGAACGCCTGAAGAAAAAATACGCTGAGGAGGCCCATCGCAGATAATGGGCGAAACGTCCGGAAAAAAGTGTAACAAAAAAGTGTAACAAACTTCCGATAGAACATGGCTACACAACCCGAGAAAAAATTTTAAGATTGTGTCAAAATGTCTCCTGATTACCTTGACATGATGTCCAAGCTTCCCGTTGAAGTCATCGCAATCATCTTCAGGTCATCAAATCAATTTATTTAATTATTTTCCACTTAAACACTGGAACAATGCTACATTTTATTTCTCTTGGATGTTCAATTTTATCTAACGTTGATCTTTCTTTGTTCACAGGATGTTGGATGGCCGCTCGCTGTACTCCGCTTCTAGAGTAAACCACTTTTGGAACAGCATCATCAAAGGCGATAAAGTCTTGAAGACCAGACTCCGCAGCCACATTATTGATGCCAAGAATGATCCTCTCATCAATCGCTTCAAGGTCATGGACAAACCAAAGAGGAAGACCAAGAAGTCTATGCAGCAACCTTTTGCATTCACTGGTAAGTTTCATATATTTTTTTATTTCTTTTCTGTTTTCCATGGTCTTTAATAACTTCTTTAATTTATGGCTAATCTCTTGTGTTTCTTTGTCCACAGGTAACACATTCGTTCTGCCGAAACCCACCGCTCCCCGCCAGGAATCTAGACCAGCAAAACGACAAAGATTGGATGACTGCTTCATCAGTGCTGCACAGAAGAAACGACTCATTAGATTTTGACAAATATTTATATTGACTTGTATAGAACCTGACTATGTACAAACGTACGCAAAACTTTATGACTGTGATTTTTTTTAGATTTAATAAACATTCATATTGATATATCTTCTTTCATTTCTTACATTAGTTCATAAGGAGAAAGAAAGAGAGCTAAATCGAATTTTTCATCAAAACTAATAGGAAAGTTAGGGTACAGCAGTCGTCTCTGGTCCGCTATAGGTACCTAAGAGACAACCCGATTTTGGACAAGAAAGAGAATACATCGTATCACATAGAAAATTATCCTCACTCGATACGGGGAGCTGCTTCAGAAGCGCTATTCTGTTAAATTCATTACTACCTGGGGCGACGAGCTGGCGATTCGTATCCACAAATATCCAGAAAATGAAGAACACGATAACTTTTTTTTATAACGTTTTGGACGCGAATCACCAGCTCGTCGCCTTAAGGTCGTAAGGAATTAAGCAGAATAGCGCATCAGGAAACTACTTCCAGGAGCCTGGGATCTCGAGTAAAAATGGACAGTCCGCAATCTAGTGACGCTTCAGACTCGGAAATGGAAGGTTGTGGGTTCGAATCTCATCTACGCACAAAACAATACCATTCAAATATGCTGGGTTGAAATATTCAAAGGTCTATCCAGCTAGAGAGTTGATGCTTTATATAGTGACGATGTTCATGCATGTTCGCAGAGGGCTCTTCGGGTGTGATTCACACAAAAAACAGCGCTCACCAAAACAATCTTTAGGCGTTTTCTTCTGTTCCATACCGCAGCACAGCTCCGCGTGTACCCTCACACGTTCAGTTGATTCGTGTAATTTATGCAGTCCTCGGAATGTGGCTGTATTGTGGCCGGTCCTGCGCCTGCGCCCTGCTGCCCAGGTAGTGCTGCCGCCCTTTATGTGGGGGCAGCTCCGCTGACTCGGCGGGCAAACACAAATCACACGCCGACTGTGAAATATAGTCACAATCTGTCATGCAGCAAGCTCTCCTCTTCTTTTCCTTCCCGCTTTCAAGTAAAAAATATATAGTAAAGTTCCTTTTTTTTTTTTTTTAAGAAAGCCTATGCGGGAGACTCTTTAGATTTGAGAGACTCTAAGGGTCTATGACGCTTTTTATAGTGCCGCAGAGGTGTTGGCATGTTGTCCATATCCGGTTGCAGGGCCGTTAGCTGCGCAGTGCTGTGGTGTGTGTGGCGTTGCTTTGTTTTGAGACACTGAGAGGAAATGGCGATTGATATTGGATTTGAAAAGGGCAAGGTTTAATTGGGATGGAAACACAGATACCGGTAACTCATTCCATTCCTGCATTTTTATAAGAACTTGGACACGACAGAGGTATACCAATAATACATGGATATTTATTTGGTGAGCGCTGTTTTCGTGTGAATCACCCCTCAAGAGCCCTCTGCTACTTGCTTATCGCTACAAAGCGCCAATTCTCAAATAAGATCCATTAATCTGTTAGTTTGGATGAAACCGCCACATCACCAACACCTCTGCGGTACAATAACAACTGTTACAGACCCCTAGAGTCTCTTGACTCTAGGGAGTCTCCCACACAGGCTTCCTTTAAAAACCCTTTGGTAAGTGGTGACGTATATCTGTTTTTTTTAAAGGTTAATGGTATGTATCTGTGTTTCCAACTCCAATATCAATCGCCGTTTCCTTTCAGTGTCTCAAAGCAAAGAAACGCAGCACACATCACAGCACTGCGCAGCTAACAGCCCTGCAACTTGATCAGGACATCAACTGCCGCTTCACCAACACCTCTGCAGCACTACTAGTGTCAAATACCCCCAGAGTCTCTTGAATCTAAGGAGTCTCCCACACAGAGTTCCTCAAAAAAAAAAAATGTTTGTTCTTTCAGAATATGAGTCCGTAGCCTTAACAACTGGACAGACCGGACCCTGATCTTACCCGGATCTTATGCTTCTGCAAAACCACTGTCTCAAGTTCTTCAACCAAGATGTTCTCCTTCGACCTGGAGCTCGTCTTCCCTTAATTCTTCCCTGTATGATGAGATCCAGGAGTGAATACTTCTCATTTCTCATTATTTGTCTGAAATAAATTAGTTTTTGCCTTTTGATGGAAATCATTTCTGACACCCTCGGTGGGATTCGATTCCGGACTCACGGCATGGAATGCAAGCACTTCATCAACTGCGAGCTATCGACCGGGCAGTAGAAAATAGGAAAAAATGTGCATATATCTGAGAAATTTGTGTTAGCTTAATATGTCACCTATTCAGTTTTACCTTTAAGGTATGGATATGTGTAGAGACAGTACCTATAGGGGACATTATGGAGTCGAGAGTTCGGGCGGATGACGCATCTTTGAAATAAGCGCGGCAGCTTCTTGTTATTGGGGCGGTTCAAAGTAAAACCATTTCTGTAATGACATTGCGAAACCCCACCTCATAACCATTCCGCTTATACACTTCCATCCGGGGAAGCGTATCACAGAATATTTTTTCCTTTCCTTTCCTATTTTTTCCTTTTTCCCGTCGATCAAGGAGCGCATGGCTGCCAAGTGGCTCGTTCCAGACCACTTCACCAGCCAGTTTCTTACTGGCCACGGACACTTTGCCCATTATCTTTTTCAGCGGGGCGTCATCCGGGGGGGAGGCGAGTGTCCGTGTGGAGCCATTACCCAGGATGTGCGGCACATACTATGGGAATGCCCTCTACAACACTCCCAACGGGAAACGCTCCTTGACGCGGTACGACCGGCGTCAGGACCGGTCGGATACTCTGATCTCATAGCCAATAGAGCCAACTATACTGCATTTAGGCGCTTTTGTCAGTCGTACCATGAATCCGCAACTGCGAGCTCTAGACCGGCCAGAGGACGCCAGTAGCCCTCTCACTATCTAACGATATATTTAATATCTATCTATTACATTTATATATATCTATACCTATATTTCCCATACACACTGATATACTGCGCTGAGCGCAGATGGCTCCTCGCGAAATACCCGTCAGGGAGGCTTTCCCGTCAGGCACATTAGCTTCAGTAACATCGAAATTCGGGGGAGGGGGGGTTCCTTAGAGTCATGCAATAGCCTCTGATCTGGAGGACTTTATTTTCTTTGACACGAATAGAGTTACACTAGCTGATTAACTTCATCGGGAAGGCCCTCAGCCACTTGAAAAAAAAATTGTAATGTTGTTCACCGAGTGAAGCAACTCCGCATGAGTTGTATGAACTGGGTGGGAGGTGGTGGGAGAGTATCACAGAACGCTCATGCAATGCTATAATTTTTTTTTTGTGCCGGAAGGCCTTCCCGATGGTCGTGACCCGACCCAGCAGTGATTCCAGATTTACCTGTTCGTCCACTAGAGAAAACAGCAAAATCCCGAAGTTACTGACTCGGTGCAATGTCATCGAGATGAGCTTCTTACTACTTCGTGCCAATCACAAAGGATGTGCTGATGGCGTCCTCAATTGACTGGGAGGAGATCCAGTCCGGGGCTCACGTAAGAGGCGCAAAAGTGCCTGAAGGCTCGATAGTTATCTCTTGTGGACACGAAGTCGGTGTACCCTATTGGACCTATGCCCGGTCTCACCGCTGTAAAAAGCGCATTCCGATCAGAATGTCGCAGCGGGAAATCCCACAGTAGGTAATAATGATAATATTCAGATGCGTTATTTTAGGCATGTCAAACTCGTATGATATTGCGGGGAACGTGATCTTTTTTAAAGTAAGGAGCGCTAAGGACTGAGGGCTGAAAAATTCTATCAAATGAAAATCAGAAAGGAGGGGGGGAGGGAGGGGAGGCAGTCGTAAGGTGAATAATCATCACTATATTTTTTTTATAAAATATGTTTTGTACGTTTATCTTTATTATTTTTATTATTTAATGTTTGTTTGTTTTATATACTTAAATGTAACTACGTCTTTGTATTCCTTAGAGCCCGTTCCCACTTGTCGCGTGTCAGACCGTATATTAATCGGAGGTTCCAGTGGCAGAACATATTTGGACAAAATCGGTTTCCGACAAGTGTGAATAGCTCCATAGATAATGTTCTGCCACTGGAACCTCCGATTTATATACGGATCCGACAACCGACAAGTGGGAACGGGCTCTTAGTCGTTACTTGATCGGAAACTGGTCATAGCATTATACCAATAAATTTCTTTTTATAAGCCACGACATCCTTTTTTGTTCTTGCGTCATTCTTTCCTCAACTTCTCTGTCTGAATTTATTCTATTCCTCTCAATCATTGTTTTTTCAAGATAATGTTTTTTCTCTTTCTTCTTACATCCTTTTTTTCTAGAATATTTAATAGAAGAAAGCCCAAGTAACCTTTTAGGTTTTAAAAAGGTTACAAAAAGGTTAAAAAAGGTTCTGGGACCTTTTTAAAACCTAAAAGGTTACTTGGGAGGTGAATCTAAATTCGTCGGTGTTATAGCCGCGGGGATCAAGACAGGTTATTTGGAATTGGATAACGCTGGTTCGAATCCCGCGACGATAACTTCGACTTTGGTTCAACAGATGCCGTTGCATGCACACAAGCTTCTGCTTTCGCATGAAGACAACTGGCCAGGTAAAAAAGGTTGGTGGATTGCATTCCTTTCCACAAATCTATTTTTTAAATTATTAAGTTATTTAGTGAGTCATTCGTCCACCTCAATTGAAATAGACAAAATTGTGACGTCACACAACCGGACCTAAGGACCGCAGTCCCATACAAGTAAGTGGGGCTACATTTGCACGGGACTGCGATACAATATTAAAAAGAAAGAAATTGTTATTTGTTGTGTGGTGTTGATCCCCCCCAGGGTCATATCTTGTCAGCCGCGGGTTTGTGGAGTTTGTAAGGTTTGTGAAGTCCGGCCGCCGCCATAAATAACTGATATTGTCCGGCATTGTTGACGCGCGGCCGCTTCTGTTACAGGGAGACACGAGCAGCCTGGCAGAGACAACTTAAAATATAAACGATAAGAAAAACTATAAAAAAATAAGCAGTGAGCTACGCATTTAGTGTAACTTCTTGTCGCGTTTTCCCAGATTCCCCGAAGGAGTCGCAGTGGGAGAGTGGAATCTATTTATTTTTACAGTTTCCTTGAAATATAGTCTGGTCGATGGCTCAGTTGGTAGAGCGCTTGCATTCCATGCCGTGAGCTCGGGTTCGAATCCCACCGAGGGTGTCAGAAATGATTACCCGTTTCGGTGTTTATTTCAAACCCCAAAAAATACCGGCAAGGTTTACTCAGCCTTCACAAGAAATGAGTAGATACCAGTCCCCACTTTAATTGAACTGGTTGGCGTAAGGCCGGCCCCCTTACCTGTAAAAATAAATAGGTTCAACTCACCACATGCGACCCCTTCGGTGAAAACGCAGCAAGAAGTTACACTATATGTGTAGCTTAGTTGCGTTTTTTTATAGGTTGGTATGAGGCTGACCTCCAGTGCTGTAGAATTGGTTCACTTTTGCCAAAGCCACCCCTGTTTCAGGAAAAGGAAGGCAAAAGTTGCAGGGTTTATGTTGATTCAAGGTTTGGATTTAATTTGAAAGTACACAATTCGCATTTGTAAGCGCAAGCTTACACGTGTCTGTTTGTGGGCATGCATTTATTATGAGTTTTGAATGTTTATCTACATATATTTGCAGCTTAGATTATAGATTATAGATGCTCGACTCTCTTGACTTACCTATGGGTTGGTACCTATAATGCTGAAGATCCATACTATAAAAAATGCTTTTATATTTTTATGTTTACTTTGCCAATATCACCCCTGTTTCAGGGAATGGCAGCTAAAGCTGTAAAGCTTATGTCCATTTGAGATTGAGATGTATGTTGTAAGTCCACATGCAGTATGTGTAAGTGCTAACTTAGACGTGTCTGTTTGTGGGCATCTAAATCTAAGCTGCAAGGATATGTATCATTTGAGATTCATATTGAATGCATTCCCACAAGCAGACACGCATAATTTCGCGCTCACACATGCCGCATGTGGACCTACAATATAAAAACCCAATTCTCAAATGGACATAAGCCCTGCAACTCTTGCCGACTTTCCCTGAAACAGGGGTGACATTGGATATAATGGTACATGCATTAAATATAAATCTTTAATGTAATATATCTTTGCAATTTCGATTAAATTAGATGCTTTAAGTCATACTAGTACATCTCGCTCTGTTTGGGATCGCTAGGTTGTGCTTGCCGCGCTGTAATAAGCACGGATTTTGGTCGGTTGGTGTATGGCCGGGATAACGACAGGGAAGCGGCTTCCGATAGACCAGCCGGGGATCAGCGCGGGCTCACGGCCCGGATTCTCCGCATTCCCTCGCCGAGTAAATCACCGACCAATAATGAGACCATGGACATTCCTGCGTCGAGTAACACTGGAAAGCGAGGTTTACAAGATATTCCAGGAGGTAAGTAGACAGAAGTAGGTAAGGAGTAAAGACAGAAAGAAATGGCGGTTGATCTGTAATGTTGGCGGCTAAGGTTTTTTAAATTTTTGTTTCCTCATAGTTTTTTTATGCCCATAGATACATATTTGTTGATTTAAAAAATGGCTGAAAATCCTGCGACAGTGGTTCGGCAGAAGCACCAAGTCCCTGTTTCGAGCAGCAGCATCTAAAGTCAAAATAGCCATGATGATCGCTTCGATAGAAGTGGCTCAAAGAAGAAGAATGGGTTTTTTCAGATAAATGAATTTCCTATTTTCTACGAGAGAAAACACTAACAAAGCGTGAAACTCCTGCAGTTTAGAAGTTGTTTATGAGCGCTTCCTTATAATGAGTTCACTTACTATGAGAAGTTACTCACAATAAAAAAAATTATCCACGATTTCCTAAATCAGTGAATCAGCACTTGTTCAGTTTAACCTTTAGGGTGGCGGTATGGTGCTCTGAGTTCATTGACACACACACTTATAGCACGCATGTACCTACAGGACACGCTCATGATGATGATGTTGTCGTTTTATTATTAATTGGAGACCGGTTTTGAAAAATAATAAAAACAGTAGCTGATGGCTGTAGGGGGACCAGCGGGTCGGCGCGGAGCCGCAAACGGTGAGATATGGACCTCACTAATCACGGCCTGGAGGTGTCATGACCACGGCATGGACAGCAGCGGAGACCGTGGTCACCAGGGGGGTAACAGCTGCATCATGCTCTTGTAAAGGCAGTGCCTGGTTGCGCCTGGCATCTGTACTCTTAGACATCCATGGGCCTCTTCAAATCCACTTCATCATCTACTGAAGATTTCTGGAGACCTTTTGTTCGCCTACCCAAGATTTTTGACGACCTCTTGTTCGCCTACCCAAGATTTTTGACGACCTCTTGTTCGCCTACCCAAGATTTTTGACGACCTCTTGTTCGCCTACCCAAGATTTTTGACGACCTCTTGTTCGCCTACACAAGAGTGTTAGTGACCTCTTGTTCGCCTTGCCAAGGTTTTTGACGACCTCTTGTGCGCCTAGCAAGATTTTTGGCAACCTCTTGTGCGCCTAGCAAGATTTTTGACGACCTCTTGTTGGCCTACCCAAGATTTTTGGCAATATCTTGTTCGCCTACCCAAGATTTCTGGCGATCTCTTGTTCAACTACCCAAGATATTTGTTTGCCTGTACCAGGGAAAGAACCGGCAAAGTTGCAGGGTTTATGTTCATTTGAAGTTGGTATTTAAATTTATAAGTACAGCATGTACTGCGTGTGTGTCTGTTTGTGTGCATGCATTTAATAGGAATTTTAAATGTTAATATATTATCTTTGTAACTTAGATTATAGATTTACTCAGCCTTCAAAAGAAATGAGCACCAGCGAGGGTAGGGAGCTGGGAAACCCCCTCTCCAACTAGTTCAACAGATGCCTTTACATGCACACAAGCTTCTGAGGATAGCTGGGCAGGCAAAATAGGTTGGTGAATTGCATTTATTTCCAAAAATCAATTTAAAAAAAAAACTTAATTGGTCACAAAACCTTATCTCTAAAAATAAATATGTTCCACACGCCACACACAATCCATGCGACCCATTCGAGGAGAACGCAGCAAGAAGTTTCACTATATGTGTAGCTCAGTTGCATTTTTTTATGATCCTTGATATATTCGATGGATCTTATCTAATCTAATCTAATCTAAGTTACAAAATATAAGTAACATTAGAGATTCACATTATATGCATTTTCACAAAACAGACATGTTTTAGTTCGCGCTTAAACATGCCGCATGTACAATTGAACATACACCCTGCAACTCCTGCCGACCTTCCCTGAAACAGGGATGACATTGGCAAAGTGAACCATTTTCTACAGCATGGGTATTCCCCTTCCCCTTCCCCTTCCCCTGCTTCAGGGAAGGTCGGCAAGAGTTGCAGGGTTTATGTTCATTTGAGATTGGGTTTTTCATATTGTAGGTCCACATGCGGCATGTGTAAGCGCGAAATTATGCGTGTCTGCTTGTGGGAATGCATTTAATATGAATCTCAAATGATACATATATTTGCAGCTTAGATTTAGATTTAGATGGGGGGTCAGCCGCATACCAACTTATTTAATCAATAAATATTATTATTTATAGGTATTGTTTTTCTGTAAAACCTCAAAAATCCATTTTCCCTATTTTTTTGGAACTAATTTTATTTGCACATAATAATTACAAGTACCTAGGTACAAATAAAAGAAGAAAAATATGTGCAAATAAAATTAGTTCCAAAAAAATGGGGAAAATGGATTTTTTTAGGTTTTACAGAAAAACAATATAAATAATCATATTTATTGAAGAAATTTCCATTCCAATATTAAACATGTTGTTATGGGAATGCAGTCTTTATGCACTGATGCAATAGCGGCTGTTTTACTGTGAGCGCGACATGTTTACGTTTTTAATAATCATTCTCAATACAGATACACATTAGTGTGAGGAAATTACACGAGTCATGAAGTGAAACGTCACCGGCAGCTTCTCAATGCGGGAACATGCATATTTACTAGAAAATCTAAACAATCTATGATTTTTTTTTTTAAATAGATTTGTGGAAAGGAATGCAATCCACCAACCTATTTTGCCTGGCCAGTTGTCTTCGTGCGAAAGCAGAAGCTTGTGTGCATGCAACGGCATCTGTTGAACCAGGGTCGAAGTTATCGTCGCGGGATTCGAACCAGCGTTATCCGGTTCCAAATAGCCTGTCTTGATCCCCGCGGCCATAACACTGACGAATTTTAAATTCATTTATTTAATATCATCTTTATTCCTTGACTGAAAGGTTGGTATAAGGCTGACCCCCCTCTGCTGTAAAAACTTTGTTTACTTTAATAATGCTACGTAGGTACCTACCCCGTTTTATGGAAAAGTGGAAGGAGTAGCAAAGTTTATGTTCATTAGATGCTTGGTTTATTTTATATGTAGGTATGTTCAGCATTTGTAAGCGCGAACTACACGTGTTTGTTTGTGGGCATACATTTGAGAGCTTTAAATGAATATATCCTTGCAACTTAGATTATAGATACACATGCAGCATGTGTAAGCGCGAACTAACCTGCTTGAGGGCATGCATTAAATATGAGACTTCAATTTTAATATTATATCTTAGCAACTTAGATTAGGAACCTACAGATTTCAGATTGATTTAATTCGTTGAAGGTTGATCAAACCTTAGAAATAAACATGGCCGGATCCATTAATCCTTATCTACCTGTATAATCTATCTATAATCTAAGTTGCAGAGATACCTATATTCACATTTAGGTAAGGCTCTCAAATGAATGCCCACTAACAAACACGTGTAGTTTACAAATGCGCTTACAAATGCTGAATGTGGACATACAAATAAAATCCAAACCTCAAATGAACATAAGCCCTACAACTTTTACCGACCTTTCCTGACACAGGAGTGACTTTTATATTTATTTTTATTTTTTATTTATTAGGAAGACCAACAGCGTTAAAAAAACAGGATTAAAAGTAACAGTAGACACAAGAAGCCAATAAGAGGTCCTCACGTATAGAGACAATTTAAATTAAACAAAGGAGAAGAGTATTACAAGAGATTAATACAAAATAAAAATAAAAACAATAGAAAGAAAATATAAACTAAAAATAGTAATGGGAGACATAATTAAACAAAGTTGAAAGACAATAAAAAGAAAATAAAGTAAAAATAGTAATGAGAGATACAACCTAGGATACAAAGAAGTTCTGCGTCATCCGCTTTCTTGCCAACGTTGGTTTAGAATTGAAGAGGTCAATTAAAAATGATCTGCGTAATGATTAAAACTGTCACTTGCGCGCCACATAAATGCATTTTGTCTATAGTAAGTGTGGGAAAAAGGTAAGTTTATTGGACAGGGACTTTGGCAAAGTGAACCATTTTTTACAGTATGGGTGGTCAGCCTCATACCAACCTATGAGTCAAGGAAATTATTAAATCTTTAAAACTTATAACGCATTCTTATCTGATTTAATCTAAGTTGCAAAGATATGTAACATTGGGGATTCACATTATATGCATTTTCACGAGCAAACACGTATTAGTTCGGCTTGCACATGCCGCATGTGAACCTACAACATACTCGTAAAAACCCAAATCTCAAATGAGCATACCCCCTGCAACTCTTGCCAACCTTCCCTGAAACAGGGGTGACATTGGCAAAGTGAACCCTTTTCTACAATCTATAGCATGGGTGGTCAGCCACATAATAACGCCCCCTTACCTATCTATCACCTATAATCTAAGTTGCAAAGATATCTCGACATATGAGGCTCATATTTGATCCCACAAAAGGCACATGTAAGTCCGCGCTTACACATGCTGCATGTGTACATACAAAATAAACCAAGCCTCACATGAACGCAAACGCCTTTCCCTGACACCGCGGTGGCATTGGCAAAAGTGAATCAAGTTTGTACAACATGAGAGTCAGCCTCATACCAAGTCAAGGAACTGGGTAGGTACAAAATAATAATCGATGATAAAAAACATATAGATTTTCAGGATTCCCTACATCGCCTGTAGCATATTATTCCTCACTGCCAATAAAAATATTTTCACCTTTACGTACATGTTACACAAGGGCGATAATCCCTCGCCCGCGGCTCCCGTTTGATTTTTTATTCTCTTTGTTGGAATTTGGCCTCTATGATAAATGGCACTAGAGGTCACATTGCTTCGAGAACCAACCTCACATTACATCAAAACTCAACTATAACCTACACCAAAAAATGCAAAGAAACTAAAACGCTCACCAGAGGCGTAGTTTTAGTTTACATATATTTTTGGTGAAATGCTGTGGTTGAGCGTGACCGGCACGCTGTATACTTGCATGGGGTAGAGGTATCCGATCCAAGTATCATTACTCCGTTTTACTACTCGCAATATAATTGTAAATTTAATTACTTTTCCTTGAGTTTATTATGACAGAACAACTTTAATACCTTACTCTATTTATTTATTTCTTGGGCACTTATGTAAGGATTATTTCAAAATAAATAATATTAAAAAATATATAATGTTCGCTGTCCTATCGATAGCTCAGTTGGTAGAGTGCTTGATTCCGTGCTGAAAACTCGGGTGCGAATCCCACCGAGAAGGTGTCAAAAATGATTTCCCGTTTCGGTGTTTATTTCAAACAACAAAATAAAATTTCGTCAAGGCTTCCTCAGCCTTCAAAAGAAATGAGTATCAACTACTAGCCCCCTCAGGAGCTGGGAAATTCCCACTTAAACTGAAGTGGTTGGCGTAAGGTCGGCCAGCTTACGTGTAAAAATACACAGGCTCCACTCGCCACATGCAAAACCCTTCAGAGATAGCGCGGCACTATATGTGTAGCTTAGTTGTGATGCGTATTTGTTGTAATAAATTTAATTTGCAGTAATAAATTTGTATAAAATTTGAAGATTTGGGATTAACTTATCGAGTGAATGTAAAAAAGGAAATATATTTAAGTGTGATGGATATGAATGAACTGAGAGAAATATGTCAGGATAGGAAAAAGTGACAGAGACTCTGCAGTTGTTCTGGCCACCCCTAGTGGAACGGAAACAGCTTTAGAGCTAAAGCATAAAAACGTAGAATTAAGAGTAGAGCAAAAGTTTCTCATGATTTTTTTTAAGCAGATTTGTGAAGAGGAATGCAATTCACCAAGCGATTTTGCATGGCCAGAAACAGGCATTAACATTATCAATTAATAATTTAATAAAGGTATTTATTAATTATTAGTAAACAATAACCTGATGGAATTCGTTGATCCAGGGTCAAAGTTACTGTCATTAGGACACGGTGCAGGCGGGGTTCGAACATACAATAGTTTCTAATGAAATCTAATCTAATCTAAGTTGCAAAGACATGTAACATTGAAGATTCATATAACATGCATTCTTATAAGCAGACACGTATAAGTTCGCGGTTGCACATGCCGCAGTGAACGAATATTTTACGTAACACGGCCGGACTGCTAGGTGAAAGGAAAACTATTATTTTGTTTAATGGTTGCTAAGGATCCTAATCACATAGACGTGTGGCGTTTGCTCATCGAGAAAAAATCAAATTTCGAATTGTGTGCCGAGTTCATGGAATGAAATAATATTATTTGTTCCACTGCGCCACGGAGTCGTAATTATTCAAATTTAGAATGACCAAATTATGAATACCTACCGGCTTCCACATTTTTCCATCACCAAACGAGAATGTATTGAGATTTTAAATTAGGAATGTTTTTATTTCTCTCAAATACCTACTTGTTTGAATCTGGAATAGAATATTATATTGTAACTACGTGAGTAAGTAAGTGATACCAACCTTTAAAAATGATAAATCATCCGTTTAATATACCTACCTGTCAAATTATGATATATTGTAACATTGATATAAATTTATTTGACAAACTAAAAGATACCTACTTACATACATAGACTCAAAAATGGAAAATTCAAAAATATATATTTTTTTACGGCAGACAAACGACACAGGACTATGTGACTGGGGTCATTAGCTTAGCAACCAATAAAAAATATTAGCAGGCCTTGTCCCTTGAAGCCCCGGCCGTGTGACGTCACAATTTCTTTGTGTATGGATTGTCCACTTTTGAGACCAAAGAAAGACCGCAATTAGTGAATTTGCGTATGATTGTATGCCTTGACTTATAGTTGGGTATGAGGCTGACCACCCATACTGTAAAAAATTGTTCACTTTGCACATGTCACCCCTGTTTCAGGGAAGGTCGGCAAGAGTTGCAGGGCTTATGTTCATTTGAGATTGAGTTTTTATATTGTAGGTTCACATGCGGCATGTGTTACCGCGAACATATACCTACGTGTGTGCTTGTGGGAATGCGTTTAATATGAATCTTAATTGTCATATTATATCTTTGCAGCTTAGATTTAGACTGTAATATAGAGATGAGCACTTTTGTTTATTTTCATGTTGTTTTTTTTTAATATTACGAGAATAGTTTACTGGTTAAACAGTTGCAGGGCTTATGTTCATTTGAGATTGTGTTTTTATATTGTAGGTTCACATGCGGCATGTGTTAGCGCGAAATTATACGTGTCTACTTATGGGAATGCGTTTAATATGAATCTAAAATGATATATATGTATCTTTGCAGCTTAGATTTAGATTTTTTAGATTTTAGTTAGTGCTATAGATGTGCAATTGGAAATTTGTAGGCTTGATTCTGTCTAAAGCAAACCTACTAGGGAGGGAGGCGCGAAAAAAAAAACTGTTTTGAGGAGGCATGGTAGCAAAAGCTTGGAAACCATTGGTCTAAAATGAAAATTTGATGTTTAATTAAATGGAGAAACAGGAATGGAGACTCAGAAAAGTATGGCTTGATAAAATTTGAGAAATTGTGGAAGAATGAATTTTAATAGAATGAAATGTAGGTACTTATATGAATGAATTGAAAGAGGTGTGCAAAGATATGAAGAAAATGAGGCTGGCCACACCTAAAAGATTTCACGTTTTAGTATTTTTTCTATGAATTTCCATGAAGAAAAAATATTTTCTAATTAATTTAAGTTAAAATACTTTTTTACAACATATAGTTTTATTTTCACTTATTTGAGTTAACAAGGCCTAAGCGCTATCGGACTTTTTCCGTCCATCTTCAGACTAACTGAGGTTACAAACAAAAGGGTTACAATTTAGGGTAGGAAAGAGAAAGTGGGTGGGGTTTTACTAATTATATAGAAGGCTTGTTAATAAGTCTAATACCCAAATATGACAATATAATATGTAGAATTTTTTTGTGTGTTTATTTTTTTTGTAAAGTTTATTTTTTTGTATTAAAAAAACATGAGCGCAATAGAATGCGCTGAAAGTCCATAGACAACAAAATTGCGATCACGGCATAAAATGGCAAGCAAATATTTTGTTATTGGTTGCTTAACACCTATCACAAAATATAATAGAAAACACAAATTGTTCCTTGACTTATAGGTTGGTATGCGGCTGACCACCCATGCTGTAAAAATGGTTCACTTTGCCAATGTCACCCCTGTTACAGGGAAGGACGGCAAGAGTTGCAGGGTGTATGTCCATTTGAGATTGGTTTTTATGTTGTAGGCTCACATGAGGCACGTGCAAGCGCGAACTTGTACGTGTCTTGGTTGTGGGAATGCATGTATCTACTGTGAATCTCCAATGTAACATATCTTTGCAACTTAGATTAGATTAGATTAGGTACATACCTATTATATTTTGAGATAGGTGAGCATAGACTATTGCTACTCCCAAGATGCAGGACTAACCTACCTAGGGTTATGACTGTGGGGAGGGCAATGGCTATGCTCAATGAGATCTCCTCTTCGGTTGATATCTTCCACCTGAGTGAAAATCAGCTCAGACAGAGGCTTCCGTTTCTCCTAAGCTGATTTCGGTTACTTATGAATGTTTTTAATTATTGTATGTATTTACTATCCATAATAATCTATAATCTAAGTTGCAAGGATATATTCATTCAAAGCTCTCAGATGTATGCCCACAAACAAACACGTGTAGTTCGCGCTAACAAATGCTAATTGTGTACCTACAAATAAAATCCAAACCTCAAATGAACATAAGCCCTGCAACTCTTGCCGACATTCCCTGAAACAGGGGTGACATTGGCAAAGTGAACCATTTTTTACAGTATGGGTGGTCAGCCTCATACCAACCTATAAGTCAAGGAATACGAGTAATAAATAACATTTAAGTATAAAAAAACAACTAAGCCTTAAAAAGAAATCTATACAAAAAAGTCAAAAATTTCTTATGCCAAAAATGTAGCAAACTAATAAACCAACATTACAAATCAGCATTGCAGATTAGCCGCCACTTCTTCCTGTCCTTGCATACTTCTTTCATTTCATCCAGAGTCATAACCTTTTTCATACAAGCTCTCATTTTATTATGACTCTGGATATCCCATTCAGTCGCTATTTCGAAAATTTGGTCCATCCATAACTTTCCCGGTCTTCCTCTTCCACGACATCCATCAATTCTTGCAGCATATACTTTCTTCGTCAGTCTTTCCTCATTCATTCTCTCCAAATGTCCAAACCATCTAAGTATACTTCTTTTAATCTTTACTTTCACACTTTCTCTTACACCACATTCCTACTATAATGTGTGAAAATAAATCAATCCTTCCATCTATTATTTCTATCTATACTTACCTCTGCTTTTCTGCGACTTAAATTAAATATAAATTAAATAACATTTTCTTTCTCACACATTTTACTGCTACATGTGTCTATAATCTAAGTTGCAAAGATATATTAAGATTTAAAATTCGTATTAAATGCATGCCCACAAACAGACACGTGTAAGTTTGCGCTCACAAATGCTGTATAGTAGGTAATGCATCTACCTACCTACTTACAAATTAAAATCAAAGCCCCACATCAACATAAACTTTGCATCTCCTGCCGCCTTCCCCTGAAACCAAGGTAGCACTATCAAAAGTGAACCGAGTTTTTACAGTGGGTGGGTCAGCCTTATCGTCCCCTCAGTGCTTGTTTACCTTACCTATCTATTATTCGATTCAAAGAAAACCTTTTAAATGAAATTGTCCTAAAAATCAAATTCTACAGAATCTAATTTGGCGACCGGTCCGTAGCTCAGTGGTAACACTGCGGACTCTGAATGGGAAGGTTGTGGGTTCGATTCCCGGCGGAGCACAAAAAATATACCATTTATATTTTCAAATTTGCTCTTCGCCGGGTTGAAAAATTCATAAAACCTTTACCAATGACCGGTCACCAAAGGTCCATCCAGCCTTACAGCAACTGGGTCTTGCTTGTAATTTGGCGCTTTGTAGCGACGACGATCAAGCTCGTAAAAAGGTCGATAGCTCAATTGGTAGAATGCTTGCATTCCATGCCGAGAGCAAGGGTTCGATCTCAAAAGGTTTACTCAGCCTTCACAAGAAATGAGAACCAGCCCCCCCGGGAGCTGGGAAACCCCCACTTCAACTGAAAGTGGTTGGTGTGAGGCCGGCCCCCTTACCTGTAAAAATAAATAGGTCCCGAAGCGCCACATGCGACCCCTTCGGTGATAACGCAGGCAAGAAGTTACACTATATGTGTAGCTTAGTCGCGTTTTTAGTTGCGTTTGCTAAGGTAAGAAAAAAATTTAAAACACGATAAAATGAGAGTCAAAACCCGGTACCAGAAAATCAAGCAATATGAGAGTTGTTTGAAATATAAAAAAAAAATCCAGTATTTATAAGACACATTGCTCCAGTACCTACACATACAAACATTGCTCATGTGAAATTACCTCTGTTGGAGATACGACAGACAAGCACTGAGGGGACGTCTTATCAACCTTTTAGTCAAGGAACACAATAAAATGTATGTACATTCTATAATATATCTATAATCTAAGTTGCAAAGATATATTAACATTTAAAGTTCATAGAAAAAACGAAGTGACAGGGTGAGGAATGATTTTGTAAGAGAAGAATGTGGTGCAAAAGAAAGTGTGAAAGTGAAGATTAAAAGAAGTTTGTTAAGATGGTTCGGGCATTTGGAGAGAATGAGTGATGAAAGATTGACGAAGAAAGTATATGTTGCTAGAATACATGGATGTCGTGGTAGAGGAAGACCGAGAAAAGTATGGAAGGATCAAATCTCTGAAATAGCGAATGAATGGGATATCCAGAGTCATAATAAAAGGAGGACTTGTATGAAAAAGGTCATGACTCTGGATGAAATGAAAGAAGTATGCAAGGACAGGAAAAAGTGGCGGCTAATCTGCAATGTTGATTTCTAATGTTGGTGTATTCATTTGCTACATTTTTTGCATAGGAAATTTTTGACTTTTTTTGTATAGATTTCTTTGTAAGGTTTTGTTCTTTTTTATATTTAAATGTAATTTATTATTCATATTCCTTGACTTATAGGTTGGTATGAGGCTGACCACCCATACTGTAAAAAATGGTTCACTTTGCCAATGTCACC
This sequence comes from Agapetus fuscipes, assembly GCA_951799405.1. Classification (NCBI taxonomy): domain Eukaryota; kingdom Metazoa; phylum Arthropoda; class Insecta; order Trichoptera; family Glossosomatidae; genus Agapetus; species Agapetus fuscipes. The sequence continues at coordinate 476,808 of OX637352.1, read as the reverse complement.
CCTGTTTCAGGGAAGGTCGGCAAAAGTTGTGGGGCTTATGTTCATTTGAGGTTTGGATTTTATTTGTAAGTACACATTCAGCATTTGTAAGCGCGAACTACACTTGTTGGTTTGTGGGCATACATCTGAGAGCTTTAAATGAATATATCCTTGCAACTTAGATTATAGATTATATTTTTATTATTATTATATCAAATGCATATCTACCCACAAACAAACACGTGTAGTTCGCACATACAAATAATAATAATAAAATAATATTAGGCTGATTTATTTGGTGAGCGCTTTGTGTGTATTACACCTCAAGAGCCCTCTGCGAGCTTGGTCGTCGCTGTAGAAATCGCCAATTCCCAAGCAGGACCCAGTTGTTGTAAGGTTGGATGGACCTTTCAGTGACCGGTCTTTTGTAAAGGTTTATGAATTTTTCAACTCAGCGAAAGGCACATTCGAAATATAAATGGTATATTTTTTAATGCTGAATGTGTACCTACTTACAAATTAAATCCAAACCTCAAATGAACATAAGCCCTACAACTTTTGCCGACAAAAGTGAACCATTTTTTACAGTATGGATGCCAGCCATGCCAGATGACAGATTTTACAGATGGTCAGCCTCATACCAACCCATAAGTCAAAGAATGTGACACATTAGTGAAAGAAAATAATTTGAATATAAAAATGAAACAGCCATCGTCACAGGGAGACCTCATTTCAGTGGAAATTTAGCTGAAACTGTCATTTTGTATTCGGATTTTTTCAATTCGTTTGCCTTTGTCCCCAATGAAAACAAACACTGCTGTGACGTGTCATGTCGGAATATTTTAATTTCATTTTCCTGATGATAGGTTGGTATGAGGCTGACCACCAATACTGTAAAAAATGTTTCACTTTTCACCTGTCACTCCTGTGTCAGGAAGGTTAGCAAAAGTAGTAGGATTCATGTTTATTTGAGGTTTGGATTTTATTTGTAAAAACACATTTAGCATTTGTAAGCGCGAACTGCACGTGTTTGTTTGTGGGCATGCATTTGATACGAGCTTTAAATGTTAATTTATCTTTGCAACTAAGATTAAAGATTATAGATGGCTTTTCTTTTCCTTAACTTATAGGTTGCTATGGAGCTAACAGCTTGTAGTAAAAAAATGGTTGTGTTTAAGGCAAGGTCGGCAAAAGTTGCAGGGCTTATGTTTATTTGAGATTTGGATATTAATTTGTAGGTAGGTACTCATGCAGCAACAACAACAACAACAAAAAATTGAAATTAAGATCCAATCTTAAAATTCATTGGATTTTCCATCTAGAAACTAATTAAACTTATTTTACAGAGTTATACCAACCTTTATTCCTTATAGGTTGGTATAACACTGACGACTGATAAGTACTACAAAAGATTGTTAACTTTGCCAATTTCACTCGATAGTCGGTTGTCGTGTCGATAGCTTAGTTGATAGAGTTCTAGCATTCCATGCCGTGAGCTTGGCTTCAAATCCCACCGAAGGTTTCAGAAATTATTTCCCGTTTTGGTGTTTTATTACGAACGCAAAAATGAAACACCGGCAAGGTTTACTCAGCCTTCACTAAAAATAAGAACCAGCCCTCTCGGGAGCTGGGAAACCCCCACTTCAACTGAAGTGACTGGCGTAAGACCGGCCCTATTAGGTACCTGTAAAAATAAAAAGCTTTCACTTCATATGCGACCCCTTGGAGTGAACGCGGTAAAAAATATATTTGTAGCGATATAGTAGGTAGTAAAGAGTTGCAGTGACACAAAATCTACAGCTCGTGTAATATGTATTTGATTTGAAATTGAAACTCATGTTAAAAAATGACTTTCCAGGTTTTTTGTAAGGTTTTCTTATATCTGGTTGTATTAAACAGGCATGAAATTTTGTATTGAATTGATTGTCCGGTCGATAGCTTAGTTGGTAGAGTGCTTGCATTCCATGCCGTGATCTCGGGTTCGAATTCCACCGATGGTGTCAGAAATGATTTCCCGTTTCGGTGTTTACTCCAAACTCCAAAATAAAATACCAGCAATGTTTACTCAGCCTTCACAATAAATGAGTACCAGCTCTCTAGGGAGTTGAGAATCCCCCACTTCAACTGATGTGGTTAGCGTAAGGCCGGCCCCCTTACTTTTCAAAATAAATATGTTCAACTCGCTACATGCGACCCCTTTCGGGAATAACGCGGCAAGCAGTTACGCTATATGTGTAGTGATTTTGCGTAGTTTTTAATTGAAGTAAATTAATATCACTAATGCATTTTTTATTTTTGGAAACTTAAGAGTCCAAATAACGTGCCAAAAATGTCTCTTTATCGAGAAATTTATGAGACCTGTTCTATTGCAGAACCCAGTGCTTAGATTAAGCAGCTGCCAACAGAGAATGATAAAACCGCCAGCAGAAAAAGAATGTAATAAGACGAAGTTTACAGAAGAACAGATCACTTTTTTTTCTATTTAAATTTTAGTTAATTCATCAGTGAGAATCTGTAAAGATAGAACATACCTGTAATCTATATATATTTTTTATAATAAGTATCAACTTATCACGTCAGGATTTTATTGAAACAAAAATATCCCGTGCGTTTATCTGGTTTATTGATTTATAAAAATCTGTGCTTTCAATTTTTTTCAGATTAATATGAGTTTTTCACAGAATGTTATCTTTCTTGGTTCCTGGAAAAATAGTGACCTTGAGAGTAAGTTGTAGTAGTGATCTTACGAAAACTAAAATGAAAATAAAATTATACTTACAATTATGAATCAATGAAACTTTCTTCTAGGAATTGAATGCTTCTTCCTTTGAATTTTCATCCTGCGTTTCTATGAAAAATCGAATTTAAGATATTATCAACGTTAAAAAATACGTTTCAAGGTCCAAGTTCTATTGATGAAAATAGGATAAGTTTCCTATTTGAATACTGAATTTTATTAACCTCATTATTTTTAATTATAGGTAGGTACCTCTCCTTGACTGATAGGTTGGTACGAGGCTGACCACCCGTGCTGTAAAAATCGGTTCACTTTTGCCAATGCCACCCCGGTTCAGGGAACGGCGGCAGGAGTTGCAAGGTTTATGTCCATGTGAGGTTTTCTTTATTTGTATGCACACATGCAGAATGTGTAGGCGCGAACCTACATGTGCCTGTCTGTGGGCATGCATTTCATATGAGCCTTAAATGCTTACATATCCTTGCAGCTTAGATTATAGATTATAGATAGATAGTACATATATTATATATATTATACATATATATTATAGGTACATATTTACATTTCTAGAAAAAAAAGAAAAAAATCAACTCTTTTCTATCACATATAATCATTTTGTATTTGCAATATCACTTTGCGATTATTTTAATTTTTTGACATTAAATTCTGTTTGAATTTCACGCAGGACCTGTGTTTAGTTTTGTACATTTCTTGCGCGGCGCCCCGCCCCCAGGTTTTTTCCCCTCCTGCGCGCGCATAGATTTTCAACAATATTATCATCAGTGTAAAAGTGGTCGTCGCGCAGCCAAGTACGGCCATACAAGCCCCGCGGCCTAGAACCCGCAGCCCACGGCGCCCTGCCCAAGGACTGTACCTAATCACAATAAAAAACAAACAACGAAAAAATCGGCTTCTAAATTAAAAAAAAAAAAACGTGTCTTTTAATTTTTCTCCTAGTGTGAACACAGCTTTAGTTTCGGGAAATGTATGAAGTGGTGAAATTAAATTTTGAATTTGGAACACTTTTTTCATAAAGACGGTTTCACACACGTTATTTTATGGTGTTTATTTACATGAAAAATAGTGAACTTCAGTGATTGTATTTTTTACATTTTTTTGAATCAATGGTTGTGTTTTTTATTTTCTTTGAAAACTAATTAAATAAAATGTAAGGTCAGTTTAACAAAGGTGCATTATATATTTATTTGAAATAAAAAAATTATAAACAATTAACTTTTATAAAGGAATAAGTAAATATAAGATATATTCTGCCTAAATTGGAAACAATAAGTTTTTTAGCTGTAGGAACAAAGTTATTGCTATTTTCATATAAAAACTATTGAATCAAAAAGTTTTTCATGGTATTTTATCGAACATGGGTTAAATAAGGCTAAAACTAAATAATTTATTGTGTTTTTTGTTTAATTCTGAAGTGAGCGACGTGCAATTTAGGCCTAAACTACGAAAAAACTACATCCTGCGTACAAACTGACGAAAAAACATGTTTTTTCTTGTGTGCTGAAAGTGTGTTGAAAACATTGCAAAAAGTGTGTTTTTTATTAAATCGTCAGTGAGTTTTTTCCCCGATTGTGTGACGTCACTCCGCAGTGAAATTTAGGTTGGTAAAATTTTACTTATTTTTACAGTTTTTTAGGTACACAACTATTTATTTGTTCCACTAAGGTGTTATCGACTCTGTTTCAGTGATTTTATTCAAAACGTTTTTTTCATGACCTAGATACCTGCGTATGATTCATGTAGGTAAAAAACAAAAATGGCAATGTAGATTTTTTTTAAATTGTTTATTTGGCAACACAAAAAATGACATCTTTTTCTATTCTACCTACATTTATAATCCATACATAACTACTATTTATCTCTATAATCTAAGTTGCAGAGATATATTACCAATTAAGATTCATACTACATGAATTCCCATACGCAGACACGAATAAGTTCGCGCTTACACATGCCGAATGTGGACGTACAACATAAGAACACAATTTCAAATTAACATAAGTCCTGCAACTCTGACCTTACCTGAAAAAGGAGTGGCATTGGCAAACTCCATCGAGAGCAATAAAACTCGTAATTCAAGTGTATTTATGGTTAGCCCTTCTACCTGTGGGAATAAATAGGTTCCAATCATAAAAAAATATGGCTCTAACCTAATGTTTAGTGATGATTGTATTACTATCCCTAAGTCATTTGTTTTCTTTGTTTCTAAGCTGCCTTTGTTTAAGTTTTAAAATAAAGTTGTCATAAATTTTAAAGCCACACTTTTTGCACGCACTGCAGAGTTTGCGTGCGAAACAATACAAGATGTTGACGTGATTTGTACCAAGAAGAGGCTTTGTGTTCAGATACGAAGCCACCACTCTAGCCTGGGTGGTCCAAGGCTTTTCTTCTTGCAAATTTTAACATCGCAAAAAAATTGCCTTTCTGACGGAAACCAAGTCATTTTCTAGAGTCCATATTTTTTTCTAGCTTTAACTCTGGTCAATAGCTCTGTAACTGTAACTTCGTCACCATTCCTCTAGGGTTGGCCAGAGCCTCTGCAAAGCTGCCTCCATTTTTTCCTATCTTTACATACCTCTTTCAATTCATTCATATCCATCACCTTTTTCATGAATTTTCTTCTTTTACGCTCGCTTTGTATATCCCATTCTTTCACTATCTCCTCAATCTGATCACTCTATTTTTTCTCGGTCGTCCCTTCCCTCTTTTTCCTTTCACACTTTCTTTGCATACATACTTTGTATACAGTGGTTAGAATACTAGCGTTCCTAACCAGAGAGACAAGGTTCAATTCCCACATAGGGTGTCAGAAATGATTTCCCGTTTCGGTGTTCATTTTAAGCCCAAAATCAAAATACCGGCAAGGTTTACTGAAACATAAGAACCAGCCCCTCGAGGGTAAAAAATCCCTTTCTTTGAGTGAATTGGTTTGCGTAAGTCCGTTCTCCTTATTTGTAAAAGTAAATACAATCCACACACGTGATGCCTTCGAAAACACGCACTTCGAAAATATTTTAATGTTTCTTTCATGACTGATGTTTTTGCTTGAGACACACCTCAAGAGCCCTCTGCGCTCTTGGTCGTCGTAATAAAAAGCGCCTATTCTCATACAAGACCCAGTTTCTGAATGGCTGATAGACCTATGGTGATCAGTCTTTGGTAAAGGCAGATTAAGTTTTCAACCCAGCAACGAGCATTTTTGAAAGATTTTTTTTTATGCTCCGCTGGAAATCGAACCCGCTCTCTTCCAATCACGAGACCGAAGCGTTAACCACTAGACTACGGACCGCTCATATGGTCGTATATCCATATATTCTGTCCACCCCTAGCGTATTCTCAACAGAGTAACAGTGACAGTTTAATATTCAAAAGGAAAACATATATTTTTTTAGTTCCGTAAATTCCCAAACTTTTAGTACCTAGGTATATTATAAACATCCAGGTAAAAAGGAAATAAGTTGATTTATGTACTGTTTCTAAACAAAGCCTTATTATCACTAGACAATAGAGCTGATAATCCCATGCAATTGTAAGGAATTTCTTTCCAGGTTTCGTAAAACATTGAATGGGTGTTAGAAGAAAGTTGGGGATTTCCAGACTATAAAATGGAATGAATAAACAACCCCTGGGGATGTCCAGGGTGTAATAATTGTATTTCTACTAAAAAATACTACAAGCAAACTTTCATCATTCATTGATAAACAAAAAAACATTAGTAGGTAGGTAGAATAAGTCATTCATTAAAACTGAAGAAATGACATATTAAGTTAACATGTGTTTCTCAGATAAATGCACCATTTCTCCTATTTTCTAAGAGAGAAAACACTACACTGACCGGTCCGTAGTCCAGGTGGTAACACTTCGGACTCGTAAATGGAAGGTTGTGGGTTCGAATCCCGGCGGAGCACAAAAAATATACCATTTATATTTTCAAATTTGCTCTTCGCTGGGTTGAAAAATTCTTAAACCTTTACCAAAGACCGGTCATCAAAGGGTCCATCCAGCCTTACAACAACTGGGTCTTGCTTAAGAATTGGCGCTTTCTACAGCAACGACCAAGCTCGCAGAGGGCTCTTGAGGTGTGACACACACAAAAAAAGCCCTCACTAAATAAATCAGCCTAATTTAATTTAATTTTAATTTACTACAAAACTGTGAAAATCCAGTAGTTTAGACATTCTAATCTAATCTAAGTTGCAAATATATGTACCTAACATTAAAGATTCACATTATAGATAGGTATGCATTTTCACAAGCAGACACGGATAAGTAAGCGCTTAAACATGCCGCATGTGGACCTATTTACACTATAAAAACACGAATCTCAAATGAACATAAACCCTCCAACTCCTCCCGACCTTTCCTGAAACAGGGGTGACATTGGAAAAGTGAACCATTTTCTACGGCATGGGTGGTCAACCGCATACCAACCTATAAATCAAGGAACTTTATGATGAGTATTTCCTTATAATTATTTCACTTACTATGAGAAGTTACACATAATAAAATGTTGAATCCACAATTTCTGAATCAGTGAATCAGCACTTATTCATTTTTACCTTTAAGGTGGCGATTTATTTAATTATTTCCGGTCCGGTCGATAGCTCAGTTGGTAGAGTGCTTGCATTCCATACCGAGAGCTCGGGTTCAAATCCTACTGAGGGTGTGAGAAATGATTTCAAGATTCTTAATTTAATACCGGCAGGGCTTACTCAGTCTTCACAAGAAATGAGTGTCAGCCACTTTTGAATGTTTTATTGTCTGTTTTTGGGCATGCATTTAATAAGAATATTTTAAGATACAGTAATGCATTTAATACGACTCTTAAAAGATTAAAACATCTTTGCAACTTGGATTAAAGTAAGAGATTATATAGGTACATGAAATTGATAAAGAAAATAGTACCTTCCTACTTTGGAGACATGTTTTAATAAAAAAATTAACTTTCTGATAGAAAGGTAGGTATTTCTGTAGTGAAAAGGTGCCTATAGGTAGTTAGGTACCTAGGTAGGTAGGGAGGTATATTTTTTTGGATTTACCCAAAACCTAGGTAATAGGTATCGATGTTTGCAAGCCATATCGTTATTCATTAACCTGCATTCAAAAGCTAAGTTTTATTTGCTTTACATAATATGCCAACCTATTGTTTACTGTTTAAAAACGTGTACAATTAGTGGTTTGGAAAAACCCAAAACAAAAAATATTTTTTTTTTACTTAAGAATTACATTAATCGATTTGTTATAGGTATCTACTATATTTTTTTCCCCTTATTTTTATGTAAGTCATGTCGATAGCTCACTTTGTGCAATGCTTTCGTCCCGTGCCAGAGAGATAAGGTTCGATCCCCACCAATAAAAAAAAAAAACGCAACTAAGCTACACATATAGTGTAACTTCTTGCCGCTTGGGACCTTCGGCGCTTCGGGACCTATTTATTTTTACAGGTAAGGGGGCCGGCCTCACACCAACCACTTTCAGTTGAAGGGGGGGCTCCCCAGCTCCCGGGGGGGCTGGTTCTCATTTCTTGTGAAGACTGATTAAACCTTTGAGATCGAACCCTTGCTCTCGGCATGGAATGCAAGCATTCACCAATTGAGCTATCGACCTTTTTACGAGTCTGATCGTCGTCGCAACAAAGCGCCAATTCTCAAGCAAGACCCAGTTGCTGTAAGGCTGGATGGACCTTTGGTGACCGGTCATTGGTAGAGGTTTTTATGAATTTTTCAATCCAGCGAAATGCAAATTTGAAAATATAAATGGTATATTTTTTGTGCTCCGCCAGGAATTGAACCCACAACCTTCCCATTCAGAGTCCGAAGTTTTGAACCACTGAACTACGGACCGGTCCAATGGCATCTGAAATTATTTCCCGTTTCGGTGGCTATGTTAACCCATAAAATCAAAGTAGATACCTCCAAGGTGTATCTACTCAGCCTTCGCAAAGAAATGAGAACCTGCCTCCCCGGAAGCAAGGAGACTCCCACTTCAGTTGAAGTGGTTGGCGTAAGGCCGGCCCCGTTTACTGTGAAAATAACTACTTAGGTGCCGCTCATCATATGCAACCCTTTCGGGGATAACGCGGCAAGAAATTCACTATATGTGTAGCTTACTTGCGTTTTACAGTACTTAGTTGGTCAACGACGTTACCATGTTGAAAGCACCGGTTCCCATAGATCACCGAAGTTACGCAACATTGGGCGCGGATAGTACCTACTTGGATGGGTTACCGCTCAGGTACACCGCGTGTCGTTTGCATCTTGGACCGGTCCGTAGTCCAGTGGCAGCACTTCGGACTCGTAAATGGAAGGTTGTGGATTCGGATCCCGGCGAAGCCCAAAAAATATACCATTTATATTTCGAATGTGCTCATCGCTGAGTTGAAAAATTCATAAACCTTTACCAAAGACCGGTCACTGAAAGGTCCATCCAACCTTACAACAACTGGGTCTTGCTTGAGAATTGGCCCTTTCTACAGCGACGACCGAGCTTGCAGAGGGCTCTTGAGGTGTGACACACACAAAAATAGCGCTCACCAAATAAATCATCCTAATATTATTATATTATTAGGAATAAATGAAATAAAATAAAGCATACACCGGATTGTTTTTCTCAATGTAGTTCGACCTGGTATCAATACAGGTAGGTACACGTAGGTAGGTAGAGATAATTACAAATATTTTACAAATCCATATCAGTCGACTCACTTTATAATCGACGGAAACTAAAAAACTCACAGAAATTAGATAGGCATTTGTGATTTCACAAAAACACGCGTGATAAGAAATGATCGATCTCATGTTGCCAGTTAATCGTGTCTCTAATTACATATTTTATATCGACGGTTAAAAGGAAGTAGGGCATTAGCGACGTTTTGGTCAATAATAAGTTCTGTACTTTAGAGCATAAACAACAGCTGTAGTCACATTTAGCAAAATGTGCAGGAGACGAGTTTTAGTGAAAATGTGCACTTTTTTAAACCATCATAACTTCTAAACTAGACGAGATATTTTTGATCTGTAAAAACTGTTTATCTTCTTTTATCGATATTTATTTAATGTGAAGTAATGTGAACAACGTTTGTGGAACTTCCGTGGTTTATGCTCGCACTTTTATGTGCATCCCATATTTATTACACTTGATATCTCAGTAACTGAGTTCGAGGACTCCAATATTTTTACCACTTATAGAACAGCTAATTATAATAATTTCTGCATCATTAAATCAAAAACGCAAAAAAAGTGGACTTCCGTTGTTTATGCTCTAAGGTACAGAGTTATGAATGCTATCCTACTAACAATTTTTCACTCTTTCTAATGCGCTAACTCCCACAGCTCTACGATGATTTTTGTTGTTGTTAATGCCCAAGCAAACAACTGCGTTTTCGAAGTATGGTTTTGGTGTGACCGACAAGATTTTGGCATTTTTTGGTCCTAAAGGCGCTTGTGACATAAAAAATTGTAAAACCACATTAGTAGGAATGCCAATAAATGTCTATATATATTTTTTTTAATTTTAGAGGTCTATAATCTAAGCTGCAAAGATATGTTAACATTTAATGCTCATATGAAATGCATGCCTACAGACAGGCACATGTAGGTTCGCGCCTACACATTCTGCATGTGTGCATACAAATAAAGAAAACCTCACATGGACATAAACCTTGCAGCTCCTGCCGGCGTTCCCTGAACCGGGGTGGCATTGGCAAAATTGAACCGATGTGGTCAGCCTCATACCAACCTATCAGTCAAGGAGCGTGATTTTATTTTAACGATATGATAAAAAATAAAAAAACGCTATGTCATTTTTCTTCAATCTCAAACTTTAAACTGCTCCCCTGATCAATTTAGTTTTTCTCGTTTATGCCCTATTACCTTTCAACCGTCGATATCTATTCCACTACAAGATAAATAGCTTGCTTTACATTGATTTCATTATCTCTGATCAAATCAGAACGTTTTGAATGGAAAAAAACATGAAATCTACAATGAATAAATTGGTGATGGATATGAATGAATTGAAATGCACAAAAAGATATGGAGGCAATTCTGCAGAAGCTCCAGCCATACCATGTAAGGCATTAGTCAATGATATAAGGTGACTCTTTCGTCTTGTTCCTTGACTAGAAGGTTGGTATGAGACTAGCCCCCCATGCTGTAAAAATTGAAGAAAATGTTGGCTTTCTCGGTTTTTAATTTAATTTCAGAAGGTATTATGTTGGTCGGTTCGCAGTTATCGTTTCGGACTCGTAAACGGAAGATAGTTGGTTCAAATCCCGGTGCAGCACAAAAAATATATCATTTAAGAAATGGAAGACTGAGAAAAGTATGGTTTAATCAAATAAAATTGTAGAGGAATGACATATTCCTACAGCAACGCCACGCAACTAATTTACACATGTAGGTACCTAGTGTAACTTTCTGGTACTAACATTTTTTTCTGAAAGAGTCGATTGTGGTGAGTAGGACCTATTTATTTTTACAGATAAGTGGGTCGGTCTTACGCCAACCACTTCAGTTGAAGTGGGTGTCTCCTTCCAGCTCCTGAGGGAGCTGTTACTCATTTCTTGTGAAGGCTGAGTAGGTACCTAAGCCTTGCCGGTATTTTGTACCCCGAGTAGGATAAAACATAGCTTAAATCTCACCTCGATGACGTTGATAAAAAATGTTTGAAATGCACGACAGCACCCCTACAGAGTGAATTATTTGTTAAGTACATAGTTTTTTCGGTTAACGCAATCGAGGTGAATTTACGTAGGTAGTGTTTCTTACTAGTGGTGTGTCGATTTTTTCCTCTAGCTGTATTTTTACTGTAACTCCTGATTTCATTCCAATGTCACCCCTGTTTCAGGGAAGGTCAGCAAGAGTGCCAGGGCTTATGTTCATTTGAGATTGGGTATTTTATATTGACCACCCATACTGTACGAAATGGTTCACTTTGCCAATGTCACCCCTGTTTCAGGGAATGTCGGCAAGAGTTGCAGGGCTTATGTTCATTTGAGGTTTGGATTTTATTTGTAAGTACACAATCAGTATTAATTGTAAGCGCGAACTACACGTGTTTGTTTGTGGGCATACCTACATCTGAGAGCTTTGAATGAATATATCCTTGCAACTTAGATTACATATAGATAGGTCCACATGCGGCATGTGTTAGCGCGAAATTATACATGTCTGCTTGTGGGAATGCGTTTAATATGAATATTAAAGATATATATATGTATAATTCCTATTTCTGTATTTTCTATTTAAACATGTTACCTCTTTATGTTATTTTATTTTATTTTTTGTCTTTCTGTTTTTTGCTGAGTAAATGACTAAATGGTGTATATATTATTTTTGTTTTTTATGATTTTTATCTATTAAGTGATTAATTTTAAGTTAAGATAAGTTGGAATCCTCCCCAAAACACAAGCTATGCTTACTTTGGGGAGTATTTATTGTAATTAGATTTTTAAAATTTATTTTTATTGTAATACTTTGTACATATTGATAAAAAACAATAAAGACCTTATGAATTATGAATTATATATATATATTTATTTTTGCAGCTTAGATTTAGATTTCATTCCTTTATATAAACGCGTCCCTTGCACCGATTTCTTTCTCTCTTGTTCATTTGATCTTCCGATAAAAGTGTGGCTTGATGAGATTGGTGAAATTGCAATCCGGTCGATAGCTCAGATGGTAGAGCGCTTGCATTCCATGCCGAGAGTTCGGGTCCGAATTCAATTGAGAGTGTCAGAAATGAATTCCCGTTAGGGAGTTTATTTCAAACCCAAGGTTTACTCAGCCTTCACAGGAAATGAGAACCAGCCACTTTGGGAGACGGGAAACCCCCACTTCAAATAAAGTGATTTGCGTAAGGCCGGCGCCCTTAGGTATCTACCTGTAAAATAAACAGGTTCCACTCGCTACATGCGAAACCCTGCAAGAAGTTACACTATATGTGTAGCTTAGTTGCGTTTTAATTAGCCTTCACAAAAATGAATACCAGCCCCCTCGAGAGCTGGAAAACTTCCACTTCAACTGAAGTGGTTGGCGTAAGGCCGGCTCGTTTACCTGTAAAAATTAGTGTGTTCACTAATCACCCGCCATATGCGAACTCTTCGCGGAGAACGCGTCAAGAAGTTACACTATTTGTGTAGCTTAGTTGCGTTGCGTAAGATAGTGAGATGGAATGTTAACGTGCAGAAATTATGGATAGGTTTTAATTAATTGAATCGGAAGGTGTGTGTCAGGATAGGAAGAAGTGGAGGCAAGTCTGCAGAGGCTCCTGCCACCTGCAGTGGAATAGTTTTACAGTTGCTTTTGTTTACTTTTGCATGTATTGAATACTCGCTCCTGCCAATCTTCTTCTCCTTCTTCCTCAGCCTTTCTCTTTCCACTCCCGGACGTAAGCCTCCTCCAATCCTCTCCATTCCTGTCTATCGGCTGCTGTGTTCAGACATCTTCTGCCTGCAGTTCCCTTGATGTCGTCCAGCCACCTCACTTTTTCCATTATTAATTTTAAATTAATCTTCTCTAATATTTTCAACGTTACCATAGCGACTTTATACAGAATGAAAAGGACGCACTTATGCTAATCGTGTTGATAGTTTTTTCTAACAGTTTATAGTCACATAAGCAAGCGTTAAAAATACCGGGCTAGTCTAATCTAAGTTGCAAAGATATGTAACATTGAGGATTCACACTATATGCATTTTCACAAGCAGGCATGTGTAAGTTCGCGCTTAAGCATGCCGCATGTGGACTTACAATATAAAAACCTGAATCTTAAATTAACATACACCCTGCAACTCTTGCCGACCTTCCCTGTAACAGGGGTGACACTGGCAAAGTGAACCATGTTCTACGCATACCAACCTATAAGTCTAGGAACAAGGAAAGGCCTTGAACTTTCAAATTAAAATCATTCTCACTCAATTCATTGACTTATTGGTTGGTATGCGGCTCACGACTGATAGATACTGTAAAAAATTGTTCACTTTGCCAATGTTACCCCTGTTTCAGGGAAGGTCGATAAAAGTTGGAGGGATTATGTAAATATGAGTTTTGGATTTTAATTTGTAAGTAGGTAAGTACACATGCAGCATTTGTAAGCGCGAACTTACACGAGTCTGGTTGTGGTCATGCATTTGATATGGATCTTAAATGTTAACATATTCTTGCAACTTCGATCATAAATCTCAAATGGATAGCATTGTTGTGTTCCTGGTTGCTTTAGATGCTTTGGGAACGTGAAAAGAATGGATGATGAAATGCTTGCAAAGTTTAGGTAAATATTTAGCTTTGATTGGTTGTTGTAAAAAGTGCATGAAGGTTTTCTTTTAATGAAGTTCACTTTGCCGATGTCACCCCTATTTCAGGGAAGGTCGGCAAGAGTTGCAGGGCTTATGTTCATTTGAGATTGGGTTTTTATGTTGTATCTCCACATGCGTGAATGTTCAAGCTGATATGATGATGATGAGTTGATGATTTCTTTATAGCGCCGTTTCGTGATGTAGTCACTCCAAGGGCGCTGGTGCAAACGATGCCAGAAATTTGCTTGTCTTCAGTGCATTCCGGAACTTTCCATGGTCCTCTAGCTCTCTCACATGATGTGGCAGGTGGTTCCAGGCCAGAGGGCCAGCAACTGCAAATGCACGCTCTCCAAATAATGTCTTAACTCTTCTTATAGGTTCTTCAATTCTTGATTTGGCTCCAGTCTCAGCCGAGCGCAGTGTAAGGCTTTTTTTGCCGAGGGTGACTGGTTTGATTAAATCAGCGAGATATTTGGGTGTTTTTCCAAATAAAGCTTTGTGGACCATCGTGCTCACTTTGAAGTCGATGCGCTCCGGTATACGGAGCCAGTGAAGCTTGTGGAGAAGAGGAGTAATGTGTGTAAATTTCGACCGACCAGAAATCATGCGAGCGCACGCATTTAACACCAATTGTAGCCTATTCAATTGACATTTTGGTTGGCCTGCATATAAGCTATTGCAGTAGTCTATTTTTGATACCACAAATGCATTTACTAAAGCTTTCCTTGCTTCCATTGGTAGACAGTTATTAACAAGCTTGATTTGCCGTAATCCGTAGAAACTCGAACTAACGGTCTTACTTATTTGAACTTTCATAGTCAGACAACTGTCTAGGTGAACTCCTAGGAGTTTGATACAAGAAGAAGGCAAAATGTCAACATTAGACAATTTTATAGGGGTGTTGTTGTCTATCATGTGTGCTCTCTTTGGAGAAGTCATCCACATTACTTCAGTTTTTTCTTGGTTTAGCATCAACCGATGCGTAGACATCCAAAACCATATATCTTCTATGCAATTCCTCACTTTGTTTAGCATTTCCGTGGTATCCTCTGGTCTGCAGTGCGCATATATTTGGCAATCATCCGCATAAATATGCATTCTAACACCCCATTTCTGTGCAAAGCCTTCCAGTTCCTTGATATACATTATAAAAAACAGCGGTCCCAAGACGGAGCCCTGTGGAACTCCAGTATTCAATGTTGTTGGAGATGAAACACATTGATCTTTTCCAACAGTTTGGGTTCTGTCTTGCAGGTATGAAACAATCAATTCCAAAGCTTTTCCGCCTATTCCTAGACTCTTATTAATTTTTTCAAGGAGTATGCTGTGGTCAACGGTATCGAAGGCTGCACTCATGTCTAACAATGCTATCAGAGCTAGATTGCCTTTTTCAGTCTCACTAATTAAATCTGATAGTACTCTCAATATTCCTGTTTCAGCAGAGTGAGATTGTCGGTAAGCTGACTGCATTTTGGCAAACAAATTATGAAAATTCCAATGAGAAGTAAGTTTAGCTGCCACTATTTTTTCAAGTATTTTTGCTAAAAATGGCAAATTGGAGATCGGTCGAAAGTTGGATGCGTCATCAGGATCTAGAAGGGGCTTCAGGATAAATGCTCATGTGAACCTATTTATCTATAGGTAATTCAAGCTGCAAAAATATGTAAACATTTAAGACTCATATTAAATGCATAGATAGGTATCTACCCACAGACAGGCACATGTTTTGCAGATGATCTCAAAATTTTCCGCCAAATTCGATCATCATACGACTGTGAATTGCTTAATGAGGATTTAAATAGATTACATGATTATTGTTTTAATAATAATTTGTTTTTGAACCTCAATAAGTGTAATTCAATTACATTTACAAAAAATAAAGTAAAAATTGACCACAATTACAAAATAAATGGCTACAGTTTATTGAGGGTTCATAGGATTAGGGATTTGGGTATCACATTTGATTCTAAACTTAACTTCGACGAACATGTAAATAAAATCACTGAGGAAAGTAATAAATTACTGGGTTTCATCTTGAGGACTACTAAACCTTTCAAATTTGGTGAATCTTCTTTGTTTTTGTACATGTCACTTATTCGTTCTAAGCTTGAATACTGTTCGACCGTGTGGAATCCACATTTTAAGAAATATATTGATCAGATTGAAAGAACTCAAACACGTTTTATTAAATTGATGAAGAAAAGACTCCCCAATAGTACTTTATTTGAAACACTACCTAAACTTGAATCAAGAAGAACTTTGATAGATGTTTGTAATCTCAGAAAGGTGTGTGTATCTGAGTTTGACGCGCCCAATATTTTAAATAAAATCAATTTTAGATTACCTAATCTCACTAGGTCTTGTTTTCCATTTTATCTCCATAAAACCAATACCTTTGCAGGTTCGAGAAATCCAACCTATAGAATGTGTGATGTTTATAATAAGAGCTTTTCGCAGTGTGAACTATTTGAGACCACTAAATATAAATTCAAAAAACAAATACGTTTACTTATTTTTGGATCTGATATTGTTTCTGGGGTGGGTTGAGTATCGGGCTATTTTTCTATTTTCTATTTTTTATTTTTCATTTTCACTTTCTATTTTTATTTTATTTTTATTTTATTTTTTTTGTTCTTTTTTTTAATTCTTTGGGGGCAAGTGACAAATTTATGTGTGTATTAGATTTATTTTAAAGAAATATTGTAATGGTGTGAATGCTGTGTATGCTTCTAGTGTTGTATAGCTGTGATTGCCTGCGTGATGTTTGTGTGAAGATGTATGCTTGTGTCTATTGATGTAGTGTGCATAGTTTGGATGATTGGTTATTTGTGTTACTGTTGCTTATTATTATTTTTTTTTTATTGTTTATATGTACCAATTGTCTGTATTGCACCTCTTAATAAATAAATAAAATAAATAAATAAATAAATAAATAAATGTAGGTTCGCTGCTTCACATTCGGCATGTGTGCATACAAATAAAAACAACCATGGACATAAACCTTTGCAGCTCCTGCCATCTTTTCCTGAAACCAGTAACATTGGCAAAAGTGAACAAATTTTTACAGCACGGGGGGTCAGCCTCATACCTACCAATCTATCAGTCAAGGAGCCTACCTAATAGATAGGTATCTACTTAAACATTAAATTCCAAGCCTCAAATAGGTACACATTAATCCTGAAATTTTTGCCAATTTACAGGGGTGACATTGGAACTAATGGTGAACTAGTTGTACAGTAGGTATGGGTGGTCAGCCTCATACCAAACATACGAAATGAGAATCTGCCCACTAGAATTACCAACACAAATAGATTCCACATGCGAGCTTTTCGGGGACAACTTGTTAAGAAGTCGTATTATATGTGCAGCTTAGTAGCATGTTGTCAACGCCTTTGTGAATATCATGAAAACCTACCTATCTACCTTTAGGTACAAGATATAAAATATCATATGAACAAATTATTTTATCGTTCTCATAAACATCAATTCCAGATTGCTTAGTTACCAAACTGGGAATGTAAAAATAAAAACCTTCAATTCCATCATGTAAAACCAGACAAACAAAATAACATCTCGTCACGTTATTGCCACCCCTCCCCCAGCCATTTTGTAATCCCCTCGCAGTGCGCAGTCGCAGCCCAGGCCCCGCCCACTCTGAGGGGTTCCTGTGTAAGCTCCGCCCCCTTTGCGGGCCCTGCTGTGGAAGCTCCGCCCTCGTGTGCGCGCGCAGATGCTGTGGGAGGAGAGTTTGGAAAATTTATTAGGCTGGGGCATGTTTTATTTACGTTGCTGCATAAAGGAGCCAAGTGCGCCGCGAAGATAAATTTGAATGTTATTTATGAGCACACTGATAAATAATTTTGAATTATACTCTACGGTTTATGTTCGTTTTTTTTTTCTACATTGGCAATACTAAATTAAAGTAGATTTATCTAGAAATGTGGTGGCAGAGAATTGTAAACAAAAACATGTGTTGTTGAATCGATCGAAAAATAACTTGGAAGGTCTTCGGTAAGATTAGGTTTTAGAAGTTAGGTTAGGTTAGGTCTGGTTCAAAGGTCTGCCGGTTTTCTTACATTTTAATTATTTTTAATACTTAGGTATAGGGGAAGGGGAAGGTGGTCATTTTGAAAAAGATGATTTTTAGGAAAATCGTAGCAAAATTAAAATAACCGGTTATTCAGTATCAATTATGGGTTTATTGCCATCATAAAAATGATGTCGTGGTAGAGGAAGACCGAGAAAAGTATGGAAGGATCAAATCTCTGAAATAGCGAATGAATGGGATATCCAGAGTCATAATAAAAGGAGGACTTGTATGAAAAAGGTTATGACTCTGGATGAAATGAAAGAAGTATGCAAGGACAGGAAGAAGTGGCGGCTAATCTGCAATGTTGATTTCTAATGTTGGTGTATTCATTTGCTACATTTTTTGCATAGGAAATTTTTGACTTTTTTTTGTATAGATTTCTTTGTAAGGTTTTGTTCTTTTTTATATTTAAATGTAATTTATTATTCATATTCCTTGACTTATAGGTTGGTATGAGGCTGACCACCCATACTGTAAAAAATGGTTCACTTTGCCAATGTCACCCCTGTTTCAGGGAAGGTCGGCAAAAGTTGTGGGGCTTATGTTCATTTGAGGTTTGGATTTTATTTGTAAGTACACATTCAGCATTTGTAAGCGCGAACTACACTTGTTGGTTTGTGGGCATACATCTGAGAGCTTTAAATTAATATATCCTTGCAACTTAGATTATAGATTATTATAGATAAAAAAAATCAGCTTATGTTCATTTGAGATTGGATTTTTTATATTGTAGGTACACATGCGCCAAGTGTGAGCGCGAAATAATGCGTGTCTGCTTGTGGGAATGCATTTAATATGAATCTCAAATGATAGGTAGGTACCTACATATCTTTGCAACGTAGGTTTAGGTATAGATTAGATTTAGATAAAAAAATCAACAAAACACACTTAAAGTATTTATTCTTCAAAAGTGTAAAAAGGACAGGAAGAAGTGGCGGCTAATCTGCAATGCTGATTTGTAATGTTGGTTTATTAGTTTGCTACGTTTTTTGCATAATAATTTTTTTACTTTTTTGTAAAGATTTATTTTTAAGGTTTTGTTATTGTTGTTTTTTTTTTATACTTAAATGTTATTTATTACTCGTATTCCTTGACTAATAGGTTGGTATGAGGCTGACCACCCATACTGTAAAAAATGGTTCACTTTGCCAATGTCACCCCTGTTTCAGGGAATGTCGGCAAGAGTTGCAGGGCTTATGTTCATTTGAGGTTTGGATTGTATTTGTAAGTACACTATCAGCATTTGTAAGCGCGAACTACACGTGTTTGTTTGTGGGCATACATCTGAGAGCTTTGAATGAATATAGATATCCTTGCAACTTAGATTATAGATTATAGATCAAATTCACCAATTTGTTTTGGCCTGGTTCATAAACAGTTAACGGTTAACATTTTTATTGAATAAATTTTTGTTTAGAGTGTGAAAATACTGTAGTTTAGAAGTTCCTAATCAGCACTTCCTTATAGGTAATTAGTTTACTTACTATGAGAAGTTACTCACAATAAAATGTTTTATCCACGATATCTCAAATCAGTGAATCAGCACATTTAGTTTTACCTTTACGGTGGCGATATTGTCTACCAATTTCTGTCTAGAATGTTACAGAAACTGTATCTATCTGACGTTATTAAGTTCTGTACCTTAGAGCATAAACAACGGAAGTCCACTTTTTTGCGTTTTTGAGTTAATGATGCAGAAATTATCACAATTAGCTGTTCTATAAGTGGTAAAAATATTGGAGTCCTCGGACTCATAGTTACTGAGATATCAAATGTAATAAATATGGGATGCACACATAAATGCGAGCATAAACCACGGAAGTTCCACATACGTTGTTCACATTACTTCACATTAAATAAATATCGATAAAAGAAGATAAACAGTTTTTACAGATCAAAAATATCTCGTCTAGTTTAGAAGTCATGATGGTTTTAAAAAAGTGCACATTTTCACTAAAACTCGTCTCCTGCACATTTTACTAAATGTGACTACCGTTGTTTATGCTCTAAGGTACAGAGTTCATCCCTGTCTCCCCCACTAACTGCATGATGCCCTATAAAGGAGATGAAAGTAATGTTCGGTAGCAGCTTCCAGGAACATCTCCTCTAATGAACACGTCACTGCATTACCAGGAACACCTCGTCTATCTAATGCTCATCTGATATTTATAAAGAACCGGATGCAACAGTCAATTTTTTTAAGTTGAAGGGTTTGTGTACCTATTGACTATTTATTTATTCTGCCTAGCCAGTAACAGGTATTAATATCATCAATTAATAATTCATTCCCCGCTTCAACTGAAGTGGTTGGTGTGAGGTCGGCCCCCTTACCTGTAAAAATAAATAGGTCCCGAATCACCACATGCGACTTCTTCGGAGACAACGCTGGCAAGAATTTACACTACCTATATGTGTAGCTTAGTTGCGTTGCGTATTACGGTTTATTTTAATGAAATATGAATTAAATAATTACCCAATTACCTACATCTGTTGAACCAGGGTCAAAGTTATGGTCAAAGGACCCAGGCGGGGATCGAACCAACGTTGTTCTATTCCAAACACGCTAGAAAGATCAGCCTACTTGGACCCCTCGGCTATACCTAACACCGACTTTTTTTAGGTAATATTGTAAAAATTAAACACAAAGTTTTTCTTCACGAGTTGATTTATTTCCTCGAGCGCTTTCGATGTTATCACATCATTATGCAAAGGACGTTATGCTTTATTTTTTCCAGACATGATTACATTCTGTTTTGGTCTTTTTCTTCACACTTAAGTCTTTCTACAACTTTAGCCTCAATAAACTGCGATTGGTGTAAGGCTGTCTTATTTATTTGTAATCCTGTCGCCATTCCGCTGGGGTTGGCCAGATCCTCTGCAGATTTGCCTACATTTTTTCACATCCTTGCATACCTTTTTCAATTACTTCATATCCATCACCTTTTACACACATTTCCTGATTTCACATTAGCTTTGTAAATCCCACTTTCAACTTTCAACTAACCACTTCAGTTGAAGTGGGGGCTCCCAGCCCCCGAGAGGACTGTTACTCATTTATTGTGAAAACTGAGCACCTAAACCTTGTCGGTATTTTATTTTGAGGTTTGAAATAAACACCGAAACGGGAAATCATTTCTGACACCCTTGGCGGGATTCGAACCTGAGCTCACGGCATGGAATGCAAGCACTCTACCAAGTGAGCTATCGACCGGCATTCTTTCACTATTTCACCAACCTGATCCAGTCATATTTTTTTTTCTTCCTTTTCCTCTTTTCCCTTTCACATATCCTTTTCCGAAGTTTTTAATCAATTTCTGTTACTGATGCGGATATCCATAACTTCCCTGGTAGGTATATTGGAAATTCTCAGTAAATGTGATAAAATAAACAATTTTGATTTGTGGATTTCTCTGTTGAGATTCGTCCCTGTTGTGTGTTCGGCAGTGAAGGAACCATAAGGCTCGTTAGAAGCTAGTTAAGGAATGTAAAGGTGGCAGCACAATGCCCTTACACTGGAGACTGCAAGTCACGGTGACTGTACTAAAAACTAAGCTCACAAGTAGCTGCTAACTCAGTGTGGACGAGCCAGAATATTCCTGCTGTGTGTGGACGATCTTAAAATACGAAAATAACAGTTAATGCTCGGCAGCGTTGAGATTTCTCTCCTCTGAAGATATTGTTACAATTTTTTACTGGGGTTCTCTTTAAATTTAACTCCAATTATTTATTTTAACATTTTTTTTTCACTGTTTCACAATTTACAATAATTCATAATCTCTGCGTGTATTGGTCTTCACGGCAAAATGCTTGGAGCGACTAATTGCTCTCCGCACCATTGCAGTCCCTATATATAGGTACAAAAGAGATCTTTCTTGCATATTCCAGGTCATAAAAGAAGAGCCTGTATGAAGAAGGTTATGACTCTGGAGGAAATGAAAGAAGTATGTAAGGACAGAAAGAAATAACGGTTGATCTGTAATGTTGGCGGCTAAGGTTTATTAAATTGGAATTCGTTTTCTGTTTTAGTTTTGATGTCCATACATACCTATTAGGTATTATTTATTGGTTTAAAAATGTAATTTGTCGTGAATGTTCCTTGACTTACCTATAGGTTGGTATGCGGCTGACCACCCATGCTGTAAAAATGGTTCACTTGGCCAATGTCACCCCTGTTTAGGGAAGGACGACAAGAGTTGCAGGGTGTATGTCCATTTGAGATTTGGTTTTTATGTTGTAGGTTCACATTCGGCATGTGCAAGCGCGAACTTGTACGTGTCTGCTTGTGAAAATGCATGTCATGTGAATCTCCAATGTAACATATCTTTGCAACTTAGATTAGATTAGATTCTTCAATTTCTCACTTACACCAGTACCCTTAGTACGAGTCGCAAAACTTGAGAAAAGTAAAGTTTACGGAAAATATTAAAGAGAGATTTCCCCCAAAATCTGCCGTTTTTGTTTCTTACACTTTATGGTCTTATGGGGCTTCCACACGCTTGCCAACCCATCTCAAGTCAAGCGCACAGTGTGTCGTTTAGAACATGCTAGCTGGACAAATGTTTGTCTAATGGACTCATTTTGTCTAGCTAGCATGTTCTAGACGACACACTACATGGCTACAAGCCAAGTGAATATAGAACATGCTAGCTAGACAAAATGAGTCCATTAGACAAACTTTTGTCCAGCTAGCATGTTCTAGACGACACACTGTGCGCTTGACTTGAGATGGGTTGGCAAGCGTGTGGAAGCCCCATTAGCAGAAGAGTTACAGTGGTGAAGAAAATCAAGTTCAAACAAACAAAAATGGCAGATTGGGGGGAAAATCACTCTTTAAATCTTTACGTAAACTTTGCTTTTCTCAAGTTTTGCAACTCGTACTAAGGGTACAGAACGCCGTTCTATGCACCACCACCATCGTAGGTACATGTAATATAGGTGAGCGTAGGTATTTTTATTTCATAGTTCGGTTCACTTTACCAATGTCACCCCTGTTTCAGGGAAGGACGGCAAGAGTTGCAGGGCTTATGTTCATTTGAGATTGGGTTTTTATAATGTAGGTCCACATGCGGCATGTGTTAGCGCGAAATTATACATGTCTAATCTAATCTAATCTAATCTAAGCTGCAAAGATATATATCATTTAAGATTTACACTAAATGCATTCCCACAAGCAGATATGTATGATTTCGCGCTAACACATGCCGCATGTGGACCTACAATATAAAAACCCAATCTCAAATGAACATAAGCCTTGCAACTCTTGCCGTCCTTCCCTGAAACAGGGGTGACATTGGCAAAGTGAACCAATTTTTATATCATGGGTGGTCAGCCGCATAACAACCTATAAGTCAAGGAACATACATGACAAATTACATTTTTTAAATCAAAGAATAAAAATAACAATATATTCATGGACATAAAAAACTAAATCATAAAACCAATTTCACTTTAACAAACCCTAGCCGCCAACATCACAGATCAACCGCCATTTCTTTCTATCCTTGCATACTTCTTTCATTTCCTCCAGAGTCATGCTTGTGGGAATGCATTTAATATAAATCTTAAATGATATATATATCTATCTTTGCAGCTTAGATTAGATTAGTAACAATACTCCGTATTTTCAACGTTGGCATAACGACTTTATACTGAGTGAAAAGGGCGCACTTGTGTCAATCTGTTTAAAGTCACATAAGCTAACGTTGAAAATACCGCGCCCTAAGTGCGTTGACTGCGGAGACAAACGACGCGGAAAATACAAAGTACGATACAATAAAAAAATAAACTCTTGTTCATAACTGACAACTATTTCAGGGAAAGGCGGCAAGAGTTGCAGGGTGTATGATCATTTGAGGCTCAATATTTCTTTTGTTTGTAAGTTACACATGCAGCATATACGTAATCGAAAACTTACACGAGCCTGTTTGTGTATGTGCATGGAAAATGAACCTCAAATCCTCCCCATAGTGCTTGTTTGTCTTATGTTTATCAGAGGTGATTTCACATGAGCAATGTTTGTATGTGTACTGGACTAATGTGTCTTATGAAAACTGGAAATTGATTTTTAAAATATTTGAAAAAACTCTCATATTATCGTGTTTTACGTTTTTTTCTTAACTCAGATTGTGTCGAATGTGATTCTTAAGACAATTTTCATTGAAAGATCATCTTTGAATCAAATGGTAGATGACACTTCAAGAGCCCTCTGTGAGCTTGGGTACAAACCACTCGACTAGACTATAAAAACTACTACCAGTCCGTAGTCTAGTGATTTGTACACTATTTTTGTAAGTCGTTCATTGTCCATTCTTTCTAGATGCCCCAAGCATTTTATTGTACTTTCTTTCTCATATTTTCGTTAACAGCTCATTCCCCACCTTGCCATTTTCTTTTCCATCTACTGAAACTTAGATTAAAGATACAACCTCTCATCTTACCTAAGTAACCCATATCTCTCAATCAACCACAGCTCAAAAAAAAAACTCGAGATATCTCAGATTTTACAAATTCCCAAATATTTTCACAGATACATTTTAAGATTTTTTTTTGGTTCATTTTAAAGATATAGGGGTAGACCATGAACATAATGCGACAAAAGACCTCTAGGTGTGTCAAATAGCCGTCTAATGGTCCAAGGCAGGCATGATCCACATCTCAAAATTGAAAATATGATCCAAATAAAGGACGGGCGGTCACATTTCAATTTAGGGGGCTGGATTTGTAAGGTTTTTCAAATTTCCGAAACACAGTTCGGTAGGGGCTGGTATTTAGGGGTTTTGTTGTTGTGTCGGGAGGTATTTTGACGTGTATGGGGTGTGAATTTGACCCTATTGTGGAAAATTGATATTTTCGGTCGTGAGATGGTTAGGATGTTAAATATTACGACCATTTTGTCTGAATTATATGTTTTTTTTTTTGGAAAGAAAATAAAGATGTGCCATAGATATCCTGTGCTAGGTCTCATTTACATAATAATATATCATTTACATATAAACGTCTCATTTATCTCTGAGGTGTGTCATTCCTTGACTTATAGGTTGGTATGAGGCTGACCACCCATACTGTAAAAATGGTTCACTTTGCCAATGTCACCCCTGTGTCAGGGAAGGTCGGCAAAAGTTGTAGGGCTTATGTTCATTTGAGGTTTGGATTTTATTTGTAAGTATATATTCAGCATTTGAAGCGCGAACTACACGTGTTTGTTTGTGGGCATGCATTTGAGAACTTTAAATGAATAGGTATATCCTTGCAACTTAGATTATAGATTATTATTATTAGAAAGGGTTGGCGTAAGGCTGCTTCCCTACCCGTGAAAATAAAAGGTTATATATAGGACGACGATTCCTTGACTTTTAGGTTGGTATGAGGCTGACCACCCATACTGTAAAAATGGTTCACTTTGCCAGTGTCACCCCTGGGAAGGTCGGCAAGAGTTGCAGGGCTTATATTCATTTGAGATTGGGTTTTTATATTGTAGGTCCACATGCGGCATGTGTTATAGCGCAAACTTAGACATGTCTGCTTGTGGGAATGCGTTTAATATGAATCTTAAATGATATATCTATATCTTTGCAGTTTAGATTTAGATTTAGACGTGGCAAGAAACTTTACTTAGATGGCTGACTTTGATTCTTTATGGCTCATTGTTTAGCTTTCAAGTTAGGATCTCAATTTAAAATCAAATACATGATTTTTGCCTTTGTGGAGCTCTCGCTGGGTTGTAAATAATATAACTCTATCCAGAATATCTAGATACATTTTTCCTTACCTACTTCAATTATAAAATCATAGCATTTCCCCAGAAATACTTGCAAACTAAAACGCTCAGTAGAGGCAGTACTTTATTTCCCATACATTTTTTCTTGCAGCGTTACGTTCTAGTTTAAATTCACTCAAACGTTTTACTAGCTGTGCAGGTACCGGGTGATTCGGCAGATTCTGTTTCTTTAATTGTACATAATGTTTGTTTTGAATGAGCTCTGAGTGACTTTTAGTTTGGAACACGCTGTACGTATCTCTTTAATGAATGATGACGTATGCAAGCAGTGGCGTGCCTAGAATTTCTACCCTGAGCTTGCTTCATAATTAAAGTTGCACTACTGTAAACTGTAACTCTGTCGCCATTCCGCTAGGGGTGGCCAGAGCCTCTGCAGAGCTGCCTCCATTTTTTCCTATCCTTACATACCTCTTTCAATTCATTCATATCCATCACCTTTTTCAAGCATTTTCTTCTTTTACGCTCGAGCTTTGTACATCCCATTCTTTCACAATCTCCTCAATCTGATCACTCCATACTTTTCTCGGTCATCCTTTTCCTCTTTTTGCTTTCACACTTTCTACTAAATCATACATTAAATCATAAATAATAAAACTCATCCCTTTGTTTCTTTTCCTCAGTGTTTCTTAATTCCTTCAGACTTAGATCCTTGACTTATAGGTTGGTATGCGGCTGACCACCCATGCTGTAGAAAATGGTTCACTTTGCCAATGTTACCTATATTTCAGGGAAGGTCGGCAAGAGTTGCAGGGTGTAGGTATGTCCATTTGAGATTAGGGTTTTTACATTTTAAGTCCACATGCTGTAAAAATGGTTCTCTTTGCCAAAGTTACCCCTGTTGCACGGAAGGTCGGCAAAAGTTGCAGGGTGTATGTTTATCATATATTTGGGTATTATATTTTGTAAGTCCACATGCGGCATGTGTAAGCGCGAACTCATAGTGTCTGCTTGTGAGAATGCATATAATGTGAGTCCCCAATGTTACATATCTTTGCAACTTAAATACGATTAGACCTGTTGACAGGTTGGAAGGTTACCGATAGACTGGATTTTTGTATGAAGAGTGGGTCAGCGCATTCCTACTTCTCAAAAGATTGCTTTCTTGACCTATCTAGTTATTATATATCGATGACAGCAGTACGAATTTTATCAAAAAAAATAGTTAAAAAGACGAATGACGATAAATGTCTTTAGATAATCTTCTCAGAAGTATTAATTAATTATTTTCCGAAAATTTTCCGAAATTGCGAAATAATGGAATATCCAGAGTCATAATAAAAGGAGAGTCCGTGTGAAGAAGGTTATGACTCTGGAGGAAATAAAAGAAGTGTGTAAGGACAGAAAGAAATGGCGGTTAATCTGTCATGCTGGCGGCTAGGGTTTTTTAAATTAGAATTTATTTTCTGTTAGTTTTTAATGTCCATACATAATCTAATTTGTTAATTTAAAAAATGTAATTTGTTGTGTATGCTCCTTGACTTGTAGGTTGGTATGCGGCTGACCACCCATGCTATAAAAATGGTTCACTTTGCCAATGTCACCACTGTTTCAAGGAAGGTCGGCAGAAGTTGCAGGGTGTATGTTCATTTGAGATTCGGGTTTTTATATTGTAGGACTACATGCGGCATGTTTAAGCGCGAACTTTAACATGTCTGTTTTGTGAAATGCATATAATGTGAATCTCTAACGTCACTTATATTTTGCAACTTAGATTAGATTTTAATATGTGAGGTAGGTTTGGCTTTTTAAAACTTACAAGATAGTTACGCTTCTGGATGCATGAAAGATGTCGGGCAAGATTGAAGAGATTTTAATATTGGGTTAGTCCTCTCACCCAGAGTAGTACACAAACATTGAAAAAATGTAAATATAAATAATGAAGGAAAGCTTAATCACTCACTAGGGAGTGCTGTTGCAGCTTCCATATATTTTTATAATATTTACGCGATAGTGGGGAGTGTGTAGGTACTAGAGACACTTGTATGAAAATGCTTTTGTTCAGTAAATTGATTATTTGGTTTCAAATCAGGACCGCAATTAGAAGTTGTTTTTATAAAAATGTAACTGTGACCTCATTAAAAAAACTAAGCTGCAATTATAGTGCAACTAGTCCGGGCGATAGCTCAGTTGGTAGAGTGCTTGCATTTCATGCTGAGAGCCCGGTTTCGAATACACCGAGTGTGTCAGAAATGATTTATCGTTTCGGTGTTTATTTTAAAAATCCAAAATAAAATACCGGCAAAGTTTATTCAGCCTACTTAAGAAATGAGTACCAGCTCTCTTAGGAGCTGGGAAACCCACGTGTCTGTCTGTGGGTGTGCATTAAATATAAGCCTTAAATATCAATACATCTTTGTAGCTAATGTAGATAATAGTCTAGAGACAATGGTATCGACTCCATCTGAATCGCAAATGTTAAGATCTTTTTGCAACTTAGACGTATAGAAGAAATGTGGAAGGGAAAAGAGGGAAGGGGAGACTGAGAAAAGTATAGCTGGGTCAGATTGGTGAAATTGTGAAAGTATGTGATATACAAAGCGAATGTAAGAAAAGGAAATGCATGAAAGATGTGATGGATATGAATGAATTGAAACAGGTATGCAAGGATAGGGAAAATGGAGGCAGCTCTGCAGAGGCTCTAGCCACCCCTAGCGGAATGTCGATAGAGCTACAGATACATTGGATAGTTACAGATACATTGGATAGTTACAGATACATTGGATAGTTACAGATACATTGGATAGATACAGATACATTGGATAGTTACAGATACATTGGATAGTTACAGATACATTGGATAGTTACAGATACATTGGATAGTTACAGATACATTGGATAGTTACAGATACATTGGATAGTTACAAATACATTGGATAGTTACAGATACATTGGATAGTTACAGATACATTGGATAGTTACAGATACATTGGATAGTTACAGATACATTGGATTATAATTTAAAAACAGTTAGTTCTTGCTTCTCTTACGATCAACCCAAAAAAATCACTTGTAACGTTTCTGTGAATCGCCACTTTGTGTCATCGTTCCCATGCTCCATAAAAGCACAACTCAAGAAGCTGGAATTAGAGCTAATCGCCTGGGATGTGAGTTGTGCTTTCCTGGTAAACAAATCATTTCCTACTGTATCTCACGCGCACTCAATAATTATATTAATTAAAGGTAATTAGTTTACTTTTCTTTACGGAGAATTCACAAAAATGCGTGACCGTTATACTGATGTATTTTTTATTAAACTTTATAAAAAATCAAATAATAGCTCGTCCCCCAGTACTTGTTTGGCTTATCTACCATTTGAGTCAAATATTATCGGTTTAATGGCTGAGGGAGTTAAGTGGCTGATCTTTTTAGCGTGTTTGGAATAGAGTAACGTTGGTTCGATGCTTGGTTCGATTTTGAATGTTCGGATCGCCAAAGGAGTCGCATGTGGCAAATGGAACCTATTTATTTTTCAGGTGACTTGACCGGCCTTACGCCACCCAATGCAGTAGAAGATGCAGCTTTCGAGGGGGCTGGTAGATACTCGTTTCTTGTCAAGGCTGAGTAAGCCTAGACGATATTTTATTTTGAGTTTTATGTAAACACCGAGACAGGATATCATTTCTGACACATTTGATTCAAAGATGACTTTTCAATTTAATTTAATTTATAAAAAAAGGTGATTTGTGAAGAGGAATGCAATTCACCAACCTATTCTGCCTGGCCAGAAACAGGTATTCATATCATCAATTAATAATTAATTATTGTTTATTTTAATGAATTGGTAATTAATAATTACCCAATAACATCTGTTGAACCAGGGTCCAAGCTATGGTGAAATGACCCAGGCGGGGATCGAACCAACGTTGTTCTATTCCAAACACTGCGGACTCTGAATGGGAAGGTTGTGGGTTCGAATCCCGGCGAAGCACAAAAAAATACAATTTATTTATTCAAATTTGCTCTTCGCTGGATTAAAAAAATCATAAACCTTTACCAATGACCGGTCACCAAAGGTCCATCCAGCCTTACAGCAACTGTCAACAAGTGTCATTGACCCTAGAGTCTCTAGAATCTAGGGAGTCTCCCGCACTGGATTTATTAAAAAAAAATCTGAACTAAGAAAAAAACGTAAAACACGATAATGTGAGAGTTGTTTTACATATTTTAAAAATCTATTTTTAGTTTTCATAAGACACCTTGGCCCAGTACACATACAAACATTGCTCATGTGAAATTTCGTCTGATGGAGATAAGATAAGTAAGCACTGAAGGGATGGTATATAGAGCAGATGAAAGAAGACACAAAATGGAGACAAAATGTAGAGGTACTGACCACCTCTAACGAAAAAGCTACTGAATACAGTTACTGTGTATGAAAAATACAACATAGAAGAATATAATCTACAAAGATACAAAAAAAAACTTGTGAAAAGAAGTGATCGGTTGGATGAACTTTAAAATTATTTGGAAATAGTTGTCCCTCTATTATGTTGTTATTCTCTATGCAGCGTTGTGTAGGAACAAAGCTTGCCTAGTAATGGCTTCCGAGAAAATTAATTTATATTTTGTATGGAAGTAGGATTTTTTTTCGTCCAAGGGTTTTCTTCATACTAGGAAGAGATTTGCCTGCGAGTTTTTGTTGGTTTTTTTTCATTGCCACGCGCCTATTTTTCCCTTGGTACCTGTGACTGTAACTGTTACTCTGTCGCCATTCCACTAGGGGTGGCCAGAGCCTCTGCATATTTGCCTGAATTTTTTTCTTTCAGTTTGTTTATATCCATCACGTTTTTCATACATTTCCTTCCGCATAAAGCGTAACTAAGCTACACATACAGTGTAACTCATTGTCTGCGTTATCCCCAAAGGAGTCGCATGTGGGGATTCAGGATCTATTTATTTTTACGGGTAAGAAGACCGGCTTACACCAACCACTTCATTTGAAGTTTTTGTTAATATTGTTCTGCAATGTCCATACTATGGGTTAGTATTTAATCAGACACTGGATTATTCCCAACATGTTTGATCCGTAGATGATACGTGGATCATATTTATTTCAAGTTAGTTGGTGGTTGAGCCAAAGATTTGCAGTGTGTGAATAACACCGTTAGTTTTTAAGTATGTTATGCCGATAGCTCAGTTGGTAGAATGCTTGCATCTCATGCCGAGAGCTAGGATTTGATTCCCATCAAGGCTGCCAGAAATTATTTTCCGTGTCAATAAACACCGGCCATGACACATCCATGTAACCCTGCGCCTTTTGTCACCCGGCCATGACACATCCATGTAACCCTGCTCCTCCTGTCTTCCATGTGAGCTGTCCCCTCGCCATGACACATCCATGTAACCCTGCTCCTCCTGTCTTCCATGTGAGCTGTCCCCTCGCCATGACACATCCATGTAACCCTGCTCCTCCTGTCTTCCATGTGAGCTGTCCCCCCGGCCATGACACATCCATGTAACCCTGCTCCTCCTGTCTTGCAGGTTGTGCTGGCCATGGCCCTGCTGAGCGGCTCGGCTGTGCCCCCCGGCCCCGCCCACCACGCTGCTCCCCCCGCCTCGGCTCTTCAGCACTACTTCTCCACGCAGATGGCGGGCTACCTGAAGGCGGCGCCCTCCCCCGCCCACCACCACCTGCCGCACCACCACCACCACCAGCCCTACCACCACCACCACCACGGCGTGGGCCTGGGACCCTTTGGACTCACGCACCACACGCTGGACGGAGTTGGCTTCCCACAAGGTAATCAACTTGGTCCCTTTATATTTGTAATATTTGTATACGCAAGATACTGTTACGTTTTACGGGTTAATTTAATAAAAACTTAATTTATTTCATAAAAAATATTTTAAAATTCCGTTCACATTTGGAATCAAATAGTTGTTTTGTAACTGGCGAGGCACGTGCAAATAGTACCTAACTGAAAGGGGGTATATTTTAATGCAACAGATGCAAAAGGACCATCCTTAGAAAAAAAAACACAAAAATAGATGAACTGGAAAGAGTATGGGATGGCTACAAGTGGACTATTCCAAGGTGAAAATGTAAGAGAGAACTAAGATGAGTTATTTATTAATATGAAGCCACAGGTCTTTGAAAGCCTGGTGAACTCAACGTCGTTTGCTCCAAAAGGAAACAATAAACCAGAAGGATCTCACTCATAGAGGTAGCTCCGCAGATGTGCTATATTCTCTCTTATATACCTCCTTATGGCTCCTCACAAAGCTTCTGCTTGAGAAGGGCTGTTTTGTGAGTTCTTCAACTTGTTCCTCAAACAAACTCTTTCTTCACAGTACAATCACAGGATGTTCACAGAACGAGCTTTAGTGTTGTAGAATTAAAAAGATTCAGAAGGATTGAACAATAAATAATCCTCCAAGGCAGTCGTTTCACGGATCGCGCCAAAACGGAAGTCGTTTCGCCGTATTTTTATATCATTCCTTGACTTATAGGTTGGTATGAGGCTGACCACCCATACTGTAAAAAATGGTTCACTTTGCCAATGTTACCCCTGTTTCAGGGAAGGTCGGCAAAAGTTGTGGGGCTTATGTTCATTTGAGGTTTGGATTTTATTTGTAAGTACACATTCAGCATTTGTAAGCGCGAACTACACTTGTTGGTTTGTGGGCTTACATCTGAGAGCTTTAAATGAATATATCCTTGCAACTTAGATTATTATTATTAGATTATTTAGATTACTTCAGACCGGAAATAAATCGGTCTGTCTGACGAAGCGTGCCAAAAAAAATAAAGCTGCCATCTCTGGTATATTGCAAGACACTGACTGGTTATCTAATCTAATCTAAGTTGCAAAATATAAGTAACATTAGAGATTCACATTATATGCATTTTCACAAAACAGACATGTTTTAGTTCGCGCTTAAACATGCCGCATGTAGTCCTACAATATAAAAACCCGAATCTCAAATGAACATATATACTCGTACACCCTGCAACTCCTGCCAACCTTCCCTGAAACAGGGGTGACAAAGTGAATCATTTTCTACAGCATGGGTGGTCAGCCGCATATCAACCTATAAGTCAAGGAACATAATTATCTACACAACATTTTTTTTTAAATCACAAATAATACTAGATCCGAGTAGGTATGTATAGACATCAAAATTAAAAACAACACAAATTCCAATTTAATAAACCCTAGCCGCCAGCATTACAGATTAACCGCCATTTCTTTCTGTCCTTATATAGATACTTCTTTCATTTCCTCCAGATTCATAACCTTCCTCATACAGGCTCTTCTTTCATTATGACTCTGGATATTCCATTCATTCGCAATTTCGGATATTTAGTCCATCCATACCTTTCTCGGTCTTCCTCTACCACGACATTAATCTATTCTTGCATATTTGTATTATTATACTAAATGTATTATTTTAATATTTAGAAAGATGGCGCTAATAAGCGTTAACATTAAGTGTATAACTCAACGGCTGGGGTACTAGTCTGACGCTACAGACAGCTTTGGCCCTTTTTATAGTAGGTAAAAGGATTTTTCTCGAATCACTGAGAACTGGCACATGCGAGACCTTGTACTATATAGAATACTCGAGCAATCTCAACCAATATATACCTATACTTTATTTATTACTTTCCGATTTCGAGTCCACAGATCTTAAATACTCCACCCTTGCTCATACCTTTTCTCAGACTCTATGCTCCCTACCTCCGTCTAGGACCCTTGTATTCCGACTGTCTGCACTTATCTTGGCTTACCACTCCTGCAGGACCTCCCTCACACCCTGCGACACTTTTCGACAGTCATGCTTGTCATATTACCAAACGCAAAGCCATTTATCGGGGTCGAACCTTAACTTTACCCTCCGTGAAGGTTGCTTCTCGATGTTGTGTAACAATCTATTGAGACCATGATGGTAAATTTGCGACACCAGGACCTTCTGAAGATTCATCAGCTCTACTATAGCTAGATGTAATAAAATGATGCATTGTTATGCTTTTACTGGGTTCTCTTTTCATTAAACTGCAGTTATTTATTTTAACACGATTTATTTTACACGGTTTGGTTCACTAAATAGATCTAAATCTAAGTTGGAAAGATATGTATCATTTGAGATTCATATTAAATGCATTCCCACAAGCAGACACGCATAATTTCGCGATCGCACATGGCGCATGTGGACCTACAATATAAGAAACCCAAACTCAAATGAACATAAGCCCTGCAACTCTTGCCGACCTTCCCTGAAACAAGGGTGACATTGGCAAAGTGAACCATTTTTTACAGTATGGGTGGTCAGCCTCATACCAACCTATAAGTCACGGAATTACCAATTTACAATAATATCTGCGTGTATGGTATTCACGTCTAAATGTTGAATGCAACTAATCAATTGATGCTCTTTTCAGTCCGTATATATAGGTACAAAAGGGATCATTCTTGCATATTCCAGATCATTCGATCTCTCGCTCATACCAGACCGCCGTTTTATGTACCTTACTACTACCTACCATCGTACCAGAGCCAGATTGTTCTACACGCTAGCGTACATGTTCAGGCGCACGTGGGTACTTCAAATTCTGAGTTCGTAACATTATAATCTAAGTTGCAAGTATATATTATTGTCATTGACGGCTCATATTAAATGCATGCTCACAAGCAGGCACATGTAAGTTCACACTAACACATCGTCCCCTTAGTGCTTGTTTGTCTTTTTACAACTGAGTTAATTTCACATGAGCAATGTTTGTATGTATCTTGTCTTGTCTTGTCTTGTCCTGTATCCTGCCGCCATTCCTCTAGGGGTGGCCGGTACCTCCACGCAAGTGCCTCCACTAGACTCTGTCCTTGCATACTTCTTTCATCTCATCTAATTTCATCACTCTTTTCATGCATGCTCTTCTCTTGTTTCCACTCTGTAAATTCCATTCATTCGCTATCTCACTTATCTGAAAAATCCATTCTTTTCTAGGTCTTCCCCTTCCACGCTTACCTATACATTCCCTTTATACACTCTTTTTGTCTGTCGGTCTTATGTGTACTGGACCGATATGTCTTATGAATGCTAGAAATCGATTTTGAAAATATATCCAATAATTCTCACATTATCGTGTTTTGAGTTTTTTTTCTAAGCTCAGATTGTGTAGAATGTGATTCTTGAGACATTTTCATGTAAATTTCATCTTTGAATCGAATGGTAGATAAGCTAAACAATCACCGGGGGTCCAGTACACATACAAACATAGCTCACGTGAAATTACCTCTGATGGCCTAGTACAAATAGTAGAGGGGACGTATTAGCTGTGACGTCATACCACCCAGGGAAATTCTGAATGCTCCGACTCCATTCAAATAAGGTTCTAGACTTGTTTACGGCATCGAATAGGCCCAGCTGCAGTTTTGTCATCGGCGAGGGAGTAGCGATCACAGCGATAAAAAAATCCTCGGTCCAAATAAAATAAAAAAAAAAACGGTTGCAATTTGTGTGCGCGGTATCAGGAGGGCAGAGTGTACCAGGAGGTAGAGGAGAGCCGTGTGGAAGGTGGAAAGGGACAGGAGATATAATATGCGTGGAGGGGTGTGCGGGTTAGAGGGAGAGAGGGGGAGTTAAGCGGCTTAACTTTGAAAAGGGAACAGCAGCAGGGAGGAGGGGGGGGGGAGCGGGGAGAGGAGAGGATTAATTTGAAACCCAAGGCGAATTTTATTTATTTACGTTTTTTTTTGCTGTGTTGTCAATGATTTTGATAAGAGTGTGTGTGTTTTTGTTTATTTGATAAATCCATCTCGGGATGATGTCGGGGATGAGATGTGTCAGCTGGTTCTGCCGTCGATTAATACTGTCACTGTAACTCTGTCGCCATTCCGCTAGGGGTGGCCAGAGCCTCTGCAGAGCTGCCTCCATTTTTTCCTATCCTTACATACCTCTTTCAATTCATTCATAGCCATCACCTTTTTCATGCATTTTCTTCTTTTACGCTCACTTTGTATATCCCATTCTTTCACAATCTCCCCAATCTGATTACTCCATACTTTTCTCGGTCGTCCCTTCCCTCTTTTTCCTTTCACACTTTCTTTGTATACATACTTTGATTAATGAAAAGTTAAAATATATGTTGTCGTATTTCGTCCTTTTCCTGTGGGTCAGATTATACGTTTAATTTACCCTTGAGCCAACAACTTTTTTGACTCTTCAATCCTGCAACTGCAAATCCTGTAAAATTTGCCGACCTTCTCTGAAACAGGGGGGGCATCGACAACGACAAGTGAATAATTTTTGACAGTATGGATGGTTAGCCTACCAACCTATAAGTCAAGGAATACATTGAGGAAAACTGACTTTCCAACATTAAGAAAAAACGAACTTCAAAATTGAGAAGAATTGACTTTCTCTTCAACATTGAAAAAAACTGACTTTTTAACAGAGGTAAATGACATTTTCCTCACGGCTTTGTTTATTTTCTCAGTGAAGTTTTGAAATTATAAATCAAAGATTTAAGTATGTGCTTTTGTAAAATATTTTTATTTTCATTACTGATCCAAGATCCTATGGCCGTTGATTTACAATGTTGGCAGCTAAGCCTTTTTGAAATTGAAATGTCAATTTGCATTGTGTCGTTTTATTTGACATATCGTTAATTTTTGTTGTTTTTTTTAAATGCACATAAATTATTTTGTTCCCTGACTTAAAGGTTGGTATGAAGTTAACCAGCCATACTGTCTAAATTACTTCACTTTCCCAATGACACTTATGTTTCAGGAATGGGCAGTGAGTAACACTGCATGGTATGAGGTATGAGGCTGACCACCCATACTGTAAAAAATGGTTCCCAAGGCCATCCCTGTTTCAGGAAAGGTCGGCAAGAGTTGCAGGGCTTATGTTCATTTGAGATTGGGTTTTTATATTGTAGTTCCACATGCGGCATGTGTGAGCGCGAAATTATGCGTGTCTGCTTGTGGGAATGCATTTTATATGAATCTCGAATGATACATATCTTTGCAATTTAGATTTAGAAGGAACATAATCTTGTTCTCAGTGTAAGGAGTAGCATCAGGGTTTGTTATTAGCCTACTAGTACTGGAAAGGTAAAGTCCTCTCTCTACTCCACCTCCTCCTCCGGGCTGTAAAATGTTTATGCCCCCCTGGTAGGTGATAGCCTGGCTGTGTGTGGGAGGGAGAGGGGGGGGGGGAGCTGCTGAATCATTCAACAATACCTCCTCCCACCTCCTCCTGCTCTCCTGCGAGATCCCAACGAGCCATTCCTCTTACAATCTAAGTTGCAGGGTTTATGGCGAATATTAAGAACATAACTTTTATGCAGAACGCAACTCAGCTACACAGTGTAACTTCTTGCCTGCGTTATCCCTGAAGGGGTCGCATGTGGCGATTCGGGTGCTATTTATTTTTACGGGTAAAGAGGCCGGCCGTTAAGCCTTGAACTCCGGAAGCGCATAGTGAGGTGCTACGTTTTCCCAATCGCTCTGTATGGTATGGAGGGATGGACTCTCACGCAGGCACTGGAGAGACGAATTGAAGCATTCGAGATGTGTCTATACCGAAAAATACTTCGGATCTCTTGGCGGGATCGAGTCACCAATGAAGAAGTCCTTCAACGAATGCGCACTACAAGGGAGCTCCTACCTACCATTAAGCAGAGAAAGCTTATGTATCTACTTCGGTCACATTATGAGAAATGAGAAGTCTAACCGTCTCCTTAATCTTATCATTCAGGGTAAGATTGAGGGGAGAAGATCTCAGGGACGCCGAAGGACATCGTGGCTGAAGAACCTGCGACAGTGGTTCAGCAGTAGCACCAAGTCTCTGTTTCGAGCCGCAGCATCAAAAATCAAAATAGCTATGATGATCGCCGATCTTCGTTAAAAGTGGCACAAGAAGAAGAAGAAGTATCGATTTTGCACAATTAATTGAGATAAGCATCAAACTAGGACATCATTTCTGATAACTTTTCGTCCCCCCAGTGCTTGTTTGGCTTATATGCCATCAAATTCAAAAATGACCTTTCAATTTAATCTCCTTAATAATGACATTAAAATAATAATAATAATATTAGGATGATTTATTTGATGAGCGCTGTTTTTGTGTGTATCACACCTCAAGAGCCCTCTGCGAGCTTGGTCGTCGCTGTAGAAAGCGCCAATTCTCAAGCAAGACCCAGTTGTTGTAAGGTTGGTTGGACCTCTCAGTGACCGGTCTTTGGTAAAGGTTTATGAATTTTTCAACCCAGCGAAGAGCACATTCGAAATATAAATGGTATATTTCTGTGCTCCGCCGGGATCCGAATCCACAACCTTCCATTTACGAGTCCGAAGTGTTGCCACTACGGACTACGGACATTCTACTCAATCTGAGCTAAGAAAACAAAGGTAAACCTCGATAATGTGAGAGTTGTTTTAAAAATGATATTTAAAAAATAAAAATCCAGTTATCATAAGGCACATTGTTCCAGTACACATACAAACATTGCTCATGTGAAATTATCTCTGATGGGCATGAGTCAAACAAGCTTTAAGGGGATGCTTTGTGGAGATCGTACCCTAGCTCTTTGGCATGGAATGAAAGTATTCTAATAACTGTAACCTGAGTACGAGTTGCAAAACTTGAGTTTGGAAAATTACTCTTTAATACTTTCCGTTAACTTTACTTTACTCAAGACTTGACCGGTCCGTAGCTCAGTGGTAACACTGCGGACTCTGATTGGGAAGGTTGTGGGTTTGAATCCCGGCGAGGCACAAAAAATATAGCATTTATTTTTTCAAATTTGCTCTTCGCTGGGTTGAAAAATTCATAAACCTTTACCAATGACCGGTCACCAAAGGTCCATCCAGCCTTACAGCAACTGGGTCTTGCTTGAGTATTGGCGCTTTGTAGCGACGACGATCAAGCTCGTAAAAAGGTCGATAGCTCAATTGGGAGAATGCTTGCATTCCATGCCGAGAGCAAGAGTTCGATCTCAAAGGTTTACTCAGCCTTCACAAGAAATGAGAACCAGCCCCCCGGAAGCTGGGAAAACCCCCACTTCAACTGAAAGTGGTTGTTGTGAGGCCGGCCCCCTTACCTGTAAAAATAAATAGGTCCCGAAGCGCCACATGCGACCCCTTCGGGGATAACGCAGTAAAGAAGTTACACTATATGTGTGGCTTACTTTCGTTTTTTTTTTTGCGTACTAAGGGTACTGATCTATCGACAGGACTTCCTTACTGCCCAGTTTATTTGTCCTAAATGTGGTTCATCCCTTAACTATTTATTTTCATCACATCTCGTCCTATTTGCACCATTTTTTTTCGCTTATTTTGTAGGTATGAAATTTGTCACAATGCTTCGGGGGATCGAACCCGTGTCTTGTTTGTTTTGAATCGCCCATTGTCACAGCAAACGCCCGACGACACCCAGAAAACATCCTTGCAAATGTATCCCGTCCAAACACACAGTGCTCCACAAAAATAACATTCAGCTCTGTACGCAGGCCCGGATTAAGGCCACTGGGGGCCCTGGTGCGGAGAAAGTCAGGAGGCGCTCCAACACCCTTACCTCCCACCCCCAAACCCCCCCCCCCTCGCCAACCTTTCACAAAATATATTCTTGTTGTGAACAAAAATGATTACTGACGGAGTTGTAAGTTTATTTTTGGGAAACCTGTTCGGGAGGACTATGACACTTGTGGAGGGAAATTCCTCTTGTCGTTGTTGTAAAAAAGACATTTTGAATTATTTTTCTATACAATTAGCTATGGGTATCTTTGGTCCCGGAAGCCCCTTTTGATTTGCACCTTAATCAAAAGTAAATATCTGCTTTGACTGATTTTAAAAAAAGTCTTTGAGGGCCCCTTGGTGGTGAATGCCTTAAAATCCTGGGCCCCCGAACAAATTCATGTTGAAAAAGACTTTGTAGTATTTTTTCTAAAACGCCGGGGGGCCCTAGGATGCGGGGGCCCTGGTACGGTCGCACCGCTCGAACCGCCCTTAATCCGGGCCTGTCTGTACGAAGGAGATTCCATTTTATCGATGAACTATTGTTGCATTTTCAAATAGAGACATGACCACAGATTTTAGGGTGAAATTGGCGATTGAAGTCCACACATGAATAGATATAAACAAAATTATGACATCATACAGCCGAGTTGCTAGAAAACCGGCAACCAAATATTTTCTTATTGGTTCGTCCGTTCGATAGCTTAGTTGGTAGAGTGCTTGCATTCCATGCCGAGAGCTCGGGTTCGAATCCCACAGAGGGTGTCAGAAATGATGCCGGTAAAAGCCTATAAAAAAAAAAAAAAACGCAACTAAGCTACACATATAGTGTAACTTCTTGCCGCGTTATCCCCGAAGGGGTCGCATGTGGCGAGTTGAACCTATTTATTTTTACAGGTAAGGGGGCCGGCCTTAGCCAACCACTTCTGTTGAAGTGGGGGTTTCCCAGCTCCCTAGGGGGCTGGTACTCATTTCTTGTGAAGGCTGAGTAAACCTTGCCGGTATTTTTATTATGGGGTTTGAAATAAACACCGAAATAGGAAATCATTTCTGACACCCTCCTCGGTGGGATTCGAACCCGAGCTCACGGGGTAGAATGCAAGCACTCTACCAACTGAGCTATCGACCGGACTAAAATAAGTAAAATAAGAATAAAAATAAGTATAAGGTTTTCTCAGCCTTTATAAAAAATGAGAACCAGCCTCTTCAAGAGCTGGGAAGCCCCCACTTGAAGTGAAGTAGTTGATGTTCCTAAGATCGTCTTCTTTACAGGAGAAAATAAATAGGTTCTACACGCCACATGCAAATTCAAGAGAAGAAGGCAAGAAAATTGAAATGAAAATAAAAAAAACATTTTCCATTACTTGCACGGCGCGCGCGTTGGATTAACTTGGTGACAATAGGAACCAACGTCGCCATCTTGTAAAACGTCACTTTTGATAGTTCATCGTGAACTTTACTGAATTGATAAAATTTAAGGAATATTTTGTTGAAGAACAAAACAAAATTCTACCTATTGATACAAAAAATTGTTCGTATTTAGAAGTAAATTTTTATACTCGGAATACGGAATGGCAGGCGCGTGCATAGCGTAGAGGCAAATTCATGTCATTGTAAATATTTTTCCCTTTTATCTTGATATTAATTTACTTGCTAACAATAACTCATTTTTTTTTTAAATCTTAACTTCAAGGTTACATGCACATTTTATCAAATTTTGCCTACCTTATGGTTACATGTGCCTGTATGGAATGCACGTCCCTGCAGAATGGTTTATAACACGAGTATAATTAGTAAGGTACCTCAGGATAGCATCTACCACTAAAGGTCCACCTCAATGAAAACACCATTTTGCGCTCCAGTGGGCCTTTTACTGGTCCCCCCGCATAGTAGCCTTTAGATCTGTGGGCCTGATAATAGCCACCTATGTCCCTTTTTCAGTTGACAATGCTGCGTCGCTTTTTTTTTTGGGTCCATGTGTCAAATTTTGAAATGTGCTAGGTTCGACGAAAAACGTGCGGCTGGCGATGCGTTGGACCTTAAGGTTTTGAAATCAGGGCTTGCAAATTTTGAAAATAACATTTATTTTTATTTATAGTACATATTCCCCTGTTGAGTCATGTTTTTGATTTTTAGGTAGTGTTAGGTACGTTTTCTGCTGGATTCTCTTTTTAATTAAAATTCACAACTTCACAATTCACAATTCACAACTTGGCGATCACTGTTTATGTTTAAAGGTGTTACTTAGCGAATTGTTCTCTTGCAACCCCCTGTTTGCACCATTTTGATCTCTTTTATAATGAACCAGAGGGGTCTTTCTTGCAATTACTAGATCATTCCACCGCTAGAATGTTATGCACACACACAATCACAACCACTTCCAGACGGTTCCGTCTCACGAGTAGGGTGTGCGTAGCCGCTTTGATGTATGTGTGTATAAGCGTAAGTATTTCAAGTTCGCAACATTATTTTAGGTGTAAGACTCGGTGAAATAAAAAAATCTCTAATCGAGGTGACGTTACCCATAGTGAATAAATATTAGATTCAAGATCCTGCGACAACTGACGACAAAGACCGAAAAATGGCGGTTGACCTGCAATATTAATCCGCGGATAAGATTTTTGAATTTTAATTGTTCATTACAATTATTGTCACCTAATGTTTGTTTGTTTATTTTTAAAACTATCACTTCTGTTCTGTAATAGTTGGTTCAACTTAAAAATGTCACACCTGTGTCTTGGAAAGTCGGCAAGACTTGCGGAGGGTTTATGTTCATTTGAGCTGTCGTGAGAAAGAAAGAAGAAAATGCATGAAAAAGGTGGTGGATATGAATGAATTAAAAGAGGTATGTCAGGATAGGAAGAAATGGAGGCAGCGCTGCAGAGGCTCTGGCCACCCCTAGCGGAAAAGCGACAGAGATACAGTTACAGTGCGTCGTCGTGTAAAGAGGGTGTCGCCTCAAGACGTTAGCTACGTCACTAACGGAACGTCGAGAATCATGTAAGTTCTCTTTTAACGGTTCATCTAATATCCGAGTAATTTTTTACTGTATAGTTATTATAATTGTAAATATTTGAAGCCCTGCCTGGAACGGGTTGTCGGTTCGTCAAACAGAGAGATATGGGACGTATGCCTGCCAAGTCCTATACGAGGATAGCCGCACTACCAGGTAGTATTGTGGGGCAGTGAATGTTTACGTGTTAGAACGACACAGTGGCAAA
This sequence comes from Agapetus fuscipes, assembly GCA_951799405.1. NCBI lineage: Eukaryota > Metazoa > Arthropoda > Insecta > Trichoptera > Glossosomatidae > Agapetus > Agapetus fuscipes. The sequence continues at coordinate 434,227 of OX637352.1, read as the reverse complement.
ACGAGACATGCCAAAACATCACATGACAAAATATCACATATCTGAATCAGGACATACCGGCAAGAGTTGCACGGCTTATGTACCTACATTTGAGATTGGGTTTTTATATTGTAAGTCCATATGCGGCGTGTGTAAGCGCGAACTTATAAGTGTTGGCTTGTGGGAACGATGTATATTTAATATCAAAATTAATATACGTTGTCGCATTAACCTACAACTAGGGGTGGCAACGGCATAGGATGCATTCATTTTTACATGTGAGGTAGGCAGCCCCACGCTACTCAAGTAACCTTTTAGGTTTTAAAAAGGTTGCAAAAAGGTCCCAGAACCTTTTTAAGCCTTTTTGTAACCTTTTTAAAACCTAAAAGGTTACTTGGGATAATCTATAAGTTAAGGACTCATAATAGGCAAAATAAATGATATTTTTCAGGGTGGAATGTTCGAGCACTAAAAATAAATAAATAAGTGAATTAAAACTTTGTTTTACATTTGAAATTTTTTAAATAAATAAAGGCAAAATAAATGTTTGTTAAGTTTTATCATGTGATGTTTATGGTAGGCATGTATGTTCTGTTTTAGGTATTTAATTGGTAGAATGCTTGCATACCATGCCGAGAGCAAGGGTTCGATCTCAAAGGTTTACTCAGCCTTCACAATAAAATGAGAACCAACCCTCCCGGGAGCTGGGAAACCCCCACTTCAACTGAAAGTGGTTGGTGTGAGGCCGGCCCCCTTACCTGTAAAAATAAATAAGTCCCGAAGTGCCACATGCGACCCCTTCGGGGATAACGCAGGCATGAAGTTACACTATATGTGTAGCTTAGTTGCGTTTTTTTGCGATGTGATGTTCTCCTTGACTGATAGGTTGGTATGAGGCTGACCCCCCGTGCTGTTAAAATTGATTCACTTTTGCAAATGCCACCCCGGTTTCAGGGGAAGGCGGCAGGAGTTTCAAGGTTGATGTTCATGTGAGGTTTTTATTATTTTTATTTGTATGCACACATGCAGAGTGTGTAGGCGCGAACCTACATGTGCCTGTCAGTGGACATGCATTTGATATGATCCTTAAATTTTAACATATCTTTGCAACATAGATTATATATGTTCTGTCATCTGATGTTCTGTCATGTATCGTTCCATCATGTCGCACGTTTAATAACAAAGAGAAATAACTCGAAAATTGAGAAAATCGAGATTTTGTAATGAAACGCAAGAACCATGCGACAAGAATAGGAAGATAGCGACAGGCGTTCCATTTGGACGAATATGACTGAGACAAAACATCGGCCGCTTTTTTCATCTCATACAAGTTGTACTGGTTGTCTGAACTTCAAACGTAATTTCCCAGCATTCTTATTTTTTGAGTTATTGCTCTTTATTTTTAAGAGCCCTAATCTAATCTAATCTAATCTAATCTAAGCTGCAAAGATATATATCATTTAAGATTTATACTAAATGCATTCCCACAAGCAGATATGTATAATTTCGCGCTAACACATGCCGCATGTGGACCTACAATATAAAAACCCAATCTCAAATGAACATAAGCCTTGCAACTCTTGCCGTCCTTCCCTGAAACAGGGGTGACATTGGCAAAGTGAACCAATTTTTATTTTATGGGTGGTCAGCCGCATAACAACCTATAAGTCAAGGAACATACATGACAAATTAAATTTTTTTTAAATCAAAGAATAAAAATAACAATATATACATGGATATAAAAAACTAAATCATAAAACCAATTTCACTTTAACAAACCCTAGCCGCCAACATCACAGATCAACCGCCATTTCTTTCTATCCTTGCATACTTCTTTCATTTCCTCCAGAGTCATAACCTTCTTCTACAAGCTCTTCTTTTATTATGACTCTGGATATTCCATTCATTCGCAATTTCGGATATTTGGTCCATCCATACCTTTCTCGGTCTTCCTCTACCACGACATCCATCTATTCTACCAACATATACTTTCTTCGTCAGTCTTTCCTCATTCATTCTCTCCATATGCCCAAACCATCTTAACAAACTTCTTTTAATCTTCACTTTCACACTTTCTTTTGCACCACATTCTTTTCTTACAAAATCATTCCTCACCCTGTCACTCCGTTTTTTCCCAATCATACTTCTTAGAAAGTCCATTTCAACAGTATGGACTTTACTAATTTCACTTTCATTCACCGTCCAGGCCTCGCTTCCATACATCAAGGTGGGTAAAAGTATGCCACTGCGTACCGCCAATCGAGCATTTTTAGATATGTTTTGATTTTTGGCGATACAAGCTGTGGCACCCAGTACACACCTGCCCTTCATTACTCTTCTTTCAAGTTCACCTGTCATTCTTCCATCTTTCTCAAACTTACTTCCCAAGTATACAAACTCATTTACCACATCAACATTCATTCATTCATTCATCCCTACATACCCTGAATCTGCCGCTTTTGTATCTTACACTTTATGGTCTTAGCAAAAGAGTGACAGTAATGAAAAAAATCACGGATGTTTATTAATTTTTTATGTTAATTATAAAGTTTGAACAAAATATATAACTTAAAAATTGCCACCACAAAAAAATATTTAAAATCGTGTGTGCTATGTTTTGGAAATATTTTTTTTTCTTTCTATTTATAGAACTATACATTGTCTAGTGTAGTATCGAAACAGTTTTTTTATAATGTCAATAGTAATTATGGAAAAACTGAAACTACTTGATGCATTAAATTTTAATTAAATCGAAGAACACAGTTTTTCCACATTAACTCAAAAACTATTGACATTATAAAAAAACTGTTTCGATACTACACTAGACAATGTATAGTTCTATAAATAGAAAGAAAAAAAATATTTCCAAAACATAGCACACACGAGACAGTAGCTACAGAAGTGAAAAAAACGTATTATTTTAAATATTTTTTTGTGGTGGCAATTTTTAAGTTATATACTTTTTTTAAACTTTATAATTAAGATAAAAAAATAATAAACATCTTTGATTTTTTTCATCACTGTCACTCTTTTGCTAAGACCATAAAGTGTAAGATACAAAAACGGCAGATTCAGGGTATGTAGGGCTGTTAAACGTGCGATGTATCGTTATATCACGTGTCGTTTTGTCACTGTGACGATCTATCCCTGTCCCCGCATTGAATAAGTATATATCTCTCCTATTCTCAGATAATGTGAGTTTTTGTAACAAAGTGCAGTAGCCGTGTTGGGCGGAGATAAGATGCGCTTGAAGGTTTTTTAATGAAATGTCACGCTGTGAATTTTTACATTTTTCTCTAATGACTTATCGCGTTTTGAAAAAATACCGTCGATTTTGGATTCCGTAAAAATTGAATCATATTTTTAATAGGTATTCATAGTCTGGTCGATAGCTCAGTTGGTAGAGTGCTTGCATTCCATGCCGAGAACTTGGGTTCGAATTCCACCGATGGTGTTAGAAATGATTTCCGATTTCGATGTTTATTTAAAACCCAAAATAAAATCAGCCTTCACAAGAAATGAGTACCAGCCCCCTTGTGAGCTGGGAAACCCCCACTTCAACTGAAGGGGAAGGCGTAAGGCCAGCCATATTACCTGTTAAAAAATATAGGTTCCACTTCAGTGACTAGAGTCGGTAAATGTCAACTATATTTAATACTTATCGAAGGCTTTAACACTTTTGACACGGTACTACTAACTGGGTCTTGCTTGAGAATTGGCGCTTTCTACAGCGACGACCAAGCTCGCAGAATGCTCTTGAGGTGTGATTCAAACAAAAACAGCGCTCACAAATAAATCATTCTATTATTATTATTATTATTACTAATTAAGAAATGATAAAAAAAAACCTCAAAGGAACATAAAAATATGGAAACCTTGCCACCATGTCCTGCAACAGGAGTGACATTAGCAATAGTGAACCATGTTTTTTACTTTATGGTAAAACTGTGATAGTGAAATATCTACAATATCCTCGATCAACAAAGAATGTTAAAAAAATATATGAAATGTGTGATGTCGGTAAAACAGTTCGCACGGAGGATTCCTTTGAAATGTCAAATAGCTTTTTAAACGTCAAAACCGGTGACACATTCCAAATTGAAAATGTCCATCAAAGTGTTTTACAATATTATGAATTTAAAAAAAATAACATTAAATTTATCTGCAAGTTTATTGAATTTGTGGGAGTAGGTACTGTATGCATTCATATTCTTGTGTACCAGACATGTTTTAGGTTAGTCAGTGTCCAGGCAACCGTCAACGAGAACTGTCAAACAAAATTTCATTTATTTTTTTGCGTCTCTTTTTTTGACGTATGACGCTGATATCTTATGCCTGTTTCCATAATCTATAATCTAAGTTGCAAAGATATATTAACATTTAATGCTCATATCAAATGCATGCCCGCAAACAAACACGTGTAGTTCGCGTTTACAAATGCTGAATGTGTACTTACAAATAAAATCCAAACCTCAAATGAACATAAACCCAACAACTTTTTCCGACCTTCCCTGACACAGGGGTGACATTGGCAAAGTGAACTATTTTTTACAGTATCGGTGGTCAGCCTTATACCAACCTACAAGTCAAGGAATTGTTATTGACGACAAATATAAAATTGCCTCATCACACGGCTGGGTCGCTAGTAAAAAGGCAAACAGATGTGTTATTCGTAAGTAAGGATTGTTGTCCCATAGAACTTTAGAAGTGTGTCGTTTACCCGCCGAGAAACAGTTCTACATTCAAATTCAGTTTCGCTAGACTTCAACTGTTTTAGAATATTTATTTGTTTAAATAAATTGATAAAATAAATTCAAATAATCAAATCTGTCATAGGACCATAAAAGACAAATGGTAGATTTTTTGTCGCACTGTAAAAAGTGTTATTCAGAAGTGTGTCGTTCTAGGATCATCTACGGATCAGTGTAATACTAGACGCCAGTGGCGCAGTAGGTAGGTATTAAACTGATCCGTTATTATTAATTTTTTAAATAGATTTGTGAAGAGGAATGCAATTCACCAACCTATTCTGCCTGGCCAGAAACAGGTATTAATATCATTAATTAATAATTCATTGGTGTTAGTTTCAATGAATTATTAATTAATAATTACCCAATAACATCTGTTGAACCAGGGTCAAAGTTACTGTCAAATGAACCAAGCGGGGATCGAACCAACGTTATTCTATTCCAAATACGTTAGAAAGATCAGCCCGCTTGGCCCCTCGGCCATAACACCGACATAACACCGTTATAATTCAATAACTTTAAAAATACAATTTGTTGAAATTTCACTTATGGGTTTATTTTATGCATCAAATAGGTCGGTATGCGGCTGACCACCCATGCTGTAAAAAATGGTTCACTTTGCCAATGTCACCCCTGTTTCAGGGAAGGACGGAAAGAATTGCAGTGTGTATGCCCATTAAAGATTTGGGTTTTTATGTTGTAGGCTTCCCAATCCCCAATGTAACATATCTTTGTAACTTAGATTAGATTAGATTAGATGAGACAACCAGTTTTGAGAGAAGCAGTCGGTAGATACCTTGTATTTTCAGGTGTAAAATGAGGAAATCTCTAGGGAGCAGTTGAGTCTTGATACATTTAATGAATACCATTGACTTACATATGATATCGGTGGACTAGAAATTATTTTAACGAAATAGACATTGCATAACGAAGAAAGTGTACTAAGGAAATGTCAGAGGAAGCCTCGAAGGAGAAGACCGAGAAAGGAATGGATAGAACTAATAGGTGGGATTGCGAAAGAATGGAAGAGAATAAGAGAACACCGGTTCCCATAGATCACCGAAGTTAAGCAACATTGGGCGTGGTCAGTCTTGGATGGGTAACCGCTCAGGTATACCGCGTGTCGTTGGCATCTTGGACCGGTCCGTAGTCCGTAGTGGCAACACTTCGGACTCGTAAAATGGAAGGTTGTGGATTCGGATCCCGGCGGAGCACAAAAATATACCATTTATATTTCGAATGTGCTCTTCGCTGGGTTGAAAAATTCATAAACCCTTACCAATGACCGGTCACCAAAAAGGTCCATCCAGCCTTACAGCAACTGGGTCTTGCTTGAGTATTGGCGCTTTGTAGCGACGACCCAGCTCGTACACCTTTGCGGCACTACAACAAGTGTCATAGACCCTTAGAGTCTTTAGAATCTAGGGAGTCTCCCGCACAGGATTTCTTAAAAAAAAAAAAAAAAAAGAGAAGAGTATGTATTAAGAAATGAAAAATGTTGAAGAGATGAAAGAGGCATGCAAGGACAGAAAAAAGTGGAGACAACTCTGCGGAGGTACCGGCCACCCCTAGTGAAACGGCGGCAGGGTACAGTAACAGTTACTATGCTTGAAAATACCGGGCCTTCTAATCTAAGCTGCAAAGATATATATCATTTAAGATTTATATTAAATGCATTCCCACAAGCAGATAGGTATGTATAATTTCGCGCTAACACATGCCGCATGTGGACCTACAATATAAAAACCCAATCTCAAATGAACATAAGCCTTAGCGGTTCATAATCTAATCTAATCCAAGTTGCAAAGATATGTTACATTGGGGATTCACATTACATGCATTCTAAAAAGCATACACGTACAAGTTTGCGCATGCCGCATGTGAACCTACAACATAAAATCCAAATCTCAAATGGGCATACACCCTGCAACTCCTGCCGACCTTCCCTGAAACAGGGGTGACATTGACAAAGTGATCAATTTTCTACAGCATGGGTGGTCAGCTTCATACAATCATACCAACCTTTAAGTCAAGAAATATCTTTCACGTTTCACTTGCATAAAAATCATCACCCTTTGCCACTGCCAGTCGTGGATGATCCTAGGTCTAAATAAATGTTAGAAAAGCTTTTAAAGTTCTTGAAATTCCTGAGCCACGGCTGATCCGCGTATCTCCACAGAGTTTGACACGTCAAGAATAAAAAAAACGTTGAATTAAAAGGCACAACATTTCTTGAGCATTGCGGGTGTCACTTTTTTAATATAATTTTTTTGTGGTCCATATCGCCGCGAGTGACAGGTGCTAGGTATGGACTTAAATAACCGAGGTACCTGTTTTTCAAATATCAAATTTTGGACCTCCTCGAAGTGAATTGAATTCAATTGATTATTTTTTTCGCTGCACTGTGTTTTTTTTCTTTATGGTTCACTTAAAAGAATCCAATACAAAAATGAAAAAAAAAATGTTTAAACCATGTGTTATTAAATGGAAAAAATTAATACTGAGGTCCCCACGTGAAATGGAATAGACAATGTTGTGTCGTCACCCGGCCAGGTTGCTAAGGAAAGGGAATACAAATATTTTGTTATTTAATAAGACGGCAGTCCCATTCAAGACTGACGTTTTCTCGCCGAAAAAAAATTCAAAATTCCAAAATGTTCCAATCAAATTCATGAATCTTAATTCAAAATTATATTTTTTCTCGGGTCTACGTGTCTAGAGTCCTTGGCAACAAGAATAATAATTGAATATTAGTGAGCCCGGGTTTCACGGCCGGGTGACGTCAAAACTTTGCCTATGTCAATGAATCTGGGGACCATATTGTCTTAATTCATCCAAAAGTCTTATAGGTTGATATGAGACTAGCCCCCCATACTGTAAAAATTTGTTCAATGATTCCAATGTCACCCCTCTTTCAGGAAAAGTCAGCAAGAGTTATAGCTTTAATGATAGTTTAGGTCGCATTTTGTGGCTTTTACCAAAGACCGGTCACTAAAGGTCCATCCAGCCTTACAGCAACTGGGTCTTGCTTGAGAATTGACGCTTTTTTATAGCGATGACCAAGCTCGCAGAGGGCTTTTTGTGGCACACAAAAACAGCGCTTATCAAATAAATCATTCTTATATTTTCAATAATAAAAAGTACTTACACAGTTAAATAAAACTCGGATACTTATTAGACGAACCGTTATTAGAGAACTTGCATTATTCTCTAATCTCTACGTAGGTAATGTCTTCAGGAGACACCCTCTCTGCACGGCAACTGAGGATGAACTCATTATTATTGTAAATACGTCAAACGAGCATCATTCCAACTTCTAATCTAATCTAATCTAAGTTGCAAAGATATGTTACATTGGAGATTCACATTACATGCATTCCCACAACCAAGACACTTACAAGTTCGCGCTTGCACGTGCCGCATGTGAACCTACAACATAAAAACCAAATCTCAAATGGACATACACCCTGCAACTCTTGCCGTCCTTCCCTGTAACAGGGGTGACATTGGCAAAGTGAACCATTTTTTACAGCATGGGTGGTCAGCCGCATACCAACCTATAAGTCAAGGAACATACACGACAAATTACACTTTTTAAATCAATAAATAATAATATAGGTACATGGACATCAAAAACTTAAAACATAAAACAAATTTCATTTTAACTTGAACCTTACAATCCTTATTTTATTATTATCACAGATATTTTTGAAACTTAGATTATAGAATTCCAAAAACGTATTTTTAAACCCTTATCAGGATATCAACAATAATTTCTTATTTGTGCAATTTTTTTTTGCCATCAAACATTTGTTGGCCGAGCTTAAATTGAGGCGAAATAGATTTTGTGTTCTCAGCTGTGCCGAAAAATTGCATTGATGGAATTTCGCGAAGTTTAGCTATTTCTGCACAGCTTTTTGTTCCGTGTGCAGGATGTTTAAACACGCCTGTTAACGTCTTGACAGACGTGGGTTCGATCCCGAATTGTGTCCACAACGCCCTTCGGCAAACAGCTTCGTCAAACCTCCCATTGTGTCCAGGAGTTTGGTGAAAAAGTGCTTTGCTTTCGGCTTTCATGCCCAGAATTGCAAAGATTCTAATGTGGTGGTGAAATGTTGGAGATGTAGGAGGTTTCTTTTGATATTGTTACGATGTTACCGGTGATAGGATAGAACGGCACAGTGACAAAACGACACATGACATAACGATACATGACAGAACATCACAATCACAGTAGATCACATGACAAAATTTCACTATGAGAAACAACACAGAAAATACGTCACCATGACAAATTTTTATCACATGAAAAGACATCACATACCTACCTTAAACAGAACATACCATAAACGGTTTTGTCTTGTGATGTTTTGTCGTAGTGATGTATTTTCTGTGTTGTTTTGTAATGTGTCGTTCTATCATGAGTCGATTTGTCACTTTTCCTTGACTTAAAGGTTGGTATGCGGCTGACCACCCATGCTGTAAAAATGGTTCACTTTGCCAATGTCACCCCTGTTTCAGGGAAGGACGGCAAGAGTTGCAGGGTGTATGTCCATTTGAGATTTGGTTTTTGTGTTGTAGGTTCACATGACGCATGTGCAAGCGCGAACTTGTACGTGTCTGCTTGTGAGAATGCATTTAATGTAAATCTCTAATGTAACATATCTTTACAACTTAGATTAGATTAGACTGTGTCGTTCTACCATGGAACCCATTTTACCGGGTTCAATTCAGCAGAAATTGCGTTTACTTTAATTTATTTCTGATTCGGTTCACCTTCAGAGTTACTGTACACGTACACCATACAACGGTCGATTGGATTCTACAGCCGCAGAGAGCTGTGGTCCTTATTTATAGTAAGACTAGGGATGTTTCTCGAACCATTGAAAATTGGAACATGCGAACTTTACTAGAACATCAAACACTTGAGCAATCTCGAATAATAAGACGGCCAAGCTCGCAGGGGGCTCTTTACGTGCGATTCCCATAATTTCATCCGATCGATAGCTCACGTGGTAGAGTGCTCGCATTCCATGCCGTGAGCTCGAGCTCGAATCCCACCGAAGGTGTCAGAAATGATTTCCCGTTTCAGTTTTTATTTTAAAAAACCAAAATAAAATACCAGCAAAGCTTACTCAACCTTCACAAAACATGAGTACCAGCCCCCTCGGGTGCTCGGAAACCCCCACTTTAACCGATGTGGGTGGGGTAAGGCTGGCCCACTTTCCTGTAGAAATAAACAGATTCCAGTCGCCACATGCGAAACCGTTCGGAAATAACGCTGCAAAATTTTGCACAGTATAATTTTTTTTTTATTAGGAGATCAGAATATGAGAAGAGATGTATCAATTCGTCGAGGTTCCTACTTGTTTACTCTCCCAGCACATACAATGGGAAGACCTTCCAGCATTTCATGCTACCCTGGTACTTTGCATTGTCAGCGTTTGTATGGACGCCTGTATAGATGTTTCCTTACAAATATGTACATGTGTTCCGCTTACTGATGTATTTTTATTGTGGAATCTAACAATATTTTCGTACAGATTTTTTTTGCTCTTGCCCTTGCTCTCGGCATAGAAAATAAGCACTCTACCAACTGAGCTATCGACTTGATCTGACAATCCTCTGTCGCCATTCTTCTTACAGTCTATAATCTATAATCTATAATCTATAATCTATAATCTAAGTTGCAATGATATATTCATTTAAAGCTCTCAGATGTATGCCCACAAACCAACAAGTGTAGTTCGCGCTTACAAATGCTGATTGTGTACTTACAAATAAAATCCAAACCTCAAATGAACATAAGCCCCACAACTTTTGCCGACCTTCCCTGAAACAGGGGTGACATTGGCAAAGTGAACCATTTTTTACAGTATGGGTGGTCAGCCTCATACCAACCTATAAGTCAAGGAATATGAATAATAAATTACATTTAAATATAAAAAAGAACAAAACCTTACAAAGAAATCTATACAAAAAAAGTCAAAAATTTCCTATGCAAAAAATGTAGCAAATGAATACACCAACATTAGAAATCAACATTGCAGATTAGCCGCCACTTCTTCCTGTCCTTGCATACTTCTTTCATTTCATCCAGAGTCATAACCTTTTTCATACAAGTCCTCCTTTTATTATGACTCTGGATATCCCATTCATTCGCTATTTCAGAGATTTGATCCTATATATATGTCTATAATCTATGATCTTAGTTGCAAAGAAATGAACTGTTTGAGATTCATATTTAATGCATTCCCACAAGCCGACACGTAGCATGTGGACTTACAATATAGAAAATCAATCTCGAATGAACATAAAAGTCCTACAGCTCTTGCTGAACTTTTGTGAAACTGGGGGGCATTGGCAAGGCGAAACATTTTTTTTACAATATAGGTGATCAGTAACACTAACAGGTGGTCATAGTTGATCTACAGATTTTGTTGCATGGGAAATTTGCGGTCAAGTCATCGATTTGCTGTTTGAGAATAACACAAAATTTGTCAACAAAAAACACAATTATTTTTTTAATTTCCCTTTTAAACGGATACATTTCAACCCCCTGTGAAAATCTCTACACCCCCGTCTCTTCTGCCCATCCCTATTCCAACTTCCAGACGCAATGTTGTCTTTCACGCGCCGTGTTTTCCCAATGGAGCTAGTGCTGTGTGTTTATGTTTGATTAGCCTCCTAGGGGGGGGGGGGGGGTGTTTATTTATTTATTTATCGACACCCTTGCGGGGGGAGGTTACCACCCCCGCACTACCCCATTATTGGCGTGCGAAATGTGACACTTGCCGCTCTTCTCTTTGCACGACACACTTCACAGATTGCTTGTTTCACAAGGACGTCTACGCAAACTTTTATGGAGAGAAAATTAATTTTAAAATATTAACGAACTGAATTTTATTAATTAGAGAATCAGCCTCGGGGTTCAATTTTGCCAATGCCACTCCGGTTTCAGTGAAAGGCGGGAGGAGTTGTAAAGTTTGCGTTCATGTGTGAGGTTTGGTTTATTTTGGATGTACACATGCAGCATATGTTAGCGTGAACTTACATGTACCTACCTTGAATCTGCTCTCCTGGAAAAACATCATTTTGTACATAAGTGAGGTCTGATATCACACGACGAAATAGTGTTGAAAAAGTATCTACGACTCCGACAAAACGTCAGGAAATCGATCTTCTATAGTCTATACACACGCAACGCAAAAAAAAAAAAAACGCAACTAAGCTACACATATAGTGTAACTTCTTGCCGCGTTATCCCCAAAGGGGTCGCATGTGGCGAATTGAACCTATTTATTTTTACAGGTAAGGGGGCCGGCCTTACGCCAACCACTTCAGTTGAAGTGGGGGTTTTCCCAGCTCCCGAGGGGGCTGGTACTCATTTCTTGTGAAGGCTGAGTAAACCTTGCCGGTAATTATATTATGGGGTTTGAAATAAACACCGAAATAGGAAATCATTTCTGACACCCTCCTCGGTGGGATTCGAACCCGAGCTCACGGGGTAGAATGCGAGCACTCTACCAACTGAGCTATCGACCGGACTTGGACACGGATTGTAAAATCCATTTTTGATTTACTGACTCTACTCTAGAATGTCCAAAACTCGCACACTGTAACTGCGCCTCTCCCCCGTATTCACGATCAAAACTGGCACTTCCTTAAGGGCAAGCTAGCGCTTAGATTGGGGAAATTCATTTCAAGAACAATACTTAAGGTAAAATTAGCGCTTAAGCGCTCCAAAAACTAGCACTCAGGTAAGTAAGGTCGACACGTATATTAACCAACGCTTAAGCGCTGTCAAAATATTCCGTCATATTTCATTGTTATCACATTTTTTGTTTGATTGTGAATTTACATGAAAAAATGAATTCTTTCTATAAACATGATTTTTACGAGTGTATTAACATTGTTTTGACGAGTTCATTTACATTGCTTGACCATCAGAATTGGGTTTGTTCTCCGGTATGGTCTAGGACCATACTGCAATGACAGATGAACTGTCAAAATATTCCGCCGCATTTCATCAGCACATTTTTTGTTTGGTTGTGAATTATTTACATAAAATAATGAATTCTTTCGATACAGTTGACTTCAACGAGAATAATAACATTGTTTTGTTCAAAAATAGTGTCCCAAGAAAATATATCAGAGACTGTAAAGACCCATTTGCGTATTACGAAGAGGAAGAATTTAGAAGACGTTTTTGATTGAAAAAATGCGTCGTTCTGTATACAGTTTTGCCGTTGCTCATTGAGGGTTGCAAAGCCAACGATTTCTTCGATCTGTTATTTTATCTTCTATTACAGGTTTTTCTTTAATCAGAGCCACCAGCAGCTCCTTTTCCGCTGGAGAAAACAACATCTTTTTGGCGCTGAAATCGATCAAAACACTTTACATTGGATATTACATAAATGTATTTTTAAAAACTAATAGAAATTGTACACAAACAAATTCGTACGTACGGTTTACTTAAATTAGTAATTGCGTTATACGTACTTATTTGTTGTCAAGTTTTATGCAAAGCTGATATGACATTGAAATTTGAAAGAGGCGGCAATGATAAGAGTGAAGTACGCCGAATATCGGTCGGAAGGTACTGACCAATTACAGAGCTGGGTTTTTTCGAGAGCCAATGACAAACCCGTGCGTCTCCTGGGGGTTGGGCACTACGTTGATTACTGCTTGAGTGTTCTTTGTGAAACAAAACGCTCCAGAATGTCGACCCTTGAGTAAGTGTAGCGCTTGAGTAAGGCACTTAAATCAGTTTTGATCGTGAATACGGGGGTCTGTCTCCATTCTACTAGGTGTGGCTAGAGCCTCTGCAGATTTGTCTTATTTTTTTTCTTATCCTTCCATATCTCTTTTGATTTATTCATATCCATCACCTTTTTCATAATACAATTCCTTCTTTAACATTCGCTTCGTACCTACACCCCATTCTTTTACAATTTCAACAATTTTATACACCCATACTTTTCTCGATCTTCCCTTTCGCATTACACACTGCATTCGACGAACATTAAATCCATTCACGCAAATTAAATTGTCGAATCTTCTCTATCTAGTGTTGCGTGTCCCCCCTTAATAAAAGTGCAATGAAATCACTCTCATCGGAATATAATCAAAACACCCTCGTCGTGCGTTTAAGGGTGCTTTCACCACTCAACAGGCTATGCAGAGGGGGGGGGGGGGGTGGAGGAGGACAGTGTTTTTATAGAAGACTTTTGCTTGAGTGGAGAATTTGAGGGTTTGTCCCCAACTTAGCGGAAAAGAGTGCATGGAAATTTGTCCAGGGTTGAAACATGGTGACTGTTTCTGTGTCACATTTTGTTAAAGGTGGCCAAAGCTTCTTCAGAGTGTCCATTTCTTCCTATTGTTACGATTTTAGGATCCAAAAGTCTTTCAATTAAAAATACTGGTCTTCTTATACAGTTGTTTATTTTACACTTTTAATAATTTATTTTCACAAAGATAGTCTCGACTATTCCATTACACTTGGTTTCTGTTCACTGGTCAAGTTGGTTCAATGTATTTGTAAAGCTGGCAGGAGACTGGAGTGGTGAGAGCTTGAATAATAACTGACTGACTCGTTCAAGCAACTTGCACCCTTTTTATACTAAGAGAATCGAATACTCTGGAATATATTTTTGCTTGATGCTTCTCGAAATACCTACTTAGCCTAGGGAATTCTCGACTTATACACAATTATCGATCCTACCCACCAATACTTATGAGAATTCTTATAACCATAACTACCCATACTTATTTCAATATTTATATTTCATATTTAGGTACATAACACTATTTTAGCTTTCGATTTTATATTCACTCTTTAAAATCTACATTTAGTCTAAGTTGCAAGGATATTTTTAAATTTAATATTCATATTCCATGCACACTCACCAGAATCACACGTATGTTTGTGCTTACACATGCTCCATGAGAAGTAACATAATAGTAATTTCGCGCTTATTGTGTATGAATGCAATAATTGCAAATGAACCAAATGAACACCCTGCCGATAAACTTTTGCCGACCTTCTCTGGAAAAGCGGTGACATTGGCAAAGTGAACCATTTTTTACAGTATGGGTGGTCAGCTTCATACCAACCTATAAGTGAAGGAAGTCAAGGGTAACACTGGCAAAAGTGATCCACCATCGATTCATTACACATAGGCACTTTAATTCGTTGAGTTGTACGCTGGTATAAGGCTGACCATTCATATTGTAAAAGAAAATGTTCACTTTGCCAATGCCACTCCTGTTTCAGGGAAGTCGGCAAAAATTGCAGGGTATATGTTCATTTAAGATTTGGAAAAAACTATCCAGTATTTTGATTTTTATAGTCACATAGACTTACATATTGTTACGAGCGTATGGTAGTATTAGTGCATACGTGATCCTTATCACGCTGGTGGAACGCTCTGGTGTTGGAATCATCCACTATGTTCGAGAAATCGAGAACAGTCGAGAAACGTCCGTATGAACGTTTATAAATGTGAGCCGCAATTGTGTGCAGGCCAGGTCGATTGAAACATTGAGCCGTGAAGTCGATAAGCTAAGAGCTACAAAAGTGAATAGTGCATTGTATAATAGTACATTGACCGGTCGGTAGTCCGGTGGTAACACTTCGGACTCGTAAATGGAAGGTTGTGGGTTCGAATCCCGGCGGAGCACAAAAAAATACGATTTATATTTTCAAATTTGCTCTTCGCTGGTTCAAAAAATTCATTAACCTTTACCAATGACCGGTCTTCAAAAGGTCCATCCAGCCTTACAGCAACTGGGTCTTGCTTGAGAATTGGCGCTATCTACATTTACGAGCAAGCTCGCAGAGGGCTCTTGAGGTGTGATATACACAAAAACAGCGCTCACCAAATAAATCATCCTAATTTTTATTTAATTGTAAACCGACATTGTGTACAATAAATATTGAAAAATAAAAAAAATGCAGTTTGATTAAAAGAACACAATTAAAAACAGCAATATTACATATTACGTCACTCCGCCGATATAAAACGCAATATTGTCAGCAATGTTTCAACTCCATCATTTGTTATACTTTCTTCCTCGTCACCATCAGGGGCGCATCAGGGAGAGAGGGGGTTTCCCGCTCCCCGCAGCTCTCTGGTGTTCCTAAATTGAAAGCACAAGCACCTACGTTAGCGGTCAGATGTGTGAAATGTGTAGGAGGGAGGAACTGTTGCAACAACGGCAGAAGGGAGGAACTGTTGCAACAACGGCAGAAGGGAGGAACTGGAAAAAATATTTTAAGATTTTAGTTGGGTCCTTTTAATTTACAATTTATTTTTGAAGATTTATTTTACAAAATGTCAGTTTACAATGTACTGATTTCTAGCTATGCACTAATACTACCATGCGCTCATAACAATTTTATATTTTGTATGGTTTGTGTATTTACACTGTGAAAACTCGTATCTGATCTCTGCTAAATTTTATAGAACCAAAACAATTCTACTAAAACACTGTTTTATTTTCAATTAATTCATTAATTTACTGATGTTATTGTTATTACCTACCCGAAGAAATTTGTTGTTTTTTCCAGATTAAAATAAAATAAAATCAAATAAAATATTCCATTCTTTCACAATCTCCTCAATCTGATCACTCCATACTTTTCTCGGTCGTCCCTTCCCTCTTTTTTCTTTCTAAACTTTGTCAGTCCATCATCATTCATTCTTTCCACATGCCCAAACTATCTCATAGATGTCTGCCACATTCATATTTTATTATCGAATTATTAATTAAGTACTAAGGACTGTACCTACTATACCGTGTGCAGGGCAGGGAAGTTTGTTCGGGGGCCCTGGATTTTAAGGCATTTACGACCAAAGGGCCCCAAAGACTTTTTAGAAATCAACAGCCGATACATTTTTATTACTAAAGTGATCAGCTGTTGACGTGCCGCCATGTTTTATTAATTTTTATCTTGAAATACTCATAGTAAGATCTGCCATCGTCCAATTCATTTTACATATATAGCTCGGTGTTATAGCCGCGGGGATCAAGACAGGTTATTTGGAACCGGATAACGCTGGTTCGAATCCCGCGACGATAACTTCGACCCTGGTTCAACAGATGCCGTTGCTTGCACACAAGCTTCTGCTTTCGCATGAAGACAACTGGCCAGGTAAAATAGGTTGGTGGATTGCATTCCTTTCCACAAATCTATTTTTTTTTAAATTGAAAAAAAAAAAAAAAAAAAAAAAGCTGGTCCTCCTAATTCCTTGACTAATAGGTTTGTATGAGGCTGACCACCCATAGGTACCTACTGTAAAAAATGGTTCACTTTGCCAATGTCACCCCTGTTTCAGGGAAGGTCGGCAAGAGTTGCAGGGCTATTTTCATTTGAGATGGGGTTTTTATATTGTAGGTCCACATGCGGCATGTGTGAGCGCGAAGAAATTATGCGTGTCTGCTTGTGGGAATGCATTTAGTATGAATCTCTAA
Organism: Agapetus fuscipes; assembly: GCA_951799405.1. Lineage (NCBI taxonomy): Eukaryota > Metazoa > Arthropoda > Insecta > Trichoptera > Glossosomatidae > Agapetus > Agapetus fuscipes. The sequence continues at coordinate 417,023 of OX637352.1, read as the reverse complement.
TGATACCTACATATCTTTGCAACTTAGATTAAGATTTAGATTTAGTCCTCCACTTGATTTGGTGAAGCCATAACTCTGATCTCATAATCCCGTAATAGCTGGCGCGCCGACACGTGCTGGAGCGTGCCGCACGTGCTATCAGCCGCTCCCAGCACGCCAATTATCATGCGGCACTCTAATAGAAATGTAAGCCGCTCCTGCCCCACCCCGCCCCTTCTACACACATGACACCCTGATACCCCAGTCCATTTCATCATCAAAATATTATTAGCTTTACAGGGTTTAAGATTAATTTGTACGCGAAACTTGACAAAGCTAACTAAGCAACATTGGGCGCGGATGCTACTTGGATGGGTTACCGCTCAGGTACACTGCGTGTCGTTGGCATGTCGGACCGGTCCCTAGCCCAGTGGCAACACTTTGGACTCGGAAATGGAAGGTTGTGGATTCGGATCCCGGCGGAGCACAAAAATATACCATTTTTATTTTCAAATATGCTCTTCGCTAGGTTGAAAAAAATCATAAAGCCTTTACCAAAGACCGGTCGTTAAAAAGGTCCATCCAGCCTTACAGCAACTGGGTATAAAAGGAGGACTTGTATGAAAAAGGTTATGACTCTGGATGAAATGAAAGAAGTATGCAAGGACAGGAAGAAGTGGCGGCTAATCTGCAATGTTGATTTCTAATGTTGGTGTATTCATTTGCTAAATTTTTTGCATAGGAAATTTTTGACTTTTTTTTTGTATAGATTTCTTTGTAAGGCTTTGTTCTTTTTTATATTTAAATGTAATTTATTATTTATATTCCTTGACTTATAAGTTGTGGGGCTTATGTTCATTTGAGGTTTGGATTTTATTTGTAAGTACACATTCAGCATTTGTAAGCGCGAACTACACTTGTTGGTTTGTGGGCATACATCTGAGAGCTTTAAATGAATATATCCTTGCAACTTAGATTATAGATTATAGGGTCTTGCTTGAGTATTGGCGCTTTGTAGCAACGACCAAGCTCGTACACCTCTGCGGCACAACAACAAGTGTCATAGACCCCTAGAGTCTCTAGAATCTAGGGAGTCTCCCGCACTGGATTTCTTAAAATAAAATAAAAAAAAATAAAAGCTACATATATAGAGTAACCTCTTGACGCGTTTTCCTCGAATAGGTCGCATATGGCGAGTAGAGCCTATTTATTGAGTTAGGTTATATACGAAGTAGGAAATGAAAGTGAAGCATGAACAGTGAGTGATAGTGAAATGAGTAAAGTATGTAAGGTGGAAATGAGGCATTTGAGAAGCATGACAGGAAACACTCTGAGGGATAGAGTTAGGAATGAATGGGTAAAGAAAGAATGTAAGCTGAAAGAAGGTGTGATAGTTAAGGTACAAAAGAATGTGATGAGATGGTTTGGGCATGTGGAAAGAATAAATGATGGTAGACTGACAAAGTATATATACAGAGGTAGTGTGAAAGAAAAAAGTTGGAAGGGGCCACCGAGAAAAGTATGGAGTTATCAGATTGTGAAAGAATGTGATATACAAAGTGATTTTAAAAGAAGAAAATCGATGAAAAAGGTCATGGATATCAATGAATTGAAAAAGGTACGTAAGAATAGGAAGAAAAGTAGGCTGGTTTACAGAGGCTCTGGCGACCCCTAGCGGAATGGCAACAGAGTCACAGTTACAGTATATAAAAACTGTATTCATTGCGCACACGACCAATAGACGTGCTTCTAGAACCATCACTCTATCACACCCCAGGCGTGAATTTCCATTTTACCCTCCCTCATAGTAAAATATACTCCCAGTATAAAACAGTCTGCTTAAACGCAACTCTAGCGTCACCCTATAAATGTGTGTAACCTCCACAGCTCTGATTTAGTTTCCATAGATGTATTGCTGAACGCTCTTTTTGAGTTTTGACGTGGTATTTTATTTTAAGGGTCCGTACAAAGACTGTTCCTCACCCTTATTTTGAATGTGTGGGGGCTGCAAATTCACGCCAATGGCTGTCAGAGGTGGCGCGAGTGATTTATTTGGCTGATATCTCGACTCTTAACACAATCTATATTCCTGTTGTAAATGCAGTGCTAGTTTCAGGGTTGTGAAATTTGGCTCCATGATGGAACAGCCTAGTGGCAAAACAACACATTCAACTAAATCACATGACAGGACAACACGTGAAAGTACGTTACTGACAAACCATCTAATCTAATCTAATCTAAGTTACAAAGATATGTATCATTTGAGATTCATATTTAATGCATTCCCACAAGCAGACCCGCATAATTTCTCGCTCACACATGCCGCATGTGGACCTGCAAAATAAAAAAAAAACCCAATCTCAAATGAACATAAGCCCTGCAACTGTTGCCGACCTTTCCTGAAGCAGGGGTGACATTGGCAAAGTTAACCATTTTTTACAGTATGGGTGGTCAGCCGCATACCAACCTATCAGTCAAGGAATATCACAATTAAAATACATCACATGACATAACAACAGGTAAAAATCACAGATTGCACAAATAAATCCCGGCAAGGTTTACTCAGCCTTCACAAAAAATGAGTGTGATTGGATGAATCAATGAATGAAACAATGAATCAATGGTGATTGGTACTCATTTGTTGTAATATAAAGAAAACCTCACATGAACATAAACCTTGCGACTCCTGCCGCCTTTCCCTGGAACCGGGGTGGCATTGGCAAAAGTGAACCAATTTTTACAGCACGGGGGTCAGCCTCATACCAACCTATCAGTCTAGTAGCACAAAAAAAATACAAAAAATAACTTAAAACAACTTAGAAATTAGACCCAGCCGCCAACATTCCGAATCGACCGCCATTTCTTTCGGTTCTTACATACTTCTTTAATTTCATTCAGACTTATAATCTTATGGATATAGATAGAATCAAAGATACTAGAGTAATTTTGAATTCTGTACAGCCCTGTTAAATGCTCAGCGCAGGACAAAAGTATCTGATACATATTTATCACATAAAAGTAACAATTGCGAATGTACGTATTAATAATATTTATTTATTGTTGGATTGTATTGTCGGATCCCTCCAGCCATTGTGCAGAATCAGGGGTGACAAATTAAATGATTTATTACAGAACTAATATGAAAATTATACAATTTCATTTGTATACATGGGCAGTAGGGTATCTATGTGCCATATACTTTGGAACTTTTAAGAGTTTGTGTATTTACACCATAGATAGGTATAAAGAACTGGATGGGCTAAGAAATCAATCCTTTGGGAATTAGAAATACGCTACCCCACTCATCACACAAAAATCCAAATTCAGTCTATCGGTAACCTTCCACTGTAAACAGGTGTGTTACCTAATTGGAAAAAAATACATATAAATGCCAAACTGGGTATTTTCTAAACGTGCCAACAAATGAGAGTAAATGTGTTATAGAACATGGAATAATATTTCCCTTTAATAACTATTCTATATGATTACGTTGATAGAATTTATTTTTCGTTTGTCGAAATATTTTGTTCGCGAAAGTGACAGCCATTTCTAGAACAAGTGATGTTCAAAATATATATAGGTACCTACTTGCTTCTTCAAGTATGTAACTTCTATGCTCGCGGTAATAGATACTTGTGGAAATCATCCCGTACACAATGAGGTGGGAACATTTTTGAATTCGGAATTTTTAGATATCTTCATACTTGCAACAACACTACTAACAAATGCGTTACCATAGTGATTTCCTGTGTTTCCTTGGTGATTTGTAAATAGATTGAAGACGGAGTAGAGACACGCATTTCATATGTCGTGAGCGAGACAGCATTATAAACAGTGTATGGTGTCAAAGACGGTGAATCATGTTGATTGGTACTAAATCACAATATGTACGACCCCTCCATTTAATACTTCCTCCATGATTTACACAGAGAAAATTCATTTTTATAAGAAAGTGTAAAATATTTCCGAATTGCCATCCCCCAACAACCAGACAATCCCGTAAATATCCTTTTTTGTTCTTTTAACCTTACGGTCCTAGACTTAGAGGTTGGTATGAGGCTGACCATCTAAATCTAAATCTAAGCTGCAAATATATGTATCATTTGAGATTCATATTAAATGCATTCCCACAAGCAGACATTTATAATTTCTCGCTTACACATGCCGCATGTGGACCTACAATATAAAAAAACCAATCTCAAATGAACATAAGCCCTGCAACTCTTGCCGACCTTCCCTGAAGCAGGGGTGACATTGGCAAAGTGAACCATTTTTTACAGTATGGGTGGTCAGCCGCATACCAACCTATCAGTCAAGGAATACCATCCATACTGTTAAAAAGGCTTCACTTTGCTAATGCCACCCCTGTTTCAAGAAAGGTCAGAAGGGCAAAAGCCGCTGGGCTTATGTGCATTTTAGGATTGGATTTTAATTGTAAGTACACAATACACATGCAGCATAATTGTACACGCTAACTTACCAACACGTGTCTGTCTGTGGGCATGCATTAAATATGAATTTTATATATTTATACACCTCTTTGCAACTTTAAATAGATTATGTTTTATAAATTATTGATCATCTCATTTACTGGTCCGTAGAAGGCAACTCTGCAGAGGCTCTGGCCACCCCTAGCGGAATGGCGACAGAGTTACAGTAACAGTATAGTGTTTAACGCTACACATTCGTAACAAAAAGGTCCCACGTTTGATTCACGGCGGAGCACAAAAAAATAGGTAATTTTCACAACAATATCTTCAACAATATCAGTTCATCCTCAGTCGCCGTACAGAGAGGATGTTCTCCTGAAGACGTCGGCTACGTCGCTGACGAAACGTAGAGAATGATGTAAGTTCTCTCCAAACGGTTCGTTAAATATCCGATTTAAATTAAGTTTTAAAAAATTAATATAATTGTCAAAACAATATCTTGTCTGTTCCATCCAGTCTTACAGCAACTGGGTCTTGCTTGCAAAATTGACGTTGACTAGCGACGAAAAAGCAAGCATAGAGGTCTTGCAGGCTGTTGTACGCCCATGCAAAGCTTTATTTTTTTTAGGGTATAAAATATTTTCTTGAATCCAAGAACCTTCTGATTTTTCATTTTTACAATACAACGTCAAACAGAACTGTCATAATAATAATATAATATTAGGATGATTTATTTGGTGAGCGCTGTTTTTGTGTGTATCACACCTCAAGAGCCCTCTGCGAGCTTGGTCGTCGCTGTAGAAAGCGCCAATTCTCAAGCAAGACCCAGTTGTTGTAAGGCTGGATGGACCTTTTGATGACCGGTCTTTGGTAAAGGTTTATGAATTTTTCAATCCAGCGAAGAGCAAATTTGAAAATATAAATGGTATATTTTTGTGCTCCGCCGGGATCCAAATCCACAACCTTCAATTTACGAGTCCGAAGTGTTGCCACTGGACTACGGACCGGTCCAAGTCAAAGGTCATGTCAAACCTTTATTTTTTCAAAGGTTTGCTTGTCAGCCTTACACCAAGTACATAATTGAAAATGTTTGGTAGGTACCTACAGTTTCCCTGCGAGGGTAGACCGTTTTTTAAAATGAAAAAATCCTTGCTGAGCTGTCGATGTTAAAAAAACGCCAGGTGTTCGGAGTGTCACAGAATGGCGTTTCGTCCATGTAGATACATGTATAATATTATATGTAGGTATGTGTTAGTTGTGAAGGGCAGATGCGGGCTCAGTAGTAATATGTATCTGATGGCAGAATTAAAACCAGTCAGAGCAGAAAATTAAGTTTTAAAGGGGGTAGCAGGGAGACAGGGACGGTGGGAGGGAATGAACGGATAGGCAGTCAACCAAGGCTCCATAAAAAGTATAAATAGATAGTATTAATTTTGAAAGAAGATTTAAAATTTATGATGTACCTACGTAGCTAATTGATTGATTGATGATGGATGATTTCTTTCCTGTGGCGCCATTTAATGGTCCAGGACCATCTCAAGGGCGCCAATGGGTTCTGGAGAAAAGCAGTGTCTTCAGTCCCTTTCTGAAGGTGGTGGTAGGCTGGTTCGCGCGAACATCGACGAGCAAATTGTTCCAGGCAACCGGCCCGGCCACCGCAAAGCTCCTGTCTGCAAAATTTGATGTGTTGGCTCTTTTGGGCACTATGACTTTGTTGACAGCAGTGAGGGCAGAGCGCAGTGGTCGTTTTGAAGCCTTGTCGACAGAACATAGCTCAGCGAGGCATGGGGGTGCCGTGCCGTTCAGAGCCCTATATTTCGATACCTTAAAGTTACAACTGAATAAGTGACATATTAAGCTAACTTGACTAACATAAATGCAACGTTTTTCTATTTTCTATGAGAGAAAACACTAATCAAGTGTGAAAGGCCTGTAGTCTAGAAGTTTTTAATGAGCACTTCCTGATAACTAGTTCACTTACTATGAGAAGTTACACACAATTAAATGTTTAATCCACGGTTTCTCGAAAAAGGGAATCAGCACTTAATCAGTTTAACTTTTAGGTGGTGATTTAATAATAATATTCGGATGATTTATTTGGTTCCTTAACTTATAGGTTGGTTTGTGACTGACCACCGATGCTGTAGAAAATGGTAGGTACACTTTGCCAATGTAGGCCTTGCCAATGTCGGTGTTATGGCCGAGGGGGCCAAGTGGGCTGATCTTTCTAGAATAATGTTGTTTCGATCCCCGCTTGGGTCATTTGACCATAGCTTTGACCCTGGTTCAACAGATGTCATTGGGTAATTATTGATTAAAATTAACAACAATACATTATTAATTGATAAGATAATACCTGTTTTTGGCCAGTAGGATAGGTTGGTGAGTTGCATTCCTTTTCACAAATCAATTTAAAAAAGGGTTTGGTGTCTATAGACCCGTGACGTATAGATACTTGCCGAGAAAAAAATATATTCTAATTTCGTATTTTGAGTTTTTTTTTTTTTTTCAAAACTTGGACTTTCATTCGTTATTTATTAAATACTCGTTTATAGTTAATTTATTTATTTAAAAAAAAACACAAAAATTCACCTAGGGCGCACTTTTGCCTGAAACGGATCTTATCTCTCTACTAGAAAGCGTTTACCAACTAGGGGTGGGGAATGATAAAATAACTATAATCCACATTTTATATCCAATAACTTAAAATCTTCAGTTACATTCTGATTAATCATAGACTCTTCTATAAGCATAGTTTCGTAGTAGTAATATTTTAGGTAGATACCTACATTGAAAATTTCTCTGTATTATAGTACCCAGTAGGTTCATCTAGGTATTTTTATCGGTCTTCCCCGGTATTTACAACTACAAAGTGAACTAAAATGCATTATTAGTTCATTTTTCCAAATTTTTAACTCACCGATTTTTTAGGTTTAGGTTGGAATTACGGTCGTTTAACATCTTTACAATAATTATTATTCCTTGACTTATAGGTTGGTATGAGGCTGACCCCCCATACTGTAAAAAATGGATCACTTTGCCAACGTCACCCCTGTTTCAGGGAAGTTTGGGAAGAGTTGCACGGCTTATGTTCATTTGAGATTGGGTTTTTTTATACTGTAGGTCCACATGCGGCATGTGTGACCATGAAATTATGGGTGTCTGCTTGTGGGAATGCATTTAATATGAATCTCAAATGATAGGTACATATCTTTGCAGCTTAGATTTAGATTATAACTATATATGTACACAGTTTCATTTTTTTGATCGGATATTACACGAACCGTTATTAGACAACTTACATTATTCTCGACGTTTCATTAGCGACGTAGCTAACGTCTTCAGGAGACACTCTCTCTCAGTTCACCCTCAGTCGTCGAGTAGAGACTGTGTCTCTTGAAGACGTTAGCTACGTCGCTAGAGAAACGTCGAGAATAATGTAAGTTCTCTTATAACGGTTCGTGTAATATCCGTTCAAAAAAATTACACCCTCTCTCAGTTCATCCTCAGTCGTCGAGCAGAGAGGGTGTCTCCTGAAGACGTTGGCTACGTCGCTAGAGAAACGTCGAGAAAAATGTAAGTTCTCTTATAACGGTTCGTGTAATATTCGATCAAAAAAATTAAACCCTCTCTCAGTTCATCCTCAGTCGTCGAGCAGAGAGGGTGTCTCTCGAAGACGTTAGCTACGTCGCTAGAGAAACGTCGAGAATAATGTTACTTCTCTTAAAACTAATCCTAATCTAATCTAAGGATCTCTTATAACGGTTCATGTAATAACCGATCAAAAAAAATTAACTGTGTAGTTATCACCGAATTTTGCCAGTAAATATGTAGTAGGTTCTTATTCTTCTTTTTGTGCCACTTCTAACGAAGATCGGCGACCATCATAGCTATTTTGATTTTTGATGCTGCGGCTCGAAACAGGGACTTGGTGCTTCTGCCGAACCACTGTCGCAGGTTCTTCAGCCACGATGTCCTTCGGCGTCCCTGAGATCTTCTCCCCTCAATCTTACCCTGAATGATAAGATGAAGGAGACGGTACTTCTCATTTCTCATAATGTGACCGAAGTACATTAGCTTTCTCTGCTTAATGGTAGGCAGGAGCTCTTTTGTAGTGCGCATTCGATAGGTTCTGACGGTTTTCAAGATGGCGTCTTCACTGACATCAGCAGTTTTTATTGTAGAAGTTCCGCAAGTTAAATTTTTATGTCGTTTTCCAGCTCGTTGCCTGCCTTATAGGTAGATGTGCCTGTACGGAATGTTCACCTCTGCCTTTTCCAACAACAAATGTGCCTGCCTTTGATTTTGTGACAATGTGACATATCTAGGTACACAGTATAACAATGGAGCGTAGTTTAGTGTGGTATGGGGCACGCTATTGGTGGGTATGGACACGCCCCCTGAACCAAAAGGAGGTGTGGCCTAACAATGGGGAATAACAGATGTCAGATGAACCAAATTAAAAAGGTAAATGCCTATTGATACTCTGGATAGAAGAGGCGAGCAATCCATGTAGGCAATTAAATCCAAAATGAGCATTTGACTTCAAAATGGAGATTGGAAATTGGAAATTGAAAAACATGTAGGTACCTAGATAGTAAGTCCGGTCGATAGATCACTTGGTTGAGTGCTTGCATTCCTTGCCAAGAGCTCAGGTTTGAATCCCACCCAGGGTGTCCGAAAGGATTTTCCGTTTCGGTGTTTATTTAAAAAACCATAAGAAAATACCGACAAGGTACTCGGGAGCTGGGAAACCCCCACATCAACTGAAGTGATTGGCGTAAGGCCAGCCCCCTTACATTTAAAAATAAATAGGTTCCACTCGCCACATGTGAAACCTTCAGGGATAAGTAGCAGATCAGAAGTCGCACCATATGTGAAGCTTGGTTGCGTTTTGCGTTGCGATGCTATAGCTCACTCGACGATAAGGAACTAAGCTGCACTTATAATCTGTCGTTGTTTGCGAAGGGTTCTTAAATGGCGAGTGTAACCTATTTATTTCTATAGGTAAGGGAGCCGACCTTACGACAACCATTTCAGTTGAAGTGGGGGTTTTCCAGCTCCCAAGAGGGCTGGAACTCATTTTTTATCAAGGCTGAGTTAACCTTGCTCCTATTTTTTTAAATTTAAGTTCAAATAAAATGGGATATCATTTCTCACACCGTTGGTGGGGATCGAACCCTAGCTCTTTCGCTTAAAAAACTGACATATCAATCGTCACCAATTGAACGTAAGCCCATATAATAATTATATTATCGGTTTGAAATAAACACCGAAACGGGCAATCATTTCTGAGACCCTCGGGGGGATTCGAACCCGAGCTCTCGGCATGGAATGCAAGCACTCTACCAACTGAGCTGTCGATCGGACTTCCTTCAGTGCACAAAAATAATATAAGTGAGTAATATAAGAAAATCTTTATTTAGCCAAAATTGTATTTGACTCTATGACATCCTGGTTGCACCTTTGCTAGAATAATATCCCCACCTTAAAGGTAAAACTGAATAAGTGCTGATTCACTGATTAGAGAAATCATGGATAAAACATTTTGTTGGGAGTAACTTCTCAAGGCTTATTGTCCTTGACTTTTAAGTTGGTATGAAGGCTGACCACCCAAACTGTAAAAAAATGTTCACCAATGTCACCCCTGTTTCAGGGAAAGTCGGAAAAAGTTGCAGGGCTTATTTCATTTGAGGTTTTTTAAAAATAGATTTGTGAAGAGGATGCAATTCACCAACCTATTTTAACTGGCCAGTTGTCTTCATGCGAAAGCAGAAGCTTGTGTGCATGCAATGGCTTCTGTTGAACCAGGGTCGAAAAGTTATGGTCAAATGGGCCAAATATGATTCGAACCAACGTTATTTTGTTCCAAATACGCTAGTCCGACTAGACTAGACTTGAACCCCTCGGCCATAACACCGACGTTTGGATTGTAATTTGTAAGTACGCATGTAGTATTAATTGTAAGCGCGAATTTACACGTGCCTGTGTGTGGGCATGCATTTAATATAGATTTTTAATGTTTATATATTTCTTTGCAACTTAGATTATAGACTTCCCATAGTAAGTGAACTAATTATAAGGCAGTGCTCATGAAAAACTTCTCAACTACAGGATTTTCACTCTTCTGTAATGTTTTCTCTTTTAGAAAATAGGGAAAAGGTGCTGATTTATTTGAGAAACCTATAATAATAATAATAAATTAGGATGATTTATTTGGTGAGCGCTGTTTTTGTGTGTATCACACCTCAAGAGCCCTCTGCGAGCTTGGTAGTCGCTGTAGAAAGCGCCAATTCTCAAGCAAGACCCAGTTGTTGTAAGGCTGGATGGACCTTTTGATGACCGGTCTTTGGTAAAGGTTTATGAATTTTTCAACCCAACGAAGAGCAAATTTGAAAATATAAATGGTATATTTTTTGTGCTCCGCCGGGATCCGAACCCACGACCTTCCAGTTACGAGTCCGAAGTGTTACCACCTGGACTACGGACCGGTCTATGTTAGCTTAAGGCCTGTTGCACCAACCTTTAATCAATATTTGACTGACACATCAAATTTGATTGCTTGATTCGTGTAAGGACCTCGGTTAAATATTTCTCGGAAGTGGGTAATAATATGGTTGAATTTAAACAGGAAAGATGATGTGTACCTATACCTACATCAGATAATTCACGTACATGCAACCAATTTATTGATTTTATGGGAGAAATCACACTTAATTGTGATTTTTGTCTGTTTCGAGTTTATTGCAACAGGCCCTTATTCAGTTTTAGCTTTATGGTATTGATATATAGCTTTGTATGAGCGCATTCCTTGCCTCACGCGTGATCCAAATAAAAGACTCGACGTCTTTATTTTCAACACGTTCCGTTTACAACTGTCCATAGACAAGATGGATACTGAAGCGTTACCTGGAAGACGATGGTTTCCGATGCCTTTGTGCGTTCATTCTAAAGTTGCGAGTTTTTGTGAATAATAAATTACTTATATTTATTTGGTCGGCGCCGTTTTTGTGTGCGTCACAACTCAAGGCGAGACTATTACCGTAGTATAAAGAAACTAGTACTCTAGTATGTCGTGGGGGGTAAAAATTCGTGGCACGACAAATTGGTCAACGATAACTCGTCCACAGACACATCGATCATGGACAGTTCACCCATAATTACGTCTTTTCGTTCATAAATTCAATATGGTCTATATAGACAGCTCCATCACAGAAAAGTTGCTCTCCAAAGAGCCCTTGTTATTCCTGTAGTTTTAATTCATTCTTATTGACCGAATAAAACGATATCTTTATAAATATTCCATCGGTGATCGGAAGGTCCCTTGGAGTTTTTCGTTGTTCACGCCCAAGCAAACAACTGCGTTTTCGAAGTATGGTTAAGGTGTAACCGACAAGATTTTTGCCTTTTTTGTCCTACAGGCGCTTGTGACATAAAAAATCGTAAAACATCGTAAAACCACATTAATAGGATTGCCAATAAATGCCTTTATTGTTTTTAATTTAAGAGCTGTTCTTATTTAACGATATGATAAACAAATAAAGAAGTTTCGCCATTTTTTTTGCAAAATCAAACATGAAACTTCTCTCCTGAACAATTTAGATTTTGTCGCTTATGCCCTGCTGCCTTTTAACCGTAGATATGTACAATGTATATAATATTTACTTCCGCAAACGACCTGTCCTTTATTTCTTTAAAAATACCGAGGAATTTTACTTTCACGTTGTGAGAACTTTGTTCCCTTTTGGACGTGTTTCGGTTTCTGGAGTGTGTCTGATGGATGAATAAGTCCTCTTGTCTTCCCCAGGAGTGTATTTGATGACTTAATGATAAAGTCTTCTTGTCTCCTCAGGAGTGAACCCTCGGAAGCAGCGTCGGGAGCGCACCACCTTCACCAGGGCGCAGCTGGACGTGCTGGAGTCCCTGTTCGGGAAGACCCGCTACCCTGACATCTTCATGAGGGAGGAGGTGGCCCTCAAGATCAACCTACCGGAGTCCAGGGTGCAGGTGAGACAATCTGACAAACCGGGGTGGCATTGGCAAAAGTGAAACTAATTTTTACAGCATGGGGGGTCAGCCTTAGGCAATCTATTAGTCAAGGTTCACATGATAGTATATTTTGTAGTAAAAACTTTTCGGTCAGCTCAGTTAGTAGAGTGCTTGCACTCCATGCCGAGAGTTCGGGTTCGAATCCCATCGAGGAGGGTGTCAATGATGATTTCCCATTTCGTTGTTTAATTCAATAACCAAAATACAATTCCGGTAAGGGTAACCTAAAGGTTTACCTTACCGGATAAAAAATGAAAACCAGCAACCATTTATAAATGAGAACCAATCCCTCGGGAGCTGGGAGCCCCCTACTTTAACTGAAATGGTTGGCGTAAGGCCGGCCCGCCTACCTGTAACAATAAATAGGTTCCACTCGCCACTTGCGAACCCCTAAGAGCCCGTTCCCACTTGTCGGGTGTCGGATCCGTATATTCATCGGAGGTTCCACTTGCATGGCATTTCGGACAAAATCGGTTTCCGACAAGTGTGAATAGCTCCATACATAATGTTCTGTCACTGAAACCTCCGATCAATATACGGATCCAACGCCCGACAAGTGGGAACGGGCTCTTAGGGGATAACGCGGCAAGAAGGTGCACTTAATGTGTAGCTTAGTTGCGTATACCAACAAAATTCGCACTCTCTTATCTACTAAGCAAAAACGCATAGAAATTCTGTATTTTCCATGGAACCCCCAATACAATTTGGATTGCATCTACCAGGCGAACATGACCCATACAACGGTGTGTGTTGTGGCAGTTGCTCCCACTGAGGGGGACGCCAGTCTCGCTAATTCCTCTATTCAAGCCAGCCCTTCAGGGTCTCCACCTCCCAGCTCCATTCACCTCCTGCTAGCCTGATACCGCAATGATATATTTCACGTTTACACTTAAACATAGCGTATTGAGCTATAATATAGAGGAGTAGAAACTAGATTACGGTATTGATACATACATTGGAGCACAGTTGTCCCCAGTCCTGTCAAAAACAATGATTTAAAAATCATATTTACAATAATAATAACCACACAGTTAAAATTAATTAATCGGATATTAGACCAACCATACTGTAAAAAATGGTTCACTTTGCCAATGTCACCCCTGTTTCAGGGAAGGTCGGCAAAAGTTGTGGGGCTTATGTTCATTTGAGGTTTGGATTTTATTGTAAGTACGCATTCAGCATTTGTAAGCACGAACTACACGTGTTGGTTTGTGGGCATACAGCTGAGAGCTTTAAATGAATATATCCTCGCAACTTAGATTATAGATTATTATTATTATAGACGAACTGTTATATGAGAAATTACGTTATTTTCGACGTTTCTTTAGCAACGTAGCTAACGTCTTCAGGAGATACCCTCTCTGCACAACGACTGAGGACGAACGAGAGATGAAAGAGAATGAATGAGAGTTCGTCTTCAGTCGTCGTGCAGAGAGGGTGTCTCCTGAAGACGTTAGCTACGTCGCTATCGAAACGTCGAGAATAATGTAAGTTATATGATTACGGTTCGTCTAATATCCGATTAATAAGTTTCAACTGCGCAGTTGTTATTATTGTAAATATGTCAAACGACCGTAATTCCAATCTAAACCTAACAGTTCAAAAACATTACATGCGAAATCCTGTATTTTCTTGCTGTTTACATTATGTATTTCGACACTCAATAATTAAATATGTCATTATTTCTTAAAATAATGCGTTTTGCGTTTAAAAATTTACCAAATTACTCATAAAAAAAAAACCACAATGTTCGCACAGGCATGAATATCGATGCTCCCAAAATTCTGGAAATATTTCATAATTTCATACGAGTTTTTTTTGTATACCTACAACTAAATGACACAGTGAAGACCTCTGTTCTCTTTCTTACTAAAGACCATTTTCGTAAGTAAGTTGAAACATACATCTGTACTGTACTGTATCCTGCCGCCGTTCCAATAGGGGTGGCCGGTACCTCCGCAGATGCGCCTCCACTTTTTCTGTCCTTACAAACCGCTTTCATTTCCTCAATATTCATCACCTTCTTCATACATACTCTTCTCTTATTCTCACTCTGCAGGTTCCATTCTTTCGCAATCTCACCTATTTGGTCTAACTATTCTTTCCTCGGCCTTCCCCTTCCACGCTTTCCTCTGACATTTCCTTTGTACACTTTCTTCGTTATGCAATGTCTATTTCGTTAAAATAATTTCTAGTCCACCGATATCATATGAAAGTCAATGGTATTCCTTAAATGTATCAAGACTCAACTGCTCGCTAGAGGCAGTGTTATAGTTTCTATGTATTTTTGATAAACGCAATGCTTGGAGTATGAGATCTCCCTATATCTCCATCCACCCCCTGCTACCCTGATACTTTTGCCAGCTTATATTCATCAGGTACATGGACAATAGACCCGAAGTGCATGCGTGGAACATAGGTATGGATGAAATGGTTCCATGATAGAACAGCACAGTGACAAAACAACGCATGACTAATGCATTACATGACAGAACAACACATAACAGTACGTACGATATTGTCGACGATGTTGAATAATATTAGGATGATTTATTTGGTGAGCGCTGTTTTTGTGTGTATCACACCTCAAGAGCCCTCTGCGAGCTTGGTCGTCGCTGTAGAAAGCGCCAATTCTCAAGCAAGACCCAGTTGTTGTAAGGTTGGATGGACCTTTCAGTGACCGGTCTTTGGTAAAGGTTTATGAATTTTTCAACCCAGCGAAGAGCACATTCGAAATATAAATAGTAGGTATATTTTGTGCTCCGCCGGGATCCGAATCCACAACCTTCCATTTACGAGTCCGAAGTGTTGCCACTACGGACTACGGACCGATGCCAACGACACGCGGTGTACCTGAGCGGTTACCCATCCAAATACTATCCGCGCCCAATGTTGCTTAACTTCGGTGATCTATGGGAACCGGTGCTTTCAACATGGTAACGTCGTTGACACGTCGTTTAAAGCACCGGTTCTCGTCCGATCACCGAAGTTAAGCAACATTGGGCGCGGAAAGTACTTGGATTGGTGACCGCTTGGGAGCACCGCGTGTCGTTGACAATTCTTTGACCGATCCGTAGTCCAGTGGCAACACTTCGGACTCGTAAATGGATGGTTGTGGATTTGGATCCCGCTGGGTTGAAAAATTCGTACAACCTTTATAACCAAAGACCGGTCACTTAAGAGGTCCATCCAGCCTTACATCAGCTTGGTCTTGCTTGAGTATTGGCGCTTTGTAGCGACGACCAAGCTCGTAAACAACACCTCTGTGGCACTCAACAAGTGTCATAGACCCCATAAAGTCTCTGAAATCTAGGAAGCCTCCCGCACAAGATTTCTTAAAAAAAAACCACACGACAAAAACATCACACACTTAAAATAGAACATATCATAAACGGCACATGAAAAAACATCACAAATAACACTTATTTTGCCGGATGTTTTGTTGTGTGCGTACTGTAGCTAGTGCCACTAAACGGCGCTATATAAAATGGTCCAAAAAATATTATTATTATTAAGGTAGATACATCACGCACCTAATGAGCCATACTGCAGTGGTTTTTATGCGCACAGTGGGCAGGACGAACTTAATGGAATAATGTTTCCATCGCTAAGTGGTCCGCAGCCCTTGGCACGTGCCTCGAGCATGCCGCACGGGATTTGAACCCACTCCCTTTGCATGGCCAACTAACCAGCAAGCCAGAAAGCAAAAGGGAAAACGTGCGATGTCTTGAAACGCCGTGAGCTCAATTCCACCCTCATAAGGTGAAGCTAAATCTAAATCTAAGTTGCAAAGATATACATCATTTGAGATTCATATTAAATGTATTCCCACAAGCTGACACTCAAACCCTCCTCGTATCCGTCCTGTATGTATGTATGTGTCAGAAGGACCTAAAGCACATGGACGCTAATACAAAGCTATATATTTTCTCAAGTGGCGGAAGGCCTTCCCGTGAATTAAAAGCAACGGCATATAAGTTCGCGCTAACACATGCCGCATGTGGAACTACAATATAAAAACCCAATCTCAAATAAACATGAGCCCTGCAACTCTTGCCGAACTTCCCTGAAACTCGGGTTACATTGGCTAACACAGAAAGCGCCCTTGGAGTGACAATCTTCACGAAACGGCGCTATATCAAGTCATCATCGTCATCTAAGTGAACCATTTTTTACAGTATGGGTGGTCAGCCTCATATCAACCTATAAGTTAAGCTAAAGCTGCGTATATAGTGCAACTGCTTAAGAGGTCATCTTTTTTTAAAGGAAAGGGAGCCGGCCTTACGCCTTCTGTTTGTGGGCATGCATTTGATATGACTTTTGAATGTTAATATATATATATATATATCTTTGCTACTTAGATTATAGATTTTAGATTATAACCCTAGAAAAGCGTTGCAATAGGTTCCGCCAGTCACATGCGACCCCATCGGGGCTATCACGGCTAGAAGTTAAACTGTATGCGTAGCTTACTTGCATGGTGTGTAATAAATATAAACAGCAAACATTGCAACTATTAGCACCTCGCTACTGTGAATGGGTGGCGCGCGCCCTTGCATGTTTTTTATTGTTCTTCTGTTGACACTGCGCTCGGAGCTCGCCGACTTCTGTGTTTGCCGCCATTGTTGGTCTAGCGCGCCTCGCCTCCACTGTTTGCACGGTTGGTGCCATGGGTTCGATTCCCCGAGCACATAAATCAAAAATATCACATCGGATTATAGTGCAAATGAATGGAATATCCAGAGTCATAACAAAAGGAGAGCTTGCATGAAGAAGGTTATGACTCTGGAGGAAATGAAAGAAGTGTGTAAGGACAGAAATAAATGGCGGTTGATCTGTAATGTTGGCGGCTAGGATTTTTTTTTAAATTGGAATTTGTTTTCTATTTGTTTTTGATGTCCATACATGTTATAATTTGTTGATATTAAAAATGTAATTTGTTGTGTATGTTCCTTGACTTATAGGTTGGTATGCGGCTGACCACCCATGCTGTAGAAAATGATTCACTTTGCCAATGTCTCCCCTGTTTCAGGAAAGGTCGGCAGGAGTTGCAGGGTGTATGTGTATATAATGAGATTCGGGTTTTAATATTGTAGGACCACAGTGAAAATGCATTTAATGTGAATCTCTGATGTTACATATATTTTGCAACTTAGATAAGATTAGATTAGGATTATAGTGCACGCAGCTGTAATATGCCAGCAGCGAGCTCTCTATAGAGGCAAAAGGAGGCGGTGAAAAATGCATACCTACAACTTTGATAAATCTATAATCTATAATCTAAGTTGCAAGGATATATTCATTCAAACCTCTCAAATGTATGCCCACAAACAAACACGTGTAGTTCGCGCTTACAAATGCTGATATTTTTCTGAATAAAGTTGTGAAGAGGAATGCAAGTCACTGACATATTTTTCATTAGCCGGAAACAGGTATAAACACTATCAATGTTTAAAAAATATTTAAAACAACTCTCACATTATCGTGTTTTACGCGTTTTTCTTAGCTCAGATTGTGTAGAATGTGATTCTTAATGACATATCATTTAAAATTCGTCTTTGAATCAAGTAGTAGATATGCCAAACAAGCACTGGGAGAACGAATTGTTATCTCTCACCGAACTTGAATCTAAAAAATCTAATCTAAGTTGCAAAGATATGTATCATTTGAGATTCATATTAAATGCATTCCCACAAGCAGACACGCATACTTTCGCGCTCACACATGCCGCATGTGGACCTACAATATAAAAACCCAATCTCAAATGAACATAAGCCCTGTAACTCTTGCCGACCTTCCCTGAAACAGGGGTGACATTGGCAAAGTGAACCATTTTTTACAGTATGGGTGGTCAACCTCATACCAACCTATCAGTCAAGGAATCCCTGAATCAGGGGTGACATTGGCAAAGTCACCGTCGATAATAATAATCATATTTGGATGATTTATTTGTTGAGCGCTGTTTTTGTGTGTATCACACCTGAAGAGCCCTCTGCGAGCTTGGACGTCGCTGTAGAAAGTGACAATTCTCAAGCAAGACCCAGTTGCTGCAAGTCTGAATAGACCTTAATAACCGGTTTTTCTATAATATCTATAATCTGTCTATAATCTAAGTTGCAAGGATATATTCATTCAAAGCTCTCAGATGTATGCCCACAAACAAACACGTGTAGTTCGCGCTTACAAATGCTGATTGTGTACTTACAAATAAAATCCAAACCTCAAATGAACATAAGCCCTGCAACTCTTGCCGACATTCCCTGAAACAGGGGTGACATTGGAAAAGTGAACCATTTTTTACAGTATGGGTGGTCAGCCTCATTTTTCACCCAGTGAAGAGTACCTACATTTGAAAATATAAATTGTACATTTTGTGCTCCGCCGGGATTCGAACCCGCAACCTCTCATATACGAGTCAGAAGTGTTAACCACTAGTCCACGGACCGGTCTTATGATGTTAGGTAATATCGAAGTTTCGCCACTGATCAAATGGATGCTTAAAAAGTCCCCAAGGCCGAATTCATTTGTTTTTTGTCACGTCTCATTTTGAATGTCACGTCCCATACTTTGACACGGGATATGTCTTGCGTGCGTGACATCATGTTTGTCATGTGACAAATTGATTTATTTGTCCATTGTTATTTGTCGCCTACCTAGTGTGTTTACCGTGCCTATATCCACACCCCCCGGTCTCTCTATTTACACAACTGTATTTTTACAAACGCACCCTTAAAGTTACCCGACATTAAAATCTGTATATTTATTACTTTTTATTTATATCTGTATATTTATTACTTTATTACATCATCTGAGATTCATATTAAATGCATTCCCACAAGCAAACACGCATAATTTCGCACTCACATGTTCGCGCATCTGGACCTACAATATAAAAACCCAATCTTAATTGAACATAAGCCCTGCAACTCTTGCCGACCTTCCCTGAAACAGGGTTGACATTGGCAAAGTGAATCATTTTTTACAGTATGGGTGGTCAGCCTCATACCAACCTATAAGTCAAGGAACTCTCATTTTTCGATTTCAAAAGACCCTTCAGCTTTGCAGCAACTGGTTCTTGCTTGAAAATTGAATTTTAGCGACGACCAAGCTCGTAAAAAGTCCGGTCGATAGCTCAGTTGGTAGAATGCTTGCATTCCATGCCGTGAGCTCGAGCTCGAATCCCACCGAGGGTGTCAGAAATGATTTACCAACTGAGCTATCGACCGGAATATAGGATTTTATTATGGACACCCATTGTGTCAGTAATGAAATCGAGAAGACTTCAGTGGGTCGGACATGTAGCACATGCAGAGGACTCCATGATCATCAGAACAGTCTTGGATGGTGCCCCTGATGATTTCAGACAACAGTCGGTGCAGAGGACTCCAGGATCATCAGAACAGTCTTGGATGGTGCCCCTGATGATTTCAGACAACAGTCGGTGCAAAGGACTCCAGGATCATCAGAACTGTCTTGGATGGTACCCCTGATGATTTCAGACAACAGTCGGTGCAAAGGACTCCAGGATCATCAGAACAGTCTTGGATGGTGCCCCTGATGATTTCAGACAACAGTCGGTGCAAAGGACTCCAGGATCATCAGAACAGTCTTGGATGGTGCCCCTGATGATTTCAGACAACAGTCGGTGCAAAGGACTCCAGGATCATCAGAACAGTCTTGGATGGTGCCCCTGATGATTTCAGACAACAGTCGGTGCAAAGGACTCCAGGATCATCAGAACTGTCTTGGATGGTGCCCCTCCGGTGTTAGACCACTCATTCGGACTTCCCAGGACGCGGCGGGCAGACATGCCATTATTCCTGCAGGCGTCGGCACTTTCAAGTCACAACAACCACTAACACGATTGCAACAATAAACAAGGGGTGGCCAACACTGCACACCCCATAAAACATTATACATCGTTAATTCAAAGCAAATAAATGCGTTACTGCCATGTTTACATTGCAGAGAAACCTGAAATCTACATTACGCCACTGTTTACTCTTTAGGCAGTGCTCTACATTGTATTATATTTATTTTTTCAGGTAAGGTGGCCAGCTTTACGCAATAATCTTTACTGTAACTGTTGTTCCTTGACTTATAGGTTGGTATGCGGCTGACCACCCATGCTGTACAAATGGTTCACTTTGACAATGTCACGCCAGTCTCAGGGAAGGACGGCAAGAGATGCAGGGTTTATGTCTATTTGAGATTTGGTTTTTGTGTTGTAGGTTCACATGCGGGATGCGCAAGCGCGAACTTGTACGTGTCTGGTTGTGAAAACGCATGTAATGTGAATCTCCAATGTAACTTATCTTTGCAACTTAGATTAGATTAGATTAGTTACATTACGCCACTGTTTACCCTTAAAGCAGTGCTCTACATTGTAGGATCTTTATTTATTTTTTCAGGTAAGGTGGCCAGCTTTACTCCGCAATCTTTCTTATTAATAAGTATTAAGAATGTTGTATACAAAAAAAAACGGTTCGCTTTTTAACCGTATTGCTCGACAGCTGAGATAGAAGTCTCCCCGCAAAGCATCTCGGTTTCTATTTATAAGTGTACAAGAGTTATTTTGGCATATACGAGACCACGCTAGAATACCCTATTTAGAATATTCAAGCAAATCTATAATCTAAGTTGCAAAGATATATTACATTTAAGATTAATATTAAATTCAATTCCACAAGCAGACACGTATAAGTTCTCGCTTACACATGCCGCATTTCGACTTACAACATAAAAACCCAATCTCAAATGAACATAAGCCCTGCAACGCTTGCCAACCTTCCCTGAAACAGCGGTGACATTGGCAAACTCAACCATTTTTTACAGTATGGGTGGTCAGTCAGCCTCATACCAAAATCGTCAAGTCATTATCAAGTCGAGGCACAATATCGGACAAATACAAGTACAATCATACAAATACCTACATTTAAGCACACAAGCACACATTCGTAACAATGTAATAGTAAAAAGACAAAGAAATCAATTTTAAATTTGAATCCAGCCACCTAAACAAAAGGGAATCAGACGGCAATTGAATTCTCGAGTATTTCCCCTCCCTATGTGAAATCTGCCCTATTATTGCATTTGTCGGGCCCACCCCTAGCAGGCTGATTCGATTTTCCCCTCATTAGGGATGTTCCTTTGGTGTTGTGATTGAATAATCGAATAATCGAATACACCGCGCCCCACTGCGCGCGCTCAGACGAATGTTTAAATTCGATAATGGAGCCTCCTTTGAGTTTTCTCGGGAAATTTAAAAATGAAATTTCGCATAAAGGATTTTCATTGTTTTCGACATTTTCTCAAAATCGCTTTGATGGATATTATATTATATTTCTACTTGAGGATTACTATACAGCCACCTCAATAGGTTAAACTGAATAAGTGCTGATTTATTGATTAGAGAAATAGTGGATTCAATATTTTATTGTGAGTACCTTCTCATAGTAAGTGAACTAATTGTAAGGAAGTGCTCATGACAAACTTCTAAACTACAGGATTTTCAAGATCATATAAAATAGGAGAAAAAGTGTATTTATCGGAAAAACCCATATTAGCATATATATATGCAACTAAGCTACACATATAGTGTAACTTCTTGTCTGCGTTACCCCCGAAGGGGTCGCATGTGGCGATTCGGGACCTATTTACTTTTACGTGTAAGAGGGCCGGCCTCACACCAAACACTTTTAGTTGAAGTGGGGGTTTCCCAGCTCCTGGGTGAGCTGGTTCTCATTTCTTGTGAAGGCTGAGTAAACCTTGAGATCGAACCGTTGGTATAGAATGCAAGCATTCTACCAATTGAGCTATCGACCTTTTTACGAGCTTGGTCGTCGTCGCTACAAAGCGCCAATTCTCAAGCAAGACCCAGTTGCTGTAATGCTGGATGGACCTTTGGTGACCATTATGTCACTTATTCACTTTTTTATAGTCTACTCACTCACTCACTCGCAGTGACGAAGGGTGCCATACAACTCGATTCCCATTGGCTTTCCTTTTAAAATGAGGCAACAAAGTAGTTAAAAATATAGGCACAAAGTAAAAAAATACATTTAAAACCAAAGAAACAATAGGTTACGTATTTTTCCCCCATTGAAACCACGCAGTCTACTTTATTATCATTTTTGCCTCATTTTAAACGGGAAACGGATGGGAATGGAGTTGTATGGCACCCTTCGCCACTAAATTTATTTATTAAGTCTAGAGTTGTATTTTCTTCATAATACATGTTTTTGTCTTTTATTTGGCCATAAATACGGCGGAGTATTTTTCTTACAAAGATTTTGCGAGAGCATTGCCAACGCTTGGTATTTGTCAAGGTACCAGGATCACATGTGGCAACAGGCAGTGTATAATATTGCTCAGCAATGCCCCCTCTTCTGCCTCTTCTGATTCCATCTTCTCCTACTAAATTTCTTGTTATTGATCTGTTCAACTTGTCTTTTCTTGCAGGTCTGGTTCAAGAACCGGAGAGCGAAGTGTCGTCAGCAAATGCAGCAGCAGACAGCCAACAACCAAGTGTCTTCCAAGAGCAGTTCGGCGTCCACAAGACATAAATCCTCATCAAACTCCCACGCCAACTCCTCCAACAACAACTTATCAACCAACAAATCAAACACAACAGCCAAACCAACACAAAACTCCTCAATCCCAATCCTCCCAATCAACCTGAATCATCACACATCATCACCAAACCTGCCCATCACACCCAGCACATCAGTTAGTCCACCAATCAATGTCATTTGCAAGAAAGAGTCAAGCTTTGATGCGAAAGGAAGCAACGCAACAACCAATCAATCAAACGTGAACGCGCTTTCAAGTTTGCAACAGCATTACGGAGCTACAAATGGAAATCCATCAGAATTATCATCCCATAGACTCTTAATATCCGGTGGAAAAGACTCTTCATCCTCAAGTGGAGAAAGCGGATCAAATTTGAGAAACCTAGCTTATTCTTCGTCTGGCATGACTTCTGTTTCAAACAAACAAGACCAGTATTCCTCTTCGTTGATTGGTTCGACGAAGAATTCTGTTGTGGATCTGTACTTGAAGAATGAAGCGAGTTACAACGCATTGAATTCTTCTGGGCACCATATTCTCGGGAAGGACCTGAGCGGAGGAAACCAGAACCAGAATCTCCATCACTATTCTAGTCTGGCGGCTGGGACAGGTGGAGCAGCAGGTGTTGGAAGGATAGGAGGAACCCTGACACCTCTGGGATCCAGTTCAAGTATCGTGACGACGCCTTCACCTCCCGGAACGCCTCAGGTAACCTTTCTTCTTCAATGATGTTTTATTTTTATCAGAAAACTCATTTGATTGTGGCCATATCACCAAGTTTGATAGATTGTGTTCTCGACATTTTTAATTTGGCCACATAAGAAAGATCCAATCCAGAAATGATCCAATAGCTCGTAAGTTTCCATGATCACAATCCCTTGTAAGATAACAAATACAGAAGGCAGTTCACTCGTTGGCATATCTGGAGACTAATACTTACCTACTTTGCGTATGGCCGACAAGCGCAAAAAAAATCTTGGCCATTAGGCAGCGCCAGAGGCGAAGATCCAGGCCCTCCATCCACTTCCCTGCTCCTGGCGTGGCTTCATGGGGTCTTTCAGGCCAGGAGGGTATCTGGAGACTAATCTATTCCATGGACTCGACACAAATCCCACAAACAAAGAAAATGTGACTTCACACTTCTGGGTTTCTTAGGACAAAGCCAATTTGTAGTATGCTTTTGCTGGCTAAGAACCTTTGTTCCATAGGTTTGTCTTATTTGGCCATGAAAAACACCTGTCTCAAATTTTATACACAGTCTATTTATCCGGTAACAGGACAGAAGAGAAAAGTGACAAAACAACACATGACATTACATCACATGACTTCATCACTTGTGTTGTTTTGTCATGTGTGTCAATGATCAATGGACATCTTGTCGTGAAACCGTTTGCACCTACATTTTTTTCTGCTGTCACTCTCGTTTATAGTAGACGCTATCTTTCAGAGTCTTGTAATAGCCGCGATGGATTTGATGATGTCTTTGTTGCTCCCCCAGGGTTACCACCACACGTCTGGTCTGCACCACCACGCGGCAGCACACGAGGCGTACAACGGCTTCCACTGGGCGGCCGCAGCTGGCGAGTACATGAAGGGAGGCGGCGGATATGGAGGGGGGAATCCCCATCATCCCCACCAGTCTCCCTACGCCTACAACAACCCGCCCTACTACCACTCGCAGGTAAGCAACAACCACTATACCCTCAGCAATACCAATTCTGCCAAACAAGGTCCAAAAAAATTCAAGCCAACCATTTAGGTCTAGGTTGAGCATTCACTGCCACTGAGAGAAGATTTCATTTCCCATACTTACTTTGTTTTTCGTATGGCTGACAAGTAACAAAAAATTATCTTTACTGCACTGGTTTGAAAAAATGCTCTGTCTTAACCAAAGACTGGTCACCATAGGTCCATCCCGCCTTACAGTACTTTTTTGTATCTATCATTTGATTCAAAGATGAACTTTCAATGAAATCGTCTTAAGAATCACATTCTACATAATCTGAGCTAAGAAAAAAACGTAAAACACGATAAGAGTTATTTTAGATATTTTTAAAATCGATTTCCAGTTTTCATAAGACACATTGGTCCAGTACACATACAAACATTGCTCATATGAAATTCCCTCTGTTGGAGAAAAGACAAACCAGCACTAAGGGGCGAGTAAGGTCTTGCTTGAGAATTGGCGCTTTCTACAGCGACGACGAAACTCGAGAAGGGTTCTTGAGGTGTGATTCAATCGAATCTGAGGATGTTTATGCAATGTGCCATTTTGTCCATGGCTCTCATGATAATTCAAGTATTTTTTCTTCTTTTTCTCCCTAGATGGACTACTTCAACGGCGCCATGTCCTCGCCCCAGCTTTACGGAGGCAGCGCTGGCAGCGGTTCATCCCAGCAGACGGGTCCTGCCCCTGGCGGCTTCTCCGGCAGTCCCCCCCCTGCCTTCTACACGACGGGGGCGGGGGTGGGGGGCGCTCCAGACCCCCACTCCCACTTCGGGGGAACTCCTGACTACTTCGCTCCAGACAAATACGGCATCAACATGGTGTAAGGCTGTCACAGTCATAGCAGGCCAATATCGTAGAGAACCCAAGCGATAAGACGGCTGTCTGCATTTGCAGCGGATTCCCAGTAATCATATGAACAGCTGCAGACACACTAGAAGTGCGACCATTCCGTAGCCTAGTGGCAACGCTTCAGACTCGCTAATGGAAAGTTCCGGCGGAGCACAAAAAGTATACAAAGTATTTATATTTTCAAATATGCTCTTCGCTGGGTTGTCACCAAAGGTCCATCTAGCCTTAGGTACAGCAACTGGGTCTCGCTATAGAAAGCGTCAATCCTCAACCAAGACCCAGAAGCTGTAAGGATGGATGGACCTTTGGACAAACCCAGAGAAGAGCATATTTGAAAATATAAATGGTATATTTTTTGTGCTCCTCCCGGATACGAACCCACGACCTTCTATGTATGAGTCTAAAAGCGCTAATCACTAGACTACGGACCGGTGTAATACAAAGACTCACCTTGTCGCTTAGGTCTCTCTATAATAAAAGTTCTCAACATGTTGAATATTCTAAAATGTGACTTACAAAGACAGTGCAAGTGTTGCTAAAACTTTTCCTTATAAGGAAGAAAATAAAAAACCTTAGCGTGGGGTAAACAAAAACATTTTTATTTCAAAGTGATTAAAATACATTATCATTATATTAATGTATAAAAACATATTTACGTATGTAATCCTATGGTAACTGTAACTCTGTCGCCGTTCCGCTAAGGGTGGCCAGAGCTTCTGCAGAGCTGCCTCCTATGGTTGCCTATGGTGCGGATGCAAGACAATGAAGTTTGTTTGAAAATGCATATGTTTTCCAAAATATTAGTTTCTTATAATGTAATCAATTTTGATTAAAATAGGCTGCATTTTTTTTCTTAAAATATTGCATTCAACATTTTGTCCCCCCAGTGCTTGTTTTGCTTATCTACAATTTGATTGAAAGATGACATTTCAAATAAAATTGTCTTAAGAATCACATTCTACACAATCTGAGCTAAGAAAAAAACGTAAAACACGAAAAATTGAGTGTTGTTTTAAATATGTTTTAAATCAAAATCCAGTTTTCATTAGACACATTGGTTCAGTACGCATACAAACATTGCTCATGTGAAATTACCTCCGATGAGCATAAGACAAACAAGCACTTATGGGACGATTTTTTAATGTTAAAAAAAGTCAAAGACAATACCGTTTTTAATCTGAAAAAACAAAATGGCTGCCATATGAGAATACTTTGATAAAAGACAACACAAAGAATCATTTATTATGCAAATGTTTAAAAAAAAATTCAAGAACGATTTCATAGAAATGAAAATATTTTTTAAAAAACATATAATGTGAGAATAAAACACATATCTTCCTAAGAAATACAAAACATACGGGCGCATATTCCGCCATAAACAGTGTTTCAAAAGATTAATCTGTAGGTGATTCAAGGATCATCGGGAATTAATTTTAGGCAGAGGACGAACCATGGATTTGATGTGAGTGAATAACACAAGATTGTGGAAATTTCACGGCTTAAAAAAAATAAAAATTATAAAAATCTAAATCATTAAAAACTAACGGCTTAATGATCTGATTACAATGTATGGATCACAACAAAACCAGAATAATAAATTAACACAAAACTATATTAAAAAGCTGCTTGTGTACAGGCATTTGAGAACAAAATTATTTATGTCTTTTTTTAGAGATCAAGATCAAAAATATGTTCAGACAAATTTATAGTTTGTTGGAAATCAGTTTATTTATGAAGCTATAAATTATACTTACATTTATTTTTTTGAATTTAGTTTACAAGATTAACATTAAAAAACTTTTGTTTTTATTTTATTTTTTGACGAAAAAAAATGGTTCAAAATTATTTGAGGCACAAAATATAATCACATTTTAGAACAAATAATAGCAATTTTGTGTGAACACCTGCCACGTATTATATTTATGATAATTTTTCTGGAAAAATTTCAACCTATTTTTTTTCATATTTTGTTTTTCATCTATCAGATTTTCTTTTACTGACAAAATTCAAAATATTGATTTCTATTTGCAAATGTGTAATAAATACTTACCAATAAAATATTTTTTCTGAAATTATAAAAATATAAATTTGCTACACCCTACTGTATTTTTTTAATATTTGGTTTAAAAATAAAATAAAATAAAATATTTTAAAATTCAGGCCTAATTTATAGAGAAAATAATTTAACATTTTTTCTAAAGAAATGAAAATCAAACAATGAATTTAAAATGTGGGATTGTGTGTGGAAGTAAATATATATTTTTAAATATTTGTAGCTGGAAATTTACTATTTTTTTTTCATAAATTAAATTATTATTTTGTAAGGTATGAACCATTTTTATGAACATTCTTAAGCATCAACTGAAAACGATAATAAAAAAAAAATTAAAACACATATTTTCAAGTCTTAATATTAATTTTTCCTGCATTTTGTTTTTTTAATATTTTTGAAATTCTAGAAAGAAACATATCACAAAAAATGTATAAAAAAAACATTGAAAATGGCCTAAAAAAAATATTTTTCTTGTACAATATTGTATACACTTTCGGGGTTATTCTTAGACATTTTAGTCGTCGGTTGAGCCCACGCTTTGACAAACTAATGGTGCCTGCGCTGGAAGTTTCATCAGCACGGTCATTCTTACCTACCGAATTTTGTAATATTTGTATGAAAACAAATCAGCTGTTCACTTGCGGCCATCTTGGATTGATACAAATGCATCATTAGTCTGTCAAAGCGTGGGCCAAACCGACGACTAAAATGTCTAAAAATAGCACCGTTTGAAATTTGATTTTCAAAAATTCTATCTTTTTTAAAATAAAATCTAAAAAGATGAGGGATTTAGTAAAAGAGAAAAAAATATTCTTTAAAAAAAAATGCAATAGAACATGCATTCATTCATTTGTTTTAAATTCCGACAGTGTTATTTACGAAACATTTAAACCACAGCTGATCCATAGATCATCGTTTATTTGTAAGGAAAATTCATGTAAGGTGGCAGTTGAACCATGGATTATCTCTGTGTGAATAGCATAACATAGACAGTTTTTTCCGTATACAATTTTAGTTAAATGTTTTTTTTCAAACATTGTTGCTTGCCTTTGTCATTGAATTTTGATATCAAGAAAAAAACATATTTTGTTTAAAAAAAACTTGAAAATTTTACGAAGAATAGTACAGAAGTTTTTTTTTGTATTTAAATAAATAATAATAAAAATTGTAAAAATAGTTTGTAAGTGAAAATTGGAATTTTAGTCATTTTTGTATATAATTAAGAATAGTGCGATTTCAATGATTTAAAATATCATTAGGCTTAAAGAATAAAGTAAATAAATAAATAAATAAAAACCTATTGTAATTGTAATAAATACTTTTAGTTATAAAATATTGTAATTTTATGGAGATATGTGAAATGTGGACAAAGTACATAAAGTAATATCAAAAAATTGATTTGTTTAATTGATTAAAAATATAAGAAAAAACGAATAAAGAATTGATGTATCAAATTTACCCTTTTATTTACTGAAACCTTTACTATTTAATTTAAGTTGTATATAAACATCTCAAATTCATATCAAATGCATGCACACAAACAGACACGTATACGTTCGCGCTTACATATGCCGTAAGTGGACTTACCATATAAAAACCCAATCTCATATGAAAATAACGCAACTAAGCTACACATATAGTGTAACTTCTTGCCGCGTTATCCCCGAGGGGGTCGCATGTGGCGAGTTGAACCTATTTATTTTTACAGGTAAGGGGGCCGGCCTTACGCCAACCACTTCAGATGAAGTGGGGGTGTCCCAGCTCCCGAGAGGGCTGGTACTCATTTCTTGTGAAGGCTGAGTAAACCTTGCCGGTATTTTTATTTTGGGGTTTGAAATGAACACCGAAACGGGAAATCATTTCTGACACCCTCGCCTCGGCGGGATTCGAACCCGAGCTCACGGCATGGAATGCAAGCACTCTACCAACTGAGCTATCGACCGGACTACATTATCAATATCAAATATTATGCTCTTCGCTGGGTTGAAAAGTTCATAAAACCTTTACCAAAGACCGGTCACTAAAGGTCCATCCAGCATTACAGCAACTGGGTCTTGCTTGAGTATTGACGCTTTGTAGCGACGACCAAGCTCGTAAATACCTTTGCGGCACTACAACTTGTTCCTTGACTTATAGGTTGGTATGCGGCTGACCACCCATGCTGTAAAAATGGTTCACTTTGCCAATGTCACCCCTGTTACAGGAAAGGACGGCAAGAGTTGCAGGGTGTATGTCCATTTGAGATTGGTTTTTATGTTGTAGGCTCACATGAGGCATGTGCAAGCGCGAACTTGTACATGTCTGGTTGTGGGAATGCATGTAATGTGAATCTCCAATGTAACATATCTTTGCAACTTAGATTAGATTAGATTAGATTAGACAACAAGTGTCATAGACCCCTAGAGTCTCTGAAATCTAGGGAGTCTCCTGCATAGGATTTCTTTAAAAAAATCAAACCTCGAATGAACATAAGCCCTGCAACTTTTGCCGACCTTCCCTGAAACAGGGGTGACATTGGCAAAGTGAACCATTTTTACAGTATGGGTGGTCAGCCTCATACCAATCTATAAATCAAAGAATTATGTAACATAAACTTTGCAATTCCAGCCGCCTTTCCCTGAAACGGGATGGCATTGAAAAAAGTGAACCTTACAGCTTGGGGAGTCAGCCTCATACCAACATATTAGTCAAGGAACCACTGTATAAAACGTTTGAAATAGGGAATCATTTCCGACACCCTCGGATTCGAACCCATGCCTCCCACACAGAGAATAGACCAACTAACTAGTGGTCTATCTACCGCCATCCGGAATCCATCAATATCTCAGATGATCAGCGTCATAGTTGATGTAGCCCAGTGCTTAGCCCAGTGCTTCCCAAACTTTTTTCGTTTCATCCATCGCCCCTATACGCGTAATAGACTGGAAAGTGTGAAAATCTTGTAGCTTAGAAGTTTGTCATGAGCACTTCCTTATAATTAGTTCACTTACTATGAGAAGTAACAAATAATTAAACTTTTTATCCACGATTTCTCAAATCTGTGGATTAGTACTTGTACAGTTTTACCTATAAAGTGGCGATTTCTTTAAAGCGGAGGGGGGGTATTCAACAGGTTTCAGGGGATTGATCACTTTGCCAATGTCACCCCTGTTTCAGGAAAGGTCGGCAAGAGTTGCAGGGCTTATGTTCATTTGAGATAGGGTTTTTATACTGTAGGTCCACATGCGGCATGTGTTAGCGCGAACTGATTCGTGTCTGCTTGTGAGAATGCATGTAATATGAATCTCAAATGATATATATCTTTGCAACTTAGATTTAGATTTAGATCGCCTGTTTCAGGGAATGACGGCAAGAGTTGCAGGACTTGCAGGGCTTATGTTCATTTGAGGTTTGGATTTTATTTGTAAGTACAGTCAGCATATGTAAGCGCGAACTACACGTGTTTGTTTGTGGGCATACATCTGAGAGCTTTGAATGAATATATCCTTGCAACTTAGATTATAGATTATTATAGATAGATCGCCTCCCAATCTCCCCTTACGTATTCTTCGCCTCCAGGTTGGAAACCACTGATCTGAGCTATAAATATTAAATCTGTAATTAAATTTGACATAGACATTCATGTTGTTATTCACATACAGAAAATCCATGGCTAATCTGATGCCTAAAGTTAATTTTCACGAAAAGAAAACGATGATCTGTGGATAATCCATGGATTAGATGTTTTGTGAATCAATATTTTTCAAAGTCAGCCGTTTATCAAGGACTAGTTCAAATCAGTGTCATCTATAATCGAAGTTGCAAAGATATATCAGCATTTAAGATTTTCACTGCTCTCCATGCAGGAACGTGCTTAGCATTTCGAGTATACGTGGGCAACGTTACACTTGCAACTAAGTTACATATACAGTGCAACTTTTTGCCGCTTTGTTCTCGAAAGCGTCACATGTGGAACCTATTTATTTTCACATTTAAGGGATCCGGACTAACTTCAACCACTTCACGTAAAAGGGGGGTTTTACAGCTTTCGAATTGATTGGTTCTGATTTCTTGTGAACTGCATGTAAATGCCATGGCACACAAAAATTCTTCTTATGGACTAGATTTTTTGAGAAGGAATGTAATTCATCAACCTATTTTTCCTGGCCAGAATCAGGTGTGAACATAATCCATTATTTAATAACTCAATGAATTATTAATTACCTAAATCTAAATCTAAGCTGCAAAGATATGTATCATTTGAAATTCATATCAAATGCATTCTCACAAGCAGACATGCATAATTTAACGCTTACACATGCCGCATGTGGACCTACATTATAAAAAACCCAATCTCAAATGAACATAAGCCCTGCAACTCTTGCCGACCTTCCCTGAAGCAGGGGTGACATTGGCAAAGTGAACCATTTTTTACAGTATGGGTGGTCAGCCGCATACCAACCTATCAGTCAAGGAATTATCTAAGGGTATTATCAGTTATCAATAACATCTGTTGAAGCAGGGAGAAAGATTTGTCGCTAGGACACTGCGCAGGCGGGGCTCAAACTTGCCCTTGTTTCTGTAACGCAAATTAGAGTGTCCACGCCTTATCCGCTCGACCATACCAGTGACTTGATGCCTTATAGCAGGGGCGTGCATCTCATACAAGCACATGCGCCTAATAGGTAGGAAATATATGGTAAAAAACACATTTAAGGTTGATATTGAGATTTAAAATTCAAAAGTTAAGTTCGATTGGTTCACTTTGCCAATGTCACCCCCGTTTCAGGGAAGGACGGCAAGACTTGCAGGTATGTCCATTTGAGATTTGGTTTTTATGTTGTAGGTTCACATGCGGCATGTGCAAGCGCGAACTTGTACCTTCGTGTCTGCTTGTGAAAATGCATGTAATGTGAATCTCCAATGTAATATATCCTTGCAACTTAGATTAGATAGATTGGGAGCCATCGTCAGCTTTTCAGTCAGTTTCAAATGAGTTATTTGAAAGGAATAGGAGAAAATATTGTATTTGCCTAAACCCTATTCACGCGCCTGCCTTATAGGTGCATGTGCCTCTATGGGATGCTCGCTCTTGCTTTGCAGTGTGAGATTGGCTACATGAGTGACAATCTTACATGTTGATACATCTGTGCAACTTAGATTATATCCACAGATTATGGTACTGACAAGAAATTGACAGGAAGTGGTTGCTTGCACAGGAAATGGAACCAATTTAACGATGGATTAAAAATAAATAAATGATTGATGGATGTAACTTAAAGATTACTGTGAGTGAGGTTAAAAAAATGAATGGATGTACACATACAAATTGTGCTAAGACATTGGTGTGTTTAGATCGATAAAATTCTGCCAACCATTAAGCAGAGACAGCAAAGTCCATGTTTCAAGCCACAGCATCCAAGGTCCAAATAACCATGATGAATAACCATCGATCTTCGATAGAAATGGCACCAAAAGACGAAGAAGAGACAAATGGCTAGCACAACAAGGCACTTTGCTTTGTGCAAACACTTGGGAAAGTGTAGCTTCACGGGAGGGCCTTCTGCCACTCGCATCTCACATAACTTTTGCATGCGAGTCCTGTGACACATCCCCGGATGGGATGGATATACAGGGCGTAGGTCAGTGGAGGGGAGACTGACCCTGAAAGAAGGTGTTGCCTTTACAAGAGGATGGCGACCAGTAGAGACAAATGGCTAACACAACAAGGCACTGTGGCCTTTACAAGAGGATGGTGACCAGCAGAGACAGATAGCTGTCACAACAAGGCACTGCCTTTACAAGAGGATGGCGATCAGCAGAGACAAATGGCTAGCACAACAAGGCACTGCCTTCACAATAGGATTGCGACCAGCAGAGACAGATAGCTGTCACAACAAGGCACTGCCTTTACAAGAGGATTGCGACCAGCAGAGACAAATGGCTAACACAACAAGGCACTGTGGCCTTTACAAGAGGATGACGACTAGTAGAGACAAATGGCTAGCACAACAAGGCACTGCCTTTAGGAAATGATGATGAAACGTTGAAAGACAGAACCCAGATTGAGAGAGATATACAGAGCGGTGTTATTTCTTTTTAAGGAATTGTGTGTAGGAGATCTTCAGCTTTCAGAAAATTTGAAGTCCGTGACACTTGTTCAAGAACCGCAGAGGTGTGAGGTGGCAGTTGATGGCCAGGGGTGTTGGCTGCTCAGGACTCTAGTTTTAGGTGTTCTGTTAGTTACCCATCACCGTGGCTCGGTGGCGCAGTGCTTGGTTGTGTAACTTGGTTGTTGGCGCAGTGTTGTGTGGGTTCACAGCCTGTGCGTGGTACATGCCAGGAAGCCCCACAAAGTGGATTTAAGCCGACTACAGAGTAAGGTCGAGCGGGAACACAAGGCGGTAACTCTCTGTACAAGTTGAAACTATAATCAATATCTACAAAATAGGAGGTACCGCATTACGTCAGCCTTTGTTGTCTTCAGTCAAGCGTCCATTGGATGCTGTTTATGGCTCTGTTGGCTGCCATCCTCATGTAAATTAGTGCCTTTTTTTGAAAGCCAAGTGTCTTAATTCTATTTGAAAGGCAGTGCCTTGATGTGCTACTTATTAGTCTCTCCTGGTCGCCATCCTCTAGTAAAGGTATTGCCTTGTCATGCTAATCTAATCTAGTCTAATCTAAGTTGCAAAGATATGTTACATTGGAGATTCACATTACATGCATTCTCACAACCAGACATGTACAAGTTTGCGCTTGCACATGCCTCATGTCAGCCTACAACATAAAAACCAAATCTCAAATGGACATACACCCTGCAACTCTTGCCGTCCTTCCCTGTAACAGGGGTGACATTGGCAAAGTGAACCATTTTTACAGCATGGGTGGTCAGCCGCATACCAACCTGTAAGTCAAGGAACATACACGATAAGTTACATTTTTAAAATCTAATCTAATCTAATCTAATCTAAGCTGCAAAGATAAATATCATTTAAGATTTATATTAAATGCATTCCCACAAGCAGACATGTATAATTTCGCGCTAACACATGCCGCATGTGGACCTACAATATAAAAACCCAATCTCAAATGAACATAAGCTCTGCAACTCTTGCCGTCCTTCCCTGAAACAGGGGTGACATTAGTAAAGTGAACCATTTTCTACAGTATGGGTGGTCAGCCGCATACCAACCTATAAGTCAAGGAACCAATAAATATATAAGGACATCAATAACTAAAACATAAAACAAATTTAACTTTAATAAACCCTAGCCGCCAACATTACAGATCAACCGCCATTTCTTCCTGTCCTTACATACTTCTTTCATTTCCTCCAGAGTCATTGTAAAGGCAGTGCTTTGTTGTGCTGGCCATTTGTCTTTACTAATCACCATCCTCTTGAAAAGGCAGCAATTTTTATATAAAAGTCAGAATATCGCCTTTGATATCGACTCTGTTTTGATTGTGGGAAGATTCTTACACTGCAGAGTAGATGGAGAGTGCATTGGATACTTTATAAAGTGTAAAACAGGGCTGCAAAATGAGTCCGTGATTGTTTAATATAACGATGGAACATTAAATATATAATTTGTTGTTTTTTTTTTCAAAGCGCCGTTTACACTAAAATTTAGTCACAAGGGCCCTTTATTCCGGGTATGACCTTTGAAACAGTTGCGTCTTCAGCTTCCTCCTGAAGCTTGCCCTGTCCTGCTCTTTCCTCACCTCAACCGGCAACTCGTACCAAGCCATTGGGCCCGAAACCGAGAAGGCACGATCACCAAAGTTGGTTGAGGTTGCCCTG
Source organism: Agapetus fuscipes (assembly GCA_951799405.1). Lineage (NCBI taxonomy): Eukaryota > Metazoa > Arthropoda > Insecta > Trichoptera > Glossosomatidae > Agapetus > Agapetus fuscipes. The sequence continues at coordinate 381,585 of OX637352.1, read as the reverse complement.
AGGGGCAAGCTCAGCCTTGCGGAGCCTACATTAGCTGACCTTAGACTTAGAGTCCTGGAGCTAGTGGCTTGCTGCATCTGACACAGTTCTCTGAGGTATTCTGGTGCCTGTCCACCAAGGATGTCTTTTATCATGACACACGAGCCTTGAGAGTTTGAGCCAGTGCAGCTTCCGCATAATTGGCGTGATATGGGAGTACTTCGATGTTCCAAAAATCAGTCGTGCAGCCGAGTTCATCACAGATTTGAACATTGTACAAAATAAGCGAATTTGGAAGAGTGTGGTATTAGGGCTTGAGCGTAGAGAGCTGGAGTCCATCTTTCTGCACCCCTGGTGAAACGAGACTATAGCGTCAATAGACAGAGGACGTGCCAAACAGCCATTGAAAGGAGGATGCTGGGAATCAGTCTCAGAGACAGGGTGCCAAACTAAGAAATCCGTAGACGCACTGGTGTCACTGATGTCATACAGAGAGAAGCCTGCTTAAAGTGGCCATGGGACAAAAAGATCGTCCAGTGGCGGCCCAGGATGTCCAAGCGGGGAGCGAAGAGACCCCAACTACTTTACTTTACTTTGCGTATGGCCGGCAAGCACAGCAAATCACTTGGCCGTTGGGCCGCGTTAGAGGCGAAGATCCAAGCCCTCCATCCACTTCACTGCTCCTGGCGTGGCCTCGTGGAGGTCCTTCAGGCCAGGAGGGTGTCTTCTGATGGGGCACTCCTCCACTATGTGCCGGACAGTCTGGTTCTCCGCCCCACAGTCACATCCTGGAGATGGAGCAACGGCCTTGCTCTGTTCGGATCCTATTCAAGGTCGTACACAGTCCTCTCGCAAGATTAAACCCTGGGACCTCGTGGTGTGGCAGAGTGATCAGCTCGTGGAGACCTAGACCTAGACCCCAACTGAGGTGGCTGGACGACATCAAGGGAACTGCAGGCAGAGGATGGCTGAACACAGCAGCCGATAGACAAACATGGGGAAGTTTTGAGGAAGCCAGGGAATAAGAAGAAGAAGTGAACAAATCTACAATAGAGGAATGTTACGCCCCACAGTGTTACGCAACACACTGCGCCCCCAAGTTACGCCCCTGCTCCCCTCGTAACTTGACACTCTCGTCTAATGGAGAAGTAATTATTTATGAGGATTCTCTTTTACTGCCGGGGTCGGTGCTCCCACACCAGCCCGGTATGTTCAGTGTGAGTCTATGCAACGCGACTCCCTAAGCAAATGTAGGTGTCCGATAGCCTGAAGAATACAGCTGAACAAAATCAATCAAATCTTATTGAATAAGCTTTTAGGTTTACACGGTCTTTAGGTATATTCCTTGACTTATAGGTTGGTATGCGGCTGACAGCCCATGCTTTAGATAATGGTTCACTTTGCCAATGTCACCTCTGTTTCAGGGAAGGTCGGCAGGAGTTGCAGAGTGTATATTAAAACAATATCATCCGCATTTGCAACAATATCATTATTGCATGCAGGAACATGTAAATTCGCGCTCACACATGTTGTATGTGAACGTACAAAATAAACTAAGCCCTCATGAACATAAAATTTGCAACTCTTGACGCCTCTCCTTGAAACCAGAGTGGCATTGACAAAATTAAAAGATGTTTGTACAGCGTCATGGCGACAATCACGCATGGCAAGCGTGGCAAAAAGTTACGCATAATGTGTAGTTTAGTTGCATTGGTCCTAGACATTTTTTATTGAGCAGCACCGGTAATTGAACCCACATCATTCAGATTACGAGTTCGAAGCGTTAACCACTGGAATACAGACCGGACTTTTAAAATATGCTATGCTAGATTTGGTTTGGACATGTGGAAAGAGTGCATGATGATAGACTGACAAAGTATAGATATACATATTAATTACAGAGGAAGTGTGAAAGGAAAAAGAGGTAAGGGACGACCGAGAAAAGTATGGAGTGATCAGATTGATTAGATTGCGAATGAATGGGATATACAAAGTTGGCGTAAAACAAGAAACTGCATGAAAAATGTGAAATATATTAATTAAACCTTTAAGAGTTTGTGTATTCACACAGTGAAAATTATTTTTATGAGGAATAATAAACATTTAATATAAAAAGTACAGAGAGACAAAGTGAGAAATAAATGCTCAATTTGTGAAAATAAAACTCTGTTGACTCTTGATAATGACCTGAATCTTCAAGGTCGAAAGTGCTTGAGGTAGATAAAATTATTTTGAAAATAAAACTACGTTTTAAAAAAAAAAAAAATGAAAACTCTGTGTTTGATGGATATTGTTACGAAATTAGGGTTCAAAAGTCTTTCAAATTAAAATACACAGGTCTTCTTATACAGTTGTTTATTTTAAACTTTTAAATAATTTATTTTCACAAAGCTTTCTCGACTATTCCACTTGGTTTCTGTTCACTGATCAAGTTAGTTCTATGTTTCAATTTATAATTTTTGGATGAAATTTTTCAATTTAGTTCTATGTGTTTGTAAATCTCGTATGATACTGCTGGCCCTGCAAGCCACTCGCACCCTTATACTCTAATAAAATAGTACAATCTAGACCCATATTTGCTAGACAGTTCCAGAAAGGCACAGTAATTGTTATTTCTCGATGCTTCACGTATTTTATTCAATGATTCCTACCCACACAATACAATACAGAATTCCTATAACTAATACCTACTTATTTTAAATATTTATATTTCATATTTACATAACAATATGAATGAATTATAATTTGAAGAGGTATGTAAGGATAGGAAGAAATGTAAGCAGCTCTGCAGAAACTCTGGCCACCCCTAACGAAATCGTGACAGAGTTACAGTTACATCACATTCTCAGAATTATCTTAGGAAGTATCAGGGTTGTATGAATTGTATTTTGGTTTGCTTCTGTTCTTGCATAATTTCGTAATCCGAGAAAACGCCAAGTCACCCAGGCTGGGCTGAACTAACCAGCACATATTGTGTTCATTCTTATAAATCATTCCATACCAGGCTATCGTCAGCAGCATCACATTCATGCATGCTAGTGTATGGTGACAGGCAGGGGCGTGCATCCCATACAGGCCCATGCGCCTAATGGGTAGGCAATATACGGTAAACAGCGCTCTTCTTTCTCTCTTTGCTCTTCGCTGGGTTTAAAAATTCATAAACCTTTACCAATGACCGGCCACCAAAGGTCCATCCAGCCTTACAGCAACTGGGTCTTGCTTGAGAATTGGCGCCTGGTAGCGACGACGACCAAGCTCGTAAAAAAGGTCGATAGCTCAATTGGGAGAATGCTTGCATTCCATTCCGAGAGCAAGGGTTCGATCTCAAGGCTTACTCAGCCTTCACAAGAAATGAGAACCAGCCCCCCCCCCCGGGAGCTGGGAAACCCCCACTTCAACTGAGGGTGGTTGGTGTGAGGCCGGCCCCCTTACCCGTAAAAATAAATAGGTCCCGAATCGCCAAGGCCAGGCAAAAATATGTTGGTGAATTGCGTTCCTGTTCATAAATTTATATACAACAACAAAAATACTCATCGTCCTGGAGGATTGTGGTGCGGGAGGCCCTGAGTCTTCAAGGCTTATGAGCCGAAGAAAGTAAGTACTTAAAAAGTAAAGTATTAGTCACTTTGCCAATGTCACCCCTGTTTCAGGCAAGGACGGCAAGAGTTGCACGGCGTATGTCCATTTGAAATTTGTTTTTTATGTTGTAGGTTCACATGCGGCATGTGTAAGCGCGAACATGTCTATTTTGTTTTGTACGTGTCTGCTTGTGAGAATGCATATAATGTGAATACCCAATGTTACATATCTTTACAACTTAGATTAGCACTTGTACCATCCCTGCTTTTACTATTTCGCGAGTTAGATCTGCCGGCTTCAAGCCCGTGACTTTCAGTTGCCGGTGTTTGGTGTTGACTAGCGTGACTCGGGACTCGGATGACGAGGATCTAATCCCTCCGCGGGCTTGAGGGTCACGTGCCAGGGTGGTAGGGAGCCTAGGGAGGCGCTGGCCACCCCTATTGGCTGCTGGAGATAAACTGCGGATGTGGAACCATGGTCCGTTTCAGGCACAACGCATTCTGCCCGGATTCTCTAGGGATTACCGGTCAAAACTGTGTGAAAGTTTTTTTTTATTATTTGGATAAAAAAAGTTACAAGAAATATTACACAGTTGAAAAGACCAGTTAATTACACAATTATTCATTGATAAATAAAGATGATACATATGTAATAAAGAATACAAATTATAATTATAAATATTTAAAAATATAAATGGTAAAACATTGTTTTAATTCACTTTATTTTATTTGTTTATGCTCGAATATTTTCGCCTAATGAGGCATCTTCAAGAGCAGAATGGTTACAAATATATTTTTATAAAATAATTTTCAAAACAATTTTCAAAACAACTTTTTTTCCAAAACTAAAGCAAAATTCATAGACAAAATTTTTTTTTAAACACAAATGTAAGATTCAAAAATGCATTATTGTTAGGTATAATGAAATTAAAATTTTTAATACAATAAAAATAAAATATGTTAGTTAAATAAAAATAATAATAATAATAACAAATAAAAAACAAATTATTGCAATATTGGTGAAACATAGGGAATCTGCACATTCACTAAGTCTTTATTTTTATTTTTGTAGATTTCCAACGCTTCCAGAGGTAATGCACTCTGAGTGTGAAGTGAGGAGACTGATGGCTCTGGAAGCGTTGGAAATCTACAAAAATAAAAATAAAGACTTAGTGAATGTGCAGATTCCCTATGTTTCACCAATATTGCAATAATTTGTTTTTTATTTGTTATTATTATTATTATTTTTATTTTACTAACATATTTTATTTTTATTGTATTAAAATTTTTAATTTCATTATACCTAACAATAATGCATTTTTGAATCTTACATTTGTGTTTAAAAAAAATTTTTGTTTATGAATTTTGCTTTTGTTTTGGAAAAAAAGTTGTTTTGAAAATTGTTTTGAAAATTATTTTATAAAAATATATTTGTAACCATTCTGCTCTTGAAGATGCCTCATTAGGCGAAAATATTCGAGCATAAACAAATAAAATAAAGTGAATTAAAACAATGTTTTACCATTTATATTTTTAAATATTTATAAAAATGGACTTTCACTGTGTTAACAGATCAACACTAAAAAACAAATTATAATTTTTTTAGGTTCAGTTAAAAATATATATTATCAATGGTTTTAAACATTGCAATTTTATCACTAAATGGATCAAAATCAGGAGTAGGTACCTATGTTTATTGCATGTGTGACAGCTACTTTAGAAGGTAGTTAGTTCTTATTCGATGTCCCTACAGCTCATATCTCCCCTTGGTCTCCATCAGCCTCCGCCCCCAACTCCTCCTGTCTACCGTTGCGGCTTTCCAGTCTGTCACCTGCAGGAGTTGGTTTGCATCCTTCCTCACCTCATCCTCCCATCTCAGCCTAGGTCTGCCAACTCTTCTTTCCCCACCCGGATGTCCCGCAAGGATCCTATTTGGTACGCGTGAAGATGGCATTCTCTGCACATGTCCGGCTCAACTTAGCCGGTTTAATCTAACACTTACAGAGCCTAGGAGCTTCATAGATCTTATATAGCTCTTTGTTTTATCTTATTCTCCAGGTTTCGCCATCACTCACAGGTCCCAGGGTTTTCCTTAGCACTCTCCTCTCAAATCTATCCAGCATTTCTGGAAACTTTGCTGTCCTCGTACACGCTTCACACCCACAAGTCACTTCTGTCCTAATTGCTATTTTGTAGAGGATAATTTCTGTTTTCCTGCGGCCACTTTTGGACTTCAGTACTGGAAGAAGAGGCTTTCGAGATGTGGTCGTATATAAGGCTTCTAGGAATTTCCTGGAGAGACCACACCACAAATGAGGAGGTTCTCCAGAGAATCGAAGGAGGAAGGCATCTGCTCAGGACTTTGTCCGAAAGGCGTGCAAGATGGATCGGCCATGTAATGCGACAAGAAGGTCTCTTGCATGCCATAATGGAGGGGATGACCGAGGGAACCAACTCTAGGGGACGCCCACGCCAAGAGTACCTGGAGGACCTGCTGGTGGACGTGCGCTGCTCAACATATGCAGACCTAAAAAGAGCCGCACAAGACAGGGAGGAATGGAGAACAAGAATAAAAGATATTGCTGTAAACCAATCCTAGGATTGAAACAGAATAAGAAGAAGAAGATTGGAAGAAGAGAGAGTTGTTAATTAGTTTGTCTTTCATACATCTATTTCAACTTATTAAGTACATTTACAAAAACAAATAGATATAAAGTATATCTACCAGATTTATTTTATGGCTTTCAATCTACTCAGACCTCTTCATTAATATATATTTAATACTACAAATGAGTCCTGCATTCACAGTTGATGTTGTGATCACGTGTACCGGTTCCGATTAAAGATGGCGGACGCCTGACACGTGGCCGACACGTGGCGATGGAAAAACCAAAGTGGAGTAATCAATGGACATGCGAGTGCTGGAAATATGATACCAGCTGATGTAGGAAGATTAACAACACACAATGAAGAGGGCGCTGCTCACTTGATGGCATCTTATGGCGAAGTTAACAAGTCCTCGAGCAATAAACAGTTCATCATATCTCTTGGACTGGTCCGTAGTCCAGTGGCAACACTTCGGACTCGTAAATGGAAGGTTGTGGATTCGAATCACGGCGGAGTACAAAAATGCACCATTTATATTTCCAAATGTGCTCTACGCTGGGTTGAAAAATTCATAAACCCTTACCAAAGACCGGTCACTGAGAGGTCCATCCAACCTTACAACAACTGGGTCATACTTGAGAATTGGCGCATTCTCGCCAATTCTCTAGCAAGACCCAGTTGTAAGGCTGGATGGAACTTTAGTGACCGGTCTTTGGTAAAGGTATATGAATTTTTCAACCCAGCGAAGAACGTATTACAAAAAATCTATTTTATTCTGTTGTGCTCCGAGAATCAAACTCGTGATCTTTTTAGATTTGAGACGTGAGATTTACGAGCTTTAACCACTAGACTACAGATGCTTCTAGGGAAATGGTGTGGACATGTGAAAAGAATAGATGATAAAAGTCAAAAATATATTCATACGGTAATAAATATTTTTTAGTGATGAACTATAGTACAATACAGATAGATATTTTTTTGTGTATCCTGCCCTTTGATTCCTGATTTTTGTTCACAAGTTATTCCAGAACCGGATATTGTCCAAAATAAAAAAAAAAACATCCATATTTTAAATCCCGGCTTATGAAGCGAAAAAAACCTGATCAATTTCGGTAGCGACCGTAAAAAATGTCAAAAAGCATTAGTATATTTATGGCAATGCTTTGTATGGCTTTTGGCTACCACTGGCGGCTGTACCAAAAAGGTCTTTGTTGATCACTCGTCCTTATTCTGAGTCAGGGATGGCCAACCGGTCGGTAGCTAATATTAGGCTATTCACTTGCCTTTTACAAATCTGCAAGACAGCCATGAAAATTCAAAGGAATATTTGTGTTAGAAGCTATTTTTTTTCACAAGTGAAGTAGTCTCTCAAAAGAGGAACTCAAACTCGAGAGGATGGCAACAGGCTGAGACAAATGGCTTCCACAACAAGGCACTGCCTTGAAAAGAGCAACATAAACAAATGGCTGTTACAAGGCACTGCCTTTACAAGAGGATGGCGATAAACAGCGACAAATCGGTAGCACTACAAGGCACTACCTTTGCAACAGGATGGCGATCAGAAGAGACAGATGGATAGTACAACAAGGCACTGCCTTTACAAGAGGATGGCGATAAGCAGCGAAAAATCGGTAGCACAAAAAAAAACCTACAAGGCACTACCTTTACAACAGGCTGGCGATCAGAAGAGACAGATGGCTAGTACAACAAGGCACTGCCTTGACAAGAGCAACAGAAACAAATGTCTGTTACAAGGCACTGCCTTTACAAGAGGATGGCGATAAGCAGCGACAAATCGGTAGCACAAAAAAAGCACTACAAAGCACTACCTTTACAACAGGATGGCGATCAGAAGAGACAGATGGCTAGTACAACAAGGCACTGCCTTTACAAGAGCAACAGAAACAAATGGCTGTTACAAGGCACTGCCTTTACAAGAGGATGGCGATAAGCAGCGACAAATCGGTAGCACAAGAAAAGCACTACAAGGCACTACCTTTACAACAGGCTGGTGATCAGAAGAGACAGATGGCTAGTACAACAAGGCACTGCCTTTACAAGAGCAACAGAAACAAATGGCTGTTACAAGGCACTGCCTTTATACCTTTACAAGAGGATGGCGATAAAAAGCGACAAATCGGTAACACAAGAAAAGCACTACAAGGCACTACCTTTACAACAGGATGGCGATCAGAAGAGACAGATGTCTAGTACAACAAAGCACTGCCTTTACAAGAGCAACAGAAACAAATGGCTGTTACAAGGCACTGCCTTTACAAGAGGATGGCGATAAGCAGCGACAAATCGGTAGCACAAGAAAAGCACTACAAGGCACTACCTTTACAACAGGCTGGCGATCAGAAGAGACAGATGGCTAGTACAACAAGGCACTGCCTTTACAAGAGCAACATAAACAAATGGCTGTCAGAACAAGGCACAGTCTGTACAACGCCAATACCTTAACATATAGGTAGGTATGAATCTGACCACCGATTTTGTAAAAAATGGTTCACTTTGCTAATGTCACCCCTGTTTCAGATCAGCATAAATTGCAGGGCTTGTGTTTATTTTAGGTTTGTTTTTTTAATGATAAGTACGCATGCAGTATTTGTAAGCGCGAATTACACGTGTCTGTTTGTGGACATGCATCTGATATGAATTTTAAATGTTCAAATATCTTTGCAACTTTGATTAGAATAGATGGCAAAAAGTACTATAGACAAATAGCTAGCCCAACAAGGCATTGAAAATTCTTTTATATACTCGTACGTTTAAGGTTCACATGCGGCATGCGCAAGCGCGAACTTGTACGTGTCTGATGGTAAGAATGCATATTATGATGCAATGTGAATGCCCAATGTAACATATCTTTGCAACTTAGATTAGATTATAATCTTTAGTTGGCCATCGCTGCCATTTGTCATTAAAGTCCGTGATATGAGAGCGCTGTGTAAACCATGCCCGTACACCAGGTTTTACGAGACCTGGTTCAAATCTTGCCAATAAAATGGAGATCGTCCTCAAAGACAGATACAATCAATTCATATCGATGACAGAGCCACATGCTGGAGACTGGAGAGTCATCAATGGTGCGATAACCTGGCGTGGGTATTGGACTTCTTGATCAACCGCAGCCACCGCTGTCTATCTGACACCTTTTTTGTTTTGTGGCACAATTAAGTAGACTGGTTCTAATGAAGGTTTTTACTTCTTATGCTAACCATTAAGCAGAGAAAGCTGATGTACTTCGTTCACATAATGAGAAATGAGAAGTACCGTCTCCTTCATCTTATCAACAGGGTAAGATTGAGGGGAGAAGATCTCAGGGACGCCGAAGGACATAACACAACGCAACGCAACTAAGCTACACTTATAGTGTAACTTCTTGCCGCGTTATCCCCCAAGAGGCCACATGAGGCAAGATGAACCCATTTATTTTTACAGGTAAGGGGGCCGGCCCGGTTTCCTAGCTCCCGAGGTGGCTGGTTCTCATTTCTTGTGAAGGCTGAATAAACCTTGTCGGTATTTTATAAAAGGGTTTGAAATAAACACCGAAATGGGAAATCATTTCTGACACCCGCGGTGGGATTCGAACCCAAGCTCACGGGGTAGAATGCAAGTCACTCTACCGACTCATCTACTGACCGGACATCGTGTTTGAAGTGACAGTGCTTCGGCAAAAGCACCAAGTCTCTGTTTTGAGCCCTAGCATCCAAAGTCATTGTATCCATGATGACCGCCGATCTTCGATAGAAGTGGCACGAAAAGAAGGTTCTTAATAGGTTCCTTCCTTTTAACACATTGATTGTAGAGGTGCGTCCCCGAATACATAGCTGCGGCGAGTGAAAACTGTTTATTTTCGCAGGTAAAGAGGCTGGCCTTCCGCCAACCGCTTCTTGTTATAAATAAACAATCAACAATTAATCGTTGGATGCTTTTCCTTTTCATTTTCCTTCCCTTTTCTATTCATCCCCCCATTCCTTTTCCTCTCTTTACGTGATGATTAAGTTGATAGTCGTTTTCTCTTTGTTTTTTTTTTTCGTCTTCATTCTTCATTTTTCTCATAATACTCTCAAATTTTTTCTTGTTTCTCCTTCTTAATTAAGCTGTAAACGAAATTATACAACATTATGTTTGCAAACTTTGCTGGTTTTTGAAATTTTATAACTATGTTGTTTATCACATATATTACATGTATAACTGTTTGTTTGTCTAATAATAAAAAATAAAAAAAAAACAACACCCACCAGCTTTCCCTTCTGAATGGTTGGTACAATTTCCTTAACTAATTCATTCACTGAGGCTGTTGGTGAACAAGTTATACACAGAGTTGCAACAGATGGACGATGGTATGTGGGTGGGTACCTCATCAGACGTGATCCCCTCCGTTTCCTGGGAGGTGATCTGCTAGGTACAAAGCTTTACGTAGAAACTCAGACATGGCGTAAGCCAATGTACATATTTTTATGATTTTAGTTGGGTTCTTTTTATCAAACTGCAATTTATTTATTTTTCAAGATTTATTTTACACAATGTACTGACCACTTTTACTAGCTCTTAGCTTATCGACTTCACGGCTCAATGTTTCAATCGACGCCACTCTCTGTACCGTTGCGGTTCGTTTATATAGGTACGAAAGGGACGATTCTTGCTTGTTCCAGATTATTCTAGAGTGATGATGATGATGGATGATTTCTTTCCTGTGGCGCCATTTAATGGTCCAGGACCATCTCAAGGGCGCCATGGCTTCTGGAGAAAAGTAGTGTCTTCAGTTCCTTTCTGAAGGTGGTGGTAGGCTGGTTCGCGCGAACACCGATGGGCAAATTGTTCCAGGCAACCGGCCCGGCCACCGCAAAGCTTCTGTCTGCAAAATTTGATGTGTTTGCTCTATTGGGCACTATAACCTTGTTGACAGCAGTAAGGGCAGAGCGTAGTGGTCTTTTTGAAGTCCCATCGACAGAGCATAGCTCAGCGAGACATGGGGGTGCAGTGGATTGTATCAGACGCCTCTATACTGTTCGATATTATTCTAGTTACGCATACCAGCAAAATGCGTGCCAAGGCACATGCACACGCACAAACTCACAGTAGACTATTCTAGAGGTGGACACGCATACACAAACAAGCAGCTTACATTATATAGATGACAAATGTAAATAGCTGTTTCTAGTCTGGCAAAATAGGTTAGTGAATTGCATTCCTCTTCAAAAAATTACTTTAAAAAAACAAATTATAGAAATAAATTGATTGTAAGGTCAGAAAAAAAAAAGTTCTTCTTTAGTTTTAATCCTGGGATTGGCTTGCAGCAATTTCTTTCCCTCTTCTCTTCCATTCCTCCCTGTCTTGTGCGGCTCTTTTAAGGTCTGCATATGATGAGCAGCGCACGTCCACCAACAGGTCCTCCAGGTATTCTTGGCGTGGGCGTCCCCTAGAGTTGGTCCCCTCGGTCATCCACTCCAATATGGCATGCAAGAGACCTTCTTGTCGTATTACATGGCCGATCCATCTTGCACGCCTTTCGGACAAGATCCTGAGCAGATGCCTTCCTCCTTCCTCATTTGTAGGGTAGTCTCTCCAGGAAATTCCTAGTAGTCTTCTATATTAACAGTTCCAGTTACAGTAATGAAAGTAAACCACTCACTAGGAGGCGCTATTTAAGTCTCCATACATGTTTTAGTAAACGCTGGAAAAGTTTTACACTCGGGGTAGAATGCCTCTCTAGAGACACCGCCCCTTCCTCCTAATGACTCGGTAATGAAATTGTAATCCATCCGGCCTTAGGGGTGGCCAGACGCTAATCTGCTACACAGTGCTCCTGCTATTATTTGCTCTGCGTATTTCTGCCGCCCTTCCCTGTAGCATCCACCGAGCCGTGTTAATACAAAAAAATCAAATTGCTTTCTGCAATATTTGAGTGTAAATTGTGCCATGCATAAAGCAGAACCTATTCAATTTATTCGTTTGTATTTTGTAATGTAACTCTGTCGGTGTTACGCTAGGGGTGGCCAGAACCTCCAGTTACTTCCATTTCTTAATATTCTTGCATCTAAATCTAAGCTGCAAAGATATGTATCATTTGAGATTCAAATTAAATGCATTCCCACAAGCAGACATGCACAATTTTGCGCTTACACATGCCGCATGTGGACCTACAATATAACTCTCTTCATACCTCTTTCGCAACGCAAACGCAACTAAGCTACACGTATAGCGTAACTTCTTGCCGCGTTATCCCCGAAGGAGTCGCATGTGGCGAGTTGAATCTATTTATTTTTACAGGTAAGGGGGCCGGCCTTACGCCAACCACTTCAGTTGAAGTGGGGGTTTCCCAGCTCCCGAGAGAGCTGGTACTCATTTATTGTGAAGGCTGAGTAAACCTTGCCGGTGTTTTTATTTTGGGGTTTGAAATAAACACCGAAAGGGGAAATCATTTCTGACACCCTCGCGCTCGGTGGTATTCGAACCCGAGCTCACGGCATGGAATGCAAGCACTCTACCAACTGAGCTATCGACCGGACTGAGCTATCGACCGGACCAATTGACGATTTCAATTGATTCATATTGTTATTGTATGGATTCGTAGTATGTTCGCCTGTATTGCTGTTTGATGATGATGAGGATGATGATTTGACATAGCGCCGTTTCGTGAAGATTGTCACTCCAAGGGCGCTTGCTGTGCTATCGCTGCGAAGTAGTGGGTCTTGAGGGATGGAACTTCCGGTGGCAGCTGGTTCCACGAAGAGGGACCCGCAACAGCAAACGCACGATTGCTGAACACAGTGGTTGAATATGGAGAGAATGAATGAGGAAAGACTGACGAAGAAAGTATATGTTGGTAGAAAAGATGGATGTCGTGGTAGAGGAAGACCGAGAAAGGTATGCACGGACCAAATATCCGAAATTGCGAATGAATGGAATATCCAGAGTCTTAATAAAAGAAGAGCCTGTATGAAGAAGGTTATGCCTCTGGAGGAAATAATAGAAGCATGTAAGGACAGAAAGAAATGGCGGTTGATCTGTAATGTTGGCGGCTAGGGTTTATTAAATTGGAATTTGTTTTCTGTTTGTTGTCCATAGATATTATTATTTAGTGATGTATAAAATGTAATTTGTCGTGTATGTTCCTTGACTTATAGGTTGGTATGCGGCTGACCACCCATGCTGTAAAAATGGTTCACTTTGGCAATGTCACCCCTGTCTCAGGGAAGGACGGCAAGAGTTGCAGGGTGTATGTCCATTTAAGATTTGTTTTTTTATGTTGTAGGTTCACATGAGGCATGTGCAAGCGAGAACTTGTACGTGTCTGGTTGTGAGAATGCATGTAATGTGAATCTCCAATGTAACATATCTTTGCAACTTAGATTAGATTAGATTAGATTAGTGGTTAATCTCCTGGTTGGCTCGCTCACCACAGTTTTGGAGCCCCTCTCTGCCGAGCGCAGCGTCAGTCCTCTCTCCTGTATAACCTTTGGTTGCACTAGTTCTTGCAAGTACACCGGAGCCATTCCTTGTAGAGCGTTAAACACCATGAGGTTCAGTTTAAAGTTAATTCTCTGAGGAATTTTCAGCCAGTGGAGTCCTTGTAGTTTCTCACCAAAATGACTATCAGGAAACTCCGTGTAGCACAACGAAAGCACGAAAGAGCTATGCTACACATAAGACTGTCAGATCGGATACGAAATACCGAAATACGTAGAAGATCGGGAGTTACTGACATAGTCAAAAGAGTGGCAAAGCAGAAGTGGTCGTGGGCAGGGCATGTAGCCAGATTGAGCGAGCAAAGATGGACGAAAAGAGTGGTAGAATGGAGACCTCGTGAAGACAAAAGAACAAGAGGAAGGCCTCTTACACGATGGTCAGATGATATCAAAAGAGTTGCTGGTGACTGGATGCAGAGAGCCCAGGACAGAGACGCCTGGAGAGATATGGGGGAGGCCTATGTCCAGCAGTGGATAAGAAGTGGCTGAATAAGTAAGTATAAGTAAGTAAGGAGTCAGGCTTACTCAGCAACACAAGAAATGATAACCAGCCCCCCGGGAGCTGGAAAACCCCGACTTTATTTATTTATTTATAAATTCACGACACTTAGTGCCTTTTACAATACATACTAAAAATAGTGATATAAATACAAGAGTAAGTAAAAAGTATAAAATGAAACAACAAATACATCAGAACTACAATTGAAAACTATCTGGGATAAAAAAGTAACATAAAACAAAATAATGATTACATAAGTAGGTATTAATACTTTAAAAAATAGAGAGATGTGATAAAAAAAAAACAAGAGAAAAGACAGTTTATGAATGTATAAATAGTAAGCAGAAATTAGAAGTAAGTAGCTGAATATAAAAATACAATTAGGACTTCAACTGAAGTGTTTATCGTAAGCTAGGTTTCCTCTCGCCGCATGCGAACCCTGTGGGAAAAACGCGGCAAGAAGTTACACTACATGTGTGGCTAAGTAGCGTAACGATGATGATGATGATGATGATGCGCTATCCTGTCCGAAGCATTTAGGTTAAGTCCGTGTCATGGACGCCAAGCGCGCAACAATAGACACATTCTCTACCAGGTTTATCATCCGAATAAAAGCTGTAAAAAACACACACGCATCTTTCCGCCGAGTGATTCATAGCTTCCGACATACGTCGCATTTTTTTCTCGACACAATACTAAAAAATGCTTCAATAAAACGGATACCGACATATTTTTTTTTGAATCGAAGTCTTTTTTCTCATAGATGTATTAAGCCGAGAAATTGACCATTTTTTCTTCAGAAAAGGTGCATATTGTTCCGAATATGTAGGTGTGTGTTGTGTTTGTCCGTGTGAGTTAATATTGAAGTGTGTGAAGTCTTTTATAGAAAAAATAGACGCTAAGTAGGTACTTTTTTTTTTTTTTTTAAATAAATTTGTGAATAGGAATGCAATTCACCAACCTATTTTGCCTGGCCAGTTGTCTTCATGCGAAAGCAGAAGCCTGTGTGCATGCAACGACATCTGAAACAGGGTCAATGTTACGGTCAAAGGGGCCAGCCGTGGCTCGAACCAACGTTATCTGAACCAAATACGCTAGCTGAACAAGCGTCTTGACCGCCGTGGCCATAGCACCGACTGGAGCTGGGGAACCTAGTTATAAGGATAAAAAAAATGTTCGAGATTGCTTGAGTGTTAGTTAGAATGTTCTGGCAAAATCTAGCAAGTAGCAATTCTCCATGTTTCGAGAATGATCTTCATTTTTTCTATAAAATAAGGACGAAAACTCTCTGTAGCTTCAGACATCAACTGACCGTTGTATTTTGCGAACTTAATCTTGAAATAAATCACCGCAGTTTCAACTGAATTGAACCCGCATTAAAACAAAAAGCATAATTTTTTAAAAATACTGATTTTTATTTTAAACAATTGAGCCTTTATTTCACCCCAAGTACTATCGACTTGCTTACGTCATTTTCAAGAGGAGGCCGAGTGTTGTCAAGGCATACACCAAGACTTACCTATTCTTGAAATGCAATATGTACCTACACGCCCCTGTTATGTGAAGGCTGAGTAAACCTTGCCGGTACTAAGATTTGATTTTCAGGTAAACAAAATTTGAAAAATGTAGAAATAAAAGATGAGACCGGTCCGTAGTCTAGTGGTAGCGCTTCTTATATGGAAGGTTGTCTGTTGGAATTCCGGCGGAGCACAAAAAATATACTATTTATATTTTCAAATAACCTCTTCGCTGGGTTGAAAAATTCATACACCTTTACGACCCGTCACCAAAGTTCCATCCAGCCTCTGTGCAATTGGATCTTGCTTGAGAGTTGGTGCTTTCTATAGCCACGACCGAGCTCGCAGAGGGCTCTTGAGGAGTGACTCACACAAAAACAGCGCTCAACATATAAATCATCCTCATATTATTATAATTATTATTGCAGCATATTTTATTAAGAAAAGTGTGCCAATTGAGTGGATTTCCCCGTTCTATCTTCTATCTGTACCGCTAGTATAAATCATTGCGTCAACTCACCTATAATCTATAATCTATAATCTAAGTTGCAAGGATATATTCATTCAAAGCTCTCAGATGTATGCCCACAAACAAACACGTGTAGTTCGCGCTTACAAATGCTGATTGTGTACTTACAAATAAAATCCAAACCTCAAATGAACATAAGCCCTGCAACTCTTGCCGACATTCCCTGAAACAACATTTCTTTTATATCAATTTTCTTAAGAGGAATGCAGTCCATCAACCTATTTCGTTTTGAATAAATTTGACCTTCTCTTTTAGATTCTCTTTTACGTACGTTATGACGTTGCAACTCTTGCCGACATTCCCTGAAACAGGGGTGACATTGGCAAAGTGAACCATTTTTTACAGTATGGGTGGTCAGCCTCATACCAACCTATACGTCAAGGAATACGAGCAATAAATAACATTTAAGTACAAAAAAAAAAAAAAAAAACAACAAAACCTTAAAAATAAATCTATACAAAAAAAGTCAAAAATTTATTATGCAAAAAATGTAGCAAACTAATAAACCAACATTACAAATCAGCATTGCAGATCTCGATGCCATAAATACAAAAAGTATGTTTAAAAACTAAATAGCTCTCTAGGAGTGCCGTCGGATACGCCATATGTTTTCAATTTTCACAATCGCGGTGAGATGTACGCAACCTTTTTATACTCGGAGATACTCCCACCCCAGCTCCCTTATCTGTAAAAATAAATAGGTCCCGAAGCGCCACATGCGACCCCTTCGGGGATAACGCAGGCAAGAAGTTACACTATATGTGTAGATTAGTTGCGATACTATGCCACTGTGTCACGACAATATGTCCATAAACAGAATGTACACCGACACACTATCCATTAACTAAATGCCTACGCCATTAAACGCCCAAGCAACATAATGTCCACCAAAAAATGTAAAAAATCATGCAGTTTATAAATTGTACATCATATTGTTGAATTTAACATATCCACCAATGATGAACTCATATTTTTGTCCATGGTGTTTTTTGCAGCCAACTTCATGTTAGTGTTTTTGACAGCTGTATCCGACTTCCGTTTTCTCTCTCGAACTCTCACACTTGACACTAGCAACATGTCCGCTTGCTTTCATCCATTATAATTCGTGTAATCTGATGTAAGTTTATAAACTAAATTATTAAATAAACATTTTAAACAATCTTCCATAAACAGTGTATGAATTATTTGGGTGAATTACACCAAAACTCAGCGCCTAACAAACCAATGGCTAAATCCGGCCACATATGAAAAAACAAATTGTCGGTGGACATTTTTTGTCGATGAGCATTATATGTCGATGGACAGTTTGTCGATGAGCATTATATGTCGATGGACAGTTTGTCGATGGACATTATATGTCGATGGACAGTTTGTTGATGAGCATTATATGTCGATGGACAGTTTGTCGATGGACATTATATGTCGATGGACAGTTTGTCGATGAGCATTATATGTCGATGGACAGTTTGTCGATGAGCATTATATGTCGATGGACAGTTTGTCGATGGACATTATATGTCGATGGACAGTTTGTCGATGAGCATTATATGTCGATGGACAGTTTGTCAATGGACATTTTGTAGATGAGCATTATATGTCGATGGACAGTTTGTCGATGGACATTTTGTCGATGAGCATTATATGTCGATGGACAGTTTGTCGAAGGACATTTTGTCGATGAGCATTATATGTCGATGGACAGGTATGTCGGTAGACATTTTGTCGATGACCATTATATGTCGATGGACACTTTGTCGATGGACAGTTTGTCGGTGGACATTTTGTCGATGAGCATTATATGTCGATGGACAGGTATGTCGGTGGACATTTTGTCGATGACCATTATATGTCGATGGACAGTTTGTCGATGGACATTTTGTCGATGAGCATTATATTATATCGATGGACAGGTATGTCGGTGGACATTTGGTCGATGACCATTATATGTCGATGGACAGTTTGTCGATGGACATTTTGTCGATGAGCATTATATGTCGATGGACAGTTTGTCGATGGACATTTTGTCAATGAGCATTATATGTCGATGGACAGTTTGTCGATAGACATTGTGCCGATGAGCATTATATGTCGATGGACAGTTTGTCGATGGACATTTTGCTGGTAGACGTTTTGTCGATGAGCATTTTGTCGATGATTATATGTCGATGGACAGTTTGTCGATGGACATTTTGTCGATGAGCATTATATGTCGATGGACAGTTTGTCGATGGACATTTTGTCGATGAGCATTATATGTCGATGGACAGTTTGTCGATGGACATTTTGTCGATGATTATATGTCGATGGACAGTTTGTCGATGGACATTTTGTCGATGAGCATTATATGTCGATGGACAGTTTGTCGATAGACATTGTGCCGATGAGCATTATATGTCGATGGACAGTTTGTCGATGGACATTTTGCTGGTAGACGTTTTGTCGATGAGCATTATATGTCGATGGACAGTTTGTCGATGGGCATTTTGTTGGTGGACATTTTGTCGTGGTACCCTGTGCCGCAAATAATGGCATTTCAGTGTTGGCGGCCTGGCGCAGGGAAACGAAGCAAATTTTTAAAATCGCATTTGACAAGCGAGGGACTTCAAAGGACGTCAAGTGATTTAAAAATGTTCCGCGTCAACTGGTAGCGAGTACCCTGATGCTGATGCCATTACCTGCTGATGCCAAATCGGCTGACTAAAGACCTATTGTCGTATTCAGAATCAACGCCGGACTAAGCTCGCACTAGGTCATTTCAGGATCTATAATCTAAGTTGCAAGGATGTATTCATTTAAAGTTCTCAAATGCATTCCCACAAACAAACACGTGTAGAGCATAAGCCCTTCAACTTTTGCCGACCTTCCCTGACAGAGGGGTGACATTGGCAAAGTGAACCATTTTTTACAGTATGGGTGGTCAGCCTCATACCAACCTATAAGTCAAGGAATGTCATATGTATAAGTCAGGAGGATTTTAGAATACTGCCATGTTTTTCGTGGGTTCATTTATTTCAGATACAAAGTAACTTTATACTTGCACAATCCAACGCTCGATTGACTTCTAAAGCTAAAGAGAGTTTTGATCCTTATTTTATAGTAAGAATAAGGATCATTCTCGAATCATTGAGAATTGGTGCATGCGAGACTTTACTAGAACATGCGACGCAACATTCGAGTAATCTCGAACAATACAAATACAAATTATATAAGTACCTGACATCTATTTATTTCTAGAGAGACTTCACAGACAAGACACAACACACAATTACACATTTGTAATACAGTATCACTTTACACTTGCATAATCCAACGGTCGATTGACTTCTAAAGCTACAGAGAGCTTTGTTACTTATTTTATAGCAATAATAAGAATAATTTTCGAATCATTGAGAATTGGAACATCCGACCAAACACTCGAGCAAACTCAAACAATATAAGACCCCTCGGGAGCTGGAAAACCCCCACTTCAATTGAAGAATTGGTTAGCGTAAGACCAGCCCCTTGCCTGTGAAAATAAATAGGTTCTACTAGCCAAATACAAACGCAGCAAGAAATTACACTCTATGTGTTTTTTGCGTAACGCAGCCTGCTGACGTCAAATTTTTCCCGTTTTTTTTTGTGTCATCTCCGTTGGAAGCATCCAGCAGTGGTTGGATACAGGCTGATGAACGGGAAAGATTATAAGGGTAGGAAGAATCACCCCAAACAAATAAATGCAGCGATGTAATATAGCACAGGAATATAATATTCATGGCTAGAAATGCGAAATGCGTTTCTAATAAGGCGGACTGGGGTTTCCTTTGTGCGGCCTGCTCTCACAACCAACCCCTAAGTAAGGGCGGGGTAGAACGGCACAGAAAATACATCACTATGACACAACATCACATACCTAAAACAGAACATATCTACCATAACCGGCACACGAAAACCGTCACATGGCCAAACATGTCTTGTGATGTTTTGTCATTATGATGTACTTTCCCGTGATGTTTTGTCATTGTGATGTTCGTCATGCGTTGCTCTGGCATGTGTTGTTTTGTCATGGGTCGTTTTGTCACTGTATCGTTATGTCATGTGTCGTTTTGTCACTCTAACATTATGTCATGTGTCGTTTTGTCACTGTACCGTTATGTCATGTGTCGTTTTGTCACTGTATCGTTATGTCATGTGTCGTTTTGTCACTGTACCGTTATGTCATGTGTCGTTTTGTCATGTGATGTTTTGTCAAGTGATGTCCTGTCACTGTGTCGTTCTTTCATGTGTCGTTATGTCATTTGTCGTTTTTTCATGTGATGTGTTTTCAAGTGATGTCCTGTCACTGTGTCGTTCTTTCGTGTGTCGTTCTTTCTTGTGTCGTTATGTCATGTGTCGTTTTGTCACTGTATAGTTATGTCATGTGTCGTTTTGTCACGTGATGTTTTGTCATGTGATGTCCTATCACTGTGTCGTTCTTTCATGTGTCGTTATGTCATATATCGTTATGTCATGTGTCGTTTGGTCTCACTGTGTGGATTTGTCACTGTGTCATTTTGTCCCTGTGTCGTTTTGTCCCTGTGTCGTTTTGTCCCTGTGTCGTTTTGTCACTGTGTTGCTCTACCATGGAACCCCCTAAATAAGGGAGGGCGGTACAGCTGAAGAGAATACGTATACACAGGGTGGAATCTGAAGCGCTGTTCTGCTAAATTCCTTACACTTAGGATATCAATCCAAGTCGGAGCTTGCTAGCGCTTGCGAAAGAACTCCATAGATAAAAAATCACAGTTCACCTTAATTTTGGACACGAATCGCTATCTCGTCGCCTTACGGTCGTAAGGAATTTAGCAGAATAGCGCTTCATTCATTTTTATTTAAAATACAAAAAAATCGGTATAACAATTAAAAATTTGATGGTAGTTAAATGGGCTTGGTACAAATTGCATAGACAACAAAGTTGTGATTATACACTGCCGGGTTGCTAAGGAAAAGGTGAACATTTTTTGTTATTTGTTCCAAGCAAAGATATTGTTATTATTCCAGTTGATGGCTCAGTTGGTAGAGTGCTCGCATTCAATCCCGAAAGCTCGGGTTCGAATCCCACCGAGGGTGTCAGAAATAATTTCCAATTTCCGTGTTTATTTTAAGCCCAAAATAAAAATACCGGCAAGTTCACTCAGCCTTCAGCAGAGGGCTCTTAAGGTGTTTTCATACAAATACAGAGCCCACCAAATAAATCAAATAAAAAAATAAAATAAAATAATAACCTTAGAAATTGATTCCTCCCTGGTACTGCGTGTGCCCATGAAAGGGAGGTCCTTTACAAGAGGTGGGCTGGGGGGAGGTATTGGATATTTTAGGGGAAGGTCTGCGAGGGTGCAGAGACCGCGAAACGACAAACATTGGACGGGGTATGGAATGCGGGGCACGAGCTAGCGGCAGCTAAATGGTGGCAGTGATAGGGAAGCAGGAACAAGCACTGTTAACGACAATTAACACGATTAATTTCTGCTACCAATACTCTCTAAGCTCAATTAAACTAGGCTACACATATAGTGTAACTTCTTGAAAATGAGTTGCATGTGGGGATTTGGGACCTTTGTATTTTTACTGGTAAGGGGGCCGGCCTCACGCCAACCACTTCAGTTGAACGCTGCGTATTAAAAACATTCAATCTGTTGCATTGGCTCATATGCTGCATGTGTATATACATACGAAATAAACAAAACGTCTCGTGAACATAAATTTTGCAACTCCAGCCGCCTTTCCCTTGCAACCGGGGTGGCATTTGCAAAAGTTAACCAAGTTTTTACAACACGGGGGTTGAAACTTATACTAGCCTATTAGTCCAAAACATTTTTTATATCAATTTTTTTAAGAGGAATGCAGTCCATCAACCTATTTCGTTTTGAATAAATTTGACCTTTTCTTTTAGATTCTC
Organism: Agapetus fuscipes; assembly: GCA_951799405.1. Taxonomy (NCBI): domain Eukaryota; kingdom Metazoa; phylum Arthropoda; class Insecta; order Trichoptera; family Glossosomatidae; genus Agapetus; species Agapetus fuscipes. Next base: position 359,484 of record OX637352.1, on the reverse strand, counting down.
TTTTACGTACGTTATGACGTTCCTTGACTTATAGGTTGGTATGACACTGACCACCCATAATGCAGGAAATAATTCTCTACCACTCTACCAATATCACCCCCTTTTCAGTGAAGGTCGGCAAGAGTTGCAGGGCTTATTTTCTTTTTAGACTGAGTTTTTTGTTTTGTGTAATTTAATATGAATCTTAAATATAATATATTTTCGCAACTTAGATTACAGATGCGCCTTGACTTATTGCTTGGCATGAGAGTAAAAAAAGGTTCACTGTGCTAACGTCACCTCTGTTTCAGGGAAGGTCGGCAAGAGTTGCAGCGCTTATACTCACTTGAGATTTGTTTTTTTTTTATCTTGTTAGTAAACATGCGGCACGGAGCTCTGATTGTGGGCGTACAGTTAATGTGAATCCTAATTGTTAATATATGTTTGCAACGTAGATTATAGATTGCCTACCCATGTTTAAAATGCTGTGCACGTCTCTGTAGGTGCCTACATACATCTCACATAGTTTTGTAGAAAAACAATAAATTGCTTGAGCGACCTATAATCTTCGTTACAAGTGTTTGGATATTGGTATTTTGTAATTCCGCCACCTGCTATGCGTAGCGCGGCCCAGCAGGCTCAACAGCACGTGAAGAAGTGGCCTACCACTTCAAACAATGACAGTGGGTGTCGACTACGCGAAATGGATCATGGATCAGAACAAAAACCACCTCAAATAATGTTTAAACTTTCACTTTCATAAACGCAACTAAGCTACACATATAGTGTAACTTATTGCCGCGTTATCCCCGAAGGGGTCGCATGTGGCGAGTTGAACCTATTTATTTTTACAGGTAAGGGGGCCGGCCTTACGCCAACCACTTCAGTTGAAGTGGAGGTTTCCCAGCTCCCGAGAGTGCTGGTACTCATTTCTTGTGAAGGCTGAGTAAACCTTGCCGGTATTTTATTTTGGGGTTTGAAATAAACACCGATACGGGAAATCATTTCTGACACCCTCGGTGGGATTCGAACCCGAGCTTTCGGCATGGAATGCAAGCACTCTACCACCTGAGATATCGACCGGACTCATCTTTCATGGTCGGTGTTAATTAAATAATTGTTTTTGTCTTCTTTTGGGTTTGACCTCTGTCTATTTGCAGGTTTTTTATCTGCCGACGTTTCGCTTTCACGAGCAGAAAGCACTCTCAAGGCGAGTTATCAAATCATCAGTTAACACCAGTGAGCGACCGCGAAGACAACGAAGACTGTCGCAGTGCTTTGATAACTCGCCTTGAGAATGCTTTCTGTTTGTGAAAGCGAAACGTCGGTAGATGGAAGAGCTGCAAATAGACAATGGTGAAAGTCGAAAGAACACAAGTGTTGATTTGTTAATAAACCACCTTATTCATATAAAGGTTTCAATATTTAAACCAGTGTTTTTCCATCCTAATAAGCTAGTCTTGGGGTTCAATCCATCTATGAAATCTATAATCTAAGCTGCAAAGATATGTTAACATTCACAGTTCATATTTAAATCATGCCCACAAACAGACACGTGTAAAAATGCTCGCGCTTATAAATGCTGCAAGTTTACTTACAAATTAAAATCCAAACTTTAAATGAACATAACCCTGCAAATTTTTCCGACCTTCTTGAAACAGGAGTGACATTGGTAGAGTGAACCATTTTTTGCAGAATGGGTGTTCAGCCTCATACAAAACTATAAGTCAAGGAATAATAATTTCCATTTGTTCGAAATGAATAAAGTGTTGAATAGAGTGTCCTGAAAAAGTCTAACAAGTTGGTACGTGACGATTCTCTATTTTTCAAAAATGTTCATAATAATCTGTATAAATCAGGGCCAGATTCGCCTGGAGAGTCAGAAATTAATCAACCGTCGTACTGTACCGTGAAAATGTAACCCTAAACCGAAAGTGAAAAAATAAAAGAAACGCATTTTTTATTGAATAGAACCCGCTTAAAAACATAACAAAATTATTGAGTTTTTTTATATATATGATTATTTTTATAAAATAGATTTGTGGAAAGGAATGCAATCAAATGCAATGCAATCTGTTGAACCAGGGTCGAAGCTATCGTCGCGGGATTCGAACCAACGTTATCCGGTTACAAATAACCCGACTTGATCCCCGCGGCCATAACACCGAGTTACAAAAAATGAATGTATTTTTCGTCTCCACACAAGTGCACCCTCTTTTCCTGTACAGATTAGTGTTGTACCGCTGGGCTAGTCTGTGTACCGCCCTAATAAGTAGCGTGGCGTATTATCAAGCAGCTCTGGCCACCCCTAGCCTTGTCTATACCTACCTACTAGTTATACTGCGAGGGATGTAATTTATTTAGTTCATTATTATTGGCAACACTGATAGCGTGTTACTGAAGGGATGGACTCGCCTTTTTAAAAAATAATATTGTGGAGAGGAATGCAATTCGTCAATCTATTTTTACCAGTGACACATTTCTATGTACTTTGATTTATTAGGTTGGTGTGAGGCTGTCAGTGACCACCCATACTGTGAAAAATTGTTTCGTTTTGCCAATGTCACCTCTGTTTCAGGGAAAGTTGGAAAGACGAGATTTGGATGTTTATGTTGTAAGCCCACATACAGCATGCGTAAGCGCGAACTTATACGTGTCTGCTTATGAGAATGCATGTAATATAAATCTTAGATGTAATATATATTTGCAACTTAGGTTATAGATAGATTAAAGATATATTTTTTCATTAGGTTCACAGTTTAAACTTTTGTAGTTCTTGCTTACCGGCTCGGATACTAATCGGGTACTGATGCACTGCAATCCGTATTTATCGGTGACTAAGTAATATTACTAGGATACACCAGACCATGCCAGAACCGCATCGAACAGAAGCTTCGAGCAAACACAAATTGGTATAACCATTCAAATACTTACTAAGGCACGCGGGCCAAATATGGCCAAACAGTATCATCAATCCAGCCCGCAAAAAAAAAGCTACGCATATAGTATAACTTCTTTCCCCAAAGGGGTCGCATGTGGCGATTCGGGACCTTTTTTTTTTACGGGCAAGGGGGCCGGCCTCACACCAACCACTTTCAGTTCGAAGTGCGGGTTTCCCAGCTTCCGGGGGGGCTGGTTTTCATTTCTTGTGAAGGCTGAGTAAACCTTGCTCTTGGCACGGAATGCAAGCATTCTACCAATTGAGCTATCGACCTTTTTACGAGCTTGGTCGTCGTCGCCACAAAGCGCCAATTTTCAAGCAAGGCCCAGTTGCTGTAAGGCTGGATGGACCTCTTGATGACCGGTCTGTGGTAAAGGTTTATGAATTTTTTAACCTAACGAAGAGCATATTTGAAAATATAAATGATATATTTTTTTGTGCTCCGCCGGGATTCGAACCCACAACCTTCCATTCAGAGTCCGAAGTGTTACCACTGAAGTACAGACCGACGATATATAAAAATGCTGGATTAGCTGTCACAAAATAAATTTGCGAGTTTGGAGAAGTGGGGAGCGCTATTCGAGTCTACAGGAATGTATTTTAAATGAGTCGTCGCGTAGTATAAATGTATGGAGTAGAGCGCTAACCCAAGTGTACCCCTGCTGCCCAGCCTAGCGTGCCCTCAGCGCTTAGTGCTTAGAGCCATCTGGAACGTAGCGCCCCTCCATACATTCAATAGTCGTCTCAGAGGTTGCTAGGCTTATCTACCATATTTACAACTATAATAACTACACAGATATTTTTTTTTTCGGTTATTAGACGAACCGTTACAAGAGAGCTTACATTATTCTCGACGTGCCGTTAGCGACGTAGCTAACGTCCTCAGGAGACACCCTTTAAACGTTATTACTACCTTCGCTTCAAAGTATGCAGTGATTTGTGACAGTTCGCTGCCTTAGTTCTTGTTTATCGTATACGCCATTGAGAAAATTTTACATGAGCAATGTTTGCATGTGTACTTGAACAATGTGTCTTATGGAAACAAGAAATTTATTTAAAAAATATTTAAAAGAACTCTCACATTATCGAGTTTTACGATTTTTCTTAGCTCATATTGTGTAGAATTTGAAACCAAAGACAAATGCATGAAACAGTCATATTTGACAAGATTGGCGTATGCGATAAACAAGAACTGGGGGAGCGAGTTGAGAGGGTGTCTCCTGAAGACGTAAACCACGTCGCGTCGCTGACGAAACGTCGAGAATAATGTAAGTTTTCTTATAACGGTTCGTGTAATATCCGAATATTTTTTTTAACTTTGAAAAGATGACTAGTGTCCTTGGCAACCTAAAACAAGCAATCTCCTTCACAGCCCGGCTGGGTGACTTGCCAACTTTTCCCCGGCGTTTTATGCCGACTCCATTGTGTGCTTGTGCCATAATGTTGTATTGCATTGTGAAGTGCGCGACTAGGAGTCCGGGAGGCAAACACTTGTGGTTTTAATGAAAAAGGCCTCGCGGATTTCTATAAAGCAAATGTCTTCCGCGAGACTGATCGCCAAGAGGTCCTCCTGTAGGACACAACTGTCGAGCATTATTGCTCCACGGAAGTAGGGTGCGGTTTTCATTTAAAAGAATGCTGTAGATTCTCTATGGACTCAAACGCAGGTACTAAACTATTTACATATATACAAGGATAATTGATTTATAAGGTACACATAATTGAACAGCGCCGTTTTTGTGTGCGTCACACCTCAAGGGCCCTCTCAAATCAATATACATGAAGTGTAAATTCTTGCCGTGATTTTGCCGATGGGATCGCATGTGGCGAGTGGGACCTGTTTTTATTGTACAGGTTAAAGAGCCGGCATTACGCCAACCACTTCAGTTAATTAGCTCCAGAGGGTGCTGGTACTCATTTCTTGTGAAGGCCGAGTACACTAATCTAATCTAATCTAAGTTGCAAAGATATGTAGGATTGGGGATTCACATTACATGCATTTTCACAAGCAAACACGCATAAGTTCGCGCTTGCACATGCCGCATGTGAACCTACAATATAAAAACCTAAATCTCAAATAAACATACACCCTGCAACTCTTGCCGACCTTGTCTGAAACAGGGGTGACATTGGCCATGTGAACTATATTCTACAGCCTGGGTGGTCAGCCGCATACCAACATTCAAGTTAAGGAACATAATTCACAAATAAGGCTCTTTGCTGGATTCAAATTTATATACCTTTTACCAAAGACCGGTCACCAAATTTCTTGCTGAACGCTGTTTTTGTGTGAATCACACCTCAAGAGCCTTCTGCAAAGTTTGTCAGCCTCATACCAACCTAAAAGTCAAGTAACACCTTGCCGGTATTTTATTTTGGGATTGAGATTTAAAAAATGTAATTTGTTGTGTATGTTCCTTGACTTATAGGTTTGTATGCGGCTGGCCACTCATGCTTTAGAAAATGGTTCACTTTGCCAATGTCACCCCTGTTTCAGGGAAGGTCGGCAGGAGTTGCCGGGTGTATGTTCATTTGAGATTCGGGTTTTTATATTGTAGGACTACATGCGGCATGCTTAAGCGCGAACATGTCTGTTTTGTGAAAATGCATATACATAATGTGAATCTCTAATGTAACTCTAATGCAACTTAGATTAGATTAGATTAGATTAGAAATAAGCATCAAAACGGGAAATCATTCTGAAATCTTCGGTAGGTTTCGAACCTGAGCTGTCAGTATGGAATGCAAGCACTCTACCAACTGAGCCATCAATCTCAGTCTGGTTTTGTCTCTCGCCTTGTAAACACTGAAATGGAATAATACATCACATTGAAACCAAGACTCATCTGTTCGTCTGATTGATATCCCCCATCCACAATAAACATCCCCAAAATACATCACAGTGGCAAGTTAAGCAACATTGGGCGTGGTCAGTACTTGGATGGGTGTGCGCTCAGGTACACCGCGTGTCGTTGGCATCTCGGACCGGTCCGTAGTCCGTTGTGGCAACACTTCGGACTCGTAAATATTTGGAAGGTTGTGGATTCGGATCCCGGCGGAGCACACAAAAATACCATTAATATTTCGAATGTGCTCTTCGCTGGGTTGAAGAATTCATAAGCCTTTACCAATGACCGGTCACCAAGGGTCCATCCAGCCTTACAGCAACTGGGTCTTGCTTGAGTATTGGCGCTTTGTAGCGACGACCAAGCTCGTACACCTCTGCGGCACTACAACAAGTGTCATAGACCCCTAGAGTCTTCAGAATCTAAGGAGTCTCCCGCACAGGATTTCCTTAAAAAAAAAAAAAAAAAAAAAAAAAATCGGACTTCTTGCCTTATGGAATGTGAACATCATGTGTTATTATTTATATATCTCCAACTTAGATTATAGATACAGGTCATGTATCCAGCTCTCATAAAAACGAGATTAGATACCTAAAGGCTATGTTGGAAGGAACATAAAGATCCAGCCCATTCGGAGAGCCAGAATTCCACCCACTCTCTCGTCTCCTTGCGGTGCTGGAGGGAGACGGCTGCAAGAGGGACGTCTTCCGTCTCTCTCTGTTTCCTCAGTGCCTCCCACTTCGCCCTTCCCTCCCCCTCCCGCCCTGCAATAAGCGGCTTATGTAGGAGGAAGCCTCCATGTTTGAAATGTTTGTGAGAGCGAGGAGAGGACGAAAAGATGTATTGTTAAGAATCCGGACAACATTGTGAGATTGTATTTTTCTTCTTCTTCAGGCTTTTTTAGTCTACTTGACGTAGGCCTCCTCTAATCCTCTCCATGTTTGTCTGTCGGCTGCTGTGTCCAGCCATCCTTTGCCTCTACTGTGGTAGGAACCAGTGGCGAAGGGTGCCATACAACTCGATTCCCATCGGCTTCCCTTTTAAAATGAGGCAACAAAGTAGTTAAAAAATATAGCCATTTGTGGCTTTATTTTTTAACTACTTTGTTGTTGTTGTTGTTTTAATTACTTTGGTAAAAAAATACATTGAAAACCAAAGAAACAATACGTATTTTTTCCCCATTCAAACCATGCAGCCTACTTTATTATCATTTTTGCCTCATTTTAAAAGGGAAACCGATGGGAATCGAGTTGTATGGCACACTTCGCCACTGGACTAGGTACTTAGTTCCTCTACTACGGCACTTAGTGCCTCTACTGTGGTAGGTATTTAGTTTATTTATTATTTCTTATTACAATTATCCATTTGATGTTATTCTTTCAATAAGTTTACAAGATAGCTTTCTGATCTCTCCTCCATCGATCCACTCCCTCCAGTTTTCTCTCCTCCTTCATCTCAGCCTCCGTCTCTTTCCCCGCATCTCTCAGACGTGCCCATCTACACGCATATATCTATACCTATCCTTACACCAACTTCTATTGTGCATGCGTAGAACATACACATAACCATAAAGTAATATGCTACATGAATGAAATGCATATCTGAAAAAAGAAACTAAGCTGCACATATAGTGAAACTTCTTACCGCGTTGTCCCCGAAGAAGTCACATGTGGCGGCGTCTAATCTAATATTATCTAATCTAATCTAAGTTGCAAAGATATGTTACATTGGAGATTCACATTACATGCATTCTCACAACCAGACACATTCAAGTTCGCGCTTGCACATGCCTCATGTGAACCTACAACATAAAAACCAAATCTCAAATGGACATACACCCTGCAACTCTTGCTGTCCTTCCCTGAGACAGTATGTATGAAAACTAGGAATCATTTCTGAGACCGCCGCCGGTGGTAATCGAACCTTTCATTCCACCAACTGAGCTATCGACTGGACTTTTTGAGAGCTTGGTCGCCAATTCTCAAGCAACACCCTATTGCTATAAGGCTGGATGAATCTTTTTGTGACCGGTCTTTGGTAAGGGCAATGAAATTTTCAAGTCCCAAAATAGCATTTTTTTAAATATTTATCTTTTGTGCTCCGTCGAATTAAGCTCACGACCTGCCGATTACGAGTCCGTGGTGTTTACTACTAGACTACGGACCTGTCTGTGAAAGTATAAGTTCGTGCTTACACACGCCGCATGTGAACTTAATACATAAAAACCCAAATCTCAAATCAACACTGAGAGAATAGAAAGTCTTGTCAACCTTACCTGAAACAGGGGTAGCATAGGAAAATTGATGCATATTTTACAATCTTACAATCTAGCTAGTACATATGGTATAGCTTGACGTCCGATAATAAAAAAAAATATATCACAGTGTTTCAGGGAAAGTCGGCAAGAGTTGCAGGGCTTATGTACATTTGCAATTGGGTTTTTATGTTGTAAGTCCATATGCGGCATGTGTAAGCGCAAACTTATACGTGTCTATAAGTGTTTTTTTAGGCTTTCATGGCCGGCTTCAGATGATGATGATAAGGATGCAGCATCCATTTTTCCGGGCTTGTAGACCATGGTCCAGTATTTCTTCTGTAGGCTGCTTCTTAGACGTTTCGTCAGTGAACTTGTGACTGACTTCATCAAGGCTGATACTTGAACTGATCAATATACAACGCCGGACAAAAAAAATTACGAGTTGACCTGCTACCGCACCGCTTGACTTTACTGAACCCTTTTTCTAAGAAATCCTTTATCGATACCTCTTTCTTTTGTTTGATAAATTAAGGACACATAGTGTCCTTAATTTTGTTATAAAAAATAAAGGTGAATTCACTAAGTATTAAATATTTTAAAATTTTAAATACTTAGTGTAAATAATTTAAAATAAAGCGATACGAACCTACTTCTTAAATATTAATTTTAAAAAAACATGTCATTTATTATTCCATCACAAACACTGGACCTTAAATGAACCGTTATGGATTTCTAATTTTCGGGTAATCTGATACCTGATATATAATGCCAATTTCTAACTACAATTCATGAGTAAGATTTTTTATTTTAACCTTGAAGTAAGGAGTAGTCTTCACATATGTGAAACAATACAAAAAAACTAATTAAATATCAAGAATAATTCATTATATGTCAATTATTTTAGTTTTTTTTTAGGACTTGTATTTTTTTTTGTCCGGGGGTGTCTGTGTCTGCTTGTGGGATATCATTATTCATTGCATATGAATCGTAAATGTAATATGTCTTTGTTACTTTGATTATAGATTATTATATTACAGTGTTAATAAACAAACCATTAAAAATATGATAAACAAATGATTCTGATTCAATTTCCAATGCCTTGCGAGTAATTACATGAAATAGTTTAGCCCTGGACCCCCTGGGGGGTTGCGGCCGAAGACCCCCAGGGTGTTCCACCCTCCACAAGGCCCGGGGGTCTTCTCCCAGGGGGCTGGAACCCCCGAGACCCGGCTCTGTGGATGGAAACGCAATCCGACACCGGCCGCACATATTTCATCTAACAAATCAAGATCCGGAAAATTGAAAGCAGAAACAATTTGCGTGTGCTTACTTCAGGGAAGTATATCTATATATATATTACTCCTTGTACGACCGGTCCGTAGTTCAGTGGTAACACTTCGGACTCTGAATTCCCATTCAGTTGTGGGTTCGATTCCCGGCGGAGCACAAAAAATATACCATTTATATTTTCAAATTTGCTCTTCGCTGGGTTGAAAAATTCATAAAACCTTTACCAATGACCGGTCACCAAAGTTCCATCGAGCCTTACAGTAACTGGGTCTTGCTTGAGAATTGGCGCTTTGTAGCGACGACGATCAAGCCCGTAAAAAGGTCGATAGCTCAATTGGTATAATGCTTGCATTCCATGCCGAGAGCAAGGGTTCGATCTCAAAGGCTTACTCAGCCTTCACAAGAAATGAGAACCAGTCCCCCTCGGGAGCTGGGAAACCCCCACTTCAACTGAAAGTGGTTGGTGTGAGACCGGCCCCCTTACCTGTTAAAATAAATAGGTCCCGAAGCGCCACGTACGACCCCTTCGGGGAAACGCAGGCAAGAACTTACACTTTATGTGTAGCTAAGTTGCATTTAGTTGCACCCTGAGTATAAAAATAAGGGATATAATTCTCACCTCGATTGCGTAAATCGAACATGATTGTATTGAATACACGACGGCCCTCTTAGAGAGTTATTCAGTTTTCATTCATTATTATTCATTCCTTGACTTATAGGTTGGTATGAGGCTGACCACCCATACTGTAAAAAATGCTTCATTTTGCCAATGTCACTGCTGTTTCAGGGCAGGTCGGCAAGAGTTGCAGTGCTCATGTTCATTTGAGATTTAAGTTTTTATATTTTAAACACATGTAAGCGCGAACTTATACGTGTCTGCTTATGGGAATGCATTAAATAGGAATCTTGAATGTGATATATCTGTGCAACTTAGATTATAGACATTAGAAATTAATTTCAGTTCTAAGAGTGATTCTGATTAAACCACAAATTGAAATAAAAATATATTTTATTATTCACCGTACTTGTCTAGTTTTGCCTGTATGGAATGCCCGCCCCTAGTACACTTGTAATTCGATACCATAGATCTGGAGCAAACAAGGAACATGTCGTTCTAATACAGCGTATCAAAAATGCAGTAAGACTTCATTAGCAGTCGTTTATAGACGGGGGCGGCTGCTCCCGTGGGAGGCAAGAGTTGCATTGTGAACCGGGAGGGGGATTAGGAGCTACTGCCTGAAGTCTAGTGTAAGGTTGTGGGTTCGAATCACATTATATCCCATATACCATTTACATATATACTCAAATATGCTCTTCGCTGGATTTTAAAAAATCATTTAACTTTACCAAAGGTCCATCCAGCCTGACAGCAACTGGGTCTTTCTTGAGAATTGGCGCTTTCTTTAATGATGACCAAACTCGTAGAGGGCTCTTGAGGTGTCTAAATCTAAATCTAAGTTGCAAAGATATGTATCATTTGAGATTCATATGAAATGCATTCCCACAAGCAGACACGCATAATTTCGCGCTCACACATGCCGCATGTGGACCTACAGTATAAAAAATCCAATCTCAAATGAACATAAGCCCTGCAACTCTTGCCGACCTTCCCTTAAACAGGGGTGACATTGGCAAAGTGAACCATTTTTTACAGTATAGGTGGTCATTTTATAGAATGAAAAAAACGGATTTTACTGACCGTGCAAAAGAGAATAACGATTTTCTCTACGTTTCGTCGGAGTCATATCCGACATCCTCAGGAGACGGTGGGTGGTTAGCCTCATACCAACCTGTAAGTTAAGGAATGGTGTGATTTACGCAAAAGCAGCGCTCAACAAATAAATCATATTCATATTATTATTATTATTATTATTACTGCTATTATGGAAGAAGGGGGGGGGGGCGAATAGCACAATATATTAACCATTGCTTATTACGTGCAGTGGCATACAATACATTCTCAACGACCATGAAAAATAAATAGAAGAAGTACGGACTGTTACATTTGATCATTGGAGAAAAGATTGAGGAAAATGTAGCAATGAGCCATGGACCAGCTACGGATTAAACGTTCGCTTCTACTAAGCTACACATTGAGTGAAACTCTTGAGTGGGAGATCGCATGTGGTGAGTCGAACCTATTTATTTTTACAGGTGCCCCGCCAACCACTTCAGTTGAAGCGGTGGTTTCCCAGACCCTGTCATTTCTTGTGAAGGCCGAGTAAGCCTTGACGGTATTTATTTTGGATTTAACATAAACACCTTCTATAATCTATAATCTAAGCTGCAAAGATATGTTTACATTTAAGGCTCATGTTAAATGCATGCCCACAGACAGGTGCATGTAGGATCGCGCCTACAAATTCTGCATACAAATAAACAAAACCTCAAATGAACGTTAACTACTTTGAACGTTGCTACTCTTGCAGACATTCCCTGAAACCGGGGTTGCATTGGTTAAAGTGAACCGATTTTTACAGCACGGGAGGTCAGCCTCATACGAACCTATCAGTCCAGGAGTGAATAATGCCTATAATTTGCTACGAATTCCTTGAATGCCGGAACGAAGCTGTAGGTGGACTCGGCACATATGAAACAGCGTTTTGCGTCATGTTGTGTACCTCCTACGTCGGTGAGCAGATTGGTAGTGGGAACAGCTATTTTACACAAGTCACGACAAAGCTCGAATATTCCATCGATGGCTGCTTATGATTATAATTCTGTGTGTATATATTTTTGTATTCTGCCATGTCATATTGAAGACGGACGATGAGTGTACAGGTGAAAAGTGTTAAAACACATTGCTGCAGTGCTGCTGATTTGTTTATCTAGGCAAAGGGAGCTGTCTAGATGGACTCCTAGCAATCTTACATCGCTGGATGGAACAAGGTTAGCGCCAGACATTGTTACTGGAGAATGATCTATTAGGTACGCTCTTCTGGCCGTGGTTAACCACATAATCTCCGTTTTGTTGGGGTTGAGCATCAGACGATGTGATCGCATCCAAATGTTTACGTCTTCAACGCATTCTTCAAAGTAGTCCATATCTGATGGTTTGCAGTCTGAGAATATTTGGCAACCATCTGCGTTCATACATATGTGCTTTCAATCTCCGTTTGTGAATGACGCTTTCAAGCTCCCTCGTGTACAACGTAAAAAGCAGAGGTCCGAGTACGGATCCCTGCGGTACCCCCGAGTTTACTGTTGACTGCGTTATGAGAGTGTTGTTAAGCTTAATGACTTGTTTTCTGTCCGAGAGATACGATTTCAACCAGCTCAGCGCCTTGTTTCGTATACCCAGTGTGAGTTCCATTTTTTGGAGCAGAATGCTGTGATCCACGGTGTCAAAGGCAGCGCTTATGTCCAAGAGTGCGAGAATGGCTATATTTCCCTGCTCTATTGCAATGGTCAAATCTGACACTAGCCTAAGCAGGCCTGTTTCTGTTGAGTGAGCCTCTCTATACGCTGATTGGTGCTTAGCAAACAGGTGGTTTCCCTTTAGGTAAAGTGTGAGCCGTGCTGCGACCATCCTCTCAAGAATTTTACTTAGAAGAGGTAGGTTTGAGATCGGTCCGTAGTTTACCTTATCGAGGAGAGGAGGAGGTATAAGTGAGGATATGCCCCCAGCAATTATAATAGAGCAAGAAGTCATGATCTCTTCATGATTCCCGTCTGCCGAACCAATGTTCTCCGTCAGTCTTGGGTAGTGCGTGCGCTGTCATTGCTCAATACTCTGGCCTCCTCAGCCCCACACCTGGATATATTTACAACTGGTGTGGATCGCTTACTATCTGAGTCTGTATGTATATTAGAACGACGTATGGATGCGTAGAATAATGTATCTGTGGATCTGTATATTGTTCTTGTATGTCTGCCATGTTATAAATGTATTGTGACGTTTTGGTGTCACTGTAAGTCATGTATATATTTGCTAAATAAATAAATAAATAAATATTTCATAAGAACAGACACCAATATTTAGCCCGGTCCGTAATCTAGTGATTAACACTTCTGACTCGTAAATGGAAGGTTTTGGGTTCAAATCCCGGCGGAGCACAAAAAATATACCATTTATATTTTCCAATATGGTCTTCACTGGCTGAAAAATTCATAAACCTTTACCAAAAACCGGTCACAAAAAGTCCATCCAGCCTTACAGAAACTGGGTCTTGCTTGAGAACTGGCGCTTTCTATAGCGACGCCCAAGAGAGCTCTTGAGGTGTGATTCACAAAAAAACAGCGCTCACCAAATAAATCATTCTAATATTATTATTATTTAGACACTTTCAGTTATCCACCTGCCTGGTGATGCGCACTTTTTTACCGTTGATGTCGTAATTCCCCCGAGACCCCAAACTGGCAGCACAATACACAACACAACAATACGGTGGCCCGGGCGCTGGCTGATAGCATCGGGTCGAGTCCCACCGAGGACTTGGAAGTTGCCTTTCCTAAACGCCTACAAAGTCATCTAGAAACTGTGACCGTACCAGTAGGCTACTCCACTAGGGGGGATTAGTACCTCTGCAGGTGCGCCTCCACTTTTTCCTGACCTTGCATACTTTCAATAGCTGACTTGGTAGTAGCTGTAACTGTACTGTAACTCTATGGCCAGAGCCTCTGCAGTGCTGCCTTTATTTCTTCCTATCCCTCTTTCAATTCATTCATATCTTTCACCTTTTTCATGCATTTTCTTCTTTTACGCTCACTATGTGTATCCCATTCTTTCACAATCTCCTCAATCTGATCACTCCATACTTTTCTCGATCGCCTCTTACCTCTTTTTCCTTTCACACTTCCTCTGTATATATACTTTGTCAGTCTATCACCATTCATTCTTTCAACATGCCCAAACGGTAGATTGGTTGGCAAAATTGATAGAATGCTTGCAATCTATGCTAAGAACTATGGTTCTATTCCCACCGAGGGTGTTAGAAATGGTTTCTCGTTTCGCTGTTCATTTCAAACCCAAAATAAAATACCTGCAAGGCGTACTCTGCCTTCACAAGTAATGAGTACCAGCCCTCTCCGAAGCCGGCAAGCCCTTACTTCAAAAGTGATTGGCATAAAAAAATACGCAAGAGGGAGCAGGGAAACCACTACTTCAACTGAAGTGGTTGGCGTAAGGCCAACCTCCTTACCTGTAAAATAAAAACGTTACACTCGCCACATGCGAAACCCTTCGGTTTACTTACGCGCCAAGAAGTTACACTATTTTTGTAGCTTAGTTGGTTGCGTAAAACAATACAAACGCGTCCGTACAATTTCCGCTCAAAGGTGACTTTAGTAATGCCAACATTGCAGAAAAATTGTCAGCTTCTCTCACACTTCTCTGTTAATCGTACAGTCAAACTGAAAGCATCTTTGTTCTCTTTCTAACTAATGAAGATTTGCGTTTAGATTGCGTGAAACAGACATAGCATCTACTCGCGTTTGAATGTTTTGCTGTACAGTTGTGAATGCCAGTCACTGTGAGAGGGTTCCGCTCTCAGCATGTCAAAGCGCATCGTGCAAGTAGCGCACCGTGATGTAGCGAAATCTGGATTGTTGTTATTTGTTGCTATTGTTAACTTTAACCTTTATTTTTTTGCTGTTAACTATGACAACTGACGATTATGATATTGTCAAAATTCTGTTTGGATTTTTTATTGGAGATATACAATGCCATAGATGCGACATCTAATTCTAAATCTAAATCTAAGCTGCAAAGATATGTATCATTTGAGATTCATATTAAATGCATTCCCACAAGCAGACACGTATATTTTCGCGCTTACACATGCCGCATGTGGACCTACAATATATAAAAACTCAATCTCAAATGAACATTAGCCCTGCAACTCTTGCCGACCTTCCCTGAAGCAGGGGTGACATTGGCAACGTGAACCATTTTTTACAGTATGGGTAGTCATCCGGATACCAACCTATCAGTCAAAGACATCGAACTAATATTTCGATCCATCTTTAATCTGAGTTGCTAAGATATCGAATATATTTATAAAAGGTAAAACTGAATAAGTGCTGATTCACTGTATTTATAAATCGCGGATAAAACATTTTATTGTGCGTAACTTCTCATAGTAAGTGAACTCATTATAAGGAAGTGCTCATGACAAACTTCTACACTAGAGCACTTTCACACTTTTGTAATGTTTTCTCTCGTAGAAAATAGGAAAAAAGGTGCATTTATCTGAGAAACCCGTGTTAGCTTAATTAGTCACTTATTAAGTTCTACCTTTAGGTATCGATGTATGTATTAACATTAAAGATTAATATTTGATGCATTTCCTCAAGCAGACACGTGTAAGTTCACGCTACAGGTGTACGTACAAAATAAAAACCAAAATTTCAAATGAACATACGAGTTCACCCTGCAACCTGAATTGCTGCCGTTCCCTGAAACAGGGGTGACTTTGGCAAAGTGAGACAATTTTTAACGTATGGGTAGTCAGCCTCATATCAACCCGGAAGTCAAGGAAAAAAAAGTTATACAATGCAATATAAGCCTTGAACCATTTCCGCAGGCCTCATACTTCCGAGTAACCACACTTGAATCACAGTATTTATCAAGATCATCCTTATCAATGCACTTTCACGTTAAAGAAGCCCATCGTAGATATGAGTGAAACGTCCGGAAGCTCCAGCTCCCATAGACCAAGGCAACAGACCCCGGAGAGCAACTCTCCAGCAACGTCATAGGTACTTTCGTTCGGCGAGCAGAAAATATTTTCGAGGCTGATTTTCAAAGTGGCGCGGTGGCTTTCGTGTTCGCTTTCTGTTGATAACTGACTGGGTGTATGACGCGCTGTGCTCATCTCCATCGGCTTTTTCCGTTGGGATTCGTGACGTGTCTCCTCTATGTACTTCTACAATCATACTTCACACTTCATGTACAAAAAAAAATAGGAAGAAATCGTGAATTTTCTTCTTGGGCATTCATCATCATCATGCAACATCAGGGGCTGCCAAACTTTTCCACCGGTGGGCCATATTGATTACTGAAAAAACGCACTGAATCTCAAAATATACCGAAAAATTAAATTATCGATTGGGGAAGGTTCCTTGACTTTTTTTTTTAATAGATTTGTGGAAATGAATGCAATCCACCAACCTATTTTTCCTGGCCAGTTGTCTTCATGCGAAAGCAGAAGCTTGTGTGCATGCAACGGCATCTGTTGAACCAGGGTCGAAGTTATCGTCGCGGGATTCGAACCAACGTTATCCGGTTCCAAATAACCCGACTCGATCCCCGCGGCCATAACACCGACGTCACTGCAACTTATAGGATGTAAAAATAAAGCATACATTCTGTAAAAAAAAGGGTTCACTTCGCTCATAAAGCAACATACTTTAAAAAAAGTGGTTCACTTTGCTAATAGCACACCTGTTTCAGGGAAGGTCGGCCAAAGTTGCAAGACTTATGTTCCTTAGAGATTGAGTTTTTATGTTAAGTTCACATGCGGCGTGTGTAAGCGCGAACTTATACGTGTCTGCTTATGGGATTAGATTAGCTTTTTTCTTTTATATGTTGACGAGAGGAGGAGGGCTTCTGACTCGTAAATGGAAGGTTGTGGGTTCGAATCCCGGGGGAGCACAAAAAATATACCATTTTTATTCTCAAATATGCTCTTCGCTGCGTGAAAAATTTATATAACTTTACCAAAGACCGGCCACCAAAGGTCAATCCAGCCTTACAGCAACTGGTCTTGCTTGAGAATTGGCGCATTCTAGAGCGAAATTATACTCGTCTAATCTAATCTATTATTTAAAATAGTCTAAAGTTGCAAAGATATGTTACATTGGGGATTCACATTATATGCATTCACACCAGCAGACACGTACAAGTTTTCACTTGCACATGCCGTATGTGAACTACAACATAAAAAAAAAAAATCTCAAATGGGCATACACCCGCACTCTTGCCGTCCTTTCCTGAAACAGGGGTGACATTAGCAAAGTGAACCGTTTTCCACAGCATGGGTGGTCAGCCGCATACCAACCTATAAGTTAAAGAACAACAATTATACAAAATTAAAAAATAGCTTTTATCTGATGGGGGCTGGATTGTTGACACTGTTTGGCCATATTTGGCCCGCGGGCCGTAGTTGGTGATCCCTGTTCCATCTAAAGAATGGCCTCTTGATTATCGACAGCCAGCTCCAATCCATCAAAACCATTGACTTCCAGAACTGCTACAAATAGCTTTGTAGTCGGAGGTTTTTGCCAGTAAGCATGACAACAAGTTATGGGAAACTGAACTCGTAGTACAATACTTCATCTATACTCCACTTAGATAGATAAATGTATGAAAAATACAATAGCACTCCTAGCGGGTGATTAAGTTTTCGTACATTTTTTGCTTAACACAATCGTTTTATACTTGGGGTACCGTACAAAAAAAACGTTTGAAAAGTAAAACGCTCAACAGAGAATCTGTTTTAATTTCTAAGCATTTTTAGGGAAATGCTATGTAAAGGTTATGTGCTTTAAGCCGAGTATAAACAATGCGTAAACTCCCCTCGATTGCGTAATTCGAAACAATGTATGAAAGCTTAGTCACTCACTAGGTTTGCTGTTTTTAATTTCATACATTTAATACGTATTTATGCAATCGAGAGGAAACGACGCATTTTTTTTTATACTCGCGGTACTAGACGGATTATCATGTTTTGATTTATGGATATTTTAGTAAAAAAAAAGCATAAATTATATTTGATCGTGATTTGTGTCCGTGTGTGGATCTGTGGCCGTTAGATCTATGATCAAATTATGTAAATTGGATCTGAAAAATAAACTAGATCTTTTGTTTAGTCATACATAGGTGTCACGACAAATCGGTCACAGACAAACCCGTCCACACACAGCTATCAGACTTGGACAAATCTATCACATGACAGTTCGGTCACATACAATACAGGCTCACAGACAGTTCCATCAGAAAAAAAACATGCTCTCCAAAACATCTTTATGATTTTTTTTTATAAAAAAAAACTATTTGTGAAGACGAATGCAAAGACGAAGAAGAATAGCAAAGAACAAGCGATTGACGATGGATCTGAGAATTGCGGTACACAATGGCATATTGTTACCGACTTTGATGTATGGAAGTGAAGCATGGACAGTGAACGATAGCGAAATGAGTAAAGTATGTACGGTGGAAATGAAGCATTTGAGAAGCATGACAGGAAAAACTGTGAGGGATAGAGTTAGTTAATAGAGTTGAAAGTTAAGGTACAAAAGAATGTGATGAGATGGTTTGGGCATGTGGAAAGAATGAATGATGATAGACTGACAAAGTATGTATACAAAGAAAGTGTGAAAGGAAAAAGAGGGAAGGGACGACCGAGAAAAGTATGGAGTGATCAGATTGAGGAGATTGTGAAAGAATGGGATATACAAAGTGAGCGTAAAAGAAGAAAATGCATGAAAAAGGTGATGGATATGAATGAATTGAAAGAGGTATGTAAGGATAGGAAAAAATGGAGGCAACTCTGCAGAGGCTCTGGCCACCCCTAGCGGAATGGCGACAGAGTTACAGTTACAGTTACAGTAATGCAATTCACCAACCTATTTTGCCTGGCCAGGAAAAGGTATTAAAACATTATCAATTAATAATTCATTTTTTTAATATTTTTATGAATTATTAATTGATAACTACCCAATGACATCTCTTGAAGCAGGGTCAAAGTTACTGTCGATAAGACACGACGCAGGTGGGGTGTGAACTTGCGATGGTCTCAATAATGCAAATCAATGTACTAATTACTTATCTTCTTGGCATACCAGCGACAAACTGTTTTTACTGTTTAAACATTACTGTCGCTGTGGAATTATTGTGTACGGGCATAGAGTTTGTACGGGGCTAAAAAGTCGTGTGGACGAACTGTCGTGTGCACGATTTGTCTATGTCCTGGAACTATCTGTGGAGGGGTTGTCTGTGAACGATTTGTCGTGGATCCGTTTATCAAAGACCGGCCACAAAGGTGTAACCATCTTTGTCGTCTGAGTTTACGCTCTGTACCGAAGATCAAGGGATAGGGAGCTCTTGAGGTGTGATTTCTCCTACAATCTTCAATGGCACGATAGCCCTGTGCGGGTCTAGGTCTCCTTGATCAACCGCAGCCACCGCTGTCTGTCCATTCTACCGCACGGCAGTCTAACAACACTCTTCTAGTGATATGCCAATAGGTCAACGTTCAGCTGGAAGACTTCATGAAAGGTGGAGAGATAGCTGGACATCCTCATCTCAGGATCCATGAAAATTAAACGCAACGGAAGTAAGCTGCACATACACAGTGCAACTTCTTACAGCGTTATCTCCGAGAGGTTTCGCATGCGGAGAGTGGAACCTATTTATTTTTACAGGTGAGAGGGTCGGCCTTACGACAACCGCTTCAGTTAAAGTGGGGGTTCCTAGCTACCGAGGGCGCTGCTACTCATTTCTTTTGAAGGCTGAGTAAGCCGTGCCCGAATTTTATTTTGAGTATTTGAAATAAACACCGAAACGGGAAACCATTTCTGACACCCTCGGTGGGATTCGAACCCGAGTTCTCGGCATGGAATGCAAGCACTCTACCAGCTGAGCTATCGATCGGACAGGAAATAAAAAATCTAAAATATGATAGGTTTTTTTGGTGAACCACAAATAGGAAGGCATTTTTTGGAACACGACGCAACTAAGCTGCAAATATAGCGTACCTTTTTACCACGTTGTCAAAAGCTCTACCGACTCAGCCATCGAGGACAAGAAAATTGCGGTACCTACTTCAGTTTGCAAATATTTAAAAATTTAACTAAAAAAATTAAACATATACAGAGTTATTTTACAAAAGAAAAATGTCTGATATTGCAATAAAGCATTATGTGAGCGAAATTTAAAGCGAAGTTTTAGCAGAATTTTCGTATCTTTCTTAGCGGCATTGTCTAGTTTCGATTTTCTCCCACCCCTGGCTCCGAAAGGAAAATCGATCGGTTGAGGGTGGAGCCGAGAAGAGCGTTTGCCTCTTTCCCTCTTATGCGTTTTTAACGAGTAGAAAAGAGATGAAGGAGTGGGTGCAGACTTGAATTAAGAGAGGCCAGCAACTGCGCAGGGTTTTCACAAACACATGAAAATGTGCACATAGACGTAACATTTTTTTAAAATAATTTAGTTTCATTTCTATCTTTTATTTCGCCACACGAATTAATGACGTAGTTAGAATACTTCTTAATCTTGTTCCTCATTACTGAGGATTGTGAACCTTGTGGAAGCAACCACTCTTCTCCAGTTCCTTCTTGACTGCGCTGCCCGCAACGCTCCAATCACCGAGATGCCTACCGCTTTCTTCACTTGATCGGTCCATCGTGCGGGGAGCTTTCTTTTTCTCTCTTCCCTTCCAAGTCACCGATCATAACCAGTCGTTCTAAGCTATCTTGATTGCCACGGACAACGTGTCTAAAGAACTGAAGAATACGGCGTGTACACATGTTGGCCAGAGTCAAGCCATCCAAACGTATGGACTCGTTGGTCTAGCCGTCCATGGGATGCGGAGCATGCGCCTCCAGCACCACATTTCAAAAGCATCAATTGTTCTCCTTTCTGCTGCTTTTATGGTCCATGTCTCAGCAGCATAGAGAAAAATAGAGTGAACCAGACTCCTGACAAGCTTTATCTTGGTGCTGTTACTTACACCCCGGCTTAGACATGGCACTTCTGGCAATGACGATACGACGTCTGATCTCTCCTTCGCAAGTTCCTTCATTGCCAATTTGAGATCCAAGGAACTGGAACTCGTTTATGATCTCCAGACCTTGAAGTGAATTTTTCAGATCTCCAAGCTTGAATACTAGTTAGTAGACATTGGTAGTTGAAACGAGAACCTGGAACAACTGGTTGTGATCGGTGGTTTGAGGGGAAGAGAGGAAGACGAAGATCCCCCATACTATGGACCGATCAAGTAAAGACAACAGCAGGCACCTCAGTGACTGGAGCGCTCCGGGCAGCGCAGTCAAGAGATAAATGGAGAAGACTGGTTCCTTCCACATGGGTCACAACCCTCAGCAATGAGAAGCAAGATTAATCAGCATTTAAAGAAAAATAACATCATTATCGGTGTTATGTCCAAGTTCTTTGACTTATAGGTTGGTATGCGGCTGACCACCCATGCTGTAAAAAAGGTTCACTTTGCCAATGTCTCACCTGTTTCAGGGAAGGACGGAAAGAGTTGCAGGGTGTATATCCATTTGAGATTTGGTTTTTATGTTGTAGGTTCACATGAGGCATGTGCAAGCGCGAACTTTTACGTTTCTGGTTGTGGGAATGCATGTAATGTGAATCTCCAATGTAACATATCTTTGAAACTTAGATTAGATTAGAGTCAAGTAGCTGTTCTTGACTAGCGTACCTATTTGGAACAGAATAACGCTGCTTCGAATCACGCCTAGCCCTTTGACCATAACAGCCCTGGTTCAACAGATGCAATTGCATGCACACAAGTTTCTGCTTTTGCATAAAGACAACTGGCCACGCAAAATGGGTTGGTGAATTTCATTCCCCTTCACAAATCTATTTTTTATTAAACTTTAGGTTACGCCTTTGAAGAAAAACAGTACCAAAGTTCAGTTAACAATCTGAGCCTGCATCTCTCTCACACCTGCAGCTTTTACATGAGAGTTGTAGCGAAGGACAGGGACGGGGCGCATCACTTGAGACACGTTAAGAGGAAATTGGGTGTATGCATGTAGGGATATAAGCTATGTAGAGGCTGGCGGCAGTTTAACTACATAAGGACTATGTGGACGAGCATGTAGACGGACAAGTGCATCTATGTTTCGGTTCCATGACAGAACAGCACAGCGACAAAACAACACACGACATAACATTAAATGACTTTGCATCACATGGCGTTTTCATGACTCATTCCTTTGCCAAACTGCCAGTTTATGTGTTCGCTTCCCAACTTAATCCGGTTTTATTCAAAACCAACATCAATGCTCCTATCCACTGCTATGCCGATGACAGTACAATACATGACGGTTTCTCTTTTACAAAGCCCCCAAATAGTTCAGCGATATATATTGCTCGTGAATCATTAGCTTCAAAGATCAATACAGATCTCAGGGCTGTCAGCCGTTGGGGCACTGACAACCTTGTAGAGTTCAACATCAAAAAGACTCAAGCATGTCTGATATCCTTAAAGAGGATTCCAAACAATCTCCCAACTTTCGACAATGTCTCCCTCTCTAACCATGAACACTTAAATCTCCTTGGTGTTTCTCTGTCATCAGAGTTAAAATACCATGATGCTATTGAGTCTCGCACGACTTCCGCTTTCCGGCGACTCGGCATATTATACAGAGCCCGTAGGTTTTTTACTTCAGCCCAGTTATTGACTCTGTATAAATCCCAAATCCGCCCCATTATCGAGTATGGCAGCCATCTCTGGTGTGGTATGTCCAAGAAGTTGAGTGACCAACTTGATTCTGTGCAAAGGAGGGCAGTGAGGTTGATCAATGATCCTTCTCTGACATCCGATCTGCAGCCGCTCCAGCACAGAAGAAAAGTTGGAATGCTCAGTCTTTTTTATCGATATTACCACGGAGCTTGTTCTAATGAGCTCCATTCATTAATCCCTCCCCCTCGCATTTCAGCAAGGGAAACTCGTAGTACGACTCTCATTCATCCCTTTGCAGTCGATCTCAAAACTATGAGAACTTGGCGTTTTCATGACTCATTCCTTTGCCAAACTGCCCGTTTATGGAATGGTCTACCAGTATCTGTGTTCCCTTCCCAATTTAATCCGGTTTTATTCAAAACCAACATCAATCACCACTTCCTTGCAGCGCCTCACGACAGAACCAAGAACTCAAGCAACACCTCTGCGGCACCCTCCCAGGGTGACATAGACCCCCAAGACTTTAAAGAATTGGGGAGTCTCCCGCACAGGATTCCTAAAAAACATGAGAGCACAACTCATGGCAGTGCGTTTCAAAAAAAAAAAACTCAACACAACAAAACTACACATATAGTGTAACTTCTTGCCGCGATATCCCCGAAGGGGTCGCATGTGGCGAGTTGAACCTATTTATTTTTACAGGTAAGGAGGCCGGCCTTACGCCAACCACTTCAGTTGAAGCGGGGGTTTCCCAGCTCCCGGGGGGCTGGTACTCATTTCTTGTGAAGGCTGAGTAAACCTTGCCGGTATTTTTTGGGGTTTGAAATAAACACCGAAACGGGTAATCACTTCTGACACCCTCGGTGGGATTCGAACCCGAGCTCACGGCATGAAATGCAAGCACTCTATCAACTGAGCTATCGACCGGACTACGTTTAATTTTTTTTTTAAATAGATTTGTGAAGAGGAATGCATTTAACCAACCTCTTCTGCCTGGCCAGAAACAGGTATTAATATCATCAATTAATAATTCAATATTGTATATTTTAATGAATTATTAATTCATAATTGCCCAATGACATCTGTTGAACCAGGGTCAAAGTTTATGGTCAAATGACCCAGGCGGGGATCAAGCCAACGTTGTTCTATTCCAAATATGCTAGAAAGATCGGCCACTTGACTCCCTCGGCCATAACACCGATTCCTTGACTTATAGGTTGGTATGAGGCTGACCACCCATACTGCAAAAAATGGTTCACTTTACCAATGTCACCCTTGTTTCAGGGTAGGTCGGCAAGAGTTGCAGGGCTTGTGTTCATTTGAGATTGGGTTTTTATATTGTAGATCCACATGCGGCATGTGAGAGCGCGAAATTATGCGTGTCTGCTTGTGGGAATGCATTTTATATGAATCTTAAATGATACATATCTTTGCAACTTAGATTTAGATTTAGACATGACAAAACAATACAATGACGAAACATAACAGGAAAGTACACCACAAGACAAAAAATCACATGAAAATACATCACGTACCTAAGACAAAACATTCCATAAACGTAACATGACAAAACATAACATAATGCAGAACAGAAGATACTGAAAACGGCAAATGCAAAATAGAACACGTGTATATTTTTTGGGTAAATTTTACAACTTATGCCACCTTTACCTACAATCAGGGGTGGCAACAGCATAGTAGGTATACATAAATTAATAAATGTTTTTTTTTTTTTTTTTTAAGAAATCCTGTGCAGGAGACTCCCTAGATTCTAGAGACTCTAGGGGTCTATGACACTTGTTGTAGTGCCGCAGAGGTGTACGAGCTTGGTCGTAGCTACAAAGCGCCAATACTCAAGCAAGACCCAGTTGCTGTAAGGCTGGTTGGACCTTTGGTGACCGGTCATTGGTAATGGTTTATGAATTTTTCAACCCAGCGAAGAGTAAATTTGAAAATATAAATGGTATATTTTTGTGCTCCGCCGGGATTCGAACCCACAACCTTTCCATTCAGAGTCCGCAGTGTTACCACTGAGCTACGGACCGGTTTGTCTTGTTTGTGATGTTTTTTCATGTGCCGTTCAAGGTAGGTATGTTCTGTTTTAGGTATGTAAGTTTTTGCCATGTGATGTTTTGTCCTCGTGTTGTTTGTCATTGTGATGTATTTTCTGGGTTGTTTTGTCTCTGTGATGTTTTGTGATGTGACGTTTTGTCACCGTGCTGCTTTATCCTGCTACCCTATATTGCATATGAGTATACCTAGCTCTATTTGGTACTTTACAATGTTGGAAATGCTACCGTCAAATGTACAAAAATTGATGATTAAGTTCCTGATAGACTTTTATTTTTGACCTGTTAAGAGTCCCATAAAGGCATTCATATACTGGGATAAATAAACGTAAAAAAGACCTTAATCAAAAACAGGAAAATTGGCGATTACTTTGACCCTGGTTCAACAAATGTTCTTTGGTAATAATTATTAAAATTGATAAGCTAGAATGGAATAGAATTTGTTCTAAATCAATGCCGGCAACAAACGTTTGCCTGTAATGAACTCTAAAAAGGTGTGACTTTTGCCTGCTGGACCGCAACGCAACTCGTTACGCAGCTAAGCTACACATATAGTGTACCTTATTGGGCTTCTTGCCGCTTGTTGCGAGTAGTTACTACTAATTGTTACAGGTAAGGGAGCCGGCTTTACGCCAACCACCTCGGTTGAAATATGGATCTCCCAGCTACCGAGTAGGCTGATACTCATTCTTTGTGAAGGCTGAGGAAACCTTGTCGGTATATTAATTTGGGTTTAAAATTAACATCGAAACGGAAAATCCTGACACACTCGGTTGGGTTCGAACCCGGGCTCTCGGCATGGTATGCAAGCACCCTACCAACTGAGCTATCGACCGAAATGCCTAAATGACGAAATAACTTTTTTCTAATTAATGCATCACATGACAAAACATCACAAGGCGAAAGCATCACAGGGAGAAAACATCACAAGGCGAAAACATCACAATGAGACAACATCACAAGGAGAAAACATCACAAGGAGGAAACATCACAAGGAGACAACATCACAAGGAAAAAACACATATACCTACGAGTATACCTTAAACGCAAAAAAAAATATTCACAATTTTGAGTATTGGTGCGTTTGCCGGCAGCACTCTCCCAGCGCCGCGTTCAGATATGAGGTGGATATCCTTTACAGCGCTTGCGAGGACGTAAAATGAATATTTGAAGAGATACCAGCCGGCAAGGTGTACCCAGCCATCCGCAATATATGTAGAACACGCCCATTTACCGTAAGCATGCGTGCATCTATACAAATAAAGTAAATCGATAAAACATGTGCACTCTATAATCTAAGTTGCGAAGACGTCGATACTTTAAAGGTAAAACTGATAAGTGACATATTAAGCTAACATGGGTTTCTCAGATAAATGCACCTCTTTTCCTATTTTCTACGAGAGAAAACACTAATAAAGTGCAAAACCCAGTAGTTTAGAAGTTTGTCATGAGCACTTCCTTATAACTAGTTCACTTACTATGAGAAGTTACTCACAATAAAATGTTTTATCCACAATTTCTCAAATCAGTGAATCAGCACTTATTCAGTTTTACTTTTAAGGTGGCGATATATTACATTTAAGATTCATATTAAATGTAAACTCGTAAGAAGACACGTATGAGATTGTGCTTACACATGCCGCGTGTGAACTTACAACATAAAAACCCAACATAAGTATAATGAAGATCTCTTAACAACCTTCCCTGAAACAGGGGTGCAATTGTCAAAGTAAACCATTTTTTTACAACAGGATGGCGAACTACACGTGTTTGTTTGTGGGCATACATCTAAAAGCTTTAAATGAATATATCCTTGCAACTTAGATTATAGATAATAGATTATGGGTGGTCAGCCTCACACCAACCAATAAGTCAAGGTAGGTACACAGGAAATAAGTCATCATCACAACCAAAACAAAAACACCGTCGAGGTTTACTCAGCCTTTACAAGAAATGAAGCGGTTGGCGTAAGGCTGGAGGGTTATCCCAGAGAGCAGGGGATCGATCCTCACCAAGTGGGGCTCATTTCAAACCCGAAATTAAAATATCTGCAAGGTTTACTCATTATTCACAAGAGATAAGAACCAGCCACTTCGGGAGCTGGGAGGCCCCCAATTCAAGTGAGACGTGACGTAAGGCTGGTCTCATTACCTGTGAAAAATAATAGGTTGCACACGTCGCACACCTACTAGCCCTTCTGGGATAGGTGAGAACAATAAGAAGTTGCACATCTCCGTAGTGTAGTGGTCAACGCTACGAGCTCGTAATCAGAACTCTTCGCTGGGCAACAAAAACCTTTCCCATAGAACGGTCACATGGAGTTAGTGTAAAAAAAAAAAACGCAACTAAGCTACACATATAGTGTAACTTCTTGCCTGCGTTTCCCCGAAGGGGTCGCATGTGGCGCTTTAGGACCTATTTATTTTTACAGGGTAAGGCCGTTTGTCCACCGCACGCCGTCACCGTCACGTCACCGGGAACGAGATGACGGCGCCGAAGTAGCGGTCCATGTAATGTTTTTGTGTATTGCCAGGTTGTAGGCAATACAATACATAACCTATAACCAGCGAAATCGGTCGCGGTGGACAAACGATCGCCGTCATATCAATTAAACCCGGCCCGAAATAATCTCGTTCCCGGTGACGTGACGGTGACGGCGTGCGGTGGACAAACGGCCTAAGGGGGCCGGCCTCACACCAACCACTTTCAGTTGAAGTGGGGGTTTCCCAGCTCCCGGGGGGTTGGTTCTCATTTATTGTGAAGGCTGAGTAAGCCTTTTAGATCGAACCCTTGCTCTCGGCATGGAACGCAAGCATTCTACCAATTGAGCTTCCGACCTTTTTACGAGCTTGATCGATCGTCGTGTAAGATCGATTATTCATGTGTTTTTTGGGCGTGCCTTGAATATGAATCTAAAATGTTGAAATATCTTTGCGATTAGATAATAAATAAATAGATAGATACATGATTTCCGTCGGTCTAGGAGAAAATATACATTTCATACCGTCGGATGGAAAAGAAACGAAAAATATTATCATTTGTGGAAATTGATATTGAAAATGGTCAGTAATATTAAAGTCGATAATTTGTCACTTGGACTGACGTTTCGTCACCAACTGGAAGCGGCATCTTTAGGGTCTTTTTTTTTAAATAGATTTGTGAAGAGGAATGCAAATCACCAACCTATTCTGCCTGGCCAGAAACAGGTATTAATATATTAATCAAATTAACAAAGTTCCAATTTACTTTTTACAATTTTATTTCTGTCTAGCACTTAATTCGCCTACAAGATTGTCCTGATGATGCCTTGCAATCTTATTAATATAAAATGGACTTTCACTGTGCAAGCCACGAAACCCTTAAAAAAAAAGGTTTTAATATTTATCATCAATTAATAATTCATTTTTTTTTTTTTTTAATGAATTATTAATTAATAATTACCCAAAAACATCTGTTGAACCAGGGTCAAAGTAATGGTCAAATGACCCAAGCGGGGATTGAACCAACGTTATTCTATTCCAAATACGCTAGGATGATCAGCCCACTTGGCCCCCTCGGCCATAACACCAACAAGGTTTTTGGTTGGTGGGCGTGCATCAAATATTAAACTTTAATGGGGCTTCATTGATGATGGTTCTTTCGTATGAGGCTAACCACCCACACGGTAAAAAATGGTTCACTTTGCAAATGCCCCCTTAGTTTCACGGATGGGCGGCAAAAGTTGCAAAGTTTATGTTCATTTGAGACTTGGTTTTAAAGTTGAAAGTACACATGCAGCATATTTTGTAATCGTGAACTTACACGTGTCTACTTGTGGTCTATAATCTATAATCCAAGCTGCAAAGACATGCTCATATTAAATGCGTGACCACAGACAGGCGCATGTAGGTTCGCGCCTACACATTCTGCATGCGTGCATACAAATAAAAAATAAAAAACCTCACTTGAACATAAACCTTGCAACTCCTGCCGCCTTTCCCTGAAACCGGGTGGCATTGGCAAAAGTGAACCATTTTTTACAGCAGGGGGGGTCAGCCTCATACCATGGTCTAAATCTAAATCTAAATCTAAGCTGCCACGATATATATCATTTGAGATTCATATTAAATGCATTCCCACAAGCAGACACGCATAATTTCGCGCTCACACATGCCGCATGTGGACCTACAATATAAAAAACCCAATCTCAAATGAACATAAGCCCTGCAACTCTTGCCGACCTTCCCTGAAGCAGGGGTGACATTGGCAAAGTGAAGCATTTTTTACATGGTCATTCATTTAATATGAATTTTAAATGTTAATATCTTTGCAACTTAGATTATACAATATATGTACCCACATGGTATTCGATAATTACATTGGCAATATTTTATGCTTCATATTTGTACTTTTCATTTTATTTTATTACAATTTTAAATATAAATAAATATCGGAAATAATAGCTACAATACAACTCCCCTTAAAACCCTATTAAACCTGCACCGGAAAATAATTCAACCCCTCAAAATAACGCAAGCAATTTTGATCACTTTTCCAACTTCAAATCTACAAAATACAGTCGACTTTTCTTTGACACTGTTTACAACACTTAAGTCGTTTTTGTCTCTGAGCTTTCATTGTCCTTTTATTATAAGACGCAAGGGTTAGAGAGAGATGGAGGTATTGTTTTAAGAACATACAAAAGAGACAGCTACACGTTTGTTGCTGCGTCTTTGTATGTTGACTCGCTTTTGAGTTTTGCTCAATTTCTTTTTGCATACAAATGGTTCCTGCCTACTGGGCTTTCTTATAGCAATTTTCCTCTGTACAGTGTGCGCCAAAAATCGTGACCGAATATGAAAAAAAACTTAGAAAATATAAAAATCGTTTGGCATTTTTATTGTTAGATTTAAGCTGGAATTGCGGTCGTTATTACAATTAAAATCTATAACTTAAGTTGCAAAAATATGTTAAAATTTAGGTTTACATTACGTTTATATTGTTCCTTGACTTATACATGGGTTGGCATGCGGCTGACTTTGCTGATGGTTCACTTTGCCAATGTCACCTCTGTTTCAGGGATGGACGGCAAGAGTTGCAGGGTGTATGTCAATTTGAGATTTGGGTTTTGCTATTGTAGGTTCACATGCGGCATGTGCAAGCGCGAACTTATACATGTTTACTTGTGAAAATGCATATAATGTGAATCCCCAATGTTACATATCTTTATAACTTAGATTACATTAGATTAGCATGCCCGCAAGCAGACGAGTGTAAGTTCGTGCTTACAAATGCTGCATGTGTACTTACATAATAAAACACAAACCGAAAAAGAGGATAAGCCCTGCAGCCCTTTTCGACCTTTCCTGAAACAGGGGTGACTTTAGCAAAGTGAACTATTTTGTACAGTCAGTATGGTTGGTCAGCCTCATATTAACCTATAAACCATGGAATAATAGTAGTACTTCAAGATCTCCTTTGGCAGCATTACAGATCAATTGCCATTGCCATGGCATATTTCATAAAGAAAACCTATGCAAAAGCTCTTGCTGACCTTCCCTGAAACATTGGTGACATTGACAAAGTGTACGATTTTTGGCAGTATGCGGGGTCAGCCACCTACCCAAATATAAGTCAAGGAACAAAAACAATTAATTACATTTTTATATTTTTTTATGGTTTGTGTATTAACACTGAAAATTCATGTTGATTGTAATCCTAGCTGAAGGTGACCGCATATAGGTCGAAAACGTTTGTTATTTATTATACAAATAAAATCGATATTGTGTGTGAAAATAAAACAATGTTTTTAATCAAAAATTAGTTTTTTTAAAAAACATAAATCAATCAACAATTAATTACAGTTAAAACAAATAACTTTTTGGTAACATACTTTAAAAATACGTATTTATTTTCAAGCCACCCTATCTCTAGCTACCGTAGTAGGTATACTGTATGTTATTCAGAGACAACACTTAGTGCCCCGCTAAGCTTAATCACATTCCCATCGTAGCATGTAGCCTTCACCGCGAGTATAAAATATCCACACAGACTCACCGTGATCGCGTAAATAAAAAATGCGTGGAACATACGACAGCACACCTAGCGAGCGATTTAGTTGGCGAGCATTTTTTAGATTTCGGAGTTCACGCTGCTTACTGTACTGGGCGCACTGGCCGAGGGTGCATTGGAATGGTCGGCCGTTGTGGAAGCCGAAAATGGCTCACAGTGACATTAGACAACGTCTAATTAATTCTGACGCAATCCTGCGTTCCATGACAAAATCTAAACAATATAATATTTGTTTTTAAGTAATCTTATAT
The DNA here is from genome assembly GCA_951799405.1 of Agapetus fuscipes. Lineage (NCBI taxonomy): Eukaryota > Metazoa > Arthropoda > Insecta > Trichoptera > Glossosomatidae > Agapetus > Agapetus fuscipes. The sequence continues at coordinate 328,427 of OX637352.1, read as the reverse complement.
ATGGACCGGCCCGTAGTTCAGTGGTAACACTTCGGACTCTGAATGGAAGGTTGTGGGTTCAAATCCCAACGGAGCACAAAAAAATATACCATTTATATTTTCAAATTTGCTCTTCACTGGGTTGAAAAATTCATAAAACTTTACCAATGACCGTTCACCAAAGGTCAATCCAGCCTTACAGCAAACTGGGTCTTGCTTGAGAATTAGCGCTTTGTAGCGACGACGACCAAGCTCGTAAAAAGGTCGAGAATTCCATGCCGAGAGCAAGGGCTCGATCTCAAAGTTAACTCAGCCTTTACAAGAAATGAGAACCAGCCCCCCGGGAGCTGGGAAACTCCCCCTTCAACTGAAAGTGGTTGGTGTGAGGCCGGCCCCCTTACCCGTGAAAATGAATAGGTATCGATTCGACACATGCGACCCCTTCGTGAATAGCGCAGGCAAGAAGTTACACTTTGACAAATATTTTTTTTTTTTTAAAACTGAAAATTTTTAAAACTTAGAAAGAAGTTACACTATATGTGTAGCTTAGTTGCGTTCTTTGCGGGAGACTCCCTAGATTTAAGAGACTCTAGGGGTCTATATGACACTTGCTGTAAGGCCGCAGAGGTGTTGTGGCAGTTGATGTCCTGATCAAGTTGCAGGGCTGTTAGCTGCGTAGTGTTGTGTTTTGTGTTGCGTTGGCTTTGTTTTGAGACATATAAAGGATGTGGCAACTGATATTAGAGCAAGGTTATATTTAGTGTAAGTTCAGATACCGGTCCAAAGTCCGGTCGATAGCTCAGGTGGTAGAGTGCTTGCATTCCAAGCCAAAAGCTCGGGTTCGAATCCCACCGAGGGTGTCAGAAATGATTTCCCGTTTCGGTGTTTATTTCAAACCCCAAAATAAAATACCGGCAAGGTTTACTCAGCCTTCACAAGAAATGAGTACCAGCACTCTCGGGAGCTGGGAAACCTCCACTTCAACTGAAGTGGTTGGCGTAAGGCCGACCCCCTTACCTGTAAAAATAAATAGGTTCAACTCGCCACATGCGACCCCTTCGGGGATAACGCGGCAAGAAGTTACACTATATGTGTAGCTTAGTTGCGTTCAGATACAAATTTTAATGCAAAGATTATAAAATCAGAAGTAGGTATCTGTGTCACTAAAGACATCGTCAGATGGAGTAGGAAGAGGAGACATGTGGACAGCAACACAAACTAAGCTACACATATAGTGTAACTTCTTGCCTGCGTTACCCGCGAAGAGGTCAAAAGTACCGATTCGGGACCTTTTTATTTTTACCTTGCCGGTATTTATATTGGGCTTGAAATAAACACCGAAACGGGAAATCATTTCTGACACCCTCGGTGGGGATCGAACCCGAGCTCTAAGCATGGAATGCGAGCATTCTACCAACTAAGTTTTCGACCGGACTTTTGACAGGCTTGGTCGTCGCTACAAAGCGCCATTTCTCAAGCAAAACCAAATTGCTGGAAGGCTGCATGGACCTTTTGTTGGTTAGTTAATTATGCTGTCTTTCTTTGTAGTCGCTACAAAGCCCTTTGGTGTTTGTTTGAGGTTTTTCTTGTAAATGTAAAATATAACACCGAAAGATTTAGAGATTCAATAATAAAACTCAATAGTGGAAATACAACATTGTCTTTCTATATGTTTTCAACTTTTCCTTCAACTTCATCACTTTTTTGGCGCTTTTAACATTTTTTAACCATAAGGTGTCTCCTGATGACGTTGGTTGGACGACACCTAAAAAAATCGAGACTTTAATCTAAGTTGCAAAGATATATTGTCATGTATATATTGTTATTTATTGATTTAAAAAAGAATGTAATTTGTCATGTATGTTCCTTGACTTAGTATAGGTTGTTATGCGGCTGACCACCCATACTGTAAAAAATGGTTCACTTTGCCAATGTCACCCCTGTTTCAGGGAAGGACGGCAAGAGTTGCAAGGCTTATGTTCATTTGAGATTGGGTTTTTATATTGTAGGTCCACATGCGGCATGTGTTAGCACGAAATTATACATATCTGCTTGTGGGAATGCATTTAATATAAATCTTAAATGAAATATATATATTTGCAGCTTAGATTAGATTAGATTAGATATGGCTCATATTAAAAGCATGCCCACAAGCAGGCACGTGTAAGTTGGCGCCAACTAAAAATATAAATCAAACCTCACATTAACATAAACTTTGCAACTCCTGCCGACTTTTCCTGAAACCGAAATGACATTGACAAAAGCGAACCAAGTATTTAGTTTTTACAGCATGACGGGTTAGCCTCAATTATCAACCTATTAGTCAAGGAGTCTAAAGGGGCTGTCCATATATTACGTCATTCGCATTAAGGGGGAGGGGAGTCTGGTCTTCGGATGATGGCAAATGATGTACGAGTACGAAAAGTGACGTCTTTCTTGTAAATACCAATTTCTACAAAATATACAAAATATTATGCAAGTAATATAACATTATTAATTATTACTTAAGCTCATCCATTATTACAGCAAGAGGGGGGGGAGGTCATTAGATAATGACCATAGGATGATTGTAAGGGGGGGGGGGTCGAAAATCGGCCAAAATCGATGACGTAATTTATGGACGGCCCCAAAGTAAGTAAGTAAAAGGATTAGAATGATTTATTTCATTATTTGGTAAGCGATGTTTTTGTGCGAATCTATGATCATGAAAATAAAAAGCAACAAATCACTTTTTATTACAAAATAAAAATTTGCCCCATAGAAATATTTTTTTATGCTTACTTACAAAGAACTTAGTTATTCTTTGTATGGCTTTATTTTTTTTTAATATGCATCGTTTGTAGCTTCAACTGGAACGCAGCATTTTCCGTAACACAAAGGGCGGGAAAACAGCGTGGGTGAAAGAGAGGGAGTTGGGAGAGAAGAGGAGGGTAGAGGGGGAACGACGACGCGTCCATCCTCTGTCTCTGTCGCTCACCCAGCCGGGCAGTTCACGGCACGAGAGCGAGACAGTGGCATGGTAAAGGCGCGACAGCCAAGTCCCCCACGGATCATAATCGCTCTGCGTACACAGAATCACAAACCTGGCGCGCCGCGCATCAACTAAAAACTTAATCTCGCGACCGCACTATTTATATCCACATCTGTGCCGCGACTTTCAAAAACAAAGCGACCAATCACGCGCCGCGTTCCAATTTTGAATTCAAAATAATAATAAACAAAACAAGGAGGCGATCGAGTCTTGATTTCAAGTTTGAAAATAGAATACCTAACTGCAGAGATAACAAAGACATTATGTTTTTTGAATTTGTGAAAATATTAAAAACATAAGTAATTCCTGCTTACAATATAGGAATCAAACATTAATTTAAATTTGGAATTATACTAACTAAAGGATCAAATAATGCTATAAATTTAAATTTGAAATCAAAAGAAAACCAAAAATATTATATTGGAAATTTTGATGATTCAATTACGTTACTGTGAAATTGTACAAAGAGAAAACAAGGGCATTTTTTTAATTGGTGGAATTTAAATTTCGAAAATAGAATTGCGTAAATGTGAAATAGAAAACAAAAAGACGTGGGTGAAGTGTTTAAATTTAAAAATAGAAACAGAAGCAAACGAAACACAAATATATAACACATTGTTATTTTTTTTAAAGGTAAATCAATATTCAAATTCATAAATAATTTAGGTACTTAACTGTCAAATATCAAGGACATTCAATTTAACAAATTGGTGAGAAATTCAAATTTGAAAATAGAATACCCTACTTGTCAAAGTGGTCTGTGTACACACAACAATAATAAATCTAATATTCTGATTTTAAGTCGATAGTGAAATATTAAAAAAAAAAATTATACCTACCCACACTTAATAGTCAATGAATAAACAATAAATTTAAAATTGGAACACAACATGAATTAAAACGATAAATTCAAATTTGGAATAATACCAACCAAAGGATAAAATAATGCTGGCGCAAAAATAATTCCATCTAAGTATGAAATATTCGAAATTTAAATAATGGAATACCTACCGTTTGATGATCACAGATAATAAATTACTTTCTTCATGGTCTGTTATTTGTGTGATTATTGACAAAAAGTAACACGCACATAAATACAACTAAAAAATTTAAATATATTTTACTTTTTAATCTGTAATTTAAAAAGTGCTTAAAACGGAATTACGCCGGATTACAACGAATTAAAATATTTTTGTTTTTACACGAACACATTTTAAAACTTGTTCTAATTTTAAATGTTTGAATCACGTTCTTAATTTAAAATATTTAAATGGTTTAACAGACAATGGGTTTTTGGTGTTTTTGACATTTTGTGTGAAAAAGTTTATTTTGTCGGATTAAATAAATGTTTTTGTTTTTGAAAATCATAAAATAGCATTGGTTTTTAAATAAATAAAATATGGTAAGTGATAAAATATCTATCACGATTATTTTTCTACTGTTGTAGATAGGTTAACATTTACATCGAGAAACTAGATTCAGCACAAAATTATATAAATAAATCTTTACGTGCAAATGTCACCGGTAACATTCATACAAGTTAACTCGCCGTCAGATGTCACAATTTTTTTTATACAAATTATCTTTTGAGTTTTATACCGACTCCATGAATTTCTAGATGCTAATCTAATCTAATCTAATCTTATCTAAGTTCCAAAGATATGTAACATTGGAGATTCACATTATATGCATTCTCTCAAGCAGACACGTAGGTACAAGTTCGCGCTTGCACATGCCTAATGTGAACCTACAACATAAAAACCATATCTCAAATGGACACACACCCTGCAACTCTTGCACCCTTCCCTGAAACAGGCGTGACATTAGCAAGTGAACCATTTTTTACCGCATGGGTGGTCAGCCGCATACCGACCTATAAGTCAAGGAATAGGTACATACAATTTAACTCGCCGTGGACGTCAGTTTTTTTTAAATAATCTTCTGAGTTTTTTTCCGACTCCATGAATTTCTAGATGCAATTGAAAAAATACAAAAACTAAACAAAATTATAATATCGATGACCGGTCCGTAGTTCAGTGGTAACACTTCGGACTATGAATGGAAGGTTGTGGGTTCGAATACCGGCGGAGCACAAAAAATATACCATTTATATATTCAAATTTGCACCAAAGGTCCATCCAGCCTTACAGCAACTGGGTCTTGCTTGAGAATTGGCGCTTTGTAGCGACGACGATCAAACCCGTAAAAAGGTTGGTAGCTCAATTGGTAGAATGCTTGTATTACATGCTGAGAGCAAGGGTTCGATCTCAAGGTTTACTCAGCCTTCACAAGGAATGAGAAACAGCCCCTCCAGGAGCTGGGAACCCCCACTTCAACTGAAAGTGGTTGGTGTTAGGCCGGCCCCCTTACCTGTAAAATAAATAGGTCCCGAAGCGCCACTTGTGAACCCTTCGGGGATAACACAGGCAAGAAGTTACACTATATGTGTAGCTTAGTTGCGTTGCGTTATTGAATCAGACCTTTAAGGTGGCGATATTTACCTACACTGAGGTACTTTATGACAAGCCCTTGACTCCCTTTACTTATAGCTTGGTTTGAGGCTGACCACCCTTGCTGTACAAAATGGTTCACTTTGCGCCAATGTCACCCCTGTTTTAGGGAAGGTGGGAAAAAATGCAAGACTCATGTTTATTTGAGTTCTAGTTTTTATTTGTAAGTAGGTACACTTGCAGCATTTGTAAATCCGAACTTACACGTGTCTGTTTGTGGGCATGTATTTAATATGAATTTTAAATGTTAATATATTATCTTTGCAACTTAGATTAAAGATTAAAGAATTGCTTTAGAAATTTTGAAGACAGATATTTTAAATTTGAGTTTCCTTGACTTATAGGTTGGTATGACGCTGATCACCCATACTGTTAAAAAATGGTTCACTTTGCCAAGGTCACCTCTGTTTTAGGGAAGGTCGGAAAAGTTACAGGGCTCATGTTTATTTGAGGTATAGTTTTTGATTTTTAAGTGCACATACAGCATTTGTAAACCCAAACTTATACGTGTCTGTTTGTGGGCATGTATTTATTATGATATTTAAATATTAATATATCTTTGCAACTTAGATTATAGATTAAAGAAGAGCTCTAGAAATTTTGATGATATTTTAAGTCTGAGTATTCTTTTGAAAATGTTATTTTTTCGACATTGAAAGCGCTAGAGATATGAAAAACAACTCATCAGTGGAATTAAGGATTATGTTTATAATATTTTTTAAATAATAATTACTGAATGAACATTTAAGTCTTGTCTTGTGTCCTGCCGCCATTCCTCTAGGGGTGGCCGGTACCTCCACACAAGTGCCTCCACTTGACTCTGTCCTTGCATACTTCTTTCATCTCATATAATTTCCTCACTCTGTTCATGCATGCTCTTCTCTTGTTTCCACTCTGTAAATTCCATTCATTCTCAATCTCACTTATCTGATGAATCCATTCTTTCCTAGGTCTTCTCCTTTCACGCTTACCTATTAGGTACATTCCCTTTATACACTTCTTTTGTCAGTCGGTCTTCATTCATCCTTTCAATATGTCCAAACCATCGCATCACACTTCTTTGAACTCTCACTTTCACGCTTTCTTTTACTCCGCATTCATTCAGAACCCATTCGTTTCTCACTCTATCTTTCAGTGTTTTTCCTGTCATACTTCTCAAATGAGCCATTTCTACGGTGCATACCCCATTTACTTCTCTTTCATTCACCGTCCACGACTCGCTTCCATACATCAGGGTCGGCAACAATATACAAATGTATTAATGTGAAAAAAAAAGATACAAATGTGAAATGACATTGTGAAAATCGGATTGGTAGAATTTTTCATTTACGAAAGTTTTTTTGTAAAATGGATCCTTTATGTTTCTACCTTATTAAAACAATTAATTTCCATTTAAAAAAATCTTTTTCGGTTTATTGGTAAACTTGAGGTTGACCACCCATACTGTAAAAACTGGTTCACTTTTCTCAATGTCACCCCTACTTCAGGAAAAGTCTACAAGAGTTGCAGGACTAACACTAATTGATATTTGGTTTAGAGCCGCAATTAAGCATGCAGCATGTGTAAGCGCGAACTTATTATATAATTGTTTTAATTATATTATATCCATGTTTAACTATTTTGCCCGTCGGTCCATGAAAACGGTCCGAGACGAAAATTATCCAAAGGTACAAGGGATTTTCATTTTCATTTTTCTTTGTAATTAAATTTTTCATAGTATGCGTATAGGTAGTCAACCACATAACATATTGACGGTACAAAGGAAATAGGGCATAAGCGACGTTTTGGTCGAAAATGAGTTATGAATGCTCTCCTTCTTAAAATTTTCTGCTCTTCCTAATACGCTCTCTAATGCCATGGCTCTACGATAAATTTTTTGTCATTTTTGCCCAAGCAAAGAACTGCGTTTTCGAAGTACCTATGATTTTAATGTCTTAATCTAAATCTAAGCTGCAAAGATATGTATCATTTGAGATTCATTTTAAATGCATTCTCACAAGCAGACACGCATAATTTCGCGCTCACACATGCCGCATGTGGACCTACAATATAAAAAAAACCCAATCTTAAATGAACATAAGCCCTGCAACTCTTGCCGACCTTCCCTGAAACAGGGGTGACATTGGCAAAGTGAACCATTATTTACAGTGTGGGTGGTCAACCTCATACCAACCTATCAGTCAAGGAATTATGTAACCGAAAATTAATGTAACCGACGAAATTTTTGTTTTTTTTTGGTCCTGAAGGCGCTTGTGTCAAAAAAAATCGTAAAACCGTGTAAAATCACATAAATAGGAATGTCAATAAATGCCTTTATTTTTGTAATTCTAGAGCTGTTTTGATTTTAACGATATGATAAAAAATAAACAAGTAACGGCATTTTTCTGCAATCTCAAACTTAAAACTGCTCTCCTGAACAATTTAGTTTTTGTCGCTTATGCCCTATCTTGTATCCTTCTAAGCGTCGATATATATTGTATCGGTTTGCCTTTTCCCTAGCACCCAAGCCTGCATGACGTCACATTTCTGTTTTACCTACATAATTTGTGCCGAGTCCATTCAAATTATAACTCATTGAATCAGGCCCGGATTAAGGGCGGTTCGAGCGGTACGACCGAACCAGGGCCCCCGCGTTCTAGGGGCCCCCAAAGACAGAACAATCAAGAAAATTGATGTATTTATGTTGCTTTAAACCATTTACGACTCAACAAGCCACGTTTCGTACAGACAAATATATCGATAGTTGAGAAATAAAAGTTTCTCAAAGGGAATTTTAGGAAGCGAGGGGTAATGGGGGCCCCCAAGATTTTCCCCGCACCAGGGCCCCCAGGAGGGTTAATCCGGGCCTGCATTGAATGTAATATTAATAGACAAGAAACTGTCTTACGGCACTGATACATACTATGTCGCTCATCTGTCAACCTGACCTGTCATCCGCAGAGCTGTCAAACACCACAGAATAAATGTTCTAAATCTAAATCTAAATCTAAGGTGCAAATATATATCACTACAGATTCATATAAACGCATTCCCATAAGCAGACATGTACAAGTTCGCGCTAACACATGCCGCATGTGGACCTACAATATAAAGACCCAATCTCAAATGAACATAAGCTAATCTAATCTAATCTAATCTAAGTTGCAAGGATATGTTACATTGGAGATTCACATTACATGCATTCTCACAACCAGACACGTACAAGTTCGCGCTTGCACATGCCTCATGTGAACCTACAACATAAAAACCAAATCTCAAATGGACATACACCCTGCAACTCTTGCCGTCCTTCCCTGAGACAGGGGTGACATTGGCAAAGTGAACCATTTTTACAGCATGGGTGGTCAGCCGCATACCAACCTATAAGTCAAGGAACATACACACACGACAAATTACATTTTATACATCATTAAATAATAATATCCAAATACAAAATATCCATTTACAAACAAAAACAAATTCCAATTTGATAAACCCTAGCCGCCAACATTACAGATCAACCGCCATTTCTTTCTGTCCTTACATACTTCTTTCATAAGCAACATAAGCCCTGCAACTTTTTCCGACCTTCCCTGAACCAGGGGTGACATTGGCAAAGTGAACCATTTTTTACAGTATGGGTACACGGAATGATGATCAAATGAAATATTTTCTTGCATTCTCCATTTTATGTTTGCACCAAACACACCATTCATAACATGTGCGCACAGCGTTTGCGCAGGCATGAATCTCAATTCAGCCAACTTTCTGAAAATATTTCATAGTTTCAGCGAAGATGTTTTGCTTACAACGAAAATACACTGTGAAGATCTTTGCTCTCTTTCTAACTAAGGATGATTTGCAAGTCAAGCAAGTTGAAACGGATATAGTGTCTATTGTCGTTAAGATAGTTTCTAGTTCACAGATCGTCCCCTTGGTGCTTGTTTGTCTTATGCCCATCAGAGGTATTTTCTGTGTAGGCACTGGACTAATCGCTCCCCAAGTTCTTGTTTGCCGTATACGCCGATCTTGTCAAATATGACTTGTTCATGCAGTTGTCTTATGAATCAAATTCTACGCAATCTGAGCTAAGAAAAACCGTAAAACTCGATAATGTGAGAGTTCTTTTAAATATTTTTAAAATAAATATCTTGTTTTCATAAGACACATTGGTCCAGTACACATGCAAACATTGCTCATGTAAAAAATTCTCAATGGCGTATACGGCAAACAAGAACTAAGGCAGCGTAATGTGTCTTATGAAAACTTTAAATAAATTGTAAAAATATTTAAAACAACTCTCACATTATTGTGTTTTACGTTGTTTTCTTAGCTCAGATTGTGTAGAATGTGATTCTTAAGACAACTTCATTGAAAGGTCATCTTTGAATCAAATAGCAGATAAGCCAAACAAGCACTGGGAGGAGGGACGAGATGTTATGTTAAGTCTATGCTAAAATTCACTTCTTTTTTTTCAGATATGGATAATTTCTTCGGTCAAGCCAGCAACAGTTTTAAGAGAGACGAATCGGTGAACCTTTAAAGTGAGCACACTGTTCTGATCAACGTATACTTTCCCTGGTCTTCCTCCGCCTTGTCTTCCCTGGTCTGGAGAGGCAAGATGGCCGCCTTCATTTGACAGGAGGGGGGCGGGGCGGCGTGGCGGGGCAACCATCACGGAGAGGTGAGAAAACTAAGCTACACATATAGTATTTTTTTATTTTTTTTAAGAAATCCTGTGCGGGAGACTCCCTAGATTCTAGGGGTCTATGGCTCTAGGGGTCTATGACACTTGTTGGAGTGCCGCAGAGGTGTACGAGCTTGGTCGTCGCTACAAAGCGCCAATACTCAAGCAAGACCCAGTTGCTGTAAGGCTGGATGGACCTTTGGTGACCGGTCATTGGTAAAGGTTTATGAATTTTTCAACCCAGCGAATAGCACATTCGAAATATAAATGGTATATTTTTGTGATCCGCCGGGATCCGAATCCACAACCTTCCATTTACGAGTCCGAAGTGTTGCCACTACGGACTACGGACCGGTCCAAGATGCCAACGACACGCGGTGTACGTGAGCGGTAACCCATCCAAGTACTATCCGCGCCCAATGTTGCTTAACTTCGGTGATCTATGGGAACCGGTGCTTTCAACATGGCTAACGTCGTTGACAGTATAACTTCTTTCCTGCGTTATCCCCGAAGGGGTTGCATGTTGCGATTAGGGACCTATTTATTTTTACGGGTAAGGGGGCCGACCTCACACCAACCACTTTAATTTGAAATGAAGGTTTCCCAGCTCCTGGGGGGGTTAGTTTTCATTTCTTGCGAAGTCTGAGTTCACCTTGGAATCGAACCATATTATTTTTGAAGATAGGACGGAATAAGAAGTGGCGGCGCATACTCAGCTGATGCATTTAATATGGAACAACAATCAGCTGTTTATAGACCTCCATGTCGCACGCTTAATAATAAAGAGAAATAACTCGAAAATTGGGAAAATCGAGATTTTGTAATAAAACGCAAGAACAATGCGAGGAGAATAGGTAGAATGCGACAGCCGTTCAATTTGGACGAATATGACCGAGATAAAACATCGGCCGCCTTTTTCATCCCATACAAGTTGTACTGGTTGTCTGAACTTCAAACGTGATTTCCTAACATTCTTTTTTTTTTAGTTATTGCTCTTTATTATTAAACTTGGGAATTGTGTTATTGCGTCCAATCATCAAATATGTATTTACGGTTAGATCCACCGGCGGCCATCGAGACTTCTCCCCCTACTTGGTGATAAATCCAACAAATTCACCTTGTAGCTGTTGTGAAAATCTGGAATTAATAATTGTGGTAGGTATTTAAGAATGACAATAAGTACGTGGCTTAGTTGTCGGAGGTATTAAGTGCAATATCGATTGTCAGGGTTCCACGCTCCGCTGGGCTCGAGTTACAACAGAAATATTAACTTTCAACAGAATCGATATTTTTTATAATTTGGACTTGCTGCCTCTCCAATGTCGGCGAAGCCAACAAATTATACGCGGCAGGCTGTGGGATCGACAACCTTTTCATAAAAAAATAATTGGGTGAAAAATGAGCGTTTAAATAAGGTGATGATATGACTCCTTGACTGATAGGTTGGTATGCGGCTGACCACCCATACTGTAAAAAATGGTTCACTTTGCCAATGTCACCCCTGCTTCAGGGAAGGTCGGCAAGAGTTGCAGGGCTGATGTTCATTTGAGATTGGGTTTTTTATATTGTAGGTCCACATGCGGCATATGTAAGCGCGAAAGTATGCATGTCTGCTTGTGGGAATGCATTTAATATGAATCTCAAATGATACATATCTTTGCAGCTTAGATTTAGATTTAGATGGTACAAGGTTGGAGTGTAAATGAACGCACACCCTGCAACTCTTGCCACCCTTTCTTGAAATAGGAATGGCATTGGCAAAGTGAACCATTTTTTAAGATAATAAACATATTGGAAAAGCTGTGTTCTTTGATTTAATTAAAATTCAATTCATTAAGTAGTTTCAGTGGTTCCATATTTACTTAAAAACTATTGACATTATAAAAATAAATCCAATACGGCACTAAACTTTATGTATAGTTCTGTAATTAAAAAGAAAAAAAATATTCCCAAAATTCAGCACACACGAAAAAAACGCTAAAAATGTTATAAAAACGTGTTTTTTTTAAATATATTTTTGTGTTGGCAATGCTTAAGTTATATAGTTTTTCTAATCTAATCTAAGCTGCAAAGATATATATCATTTAAGATTTATATTAAATGCATTCCCACAAGCAGACATGTATAATTTCGCGCTAATACATGCCGCATGTGGACCTAAAAATATAAAAACCCAATCTCAAATGAACATAAGCCCTGCAACTCTTGCCGTCCTTCCCTGAAACAGGGGTGACACTGGCTAAGTGAACCATTTTTTACAGTATGGGTGGTCAGCCGCATACCAACCTATATGTCAAGGAAGTTTTTGGTTGTATATAATAAACATGCTTGATATTTTCATCACTGTAACTATTTTGCTAAGACCATAAAGTGTAAGAAACAAAAACGGCAGATTTAGCTTTATAACACGCCTTAAATTGAGAACGTTCTTTCATCTAGTGGTAAATCCTACTGAGAACGTTCTTTCATCTAGTGGTAAATCCTACGGACTTGTAATCGAGTGTCGTGGGTTCGGTTCCCGGAGGAGCACACAAAAATCAAAATAATACGCTCTTTCCTGGGACAATTTGCATGGAAAATTCCCTCGCAATTTAATTTACCGGGATTCCAACCTACGACATTCCATTTACGAATCCAAAGCGTTACCACAAGACTACAGACCAATCAGTTCTTGTTCATCATCTTTCTCAGCTTTTCTCAGTCCCCTCCTGGACGTAGGCCTCCTCCAATCCTCTCCATTCCTGTCTATCGGCTGCTGCTTAGGTACTGCTGACCAGTCAGTATCAGCCCGATAATGAATTTAAAAAAAAGCATTGGTCCAATGGTTGTCAGAGTATGTATTTTATTAATTCTGACGCAGCAGAGAAGGTTGTATACGTTTTGAGGCAGCATTACCTGCTAATCCCGCGATCTGAGACCGGGCTTAAAGGTTTACCCAGCTGCACAACAACGAGCAGCCTTCCAAGCGATCAGAGATACTGAGCAACACATAAACAGGCGGATAGTCCACTTGTCAACGGCGCAGACGAACACACTCACGGTGCGGGGCTAGCTCCAAAAATATTCATTCAATTTAAAAGGAGTTTTCTGGGGTCTTCCAAGGTTTCAGCTGTCTAAGCTGCAGCCTGTCTTTAATGGCACTGTGATAAAAAAAAATAGGCTGATTTATTTGGTGAGTTCTGTTTTTGTGTGTATCACACCTCAAGAGCCCTCTGCGAGCTTGGTCGTCGCTGTAGCAAGCGCCAATTGTCAAGCAAGACCCAGTTGCTGTAAGGCTGGATGGGCCTTTCGATGACCGGTCTTTGGTAGAGGTTTAGGATTTTTTCAACCCAGCGAAGAGCAAATTTTAAAATATAAATGGTATGTGTTTTGTGCTCCGCCATGAATCGAACCCACAACCTTCCATTCAGAGTCTGAAGTGTTACCATTGGGCTACGGACCCTTACTTGTTAATTTTAGATTTTGGTTTTTATGTTGTAGGTTCACATGCGGCATGTGCAAGCACGAACTTATACGTGTTTGCTTGTGAAAATGCGTATAATGTGAATCCACAAAGTTACATTTATTTGCAAAATAGTTTAGATTAGATTAGTGTACTCGGCCTCGACAAGAAATGAGTACCGCAGCCCCCTCGGGAGCTGGGAAACCCAACTTCAACTGAAATGGTTGGCGTAAGGCCGTACGCCTTACCTGTAAAAATATAGAAGTTCAACTCGCTACTTGTGACCCCTTCGAGGATAACGCGGCAAGAAATTGCACTTTATTTGTAGCTTAGTTGCGTAGCTTGTACTGTTTGATTTTTATTAATATTTGTCCATTTACTTACATTTTGCTATTAAGCTGACCACCTATACTGTAATAATTGGCTCACTTTGCTAATGTCATCCCCTGCTTTTTGTAAGGGTAACAAAAGTTGCAGGGCTTACTCGTATGTTCATTTGTGATCTGAGTTTTTATTTTGCGAGAGCGAATTCATACGTGTCTGCTTGTTAGCATATATTTAATATGAATCTTACACGTTAATGCATATCTTTGCAACCTTGATTATAGACAACACGCTCTCCCAGTTCTTGTTTACCGTATACGCCAATCTTGTAGAGTGAAAATAAGAGAAGAGTATGTATGAAAAAGGTGATGAATATTGAGGAAATGAAAGTGGTTTGTAAGGACAGAAAAAAGTGGAGGCGCATCTGCGGAGGTACCGGCCACCCCTAGTGGAACGGCGGCAGGATACAGTAACAGTACAGTAACAGTTGTAAAATATGACTTTTTCAAACAGTTGTCTTATGAATCAAATTCTACACAATCTGAGCTAAGAAAACTCGTAAAACTCGATAATGTGAGAGTTCTTTTAAATATTTTTAAAATAAATTTCTTGTTTTCATAAGACACATTGGTCCAGTACACATGCAAACATTGCTCATGTGAAATTTTCTCAATGGCGTATACGGTAAACAAGATCTAAGGCAGCGAACAGTCACCGTTGTAGGCTATATAATCAGGTCCCTTTTCTGTTGCAGGTGCTGTCTTCAATGTGGCCCAACAGTCTCACTGGAGGGTGAGTTTTCGTATCTCTACTTTTCACTCGAAGAATCCAGACATGCACACTCTCTCTACTCTTCTTTGCATTCGTTATATTCCTTGACTTATAGATTGGTATGAGGCTTACTCCCCTTACTATAAACAATGGTTCACTTTGCCAATGTCACCCCTAATTCAAACTTACACGCGTCTGTGTGTGGGCATGCATTTAATATGAATTTTAAATGTTAACATATCTTCGCAACTTAGATTATAGATGATTTTAGCGTACATACTCTGAATAAACAGATATCAGAAGCTCTCAAGTTCACAATGCAAAAGGGCAGATCAATTATTTATAATGAGAAGATTAAGGGGCGGGGGCGAGCACAAGGTAGGGGCAGGGGCGAACACAAGGCAGGGGCAGGCTGCACTCAAATTAGGGGCACTTTACAGTTCACGGTACCAAAGGAGAGATTAGATGCTCTTTCCACTCGCCCTCTAACCGATTGTTTATTTTTAAAAGGTTGCTAACATAGCATTGAGAATCTATGCACATCTCGTGCTATCTATCTACAATCTAAATTGCAAAGATGTATCACATTTAAGATTCGTATGCAATGCATGCCCATAAGAAGGCACTTATGATATCGCGCTTGCATATGCCGCTTGTGAACTTACAATATAAAAACCCAATCTCAAATGAACACAAGCCCTGCAACTCTTGCCGACCTTTCCTGTTGGTATGCGGCTGACTACCCATGCTGTAAAAAAAGGTTCACCTTGGCAATGTCACTACTGTTTCAGGGAAGGTCGGCAGGAGTTGCAGGGTGTATGTTCATTTGAAATTTAGTTTTTATATTGTATAGCTCCACATGTGGCATGTTTAAGCGCGAATTTATACATGTCTGCTTGTGAAAATGCATATAATGCGAATCTTTAATACTACATATATTTGCAACTTAGATTAGGCTTTGGCTGATAGGTTGGTACGAGGCTGACCACCCGTGCTGTAAAAATCGGTTCACTTTGCCAATGCCACCCCAGTTCAGGGAACGGCGGCAGGAGTTGCAAGGTTTATGTCCATGTGAGGTTTTCTTTATTTGTATGCACACATGCAGAATGTATAGGCGCGAACCTACATGTGCCTGTCTGTAGGCATGCATTTCATATGAGCCTTAAAAGTTAACATATCCTTGCAGCTTAGATTATAGATTAGATGCCTCTTTCCCCGCATTTTGCGCATCTTACAGACACATGTGCCTGTTTGGGCTGCTCACCTCCGCTTCAAAGGCAGGTAGCTTTACTAAGCACACCCCAGCAATCAAAACAAACGCTCGCGAAGATCAACAAACAATGGCGCGGTGGTGCAGGGGGCGACGGCTACGCACTGCTAATTGAAGGGGTAATGGTTCGATTCCCTCCTGGTCCATTAATGAGGGGTAACGCGAGCAACGAGGGTAGGAGTTTAACAGATTTCAAACTAATTGGCAGAGAACACATGCATGCAAATTATTCTATTTGCATTATTACTTCCTTGATTTATGGGTTGGTATACTTTAAAATATTGTTCACTTTGCCAAGGCCATCCTTGTTCTGAATAAGTGATTTGAAATGTCGTGGATACTGTAACTGTAACTCTGTCGTCATTCCGCTAGGGGTGGCCAGAGCCTCTGCAGAGCTGCCTCTCTTTTTTCCTATCCTTATATACCTCTTTCAATTCATTCATATCCATCACCTTTTTCATGCATTTTCTTCTTTTACGCTCACTTTGTATATCCCATTCTTTCACAATCTCCTCAATCTGATCACTCCATACTTTTTTCGGTCGTCCCTTCCCTCTTTTGCCTTTCACACTTTCTTTGTATACATACTTTGTCAGTCTATCATTATTTATTCTTTCTACATGCCCAAACCATCTCATCACATTCTTTTGTACCTTAACTTTCACATCCTCTTTCAAATTGCATTCTTTTTTTACCCATTCATTCCTAACTCTATCCCTCAGAGTTTTTCCTGTCATGCTTCTCAAATGCTTCGCTTCCACCGTACATACTTTACTCATTTCGCTATAGTTCACTGTCCATGCTTCACTTCCATACATCAAAGTCGGTAACAATATGGCATTGTGTACCGCCATTCTCAGATCCATCGTCAATCACTTGTTCTTTGCTATTCTTCCTGTTGCATTTTACATTTTATTGTGAGTAACTTCTCATAGTAAGTGAACTAATTATAAGCGAGTGCTCATGACAAACTTCTAAACTACAGGATTTTCATACTTTTTCAGTGTTTTCTCAGTGAAAATAGGAAACAAGGTGTATTTGTCAGAGAAACCCATGTTAGCTTAAGGCGTTAATTATTTAGTTTTACCTTTAAGGTATCGATATATCGTGTAAGTACACACTGTGCAAGCGCAAACTTACGCGTGCCTTTTTGTGCATAAAATATAAGACAGCAGTGGCGAAGGGTGCCATACAAGCCGATTCCCATCGGTTTCCCTTTTAAAATGAGGCAAAAATGCTAATAAAGTAGACTGCATGGTTTCAATGGGGAAAAATACGTATTGTTTCTTTGGTTTTAAATGTATTTGTTTACTTTGTGCCTATATATTTTTGTTACATCATTTTAAAAGGGAAGCCGATGGGAACCGGCTTGTATGGCACCCTTCGCCACTGTAAGACAGACAGACAAATTATAAGTATGTAAGTAGTTGCAAAGATATATTTACGTTTAAGATTCATATTACATTTATTCTCCATAAGCAGACACGTATAATTTCGCACTCACACACGCCGCATGTGGGCTTAAATGTGGAAAAACCCAATCTCAAATGAACATAAGTCCTGCAACTCTATCCGGCCTTCCCTGAAACAGGGGTGACATTGGCAAAGTGAACCAATTTTTACAGTATGGGTGGTCAGCGTCATCTAAATCTAAATCTAAATATAAGCTGCAAAGATATGTATCATTTGAGATTCATATTAAATGCATTCCCACAAGCAGACATGCATAATTTCGCGCTTACACATGCTGCATGTGGACCTACAATATAAAAATCCCAATCTCAAATGAACATAAGCCCTGCAACTCTTGCCGACCTTCCCTGAAGCAGGGGTGACATTGGCAAAGTGAACCATTTTTTACAGTATGGGTGGTCAGCTGCATACCAACCTATCAGTCAAGGAGTCATACCAACCAATAAGTCAATATTTGTTCATTGTTTTTATTTTTCAGTAGGTACACACTACACACGCAGCATATGTCAGCACGCACTTATACGTCTGTCTTATATTTAATACACATAAAGACACGTGTAAGTTCGCGCTTGCACATGCTGCGCATGTACTTGCATGATAATCTGAAACAGGTGTGCCATTGGAAACGGTGAACAAATTTATTTTACAGTATGGGTGGTCAGCAACATACCAACTTAATATTCAACGAAAATATCGATCAAACAAACCACTTATAAAAACACAGATAAAATCTTTTTTACTTCCAGTATAATATAATATCTATGATTTTTTTAAATATTTTAACTTCCCGAAGATGTCCATTTATGTTCACTGATACTGACTGGTGTGGAGGAGACCATCGCAGTCTCGTTCCATGATAGGACCACACATTGACAAAACGACACATGACAGAACGACACAATAACATAACATCACAGAACAAAACCGTTTCATTGGCCGTTTATGATACGCTCTGTTTGTAATGTGATGATAATAATAATGTTACAATACAGGATAATGAATTGCTTGTCCAAAGGGGTCGCATGTAGTGATTCGGGACCTATTTATTTTTACGGTAAGGGGACCGGCCTCACACCAACCACTCAGTTGAAGTCGGGGTTTCCCAGCTCCCGGGGGGGCTGGTTATTATTTCTTGTGAAGGCTGAGTATACCTTGAGATCGAACCCTTGCTCTCGGCATGGAATGCAAGCATTCTACCAATTGAGCTATCGACCTTTTTACGAGCTTGGTCGTCGTCGCTACAATGCGCCAATTCTCAAGCAAGACCTAGTTGCTGTAAGGCTGGATGGACCGCTTTGGTGACCGGCCATTGGTAAAAAACACACACAAAAACAGCGCTCACTAAATAAATCAGCTTATTTTTTTTATGTGTCGTTTTGTCACTGTGCCGGTCTAACCTGTCACCTCGGAGGCCGTATGTTCTGGAATTCGATAGGCCCATCGAGATTAGGCCTTAAGACGGAAACAGGCCAGACTTACTCCAAGGGCTTAAGTGGTCCCAGACTATGTGGCACCAGGTTGAAGACCCATGGATGAGCCAGGGGTCTATAAATCTATCGGGGAGTCCAGTTTTTTTTATGTTAACTTTGAAAAAACATCATTAATAGACCGGTCCGTAGTTCAGTGGTAACACTTCGGATTCTGAATGGAAGATTGTGGGTTCGAATCCCGTCGGAGCACACAAAATATACCATTTATATTTTCAAATTTGCTCTTCGCTGGTTTGAAAAATTCATAAACCTTTACCAATGACCGGTCACCAAAGGTCCATCCAGCCTTACAGCAACTGGGTCTTGCTTCAGAATTGGAGATTTGTAGCGATGACCAAGCTCGTAAGAAGTCAGGAGGTAGAATGCTTGCATTTCATGCTGAGAGCAAAGGTTTGGTCCCCACTGAGGGTGTCAGAAATGATTTGTCGTTTCGGTGTACCTTTCAAATCCAAATTAAATACCGGCAAGGTTTATTCGGCATCCTTTATTAAACACTGGTCACCAAAGTTCCATCTAGCTGTACAACAATTAAGTCTAGCTTCAGAATTGGCGATTACCAAAGGGACGATTAATATGAATGAATGAGGAAAGACTGACGAAGAAAGTATATGTTGGTAGAATAGATGAATGTCGTGGTAGAGGAAGACCGAGAAAGGTACGGATGGACCAAATATCTGAAATTGCGAATGAATGGAATATCCAGAGTCATAATAAAAGAAGAGCCTGCATGAAGAAGGTTATGACTCTGGAGGAAATGAAAGAAGTATGTAAGGACAGAAAGAAATGGCGGTTGATCTGTATGTTGGCGGCTAGGGTTTATTAAAATGAAATTTTCTTTTTGTTTTAAGTTTTTGATGTCCATGTTTATATTATTATTTATTGATTTAAAAAATGTCATTTGTCGTGTATGTTCCCACTTATAGGTTGGTATGCGGCTGACCACCCATGCTGTAAAAATGGTTCACTTTGCCAATGTCACCCCTGTTACAGGGAAGGACGGCAAGAGTTGCAGGGTGTATGTCCATTTGAGATTGGTTTTTATGTTGTAGGCTCACATGAGGCATGTGCAAGCGCGAACTTGTACATGTCTGGTTGTGGGAATGCATGTAATGTGAATCTCCAATGTAACATATTATCTTTGCAACTTAGATTAGATTAGATTAGATTAGACCAGAGCTCTTGAGGTGTAATCAACATAAAATACGTCCACATACGACTTGCGATGGAAAAAGTTAATAAATATTTGAGTTGACTACAATCTTGCACATTTGTCAAAAATGAAGAAATACTTATTTCGAATCACAGAAATTGACATTTTTTGTGTAAATACATAGGTACCTTTAACAATTTAAAGATTTTTTATTTGGTGAGCGCTGTTTTGGTTGAATCACACGTCAAGAGGTCTCTGGATGCTCACTTTTTGCAAGCAAAACCAAGTTGCTGCAAGACTGGAAGCACCTTTGTAACCGGTCTTTGGTAAAGGCAGACGAATTTTCAAACGAAATATTTGACAGTTAAAATATTTAAAATGCCTGATGTTACGATGAAGGGGTGGACATTTTTTAAATGCAACCATTTTATTTTATTTTAAGACCACATGTTTGGTCCGACGAAGCTCCAAATATGATCTAGTGGTCCGTTCACACTAGGTCTTTAAACAGGTTCCATGATAGAACAGCACAGTGACAAAATATCACATGACATTACTCCACAATGAAAATACTTCTCATGAAAAATCAACACAATGACGAAACATAACAGGAGATGCACTCTCCCACCACCTCCCACCCAGTTCATACAACTCATGCGGAGTTGCTTCACTCGGTGAACAACATTACAATTTTTTTTCAAGTGGCTGAGGGCCTTCCCGATGAAGTTAATCAGCTAGTGTAACTCTATTCGTGTCAAAGAAAAGAAAGTCCTCCAGATCAGAGGCTATTGCATGACTCTAAGGAACCCCCCCCTCCCCAGAATTTCGATGTTACTGAAGCTAATGTGCCTGACGGGAAAACCTCCCTGATGGGTATTTCGCGAGGAGCCATCTGCGCTCAGTGCAGTATATCAATAACAGGAGAGTTCATCACAATGACAGAACATCAATAATTACCCAATAACATCTGTAGAACCAGGGTCAAAGTTATGGTCAAATGCCAGGCGGGGATCGAACCAACGTTATTCCATTCCAAACACGCTAGAAAGATCAGCTCACTTGGCCCCCTCGGCCATAACACCGAACTGTGTGGATCGGTCCGTAATCCAATGGTAACACTAAGGAGAAGGAGTAAGGAGAGTTCATCACAATGACAGAACATCACATAACAAAATGACCTAATACAAAACTTACCATAAACGGCGGGTGAACATAATATCGCCTGAGAAAACAGCACATAACGCAAAACGGAAAATAACGAAAACAGCAAAAGTAACATGAGAAAATGGAGCACATGCTTCTATTTTAATTACCTAAATAATACAACTTATGCCGCTTTTATCTATAATCAGGGTGGGCAAGCGAATAGTGTGCATTTATAAATATTTTTTCGTGAGACCCCTTACCTGTAAAAATAAATAGGTTCAACTCGCCACATGCGACCCCTTCGGGGATAACGCGGCAAGAAGTTACACTATATGTGTAGCTTAGTTGCGTTGCGTTGCGTTTTTCGTGCTTCCTTCCTTCTTGTACGGCCTTGGTCCATAAAGTAATGGACTACAACAGTTGAATGTATGTATTACCTATCTTAAACCGGTCCGACGTCTAGTGGTAACGCTTCGGACTCCTAATCGGAAGGTCTAACAATTTCCGATGGAGCACAAAGAAATATTTACATTTTCAAAAATGCTCTTCCCTGGGTTGAACAATTCACTGCAACACCGATCACAAAAGGTCCACACAGCCTTACAGTAATTGGGTCGTGCTTGAGAATTTGCACTTTAAAGCGACGACCAAAGTCGTAAAAAGTCCGGGCAATAGCTCAATTGGTAGAATGCTTGCATTCCATGCCAAGAACAAGGGTTTGATCCCCACCGAAGATATCAGAAAGGATTTCCCTTTTCGGTGATAATATCAACCCAAAATAAATACCTGGGAAAGAGCTAGGAAACCCCTCCTTCAACTAAAAGTGGTTGTTGTGAGGTCGGCCCCCTTACCCGTAAAAATAAATCAATCTCGAATCGCCTCATGCGGCCTTTTCGGGAATTAAGAAGTTACACAATGTGTGTAGCTTAGTTGTGTTTTTTTAACTGTACATTCTTACGACATATTCAAGCAAACTTGTCTCTAGTCTATACTCGGGCACTTTTTGCCTCTTTAATCACTAAAATATACCACTTAACACTTTCGTACTTACCATCAACTAACCACTTGTAAGATGTCCTCTTGTGAATCAACCGAAAGGTGGCCATCTTGCATCTGTGCGTCCTCCATTTTGTAAATAATTTACGTGGCCTGTGGTTACACCCACGCGGCCATATCTACCAGAGTTAAGACTAAACCTGCCTCTATGTGCATACTAAACACATTATGTAGCCGAGCACATGAGACACTATAAAACGTTCGGTGATCTTGAAAATCCCAACTGGGTTCATGTACCTGCTACATTGCTTATGTAGATTGTTTTGAAACAGAGAAGTAACTCTAAATCTGTCAAAAAATTACATTTAAAAAGTTGAAAACCACCAATGATCACGCTCTATGGGAAACGAAGCCAATGTAGTTTTTTCAACAGTGGAGTGATGTGAGCGAATTTGGATATCCCGAATATAAGCCTTCAACACAGATTGAAAGCGGTTGAACTGCTTCTTCGGCTGACATCACAAACGCGCCCACCATGGTGTTAACCGCATCTGACGGTAGACACTTTCTAATTGCCTTTATTTGGTGAAGTGATAAAAAAGAGGAAGCTATTGTCGCATCTATTTGCTTTGCAATGTCAGGTTCTGATCCAGTAAGACTCCTAGAAGTCTCACCGAATCAGAAGGCTGAATCAGCTTACCTCCTATGGAGAGTGGTACCCCATTCACCAGTTGATGGTCGCGTCTAGATGTGGCTGCCCACAGTATCTCCATCTTATCCATGTTCAGGATTAGGCCATTGTTCCCCATCCACTCACCGACCTCCGAGATACACTCAGAGACCCTACAACTGAGGTCCTCAGCCATATCTGGCCGACAGTGAGAGTATATTTGCCAGTCATCTGCATATGAGTGTGAGATGAGGCCCCATTTTTCAACAATACTTTCAATGTCAGCAGTATACAATATAAAAAGGATTGGACCCAGCACAGAGCCCTGCGGAACCCCAGAGGATAGCGAGTAGGTAAGTGAGACACTATCACAAACACCGCCTGCCTGCGTTCCACCAGATAGGAGGAGAGCCACGCCAAAGCCCCGTGGGTCAAACCGTATGACACCTCCAACCTATCAATAAGGATTGGGTGATTTACTGTTGTTGTTATCTATTGCAGATGCACGCCAGAGTCGGAGTTGGGGTTCCCGGGCCTCTCGGGCTGCAGTCCGTCCCTGCGGCAGGACGCAGGGGGCGCCGTGGCGTACCACCTCAAGGCCTCCCCCTACCTGCCGCTGCCCATGGACATGGGCTACTCCAGCGGTAAGTTACTCACAGATGGCACATTACACAATATATCGACACACCTTGCTCAAAAATTATCAGACAGTACTCTTGGTTTAATTGTTCTTTTTTCTTATGAAATAGATAGATGTGATGTTAGAAGTCTCATCTTCAAAAATGAATGTCTAATCTCGCACATGTTCTTGTTCTCAGCATCCAACCACCGCAAGCAGCGTCGGGAGCGCACCACCTTCACCAGGGCGCAGCTGGACGTGCTGGAGTCCCTGTTCGGGAAGACCCGCTACCCTGATATCTTCATGAGGGAGGAGGTGGCCCTCAAGATCAACCTGCCGGAGTCCAGGGTGCAGGTGAGACAATCTGACAGTTTCTCTCTGGAATCTGCCGCGGTCTGTCGCATCTAAAGTTACTGTAGTCCAGGATGCAGGTGAGACAAACCTCTTCAATATAAATATTAGGATTACTGTGAATCTTCTGCAAATTCATCTTGCAAGATATGTGAACAATTCTTATTTGAGAAATAGCTAGAATTCTCTCGAAGAATAGGTACCTTATAGTCCGTAAATTTTCCACCTAATATACATATTGTTTGTTGGACGCAAACCTGCGCTGACCTACGCAAGTACATGAATAATATTCAACACTGTATTGCTTCTTACAAATCAATATCTCACAGGGGGAAGTTACCAAGTGCATAGCAGTCTTCCTCTTTATGTCGTCTGACTATCGTGTTAGGGGCCTTCCTCTACTTCTCATGTCCTCACGAAGTCTCCATTCCACTGTCTTCTTGGTCCATCTGTGGTCACTGAATCTGGCAACATGCCCTACCCACGACCACGTCAGCTTTCCCACTCTTTTTATAACGTCAGTGACCACTGATTTTCTACGCATCTCTGTATTTTGTATTCGATTTGATCAGGCCTAGATTAAGACCACTGGGGCCTGGTACGGGGAAAGTCAGGGGGACAGTAGGTACTGTTGGAGACTCACTTTCGCTCAATCAACTCAATTTGAAGCAAAAAAATGTATTTTAAAAAAAAAACTGCTTCGCCCTTGTATATTGTAGCCGACCCTGATGTATGGAAGCGAGTCATGGACGGTGAATAAAAGAGAAGTAAATAAGGTATGCACCGTAGAAATGGCTCATTTACGAAGTATGACAGGAAAAACACTGAAAGATAGAGTGAGAAACGAATGGGTTCTGAATGAATGCGGAGTAAAAGAAAGCGTGAAAGTGAAAGTTCAAAGATATTATGTGATGCGATGGTTTGGACTTTGGACATATTGAAAGGATGAATAAATTAAAGTTAATAAATGAATGTAAAAAATAGTTAACACATTGTTCTCCATGGAATAAATAACATTCAATTGGCTTTCCTGCAAAACTATATTTTTTGACTTAGTGCTGTCTTCCTTGGAGCAGTCGAAATGTTCTGGTGGTCGAATAGTCCAGAAATTGGGAGAAAGACCTCTCCGTTTTACTATATAAGAGGTCAAAATGGTAGGACAGCAAGCAGTCGCAAGAGAGCACTTTGCTAAGTAACACATATAACCAGTGCCTGAAATAAATTGTATATTGAGAAAATTAATTTATTAAAAAATGAAGTCTGTCGTTTTAATTAAAAAGAATCCAGCAGAAAGCGTAAAACTACTCAAGGCACTGTTTTATTTTGTTAGTTGGTCACTTTTTCCTGTTCTCTGTGGAAAAGTGTCCTCACCGACAGAAAATGAAATGGAATATGGGTAGATACGAAGTCTTACAGAAGCGCCGCGCCGCAGCGGTTGGTGGGTTTCTGCTGAGAAGGAAAACTCCACAACATACGTAGCTGTTTAACTAACGCTGGGTGGGTAGGTGGAGGAAACGATTTCATGATAGAACGACAGTAAAAATGCACACTACAAAGGAGCTCCTGCCTACCATTAAGCAGAGAAAGCTAATGTACTTCGGTCACATTATGAGATATGAGAAGTACCGTCTCCTTCATCTTATCATACAGGGTAAGATTGAGGGGAGGATATCTCAGGGACGCCGAAGGACATCGTGGCTGAAGAACCTGCGACGGTGGTTCGGCAGAAGCACCAAGTCCCTGTTTCGAGCCGCAGCATCAAAAATCAAAATAGCTATGATGATCGCCGATCTTCGTAAGAAGTGGCACAAGAAGAAGAAGAAGAAGAAGACAGTGAAAAACGACGCAGTCACAAAACGACACATGACATATATATTACTCGTATTCCTTGACTTATAGGTTGGTATGAGGCTGACCACCCATAGTGTAAAAAATGGTTCACTTTGCCAATGT
The DNA here is from genome assembly GCA_951799405.1 of Agapetus fuscipes. Taxonomy (NCBI): domain Eukaryota; kingdom Metazoa; phylum Arthropoda; class Insecta; order Trichoptera; family Glossosomatidae; genus Agapetus; species Agapetus fuscipes. Next base: position 302,586 of record OX637352.1, on the reverse strand, counting down.
CACCCCTGTTTCAGGGAATGTCGGCAAGAGTTACAGGGCTTATGTTCATTTGAGTTTGGATTTTATTTGTAAGTACACAATCAGCATTTGTAAGCGCGAACTACACGTGTTTGTTTGTGGGCATACCTCTGAGAGCTTTGAATAAATATATCCTTGCAACTTAGATTATAGATTATAATATTAAAATTTAATTAACATTGTTCCGTGACTTATAGGTTGGTATGCGGCTGACCACCCATGCTGTAAAAATGGTTCACTTTGCCAATGTCACCCCTGTTACAGGGAAGGACGGCAAGAGTTGCAGGGTGTATGTATGTCCATTTGAGATTAGGTTTTATGTTGTAGGCTCACATGAGGCATGTGCAGGCTCGAACTTGTACATGTCTGGTTGTGAGAATGCATGCATCTAATGTGAATCTCCAATGTAACATATCTTTGCAACTTAGATTAGATTAAATTAGAAGGCGGTTAATCTATGATGTTGGCGGCTAGAGTTTTTAAAATTAAAATTTATTTTCTGTTAGTTTTTGATGTTCATACATATTATAATTTGTTGATTTTAAAAATGTAATTTGTTGTGTATGTTCCTTGATTTATAGGTTGGTATGCGGCTGACCACCCATGCTGTAGAAAATGGTTCACTTTCCCAATGTCACCCCTGTTTCAGGGAAGGTCGGCAGGTGTTGCAGGGTGTACGAGTATGTTCATTTGAGATTCGGGTTTTTTATATTGTAGGACTACATGCGGCTGTTTAGGCGCGAACAAATTCATATAATGTGAATCTTTAATAAAACTTATATTTTGCAACTTAGATTAGATTAGATTAGATAAGATAAGTCAGGTAGATAGCTCAGTTAGTAGAGTGCTTGCATTCCATGCTGAGAGCTCGGACTCGAATCCGCCCGAGAGAATATCAGAAGTGATTTCCCGTTTCAGTGTTTATTTCAATCCCAAAGTAATATACCGGCAAGGTTTTATCCCTCGACTCATAGGTTGGTTTGAGCCTGACCACCCATGCTGTAAAAGATGCTTCACTTTGCCAATGTGAGCCTTTGACCGGTCCGTAGTGAAAGTCCGAATGAAAGAAGTATGTAAGGATAGAAAGAAATGGCGGTTGATCTGTAATTTTGGCGGCTAGGGTTTATTAAAGTGAAATTGGTTTTATGATTTAGTTTTTTTTTTAGTGTCCATGTTTATATTATTGTTTATTGATTTAAAAAATGTAATTTGCGATGTTTGTTCCTTGACTTATAGGTTGGTATGCGGCTGACCACCCATACTGTAAAAAATGGTTCACTTTGCCAATGTCACCCCTGTTTCAGGGAAGGACGGCAAGAGTTGCAGAGCTTATGTTCATTTGAGATTGGGTTTTTATATTGTAGGTCCACATGCGGCATGTGTTAGCGCGAAATTATACATGTCTGCTTGTGGGAATGCATTTAAAATAAATCTTAAATGATATATATATTTGCAGCTTAGATTAGATTAGTAGTCTAGTGGTTAACACTTCTGACCCGTAAATGGAAGGTCGTGGGTTCGAATCACAAAAAGCACAAAAAATACCATTTATATTTTCAAATTTGCTCTTCGCTGGGTTGAAAAATTCATAAATCTTTACCATTGATCGGTCACCAAAGGTCCATCCAGCCTTACAGCAACTGGATCTTGCTTGAGAATTGGCGATTTGTAGCGACGACGACCAAGCTCGTAAAAAGGTCGATAGCTCAATTGGTAGAATGCTTGCATTCCATGCCGAGAGCAAGGGTTCGATCTCAAGGTTTACTCAGCCTTCACAAGAAGTGAGAACCAGCCCCCCCGGGAGCTGGAAAACCCCCACTCCAACTGAAAGTGGTTGGTGTGAGGCCGGCACCCTTGCCCGTAAAAAAAACAGGGCCCGAATCGCCACATGCGACCCCTTCGGGGATTACGCAGGCAATAAGTTGCACTATATGTGTAGCTTAGTTGCGCCCGCCGACAAAAAGTTCTTATTTCAAATTTGTGCAAAGTCCATTGATCTATAGACGGGACATTCCTTAGACGTTATTTAATATTATTATTTCTGCAGTTTTGGAGAAATATTGTTATCGCCGAGATGACAGATGTCATAGAGAAGGACGGAGTCTACAAGTAAGGAGAAGAATACCACAATGCCGGTATTTGGAGGTTTGCGACATTTCTGGTATTTGTTGTTGACATCTCTATTTCATACAAATAAACAGCCACAGATGTGACGTGGCAGGCAAAGCGAAAATTGTGAAAAATTCTCGTATACCTGGTCATTTTTAGGACTAATAATAATAATATTAGGATGATTTATTTGGTGAGCGCTGTTTTTTGTGTGTATCACACCTCAAGAGCCCTCTGCGAGCTTGGTCGTCGCTGTAGAAAGCGCCAATTCTCCAGCAAGACCCAGTTGTTGTAAGCTGGATGGACCTATCAGTGACCGGTCTTTGGTAAAGGTTTATGATTTATTTAACCCAGCGAAGAGCACAGTTGGAAATATAAATGGTATATTTTGTGCTCCGCCGGGATTCAAATCCACAACCTTCCATTTACGAGTTTGAAGTGTTGCCACTGGACTACGGACCGGTCCAAGGCAAGTTTTTCTTTCTTTTTGATAGATCGTTTTTCTATTCAATTTTTATATATTTTTAGAAACAAATTCTAATGAGTCACTGTTTCTTTTCAGAAGAGATCAATTTATTTTAATTAGTGTTACGAACGTTTTCGATCTAGTCGATCATCTTCAGGTAAGAATGCCTTTTTATGTTCCCTGTATTTTGTTATTTTCAATGCTACACATATCTATAGTCTATAATGTATGTGTAAGTTTGCGCTGATACTTACCATATGTGAAGGTATTTATAAATTATAACCCCAAAAATCAGATGAACATAAGCCCTGCAACTTTTGTCGACTTTTCCTGAAATTGACAAAGTAAACAATTTGTTGATAGAATGGGTAGTCAGCTTTCTAACCAATAACAATATATTTGTATTCCTTTTCCCTAGCAACCTGGCCGTGTGATGGCGCAGTATTGTCTCTGCCAATTCACATGCGAACCTCATTTAGAACAATTACAAATTTAATGTAAATCTAACTTAGCAAAAAAAAAATTAGCATCAGAAGGGGGTTGAAACGCTGGGTATTTACGTATTTATTTTGACCGGTCTGTAGTCCAGTTGTTAAGGCTGCGGACTCGTATTCCGAAAGTCGTGAGTTCGATCCCCAGAGAAGCACAACAAAATATTCATATGCTTTAAAATATGCTCTTCACTGGGCTTAAAAAAATAATTTACCTTTAAAAAACAGACCGGTCACCAAAGGTTCATGCAGCCTTATTGAAAGTGAGTAATGCTTTTGAATTGGCGCTTTGTAGCGACAACCATTAACTCACAGAGGGATCTTGAGGTGTGATTCACACGAAAACAGCGCTCACCAAATAAATCATCCGTGCATTATTATAATAGTCACATACTGGCGCAGTTTTTGTACGATAAATTAATACCTACTCTTCCGGAAATCGGAAAAATCTCAAATTGTTGCCTACCCACGGCTATAATGCTATGCACGTACCTGATGAATAATTACAGCGGAATGAAACAGTGCAAATTTCCATAGAAATTCGCTTTCGCTACCCACTAGTTTTAGGAGATAGTATTGATTTTGGGATTTTTTTTCTCTCGCCAAAACAATATATTCTTTTTGTCCCTCCGCGGCGCAAGAAAATAAAAATCACACACAAAAATTTGTAGATTTTGATGGTAGCGTTTTCAATAATAAAATAACATATATAAATAAATACCGCCCTACGACACAAAAGTGCCAACACAATATCACAAATAACACATTCGATAACAGGGACAGAAAAGTATCTCCCTATTTAGCAGGCAGCCCTGATTTTCTGTCAGACACGTCACCAATAAAAGGGGACATGAGTTTTGTGACAGCCCTGCACCTGGCTGGCACATATTTGCAATACACAACACAGTTCAAAAATCCTTTTTGAACTGTATTGTACTTAACAATTAATTAAATGTTTCAGCGGAAACTTTGTAGAGCTCCATTTAAAATTTTAAAAATGAAAATGAACATTGTATCTACTCTAAATCTAAGCTGCAAAGATATGTATCATTTGAGATTCATATTAAATGCATTCCCACAAGCAGACATGCATAATTTCGCGCTTACACATGCCGCATGTGGACCTACAATATAAAAAACCCAATCTCAAATGAACATAAGCCCTGCAACTCTTGCCGACCTTCCATGAAGCAGGGGTGACATTGGCAAAGTGAACCATTTATACAGTATGGGTGGTCAGCCGCATACCAACCTAATTAGGTATTATTCTACTATTTATTTATTTATTTTAATTTGTTAAAAAAACAAACAAAATAATTAGTTGACCGGTTTCGGCCTCTTGGCCATCTTCAGAGTAGGTAACTCTGAAAAACGGAGTCTTACTGGATCGTAACCTGACACTGGATAGGCAAATAGATGCCACAATAGCTTCTTCTTTTTTTTCGCTTCGCCAAATAAAGGCAATAAGAAAATGTCTGCCGTCAGATGCGGTTAAGACCCTGGTGAGTGCGTTTGTGATGTCTCGGATTGACTATTGCTCGACGCTTTATAGTGGTCAGCCGAAGAAACAGTTTAATCGCTTTCAATCTGTGTTGAATTCGGCAGCAAGACTCATATTCGGGATTCCCAAATTCGCTCACATCACCCCGCTGTTAAAAAGCTTCATTGGCTTCGTTTCCCGGAGAGGGTGGTCTTCCGTGTTTGTTTAATGGTATATAAAGCCATCAATGGCTTGGCCCCACCTTATCTGGCTGATATGATTTCACCTGTTGAAATGGGTGTTAGGAGGCAGACACTCAGATCTGCGGGTGATGGAGTAGTCAATTTGGTTCAGCCGCGCCGTCAGATTCGTACAAACTTCGGAGACCGCGCTTTCCGTGTTGCGGGGCCGGTGGAGTGGAACAGACTGCCACCCGGAGTGAAGAACTCCAAATCTGTGGGTGTATTTCGAGGAGCACTCAAGGCACACTTGTTTAGAAAGTCTTATCCATGATCGGAGAGGGCCCTTGAGGTGTAACACACACAAAAACGGCGCTCTCTTATCATGTGTAATTTAAAATAAATCAGCCTGTTATTATTATTATTACTTTTAGTAAAGATACTCTAATAAAGATACATTTATAAATTGTACACTTTTTAACATTTCAAGAAACGTGTTGAAAAAATATTTGAATATACCCGCGAACTTTAAATTTACGAAATCGAGCGCGGAAACACCGCTCACTCTCTTGCCATACCGGCACAGACTGCTGGCAATGCGATCGAGATTCTATTTAAGTACTTTCTCTTGCTCAGCGACTTTCTCTCATTGTGATTGGTTGGGGGCGTGTCTTAACGAGCGCTGAGTTGATATCTCACATGGTGGGAGAGTTTTAATTTGTCATTCCTACACGACAGGGGGCTCGCTTACTTATTTCAAGCTGCTCGAAGAGATTAACAGTTGATATCGTCCCACTAACGAAACAAGTTGTTTGGCAAAAGTAACATATTATTTTCCTTGTCTCGTTATCGTTTACAAATGCTGCATGTGTATTTACAATCCAAAAACCAAACCTTTGATGAACATAAGCCCAGCTACTTTTGCCGACCTTCCCTGGAACAGGGGCGACATTGGCAAAGTGAACCATTTTTGTACAGCATGGGTGGTAAACCTCATAACAACCTATAAGTCATGGGAAACCGTGCTGTATAAAATTTTAAATATTTTTTTCAGCCTTACAAAAACTGGGAATTTCTTGTAAAATTGGCACTGACTAGAAACGAAGAGGCATGCAGAGGGCTCTTGATTTGTGTTTCACGCGAAAACAACGCTTTAAAGAACCGTAGGTGATATTGCGAATGCGCCAGAATAAGGTACAGAGACTGCAGGGCTCCTCTGGCAATATTTTGATTCATATTTTAAATGCCCACATCAAAATTGTACGCAAGTATGTGCCCAACAGGGTGTTTGAAAACTATCTTGCGAATTTATTAATGTGTATAATATGCGTTTAAAATATAAAATTACATTTAAGAATCATATTACATGCATTCACATAAGCAGACACGAATAAGTTCGCACTGACGCATGCTGCATGTGCACTTACAACATAATAACCCAATCTCAAATGGACTTGCTAATAAGCCAAAGGACAACTCGGTATGTAAAAGTAAACACTAAACAGTGCTTTAATAGGGTGACAGGTAATAACGGCACTATAACAAAACGACACATGACACAGCGACACACGACAGAACGATACATGACAGAACCACACATGACAGACCATCACAATGACAGTAAATCACATGGCAAAACATCGCTATGACAAAACAACACTGAAAATACATTAATATGACAATACATCACATTACAAACATCACATGACAAAACATCACATGACAAAACATCACATGACAAAACATCACATCCCATAAACGGCTCATGAAACGGTTTTTTCTTGTGATGTTATCATACCTACTGATGTTTTTTCACGTGATGTTTTGTCATGTGTCGTTCTCTAATGTGTCTTTATGTCATGTATCGTTATGACATGTATCGTTTAGTCACTGTCGTTCTATCATGGAACGCAAAAAAACGCAACGCAACTAAGCTACACATATAGTGTAACTTCTTGCCTGCGTTTTCCCGAAGGGGTCGCATGTGGCGATTCGGGACCTTTTTATTTTTACAGGTAAGGGGGACGACCTCACACCAACCCCTTTCAGTTGAAGTGGGGGTTTCCCAGCTCCCGGGGGGGGGGCTGGTTCTTATTTCTTGTGAAGGCTGAGTACACCTTTGAGATCGAAACCTTGCTCTCGGCATGGAATGCAAACATTCTACCAATTGAGCTATCGACCTTTTTACGACCTTGATCGTCGTCGCTACAAAGCGTCAATTCTCAAACAAGACCCAGTTTCTGTAAGGCTGAATGGAACTTTGGTGACCGGTCATTGGTAAAGGTTTTATGCATTTTTCAACCCAGCGAAGAGCAAAATTGAAAATATAAATGGTATATTTTTTGTGCTCCGCCGGGAATCGAACCCACAACCTTCCCATTCAGAGTCCGAAGTGTTACCACTGAACTTCGAACCGGTCAACCAACCATTTAACATAATAAAGATTCATCTTGTTTTTAATTCTATAAAAATCACTAAGGATGAATTTTAAATGTGTATATATCTTTGCAACTTAGATAATATATATTTATTATACACGTCCGGTCGATAGCTCAGGTGGTAGAGTGCTTGCATTCCATGCCGAAAGCTCGGGTTCGAATCCCACCGAGGCAGGGTGTCAGAAATGATTTCCCGTTTCGGTGTTTATTTCAAACCCCAAAATAAAATACCGGCAAGGTTTACTCAGCCTTCACAAGAAATGAGTACCAGCAGTCTCGGGAGCTGGGAAACCTCCACTTCAACTGAAGTGGTTGGCGTAAGGCCGGCCCCCTTACCTGTAAAAATAAATCTGTTCAATTCGCCACATGCGACCCCTTCGGGGATAACGCGGCAAGAAGTTTCACTATATGTGTGGCTTAGTTGCGTGCGTTTATAAACACCCAGTAGCATCAGAATAATACAAAAACCATACAATTTCATTTAGAACCTTTTTCCATACACAACAAAAACCTAATACATCGGCAAGTTCATACGAGTGCCGGCATTACCTACCCGAGGTCCCCAACTCACCAGAGGGCGCAGAATGCTTTGCAATTACTTACATTTTTTGCGCCCTGAAATCATCCGGCGAATTAATTTCGAAAAGGGGCCCGACATGTTTCAGGACCCAGAAATATAATAAGAGGGCGGAGGGGGCAGACCGAGGAAAGTAATTGATGCGGAAAGCATACATTCACATTTTGCCACGCTTTTTTCTTACCTTTTGGACTCGAGAATCTATTTTTTTGTTGCGTCAGGTAGGCCAGGTACCTACCTAGACTTTTCAACAGGATCGGAGTTACATGTGGGGGCTTTCTTAAGAAATCCTAGAATGTAGAAAATCTGTAAGTCTAAGGGCTCACTTTTAATATTTTCAAAATACATTTCCAGTTTTCATAGGGCCCATTGGTTCAGTACACATACAAACATTGCGCGTGTGAAATTATCTCTCTTGGAGATACAATGACACGAAAATGCCTAAGATATTTGATCATGCGTGCTTCCTGTATCCACCTATGGCTTGGAAACAAAAGGGCTCACTCAGTATAGCGCCAGACTGAGGACGTGCTAAAGAGACATTGAAAGGAGGATGCTGGGAATCAGCTTCAGAGACAGGGTTCCAAACCAGGAGATCCGTAGACGCACTGGTGACACTGATGTCATACAGCGAGTGGCCTGCTTAAAGTGGCGCTGGGCTGGTCACGTCGCAAGGCAGGACCATGAAAGGTGACTGGAAAGGATCGTCCAGTGGCGGCCCAGGATGTCCAAGCGAGGAGTGGGGAGACCCCAACTGAAGTGGCTGGACGACATGAAGGGAACATTTCATGCCGAGAGCTCGAGTTCGAATTTCACCGAGGGTGGAAGAAATGATTTCCCGTTTAGGTGTTTATTTAAAAACCCAAGAATAAAAACCGGCGAGGTTTATTCAGCCTTCACAAGAAATGAGTAACAGTCCCCTCGGGAGCTGGGAAACCCCCACTTCAACTGTGTTAGGCCAGCCCCCTTACTGGTAAAAATAAATAGGTCCCGAATCCCCACGTGTTCTTCGGGTACGTTGTCCGTGGCAATGAGGATAGCCTGGAACGACTGGTTGTGATCGATGGCTTGGAGGGGAAGAGAGGAAGAGGAAGATCCCCCACCCGATGTACCGATCAATTGAAGACAGCAGCAGGCACCTCGGTGTTTGGTGCACTGCGGGCAGCGCAGTCAAGAGAGAACTGGAGAGGAGTGATTGTTTCCACATGGATCACAACCCTCAGCAATGTGAAATAAGATTAAGAAGAAGAATCCTCACATGCGACCCCTTCTAGGATAGCGCATGCTATAAGTTATACTATATGTGTAGCTTAGTTGCATTTTTGCATTTGCGCCCAGGGCTTCAATAACCTCAATGCTGCTCTGCTTCTGAAGAGATTCCACACATGACAGGGTATGAGGAATTGGTGAATGGAGGTGTACCTTAAGGGTACTTATGGATGTGTAAAGGTTCACAATACACCTCAAGAAGGTATATTTCATAGATCGGTGTGAGGCTGACCAACTCATCCGTAAAATTAATGACGATTGAATTTTTCTAGATTTTTTTATATTTATTCTAGTAGATAGGTGCATAGCTTATATTTATCTTTGACAAATATAAAATCAAGCAACCGAAATTAGCAGAAGGATAGCACAGACATGGGCAGCTTTCGGAAATCCAGGCTACATCCTCAACGACACGAAAATACCTTTTAACCTGAAACGCAGGGTCTTTGAGTCATGCGTGCTTCCAGTATCCACCTATGGCTTGGAAACAAAAGGGCTCACTCAGTATAGCGCCAACAGACTGAAGACGTGCCAAAGAGACATTGAAAGGAGGATGCTGGGAATAAGCCTCAGGGACAGGGACGCACTGGTGTCACTGATGTCATGCAGCGAGTGGCCTGCTCAAAGTGGCGCTGGGCTGGTCACGTCGCCAGGCAGGACCATGACAGGTGGCCGAAAAGGATCGTCCAATGGCGGCCCAGGATGTCCAAGCGAGGAGTGGGTAGACTTCAACTGAGATGGCTGGATGACATCAAAAGAACTGCAGGCAGAGGATGGCTGAATACAGCAGCCGATAGACAAGAATGGAGAAATGCTCGACTGGCGGTACACGGCGGCATACATACCTTGATGTATGGAAGTGAAGCCTGAACGGTGAGTGTAAGTGAAATTAGTAAGATCCATACTTTTGGAATGGACTTCATAAGAAGTTTTTCTAACTGGGACCGCGAATCGTCCTCAGTTACAAAGAGAACAAGGATCTTATAAGTGTCATTTCGATGTTGGTAAACAAAACAAAAATGGGTGAAACTACGAACACTTTCCGCTGTATCTTGCTTAGATAACAGCAAGTTTGTCTCACTTTTCCAGGTGTGGTTCAAGAACAGGCGCGCCAAGTGTCGGCAGCAGGCGAAGCAGCATCAGCAGCAGCAGCAGCAGCAGCAGCAGCAGCAGCAGGCTGGTGGCAGCACTGCTGATGGTGCCGCTAAGAGGAACAGCGGCAGCAAGGCCAAGGCTGCCCAGGACAAGGCGGGGAAGGGAGGCGCTGCCAACACGGGGTCAGTCAGTCTGCTGACAACGCTGTCACGGTTATTTTAATTTAGAATGAAAATATAATACTACTTCCATCTCTTGAAGAATTTATCAGTGCTATTCATAGACATTTTGGTCGTCTGTTGAGCCCACGCTTTGACAAACTAATGATGCCTGGGCTGGATGTCTCATCACCACGGTCATTCTTACCTACCAAATTTTGCTAATATTTGTATGAAGACTAATCACTTGTTCACTTGCGGCCATCTTGGATTGACAGGTCTTTATACTGTTATGTAAATAGCGTTTGCATGTAAATATTTAGGTAGGTAGGTGTATCATTAATTGCAGCTGATGGGAGTTTTATATAATATGTAGGATTAATTATTATTAAGTACCTTGGGGCTGTCCATATATTACGTCATTCGCATTAAGGGGGGGGGGAGTCTGGTCTGCGGATGATGGCAAATGATGTACGAGTACCAAAAGTGACGTCGTTCTTGTAAATACCAATTTCTACAGAATATACAAAATATTATGTAAGTAATATAACATTATTAATTATTAAGCTCATCCATTATTACAGCAAGAGGGGGAGGAGGGGTCATTAGATAATGACTATAGGATGATTGTAAGGGGGGGGGGGGGGGGGGGGTCGAAAATCGGCCAAAATCGATGACGTAATTTATGGACGGCCCCCTAGCGAAAAGAAATATTTTAAGGAAGTCACTAGAAATCATCATAATTATTGTAGTTACCTACTCGAAGTCTTTGGAAGTGCGTTCGAGAAACCTCTGGCAAAATGCACCTCTAGAAGCCTCTATCTTCATAGCAATATAAGCCGCGAACGGCTTGCAGGCAGTTAGTCGTCCTATGACAATCTGCTGTTCATTGACAAAATGTCCACCCGCCAATATTTTGTCAATGGACCTTGTTTCGTTGGACGCTTTGTCGTGACAAATGTATTTGATCGACTACTGCCATCTCTTACCAAAACATTTTACTATTTGTAGAATGAGTACTGCCATCTGTTGGAGAGAAGAATGTTTACTTTCGATGAAACTCAATCATTCTATTTGTTTGACAACTGCCATCTACTGGGGACTAGATTCTTTAATTTTCTAATTTAATATTTTCAGCGTTTTGTATACCAACACCATTATTTTTTCCATTATTTTTTATTTTAACCGGTCGTATGTCCATTAATTTCACATGAGCAATGTTTGTACTGGACCAATGTGTCTTAAGAAAACTAGAATTTATTTAAAAAAATGTATAACACAACTCTCTTACCATTGCATTTTACATTTTAATGTGATTCTTCAGACAATTTCAATGAGAGGTCATCTTTGAATCAAATCGTAGATAAGCCAAGCAGCACTGGGGGGGCGATCTATTGGGAAAGAGCTTAATTTCTTAACTATAAGGAATCAATAATGTTAATAACCAAGATGTGCTGCTCATTTCAGTGAATATCTTTGTTTCCAGGAGTTGTGTGACTTCCTCCAGCGCTCCCACAGCTCTGCTGAGGGATTCCCCTAGCTATGCTAAGCCTGTGACATCACAAAACCCTGGAAGCACGTCCACCACGCCTAGCGTAAGCCAAGTCTCCTCAATCCTATCATTTATAGATGTATATCGATAGACTTGTAATTGTAGACTTGCATTTAATAAAAAAGCAAAAATAATAGAATCAAACAACATAGACCTGAAACTGAGACTACTCCTCATCAAAACATATGTATGGAGTATCTTGATGTACGGCTGCGAGACATGGTGCCTATCCAAAAGGGATAAACGAAGACTAGAGGCTTTCGAGATGTGGTCGTATAGAAGGCTTCTAGCAATTTCCTGGAGAGACCACACCACAAATGAGGAGGTTCTCCAGAGAATCAAAGGAGGAAGGCATCTGCTCAGGACTTTGTCTGAAAGGCGTGCAAGATGGATCGGCCATGTAATGCGACAAGAAGGTCTCTTGCATGCCATAATGGAGGGGATGACCGAGGGGACCAACTCTAGGGGATGCCCACGCCAAGAGTACCTGGAGGACCTGCTGGTGGACGTGCGCTGCTCAACATATGCAGACCTAAAAAGAGCCGCACAAGACAGGGAGGAATGGAGAACAAGAATAAAAGATATTGCTGCAAACCAATCCTAGGATTGAAACAGAAGAAGAAGATCGATACCTTAAATGACAAACTGAATGAGTAACATAATGAAGTACTTAGAAATTATCAGATAAATGCACCTTTTTACTATTTTCTACGAGAGAAAACACTAAGAAAGTGATAATCCTGTAGTTTAGGACTTTGTCATGAGCACTTCCTTATAATTAGTTCACTTACTATGAGAAGTTACTGACAATAAAAGGGTTTATCCATGATTTCTCAAATCAATGAATCAGCACATAATTGCTTTACTTCTGAAGTGGCTGATTATTTAGACGATTTATTCGGTGAGTGCTGTTTTTGTATCAAATAGCCCTTTGTGAACTTAGTCATCGCTATAGAAAGCATCAATTCTACAGCAATACCCAGTTGCTGTAAGGCTGGATGAACCTTTGGTAAAGGTGTATGAATTTTTTAACCCAGAAAAGAGCATAATATTTAAAAATACACATGGTATATTTTTTGTGTTCGAACCCACAACCTTCCATTTATGAGGAAGAAGTGTTACTATTAGACTACGGACCAGTCAAACATTTGATTGATTCTAACATTGCAAACTTGTTAAAATTGTGATTCCTATACCAAATAATCATTCTTCTTTGAGCTCCACTTCTAATGAAGATCGGCGATCCATCTTGGAACCCAATTTTGCTAGTACACCTAGCAACAGAATCTAAGCAATCTTATTAGATTTTTACCAATACAATTGCATTTTACGCACACACTCCCATTTTTGTGTATCCAGCACTCACAGAGAAATCCCAGAAAAAGCCTACCAAAATTAATTACAAAATGTGAGGAAAACGATGATTCAGCGCTGGTATAGAGCGAATAAAATAACCAACTGTGAAGGAGAGCGAATTTTTTTTTTATTGTTTTCTTAAAATCATTTGAGATATTGTCATTAAGAATATTTTAGTAAACTTTACAAATTTATTTCAATGCGTTGTCACTGTGACATGGCTTGATTTTTGTTTTATGACACAATTATGGTGTCAACTTGTCATGGCACTGCTACCAACTCTCACTGTCTATGTAAAAGTCCTTACTTAGTAAGACTAATGTTCCAGTTATCTGGAGGAGCATACTCCTCGGGGAGCAGTAACACGTCCATCTGGTCTCCGGCAGCCATAGACACTCCCTGGATGTCCATGGCGGGTGGCATGACACAAGGATCTCAGGTATACCAGCTGCTACTTACAAACCAGTCATAATAAAAAAACTCGAATGAATGTACAAATGTTTCTAGAGAGGTGGCAGCATTGCCGCGTGCGTACTATGCCCGGAGCAGTCCAAACATAGACGCAACTGGTATAAATCTTGTGATCCATAAAATTAATGAATTTTAAAGAAAAAAGTTATTATTTTAAGACATTGTTGTTGGCATGCTATAATGTCTTAAAATAATGCATGGCATGGCATTAATTGGGTGTCAAAATACAAAATGGAGGAAGCAAGAAAACATAAAGTTTGACAAGTAAAAACATATTTTGTATGACTACACAACTACAACGTTTGACAGGACTGAGACAAATGTGGAAGATAGTACCATGGAGTTATGATATAGGGGAGCGGTAACTAATGTACTGAATTGGTTCATACTTGTTCCCTCTTGCGCTCCTCTTGTGTCAAACGTTGCAGTGGTACCCCGAATGTACGGCGGCAACAATTACAAATATAGCGCATAAAATATCACAATGGTGATAATGAAATGAGTGATAAAATTATACACTTTGAAAATATAAAATACTGGCATCAATTTGGGGAATCACAATATTTATAACGCGTGTTATCTGTCAATTTTAGCTATTTCCGGTCAAATCGGCAGCCATTTTTTGCAATGGTACCAACATTCAAGTTTTTTTTTTGGGGCTTTGTTGAGTTTTTTGTACAAACGAAAATGCAACTGTGAAGTTCTTTGTTCTCTCTCTAACTAATGAACATTTTCGTAAGTAAGTTGAGACAGATATATATGTCTATTTTCGTTAAAATAACTTCTTGTCCACAGATGTTATTAGTCAATGGATAGTACTGTTTCTGCTCCTCTTTGTTATTATTCAATGATCTGTACACAACTTTTGCACTTGCCAACACTGAAAACAAAGATCCAGTGCAATCAAACAAGTTAGCAACATTTTTCCTCTTTGAATTTGTTAAAAAATTAAGCTGAGAACACGTTCCTTATTCTGAATGTCTTTCTGTAAAAAGAGAAACCCAAAATCACAACTCCTGGTTGCATGTTGAAAACCAGACCACCACCTTCAGAAGAGGACTGTTTTCAAGAAGCCATGGCGCTCTTAAGATGGTCCTGGACCATCAAATGGCGCCAAAGGAAATAAAACATTCATCCTCAATCAATTAATCAGAGTATGCTAAAAATATGATTAATTTTGTCTTCAGGGCTCCAACTGCTACCAAAACTATGGAGGCTACTATTCCAACATGGATTACCTGAGTCCGTCATCTGCCATGGCACACCAGCAGCTCAATATGGGAGTAAGTATTTGTTCTACTAAGCCACACATATAGAGTAACCTGTTGGCGCGTTTACCCCGAAGGGGTCACATGTGGCGAGTGGATCCTATACACTTTCACAAGTAAGAAGGCCGGCTTTACGCCAACCACTTCAGTTGAAGTGAGGGTTACCATGCTCCCGATCTTGATGTGGAGCATGGAGGCTGAGTAAACCTCACCAGCATTTTTTTTTTGGGTTTGAAATGGATGGCCAGCCATGTAGGAGGAAGAAAAAGAGTGTGGAGGACCAGACAGAGATGGAATGATGAAGTGGGGAAGGGTGTGGCTCAGCTTTTATAGGCTGCCAACTGGACAGCAGCGTCAGAAGACAGGTGGAGTTGGAGACAGAGGCTGAAGGAGGCCTAGGCTCATATCGGCCTGCAGTGCTGTTGAAGAAGAAATCTACAACAGCTCGAATAATCGAGGTTCCACGGTAATTAATCACAAAGCTAAATATCTAACATTTATGTTTTCAGGACAATAATTTGGAGTCATCGTGGGCCAAGACAAGAGACGACGCCTCATGGTTCTACAACACAAGCGGCTGGGATAAGAAATAGCTCTTAAGGTGTAATATTAATGATAATAAATAATTAATAAGTACTAATTAAGAAATATGCTTAGATTTAATGTGTTCTTGAAGGCCTATTTTAAAAGGATTTATATTTTGTGAAGAAATAATTTTAATTTAATCAAAAAATTAGGTACACCAATGCATTCCAGTGGCGTAGATTTTTTTCTAAAAGTAATTTATTAATAAATATTTCATTGATTTATTTTGGCACCACTCTTCGAAAAACTCCTAAGGCTTCGTCACACAGGAATCATTTTTAGCGCTCGTCAAGGCACTCAAATGTCCTGGTTTAACGTTGCGTTGTGTTGTACTGAACATGTCTACACTTGTCAAACAGGCCAAATGTGCTACCAGTTTACGATCTAATCTAAATCTAAATTTAAGTTGCAAAGATATTATGTATCATTTGAGATTCATATTAAATGCATTCCCACAAGCAGACACGCATAATTTCGCGCTCACACATGCCGCATGTGGACATAAAATATAAAAACCCAATCTCAAATGAACATAAGCCCTGCAACTCTTGCCGACCTTCCCTGAAACAGGGGTGACATTGGCAAAGTGAACCATTTTTTACAGTATGGGTGGTCAGCCTCATAACAACCAATTCGATGATCCATCTTTTTATTTTATTACCAAATTTTCTATGACGCTAGAGGTTATTTTATGTCAAAAGTAAAAATGGTTCCTTAAAATTGTTTGAATGTGTTAAAGCAATACCGGTACTTCTATACAAGAAACAGTGCTTATAAAATGATTCCACAAAGACAGGATTTAGCTAGATAATGCTTAAGGCAGCAACAACTCATCTTCAGCTGAGTCGCTGGACATGGTAACCAGTGACATAAACTAAATAATGTCACAGTCGTTAAAATACAACGTAAGCGACGTTACGGCGCTTTAGCACTGACGCCTTGACGCGTGTTAAAAACGATTTCTGTTTGACATTTGGACAAAATTTTGAAAATAGGAATATTTTTTATTTAACGTCACCAATGAAACCTAGAGAAACAAAGTAATTTTACAATTAAATAAAGTTTTACACTTTCACTTACACTTTTATGGTCGGTATTATATACTGAATTGTTTTAGTGGTTTTTCGGGTTAGACCATGGTCTACATGCCTTGAAAATGCCTTCTACTCATGAAGGCGAAACGTCGGCAGATAAAAAATCTGCATGTAGACCATGGTCTAACCCAGGGGTCTCCGAACTATTTTACACAAGGGCCATATCGAAATTTCAAAGTGGTATGGTGGGCCAACAGGGTCTGGGTGAATTGTCCCCCAGGGTGGAGAATTTTGAAAATTGGACACTTGGAAACAGTGTTTTTAAGCATTTTCCGTCTATTTTTACAAATAAATTAAAGTTGTAAGTACGTTGCTAGTTCACACTTTTTTTTGGCGTCTGTGGGCCGTACCAGATCCTTTCGCAGGCCGCATTTGGCCCGCGGGTCGTAGTTTGGAGGCCCCTGGTCTAACCCGAAAAACCACAAAAACAATTCAGTATAATTCAACAATTCATTCTGTTACTAATATCTGACATTTTTAATTCATCAGCCACAGATAACTGTTTATTTGGGTATTGAAACATGGTCCTATTTACCATCCCAGTCTATAGTCTAGTGGTTAACGCTTCCGACTCGTAACAGGAAGGTTGTGGTATCAAATCCTGGCGGAGCACCAAAATATACCATTTACATTTTCAAATATGCTCTTCGTTGAGTTGAAAAATTCATATACCTTTTCCGATGACCAGTCACCAAAGGTCCATCCAGCCTTACAGCAACTGGTTCTTGCTTGAGAATTGGCGCTTTCTATAGTGACAACCAAAATCGCAGAGGGCTCTTGACGTGTGATTCACACTAAAACAGCGCTCACCAAATAAGTTATCCTTTTTTTTTTATTTGTTAACACAATCCCACCAATTATAGATAAGTTGATTCATATACCTAATTAATACATAACTTTATTGCAAATATACTTAAATTTATTTAAGACAAACCATCACTTTACAAGAAAATAGCATTTTGTAGATATTTTTAGATAAACTTAATAATTTTAATTCTTTAGGTAGTCAAATACTATAAAGCAAAGCATGTATTATACCTGCCTATTAATTTGGAAAAAATATTTTACTGAGGTCTTCTTTCTATCAATACCTCAACTACAAATTTGGAATGTAACTTAGCTTCCCTTGTCATCGATCACTCGATACATTAACCCTCATCACATACAGAATCCTTTAACATATCAATTATCAAAACAAACAAAAATCTTAGAACTGATTTATTGACAGATATTTAAGATCTCAAATATTATTTATAAAAATACCATCTGTTGGGCAGCACTCAAAGCTTTATTTACATACAAAATAAAAGTATGTGTTATTTTAGCCCCCTCTACATGATCTACATTTTAAAAACTTGTTGGCTTTTATAAATTTCTGGTACAGCATTATTCATAAGATTTGTTAAACCAAAATTCAGACTTAAACTTAAATTTTCTTACAAAAAAATTGTCTGTAAACCAAATTACAAATTAAAACCTTTTTAAGAATTGGGGGGGATAGTGTTTAATTCAAGAAAACTGTTCTTTCTTTCCCACACAGCAAAAAGTCTCTTGAAGCAGCTGAATGTGACCAGGGCTGGAAGTCTCATCACCACGGTAATTCTTACCTACCGAATATCGGTTATATTTGAATGAATACTAATCAGCTGTTCACTTGCTGCCATCTTGGATTGACAGGTCTTCATACAAATATTACCGATATTTGGTAGGTAAGAATTACCGTGGTGATGAGACTTCCAGCCCAGAAGCGCTATTCTGCTAAATTCCTTACGACGTTAAGGGGACAAGATAATTTGTTTCCAAAAATTTGAAAAAAGTTGTACTGTGATTTTGTTGTATATGGCAGCGCTTTTGCAAGCGCTAGCAAGCTCCGACTTGGATTGATACTTTAGATATCCAAAGTGTAAGAAATTTAGGAGAGTAGCGCTTCAGCAAAACATTTATTTAAAACTATGTATTATAGAACACATATTCATTCAGTTTGTCAATTTCTTTAATTTGTTGTCATTTGGTTATAAACAGCCATTTTATTTATTTACGAATTAACATTGCAATTCAGATGTACAAAAAAATCAGATTTAGTAATAAATAAAACCTATTATTTAGATAGAAAATTAATATTCTAGACATTCCAAGATCCATATACTAATAACAATACATATTTTGAAGGCTAAAATAAAAGAGATAGTTAAAATGGTTTCTTTGTTTAGTTATTTTACCATTTGTTGGTCACTCTTACATATTTTCTATAATGTTTTGGAACCCACCTTTGTCTAACTACTCTTATCATCAATAAACCAAGTTGGATATAATACAAGGTGTACCTATACCAGGCGCGTGCATAGGGTATAGGCAAATATAATAATAATAATAATAATATCAGGCTAATTTATTTTAAATTACAAATGATAAGAGAGCGCCGTTTTTGTGTGTGTCACACCTCAAGGGCCCTCTCCGATCATGGATAAGACTTTCTAAATAGGTGTGTCTTGAGTGCTCCGCGAAATACATCCATAGATTTGGAGTTCTTCACTCCGGGTGGCAGTCTGTTCCACTCCACCGGACCCGCAACACGGAAAGCGCGGTCTCCGAAATTTGTACGAATCTGACGGCGTGGCTGAACCAAATTGACTACTTCATCGCCCGCGGATCTGAGTGTCTGCCTCCTTACACCCATCTCAACAGGCAACATCATGTCAGTCAAATAAGGTGGAGCCAAGCCATTGATGGCTTTATATACCATCACACAAATACGGTAGACCACCCTCTCCGGGAAACGAAGCCAATGTAGTGTTTTTAACAGCGGAGTGATGTGAGCGAATTTGGGTATCCCGAATATGAGTCTTGCTGCCGAATTCAACACAGATTGAAAGCGATTGAACTGCTTCTTTGGCTGACCACTATAAAGCGTCGAACAATAGTCAATCCGAGACACCACAAACGCGCTCACTAGGGTCTTGACTGCATCTGACGGTAAACACTTTCTAATAGCCTTAATTTGGCGTAGTGAAAAAAAAGAAGAAGCTATTGTGGCATCTATTTGCCTCTCCAGTGTCAGATTCCGATCCAGTAAGACTCCTAGAAGTCTCACTGAATCAGAAGGCTGGATTAGCTTACCTCCTATGGAGAGTGGTACTCCGTTCACTAATAGGTGATCACGCCTAGATGTGACTGCCCACATTATCTAATCTAATCTAATCTAAGCTGCAAAGATATATATCATTTAAGTTGTATATTAAATGCATTCCCACAAGCAGATATGTATAATTTCGCGCTAACACATGCCGCATGTGGACCTACAATATAAAAACCCAATCTCAAATGAACATAAGCCTTGCAACTCTTGCCGTCCTTCCCTGAAACAGAGGTGACATTGGCAAAGTGAACCAATTTTTACATTATGGGTGGTCAGCCGCATAACAACCTATAAGTCAAGGAACATACATGACAAATTACATTTTTTAAAAACAATAAATCACAATATATACATGCACATAAAAACTAAATCATAAAACCAATTTTACTTTAACAAACCTCACCCGCCAACATCACAGATCAACCGCCATTTCTTTCTATCCTTACATACTTCTTTCATTTCCTCCAGAGTCACATTATCATATTAAATATATTTCAGAATAAATATTTTCTCCCATTCCTTTAAAATTACTCATTTGAAATTGACTAAAGCGCTGCCGATGGCTCCAATCAAACTTGAATTGTGAATTTGAAATCTGAATTACAAGTGTCAATGTTTGTTTACGATATATTGCCTACCTATCAGGTGCATGTGCCTGTATGGAATGCACGCCACTGGTGTATACACTAGACCAGGGCTTCCCAAACTTATATGTACTGTGAGGCCCCTGGGACTTACCAATTTTAGTACTAGCCTAGTACTTAATAGGTTATCAGAAAATCATTTTTTGAATATTTATAATTTTTATAAAAGAATAATAACAATATCAGAACTTGCAACGCAGTTTGGGAAGCCCTGCACTAGACAGTTATAGGTGATTGCTGTTGTGGGTTGAGATTGCATTGACTGTCACTTTTGCGATTATCGTGTGGAAGAGAGATGGATGTATCAGAAGTATGCATGTGTAAGGGAGATAAACAGCAAAAAGGTAAGCGCTCACAATGGGTTTATGGCTCGCGTTCTACCAGTTTGGTAGAAAAGGATAGCAATGGATGACATATATCATCGACAGTGAGAGTTGGCAGCAGTGCTATGATAAGTTGACACAAGAACCGCGTCACAAAACAATAATAAAGCTATGTCAAGGTGACAGCGCATCAAAACTAAATTGTACAGTTCACTAAAATATCCTTAGCAACAATATCTCACAACAAACAAACTTTTTTTTCTTTTAATACATATTTGGCCACCCAAACACTCGATAATTTGTTTTTTTCATCACCATGGACTTGGAACGAATAAGCTTGGCACGTAAATTGACAATATTGTGTCGTCACACGACCGGGTTGCTAGGGAAACGGCATAAAAACATTTTGTTGCTGGTTTCATTAAGAACAGCAGTCCCATGCAAGGCTGACATTTCTTTGCAAAGAAAAAAGTTCCAAAATTAAAAATGTACCGCAAACATTTTGTAGACACTTGAAGTTATTTTTTTTCTCGGCAGGCACACGTCTATGTGACTAGGGTCCTGAGTTAAAAAAAAAATGTTTGCATTTTCCCTGGTAATCCCACCTTGTGACATCAGAATTTTGTTGTTTATGGAATTTGTGCCAAGCCCGTTCTTCAGTATCAAAAGATTGTCCATAAAATGTATTTAGATTTACTTGAAACCTAATAATTATAATAAAACGATTATGATTTTAATATTTCTGGTATTTTGATGTTAATAAATTTGAAACCATAATTTCTGAGCCATTTCATTTAAGTACCTAATCATTCGCAAAAAAAAACGCAACTAAGCTACACATATAGTGTAACTTCTTGCCACGTTATCCCCGAGGGGGTCGCATGTGGCGAGTTGAACCTATTTATTTTTACAGGTAAGGGGGCCGGCCTTACGCCAACCACTTCAGATGAAGTGGGGGTTTCCCAGCTCCCGAGAGGGCTGGAACTCATTTCTTGTGAAGGCTGAGTAAACCTTGCCGGTATTTTTATTATGGGGTTTGAAATAAACACCGAAAACCCTCGCCTCAGCGGGATTCGAGCCCGAGCTCACGGCATGGAATGCAAGCACTCTACCAACTGAGCTATCGACCGGACAATTTCATTGATTTCATTCAAACATCCATGTTATTCATGGAAAGCAACTAAACTGCACTAAAGAGAAACTCCTTACCTCATTGTCCCAAAAAGAATCACATGAGGTGAGTGAAACCTATTTATTTTTAAAGGTAAGGAGATCAGCCTAACAACATTATTGAAATCAGGCCCTCACCCTTTCTCAAATATCAAGGTTTTCATTTTTTGTAGACCTTTTCGAATTTGTGATTTTTTTTTCGAGTTTGCAATGATTGTGTAATGAATGAGTGTGGTATAAAAGAGAAGTTGAAAATGAAAGTACAAAAAAGCACAATGAGATGGTTCGGACATCTTGAAAGAATGGATGATGAACGACTAACAAAGAAAGTTTAGCTACAGGGGAAATGTCAGAGCGGAAAGCATGGAAATGGAAGACGGAGGAAGGAATGGATAAGCCAAATGGGTGAGATTGCAAAAGAATGGAACCTACCGAGTGAGAATAAAAGAAGAGTATGTATGAAGCAAGTGATGACTGTTGAAGATATGCAAGGACAGAAAAAAGTGGAGACGCATTTGCAGAGGTACCGGCCACCCCTAGAGGAACAGCAGCAGACCAGAGTAAGTACAGAGAAAGCCTTTGCACACCATTTTAATGGGTAATTTTCTCTACGGAAGGCAAAAAGGATTTTATGAAAGAAGAAAAATCTTTCCTAGAAGTAATGTAGAATAAAAAAATATGTGAGCATCTGGCGAAGAGTAGCAAAAGCTTTTCGATAATCGAGTAAGCTTTTTTGCGATATTGTAAAAAATGTGAATGAAATATTTGAAAATAAGGTTTAGCATCTTCTTGTTTTTTGCATTATTTTGTATCGATTGTATTTCTCTCAAATGTATTTTTATTTCAGATATTAAGCCTACCTGATAAAATTCTCCCTGCACATATTTTTTTTTACAGCTCCTCTGTGGGGATTTTTTTCTTACGCATGACATCACCACGTTAACACAATGGAGGCGATACGAAAAATACCGTTCGTAATATTTTTAATCACATTTCTAATCATAGGGCCGCGATTTAGTCATGAAGCCGAGTCGTCGGTCGCAATATTAGATGAGGACAACTGGACGCGCATCCTGGAAAACGAATGGATCGTCGAATTGTAAGTAAAAAACGGCTTCAAAGTCGGCTTGTACTTGTGTGTTGTTTTCGAGCCCATGAGGTGGCAATTTCACGATTAACAGCCCGTGAAGTCCTGCTGCATCTGTGAAATCCTCTTTTAATCATTTTTTAGATGTTAGTTTACATTATCTCAACACTTTTTCTTACTTTAGTGGTGCAATTCTGCTCTCTACGAGGGCGTAACTATTTGACAGTCTGCGTACAAAAAAGTTTTTTTTCTTCCAAGTTCATTAACACCCAGGCAAGTCTTCTCGGCGCCGATGGATTTTTTATTATTAATTGTAATTGTATATTTTTTATGAATCCTAACATGTACAATTACTCATGAATATTTATGTTATATTTTTTTATGCAACTTGATTTTACACTAAAAAATATCAAAATGAATAACACTCATTCCATGAAACGGGTGTTACAGATCGTACGCATATAAGATTAAAAATCTCTAGTATTTTGTATGACAGTGTATTAGTAATATTCACTTAACACATACCTTTTACACTACTAGTGATGACACAATAGTAAAAGGATGGCTAATATTTGTAAAAAAAGACTTATTGAAACTTAAGTACCCGTTACGGGTGTTACTCAGTTTTTCCCATACTTTCTGGGTACATTGACATAATTGCATTTTTCTGCGAATTTTCAAAGAAAGCTTATAATTTTTCAACTGAAATTGCAAAACTTAGTATATTATATTTCTAAAACATTACTCATTTTTCATGCTGAGTGATTATTCTTTTTAATTTTAAATTTTGAAAATGTAACGGGTGTTACAAGCTTTTGTTACGGGTGTTACGAGTACGAAATGAAGCAACGGTTTTAAGAAATAATGCTGTAGCTTTAATAAAGTAATAACAATAGTAATGCGAAAATACAAAGAAATAATATTTATAGCCATTTTCTTCATTTTTCATACACATCCGGTGTTCCGGTTCGGTGTTACATCCGGTTTTCATACACACTTGACCGGTCCGTAGCTCAATGGTAACACTGCGGACTCTGAATGGGAAGGTTGTGGGTTTGAATCCCGGCGGAGCACAAAAATATATACCATTTATATTTTCAAATTTGCTCTTCGCTTGGTTGAAAAATTCATACACTTTTACCAATGACCAGTCACCAAAGGTCCATCCAGCCTTACAGCAACTGGGTCTTACTTGAGTATTGGCGCTTTGTAGCGACGACCGAGCTCGTATACCTCTGCGGCACTACAAGTGTCATAGACCCCTAGAGTCTCTGGAATCTAGGGAGTCTCCCGCACAGGATTTCTTAAAAAAAAAAAAACATCCACAGCACAAGAAAATTCATAGTAAGTCCGATTTCCTTTGGTGATGACTTATAGGTTGGTATGAGGCTGACCACCCATACTGTAAAAATGGTTTACTTTGCCAATGTCACCCCTGTTTCAGGGAATGTCAGCAAGAGTTGCAGGGCTTATGTTCATTTGAGGTTTGGATTTTATTTGTAAGTACACAATCAGCATTTGTAAGCGCGAACTACACGTGTTTGTTTGTGGGCATACATCTGAGAGCTTTGAATGAATATATCCTTGCAACTTAGATTATAGATAGATAGATTATAGATGAGGTCTGGATTGGGTAGAATACTTATTATGTTTTCGAAGGGGATGTCGGGGATGACCTTTTCATTGCAAATAAATATTTTTGCAGATTCTCTAGCCACCTTAAAAAACATTATTCTTACTTCTCCATCTCACACCACTTTGGCATACACCAGCATATTTGTATACAATACTTCGCTTACGAATGCCTTCAGGAAGTATCTTGGCCAGTATGAAAACACCTGGTTGAATGTTTTTGACTTGTGAGGCACTAAAGCGAACGGTTCCGCTTCATCTTCTGAATCTGTATATATGTTGGTGTATGGAACTTTCTCAGCATGAAGTCCTGAACATCCAGGCTGTAACATTTCTTCAGCTGTAATCTACGGGCTGCAGATCTTCGTCGTCCCAGATGTCACAATTTGTGTCCATGATGACTGTTTTAACAGCGTTTCTGATGTCCTGCCAACCAATATGGCTGGGGCGTTTACTCAACTTAAGCGAAGTTGGGATTTACAATCAATTCTAATCAAAATTTTAACAGAAATGTATACTACATGTAATATTTAGGCAATTTTGAGATAATGCTAAACGCCAACATAGACTGGTAACACTATAAACACTACAAAATACTACTGGTTATATTTACAAGTAAATACAGTAATAAAAAAACACATTACCAAGACAATATATTTACGTAACACCCGTAATGTCACGGGTGTTACAAGATTTTGAATTTAAATAAAACACCTTAGATTATGTTTACATCAAAACTCTATGTATTTACAAATAAGTTACAAACATACCCTTACTTTCACAAAGCTTGACCCTAATTACTTGTAAAATGAAGTAATGAAATTAACTTTTACCTGTTTTGTGTAACGGGTGTTACTTTGATGCTGATCTGTCGGAAATACCTTTTAATAACTGAAATTCGAACTTTTATAACATAACAACCACTCTCATATGAAGTTCTGGAAATTTCCCAAACTAGTAAAGTGTCAGTGTCACTGTAACATGACAGTTAGCTGTATGATAGTTGCCACCGTCTGGTATTATAAATCTCCTTTATAATCCCTTACATGTTGCTCAACTTTGACATGGTAGAAAAATTATAAAACCAATATAAATGTCTTGTTTTTCTTTCGCATATATAAATTTACATCTTTTTCTGTTATACTAAAAAATAAATGACATTGTTGGTGCAACTTTGTTTGTGAGGCATACGGTAGCGTTTTTCATGGAATGAGTGATAAGGCATTGCATTTATTTTTATTTTTCGACTAACAGTTCCATGCTGTAAAAATGGTTCACTTTGCCAATGTCATCCCTGTTCAGGGAAGGACGGCAAGAGTTGCAGGGTGTATGTCCATTTGAGATTTGGTTTTTATGTTGTAGGTTCATATGCGGCATGTGCAAGCGCGAACTTGTACGTGTCTGCTTGTGAAAATGCATGTAATCTGAATCTCCAATGTAACATATCTTTGCAACTTAGATTAGATTAGATTGGTCCAATAAAATCTTCTAAATCTAAGCTGCAAAGATATGTATCATTTGAGATTCATATTAAATGCATTCCCACAAGCAGACACCCATAATTTCGAGCTCACACATGCCGCATGTGGACCTGCAGTATAAAAAACCCAATCTCAATTAACATAAGCCCTGCAACTCTTGCTGACCTTCCCTGAAACAGGGGTGACATTGGCAAAGTGAACCAATCCAATGGTTGTCAGAATATGTATTTTATTAATTCTGACCGGTCTTGTTTGTTGTTGATGTTTCCAGCATGGCGCCGTGGTGTCCCGCGTGCACGGCCCTGAAGCCCACGTGGAGGCAGCTGGGGCAGCAGGCGCGCGGCCTGGCCATCAGGGTGGGGGAGGTGGACGTCACCACCTCGCCCGGCCTCTCTGGCCGCTTCCTGGTCACCGCCCTGCCCACCATCTACCAGTGAGCCCCACTTCTCCCTCTCTACACTCATCTAGCTCTTAGAAATCTTTCTTTAGATAGAATCTTTGTTTTATCAAATCTGATAAGATGATTCACCCCTTTCTGTGAATGTCCACAAACAACAATAATTCAACAATTCGTGGTTCCTCTTTGTAGAGGACACACGTCTCCTGAAGACGTCGGATATGACTCCGATGAAACATAGAGAAAATTGTTCTTCTCTTTTGCAGGGTCAGTAAAATCCGTTGTTTTCGTTCTTTGCAGTTTTGCAACTTTGAGTTGCCAAGTTTATGTTTTTTTTTTTTAAATAGATTTGTGAAGAGGAATACAATTCACCAACCTATTCTGCCTGGCCAGAAACAGGTATTAATATCATGAATTAATAATTCATTATTGTTTATTTTAATGAATTGTTAATTAACAATTACCCAATAACATCTGTTGAACCAGGGCCAAAGTTATGGTCAAATGACCCAGGCGGGGATCGAAACAACGTTGCTCTATTCCAAACACGCTAGAAAGATCAGCCCACTTGACCCCTCGGCCATAACATCGACAAATCGACTGCTCCTAGGAAGCCAGCACTAAGTCAAAAAAGATAGTTTTGCAGGAAAGCCAATTGAATGTTATTTATTCCATGGAGTACAATGCATAAACTATTTTTTACATTAATTTATTAACGAATTTAAAAGAGATAGAGACACGGCTGATGGAATCATCTTGGATTGAAGATAATGATTGACTTACCGGTCCGTAGCTCAGTGGTAACACTGCGGACTCTGAATGGGAAGATTGTGGGTTCGAATCCCGGCGGAGCACAAAAAATATACCATTTATATTTTCAAATTTGCTCTTCGCTGGGTTGAAAAATTCATAAACCTTTACCAATGACCGGTCACCAAAGGTCCATCCAGCCTAACAGCAACTGGATCTTGCTTGAGTATTGGCGCTTTGCAGCGACGACCAAGCTCGTACACCTCTGCGGCACTACAACAAGTGTCATAGACCCCTAGAGTCTCTAGAATCTAGGGAGTCTGCCGTACAGGATTTCTTAAAAAAAAAAAAATATGAATTGTTACCTTCAGAAATGGAAATAAGTCAAAAACCTCAATTTCGGAGTTACTGCCTTTGGTCGGGTTTTGCTCGTGGACTGTATTTTCGATTTGGACTTTAATTTTGAGGTGATGTGGGGTGTGGAGATGACTTGAAAGATGTAGTTAGTTAAACAATTTAATGGTCCTTTATTCCATAAAGATTACAAGGGGTTTTTACAAAGGATTACGTGATTAAATTAGGTGAACAGGTTAAGACAAGTTACCAGTGCGACGCTCGAAGAGAAAAGAGACGGATGTTGGGTTTTACACGCCTGAGGCGTCTGTCAGAAATGCAATACCAACCCAACAAAATGTACCAAAGACAAAAAGATTATTATTCTTGGTAGGTATATTGTTTTAATTAATTTGGTCATATTAAATTTGGACCATACTGGCGGGCCTCAGATTGGCAAATACCGTGTTATAACGGTGAATATTTGGCAATATTACTAGAGAGGTCATCTCCACAATGATGTATAATAGCTCGTTTACATAATGTTACATCGTGGACTGTATTTTTGAGGTTGTCATAATATACTGGTTAACAGTGATTGACTCTAATTTATAATTCTTTTTTGTTTTTCAATAACTGGTACTTGTCTGTAGAAATCAACACTTAGATCTAAGAATCATTGATTATACAAAACAATGGTAGGTGCATACAAACTTAAATAGAATTCTGACTTTGAAAATAATTTATTTGACTTATACACCTTGAAGAAGTTGAAAGTTAAGTATTAATCTTACTTGTTGTATGTATGGTAGTCAATTGTGTTAGCAACAGATGATACTTCAATTAAGTTGATATGGTAAGTTACCCTTGTAGGTAAGCATTTACATACAAATTTACATGGATTCAATAAAGTGTACTTATAATTACTCAGCCTTTTAATTAATTAAGTACATAATTTAATGTGATCAGTTCTTGCATAGTAACATAAAACATAAAGTGAAGTTACAGATAACATAAGACAAATAATTATCGGTAAGTACATAATCATTTATCCTGCTAGGAATTACCAAATAGGTAATTTACTTAATTTTTGAATTGGTCTCTTTTTAATACCAGAGTCAGTTTTTATGGATACTACTCTCAGAATACCATCCGTACCAGGATGTAATTCTGTTACTCTTCCCAATCCCCATCTCAAGGGCGGTTGATTATCCTCCCTAAGCACAACTAAATCATTAATTTGTAGTGTAGATGTCGTTAACTGAGTCCATTTCTTGCGAGGTTGCAAAGAATTGAGATATTCATTAGTCCAACGCTTCCAGAAGGTCTGGAATAGTCGACTTAACAGTTGATACCGATTAACTGCATGGATTGGAATATGATTCAGATCTGGTTCGGGAAGAGCGACCAGTGGTCCTCCGATAAGGAAATGACCCGGAGTCAATGGTAACAAGTCATTAGGATCGTCTGATAAGGGTGTCAACGGCCTTGAATTCAGACAAGCTTCGACTTGGATTAATAAAGTAGAACATTCTTCAAAAGTGAGGGTATGATTGCCCACTAACTTTTTAAATAAATGCTTTGCGCTTTTTACAGTAGTTTCCCATAGACCACCGTGATGGGGTCCATCTAAAAGTTTGACTGGCAATCCAGGCAAGTGTTATGCTAGAATCTGTCCACAATGTGGACCTTGTTATCACCAGGTTACTCGTCTCACTAACGCGTTTAAATAATTTAGATAATAATAAGGCTGCGTTCAATTCTAACCGGGGTAAGGAGATTTGTTGCAAAGGTGCTACCTTTGACTTGGCACAAAAAAGTTGAGAGTTAACTTCGGAAGTCAACTCGTTGCGAGTAACTAAATAGATACATGCTCCGAATGCTCGTGTAGAGGCATCCGCAAAGCCATGTAGTTCTACGGAGGATTTATGATCGGTTCCACATACATGCCGTGCTACATGTATGGAGGCTGCTAGGTTGAACTGATGCACAAAATTACACCATTCAGTTTTTGTTGGAGTAGATAACTCATCATCCCATTTACTGCTTTCTTGCCACAGCCGTTGCATAAAGAGCTTGGAAATTATAGTAATGGGAGAGAGCAACCCTAAAGGATCAAACGTTCTGGCTATCGCAGATAAAATTGATCGCTTGGTTAAATTTGCTTCGTTACATTCAATGTGTAAATTGAATATCAACGTGTCAGTACTAGGTTGCCACGTTAATCCTAAAGTTTTATAAGTGTCATGGTTTGCAAAATTTACAGATGAAACACTTTCTTGCAATTGTAGGGAACTATTGGTTGTCCACTTTCTTAATGACATACATGCACTATTAAATATTTCAGTAATTTGGGTTTTAATCAAATTGAGCTGATTAATATCGTCGTGTCCAGTTATCAAGTCGTCCATGTACATGTCTGACTCGATAACTTGACAAGCTTCAGGGTACTTGTCCCTATTTGTTTGAGCGAGTTGCATGATGCATCTCGTAGCTAGGAAGGGGGCTGAAGTGGTTCCGTATGTAACCGTGTTTAACTGATACTGGCAAGGCAAGTGAGTCACACTGTCTCTCCATAGGATTCTTTGAAGAGGTCTGTCCTGTGGCTGAATATCTATTTGTCGATACATTTTCTCCACGTCAGCTGTCATCACCCACCTGGGCGTTCTGAAACGTAACAAAATGTCAAATAGATCTTGTTGCACAGTAGGTCCTATCATTAAAATGTCATTCAACGAAAGCCCAGAGGTAGTTCTGGCGCTCCCATTGAATACTACTCTCAGTTTTGTAGTCGTGGAATGTTCTTTTATTACCGCGTGATGCGGAAAATAATAAGCAATTTGAGTGTTATGTGGGGGCACAAGACTCATGTGTCCTAAAGCTAAATATTCGGATAAAAAGTCATCATACCGCGCCTTGAGCTGAGGATTGCGGTTGAGTTTGGATTCTAGCGAGATCAGACATTTTGATGCTCGCGCTAATGAATCGCCTAATACCCCAGGGTCCGACTTCAGACCTATGCGTGTCTGGAATCTCCCCTGCGGTGATCGTGTTGTGGTTTGGACGAATAGATCTTCCATAGCCTTTTCTTCTAAAGATTGATGTTTAGTATTCTCGATGGTTTCACACTTCCAAAAAGCTTCTACCAGTCCGTGAAGACCGGTTGACGCTCCTCTGCTGGACCCAGACGTCCTTCGGGATCCTCCAGACGCCGCAGTCAGCATCGATGATACGAAGGTAGTTTGCATTGGTGCCAAACCGGTCGCCAACCATCCCAAGTGTGAGGGATAGAACCGGAGCCCTCCCCTTGACAGCGACGTCCGGCTGCAGCGCAGGATTCTCCAAAAGACGTCTGCGCCGAGCAGCATGGAGACTGCGCCAGCCTTGGCAAACTGTGGGTCTGCCAGGTCGCGCAGTGGTACGGGCGCCTCACACCTGAAACTGGTTTGGGGAAGATTTGTAGTTATGGTTTCTACAACAAGGAATGAACATTCAGTTTTAAAACCAGATAATCGAGAAGCTATTGTAGCCGTAACGGCTTCAGATGAATAACTTGTTTGTTGTTGAATACCTTCAATAGGCATTTTTAACGTAGATTTAGGAAGCTTCAATGAGTCAGCTAGTTCCCTTGTTAGGAAGTTTGCCTGCGACCCATTATCTAAAACGGCTCGTACAGCTCTTGACGACCCGTCTGAGTCGTACAAGTGTACGCTTACAGTTGTTAACATAGCTTGAACATTATTGGAATTACTAAATGCTGCCAAGGCAATCTTATGGTCTATAGTATGTAACAATGTATGGTGATTGCTTTGACATTTTTTGCATTTGCTTGAGCTACGGCATTTGTATGCTTGGTGCCCAATGCGAAGACAATTGAAGCATAATCTATTACTTTTTGCGGAATCCCGCCTTTGCGAAACATTTAACTGTATGAATTGACTGCATGTGTGAATGTAATGTGGTCCTTTACAGATCGGACACTTGACACCTTCTATTGTAAGCAACGCTTTCTTGGTTGCAGGTCTGCTATTCGTTGGCTCGAGAGTGTATTGATTATACATTTCTAAATGAGATGCCTTTTTTTTTAGAAATGCCAAAAAATCAATAACCGATTTGTAGTCCTTGTGGGACTTCCAATCGCTAATGCTTGGTGGGTCTAATTGCTTCAGAAACTGGTAGATGAGTAATTCATCCCAGTTCGAAGTGTCAACCCCCAAGCTGTTCAGTGCATTTAAATTACTACTAATAGTGTTGGTGAAATTGTGAATCTCATTGAATCTTCTCACATTAAATTTAATACTGTGTATGTTATCTAGATGCGTTTTTATTAAGATCTCCTTGTTGTTGTATCTGGCTTCCAAAATACTATATGCCAGGGGGTAGTTTTTCCCTGATACTTCTAATTGCTCTAAGATTGACTGTACTTGAGGAGATAACGAATTTTTCAGATACATGAATTTCTCTATATTTGAAATGTTTGCATTATTGTCTATTAAGGCCAAAAATAAATCTCTAAATGTTACCCAGTTGTCATATTTTCCATCAAAGATCGGAATTGACAATTTAGGTAAGTTCATGGGGTTACAGAATTCATTATTTACTATATGATTAATTTTTAGGCTATTGGCCTCAGATTGCTCTAAGAACCCTTCATACTTTGCTATTAAATTCACCAGGACCTCTTCCTGGTGTAGCATTGTTCTATGTAGGTCCTCATCATTGGCCAAAGCATCTACATTATGGTTATACAATTCATTAAATTTTGTTATTATTTCTCTGATTTGACATAGTTTTGATTTTACTAGTGAGATTTCTAAATTTTCCTTTAAAATATATTGTTCATAGGTAGCTAATCTAGCTGACAATGTCCTCGTCCAATTTGACAGTCTAGTCGTCATTTTGAAACACAATATACACTAATCACAAATAAATAGATAAATAACACTGGCCTGCCTGTGTGAAGGAATCCTCGGTGATCCCGTGACTCGTACTGGGTCTGGCAGCTCGTGCGGCCCGTGCGTGTGATGATCTCAGCTTTGGTCAGCTGATATGGGGGCGCTTGCCTGCACCAAGCAGCGCTCCGCTGGTCAGAAGGAGAAGCTCCTCCTGCTCGTGGATGATGATGGATGACTCTCGCACTAGGCCATGCGGCCCTTGCGCAGTCGATGTGGGGCTCAGCTGATGGCAATCAGCTGATGTGGGGGCGCCTGCTTGCACAAAGCAGCGCTCCGCATTCGTCAGAAGGAGAAGCTCCCTCTGCCCGGCCCGATGATGAAGGATGACTCTCGCACTAGGCCATGCGGCCCTTGCGCAGTCGATGTGGGCTCAGCTGATGGCAATCAGCTGATGTGGGGGCGCCTGCTTGCACAAAGCAGCGCTCCGCATTCGTCAGAAGGAGAAGCTCCCTCTGCCCGGCCCGATGATGAAGGATGACTCTCGCACTAGGCCATGCGGCCCTTGCGCAGTCGATGTGGGGCTCAGCTGATGGCAATCAGCTGATGTGGGGGCGCCTGCTTGCACAAAGCAGCGCTCCGCATTCGTCAGAAGGAGAAGCTCCCTCTGCCCGGCCCGATGATGAAGGATGACTCTCGCACTAGGCCATGCGGCCCTTGCGCAGTCGATGTGGGGCTCAGTTTGCTTCACAAACTGATGTGGGGGCGCTTGCTTGTACAAAGCAGCGCTCCGCATTCGTCAGAAGGAGTGGTTCCCTCTGCCCGGCCCGCTGATGAATGTGCGCCCGCTGTATGGGGCCACGTGCTCTCCTCTCCGTCGCGCTGCGTAAAAGTCTGCTTTTTGTGAGCACAAAAGGGTCCTCGGTGGACGCAGATGACTCCAGATGCTAGTTCACTGAATAATCCGCTGGTATGGAGCAACAAGGTCGCTCATCCTGCTCGAAGTGACCAAAAATGGTCGGGTTTTGCTCGTGGACTGTATTTTCGATTTGGACTTTAATTTTGAGGTGATGTGGGGTGTGGAGATGACTTGAAAGATGTAGTTAGTTAAACAATTTAATGGTCCTTTATTCCATAAAGATTACAAGGGGTTTTTACAAAGGATTACGTGATTAAATTAGGTGAACAGGTTAAGACAAGTTACCAGTGCGACGCTCGAAGAGAAAAGAGACGGATGTTGGGTTTTACACGCCTGAGGCGTCTGTCAGAAATGCAATACCAACCCAACAAAATGTACCAAAGACAAAAAGATTATTATTCTTGGTAGGTATATTGTTTTAATTAATTTGGTCATATTAAATTTGGACCAGCCTTCTTCCTTGGAGCAGTGGAAATGTTCATGTGAGATTTGGCTTACTTTGTGATTTTTGTTCTTGAGTAACTAATACTTGTGACTGTTCACATTGTTTGAAGTTTCGTCCATCAATTAAAAAAGGAAATCAATAAACGTTTAACAAAATGTGCTTGAAAAAGTTCCGTCCTGGGGGTAACTTACTTACAAAAATGGTCATTAGTAAGAAAGAGAGCAAAGAACTTCACAGTTGCATTTCTATGTGTACAAAAAAACTCGGGCGAATGTAAAAATGTTCTTAGAGTGTTGGTACTGTTCTAATTATAATGGCTGCCAGTTGACAGATAACACGCCGTATAAATATTGTGATCACTAACATTGATGAATTTTTAAGGAAAAAGTCATTTTTGTAGACATGGCACGTACTATAATTGGGTGTGGAAACACAAAATGCTTTTGGACAAACGGCCTTATTTCGTATGACTATTTATTCCTTGACTTATAGATTGGTATGAGGCTGACCACCCATACTGTAAAAAATGGTTCACTTTGCCAATGTCACCTCTGTCTCAGGGAAGGTCGGCAAAAGTTGTAGGGCTTATGTTCATTTGAGGTTTGGATTTTATTTGCAAGTACACATTCAGCATTTGTAAGCGCGAACTACACGTGTTTGTTTGTGGGCATGCATTTGAGAACTTTAATTGAATATATCCTTGCAACTTAGATTATAGATAGATAGATAGACTACACCACTGCAACGTTTGAGAGGACTGAGACAAATGCGGGCTATAGTATGTACCAATGCAGTAAGTTAGTTTCTGCTCCTCTATGTTATTACTCAATGGTTAAATGTATCCTGTTATTGCAGCGTGATCAACGGAGAGTTCCGGCAGTACAAGGGCCCGCGCGACATAGACTCCCTGGTCTCCTACGTGGAGGCCTCCAAGTGGCGGGCCGTGGAGCCTGTCTCCTGGTGGAAGGACCCCACCAGGCTGCACATGGCTGTGGTCAGCCAGTTCTTCCGGCTCTCACACCTGCTGAGGGTAATATATTATTATATACATAGACTCCCTGGTCTCCTGCGTGGAGGCCTCCAAGTGGCGGGCCGTGGAGCCTGTCTCCTGGTGGAAGGACCCCACCAGGCTGCACATGGCAGTGGTCAGCCAGTTCTTCCGGCTCTCACACCTGCTGAGGGTAATACATGCATGCGTTTAAAAATACATATAACTTAGGGCCGGTCTTATAAACGAGAGACCAAATATCCGTAAGTATCTCGGCAAGTTACTAACGGATGGACGTTTACCGACTGATCTTACCGATGGTCGTCCTATAAAGCTTTTTTAACCGTCCGTTAGTTCTCAATAATGCACTCGTATTTTCAATGATTTTTTGCTTGCATTCATGAACATACGTCATCCGTTTGCTGTCAAAGACGAAACATAACCTAAAGTTGCTTTTGACAAATACGAAAACGACTCAGACAGCGCATTTTAATGCATTATCTATCACTTTCGGAAGAAATTATCTTCAACAGGATAGAGCGTAGTAGTCCAATGACACGCAAAACTCACCGCAAAGAAACAATTCTTTGACAGCTGACCTAACCTCAAACCTTAACTAACCGGCCGGTATCTGCCATTAATCGATGGGTCGGCCGTCGGTTAGATCTGTCGGTAACTTTTACGGAAATAAAACAAACGGATTCTTATAAGACGAAAAATGTGACGTTTGTATTATATTTCGGTAAATTTGGTACGACATTCAACTAACGGATGTTTATAAGACCGGCCCTTAAAAAACACCACCATAGAAAAAGGTTTTCATGTGCTATATTTTGGATTTTTTTTTTCTTTTTCATTACAGAATTATAGATTGCTTTAAGTCTCACAAGAAGCTGAATTTGTATAGGTAATGTCAGTAGATTTTGAGAGAGAATGAAAAAGCTTAATTATTGAAATTCTGGAAAACAGTTTATCCATATTTTCTCAAAAACTGTTCACATTATCAAAAATATTTTAAGTCTTTAAAAAAACAAATGATGAGTTATTATATTTGTTAACCTTT
This sequence comes from Agapetus fuscipes, assembly GCA_951799405.1. Taxonomy (NCBI): domain Eukaryota; kingdom Metazoa; phylum Arthropoda; class Insecta; order Trichoptera; family Glossosomatidae; genus Agapetus; species Agapetus fuscipes. Next base: position 266,720 of record OX637352.1, on the reverse strand, counting down.
ATAATTTAGATAAATAATTAATAAACACGCCTGATTGTTTTCATTACTGCCACGCTTTTACTAAAACCATAAAGTTCAAGAAACATACTTTGTTATAAAACGAGATTTAGGGTATAGAGCGCTCTTAAATTACTAACTTTCTGTCAATTATGCTCTTAGTGCTTGCCTGTCTTATGTCCATCAGAGGTAATTTCACATGAGCAATGTTTGTTTGTGTACTGGACCAATGTGTCCTATGAATGCTGGAAATCTATTTTAAACACATTTGAAACAACTCTCACATTATCGTGTTTTACATTTTGTTCTTAGCTCAGATTGTGTAGAATGTGATTCTAAAGACAATTTCATTGAGAGGTCATCTTTGAATCAAATGGTAGATAAGCCAAACAAGCACTGGGGGGACGCAATGTCTATGGCCTTAGGGGGTCATCAGAATTTTTCAACCCAAGGAGGGGCCGCCTCTTTAGTCAACATTTCCGCTGCGAAGAATAAGAGACTCTGATTTCTAACTGAACTTCCCTTCCAGACTGTCCACAACATCCTGCTGGAGACCTACGGGCTGCCCACCTTTGGCTCCTACCTCATCTTCGCCATCATCACCATCATCCTGGGAGCCATCTTTGGATTGGTGAGTAACCGGCATTAAGTTATAATTTGTGAAATAGACTAGCAATCCAGGCCTCAGGTCCGCCGCACAGAGTCAGGATAAGACGGCAGTCACAGCACTTACAACCTGGATCTGGGATTGGTCGGGATTTGATCAGGAGTTTTTGGTCGCTGGTTTCTTGAATAAAAATCTTGACTTTCTGGTTGCCGATTGGTTTGTATTTTACAAGTATACTTTTACAACAATGGATTGGAGAATTTTTACAGATGACTTTACTAGTCAGAATATAATACAAGAGAAGAACACATAATTAGGAGAACAACGGCTTATATATCACGCCATTCCAACCTCCTTAACTATTGTAACAAAACCATCTGGTGTTGACAAATCAGAAACGTCAACCAATGAAATGTTGAGACGTCAGACCATAAACAATTCTGAAGTTGACTAAATTCACTACATACATTATTTAATTTACCTACCATAATATAAAATTCCCGACTAGTACATAAAATCACCATAATATAGACATTGTTTTATTATTGAACCACTCGAATACCACTTGACACTGGCGCCCCCCGCTGTACGTGGGAATTCGCCATGAAGAAGAAGAAGATTAATTACTTGACTGTTTGAACCAATGTTATTTTTTATACACAATCATATTTTCTCAAACAGGGATCTTTCATCATGACAATGTTCCCAATTCCTCCCAACTCATCCTTCCTCCCAATGTGTAAAGTCCGACTCATCACATTGCATGCCTGGAGGTGTCCTGGCTCTCGGATCTTCCCAACCAAATGTGGTATGATCCCAAGATGGCCGCCTATGTTAGTCTTTCCAGAAAGCCATTTATTTGGGATCTATTGAGTCCCAGATCCTTAAGGAAAGTATATACCGATTTGGCTGGCAGTCCTCTCGCTCCCACCTCCACTGCATACAATGAAATGATTATTTAGCCGTATGTTTGAATGTTATATTTTGTCGTTGTGTGTTTCAGATTGTGGTGTGCCTGATAGACATCATCTACCCGCCCAAGGGGAGCAAGATGCCGCCTAAACCAGTGGTAACTAAACACAGCCTCTCTACCCTGTTCATATAGGGGTCTCTTACCTACTAGTAGGAAGGATTCCCTGATCCAAACATCTGTGTATATTATATATATCAGGCTTACTTTACTTACTTTCTTTGGCTCATAAGCCTTGAAGGCTCAGGGCCTCCCGCACCGCAATCCTCAACGACTCTCTGTCTTGTGCAGCTTCCCTCAATGTTCCGCTCTCTCCCAGAACTTCGGCGTCGGCTTCGAAGTCTGCCCATCGCATCCTGGGTCGGTCCTCCTGGTCCCTAGGGGGTTGGGCGAACGGCTAACGACCCTTTCCTGTAAAAATCAAAGTGTTACTAATCCTGCAAATCAATGCCTCGGAATAAATAAATTTATCAGGCTGATTTATTTTAAATTGCAAATGATAAAAGAGCGCCGTTTTTTGTATGTCACACCTCAGGGGGCCTCTCCGATCACGGGTAAGACTTAAAAAAGGTGTGATCCACGAAATACGCCCACAGATTTGGAGTTCTTCACTCCGGGTGGCAGTCTGTTCCACTCCACCTGACCCGCAACACGGAAAGTAGTGTCTCCGAAATTTGTGCGCATCTGTACTCAAGATGGATGTATCATCATCATCATCCTCTTGTAAAGGCAGTGCCTTGTTGTGCCGGCCATCTGTCTCTGTTGGTTGCCATCCTCTTGTAAAGTAGTCCAGTGGCAACACTTCAGACTCGTAAATGGAAGGTTGTTTTACCATTTCCATTTCCAATTAACCCATCCGCATACCGTTATTTTGAAAAAAGTGTGCACAAAAATATACTAATTTATTTTATCCCCGAAATCACAAAAGTGGCCCCGCCCGGTGGGGTGTGTCATGGCTTGTTAAACTGTGGCGCGCTAAACTTACTTCCTCAGAAATAATCTATCCAGAAAAGGGTAACGCGCACTAAACAGTTTGATTTTTTGTGGTAAAAGTTAGTTGAACCAATCAGAACGCTCACCGCGACACGTACTTTTGAAGCGCCAAAAGTGTTCAAATTCAACTGACTTGTTATTATTTTTTTTTTTTTTTTTTTTGTTTTGTTGTACTGATGGCCATAAAAGTCCATGTACAGGATATATAAAATAGCAATAAACGGCATTAGTCAGCAAAAATATGCAATATAACAGAGTCCGAACAAGCTACAATAATAAACTGTTTCAAAAAACTACAACTATTGCCGTTTTACCAATTAATACGGTACTAATAATTATTACGCACGTAATCACTCGAGTGTCTAGATCAGATATGTGATAAATTGTCGATAAAACTCAAAAAAAAACTCCATAAAACATTACGACTGCGAAGTAAAAATTTGAATTTTGACTGACTTTAGTTGGCTCTCACAGTGATATCTATCGTCGAATTCCGTAAATAAGTTTTAAAATCAAAGGGCTAATTTGTTCCTCATAGGGACATCTATTGCCTAATTCCGTAAATAAGTTTAAAAATACAACCAATGCTTTACAAAAGTTTTCTGTATTGACATGTAGATGTCACAGAAAAAAGCAACTGTATAATATGAACTACACACAGGCGGGGGAGTGGCTAAAACCGCCAGCGTTTGGCGGCCGGTATTTTAGCGTGAAATATTATCAGGCGCCATATCTTGGCGGCTGATATGCCGATGGGTTAATATGCTCTTTGCTGGGTTGAAAAATTCATAAAACCTTTACCAAAGACCAGTCACTTAAAGGTCCATCCAGCCTTACAGCAACTGGGTCTTGCTTGAGTATTGGCGCTTTGTAGCGACGACCAAGCTCGTAAACAACACCTCTGCGGCACTACAACAAGTGTCATAGATCCCTAGTCTCTAGAATCTAGGGAGTCTCCTGCACAGGATTAAAAAAAGAAAAATGAGTGCACTTGCACCCTGTAGGTTTAATTGCTGGCTATCATCACCATCATCATCTGTCAAGGTGTGGGATTGTTGTGTTTTTGTGACGCTGTATTTGTCTGTGTGTGTACAGAGCGAGAGTCCGCCGGGCACAGACGACGACCTCGTGGATGAGAGCGGAGACGACCACAAGAAGGATGACGACGATCAGCAGGACTCTGATGATGAGAAGTACTCCGGCAGTGACACACAGGTATATCTAATCTAATCTAAGTTGCAAAGACATGTTACGTTGGGGATTCACATTATATGCATTCTCACAAGCAGACACGTACAAGTTTGCGCTTGCACATGCCGCATGTGAACCTACAACACAAAAACCAAATCTCAAATGGACATACACCCTGCAACTCTTGCCGTCCTTTCCTGAGACAGGAGTGACATTGGCAAAGTGAACCATTTTTACAGCATGGGTGGTCAGCCGCATACCAACCTATAAGTCAAGGAACACAGTATGGGTGGTCAGCGTGAATAAATAAGCAACAATATAAAAACCCAAATTTCAAATGGACATACACCCTGCAACTCTTGCCGTCATGTGACATATGACAAGTTTATAACCTCTTGGCTCATCCACACGCTTGCGGCAAGCGCCTTGCGGCGCGTAGTCTATGAGCTAGACGTATGAAACCTTACCTCATCTACTACCAGGCAGAGACATGGTCAGGCTGGTAGTTTGCATCGAGTACATGATTTTTTCATAGATCTGCCTTTTCCTATCCTGGTACGTTTTGGACCTGTGAAAAATTCATGTACTCAATGCAAACTACCAGCCTGACCATGTCTCTGCCTGGTAGTAGATGAGGTAAGGTTTCATACGTCTAGCTCTTACACTACTAGCCGAACGGCGTTTGCCGCAAGCGTGTGGATGCCCCATGTAATGTGCCAACTGAAACCGCGCAACTCATGCTCTTGTTACTGTTGCGAATGTGTGATTTTATGTTGTGTGTCTGTGTGAGTCTGTGAAGTCTCTAGATGTAGCTACTTAAATAATTATTTATATTTTAAGTATGTGAATTGGTTGAGATTGCTTTAGTATTCTTGTAAGGTCTGGCAGAGATAAAACTTGTATATAAAAAAATATATTTTTAATTCAAATTAATTACTTTTCATTTCTTCGACAACATACTTAAATTTAAACGATTTAGTTTTAACTGTGCGCTGAACTATCAAAAGTGACTTTATACAAGATGGCTCAGTGGGTAAGGGGGCCAGCCTCACGCCAACCACTTCAGTTATAGTCGGGGTTTCCCAGCTCCTGAGTGGGCTGGCTCTCATATCTTGTGAAGGCTGAGTAAACCTTGCCAGTATTTTATTTTGGGGTTTGAAATAAACACCAAAACAGAAAATCATTTCTTACACCCTCGGTGGGGTTCGAACCCTTGCTCACAGCATGGGATGCAAGCACTCTACCAACTGAGCTATCAACCAGACTATCTAAATCTAAGCGGCAAAGATATATATCATTTAATATTCATATTAAACGCATTCCCACAAGCAGACATGTATAAGTTCGCTCTAACACATGCCGCATGTGGACCTACAATACCAAAACCCAATCTCAAATGAACATAAGCCCTGCAACTCTTGCCAACCTTCCCTGAAACAGGAGTGACATTGACAAAGTGAACCATTTTTTACAGTATGGGTGGTCAGCCGCATACTAACCTATAAGTTAAGGAACATACACAACAAATTACATTTTTAAAATAGACAAATAATAATATGTATGGACATCAAAACTAAAACATAATAAACCCTAGTCCTAGCCGCCAACATTACAGATTCGAACCCAAGCTCAATTCATGGAATTTAAGCACTCTACCAACTGAGCTATCGACCCGACTATACTTACTTTTATTTTTAATTTTGCAGAGCTCCGAGTCGGAATCAAATTCCCAACCAAAGGAAGACGAGGAAGAAGGCGGCCAGGGAGACGACAACCCTGCAGATGCAAACAAGAAAGCCGCCGGCAGTCCCGCAGAGGTCAGGAAGAGGAAGCCCAGGAAGGCGGAGTAGGCCGCGGCACAAATACTCCTCCTCACGACCTTCAGTGATAGACAACAATAGAAAGACAGCCATATTTGTCTTAGACTGTTTCACTGTGTGTCGTTATCGTCTCCGTTCTGGCAACACACACTGATGGACAATTTTTAAATTTGGAAGAGTAATGTGTATTTTCATGTTTTCTATATCTGTAATCTGAGTTGCAAAGATGTACTGGCATTTATGGCTCATATTAAATGCATGTCCACAAACAGGCGCATGTAATTTCGCGCTTACAAAATAAATCAAACCTCACGTGAACATAAACTTTGCAACTCCTGCCGCCTTTCTCTGAAACTAGGGTGGCATTGGCAAAGTGAACCATTTCTCACAGCATGGACATTAGCCTCATACCGACCTAAGTCAAGGTACAAAAATTATACAATATTACATTATAAATAATATAATAAATCTGATTATTACTTGACTTATAGGTTGGTATGAGGCTGACCAACCATACTGTAAAAAAATGTTCACTTCATCGATAAGAGTTGCATGAGCTTATGTTCATTTGAGATTGAGTGGTTATGTTGCGTAAGTCCATGTGCAGCATGCGTAAGCTTAACCTTATGCGTGTCTACTTGTGAGAATGCGTGTAATATGAATCCTAAATCTTAATATAGATACGTTAAAGGTAAAACTGAATAAGTGACATATTAAGCTAACCTTTCCTATTTTCTACAAGAGAAAACACTACAACAGTGAAAATCCTGTAGTTTAAAAGTTGCTCATGAGCGCTTCCTTATAATGAGTTCACTTACTATGAGAAGTTACTCACAATATAATGTTTTATCCACGATTTCTCGAATCAGTGAATCAGCGGAATCAGCACTTATTCACTTTTACCTTTAAGGTGGCGATATATCTTTGCAGCTTAGATTATAGATTATGAAAGCACAGAAAACATGGTGTGTTCCCATATTAGGTTTATCTCTACGGTCGTTAGACATTTTATAGAATGAAAAAAACTGATTTTACTGACCGTGCAAAAGAAAAGAACGATTTTCTCTACGTTTTGTCGGAGTCATATCCAACGTCCTCAGGAGACGTGTGTCTTCTACAAAGAAGAACCACAAACGGTTGAATTATTGTTGTTGGATCGAGGCCGAAGGTTGTTGCGCCCTTGGAGTGACTACATCACGAAATGGCGCTCTAAAGAAATCATCAACTCATCATCATCATGTAGGTACTTTTATTAACCTTCGGTGATGCATCCATAGATGTCGCAATAGCTCCACTTGTACAGAAGGACGATATTATGTCTTCCTATGAAATCGTCCGATTAATGAAAGGGTGGATCATGGAAGTTAGTATTGGCCTCCATATACTGGAAAGTTTGTAGCTGTCGTCTCTGTTGAAGTTGGGGTGCCTGATGTGTATTTCGATTCATTCCTTCACAAGTCGAGGGATGAGAAATCTTTCTTTAGATAAAATCTTTTTTTTTTTTTTATGAAATCCTGTGCGGGAGACTCCCTAGATTCTAAAGTCTCTAGGGGTCTATGACACTTGTTGTAGTGCCGCAGAGGTGTACGAGCTTGGTCGTCGCTACAAAGCGCCAATACTCAAGCAAGATCCAGTTGCTGTAAGGCTGGATGGACCTTTGGTGACCGGTCATTGGTAAAGGTTTATGAATTTTTCAACCCAGCGAAGAGCACATTCGAAATATAAATGGTATATTTTGTGTGCTCCGCCGGGATCCGAATCCACAACCTTCCATTTACGAGTCCGAAGTGTTGCCACTACGGACTACGGACCGGTCCAAGATTTTTTATCAAATCTGATCAGAAACGTAAAGAAAATCGTTCTTCTCTTTTGCACGGTCAGTAAAATCCGTTTTTTTTTTCATTCTATAAAATAGGTTTATCTCATTTTTTTTTTAAAACCCTAGATTTCTGCCTTTGGTTCTATATGACTCATTAAAAACAGGTATCTGATGTTGAATAATTTGTTGAATCTAAAGACTTTTCTCTTCAAGTGCTAAATTCTCAAAAGTAATGTATAAAAATAATATGTAAAAGTAATTTCTTTATACCTGCCATCAATGCTTCAAACTCTCATATACTGTAAAATGATTCCACGACAAATCGGTCAACGACAACCCGTCCAAAGACAACCCGTCCAAAGACAACCCGTCCATAGACAAATCAGTCACTCGACACTTCGTCCACACAACATTTTGTCCACACGACTTTTCGGTCAAAGACAAATCGGTCAATGACATCAGCCGAGATGGAATTTCTGATCCCTCGAGATCTCGACTTAGCGATCTCGTCTCGAGATTGCTTTACATGCAGCATATGTAAACGAGAACTTACACTTGACTGCTTGATGTCATGCATGAATATTTTAAAAATTATGTTTCTAAATAAACTATAGATAATTTAAATATCAAAGAGAATTGGTCATTTCATATACGAAACTAATATTTTTCCGTTTTTGTGTAAAAAATCACAATTATTTAGGTCCTCAGACCTCCATCAGGATAATTATTCCATCTCCATCATCAGGTTTGAGGACCGAAAACTTTCGTAGCTTTTTACATAAAAAATTGTGAAAATAAATTGTCTGTTAGAAGCAGGTTCTCTAAGATATTCTGTGCGACACAAATATATGTGACCGAAATGTCGTTGACCGAAAAGTTGTGTGGACGAAGTGTCGTGTGACCGATTTGTCTATGGACGGGTTGTCTTTGGACGGGTTGTCTTTTACCGATATGTCGTGACACGCTGTAAAATATCTAATTCTTAATTGTTACCTTAGTCTCATATTTCCTGTAATAAAACATGTATTAATTTATAAACGGAATCAAGAAACTCCAGTCTGCAGTTTTCTTTGGAAAAACAAAACTGCGAATATGAAGCTGTCACAGTTCCATCAAAATCATCTTCATCATTTAACTTTCACGCTGAAGGAGCCCACCGTAGACATGGGCGAAACGTCCGGAAGCTCCAGCTCCCACAGACCACGGCAACAGATCCTGGAAAACATCTCACCAGTAGACACGTGTGTAAGTTCGGTCTTGCAAATGCTGCATGGGATATTTTGAATGTTCGTAGTCCATTTAGTATAAGCTGGAGGAATGCCACAATTTTCAAGTATAAGCTTTGTGCACCTTCTGTTGCCTTCCTTTGTCTATGAGCAGCGCTGTTCCCTAAAAAATCTAAATCTAAGTTGCGAAGATATATATCATTTGAGATTCATATTAAATGCATTCCCACAAGCAGACACGCATAATTTCGCGCTCACACATGCCGCATGTGGACCTATAATATAAAAAAACCCAATCTCAAATGAACATAAGCCGTGCAACTCTTGCCAACCTTCCCTGAAACAGGGGTGACATTGGCAAAGTGAACCATTTTTTACAGTATGGGTGGTCAGCCTCATACCAATCTATAAGTTGAGGACCCCTGTTTTATATGTAACCATGCCGTTGTACACACTAGGTCTGGCCAAAACATATTTTTAAGTATCAAGGCTTCGTCACACAGAAAGTGTTTTTAACGCACGTCAAGGCGTCAGCGTTTAATAATAATATTAGGATGATTTATTTGGTGAGCGCTGTTTACGTGTGAATCACACCTCAAGAGCCCCCTGTGAGCTTGTTTGTCGCTATAGTAAGTGTCGATTCTAAAGCAAGACCCAGTTGTTGTAAGGTTGGATATACCTTTCAGTGACCGGTCTTTTGGTAAAGGTCATTTCAATGAAATTGTCTTTAGAATCACATTCTACACAATCTGAGCTGAGAAAAAACTTGAAAACACCATAATATAAGAGTTGTTTTCAATATTTTTTAATAGATTTCCAGCATTCAAAGACACATTAGTCCAGTACACATACAAACACTGCTCATGTGAAATTACCTCTGTTGGACATACGACAAACAGAACGAAGTGTAGGCATATTCAGTACAACACACTGCATCGCTATAATCCTGGACTCTTTAACGCCTTAACGCTCGTTAATAACGCTTCCTGTTAGACGCAGCCCTTAGATTAAGTAATCGCGCCTTGTTTATTTGAAAATGTGCCTTTTTGTTAATTCACCTCATTTCTCTATTAAAGAAAAAACATAAATACTTTTCCTAATTACCGCTTATTTATTTTTTCTCCATTCTCTGAATTTTCAAACATCGGCGCTATGGCCGAGTAACGAGACAGTAATCTTGACCAGTGTGTTTGAAATACAATAACGCTGGTTCGATTCCCGTCCGGCCCCTCGATCATAACTCTAACCTTGGTTCAAAAGATGCCATCGGGTAATTATTAATTGAAAATTCATTAAAATATTAAATAATGAATTATCGATTGATAACACTAATACCTGTTGGTGAATTGCATTCCTCTTCACAAATCTTTTTTTTTTTAAATCTAAGCTGCAAAGATGTGTATCATTTGAGATTCATATTAAATGCATTTCCACAAGCAGACATGTGTAATTTCGCGCTCACACATGCCGCATGTGGACCTACAGTATAAAAAACCCAATCTCAAATGAACACAAGCCCTGCAACTCTTGCCGACCTTCCCTGAAACAGGGGTGACATTGGCAAAGTGAGCCACAACTATTGAATTTCTGTACATCTTTAAACACATACACACATAGGTACTACTTATTTTTCATGACATTGTTTTTTTTTTGTAATAAAAAATATTAACTCCAAAATGTCTGTTTTTTTTATTTATATGTTCAGAATGCAGCTTCTTGCATGTCCACAAAATGCTGTGTGGAACCTATTTTTTTTCACAGGTAAGAGGACCAGGCTTGTGCCTTTTACTTCACTTGAAGTGAGAGTTTCCCCGTTTCCGAAAGAGAAGGTAATATTATCCCTTGTGGATAATAATAAAATTAGGATGATTTATTTGTTGGACGCTGTTTTTGTGTGAATTACACCTCAAGAACCCTCCAAAGAGAAAGTGAAGGGTGAGTACGTCATCAATAGATGGAGCTCGAAAAGTCCATAGTCTAGTGGTTAGCGCTGTGGACTCGTTAATGGAAGGTTGTGAGCTCGAATCTCGATGGAGCACAAAGAAATACCATTTATGTTTTCAAATATGCTACTTGCTGGGTTGAATAATTCAAATCGTTGTGCCGTCAAAGTGTCATTCTGTCATGTGTCGTTCTGTCATGTGATGTTCTGTCATGTGTCGTTCTGTCATGTGTCGTTATGTCATATGTCGTTCTGTCATGTGTCGTTATGTCATATGTCGTTCTGTCATGTGTCGTTCTGTCATGTGTCGTTCTGTCATGTGTCGTTATGTCATATGTCGTTCTGTCATGTGTCGTTATGTCATGTGTCGTTCCGTCATGTGTCGTTATGTCATATGTCGTTCTGTCATGTGTCGTTCTGTCATGTGTCGTTCTGTCATGTGTCGTTATGTCATATGTCTTTCTGTCATGTGTCGTTATGTCATATGTCGTTCTGTCATGTGTCGTTCTGTCATGTGTCGTTATGTCATATGTCGTTCTGTCATGTGTCGTAATGTCACGTGTCGGTTGAATAATTCAAATCGTTGTGCCGTCAAAGTGTCATTCTGTCATGTGTCGTTATGTCACGTGTCGTTATGTCACGTGTCGGTTGAATAATTCAAATCGTTGTGCCGTCAAAGTGTCATTCTGTCATGTGTCGTTCTGTCATGTCGCACGTTTAATAATAAAGAGAAATAACTCGAAAATTGGGAAAATCGAGATTTTGTAATAAAATGCAAGAACAATGCGAGAAGACAAGGTAGAATGCGACAGCCGTTCAATTTGGACGAATATGACCGAGATAAAACATCGGCCGCCTTTTTCATCCCATACAAGTTGTACTGGGTGTCTGAACTTCAAACGTGATTTCCCAACATTCTTATTTTTTGAGTTATTTCTCTTTATGATTAAGCGTGCGATGTGTCGTTTTGTCACTGTGCCGTTCTAACTGTCACCACTGGGGGGATGATTGTAGTTGTAATGGAATTTAAATGTATGAAGCAATATTAGATTTTGAATAGACCCTGATCTTCTTAGCGGTGTGCAACAAAGCTCTGTAGAAACCAGGTAGGTAGGTAACCCTGTAGGGAAGGAGGCCCTAGGGAATAATAATAACAACAATTTTAACTTATCAAGCTCCTTGTTGAATTTGCCAAAAATGGAATCTCTATAGTCTGTCCCAGGGGCTCCCAAACTATTTTACCCAAAAGCCGCATTGAAATTGCCAACAGGGTCTGGGTGACTTGTCCCCCTGGGTAAAAAATTGGGAAAATTTGACATTTGGAAACACTCGGTTCTATTCTTAGACATTTAGTCTCCGTTGAGCCCACGCTTTTACTAATTAATGATGCATTTGTATTAAGACCTGTCAATACAAGTTGGCCGCAAATGAACAGCTGATTAGTCTTTATACAAATATTATACCAAAATTCGGTAGGTAAGAATGACCGTGGTGATGAGACTTCCAGCCCAGGCATCATTAGTTTGTCAATGAGTGGGCTTAACGGACGACCATAATGTCTAAGAATAGCAATGAATATTTTTAAGCATTTCCAATCTATTTTTTGATTTTTTTTTTTTTTTCAACATAAGTTGTAATTGTCTCTGAGTCTAGCTTAGAATATGTGTAGCTCAGTTGTGAGTTGCTATAATGATGGCAGTCCCATTCAAGGCTTACTTTTTCTAGCCGAGAAAAAAGTTCCGAATGTTCCGAGTCCATAAAGTAACATCTTCTCACAATATGCTAAAATGTCCATCATGAAAAAGGTTCCCACCGAGTCTAAAAATTTAGAACCACGTTGTTTTTTTTTCCGCGTCCTTCCTCCCGCCATTACATTGATCTCTCAACTAGCGCTTTGTCTCCATTGTGTCCGCACAAAGCGCCCATTGAGGTGGATAACGTGTGGATAACAGATCCTCAGAACTGCCCGAGAGACCCATCGTTTCACGGTGCTTTGGCTTTGTAAGGAGGGTTATTATTTATTTATACCTACCATACAAGCAGGCAGGCCTAAACACACTGACAGCCATAAAAACAACAATATAACCATAGACTAGAATGGAGCACGATGATTCAAATCGCATTTTGAAAATTTGAATTTGGAACGGTTTGCACAAAAACATTGCCGGATGGAAAAATTAAGATATTAATTGTGGGGCGGTTTAGAATGAAATAGGAGTTTAGGATTTTTTTTCTACGAATTGAATCTTTGGTGGAAACGATGAGAAAAATGTGATTTCCTGTATTTATCTCTAATTTACCATTCATATTATATACATGCCCACAAACGTGTAAGTTTGCTCGTACAAAATCATGCGGCATGTGTACTTACAAATTAAAAACTAAACCCCAAATGAACATAAGCCCTGAAACTTGTGCCGTCCTTCCCTGAAATAGGGGGGACATTAGCAAAGTGCAACCATTTTTTAAGGTATGGGTGGTCCAACCATTAAGACAAGGGATATCTCATTTAAAAAAAAAAAACATAGTTTGTCGCCTTTGCTTAGGTAACATTTTTAGTATCAATTTTTTTAAGACAGAAAAGCTTAACTTTTTGGACACAAGCTCTGCAATACTTGCCGCCCTTCTCTGAAACAGAGGTGGCATTGGCAATTATTATCGATCGAAACAAAATATTTTATTCATATCAAAGGCAATAATAGAAAAAGAAAAATCATTTAAATTTAATTTTGAATTTGGAACGAAACGGCACAAAAACGTTGCCAGGTAGAAAAATAATTAAGGAATCAAGGAAATTATGTGGGTAGGTATATTCAAAAGATTTTTTATTTTATTTTTCAGCGACATTATTTTATTTGATATCAATTTATTAAATACTTAGTTTATATTTTGTTACATTAAATTAATTATTTATATCTACTCGCTTTTTAACATTGATATTGATACCTACATATATACTGCATACATGTATTTACTCAGGTCCACATTAAATGTATTTGATTAAACATTGAAATGATTTCAAAAGGTTAAATTAAAAGAATTTTCACAAAATTGAAAGGATTTTTACAATTTTTCGTTTCTGCCTGTATAGTACAATGTACAAGTACCTATGTCGGAATACATTTTTTACATAGGAGATAGGACCACGGTTATACACATTCTTGCACGAAAGCTATGTAGTTATCAAATTAATATGAACTTTCTTTTACACCCTTTTTTACTACATTTTGTGAAATATGTAAAAAAAGAAAAAAAAAAACTTTCTTGCGTCAAATATGTCAAAAAGTAAGAAAAGTAAGTTCTTTTTTTCTTGCGACAATAATATGTCAAAAGTAGTTTTATTTTTATTTTTTTGCGACAAAATGTCAAAAAGTAAGTTTTGGTTTGGCGTGATTTTTTTTATATATATAATTAATTCTTAGCTAAAGTCTTAGGAATATTTACAATATGAAACATTATTTCTAGATTTAAATGAAGTTAGGTACATACAACTATGAGTATTAAAAGTTTTTAAATTAATTAATTAAATAAATAAAAAGGTACATAAACACATGAGCTTTCTTTCTTTAATCTATAATCAAGTTTCAAAGATATATTGTCATTTAAAGCTCATATTTAATGCATGTAGGTTCGTGCTTACACATGCTGCATGTGTGCATACAACTTTGCAACTCCAGCCGCCTTTTCCTGAAACTTGAAAAAGTGAAACAAGTTTTTACAACACGGAGGTCAGCCTCATACCAACCTATAGGTCAAGGAATTTATAATTATTGTAAATTAAAAAATGCAACAAAAAATACAAAATATGTGAAGAGAATAAGTAAAAAACAAAATATAAAAAAAAAGAAATCTTTAAATGTAAAATAGTAAAAACAAAAGTGACAGCACTGCAACTCTCCCTCTGTCTTCCGACCTTCCCTGAAACAGGGGTGACATTGGCAGAGTGAATATTTTTTTTACAGTATGGGTGGTCAGCCTCATACCAACCTGTCAAGGACAGTAGGAAGATTTTAGTAGGTAGGAACAATTTAGGAAGAAAGTAATAATTAATAACTTGCCTCTTTTTTAATTTAATTACATTGTTTTTAAAAACATTGTCCGGTCGATGCTCAGTTGGTAGAGTGCTTGCATTCCATGCCGTGAGCTCGGGTTCGAATCCCGCCGAGGGTGTCAGAAATGATTTCCCGTTTCGGTGTTTATTTCAAAACCCCAAAATAAAATACCGGCAAGGTTTATTCAGCCTTCACAAGAAATGAGTACCAGCTCCCTCGGAAGCTGGGAAACCCCCACTTTAAAAATGAAGTGGTTGGCGTAAGGCCGGCCCCCTTACCTGTAAAAATAAATAGGTTCTACTCGCCACATGCGAAACCCTTCGGGGATAACGCAAGCTAGAAGTTACACTATATGTGTAGCTTATTTGTGTACCAATTTGCCTCTTTCCTGTGCACGCGCGTGATAATGACCCCCCGTGGTTTGCGTTGCTTCCATTGTGTTAAAAATACTGTAGGTACAGTCGAAACTATTTTCAAGCAAGTATTATGCTATATCCATCTCAACCTACCTTAACACAAATCTTCGTTAGTTAGAAAGAGAACAATGATATTCTGAGTGTGACCACACTGTTGACAGGCAAAAGGTAAGATATTGTATTTTTTTTCTGCGTCGTTGGCATTACTAAAATCGTGCGCACGCATCGGGATTGTTATAATCGGCGACATTGTCAATTTTGAAATAAATATGGCAAGAAACCTTGTTCTACTCAAAATCGATATCAAACGCCACTTCGTTTCTATGCCTCAAAACAACAACACACAAAACAGCACTACGCAGCTAACAGCCCTGCTGGCTGCTACAAAGGATAAGGAAATCAACCGCCACATAACCAACACCTATTCGGCACTACAACAAGTGGCATAGACCCCTAGAGTCTCTGAAATCTAAGGAGTCTTGTAATTATTGAGTGTCGATACACAAGATAGAGGAAGCAAGAAAACATAAGGATTTCACATGATTTGTATTGTTGACAGATTAGTCTGATATAGTATGCTACAGTGTCGGATGCTAATTTCGTTTCTACCAATATTATAAGCTCAACGGCTCAACCATTCCTTAACTTACAGGTTGGTATGAGGCTGACCACCCATACTGTAAAAAATGGTTCACTTTGCCAATGTCACCACTGTTCCAGGGAAGATCGGCAAAAGTTTCAGTGTTTATGTTCATTTCTATAATCAATAATCTAAGTTGCAAATATATTAACATTTAAAGCTCATATCAAATGCATGCTCACAAACAAACACGTGTAGTTCGCGCTTACAAATGCTGAATGTGTAGATACTAAGAAATAAAATCCAAACCTCAAATGAACATAAACTCTGCAACCTTTGCCGACCTTCCCCGACACAGAAGTGACATTGCTATTTTTTACAGTAAGGGTGGTCAGCCTCATACCAACTTATAAGTCAAGGAATGTGAGGCTTGGATTTTAATTTGTAAGTACACATTGAGCATTTGTAAGCGCGAACTTACACTTGCCTTTTTGTATGCATGCAATATGAATTTTAAATGTTAATACATCTTTGCATCTTAGATTATACATTATAGATTATAATTATTGCGCCACTGGTTTTCGTTCACGTGACTTGTAATGTTGATCGGTGCGGAAAATAATTTGAAAGGGATGTTCCGTATCGAGTTACAGCCCATCAACAAGACAATGTTCGCCCCTGTGTATGGTGGCTGCGCATCCCATCCCTAGCCAGGTAAATAAATGCACACCTACCACTGGATTATAACAGAGAGGAGTATACATATGTACCTGTTTCAGGGAAGGTCGGCAAGAGTTGCAAGGCTTATGTTCATTTAAGATTGGGTTTCTATATTGCAGGTCCACATGCGGCATGTGTGAGCGCGAAATTGTGCTTGTCTGCTTGTGGGAATGCATTTAATATGAATCTCAAATGATACATACCTTTGCAACTTGGATTTAGATTTAGATTAGATAGACCACGTTTGTCTCAATCCTGTCAAAAGCTGCAGTTGTGTAGTCATACAGAACATGTTTTTACGTGTCAAATTTTATGTTTTCTTGCTTTCTTCATTTTGTGTTTTGACACCCAATTACAACACATGCCATAATGTATTTAAATAATGCCTTATTTCCTTTATAATTCGTCAATTTTATTGATCACTAGATTTATACCGCATGCGTCTATGTTCGGACTGCTCCGGGCATAGTACCTACGCACGAGGCAATGCTGCCACCTTTTTAGAAACATTTTTACATTCGCCCGAGTTTTTGTACATATGGTAATGCAACTGTGAAGCTCTTTGTTCTCTTTCTTACTAAGGACCATTTTCGTAAGTTAGTTGAAACAGATGGTATAATGACTATTTTCGTTGGAGTAATTTCTAGTCCTCAGATATCATAAGTCAATGGTAGCTGTAGGTTTATCACATCCCTAGCCAGGTAAATAATTAATATATGCCTACCGACATCATTAAATTTATTTTACCTCATCTTTATCACCCATTATTCGAGGGAGGAGGCAAAATTTTCACACAAATCTGCCATGTTTTTAAGAGCATTTAGTACCCTAAACCTGTCGATTTTGTTTATTGTTTCTTTTATACTTTATGGTCTCAGTAAATGAGGGAGATTAATGAAAAAAATCGTGTTTTTTTTTGACAAAATATTTTTCCATATTTACTCAAAAACTATTGACATTACAAAAAATCGGCTTCTTGGTAGACTTAACAATGTATAATACTGTAATTAAATAGAAAAAATCTTTTCAAAATATAGCACGTACAAAAACATACATCGATAAAAATGTGTTTTTTTTAAATATTTTTTTGTGGTGACACTTTTTAAGTTATTTATATTTTTTTAACCTTTATTATTTAGATATATAATCAAGAAACACGCCTGATTTATTTAATTACTGTCTCTCTTTTACTAAGACCATAAAATTTAAGAAACCAAATCGTCATGGGGCTTCCACACGCTTGTCAACCCATCACAAGTCAAGCGCACAGTGTGTCGTCTAGAACATGCTAGCTGGACAAAATTTGTCCATTAGACAAAATTTTGTCCAGCTAGCATGTTCTAGACGACACACTGTGCGCTTGACTTGTGATGGGTTGACAAGCGTGTGGAAGCCCCATCAGGACCCTGAGTACGACTTTTTTCACTTTACTCGAAGTATTGTGTATTCGAGAAAAATGCATGTGAACTTGTAAAGCACCCCTGGCAAAAAAGGTTTCGAAACTGTTTTTAGGTTTAGCGATATAACGTCTTAACCTGCTAAAGGTACCTACTCGTTGGAAAAATTGGGAAGTAACACGGCCGGGTTGCAGCGTGGGCGCCTTTACAATCAAACTGTCAAAAAAGAGGATGTGATTTTCTCTTTCTGGCAATAAAAAAATCTATATTTTTTAGCCGAAAATTTGGATAATACAATTCAGTACCGGTAGACCGGTCCGTAGCTCAGTGGTAACACTGCGGACTCTGAATGGGAAGGTTGTGGGTTCGATTCCCGGCGGAGCACAAAAAATATACCATTTACATTTTCAAATTTGCTCTTCGCCGGGTTGAAAAATTCATAAAACCTTTACCAATGACCGATCACCAAAGGTCCATCCAGCCTTACAGCAACTGGGTCTTGCTTGAGAATTGGCGCTTTGTAGCGACGACGATCAAGCTCGTAAAAAGGTCGAAAGCTCAATTGGTAGGAATGCTTGCATTCCATGCCGAGAGCAAGGGTTCGATCTCAAAGGTTTACTCAGCCTTCACAAGAAATGAGAACCAGCCCACCCGGGAGCTGGGAAACCCCCACTTCAACTGAAAGTTGTTGGTGAGGCCGGCCCCCTTACCTGTAAAAATAAATAGGTCCCGAAGCGCCACATGCGACCCCTTCGGGGATAACGCAGGCAAGAAGTTACACTATATGTGTAGCTTAGTTGCGTTGCGTTTAAGTACCTACTTAAGTATGTGAGATGCTAGTTAAATATTAGTCGTTATTTTCTTTATAATTAAATAGATTAACAATTTTCCAGGTTTTCTCTACAAAACTCACAATATCTTCAATTGTTTTCTGTCCCTCAAGTTAATCACTTCATTCCCTTTTCCCCACAATGTTTATTTCAATAAAACATCACTAATACACACGTTTTTACATTTTTTATTGCTAAATAGATTACTCATTATAATCAAAGTTTTTTTAATCGAAAGTAATTCACTTAAAATGCGAAATTTGCACGGCATGGGCACTTTTATTTGTCAATATAATAGATTGTTGGACATATTTTTTGGACAGACAGTTGGACAGATTCCCTGGAAGTCTAAGATATCCGAAATTCTCTACACTCTTGCGTGGTCATGTATTTTTTAAGACAAATATTACGAAATGAATCCATCAAAGAATGATTCATTTGAAGGTTTGAACACTTGTCTTCGTTTGTCTTGTGAAGGTTTGTCTTGGTTTTCAAACCCTCAAACACCATTTTCTTTTTTATTCGATTTTCAATTCATCATTTCGCACGTTTAATAATAAAGAGCAATAACTCAGAAATTGGGAAAATCGAGATTTTGTAATAAAACGCAAGAACAATGCGAGAAGAATAGGTAGAATGCGACAGCCGTTCAATTTGGACGAATATGACCGAGATAAAACATCGGTCGCCTTTTTCATCCCATACAAGTTGTACTGGTTATCTGAACTTCAAACGTGATTTCCCAACATTCTTATTTTTTTAGTTATTTCTCTTTATTATTAAGCGTGCGATTTCTTTGCTCCGTGACATTGTTTATTTTCATTATTTTGCCAACGATTTTCCATTTTATTTGTTGATCTTTTCATCTTCTATTCTTTGTGATTTCGCTCTTCGCTTTCCATTATTCATCAGTTCGTTCTATACTCTATATTCCTTATGAATCATTACTTTTTCCCATTTTCTATTCTTCAGTATTTTTCTTAAATATCCTGCCTTCCATGACTATCCCAATACCATAATTTCACTCTTCCGAATTCCATTCTTCTTACCCTTGCCTTTATATATTATTTTTACACAATCTTCCGCTCTTCATAGCTCTAATTTCTTATTTTGTAATCTTCTTATCTTCTCATCGTCATTATTTTGATCTTTCATTATTTATTCTTCATTAGTTGTTCTTCACGATAAGTCAATTCTCGTATATATTCCCCTCTTTCTAGTTTTATTCTCCCGTCGTCCATTCTTCACAGCTTCATTATTCCTTAACCATATCTTGTTTCCACTCTTCTCCCATCACACACGATTATCATAATGCTGCTGATCTTTACTCCATTATTTTATCATTAAATCTTCCATTCTTCATGGCTCTGTCCTCTTTTAAATTTCATTATTTTATAATCTGCAATTCATCACTTTGTTATCCTGCTATCTATTGTTCATTGCTTACTTTACCCTCCCGTCTTCCATCTTTCCATTCTTTATCACTTTTCTCTCCCACATTCTATTCTTCCACAGTTTGTCCTCCCATCTTTCCATTTATACAATTTAGTTTCCGAATCTTCCATCTATTCCCCCATCTTTCTGTTTTCCATTCCTCTTAGCTGCTTCTACCAGCACGCGTCCTCCTATTCTCTACCATCACGCGTGATGGTGGTGCTGCTGTTGATGATACAGAGGATGCAGCTGCTGGGAGTAGACCTGCAGGGCATCCAGGGCCAGGTGTGGAGGATGCTGCTGTTGCTGAGGATGCTGGGAGAGCGAGGGGCAGACTGGAGGAAGACGATAGGCAGGAGGAGCAGGCGGGAGGCCGCCCAGCATGGAGTCGCCCTCACTATCGCTCGAGGAATCCAAGTGGGTCTTGTCGGAGCCAGGAACGCTGCAGACAAAGAATAAAGGAAATGTTAGATGTGAAATAATTGATAAACAAAGAATAAAGAATTGTTTGAAGACAAGGAATAAGAAAAACATTAGATGTGAAATGATTTGAAGGCAAAAATTAAAGAACAAGACAAATCCGGTCGATAGCTCAGTTGGCAGGATGCTTGCGTTCTATGCGAGAGCGCTAGGGCTCGATCCCCACGAAGGGTATTACAAATTATGCCCCTTTTCGGTGTTCTTTTCAAGCCCAAAATAAAATACCGGTACGTTAGCTCAGTCTTCAGCCCCTTTGGGAAGTAGGAAACCCCCAAGCGGAGTGGTTGGCGCCCTTACTTGTGAAAGTAGATAGGTTCCACACGCCACATGCGACCCCTTCGGTGACAACGCGGTAAGATGTTGGACTATATGTGCAACTCAGCTGTGTTGCGTTTGAATCCACTCCAAAAAATAATATATCGATGCCTTAAAGGTAAAACTGAATAAGTAACATTTTAATCTAACATGAGTTTTTTGTAAAACCCGATGTTTGGTAGAAATGTACCAGTTTTTTTTGCAAATTGAAAATGATTTGTTTGCGTTAACATCTAAAAACTAATCGGACAACAACAAGACACTGAATAACTACAAGATTAGAATTTTATGAATGGAATTTATCATAAGACGAGATCGTAAAGTAAAAATATAAATAAAATCACGACACGGGACCACCTTGCTGGCCGTTAGCAACGCTCCAAAAATTATTATCAAAAAACGAATAATACATTATAGCGAAATGGGACGTGTGGGGTGGGCTTTGTTTTACGCGAGAGCGAGACAGAGCGATGCGCTCGTCATGGGAGCGAGGGAGAGAGACGCACACAAACAGGTTAAGCACCCCCCACACACGCGAGTTGTTTTATTTTTTCGAGAGAATATTATTTATTTTCTGGTCGGATCGGATTACGATCCGGGGTTTCAGGCAGCCATTTGTGTCGCAGAGGATAACAATCTGTCGGAGCTGCCATGGGAGGGAACATTCGGTAAGCGGCAAGTGAGACTTTTTTAGTGTGAAGAGTTAGTAGCAAGTGGATTGCATAGAGCAGTGGTTCAAACTGGATTTGGGATTTGGGCTCATAGAAGGCGATAATAATGTGGCGATGAGGCAATAATTACGTAGGCGCGATGAGGTGATAAATACGCATGAGGCGATAATTATAAATGAAGTGATAATTACATATCAGGCGATAAGTACGGATGAGGCGATAGGTACGTGTGAGGCGATAAGTAGTATGTATGAGGCGATAAGTGCGGATGAGGCGATAAGTAGTATGTATGAGGCGATAAGTAGTATGTATGAGGCGATAAGTAGTATGTATGAGGCGATAAGTAGTATGTATGAGGCGATAAGTAGTATGTATGAGGCGATAAGTACTGATGAGGCGATAAGTAGTATGTATGAGGCGATAAGTAGTATGTATGAGGCGATAAGTACTGATGAGGCGATAAGTAGTATGTATGAGGCGATAAGTACGGATGAGGCGATAAGTAGTATGTATGAGGCGATAAGTACGGATGAGGCGATAAGTAGTATGTATGAGGCGATAAGTACGGATGAGGCGATAAGTAGTATGTATGAGGCGATAAGTACAGATGAGGCGATAAGTAGTATGTATGAGGCGATAAGTAGTATGTATGAGGCGATAAGTACTGATGAGGCGATAAGTAGTATGTATGAGGCGATAAGTAGTATGTATGAGGCGATAAGTAGTATGTATGAGGCGATAAGTAGTATGTATGAGGCGATAAGTAGTATGTATGAGGCGATAAGTACTGATGAGGCGATAAGTAGTATGTATGAGGCGATAAGTACGGATGACGCGATAAGTAGTATGTATGAGGCGATAAGTAGGATGTATGAGGCGATAAGTAGTATGTATGAGGCGATAAGTACGGATGAGGCGATAAGTAGTATGTATGAGGCGATAAGTACGGATGAGGCGATAAGTAGTATGTATGAGGCGATAAGTACGGATGAGGCGATAAGTAGTATGTATGAGGCGATAAGTACTGATGAGGCGATAAGTAGTATGTATGAGGCGATAAGTAGTATGTATGAGGCGATAAGTACTGATGAGGCGATAAGTAGTATGTATGAGGCGATAAGTAGTATGTATGAGGCGATAAGTAGTATGTATGAGGCGATAAGTACGGATGAGGCGATAAGTAGTATGTATGAGGCGATAAGTGCGGATGAGGCGATAAGTAGTATGTATGAGGCGATAAGTGCGGATGAGGCGATAAGTACGGATGAGGCGATAAGCCAAGCCGAGTCGTAAGCGTAAGGGTACATGTAATATTAAATAGGTTTCACTGGCCACATACTACCCGTTCGGGAACAATGCGGTAAGAAGTTGCCCTAAAAGTGTAGCTTAGTTGCATTTCGTAAGTAACAAGGAGTAAATAGTTAATGACAGTGATGAGTAGTATCCTGGGAAGGACATATTGTTGTCTTTTTCGACCACTGTCCTGGTTTGAATAAGTCTACTTAAATTTGGATAAATCATTCTAATGCCCCTCACAAACGATAGCCTATCATTCAACATTTTTGCGTGACGCCGACAGACTTGGCTCCACCACATCTGAGGGGCATGGTTGTAAAACTGAATAAGTGCAGAATCATTGATTTGATAAACCTTGGATTAAGCCTTATATTTTTTATGTTGTAGGTTCACATGCGGCATGTGTAAGCGCGAACTTATACGTGTTATAGGTTATGAGAATGCATGTTATATGAATCCCCAATGTTACGTATCTATGCAACTTAGATTACATTGGGTGTAACTTCTCAATATTAGGGACAAGCATGTTATAAACATGAAGCATTTGAGAAGCATGACGGGAAAAACTGAAGGATAGAGTAAAGATGAGTGGGTAAATAAAGAATGTAAGTTGAAAGAAGATTTGAAAGTAAAGGTACAAAAGGATGTGATGAGATGGTTTGGGCATGTGGAAAGAATGAATAATGATAGACTGATAAATAATATTATACAGAGGAAGCGTGAAATGAAAAAGAGGTAAGGGACGACCGAGAAAAAAATGAAGTGATCAGATTGAGGACATTGTAAAAGAATCGTATTATTATTTAAATATCTACGACACCCGACATACCCGACAGAGTTATTAAAGTTACAGACGTACAAAAGTGCTGCATGTTAAGGTATCGTTTGTATGTAGGGGCAATTTGTTAGCTCGGGCTGAGGAGCACATGGCTACTTTTGTATGAGCTTTGTGAGAGAAGACACGGACGCCAGCACCACAATGTGCATGTATTGTAATTTGTACACTTTAGATGGAAATCACTTTTATTGCTGAGATTTCAATCGGCATGTTTAACAAGAATGACAAATAACTATTAAAACATTGTTCAATTCAAAGAAACGGTTTTTTTTTAATTAAAAAATGGATTTGTAAAGAGGAATGCAATGCACCAACCTATTTTGGCCCAACCCGGCCAGAAACAAGTATTTACATTATTTTAATTCAAGAATAGATGGTTGTCGTGGACTCGTGGTAGAGGAAGACCGAGAAAGGTATGGATGGACCAAATATCCGAGATTGCGAATGAATGGAATATCCAGAGTCATAATAAAAGATGAGCCTGTATGAAAAAGATTATGACTCTGGAGGAAATGAAAGAAGTATGTAAGGACAGAAAGAAATGGCGGTTGATTTGTAATGTTGGCGGCTAGGGTTTATTAAATTATATTTTTTTTCTGTTTTAGTTTTGTTGTCCATAGATATTATTATTTATTGATTTAAAAAATGTTATTTGTCGTGTATGTTCCTTGACTTATAGGTTGGTATGCGGCTGACCCCCCATAATGTAAAAATGGTTCACTTTGCCAATGTCACCCCTGTTTCAGGGAAGGACGGAAAGAGTTGCAGGGTGTATGTCCATTTGAGATTTGGTTTTTATGTTGTAGGTTCGCATGCGACATGTGCAAGCGCGAACTTCTACGTGTCTGCTTGTGAGAATGCATATAATGTGAATCTCCAATGTAACATATATTTACAACTTAGAGTAGATTACATTAGATATAAATAACTGTTAATAACATCTGTTGAACTAACTAACTTATAATAAAAAGATTGGCGCAGATCTGATCCATTTTTTCATGTCAGAGGGCAAGAGCTCGATCCCCACCAATAGTGTAATTTTCATTTTTCTGAGTTTATTTCGAATTAAAAAAATTCAATACCGGTGAGGTTTACTCAGCCTCCACATGAAATGAGACCCCAACTTTTGACTGGTCCGCAGTCTAGTGGTAACTCTTCGGACTCGTAAATGGAAAGTCGTTGGTTCGAATACCGACGGAGCACAAAAAAATACCATTTTTATTTTCAAATACGCTCCTCGCTGAGTTGAAAAATTCATATATGTATACCGTTACCAAAGGTCTATCCAGCCTTACAGCAACTGGATCTTGCTTGAGAATTGGCACTTTCTACAGCGACGACCAAGCTCACACAGCCCTCTTGAGTTGTGATTTACAAACAAAAACAGCGTTCACCAAATAAATTATCCTAATATTATTATTATTATGAAAATAAATAGGTGAGAATAAAAACGACCAACGCAATAAGAAATTGCACTATATGTGCAGCTTAAAAGGATGACAAAACCGACCTACCTGCGGCTAAGGACGATGGTGATGATGACGATGAGTACCAAGTCCAATTTATTCAAATGAGCGTTGGACGAATTGTCGTTACAACAACTACTCATTAGTGCCCAGTTAAATAGGTTAATCAGGCAATTATATTATGCGGAGAGTTGACCGATGCACTCCATGCAGTGGTGTCTCGCTTGTCCGGCCTATATCCTGTAGGAGCAGAGCACTGCCGGATTAGCGAGGTGCCGGATTACCGTGCAGATATGTTACATTGGAGATTCACATTACATGCATTCTCACAACCAGACACGTACAAGTTCGCGATTGCACATACCTCATGTGAACCTACAATATAAAAACCAAATCTGAAATGGACATACACCTTGCAACTCTTGCCGTCCTTCCCTGAAACAGGGGTGACATTGGCAAAGTGTACCATTTTTACAGCATGGGTGGTCAGCCGCATACCAACCTATAAGTCAAGGAACTAAGAAGGTAGAATGATCTAGTGAATGGAACAAATACCTCTCTGGTTCATTATAAAAGAGATCAAAATGTTACGGACAGTATAGTCGCCAGAGAGCAATTCGCTGAGTTACACCTATAAACAGTGATTGTCAAGTTGTGAAATAAATTGTGAAAAATAAATCATGTAAAAAAAAATATGGCATTTTAATTAAAAAGAGAATCCAGTAGGAAACGTAGCACTATAATAAAATTCTTTAATTTTTTAAGTTTCATAATGCAGATTTTGGTTCCTTCCTTGTGATATTGGGGAGAACCCCTCACAGAGCTGTCAGTTTGTATCCATGCAATAGATATGGGCGAAGGGATGAAGCGTTGGCTTCGTCGGAAGCCAAACAATATGGCAAAACAAATATGCAACGAACACAGTGAACGTACTCTCCAGAGCCATCTCACGCAGGTAATCTGAGGGGACGTGCCAAAACAGAACATGGAGCAGCCACCGTGAAGGCTGGTCCTCCAAGAACTGCCTAAGCAACTAAGCTACACAATAGTGTAACGAATAGTTCTTTTAATCAAGCTGCAATTTATTTATTTTTCAAGATTTATTTTACACAATGCCGGTTACACAGTAATGATTACGTTTTCTGAAGGCTTATCGACTTCACGGCTCAACGTTTCAATCCCCTCTGTACCATTGCGACTCGCTTATATAGGAACTAAAGGGACTATTCTTGCTTTTTCTAGATTCTTCTTTAGTGGATTGCACCAGACCAGTCTACTATCATCTATTTAATCATTATACTAGAGGCGAACACACGCACACACACCCAAACAAACCCCACGAACTAGAACGTTCGTAACAATATATAGTGTAACTTCTGGTCCTATTTATTTTCACAGGTAAGGGGGCCGACCTCACACCAACCACTTCAGTTGAAGTGGAGGCTTCCAGCTCTCGAGGATGCTGGTGCTCATTTCTTGTGATGGCTGAGTCCACCATGTATTTTAATTTTGGGCAAGCATGCTACCAACTGAGCTATCGACCAGACTTCGCATTTTTTAAATGGGCGCAAGTTCGAGTCCCGTCGCGTCCTGTTGACAATAACTTTGACCCTGGTTCAACAAATGTCATTAGGTAATTTTGACATTGATGATGTTAATACCTGTTTCTAGCCGGGCGAAAATAGCTGTGTGAATTGCATTCCTTTTCGCGAATTTATTGATAAAATAAATACTGAATAAGTGACGCAAGGAGAAATTACAGCAAGGGATGATTTCAGCATAATATGCCCACTATATAGGAATATGTTTTTCTTGGTATTGTTTAGTTGTGGTTGTGTGTGTGCGTGTGTGTGTGTAGCTGTGACGGTGGCAGTGACTGTGGGTTGCCGCTAGGGGGCGCTGCCTGCTAATGCGACACCCGATACTCTATCAAACAAGGACAAGACGATGTCATGGGCGCAACCACAGATGTGCTAAAAATAACATCGTCACAGACCTCCGTACAAAAAGAGATTTTATTGTTAAATTTAATCACACCTCTTGTTACTTTATTAGGTCGTTGTTATGTGCACGGAACCGTGGTCGTGGTTCAACACAGTTGACTTACTTTATTCGCAAAGCTGCAAACTTATAGACACGGCACCGTGCAAATTGATGAACCTAACCTAACCTAAATATGAATAAGTTTACAACAAAAAGTAAAGCAACATAAATAAA
Source organism: Agapetus fuscipes (assembly GCA_951799405.1). NCBI lineage: Eukaryota > Metazoa > Arthropoda > Insecta > Trichoptera > Glossosomatidae > Agapetus > Agapetus fuscipes. Next base: position 239,443 of record OX637352.1, on the reverse strand, counting down.
AACAATAAATCACATTAACAAACTTCCCAACGGCTGCCGTGCGCATAAGAATAATGCCTTTATTAATACGTTGGTATGAGGCTGACGACCCATACTGTAAAATAATGGTTTAATTCACCAGTGTCTCCCCTGCTTCAGGAAAGTTCGGCAATAATTGCAAGGCTTATATTATGTTCAATTGAGGTTAGGTTTTTATTTTGTAACGCAAATGAACAAGTGTCTGCTTGTGGGCATACATGAAATATGAAACTTACGCGTTAATTTACCTCTATAACTTGAGATTACACATTATCGGAATACTATTTCGATAGTAAATAAGAAGCAAACGCAACGCGACTAAGCTACACATATATTGCAACTTCTTGCAATACAAACTTCTTGCAATCTATGTGTAGTTCAACCTATTTATTTTTACAGGTAAGTGGGCGTCAACCTTACGTCGTCCACCTAACGTCAACCACTTCAATTGAAGTGGATGTTTCTCAGATCCCGAGGGGGCTGGTACTCATTTCTGGTGAAGGCTGAGTGAACGGGAAACGGGAAATCACATTTGACAACCTCGTTGGGATTCGAGCCCGAGCTCTCGGCATGGAATGCAAGCGCTCTACCAACTGAGCTGACTTGGATTACATTTGCGCTTAGTTTCACCGTCTGGAGTTACAGCCGCCTGCGTTTCGAGACCGCGGTCTATTTTTAGGTTACGCCTGTGTGTTGGTGGGCTGTGTGTGTGTGTGTGATATGCGTGTAGACGTGCACAGTATGCTGTATTATGTTCTATGTTGGTATGGGAGTAAAACAGAGCGGGCTAAAATGTGTTTACAGACTTCAACGCGAGCAGGACTTCCCAAACATTGCATTTTGATTTGGTTAATTTGACGAAGAAAGTGAACAGATGAAATGTCAGATGAAAGCGTGGAACGGGTAAAACCGATGAAGGAATGGATACCTGCATAGTGAGAATAAGAGAAGAGTATGTATGAAGAAAGTGATGAATGTTGAAGGGATGAAAAAAAAAATGCAAGGACAGAAAAAAGTGGAGACGCATCTGCGGTGGTACCGGCCACCCCTAGTGGAAGTATAGTACAGTAACAGAGAATGTCCGGTCGACAGCTAAGTTGGTAGAACGAGTGTGGTATAAAAGAGAATATGAGAACGAAAGTACCCCCACTTTAACTGAAAGTGGTTGGTGTGAGGCCGGCCCTCTTACCCGTAAAAATAAATAGGTCTCAAATCGCCACATACGACCCCTTCGGGGATAACGCAGGAAAGAAGTTGCACTATATGTGTAGCTTAGTTGCATTTGCGTTTTAAAGTACAAAAAAGCACGATTAGATGGTTCGGACATCTTTAAAGAATGGATGATGAACAACTAACGAAGAAAGTATGCAGAGGAAATGCTGGAAGGAATGGATAGACCAAATAGGTGAGATTGAGAAAGAATGGATTCTGCAGAGTGAGAAGTGCAATGTAAGATAATAGTATGTATGAGGAAAGTGATGAATGTTGAAGAGACGAAAGAGATATGCAAGGACAGAAAAAAGTGGAGATGCATCTGCGGAAGTACCGGCCACCCCTAGTGATACAGTAGCAGGAGGTAAGACAAACAAGCACTAAGCTGACGTTATATGATCGGTGGATATGTTGAGCCTGCTGGGGCAGAACTAGGACCTGACATAGTCTAGTGCAGGGGTGTCCAACTCAAAATCGTGGCGGGCCAGAGTTAGTACTTTTGTAATCGTGGAGGGCTAGAAAAAGCGTCGACGGGAGGGAGGGGAGGTATGTAAGCAACCACAAGTTCATTTTTTGTGTGGCCAAATAAAATGGGCAACAAAACAAATAATCGGTCGTACCGCTCCCTTAGAATCTAATCTCAATAGTTATTGCGCAATGAGTTCAATCATTCAAAAAATTGTCTAAGGCTTAGATGATTGAACTGAGAACCTAATGTTGGACAATTTTTTGAATGATTGAACTCATTGCGCAATAACTATTGATGTCGTCGCGGGCCGTACCTATGTTGGACAGGCCAGGGCTGGAAGTCTCATCACCACGGTAATTCTTACCTATTGAATATCGGTAATATTTGTATGAAGACCTGTCAATCCAAGATGGCCACAAGTGAACAGCTGCTTAGTCTTCATACTAATTAATATAAGCGATATTCGGTAGGTAAGAATTACCATGGTGATGAGACTTCCAGCCCTGGTCTAGTGCATATTGTTTCAGACTTGTAATCGCGAGGTTTGGTGTATTCCTGCAACTTAGATTAGATGCATGATAAGTTTGAGGAGCTGTGGTTGGCTGCGAGTGAACAGTTCTCCCATCTGGGAGTTGGTAACCCGACACCGCTGCCGGGGCGGGGGAGCGGAGAGAGGCGGGGAGAGGCAGTCCACCAGCAGGGACTGTATGTGTATACGTGCTACCTACTCCAACACCACTACGTCCCCTTAGTGCTTGCTTGTCGTATCTCCTTCTTCTTCTTCTTCCTCAGCCTTTCTCAGTCCACCCCTGAACATTCCTGTCTATCGGGCGCTGTGTTCAGCCATCCTCTGCCTGCAGTTCCCGCTTAGACATCCTGGGCCACCACTGGACGATCCTTTCCGGCCACCTGTCATGGTCCTGCTTGCGACGTGACCAGCCCAGCGCCACTTTAAGCAGGCCACTCTCTGTATGACATCAGTGACACCAGTGCGTCTACGGATCTCCTGGTTTGGAACCCTGTCTTGAGGCTGATTCCCAGCATCCTACTTTCAATGGCTCTTTGGCACGTCCTCAGTCTGTTGGCGCTATACTGAGTGAGCCCTTTTGTTTCCAAGCCATAGGTGGATACTGGAAGCACGCATGATCAAAGACCTTGTGTTTCAGGTTAACAGACATTTTCGTGTCATTGTATGTATTTACAGGAGAGATAATTTCACATGCACAATGTTTGTAGTGTACTGGACCTATGTGTCTTATGAATGCTGGAAATCGATTTTAAAAATATTTTAAAAAAACTCTCTCATTATCGTGTTCTATGTTTTAACTAAGGAACTGGCGAGGTTGGTATGCGGCTGACCACCCATACTGTAAAAATGGTTCACTTTGCCAATGTCACCCCTGCTTCAGGGAAGATCGGCAAGAGTTGCAGGGCTTATGTTCATTTGAGATTGGGTTTTTTATATAGTAGGTCCACATGCGGCATGTGTAAGCGCGAAATTATGCGTGTCTGCTTGTGGGAATGCATTTATTATGAATCTCAAATGATACATATCTTTGCAGCTTAGATTTAGATTTAGAACTGGCGAGGGCAAGCGTACGTGTATCTAATCTAATCTAATCTAAGTTGCAAAGATATGTTACATTGGAGATTCACATTACATGCATTCCCACAATCAGACACGTACAAGTTCGCGCTTGCACGTGCCTCATGTGAGCCTACAACATAAAAACCAATCTCAAATGGACATACACCCTGCAATTCTTGCCGTCCTTCCCTGTAACAGGGGTGACATTGGCAAAGTGAAGTATGTAAGCAATAAATCCTGTGCGGGAGACTCTCCAAATTTCGGTCTTACGCCAGATCCGCCACTGACAAGGTATGCTGCTAGCTTCAGTACCTAGCATCGTACCACTTACTTTTACAGTCATGGGCACGCCTCTGACCTTGAGTTTCTTGGTTTGTAGAGCCGTTGCTTTTAATTCACGGGAAGGCCTTCCGACATTTTAAAGGTAAAACTGAATTGAGATAAAGTGCTGATTCACTGATTTGAGAAATCGTGGATAAAACATTTTATTGTGAGTAACTTCTCATAGTAAGTGAACTCATTATAAGGAAGTGCTCATGACAAACTTCTAAACTACAAGATTTTCACACTTTTTTAGTATTTCCTCTCGTAGATAATAGGGAATCTAATCTAATCTAAGTTGCAAAGATATGTTACATTGGAGATTCACATTACATGCATTCTCACAACCAGACACGTACAAGTTCGCGCTTGCACATGTCTCATGTGAACCTACAACATACAAACCAAATCTCAAATTGACATACACCCTGCAACTCTTGCCGTCCTTCCCTGAGACAAGGGTGACATTGGCAAAGTGAACCATTTGTACAGCATGGGTGGTCAGCCGCATACCAACCTATAAGTCAAGGAACAGAGGCATTAATTAATGTGAGAAACCCATGTTAGATTAAAATATTATCACTTATTCAGTTTTACCTTTAAGGTATCCCAATGTCACCCCTGTTTCAGGGAAGGTCGGCAAGAGTTGCAGGGTATCGATATGCAATTTCCCCCTCATTTATTAATAACAGGGTGTAATGCTCCCCCAGAGTGCCGCTCGAAGCATGCTCTTTTACTTTGGGGGTGTTGCCCTCCTGGGGGTAGTTATCCCGTTAGCGCGCTGCGGCTTACAAACACCAACAAATAATCTCAACCACGCAACGCCCTAGCTGCAGCTGAGGGCTTGACGTGTAGCAAGGGAGGACGCGCTGGTTGCGTTCTGTGTGCAGTAATTAATATAAGGGGATGCGGAATTAAAAACCAAAAGAGCAATATTAATTAATTAAGGCAAATAGGTCCGCCATTTCCTACCCCTTCAGGGATAACGCGGCAAGAAGTTACGCTACATGTGTAGCTTAATTGCCTTGAATGCTTACCCACCTTGATGTAAACAAGTGAAGCCTGGACGGTGAATGGCAGTGAGATGAATAGAAATGGATCTAAGAAGTCTTAAGTTGGAAAGACGTTTTACATTTGAAGCTTATATTAATGCATGCCCACAAGCAGGTATTTGTAAGTTCGCGCTTACACATTGTAGTAATCGTTAATCATACTCCGGTCGATAGCTCAGTTGATAGAATGCTTGCATTCCATGGCACGAGCTCGGGTTTGAACCCCACCGAGGGTGTCGGAAATGATTTCCCGTTTCGGTGTTTATTTCAAACACAAAACAAAAATACCAGCAATGTTAACTCAGTCTTCACAAAAAATGAGTGAGAAGTGGTTTGGCGTGAGGACGGTCCCCTAAACTGTAAAAATAAATATGTTCCACTCCCCATATGCGAGTGTGTGTAGCTATGTCACGTCTCGTAAAAGTTCATTCATCTTTGCAACTAAGATTATATCGCCAACTTGAAGTTGAAGCTGAGTGAATAAGTGCTGATTCACTGATTTGAGAAATCGTGGATAAAACATTTTATTGTGAGTAACTTCTCATAGTAAGTGAACTAATTATAAGGAAGTGCTCATGACAAACTTCTAAACTACAGGATTTTCACACTTTGTTTAGTGTTTTCTCTCGTAGAACATAGGGAAAGGATGTATTTATCTAAAAACCCATATTAGCTTAATATGCCACTTACCCAGTTTTATCAAAAGATAATCGCAGATCTTTGATAGAAATTGCTCTTAAAAAAACATAATATGAATCAGTTTTTAGATCTCTTGAACAAGAATAGTTATTGTTACAATTCAAACTATAAAGATGTCTCTATATCACAAGGGGTGGAGTAGGAATAAACTGAGGGGTGGGGCCTAGCACCCCTCTGATCATGCGCAATAGTAATTTGCCAAAAATGTCAAAAGAAGCAACGAGAGAGATACGGTCATCCCTTTCATTTTATAATTAATCACCTTTTCATGAAACCATCTTGATTTTTAATATTTTCATCAAAGCAACGTTTTTACAGGGTGTCTATTCACGATAGGGGATTGAGAAGACTCATCTCGATTTTCCCCGAAAAAGGAATAAAGGTATTGTGCCTCACAATACCATTTATTGCTTTTTTTGGGAAAATCAAAATGAATCTACTCTATCCCCTTTCGTGAATAGACACCCAGAATAACTCTCGATAACACCTGTAACATATTGACACATTAAAGATAAAACTGAATCTATAATATGTATAATCTAAGTTGCAGAGATATAATAACATTTAAGGCTCTCAAATGCATGCCCACAAACAAACACGTGTAGTTCGCGCTTACAAATGCTGAATGTGTACTTGCAAATAAAATCCAAACCTCAAATTAACATAAACCCTACAACTTTTGCCGACCTTCCCTGACACAGGAGTGACATTGGCAAAGTGAACCATTTTTTACAGTATGGGTGATCAGCCTCATACCAACCTATAAGCCAAGGAATAGGTAACATAATAAGCTAGCAAAGATTTCTTATATAAATGAATCTTTTTCCAAGATGATGTTTTACGAGAGAAAACCAAGCCATTTTCTTTTTCATATTATAAAAAAAGAAACCTAATTTAAAAAAAAACATTTTAAATTCCCTCACCTATCTTTGTGTTCTGCAGCTCGGTCCCTTTGTCTTCTGTTTTTGAACCAATTGGAGACCTGCGAAATAAAAAATAGAAATAAACATTTAGAAAATTGACAATTAAAAAAACGTGCAAAAGTTTTGTTTTTCAATTTTTTGCTGGAGATCGCATCCGCAATGACTACGTACAAAAAACTCCTATGAAATGAAGGACATAGTGAGATGGTACAGATCCAGGAAGGGATTAAGGAGAGATCATGGATGTCGTGGAAGAGGAAGACCGAGAAAGGTATGGATAGACCAAATTTTCGAAATAGCGAATGAATGGGATATCCAGAGTCATAATAAAAGGAGAGCTTGTATGAAAAAGGTTGTGGCTCTGGATGAAATGAAAGAAGTATGCAAGGATCGAAAGAAATGGCGGTTGATCTGTAATGCTGGCGGTTAAAGCTAAGGCTTTTAAATTTTAAAAATATGTGTTGTAGTTTTTTTTTAAATTTTTTACTGTTTAATTGCTTAGAATTTATTTGTTTTATATATTTGATTGTATTAATTGCTTGTACTCCTTGACTGATAGGTTGGTATGCGGCTGACCACCCATACTGTAAAAAATGGTTCACTTTGCCAATGTCACCCCTGCTTCAGGGAAGGTCGGCAAGAGTTGCAGGGCGTTTGTTCATTTGAGATTGGGGTTTTTATATTGTAGGTCCACATGCAGCATGTGTAAGCGCGAAATTATGCATGTCTGCTTGTGGGAATGTATTTAATATGAATCTCAAATGATACATATCTTTGCAGCTTAGATTTAGATTTAGATTTAGATGTCTCCAGAATGAGTCGTACATATACTAGTTAGTAAGATGCCAATAAGTCAACGAACAACAGGTCACCCAAGAGCTTATACTTCCAGACTTGAAGCGGCTCATAGATGTCTTCTCCTATTCGCAGCTCAAGAGGATGGTGACTAACAGAGACAGATGGCTGGCACAACACCTTCTCTCAGGGTCAGTCTCCTCTCCACTGACCCACGCCCTGTATATCCATCCCATCCGGGGATGTGTCATGGCTGGCACAACAAGGCACTGCCTTTACAAGAGGATGGCAACCAACAGAGACAGATGGCTGGCACAACACCTTCTCTCAGGGTCAGTCTCCCCTCCACTGACCCACGCCCTGTATATCCATCCCATCCGGGGATGTGTCATGGCTGGCACAACAAGGCACTGCCTTTACAAGAGGATGGCAACCAACAGAGACAGATGGCTGGCACAACACCTTCTCTCAGGGTCAGTCTCCCCTCCACTGACCCACGCCCTGTATATCCATCCCATCCGGGGATGTGTCATGGCTGGCACAACAAGGCACTGCCTTTACAAGAGGATGGCAACCAACAGAGACAGATGGCTGGCACAACACCTTCTCTCAGGGTCAGTCTCCCCTCCACTGACCCACGCCCTGTATATCCATCCCATCCGGGGATGTGTCATGGCTGGCACAGCAAGGCACTGCCTTTACAAGAGGATGGCAACCAACAGAGACAGATGGCTGGCACAACAAGGCACTGCCTTTACAAGAGGATGGCAACCAACAGAGACAGATGGCTGGCACAACAAGGCACTGCCTTTACAAGAGGATGAGGTAAACGCCCAGCTGGAAGACTTCTTTTATGTGAAAAGATAGCTGGAAGTCCTCATCTCAGGATCCATGAAGCGATATGATCATTTTTTACGAATCACAGAACAAAATATCTCAGTATGTAAATCAACAAACAGAAGCAAAATTACCTATTATTTTAAGCTGAACAGTCTAAAGCAGTGGTTCCCAACCTGGGAGCGATCTTAAGGGATTACGCTGGGCGTGATAGGGGAGAAATGATTTTCTAAGAGAAGAATGTGGTGTAAGAGAAAGTGAAGGTGAAGATATAAAAAAGTTTGTTAAGATGGTTTGGGCATGTGGAGAGAATGAATAATGAAAGACTGACGAAGAAAGTATATGTTTCAAGAATAGATGGATGTCGTGGTAGAGAAAGACCGAGAAAGGTATGGATGGACCAAATCTCCGAAATTGCGAATGAATATAATATCGAGAGTCATAATAAAAGGAGGGCCTGTACGAAGAAAGTTATGACTCTGGAGGAAATGAAAGAAGTGTGTAAGGACAGAAAGAAATGACAGTTGATCTGTGATGTTGGCGGCTAGGGTTTTTTAAGTAAAATTTTATTCGTTTTCTGTTAGTTTTTTATGTCCATACATATTATAATTTGTTGATTTTAAAAATGTAATTTGTTGTGTATGTTTCCTTGACTTATAGGTTGGTATGCGGATGACCACCCATGCTGTAGAGTGTAGAAAATGATTCACTTTGCCAATGTCACCCCTGTTTTCAGGAAAGGTCGGCGGGTGTATGTCCATATGAGATTCGTGTTTTTTATATTGTAGGACAACATGAGACATGTTTAAGCGCCAACTTGTGCATGTCTGTTTGTGAAAGTGCATATAATATGAAACTTTAATCTTACATATATTTTGCAACTTGGATTAGATTAGATTAGCGATTGGGGGGCGATGAGGCGATGGACGGGCATTATCCCCTGAATCCTGTGACTTTTATTTTTTGGGACGAACTATTTTGCAAAAACAATTCTACCCTCCTTAACCGCTCCACGTCGAATTCGCATGAGGAAGCGATGGCTCTTTTCTGTAACTCTGTATCACGATTCCACTAGGGGGTGCCAGAGCCTCTGCAGATTTGCCTCCATTTTCCCTGTCCTTGCATATCCATTTCAATTCATTCATATCCATCACTTTTTCCTACATTTCCTTCTTTGGCTTATCTAACGCTTCGGACTCATAAATGGAAGGTCGTGGGTTCAAATCTTGGCGGACCACCAAAAATATTTCATTTATATTTCCAAATATGCTCTTCACTGGGTTGGAAAATTCATACACCTTCATTAAAGACCGGTCACCAAAGGTCCCTAACAGCAACTGGGTCTTGCTTGAGAACTGGCACTTTTTATAGTGACGATCAAAATCGCAGAGGGCTCTTGAGGTGTTATTCACACAAAAACCATGCTCATCAAATAAATCAGCCTTACATCATTTTTATTATCCGTGATTGATTGACCATTAACTGATTATTTGCTAAATAAAGAAGTAAAAAATTAAGAGGCGATGGACTTCTCTATTTCGCGTAAAGCAGCGATTAAGGGGCGATAGGAGAAAAAAGGTTGAAAAAAATTATAACACAATCGGTTCCTTGATAACCGATATTATAATGAACACAGGATTAACATATAGAGTTAAAGGTAAATTTACATGGGGTAAGTAGCTTTCGTCAGTACTGACGGCGAAAACTATGTATTTACACGGAGTCAGTTAGTCGAGGATATTTCTTAGGGTGCCCACAAGTTTGTAAAGTCAGTGCGGAAAAATGAATTCTCGACAACAGTAAAAAATCTAAGTTGATTATTTGTTGATAAAATTTACATTTGTGATTATGCAAGAACTAACTGGTATGTTAGAAGAAGAGAAACAGAAACTAATTTGGGTAAAAAAATGGATAGATGACAGAGATAAAACTAGAGATTCTGCTCTGTTGTTAACCCAGTTGAGAATTGAAGATCCTGGGGAATACAAATTGGCTTTGAGAATGCCGCCAAAAAACTTTGACGATTCGCTCAGTTTTCGTGTCATTTTGTGACGCGGCGTGGTCACCGTACAGCGGGGACAGTTGCGGTTGCGCGGGGGAGGGGAGGGAGCGGACTGACGCCGAAAAATATCAAGCGGGAATAGTGAAGTAAGTTCCTATACTGAAGTTAGTTTACTGTCGTCAGTAGGTATACTGACTCCAATCAATTTACCCGATAGCAGTGCCAGGTAAGTTGCTGACGGCAGTGGACTGACGGCAGCTACTTACCCAATGTAAATTTACCTTAACACTGGCGAGGTGGGCAGAGACGGGACAAAGAGCGCGTCACATTATTTAGTCGCTGTTGTTTTTTAAGGTTTACTTTATCGACTGGCGCAGTCGTTAATTGTCCAGTCACATCTGCTCCGAGAGGCGTTGGAATTCCTCGTAAACTCAGATCCTGAGAGATTTCACATTATCATCGTCTTCTTGTTCTCACTATAAATCTGATAGGAATTTCAAATGCCTTGTTAAACAAGGAACTGCTGGTTTTGATTTATGGATCAAAAGATTGTCGAAAGTATGAGGAGGAGAAGGAATATTAAAGGTAAGACATGACCGGTCCGTAGCTCAGTGGTAACACTGCGGACTCTGAATGAGAAGGTTGTGGGTTCGAATCCCGGAGGAGCACAAACAATATACCATTTATATTTTCAAATTTGCTCTTCGCTGGGTTGAAAAATTCATAAACCTTTACCAAAGACCGGTCATCAAAAGTTCCATCCAGCCATACAACAACTGAGTCTTGCTTGAGAATTGGCGCTTTCTACAGCGACGACCAAGCTCACAAAACAGCGCTCACCAAATAAATCAGCCTAAGTTATTTATTTTAAGAGCTTAGTCCAGAGGTTCCCAAAGTGGGTGCCGCGGAGAGAGATCAGGGGTGCCGCGAGGCGCCCCTGAAGTCTCTACTAAAAATCAAAATTTTACATTTTTTTTTTTTTTAATTTGTGAAGAGGATTGCAATTCAGCAACCTATTTTGCCTGGCCAGATGTCTTCATGCGAAAGCGCTTGTGTGCATACATGAATACAAACATCGATCGATATTATATGACTAGGGTGCCGTGAGAAAACTCAAAATTTCAAAGAGTGCCGTGACATGAAAAAGTTTGGGAACCTCTGGCTTAGTCTCTTTTTGGTGAGGTATAGCCTAACAGCAATTTAATCAACAATGTAACAGATTTAAGGGAAAAAAAATTAACACAAATTTCATTAAAATAAAAATAAATAAAAAGGTTCCATTCTTTTGTAATCTGGTGTCCAGTCTCCCGAAGTAGCTCCTCATGATGCATAAATGTGAATAACTTCCACACCGCCTCATGAGGAGATACCTGAGAAACTTTTTTTAGACTTGTTGTATCATAGGTAGTATGCACGGTTAAAAGGCATTTGCGACATTTTAGTCAAAAATGAGTTATGAACGCTGTCCTACTTGAAATTTCCCGCTCTTTCTAATGCGCTAACTCCCATAGCTCTACGATGGTTTTTGTGTTGTTTCGATTGCGAAGTATGGTTTTGGTGTAACCGACAAGATTTTGGCCTTTTTTGTCCTATAGGCGCTTGTGACATAAAAAAATCGTAAAACCATATTAATAGGCATGCCAATAAATGCCTTTATTTTATTTTTATTTTAGAGCTGTTTTGATTTTAAAGATAGATAAAAAAAATTCTGCAATCTCAAATTTTAAACTGCTCTCCTGAACAATTTAGTTTATGTCGCCCTACTGCCTTTTCTAATCTAATCTAATCAAATCTAATCTAAGCTGCAAGGATATATACCATTTAAGATTTATATCAAACGCATTCCCAAAAGCAGACATGTATAATTTCGCGCTAACACATGCCGCATGTGGACCTACATTATAAGAACCCATCTCAAATGAACATAAGCCCTGCAACTCTTGCCGTCCTTCCCTGAGACAGGGGTGACATTGGCAAAGTGAAATATTTTTTTACAGTATGGGTGGTCAGCCGCATACCAACCTATAACCTATAACTGTCGATATTTAGGTTCTTCCACCGGTAAGGAGTCCAAACCTCGACAGCGTACTCTAGTTTGGACCGTATAAGGTCCGAACATCTCACTGCACTTTTTTGAAAATTCATTCTCATATTCTGTGTTATGCCACACTCGTTTATCTCATATGGGCACAAGCAGGCAGTAGCTATATATATAAAAGTGGGTAGTAGGTGGTTGGAACCGCCCAGAGCTAGCGGTGTCAGGTTACCTCCATGTGGTCTACACGCATGCATGTCCACTGCATGCTGTACATCTATACTGGCTAATAATAATAATATTAGGAGGATTTATTCGGTGAGCGCTGTTTTTGTGTGAATCACACATCAAGAGCCCTCTGCCTTCTCAAGCAAGGCCAGTTGATGTAAGGCTGGATGGACCTTTGGTGTCCGGTGTTTGGTAAAGGTACATGAATTAATAATAATAATATCAGGATGATTTATTCGGTAAGCGATGTTTTTGTGTGAATCACACATCAAGAGCCCTCTGACTTCTCAAGTAAGTCCCAGTTGATGTAAGGCTGGGTGGACCTTTGGTGTCCGGTGTTCAGCCCAGGAAAGCGCATATTTGAAAATATAAATGGTATATTTTTTGTGCTCCGACGGGATTCGAATTCACAACCTTCCATTTACGAGTCTGAAGCTTTACCACTAGACTACGGACCGGATATTTAGAATTCATATTTATTGCATGCCCACAAGCATACACGTGCAGGTTCGCGCTGCATGTGTACAAACAAAATAAAACCCAAATGTTACACTGACTTTAGATCTACAACTCTTGCCGACCTTTCCTGTAATAGGGAGATGGCAAAGTGAACCAATTTTTACAGGATGGGAGGTCAGCCTCATACTAAGCTATTAGTCAAGGAACACACAAAATTAGGAAAGTCTATAATAATCTGGTCTTTTTTTGGCGAAGTATAGCGTAGCAACAAATTAATTAACCATGTAATAGATTTAAGAAAATAAATTTACAGGAATTTGTTTAAAAGAAATCTATTGTCGGTGATCATCTTTCTAGTGTGTTTAGAACATTGGTTTAGAATACATCCCCGCCTGGGTCATTGTCCATAACTTTGACCCTGGTTCAACAGATGTTTTTGGGTTATTATTAATTAATAATTCATTAATTCATAATTCATTAGTGTTCATTTGCTAAATTTTTTGCGTAGGAAATTTTTGACTTTTTTTTGTATAGATTTCTTTGTAAGGTTTTGTTCTTTTTTATATTTAAATGTAATTTATTATTCATATTCCTTGACTTATAGGTTGGTATGAGGCTGACCACCCATACTGTAAAAAATGGTTCACTTTGCCAATGTCACCCCTGTTTCAGGGAAGGTCGGCAAAAGTTGTGGGGCTTATGTTCATTTGAGGTTTGGATTTTATTTGTAAGTACACATTCAGCATTTGTAAGCGCGAACTACACTTGTTGGTTTGTGGGCATACATCTGAGAGCTTTAAATAAATATATCCTTGCAACTTAGATTATAGATTATTATGATTAAATTAAACAATAATGAATTATTAATTGATGATATTACTACCTGTTTCTGGCCAGGCAGAAAAGGTTGGTGAATTGCATTCCTCTTCACAAATCTATTTAAAAAAAAAAGTTTCAAAGATATATTACATCTGAGATTCACATTAAATGCAAATCCACTAACAGACACGTGTAAGTACGCGCTCACAAATGCTGCATGCATATATGCAATTCAAAAACCAAACCTCAAATGAACATAAACCCTGGAACATTTGCCGACCTTTCCTGAAACAGGGGTGACATTGGCAGAGTGAACCATTTTTTACAGCATGGTCGGTCAGCCTCATACCATCCTCTAAGTCAATGAAAACTCGATCTAGTTTATTTTTCTTATTGCAAATAAGTAGATATGAAAATACGTCAAAAGTTGAATGCAACTTAGATTATAGACCCTTGCAACAGTATATAGCTACACCAAGCATCATAAAACATAACGCAAGTTGATGTTTTCCCTTCCCGGGTTGAAACCCGACACCTCCAGTTGCCGCTTCCTGCCCCAGCCGGCGGTGGTCGTGCTCCAGCAGCTCAGTGGTTAACGCCGCAACTCCCATAGGACAAGGGTTCGATTCCCAGAGCGCCCCGCACTCACATACTGTATTAATTATTGCTACTTTATGGATGGGAACATATTCGGATGATTTTTGTTTATGTAAAAATAGATGGATGTCGTGGTAGAGGAAGACCGAGAAGGGTATGGGTGGACCAAATTTTGAAACCGCGAATAAATGGTAGGTACTCGTATGTCCAGAGTCATAATCAAAGGAATGCTTGATGAAGAAGGTTATGACTCTGGATGAAATGAAAGAAGTATGTAAGGACAGATAGAAATGACGGTTGATCTGTAATGTTGACGGTTAGGGCTAGGGTTAATATTATTTTTTATTATTGTTTTAATTTTAAATTAGAATTTAGTTTTTGTTTTTAATGTTTACACATATTATTCTTATTTGTTTATTTCAAAAATGTAATTTGTTGTGCATGTTGCTTGACTTTTAGGTTGGTATGCGGCTGACCACCAATGCTGTAGAAAATGGTTCTGGAAAAGGAACAGTGAGGATGATTTTGTTTGTGTTCGTAGATTTTCACTGCAAAGGATTTATAATAGGGATGGGCCGAAATTCGTTTTACATTCGGTTTAACCGAATTTCGGCAGCTTGAATCGAACTTCAGAATTCGGCCGAAATTCGGTTCAAGTGCCGAACATTCGGTGTGAAAAAAAGTAAAATAAAATATCTAATTGCACCATTTTTACTACGAGTATTCTAATTAGATGTCACAGTATATTTTGTAACCGTAAACAGCAGCCGATGGTTTGGACATGTGGAAAGAATGAATGATGATAGACTGGCAAAGTATGTATACAAAGAAAGTGTGAAAGGAAAAAGAGGGAAGGGACGACCGAGAAAAGTATGGAGTGATCAGATTGAGGAGATTCTGAAAGAATGGGACATACAAATTACAAAGTGAGCGTAAAAGAAGAAAATGCATGAAAAAGGTGATGGATATGAATGAATTGAAAGAGGTATGTAAGGATAGGAAAAAATGGAGGCAGCTCTGCAGAGTCTCTGGCACCCCTAGCGGAATGGTGACAGAGTTACAGTTACAGTACAGTTACAGGATTGGAGGAGGCCTACACCCAGGAGTGGACTGAGGAAGGAAGAAGAATGCAAGAGCTCACCTGCACCGTGGACAGCCCCGTGGCTTCCGCCAGCTCCAGCTTCTCTCTGGGTGACGGGTAGGGGCTGTGGGTGTACCAGTCTCTTAATACTGATCTAGGGAGAGTGGACTGAGGAAGGGAGAAGAATGCAAGAGCTCACCTGCACCGTGGACAGCCCCGTGGCTTCCGCCAGCTCCAGCTTCTCTCTGGGTGACGGGTAGGGGCTGTGGGTGTACCAGTCTCTTAATACTGATCTAGGGAGAGTGGACTGAGGAAGGAAGAAGAATGCAAGAGCTCACCTGCACCGTGGACAGCCCCGTGGCTTCCGCCAGCTCCAGCTTCTCTCTGGGTGACGGGTAGGGGCTGTGGGTGTACCAGTCTCTTAATACTGATCTAGGGAGAGTGGACTGAGGAAGGGAGAAGAATGCAAGAGCTCACCTGCACCGTGGACAGCCCCGTGGCTTCCGCCAGCTCCAGCTTCTCTCTGGGTGACGGGTAGGGGCTGTGGGTGTACCAGTCTCTTAATACTGATCTAGGGAGAGTGGACTGAGGAAGGGAGAAGAATGCAAGAGCTCACCTGCACCGTGGACAGCCCCGTGGCTTCCGCCAGCTCCAGCTTCTCTCTGGGTGACGGGTAGGGGCTGTGGGTGTACCAGTCTCTTAATACTGATCTAGGGAGAGTGGACTGAGGAAGGGAGAAGAATGCAAGAGCTCACCTGCACCGTGGACAGCCCCGTGGCTTCCGCCAGCTCCAGCTTCTCTCTGGGTGACGGGTAGGGGCTGTGGGTGTACCAGTCTCTTAATACTGATCTAGGGAGAGTGGACTGAGGAAGGGAGAAGAATGCAAGAGCTCACCTGCACCGTGGACAGCCCCGTGGCTTCCGCCAGCTCCAGCTTCTCTCTGGGTGACGGGTAGGGGCTGTGGGTGTACCAGTCTCTTAATACTGATCTAGGGAGAGTGGACTGAGGAAGGGAGAAGAATGCAAGAGCTCACCTGCACCGTGGACAGCCCCGTGGCTTCCGCCAGCTCCCGCTTCTCTCTGGGTGACGGGTAGGGGTTGTGGGTGTACCAGTCTCTTAATACTGATCTAGACTTTTCCTGAAAAAATATAACAATATATTACTTTAAAGAAACCTTTGAAAAGTTGAGTTAACAAGACAGAGAGAATATGTGAGATGGCTGACAATATGGTGTCGAAAATATACATTATTTTTTTCTTCATCTCATTCCATATTGCTTCCACGAGGGTTTGTTGTATCCCATCCATCTTATCAGCAGAGTGCCCTTGCGGCGCCAGCTCCCAGGACGTGCCTCACATATTATGGCACTGTCCATTGCGACACTCTGATCGGGTTGCGCTCCTTGCTGCAGTACGGCCGGCCATTGGCCCAGTCGGTTACGCAGACTTTGTTGCTACAAAATCCAATTTCTCCGCTTTTGAGCGATTTTGCGATTCGTTTTGCCAAGGATTCACAGTAATCCTGACTTTCATTATTATTATTATTATTTCGTATTATGTGTATCATTCTTCACTAGTATGCTATTAGCTTTAGTAACATCGAACCATTTAGTTTTAGAGTCATGGGCACGCCTCTGACCTAGAGGTTCTTGTTTTATCGTGCCGTTGCTTTTACTTCACGGGAAGGCCTTTCGCCACTTGAGAAAATATATAGCTTTGCATGAGAGCGTCCATGTGCTGTGGGTCCTTCTGACACATACATACAGGACGGGTACGAGGAGGGTTTGAGCATACTGTGTCTTCTACAGTTCGCTCTTGACTGCGCTGCCCGCAGTGCTGCTGCTGTCTTCACTTGATCGGTCCATCTTGCGGGGAATCTTCCTCTCCCTCTCTTTCCCTTCAAGCCACCGATCACATTGAATAGTTCCAGGCCACGGACAACGTGTCTAAAGAACTGAAGAGTACGGCGTGTGCATATGCTGGCCAGAGTCAAGCCATCCAAACGTATGGACTCATTGGTGCGTCTAGCCGTCCATGGGATTCGGAGCATGCGCCTCCAGCACCACATTTCAAAAGCATCAATGTTTGTTTCTCCTTTCTGCTGCTTTTGTGGTCCATGTCTCAGCAGCATAGAGAACAATAGAGTGGACCAGACTCCTGACAAGCTTAATCTTGGTGCTGTTACTCACACCCCGGTCTTTCCATATTGTTGTTGTTATGCGTAACTAGAATAATATGGAACAATACAGAAGTGTGTGGTTCACTATAGAAGGCACTCTCCCACCACCCAGTCCATACAACTCATGCGGAGTGTGCTCACCTTAAAGCAATACGAGGTCTCCTCTCCATCCCAGATAGTCCTGGGCAGCGGGAACTTGCGCCTCACCCTGTACTTGCCCACGGCTCCCAGGGGCCGGCCTCGCAGCTTCTCGGCCTCCACGTAGTGAGCTGCAAGAGAGCGACAATCATTCTATTTAGAATATTCGAGTAAACACTCACACAATCTCGAGCAAATACAAATGCTTATACATACTATGAGTTTGTGTGTACATGTAATATGTATCTAGGTACGTGCGCCTAAGCACGATGGTGTGTGTCGAGCAATCCGGAAGTGTTTCGAAAAAACCATTATAGAAGTATGTGGAATAATCTAGAACATGAAATAATCGTCTCTTTCGTACCTATATAGACGAGCCGCAATGGTGCGGAGAGCCAGGACGCTTGAAACATTGTGACGCGAAGTCGATAGAGCGAGAGAAGTACTGTGTAAGCGTATATTGTGCTAAATAAATCCTGTTGATAAATAAATCGCAGTTAGATTAAAAAGAACACAAGTCAACTCAAAACAACATTAATAAAACACAAACGGGGCTATTCTTAGACATTTTAGTCGTCGGTTGAGCCCACGCTTTGACAAACAAATGATGCTTGTGCTGGAAGCCTCATCACGACGGTCATTCTTACCTACCGAATTTGGTAGTATTTGTATCAAAGACAAATCAGCTGTTCGCTTGCGGCCATCTTGGATTGACAGGTCTTCATACAAATGCATCATTAGTTTGTCAAAGCGTGGGCTCAACCGACGACTAAAATGTCTAAGAATAGCCCCGAAAGTTTTTCTTCCCCAGCTGATTTGTGTCGTTGAACGAATAGCGGTGTGACAACTAGAAAGCGCTCGAGGAAATAAATCTACTCGTATTGAAAAACTGTGTTTTATTTTAACGTGTTGAATTCACTGCGGGTAAATTTCCCTAACAACTCCTTGGTCTGTTTCCACTTCTGGGCGCGGGCCTCCTCCCTCTCTCTCAAGGCAACGCGTTAATACAATATTTTCTGATAGAATCATAATGTACCCCTTGTATAATAGCATTACTGTGAAGGCTGGCGGGGGCCCTGGTGTCGGGTTACGCGTTGTTTACATCCCCCCCCCCTCCCTCCCTTTGTTTCTGTGGCCTCCCCCTACCCCTCCATGTTGTACTCCTACTCGTTAATACGCCAATTAGATCATTTTATGTGTGAGAGCCTTTTTGTTTAAGTTACTGAAAGGTGAAAAAGGGAAAATACCGAGTTGCCAGGAAATGGTGACGGGATAGAACAGCACGGTGACAAAACATCATAAGGCATTACATCACAATGACAAAACGACACAAGGATACAACAGAGTGGCGCCAGAGTACTTGCAGGAGTTGATAATACCGAGGAGTCTGAGTGAGAGGGGGCTCACTCTGCAACCTGCCGACAGTGCTCTTACCTCTGTCAGTACACAACGCAGAAAAAGAAGCAAAGTGTTCGGAGACCGCGCTTTCGCCGTTGCGGGACCGTCCACTTGAAACCAGCTGCCCCCAGAAGTGCGCGCCAAGGAAGGGATCGAGAGCTTCAAGAAGGGAATGAAGACCCATTTCTTTACCGCCGCGTCAAGCCTGAAAGCGCCCTGCAGTGACAGTAGTCACGAAACGGCGCTCTACAAATCATCATCATCATCACCGACAAATAAATTAAAACAAAACAAGCGACTGGAACATACAGAGTGAGAAAAAGAGAAGATCATCCACGAACATAGAGATGAAAATGTGTGTAGGACAGAACAATGTGGATACACCTCTGCGGAAGTGCTGGTCACCCCTAGAGGGCTGGCAACTAGATAAAAGTATCTTGAGACTAGTTCAGTGGTTCAGTGGTAGCACGGACTCTGAATGGAAGGTTGTGGGTTCGAATCCCGTTGGAGCACAAAAAATATACCATTTATATTTTCCAATTTGCTCTTCGCTGGGTTGAAAAATACATAAACCTTTACCAATGACCGGTCACCAAAGGTCCATCCAGCCTTACAGCAACTGGGTCTTGCTTGAGAATTGGTGCTTTGTAACGACGACGACCAACCTCGTAAAAAGGTTGATAGCTCAATTGGTAGAATGCTTGCATTCCATGCCGAGAGCAAGGGTTTGATCTCAAGGTTTACTTAGCCTTCAGAAGAAATGAGAACCAGACCCCCCGGAAGCTGGGAAATCCTCACTTCAACTGAAAGGGGTTGGTGTGAGGCCGACCCCCTTACCCGTAAAAATAAATAGGTCCCGAATCGCCACATGCAACCCCTTCGGTGATAACGCAGGCATCCACTATATGTGTAGCTTAGTTGCGAGTTGCGTTTTGGCACAGGAGGAGCTGGAGGCTCATGCTGCTAGAGACGGGAGACCAAGGTTTGCATTGGTATGATGCAGAACTAAGCAGGCGACAGCGTTGAAGGGGAAAGTGTCTTTGCATGGTTTACCTTTAAGCCAGAGCGCCTGCAGCTTGGCGTGGTTGTGCGGACTGAAGGCGTGGCTCTCCAGCAGCCTGTACAGCTCCTTGAAGTTGCCCCTGTGGAAGGCCACCGTGGCCTTGGCCTTGAGCACGGACTCGTTGCCGTGCAGCTTGTCGCAGGCGGGCAGAGACCACAGGAAGCGGCCCAGGCGCTCCACGTTCCCAGCCTGCTGCAGGACCTGCAGACAACAACGTCTTCATTAGTATTGTCAGTTCGGATACAGAGTCGCAGGCGGGCAGAGACCACAGGAAGCGGCCCAGGCGCTCCACGTTCCCAGCCTGCTGCAGGACCTGCAGACAACAACATCTTCATTAGTATTGTCAGTTCGGATACAGAGTCATTTTCTACCTCAGCCTTTCTCAGTCCACTCCTAGACGTAGGCCTCCTCCAATCTTCTCCATGTTTGTCTATCGGCTGCTGTGTTCAGTCATGCTCTGCCTGCAGTTCCCTTGATGTCGTCCAGCCACCGCAGTTGGGGTCTCCCCACTCCCCGCTCAATTTAAAGTTCAATTTAAAAACTCAAGGACACTGACTGAGACCTTTTCTCGGTGGACGCAAGATAAACAAAAAGACGCAGAGAGGGCCAGGGCTGGAAGTCTTATCCCCACCGTTATTCTTACCTACCAATTATCGGTAATATTTGTATGAAGACTAATCAGCTGTTCACTTGCGGCCATCTTGGATTGACAGGTCTTCATACAAATATTACCCATATTCGGTAGGTAAGAATTACCGTGGGGATGAGACTTCCAGCCCAGGACTGGAAGACGTCGGAGGAAGCGTCTTGAAGCCCGATGGTGCAGCGTTGGACTCGGATCGGTTGATGAACCAGATGCCCCCTAGCAGCCTATCCAGCCATAATAAAAGTAGAGCCTGTATGAAAAAGGTTATGACTCTGGAGCAAATGAAAGACGTATACAAGGACCGAAAAAAA
This sequence comes from Agapetus fuscipes, assembly GCA_951799405.1. NCBI lineage: Eukaryota > Metazoa > Arthropoda > Insecta > Trichoptera > Glossosomatidae > Agapetus > Agapetus fuscipes. The sequence goes on along the minus strand of OX637352.1, from coordinate 218,574 downwards.
TGGCGGTTGATCTGTAATGCTGGCGTTTAAGGCTGAGGCTTTAAAAATATATTTTTCACTTTTTTATAGAATATGTTTGGTAGGTTTAAATTTTTACTGTTTAATTGTTTAGTGTTTATTTGTTTTATATACACAAATGTAACTAATTAATTTTGAAAAGATTTTTGTGAAACACTGTGGAAATTCATTTTAAAAAATTGATTATTTTTCAATAAAAAATTAAAAAATAAAAGAAATTAAAAACTTTGTTTTATTCCACTTTTAATAAAAGTGGAATAAAACAAAGTTTTTAATTTCTTTTATTTTTTAATTTTTTATTGAAAAATAATCAATTTTTTTGTAACTAATTGTTTGTATTCCTTAACTTATAGGTTGGTATGAGGCTGACCACCCATACTGTAAAAAGTGGTTCACTTTGCCAATGTCACCCCTGTTTCAGGGGAGGTCGGCAAGAGTTGCAGGGTGTATGTTCATTTGACATTTGGGTTTTTATATTTGTAAGTCACATGCGGCATGTTTTAACGCGAACTTATACGTGTTCGCTTATGTAAATGCATATAATGTGAATCCCCAATGTTACATATCTTTGCCACTTAGATTTAGATTAGATTAGATTAGAACCGGCTGTGTGGCGTCACATCTATTGTCCATGGAATTTGTGACGAGTCCATTCGGAAAATATCGAAGATGAATACGAGAATTCCTACAACTCTTTCCGACTTTCCCTGAAACAGCCAAATTTTGTCAGTTTTGACAGAACGGATGGCCGGCCTCATACTAACCCACTTAGCCTGCACAAGTAATGAGTATCAGCTCCCTCGGGAGCTGGGAAACCCTCACTTCAACTGAAATAGTTGACGATAGGCAGGTCCCCTTACCCGTAAAAATAAACAGGTTCACTTGCCGCATGCGATAACTTCGGGGAGAACGCGGTAAGAAGTTACACTATTCGTGTAGCTTGGTTACGTTTTTTGCGCGCCTATAAAGTTCTTCTTGTTACATTATAACACTTCTGTACTGTACTGTATCCTGCCGCCGTTCCACTAGGGGTGGCCGGTACCTCCGCAGATGCGCCTCCACTTTTTTCTGTCCTTACAAACCACTTTCATTTCCTCAATATTCATCACCTTTTTCATACATACTCTTCTCTTATTCTCACTCTGCAGATTCCATTCTTTCGCAATCTCACCTATTTGGTCTAACCATTCTTTCCTCGGCCTTCCCCTTCCGCGCTTTCCTCTGACATTTCCTTTGTACACTTTCTTCGTTAGTCGTTCATCATCCATTCTTTCGAGATGTAATGTAACTTCAATTTCTTTTATTGGATTTTCGTGGAATTAAGACTTACAGGAAAGCTGGTGATAGTGCAGAAAGGAAAGGGTGAATCAGAGAATGATTTCATGCGGAAAGAGACGGCTGCATGTATTGTATACACGAGCAAGTGGGACGCGTATAGGGTGTCTCGGTTTCTCTTTGCAATATAAGAGGAGTGGATTACGCTGCGGCCGAGGCGAGGCGGTCTGTAAACTCAGTGTTATGCTGGAACTGAAAGCTTAAGAAAAAATAGTTCACAATGAATGATACTATCTAGAATCTAGAGATTTTTTTTTTCTCTAGTGGTTGGTATGAGACTGACTACCCATACTGTAGAAAATGGTTCACTTTGCCAATGTCACCCCTGTTTCAGGGAAGGTCGGCAAAAGTTGTAGGGCTTATGTTCATTTGAGGTTTGGATTTTATTTGTAAGTACACATTCAGCATTTGCAAGCGCGAACTACACGTGTTGGTTTGTGGGCATACATCTGAGAGCTTTTAATGAATATATCCTTGCAACTTAGATTATAGATTATAGACAAACTAGAATCACTGCTGGGTCGGGTCACAACCATCGGGAAGGCCTTCCGCCGCTGAAAAAATTATAGCATTGCATGAGCGTTCTGTGATACGCTTCCCCGGATGGAAGTGTACATACGGAACGGGTATGAGGATGGGTTTGCGCAACTATCTATAATCTAATTTGCATAGATATGTAAAAAAATTAAATTCAAAATAAAATTAGTTTTATTTTCACAATAATTAATTTTATTTGCCTCAAGTAGGTACTTTCGACCTTCAAGTTTCAGGTCATTATCAAGACTCTGAAACTTGAAGGTCGAAATGTACTCGAGGCAAATAAAATTAATTATTGTAAAAAAACGTTTTTGAAAAAATATTTTTATTTTGAATTAAAAATGAATTTTCGCTGTGTGAATACACAAACACTACAAAGCTTACTTTTTAATTTCATATTAAATGCATGCCCACAAACAGACATGACGTGTCAGTTTGCGCTGCAAGTGCTGCTTAGTGTACTTATAATTCAAAAACCAAACCTCAAATGAACATAAGCTCTGCAATTTTTGACGTACTTCCCTAAAATCGGGGTGGTATTAGCGAAAGTGAGTCAAGTTTTTACAGCATGAGTGGTCAGCATCATTCCAACCTATAAGTCAAGGAAATATTAATTCTTAATAAATACATAACAAATCCTGCACGTGATTTTATTTCAATAATTTGTTTACAATTCACATAGTTTAATAGCATTGACCACCCATACTGTAAAAATTGGTTCACTTTCGCCAATGTCACCCCAGTGTCAAGAAAATTCAACAAGAGACATTTGAGATTTGCTATTTTTGATGTTTATTTTTTGTTTCCTTAACGAGCAGGTTGGTATGACGCTGACACCCATGCTGTAAAACTGGATTCCCTTTAACTTATTTAGGTTTTCAGCAGTAACTTTGTGAAAGTTCATCTTTACAATTGTTAAAAATGAAAAACTTTGTTATAATTCACTGTGTGAATAACAAATTTCTGTGAATGAATAACAAATTCACTGTGTGAATTATAACAAAGTGAATTATAACAAAGTTTTTCATTTTTAACAATTGGATTCCCTTTTGCTAATACCATTGTTAAAAATGAAAAACTTTGTTATAATTCACTGTGTGAATTATAACACAGTGAATTATAACAAAGTTTTTCATTTTTAACAATTGGATTCCCTTTTGCTAATACCACCCTGATTTCAGGGAAAGATGGCAGAAGTTGCAAGGTTTATGTCAATTTGAGATTGGTTATTTTTATTGCAATTTAGCGAGTGTATGCGGCATGTATAAATGCAAGCTTTCACGTGTGTACTTGTGGACAAAGTGAATCCTTGCTTGCATTGATTGTAGAATCATTCCCTTTGCAATCGTTCACCTTAAAAGATACCTTTGAATCCTTGCAACGTATATTATTTTACAGCGCCGGATCCATCACACCGTTGCAGCTCTGCGTCCACCGGCCGCTGCTCCCGTCTTGGCTTACACATATAACGTTTTCCTCTCCACATGATCCTGCTTCTATTTCCACCATTCTATATTTGGCCCGCGGACTGAGAACGTGCCAAAACCCTGTCTCAGCGCGCTCCTAAACATGCTCAGTCAATAGTACAGTCACCAAGACTCTAACCCTGTCTCAGCGCGCTCCTAAACATGCCCAGTCAATAGTACAGTCACCAAGACTCTAACCCTGTCTCAGCGCGCTCCTAAACATGCCCAGTCAATAGTACAGTCACCAAGACTCTAACCCTGTCTCAGCGCGCTCCTAAACATGCTCAGTCAATAGTACAGTCACCAAGACTCTAACCCTGTCTCAGCGCGCTCCTAAACATGCCCAGTCAATAGTACAGTCACCAAGACTCTAACCCTGTCTCAGCGCGCTCCTAAACATGCTCAGTCAATAGTACAGTCACCAAGACTCTAACCCTGTCTCAGCGCGCTCCTAAACATGCTCAGTCAATAGTACAATCACCAAGACTCTAACCCTGTCTCAGCGCGCTCCTAAACATGCCCAGTCAATAGTACAGTCACCAAGACTCTAACCCTGTCTCAGCGCGCTCCTAAACATGCCCAGTCAATAGTACAGTCACCAAGACTCTAACCCTGTCTCAGCGCGCTCCTAAACATGCCCAGTCAATAGTACAGTCACCAAGACTCTAACCCTGTCTCAGCGCGCTCCTAAACATGCCCAGTCAATAGTACAGTCACCAAGACTCTAACCATGTCTCAGCGCACTCCAAAACATGCTCAGTCAATAGTACAGTCACCAAGACTCTAAACACACTGATGGAGAACTCGGGGACAGCGTTTAAGGCAAGGTTTTGTAACAATATGAGATTTTTCCGACTCTGGAACAGCAGATCATCCCCCCATTGCTTGTTTGTTTTTTTTATTTTTATTAGGATGATTTATTAGGTGAGCGCTGTTTTTGTGTGTATCACACCTCAAGAGCCTTAGAAAGCGACAATACTCAAGCAAGACCCAGTTGCTGTAAGGCTGGATGGGCTTTGGTAAAGGTTTTATGAATTTGTCAACCCAGCGAAGAGCATATTTGAAAATATAAATGGTATTTTTTGTGTACTCCGCTGGTACTCAAACCCACAACCTTCCATTTACGAGTCAGAAGTGTTAACCGCAAGACTACGGACCGGTCTCATCTACCATTTGATTTAAAAAAAATCTTAGAATCACATGGCACGATAATGTGAAAGTTGTTATAAAGTTTTAAAAACAATTTCCAGTTTACATAAGACACATTGGTACAGTACGCATACAAACATTTCTCAATTAAAATTACATTTGATTGCCATAAGACAAACAAGCACAAGGGGACAATATGTTAAATCAAGTCCGCACGTGAATTGACTAAATTGTATCGTCACCCGGCTGGGTTGCTAGGGAAAAGATAAATAAACATTTTGTTATCGATTGCCTTATAGATTCCTTGACTTGTAGGTTGGTATGAAGCTGACCTCGCATACTGTAAAAACGGTTCACTTTGCCAATGTCACCCCTGTTTCAGAAAAGGTCGGTTAAAAGTTACAGGGTCTTTAGGTATCTATGTTGTTTTGGAATAGAATTAAGACATCTTGGCTTATTTCGTCATTATTTTTGTTGGACTGGCGGAAACAGGGAGACATGTTGTTATTATTCCTGGAATTGAGCCCCGACCATGTCATGTCATCTGTCAACCAGCTCCATGTAGTGCTGGGGTGTGTGCCAAAACCTCGCAGCTCTTCAAAGGGCATTTACACGAATTCCTTAATGTCGCTTTGTTACCTCAAGGTCAGCCTAGCTTTATGAGAAACTAGGGGACCGGTCCGTAGTTCAGTGGTAACACTTCGGACTCTGAATGGAAGGTTGTGGGTTCGGATCCCGGCGGAGCACAAAAAATATACCATTTATATTTTCAAATTTGCTCTTCGCTGGGTTAAAAGTTCATAAACTTTTACCAATGACCGGTCACCAAACGTCCATCCAGCCTAACAGCACTTACATAGATCTTGCTTGAGAATTGGCGCTTTGTAGTGACGACGACCAAGCTTGTAAAAAGTACGATAGCTCAATTGGTAGAATGCTTGCATTCCATGCCGAGAGCAAGGGTTCAATCTCAAGGTTTACTCAGCCTTCACAAGAAATGAGAACCAGCACCCCCCAGGAAACCCCCACTTCAACTGAAAGTAGTTGGTGTGAAGCCGGCCCCCTTACCCGTAAAAATAAATAGGTCCCGAATCGCCACATACGACCCCTTCGGGGATAACGCAGGCAATAAGTTACACAATGTATGTAGCTTATTTGCGTTTATAAAAAATTAAAAACACAGAGTTGAAATGGACTACCTAAGAAGTATATTTGGGGGAAAAACGGCGTGATAGGGTAAGGAATGATTTTGTAAGAGAAGAATGCGGTGCAAGAGAAAGTGTGAAAGTAAAGATGTAAAGAAGTTTGTTAAGACGGTTTGGGCATATGGAGAGAATGAATGATGAAAGACTGACGAAGAAAGTATATTGTGTGTTTATATTGATTATTTGTTGATTTTAAAAATGTAATTTATTGTGTATATTGCTTATGTTATAGGTAGGCTGGCAATCTGGCATGCGGCTGACCACCCATGCTGTAGAAAATGGTTCACTTTTCCAATGTCCCCCCTGTTCCAGGGAAGGTCGGCAAGAGTTGCAGGAAGTATGTTCATTTGATATTTGGGTTTTTATGTTGGAAGTCTACATGCGGCATGTTCAAGCACAAACTTATACGTGTCTGCTTGTGAGTATGCATGTAATGTGAATCCCCAATGTTACATAGTTTTGCAAATTAGACTAGATTAGACAGAGTTTTACTTTCACAAGTTGGGCATTTATTTCACCTCGGTTACCTACTTTCGACTTAACGCAACTAAACGCAACTAAGCTACACATATAGTGTAACTTCTTGCCGCATTATCCCCGAAGGGGTCGCATGTGGCGAGTTGAACCTATTTATTTTTACAGGTAAGGGGGCCGGCCTTACGCCAACCACTTCAGTTGAAGTGGGGGTTTCCCAGCTCCCGAGGGGGCTGGTACTCATTTCTTGTGAAGGCTGAGTAAACCTTGCCGGTATTTTTATTATGGGGCTTGAAATAAACACCGAAATAGGAAATCATTTCTGACACCCTCCTCGGTGGGATTCGAACCCGAGCTCACGGGGTAGAATGCAAGCACTCTACCAACTGAGCTATCGACCGGACATTTAATCTTAGTTTAACAGATTATCGTTTTTTTTTGGAATAGAAATTTGTTAAGAGGAATGCTATCCGCAACTAAGCTGCATATATAGTGTAGCTTTTTGCCGCGTTCTTTCTGAAGGCATCACATGTGGTGAGTGAACCTTATTCTTGTTACAGGTAAGGAGACGAGCCTTTATCCAACCACTTCGGTTGAAGTGGTGGTACTCGTTTTTTTTTTTGTTTTTTTTTAAAAAGATTTTCGAATAGGAATGCAATTCACCAACCTATTCTGCCTAGCCAGAAACAGATATTAAAATCATCAATTAATAATTTATTATTGCTTATTTTAATGTCACCCCTGTTTCAGGGAAGGACGGCAAGAGTTGCAGGGCTTATGTTCATTTGAGATTGGGTTTTTATAATGTTGGTCCACATGGGGCATGTGTTAGCGCGAAATTATACATGTCTGCTTGTGGGAATGCATTTAATATAAATCTTAAATGATATATATCCTTGCAGCCTAGATTAGATTAGATTAATGAATGATTAATTAATAATTACCCAATAACATCTATTGAACCAGAGTCAAAGTTATGGTCAAATGACCCAGGCGGGGATCGAACCAACGTTGTTCTATTCCAAACACGCTAGAAAGATCAGTCCTCTTGGCCCCCTCGGCCATAACACCGACAAATTTTCATGTGAAGGCTGGTAAACCTTCTTCTTCTTTTGGCGCCACTTCTATCGAAGATTGGCGATCATCATGGCTATTTTGACTTTGGATGCTGTGACTCGAAATAGAGACGTGGTGCTTTTGTCGAACAATTGTCGCAGGTTTTTCAGCCACGATGTCCTTCGGCGTCCCTGAGATCTTCTCCCCTCAATCTTAAGTTGAATGATAAGATGAAGGAGACGGTACTTCTCATTTCTCAAAATGTGACCATCATTAGCTTTCTCTGCTTTTAATGGTTGGTAGAAGTTCATTTGTGTTGCGCATACGTTGAAGGACTTCTTCATTGGTGACTCGATCACACCAAGAGATCCGAAGCATTTTTAGGTAGAGACACATCTCACACAACGCTTCAATTCAAGGATTGCTATAAGCAGACGCAACTTAGCTACATATATAGTGAAAATATAAAATATACACCAATAAAATGTCCATTGATTTTGTCGGTGGAAGTTTTATCGATGGGCATTTTGTCGCGTGAACATTATGTCGCATGGATATTTTATCGGTGGACATTGCGTAGGTGCCCACCATGGACATCTTGTCGAGGAGCCCTCACGACTCTCGGCCCACCCTGACTGTTGTAAAATAAATACAATGTTTACATTTTAATATTTACACAAGTTCACAATGTATTGAAGGCTCTCGGTGTGAGTGTTAGAAGGGACGGGCACTCCATGCAGGCAAATAAAGGCAGAATGTGGGGGAATGGGCGAATAAATCAAATTCGCGTTTTTTGCGAATTTTAATTATTAGGTTAATTAATTATTTTTATTTTCTTGACCACCCATACTGTAAAAAAATGGTTCACTTTGCCAATGTCACCCCTGCTTCAGGGAAGGTCGGCAAGAGTTGCAGGGCTTATGTTCATTTGAGATTGGGTTTTTTATATTGTAGGTCCACATGCGGTGTGCAAGCGCGAAATTATGCATGTCTGCTTGTGGAAATGCATTTAATATGAATGTCAAATGATACATATCTTTGCAGCTTAGATTTAGATTAGATTTTTAGGACTATTCACTGCTAAATACTCTTTTTACCGGATTAAAAATTAAAACATATTTTTATGAAAAAGAGGGTAATGTGGCTGACCACCCGTGCTGTAGAAAGTGGTTCACTTTGCCAATGTCACCACTGTTTCATTTAAGATTTGGGTTTTATGTTGTAGGTTCACATGCGGCATGCTTAAGCGCGAACTAATACTTGTCTGCTTGTGAAAATGCATATATGTAATGTGCATTTTCATGTTACATATATTTGCAACTTAGATTAGATTAGATTAGACTGATAGGTGGGTATAAGACTGACCTCCCGTGCTGTAAAAATTGGTTCACTTTTGAGAATGCCACCACGGTTTCAGGGAAAGCTGGCAGGAGTTGCAAGGTTTATCTGTATCAACACATGCAGAATGTGAAGGCACGAACCTACATGTGCCTGTCTGCGGGCATGCATTTAATATGAGCCTTAAATGTTAATATATCTTTGCAGCTTAGATTATAGATAAGCTACATTTCTCACCTCACATACGCAGGCCACTTGCTCCTGGGTGAATCCAAAGCTAGGCAGGAGGGCGGAGTCCCGCGCCTGCTGGGCCCCCCCGGCCTGCTCCATGGGGCCCCCTTGCGCGCAGTAGTCGGGGGGCCCTCTCTGCAGCATCATGGACGCCACGGCTACAGTCACAGTCACTCACAGCGCAAACAACAACACAGAAACAGCTACATCAGACGAGAAGCAAACTTTCACTGAAGAGGAACTTGAATATATCTGTAAAGACTCTTTCTATCTTTAATATAGGTGCATATACGTTTCTGTATAAAAAGATCACATTATTTAGTAAGCTAGCCTTTCAACAGTACCTACCTACCCTGAGTACGAGTTGCACAACTTGAGTAAAGTAAAGTTGACAGAAAGTATTAAAGAGTGGTTTTCCACAAAATCTGCCGTTTTTGTTTGTTTGAACTTTTCTTCATCACTGTAACTCTTTTGCCAAGACCACAAAGTGTAAGAAACAAAAACGGCAGATTTAGGGTAAAATCACTCTTAAATACTTTCCGTAAACTTTACTTTACTCAAGTTTTGCAACTCGTACTAAGGGGACAGGTCATTTTCGACCGGTCCGTAGTCTAGTGATTGCGCGTCAGACTCGTTAATGGAAGGCTGTGGGTTCGAATCCCGCAACATAACACAAAAAATATAAGTACTATGTATATCTTTAAAAATGCAAAAAGGTATCCATCCAGCAAATGGGTCTTGCTTTAGAATTGGCGCTTTCTACAGCGACGACCAAGCTCGCAGAGGGCTCTTGAGGTGTGATACACACAAAATCAGGGCTCGAAAGTTGGTAAAAAGGTTTTCAAATAAAGGTTAGTTTATTTTTAAAAAAAACACACAGTATAAGTTTATCATCATGATATTTAGCGCTATGGTCCTTGTACCTACTGTTAAGTTAAATGTATTGCTATTGTAAATAAATAAATAAATAAATAAATCATTAAAAAATCTTTTCCATTATAATGCATGTAACAAGGATTTTTTTCTTTAAATGAGTATATTATCATTTTCTTAAACATACGGTGTTATTCTCAAACAGCAAAGTCATGGCTCATCCGCAGCCTACATTAAATTTTCCATACAAACAATCAATAATAATAATAAAATTAGGATGATTTATTTGGTGAGCGCTATCTTTATGCGAATCACACCTCAAGAGCCGTGTTCGGGCTTGGTAGTCGTTGTAGAATGCTTAAATTCTCAATCCCAGTTGGTGTAAGGCTGGATGAACCTATGGAATTTTTCAACCCAGCGAAGAGCACATTTGAAAATATAAATATTTTTTGTGTCCCGCCGGGATTCGAACCCACTTCCTTCCAATCGCGTGTCCGAAGTGTTGACCACTAGACTGCGGACCGGTCATAGATAGGTCAGTACCTATACGAGTTTATTTTTTCTCAATATTTTTTATAACCTACGTAGATTTTTGCAACTCACTGATTTAATTTAAGAACAAACAATTTATAGAGAGCCAAACATTCTATATTTGAATCCACACAAAATAAACTTTCAAAAAACTTGATTCACAGTCTTTTTATAAAAAACGTTATTTATTGTTTTCAAAATTCAAATACAATTGACGTAAATAACTTTTCAAATTTTGTATTTAGAAATATTTTGAATGCTCCGCGACGTTCGACACACCCAAACACGTTTCCGTTCATTTCAACACTGACTCGTGAATGGTCGGATATTCCACATTCAACTGTTTCCCTCCGACCAATCAGAGCCCTGCTGACGTCACATCCCATCTGTTGTTTGGCGGGAGTGTGTGCTGTCTCGCTCTTGCACATCCGCAAAGAGATCTTTCAGGAAAATGGCCAAAATAATTTGCGAATGCGACTTTTCAGCGGACACAGAGGGAGATAGATAGATTAATATTGCATACAGAAGAAAGATTGTACAGAGTACTGATAATAAAATCGAATCTAATCTAAGTTGCAAAGATATCGACGGTTAAAAGGCAGACATTTTGTTAAAAAATGAGTTATGAATGCTATCCTACTTGATATTTTCCGCTCTTTCTAATGCGCTAACTCCCATAGCTCTACGATGATTTTTGTGTTGTTTATGTCCAAGCAAACAACTGCAATTTCGAAGTATGGTTTTGGTGTAAACGACAAGATTTTGGCTTTTTTTGTCCTGAAGGCGCTTGTGACAAAAAAAAATCGTAAAACCACATTAATAGGAATGCCAATAAATGCTTTTATTTTTTTATTTTAGAGCTGTTTTGATTTTAACGATATGATAAAAAAATAAAAAAGTTACCTATGCCATTTTTCTGCAATCTCAAACTTTAAACTGCTCTCCTGAACAATTTAGTTTACGTCGCTTATGGCCTAGTACTGCCTTTTAACCGTCGATATGTAACATTGGGGATTCACATTACATGCATTTATACAATATACATAGGTACTATTTATACATCTACATATTTCATACATCAAGAGAATGTATGGAAAAGGTGATGGATATGAATGAATTGAAAGAGGTATTTAGGGATAGGAAGAAATGGAGGCAGCTCTGCAGAGGCTTTGGCCACCCCTAGCGGAATGGTGACAGGGTAAGAGTTTTCAGCCAAAAAACGTGAAAGCATCTAAGTATAAATATTTAGAGATCGCGTGGCAATCTTTTTATTAAATCTAAACTAGAAACACGTGACTAAGCTACACATATAGCGTAACTTTTTGCCGTGTTTCCACTTCTCACCGAAGGGATAGCATCTGGCGAGTGAAACTATTTATTTTTATAGGTAGGTATAGGGGCCGGCCTTTCGCCTACCACTTCAGTTGAAGGGGAGGTTACCTAGCTCCCGAGGGTCTGGTACTCATTTCTCGTGCAACGCAACGCAAACGCAAACGCAACTAAGCTACACATATAGTGTAACTTCTTGCCGCGTTATCCCCGAAGGAGTCGCATGTGGCGAGTTGAACCTATTTATTTTTACAGGTGAGGGGGCCGGCCTTACGCCAACCACTTCAGTTAAAGTGGGGGTTTCCCAGCTCCCGAGGGGGCTGGTACTCATTTCTTGTGAAGGCTGAGTAAACCTTGCCGGTATTTTTATTATGGGGTTTGAAATAAACACCGAAATAGGAAATCATTTCTGACAGCCTCCTCGGTGGGATTCGAACCCGAGCTCACGGGGTAGAATGCAAGCACCAACTGAGCTATCGACCGAACAAGCTAAAACTCGTGAAAGTTGAGTAAACCTTGCCGGTAGTTTGGTTTGAAGTAAACACCTTGTCTTGTCTTGTATCCTGCCGCCATTCCTCTAGGAGTGGCCGGTACCTCCACACAAGTGCCTCCACTTGACTCTCTCCTTACATACTTCTTTCATCGCATCTCATTTCATCATTTCTAATTTAAGTAAACACCGAAACGGGAAATAATTTCTGGCACCCTCGGTGAGATTCGAACCCGCTCTCGAGCTCTTGGCATGGGATGCAATCACTCTACCATCTGAACCATCGACCGAACTAATAAAGAAATAGGAAAATAAATAAATTATGCAGGTATTTATTAACAGTACAAATAATCCTTTTCAATCAATCAAACTTACCAAAATTTGTGTCCGGTCGATAGTTAATGGGTAGAACGTTTGCGCTCAAAGCAAGAGGGCAAGGGTTCGATCCCCAATACTCTCAGAAATGATTTTCCGTTTCGGTTATTATTTCAAACCCATAATATACCTATCTATAGTAAAATATACGAGAAGCAGTTTAATTGAGAGTTGGAAAACTCCCGATACAACTGAAGTGGTTGGCATAAGGACGCTCTACTTACATGTAAAAATAAATAGGTTCCACACCAGTGGCGAAGGGTGCCATACAAGCCGTTTCCCATCGGCTTCCATTTTCAAATGATGTAACAAATTAGTTAAAAAATTTAGGCACAAAGTAAAAATATACATTTAAAACCAAAAAAACAATACGTATTTTTTCCCCATTGAAACCATGCAGTCTACTTTATTATCATTTTTGCCTCATTTTAAACGGGAAACCGATGGGAATCGGCTTATATGGCACCCTTCGCCACTGTTCTACACATCATATGCAACCCCTTCGGGAACAAAGCAGTAAAAGGTTGCATTAAATGATCAGCTTAGTTGCATTTTTTGCGTAAAATATCTTACGTACATATGTAGATTAAAACTAATTTAAGTAACAATAAATTTAAAAAATCAAACATGTGTACATAACTGACTTATCACATACAACTTTTCATTTTTTTTCTTAGCAAACTCGTTCTGTGTCAGTTTTGTGTTGAGAAATTTTCCACGTTGTCTGACGTCGAAGCCTTAAAGCGGAGGTAGGCGGTCCCCTGACAAGACACGCCCAGAATGTAAAACCTACTTACATATAATATTTTTAACTTACATATAGTGTTTTAAATTATGCATAGAAAATAGACAGAAAATTATCATGTCACGTTGAAACCAAAACAGTAAAATATATATATTCCGTGATCAGTGGTAAAATACAATCTAAAGGAAAGTATAACAACCATACCGATGACAAAGTATGGTGAAAGGAAAAAGAGGTAAGGGGCGATCGAGAAAAGTATGGAGTAGGTAATCAGATTGTGGAGATTGTGAAAGAATGGGATATACAAAGCGAGCGTAAAAGAAGAAAATGCATGAAAAAGGTGATGGATATGAATAAATTGAAAGAGGTATGTAGGGATAGGAAAAAATGGAGGCAGCTCTGCAGAGGCTCTGGCCACCCCTAGCGGAATCGTGACAGAGTTAAAGTTACAATACATATAGCTTAAAAGGTAGACTTGGATAAGTGGCATATTTAACTTATAATTTAAATTATTTAAAAAATTCAAATGGAAACAAAGTTTTAATTCACTTATTTAAATAAGTTAATTAAAACTTTGTTTCCATTTGATTTTTTTAAATAATTAAAAATGGACTTTCACTGTGTTAATAAATCCACCCTAAAAAATATAATTTATATTTTTATTTTATAATTTTTATTTTTTACTTATTTACATTTTAATTTTCTAATTTAATTCTTGGACCGGTCCGTAGTCCAGTGGCAACACTTCGGACTCGTAGATGAAAGGTTGTGGATTCGAATCCCGGCGGAGCACAAAAAAATATACCATTTATATTTCCAAATGTGCTCTTCGCTGGGTTGAAAAATTCATATAAGCTTTTACCAAAGACCGGTCACTGAGAGGTCCATCCAACCTTACAACAACTGGGTCTTGCTTGAGAGTTGGCGCTTTCTAGAGCGACGACCAAGCTTGCAGAGGGTTCTTGAGGTGTGATACACACACAAACAGCGCTCATCAAATAAATCATCCTAATATTATATTATTTAAGCTAACACGGGCTTCTCAGATAAATGCACCTTTTCCCCTATTATCTACGAAAGAAAACACTACACAAGTGTAAAACTCCTGTAGCTTAGAAGTTGTTCATGAAAACTTCCTTATAATGAGTTCACTTACCATGAGAAGTTACTCACAATAAAATGTTTTATCCACGATTTATTATATCAGTGAATCAGCACTTATTCAGTTTTACCTTTAAGGTGGCGATATGTGCATCTGAGTTGGAAAGCGTACCAACATGTAAGGCAAATTCGAGAACCATCGCCTTGTCCGCTCGATCATAGGTACCACTGAACCAGCGACTAATCTCTTCGTCATCTAATCTAATCTAATCTAAGTTGCAAAGATATGTAACAATTATGATTCACATTATATGCATTTTCACCATTTAAGACACGGATAATGGTAGTCAGTGTTATGGCCGAGGGGGCCAACAACGTTGGTTCGATCCCCGCCATAACCATAACTTTGACCCTTGTTCAACAGCTGATGTTATTGGGTAATTATTAATTAATAATTCATTAAAACAAACAATAATGAATTGTTAATTGATGATATTGATACCTGTTTCTGGCCAGATAGAATAGGTTGGTGAATTGCATACCTACCTCTTCACAAATCTATTTATTAAAAAAAAAAAAGTTCGTGCTGAAACATGCCGCTTGTGAACTTACAATATAAAACCCGAACCTCAAATGATCAAATACACCCTGCAACTCTAGCCGACCTTCCCTGAAACAGGGGTGACATTGCATTTTCCACAGCATGGGTGGTCAGCCGCATACCAACTATACATAAAGTCAAGGAAGCATACACAATAAACTACATTATTAAAATCAACAAATAATAATATGTATGGACATCAAAACTAAAACATAGTACAAAATTCTAATTTAAAAACCCTAGTTCTAGCCGCCAACATTAAAGATCAACCGCCATTTCTTTCTGTCCTTAGGTAGATACATACTTCTTCCATCCAGAGTCATATCCTTCTTCATACAAGCTCTCCTTTTATTATGACTGGATATCATACTTATATTTTATATGCAGCTTTAGGTTCTAATCTAATCTAAGTTTCAAAGATATGTTACATCGGAGATTCACATGATATGCATTCTCACAAACAGACACCTACAAGTTCGCGCTTGAACATGCCGCATGTAAACTTACAACATAAAAACCAAATCTCAAATGGTTGCACTCTTGCCGTCCCTCCCTGAAACAGGGGTGACATTGGCAAGGTGAACCGTTTTCTGCAGCATGGGTGGTCAGCCGCATACCAACCATACATAAAGTCAAGGAAACTTCTTCTTCTTCAGCCTGTATTGATCGTCCACTCCTGGACGTAGGCCTCCTCTCGCATTTTCCATTCATTTCTATCCTGAGCGATCCGCATCCAGGCAAGTCCCGCACTTCTCTGAACATCGTCGCGCCAACGCAACTGTGGGCGCCCAACTCCACGCTTTGCCGTCCTTGGGCGCCAGCACAGCAGTCGCCTTGCCCACTTTTGTCAAGGAAACATACACAATAAATTACATTTTTAAAATCAACAAATAATAATATGTATGGACATCAAAACTAGAACATAGTACAAAATTCTAATTTAAAAAACCCTTGTCCTAGCCGCCAACATTACAGATCAACCGCCATTTATTTCTGTCCTTAGGTAGGTACATACTTTTTCCATCCAGAGTCATAACCTTCCTCATACAAGCTCTCCTTTTATTATGACTCTGGTCGGATATTATCCTTTAATTTCTTTTATGAAGCTTTAGATTGTCTTTATTATTTATTTTTTTACAAAACTCATTACCTAAACCATCTGCCTGTATCGTTTTATAAATAATCCATTATTTTGATTAAAACCCTGTGAGCTATTCAACATTTTACAGAGGTAACTTTTAAATATTAAACGGGCGATGTTGCCTAATGGCCCATCGCCCGTTGCATGCCTGACTGCAGTTAGAAGGTTGATGAAACGACTATTAGAGGTGTACCTTAAACTGCAGACGATGTGCAACTTAGATAGTTCTGTTTCTGTACCTCCCCTCGTACCCGGTACGAAGAAACAACTCGTCACGTTAGTTCTTGTTTGTCTTATATCCAACAGAGGTAATTTCACACGAGCAATGTTTGTATGTGTCTCATGAAAACTGGAAATTGATCTTACAAAACTCTCACATTATCGTGTCTTTCTTAGCTCAGATTGTGTAGAATGTCATTCTTAATACAATGCCATTTAAAGGTCAGCCTTCAGCTATATTATTTATAGCCTTCAGCTATATTCTTTCGAGCCTTTAGCTATAGCAATAAAAGTAAAAAACTTAAAACACGATAATATAATAGTTTCTTTTAAATATTTTTACAATAGTTTTCCAGTTTTCATAAGACACATACCTAGATCCAGTACACATGCAAATATTGCTCATGTGAAATTACCTCTGTTGGACATAATACAAACAAGCACTTAGGGAACACAGTGACGACGACTGAATAACGTCAAAGCAGTTCCAACACAATGTACGCGACGTTACAGCGTTTAAACGCTGACGCCTTGACGCCGCGTTAAAAACGCTTCCTGATTGACAAAGCCTTATGATACAAAGTTGCAAGGAGGTAACGTGTGAGGCCTCACAGATTTTAATGGTTACCAGGCGTGTGGTTAGGTAGTGTGGACAATTTTGCTCGTGTCGCGACATAATGCCCGTTGACAAAATGTCCACGCGACAAAATGTCCACCGACATAATGTCCATTGACAAAATGTCCACGTGACAAATGTCCACCGACATAATGTCCATTGACAAAATGTCCACGCGACAAAATGTCCACCGACATAATGTCCACGCGACAAAATGTCCACCGACATAATGTCCACGCGACAAAATATCCACCGACATAATGTCCAGGCGACAAAATATCCACCGACATAATGTCCACGCGACAAAACTAAATGTCCACCGACATAATGTCCACGCGACAAAATGTCCACCGACATAATGTCCACACGACAAAATGTCCACCGACATAATGTCCACACGACAAAATGTCCACAGACATAATGTCCACGCGACAAAATGTCCACCGACATAATGTCCACGCGACAAAATGTCCACCGACATAATGTCCACGCGACAAAATGTCCACCGGCATAATGTCCACGTGACAAAATGTCCACTGACATACTGTCCACGCGATAAAATGTGCACGCGACAAAATATCCACCGACTTCATGTCCACCGACTTAATATCCTCGCGACAAAATGTCCACCGACATAATGTCCACGCGACAAAATGTCCACCGACATAATGTCCACCCGACAAAATTTCCACCGACATAATGTCCACCCGACAAAATGTCCACCGACATAATGTCCACGCGACAAAATGTCCACCGACACAAGTTCCACGCAGCAAATGCCCACTGACAGAAAAGTTGAAGGTTTTATGTTATTTGAGGCTTGCAGTACACATTCAGCGTTTGTAAGCGCGAACTTACACGTGTCTGTTTGAGGGCATGCATCGAATATGAGTTTTCAATGTTAATATTTATTTTCAAGTTAGATTATAGATTATAGTGCATCATATAGATTAAACATAGATACAGTGAGTCCGGTCGATAGTTCATTTGGTATCTAGAGTGCTTGCATTCCATGCCGGGAGCTCAGGTTCGAATCCCACCGAAGGTGACAGAAATGATTTCCCGTTTTGGTGTTTATTTCAAACCCCAAAATAAAATACCAGCAAGGTTTACTCAGCCCTCACCATGAGTAGCAGCCCTCTCGGGAGTTGGGAAACCCCCACTTCAACTGAAGTGGTAGGCGTAAGGCCGACCCCCTGTACTGTACTGTATCCTGCCGCCGTTCCACTAGGGGTGGCCGGTACCTCCGCAGATGCGCCTCCACTTTTTTCTGTCCTTACAAACCACTTTCATTTCCTCAATATTCATCACCTTTTTCATACATACTCTTCTCTTATTCTCACTCTGCAGGTTCCATTCTTTCGCAATCTCACCTATTTGGTCTAACCATTCTTTCCTCGGCCTTCCCCTTCCGCGCTTTCCTCTGACATTTCCTTTATACACTTTCTTCGTTAGTCGTTCATCATCCATTCTTTCGAGATGTCCGAACCATCTCATCGTACTTTTTTGTACTTTCATTCTCATATTCTCTTTTATACCACACTCGTTCATCACCCAATCATTATGTACTCTATCATTCAGTGTCTTTCCAGCCATTGCTCTCAGGTAAGCCATTTCAACCGTACATACTTTACTCAGTTCACATTCATTAACTGTCCACGCCTCACTTCCATACATCAATGTCGGAACCAATATGTAAACCCCTTACCTGTAAAAATAAATAGGTTCAACTCGTCACATGCGACCCCTTCGGGGATAACGCGGCAAGAAGTTGTAATTAAGCTACACACTATATGTGTAGCTTAATTGCGTATATTAAAAAAAAAAATCGGTGGTGGACATTCTATCAATGGACATTTGCTTGTGGTGCCCATTTTTCTTGGGTTCGATCCCCGAGCTAGTTAGATGCGAGATAGGAGCGCAGGGCCGGACTGGTGTAATTCCCAGGTGTGAGATACTACATGGCTGTGAGCTGCTTTCATAGGACGTGATGAAATGTGGCCAGGAGCGGATCAGGCATTCATAAAATTAAATTAAATATGCAGAGAACTGCACTCGAATTTATCGCTTCCATGAAACCACTCATGGTGTGTGTAAAGCTAGAATCATCTACCAGCTTGTGCAGTTTCAATCTATAATCAAAGTTGCGAACATATATAGTTGAGAACAAACGGAAATAGTTTTTTTTATTTCGTCGGTGTTATAGCCGCGGGGATCAAGACTGGTTATTTGGAACCGGATTACGCTGGTTCGAATCCCGCGACGATAACTTCGACCCTGGTTCAACAGATGCCGTTGCATGCACACAAACTTTCTGCTTTCGCATGAAGACAACTGGCCAGGTAAAATAGGTTGGTTTCCACAAATCTATTTTTCTAAAAAAAAAAAAATATTTATAAATATTAAAATTTAACATTAATTTTAAATGTATGACCACTGAGGACCTATGAAAGTTGGTATGAGGCCGACCACCCATGCTAGTACTAGTATCTATAGTTCACTTCGCCAATGGCATGTCACCCCTGTTTCAGGGAAGGTCGGCATGGGTTTTTGTTCATTTGAGGTTTGGATTTTTAATTTGTAAGTACACATTCAGCATTTGCGAACGTTAACTTCCGCATTAGCAAGCGCGAACTCACACGTGTCTTTTTGTGGGCATGCATTCAATCTAATTTAATCTAATCTAAGTTGCAAAATATATGTAATATTAAAGATTCACATTATATGCACTTTCACAAACAGACATGCACAAGTTCGCGCTTAAACATGCAGCATGTGGTCCTACAATATAAAAACCCGAATCTCACATGGACATACACCCTGCAACTCTTGCCGACCTTCCCTGAAAACAGTGGTGACATTGGCAAAGTGAACCATTTTCTACAGCATGGGTGGTCAGCCGCATACCAACCTATAAGTCAAGGAACATACACAACAAATTAAATTTTTAAAATCAACAAATTATACCTAATATGTATGGAATTCAATGTGAATCTTAAATATTAATATATATTTGCAACTAAGATTATAGATGTTTGATAGATTTCGATTTCTTTGGTGAGAACTGTTCTGGGAAAAAAGCAAATTAGGGAATAGGAAAAGCCCTACTTCGACTAAAGCGGTTGGCGTAAGGCCTTACCTGTAAAAAACAGTAGCCTCCATTCGCCGCATGCGAAGCCTTCGGGGACGATTAGGTATGAAGCTGTGCACCGTGATGTGCAGCTAAGTTGCAAGCTGCGTTGACGATTAGGTATGAAGCTGTGCACCGTTATGTGCAGCTAAGTTGCAAGCTGCGTTGACGATTAACCTTTTTGAGGATCGGCTACCGATTTGTCCCTGTCCCCGAGCGAGCAGGGTGGTGGTAAGAGGTAGTTGTGCCTGATGATAGGTGTTTATAGTTAGGTATACATAATAACAGCTGCGGTTATCTCTCGCGCCTTCTACAACAATCAATTATCGTATATCGACGGTAAATAAGATTTATATCGGACAACTTTTAACACGAAGCTCGACGGTGACGCGGCAGAAATGACCAAAATGACATTTTTTCATTCCTTCCATGAAAAACCAACAAAATTTTCTTTATTTCTAATGTGATCATTTGTAATGTAAATATAGAGGAGCATAAAATAACTTACTGCATTGATACATATATATAGACCACATTTGTCTCAGTCCTGTCGAACGTTGCAGTGGTGTAGTCATACAAAACATGTTTTTACGTGTCAAATTCTTGTTTTTTTTCTACATTTTTTGTTATGACATCCAATAACGCATGCCATAATCTGTTAAAATAATGCCTTTTTTCCTTTAAAATTTGTCATAGTACGCAGACACGTGTATGCTTGCGCTTACAAATGCCACATGTGTACTTACAAATGATGTGTACTTACAAATTTGAAAAACAAACCTTAAATGAACATACACCCTACAACTTACTTTGGCCGCTCTACCTTGAAACAGGTGTGTCATTGGCAAAAGTGTACAAATTTTAACAGCATGCGTGGTCAACTTTATTTTTACTACTTTCCTATAAAAGAAAATACCTCTTAAGTGTTTCTGGCTTTCAAGCAGCCACCGCAGGCGTGAAGTAACTTGAAAACAAATTGTTGTTTAGTCGAGGCGGGGCGCGAAGTATCCGTGATGCGGGGCTACCTCCTACTTCGTCCTGCTCTCTTCCTCGTGGGGGTCTACCTCCCCCATCCTCACCCTGTATAGGGGACCTGCCCCACCACCTCCTCACATAGACCACCCCCTGCCAGACCTCTGACTGAGGATGCGGAGCAGAAGATCCACGGGAGATAGCGAGGAAGGAAAAGGGAAAGCTTAAAATTTTGATGAACACTGTAAAGTGGGTCTCAATATTCGACGGAAAACGAGTTCTTCAATCTATAATCTAAGTTGTAAAGATGTATTAACATTCAAAACAGCTCATATCAGGTGCATGCACACAAAGACAAACAGCTCATATCAGGTGCATGCACACAAAGACAAACAGCTCATATCAGGTGCATGCACACAAAGACAAACAGCTCATATCAGGTGCATGCACACAAAGACAAACAGCTCATATCAGGTGCATGCACACAAAGACAAACAGCTCATATCAGGTGCATGCACACAAAGACAAACAGCTCATATCAGGTGCATGCACACAAAGACAAACAGCTCATATCAGGTGCATGCACACAAAGACAAACAGCTCATATCAGGTGCATGCACACAAAGACAACGTTACCATTTTGCCAACGACGTTAGCATGTTGAAAGCACCGGTTCCCATAGATCACCGAAGTTAAGTTAACATTGGGCGCGGACAGTGCTTGGATGGGTTACCGCTCAGGTACACCGCGTGTCGTTGGCATCTTGGACCAGTCCGTAGTCCGAAGTGGCATCACTTCGGACTCGTAAATGGAAGGTTGTGGATTCGGATCCCGGCGGAGCACAAAAATATACTATTTATATTTCGAATTTGCTCTTCGCTGAGTTGAAAAATTGATAAACCTTTACTAAAGACCGGTCACTGAAAGGTTCATCCAACCATACAACAACTGGGTCTTGCTTGAGAATTGGCGCTTTCTACAGCGACGACCAAGCTCGCAGAGGGCTCTTGAGGTGTGATACACACAAAAACAGCGCTCACCAAATAAATCAGCCTAATTTAATTTTTTAAATGACATATATATTAAGTTTCTCAGATAAATGCACCTTTTTTCCTAGTTTCTTCGTGGGGAAAACTCTACAAGAGTTTACGCTATATGTGTAGCTTATCTCCTGGCTTAAGTCCTCCGACGTATGCGCACCACAAAGGAACTTCTGACAACCACTAAGCAGAGAAAGCTGATGTACTTCAGTAGCTGATGTTCTTACCGTCTCCTTCATCTTATCATACAGGGTAAGATTGAGGAGAGAAAATCTCAAGGACGCCGAAGTATATCGTGGCTGAAAAACCTGCGACAATGGTTTCGTGGCTTAGTAGTGTCTCTGCTGATGGTCCTCTTGATTGTCTCTGCTGATGGTCCTCTTGATTGTCTCTGCTGATGGTCCTCTTGATTGTCTCTGCTGATGGTCCTCTTGATTGTCTCTGCTGATGGTCCTCTTGATTGTCTCTGCTGATGGTCCTCTTGATTGTCTCTGCTGATGGTCCTCTTGATTGTCTCTGCTGATGGTCCTCTTGATTGAATGAAGTATAAGTTTTTATTCGACCTGAGTTTTGCCTTCTCAAATTCTTCCTTCAATACGTTGCTATGTTTGAAAGATTCAGCAAATTAAAAAAAAAACATTCTCTAAAACAGCTCGTAGATCAAAGCAGTTTTATATTGAGGTTTTTTACCTTTACCATCCCATTATAACGAAGTGTATACATAGGTAGTGAGTGTTCGCTATAGATTCCACCCCACACTCACAGGCGATGAGGTGGCCACACACGCGGCTATATTAGGACCTCTTCAGAGCGCTTTCAATCCAGAAATCAAGGACTCTCCACAACAATATACCTGGATTCATAATAAAAAGTATTACATCAATTCATTTTGAATGGCACTTATTTGTTAAAGTTTTTTGCATCTAATCTAATGTAATCTAATCTAAGTTGCTAAGATATGTAACATTAGGGATTCATAATTTCATATTATGTATATCTATTCCCACAAGAAGACACGTAGGTATAAGTTCACGCTTGCACATGCCGCATGTGAACCTACAACATAAAAACCCAAATCTCAAATGGACATGCACCCGCAACTCTTGCCGTCCTTCCCTGAAACAGGGGTGACATTGGTAAAGTGAACCATTTTCTACAGCATGGGTGGTCAGCTGCATACCAACCTTTAAGTTAAGGAACATAGTCAATAAACTACATTCATTAACTTCATGACTTAATGATTGTGGATTGATGATAGGAGAGAGCAAAGTGAGTGTTCTACTGTATGCAGATGATGCAGTTCTTGTATCTGATTCAGCAGTAGAATTGCAAACAATGCTCTCTAGATTGAATGAAGCTTTGAAAGGTAACCATTTGAAGTTGAATGCAAGTAAGACGAAAGTATTGATTTTTGAAAGAGATGATGAAAGTATGAATTATGAATTTAAAATTAATGGAATGAATGTTGATGTCGTAAATGAGTTTGTATACCTGGGAAGTAAGTTTGAAAAAGATGGAAGAATGACCGGTGAATTTGAAAGAAGAATAATGAAAGGCAGGTGCGTACTGGGTGCTACCGCTAGCATCGCCAGGAACCAGAATCTCTCAAAAAATGTTAGATTGGCGGTGCACGGTGGTATACTAGTGCCAACCTTGATGTATGGAAGTGAAGCCTGGACGGTGAGTGAAAGGGAAATTAGTAAAGTCCATACAGTAGAAATGGACTATCTAAGAAGTATGATTGGGAAAAAACGAAGTGACAGAGTGAGGAACGATTTTGTAAGAGAAGAATGTGGTGTAAGGGAAAGTGTGAAAGTGAAGATTAAAAGAAGTATGTTAAGATGGTTCGGGCATATGGAGAGAATGAGTGATGAAAGATTGACGAAGAAAGTATATGTTGCTAAAATAGATGGATGTCGTGGTAGAGGAAGACCGAGAAAAGTATGGATGGATCAAATTTCTGAAATAGCGAATGAATGGGATATCCAGAGTCATAATAAAAGGAGGACTTGCATGAAAAAGGTTATGACTCTGGATGAAATGAAAGAAGTGTGCAAGGACAGGAAGAAGTGGCGGCTAATCTGCAATGGTGATTTCTAATGTTGGTGTATTAATTTGCTACATTTTTTGCATTGGAAATTTCTGACTTTTTTTTTTGTATAGATTTCTTTGTAAGGTTTTTTTCTTTTATATATTTAAATGTAATTTTTTATTCATATTCCTTGACTTATAGGTTGGTATGAGGCTGACCATCCATACTGTAAAAAATGGTTCACTTTGCCAATGTTACCCCTGTTTCAGGGAAGGTCGGCAAAAGTTGTGGGGCTTATGTTCATTTGAGGTTTGGATTTTATTTGTAAGTACACATTCAGCATTTGTAAGCGCGAACTACACTTGTTGGTTTGTGGGCTTACATCTGAGAGCTTTAAATGAATATATCCTTGCAACTTAGATTATAGATTATAGATTAGTTTTAAGCCTGCTGGTGAGATGTTTGCCGTGGTCTGTGGGAGCTGGAGCTTCCGGACGTTTCGCCCTCGTCTACGATAGGATTCTTCAGCGTGAAAGTGCAATGATGCAGTTGATCTTGATGAAAACATCACAGTTTTCATCAAAATCATTTGAAGATATCTTTGCAACGTAGATTATAGATTATAGGACCGTATTTTTATAACCAGTGGTTCGTTTTTAAGCTTTGAATGGCATTGTAATTATTTCCAAGATTTGGGGGCGGGGCTTGTTACTTCGGTAATTCTCGGTTTAGTTTAAGTATTTTGAATAATAGTTTAAGTAATAGTTAACTAAAATATTACTAAACTTGAATATACCGGGCCTTAAACAAACGTAAATAAAACACACTTTGGTTGCCATGGTTACCCCAGGCTCGCCCCCACCGGGTGGCCAGGCACTTTTCAATAAGCCGGACCGTTTAATTTTGATTTATCGTTGACAGGGCCGCAGCAGCGCCCTGGGTAACACGTCCCATAAACACTTTACACCTCCAGCCGCCCCTGTAATCAACAAGAGTATGAAACAGAGCATACAAACTGCCTCGTAGGTGCGGTCGCCTCTAATCTATAATCTATAATCTTAGTTGCAAAGATATCGATACCTTACAATAAATCTAAATCTAAATCTAAGTCGCAAAGATATGTATCATTTGAGGTTCATATTAAATGCATTCTCACAAGCAGACGCGCATAATTTCGCGCTCACATATGCCGCATGTGGACCTACAATATAAAAACTCAATCTCAAATGATCATAAGCCCTGCAACTCTTGGCAAAGTGAACCATTTTTTACAGTATGGGTGGTTAGCCTCATACCAACCTATAAGTCAAGGATTACAAGCAATTAATTACATCCAGTTATACAAACAAACAAACACTAAAAATAAAAATGAAAATTGATTCTTGGCCTTAGCCGCCTACATTACAGATCAGCCGCCATTTTTTTCGGTCCTTACATACTTCTTTCATTTCATCCAGAGTCATAACCTTTTTCATACAAGCTCTCCTTTTATTATGAGTCTGGATATCCCATTCATTCGCTATTTCGTAAAACTAAAAACGAGTAAAGTATGCAGTTGCTGGAGAGATGTTTTCCGAGATCTGTTGCCGTGGTTTGTGAGAGCTGGAGCTTCCGGACGTTTCGCCCAGTTTTACGATGGGCTTCTTCAGCGTGAAGTATGATGATGAAGACGATCTTGATGAAAACTGGGCTTGAAGATGATCTTGATGGAAACTGGGGGAAAACACAGTTTTCATCGATATCATCTTCATCATCATACTTTACGCCGAAGAAGTCCATCGTAGTCATGGGCGAAACGTCCGGAAGCTCCAGCTCCCATAGACCATGGTAACAGATCCCGGAAAACATCTCTCCAGCATCATCAGCCGGCCGTGTAAGCCTAAAACTCTTATTCAAAGTATTGAGTGATCAGATTGAGGAGATTGTGAAAGAATGGGAAATACAAAGTGAGAGTAAAAGAAGAAAATGCATAAAAAAAGGGGATGGATATAAATGAATTGAAAGAGGTATGTCAGGATAGGAAAAAATGGAGGTAGCTCGGCAGAGGCTCTGGCCACCCCTAGCGGAATGGCGATAGAGGTCAGTTACAGTAAAACTTAATAAGTGGCATACTAAGCTAACATGGGTTTCTCAGATAAATGCACATTTTCCCATATTTTCTACGAGAGAAAACACTAAATAAATGTGAAAATCCTGGGGCTTACGAATTTGTCACGAGCACTTCCGATGACCGTAGTCAGGTAGTTACACTTCGGACTCGTAAATGGAAGATTGTGGGTTCGAATCTCGGAGGAGCACAAAAAAATATATAACTTATATTTTCAAATATGCTCTTCACTGGGTTGAAAACTTTGTATCCATTTACCAAAAACCCGCATACAGCAATTTGGTTTTGTTTTGAGAATTGGCGCTTTGTAGCGACGACCAAGCTCGTAAAAAGTCACGTCGATATGTCAGTTGGTAGAATGCTTGCATTCCATGCCGAGAGCAAGGGTTCGATCCATACCAAGGGTGTCAGAGATGATTTCCCGTTTCGGTGTTTATTTCAAATACAAATTAATCCCGGCAAGGTTTACTCAGCTTTCCCAAAAAATTATATTCAACCCCCTTGGAAGATGCTGAACCCTAGCATTAACTGAGGTGGTAGGTGTAAGGCCGGCCCCCTTACCCGTAAAAAATAATTAGGTCCCGAATCGCCAAATGCGAGGGATAACGCAGGCAAGAAGCTACACTATATAGCGATGCTTTTGTGTGAATCACACTTCAAGAGCTCTCTACGGTATTGCTCGTCGCTGCAGAAAGCCCCAATTCTCAAGCAAGACCCAGTTAGTGTAAGGCTGGGTAGGCCTTTGGTAACTGGTCTTTCGTAAAGGTATATGAATTTTGCAAGCCAGTGAAGAGCATACTTGAAAATATAAAAGGTATTTTTTGTGCTTCACCGGGATCCGAACCCACAACCTTCCATTTACGAGTCCGAAGTGTTACCATTAGACTCAATGTATACTAACTCAATGGTAAGCACAATGCAACTATCATACGTAGGTACTTACAACAATTTGTCAACTTGTATTTTTTTTTATAAAACCATTTTCAAAATTTTGACCCAATTATCAACGTATTGTTAACCATTATTTTTCTACCCCAAGTATGAAATTTTATGTTTTAACTCAGCTATAAATAAAATCTATAGAAACTAAAACACACTCTAGAGGCACTGCTCCAGTTCCCATGTATTTTTTTTTGTTGGTATTCGGCAACTGTTCGTCTCCGCAGTGCTTGTTTGGCTTATTTACCATTTGATTCATAGATGACCTTTACATGCAATTGTCTCAAGAATCACATTCTACACAATCTGAGCTAAGAAAAAACGTACAACACGATAATGTGAGAGTTTTTTTTTTTTTTTTTTTTTTTTTTTTTTTTTTTTTTTTTTTTTTTTTTTTTTTTTTTTTTTTTTGCGTTATAAATATTTTTTAAATCAATTTGCAGTTTTCATAAGACACATTGGTTCAGTACACATACAAGTATTGCTCATGTGAGATAAGTTCCATGATAGAACGACACACCGACAAAATATCACATGACATAAGGGGACATGCCAAAAGGGACAACACAAAACATGACATAGGGAGACATGCCGGAACGACACTTGACAGAAATACACATGACAGAACATCACATGACAGAACATCGCATGACAAAACACGACATGACATTACATCACAATAAGAAGTTCATCAAATGACAAAACACCACAAGACAAATCAGATCATACTATAAACGGCACACGAAAAAAAATCACATGACAAAACATCGCAAAACAGTTGTTTTGTCATAGTGATGTATCTTCTGTATTGTTGTATGATTGCTATGTTTTTTGGAATGAAAAAAAAAACGAATGTTACTGATCGTGGAAAGAGAAGAACGATTTACTCTACGTTTCGTCAGAGTCATATCCGACGTCTTCAGGAGGCGTGCGTCGTCTAAAAGGAAGAAACACGTACTGTTGAATTATTGTTGTTTGCTCGAGGTGGAAGGTTGTAGGCGCATTCGGTGATGCTTCCATAGATGTCGCAATAGCTCCACTTGTACAGAAGGACGATATTATGTCATATTGTGAAACTGTCCGATTGATGAAAGGGTGGATCATGGAAGTTAGTATTGGCCTCCATATACTGGAAAGTTTGTAGCTGTCGTCTCTGTTGAAGTTGGGGTGCCTGTGTATTTCGATTGCTTCCTTCACAAGTCGGGGGATGAGAAATCTTTCTTTGTTTTGAAGTTACTTGTTGTTTATGTTTTGTCATGCAATGTATTGTCGTTGCGATGTAATGTCACGTGTTGTTCTATCATGTGTCATTCTGTCATGTGTCGTTATTTTATGTGTTGTTTTGTCACTGCGCCGTTCTATACTGCCACCGTCAAATTACCTCTGTTGGAGATAAGACAAACAAGCACTAAAGCTACGAACTGTCACCCTCTTTCTATTCCCTTCCGCCTTCCATCTTCTACAAAAACAACAATAGTGCAGATTGTTGGCAACGATTTACATTGTCAAGTTTACAATGGCGGAAGGTTGACAATGCACTCCACAATATACCAGCTAATAATCGTGTATCTTTTTATCGATATCTTTTCAAACTTATTGCAATCTTTTGTGAATGGATGGGCATGTGAAGATTCGACGTATTCTTCTCACATTAATCCAGATTAAATTGTTGTCAGAGAATGCACAAAAAATGAATGAAAAGGGGTTACGTTTAGAAAAATGATTTGAAAAATGAGAATATAGTAGGTCTAAAAAAACGCATCTTAGCTGCACATAGAGTGCGACTTCTTGCTGCGTTTTTCCTCAAGGATCTGC
The DNA here is from genome assembly GCA_951799405.1 of Agapetus fuscipes. Classification (NCBI taxonomy): domain Eukaryota; kingdom Metazoa; phylum Arthropoda; class Insecta; order Trichoptera; family Glossosomatidae; genus Agapetus; species Agapetus fuscipes. Next base: position 189,709 of record OX637352.1, on the reverse strand, counting down.
ATGTGGTTATACTGTATTTATTGTGGGTTTAAAATGAGCACCGAAACAGGAAATCATTTCTGACAAATTCGGTGGGGATCGAACCTTTGCTCTTGGCATGGAATGCAAGCTATCGACCGGACTTGGTTGTCGCTACAAAGCGTCAATTCTCAAGCAAGATCTGTGCTATAAGGCTGTATGAACTTTTGATGACCTGTCTTTAGTAAAGGTTTATAAATTTTTGAACTCAGTGAAGAGCATATTTGAAAATATACCTAAATGCCATATTTTGTTGTGCTCCGCTGCGATTCGAACCCAAAACCTTCCATTTACAAGCTCAAAGTGTTACCGCTGGACTACGGACCGGACAGTCTGTCTAGTAATTCATAGACAATCCGGGTAGACTGCGCCTCGTATGAAAGGTTGTTACTCTACAATCAAATAGACTGTTTGAAATATGGTTGAATGGGGTGTTGGAATAGTTGGAAATGGGGCGTGGAGCCATTATGGCAATGCCTGTAGCAGCACACCGGAAATTTGTCGACTCTATCTCAGCCATAAATCTGATCTGGGTGATTGGTTTGCCCGGGGGGATAGAAATCATCACCCGGCGTGATCTGGCTGTGGAGATAGCGGGCCCAGTTGGGGGAAACTCCCAAACGGTCTAGGTGTTAACACAATGGGTGGATCTGTGATGAATAATAATATATTAAAGTTAGTCTGATTTATTAGGTGAGCGCTGTTTTTGTGTGTATCACACCTCAAGAGCCCTATGCGAGCTTGGTCGTCGCTGTGGAAAGCACCAATTCTCAAGCAAGACCCAGTTGTTGTAAGGTTGGAAGGACCTTTCAGTGACCGGTCTTTGGTAAAGGTTTATGAATTTTTCAACCCAGCGACGAGCACATTTGGAAATATAAATGGTGTATTTTTGTGCTCCGCCGGGATTCGAATCCACAACCTTCCATTTACGAGTCCGAAGTGTTGCCACTGGACTACGGACCGGTCCAAGAAATGCCAACAGCACGCGGTGTACCTTCGGTGATCTAATGAGAACCGGTGCTTTCAACATGGTATCGTCGTTGAATAAGCCTGTTGATCCAAATTTAAAAATATGGTTTTGGGCATATGGAGAGAATGAATGAGGAAAGACTGACGAAGAAAGTATACGTTGCAAGAATACGTGGATGTCGTGATAGATGAAGACCGAGAAAGGTATGGATGGACCAAATTTCCGAAATTGTGAATGAATGGAATATCCGGAGTTATAATAAAAGGAGAGCCTATATGAAGAAGCTTATGACTCTGGAGGAAATTAAAGAAGTATGTAAGGACAGAAAGAAATGGCGGTTGATCTCTAATGTTGGCGGCTAGGTCCGGTCGATAGCTCAGTTGGTAGAATGCTTGCATTCCATGCCGTGAGCTCGGGTTCGAAATTCGAATCCCACCGACGCGACGGTATCAAAAATGATTTCCCGTTTCGGTGTTTATTTCGAAACCCAAAATAAAATACTGGCAGGCTAACTCAGCCTTCACAAGAAATGAGTACCACCCCCCCTGGAGCTGGGAAACCCCCCCACTTCAACTGAAGTGGTTGGTGTAAGGCCGGCCCCCTTCCCTGTATAAATAAAGAGATTTCACTCGCCACATGCGAAAATTTTCGAGGATAACGCGGCAAGAAGTTACATTATTTGACTAGCTTCGTTGCGTTTTTTTTTGTGTTGCGTACGTATACGGTGATGTACGGAGATGACCGGTCCACAGTCTAGTGATTAGCGCTTCGGACTTGTAAATGGAAGGTTGTGGGCTCGAATCCCGGCGGAGCATAAAAAAATAAATACCCTTATAAATACAATAAAAAATAAATAAATAAAAATAAAATAAAGTAACATTTAAATTTTCAAATATGCTCGTCGCTGGGTTGGAACCACAGATCACGGAATATAAAGTTGGAACATTCAACGATCCATCCGGCCTTACATACAGCAACTGGGTCTGGCTTGAGAATTGGCAACGCTTCCTATTGGCGACTTTGCCTGAAACATTGGCGAACCAAAGTGAACCACTTTTTTTACAGTATGGGTGGTCAGCCTTATACAAACCTATCTAATCTAATCTAATCTAATCTAAGCTGCAAAGATATATATCATTTAAGTTTTATATTAAATGCATTCCCACAAGCAGATATGTATAATTTCGCGCTAACACATGCCGCATGTGGACCTACAATATAAAAACCCAATCTCAAATGAACATAAGCCTTGCAACTCTTGCCGTCCTAACAAATAAACACTAAACAATTAAACAGTAAAAATTAAAACCTCCAGCATTACAGATCAACCGCCATTTCTTTCTGTCCTTGCATACTTTTTTCATTTCATCCAGAGTCATAACCTTTTGCATACAGGCTCTCCTTTTATTGACTCTGGATATCCCATTCATTCGCTATTTCGAAACTGGGAATCATAACATATTATGGTAAAATACGACGACGATGGGGATGATGATGCCGGCAGGAATGTGGAGAGTTCATTGTTTCTGTTCGTTAGGATGAGGAATAATAAAGCAGGCATGGGAGCGCGATAAAGCGCGTACAAATGGTGTTTAAATAAAGTCTTCGACAAATTTGATACGAGGATCTCGCGCCGGGATCACCTCTCGGCTCTTACATTGTTTTTCTCAGCGGAAGGGATACGGGACATAAATTACCGCGGCCTCGGCAGGGTGACCAGAGCTACCTGTATGTCATTGTAAAAAAACTTAACAATATGGATAAAAAATTTAAGACATTGCTGTGATAGTTGGCAAGGTCGTTAGCCGAAGGACGAGCCGAAGGACTGCGGAAACAGTCGTGTTCTTTCGGCGCAATCCGAAGTCTCCCGAAGCTGCATGCTGCCTGAGCTTGGGCACAGAAGTCTTGAGCAAAGAGTTGACCAAAAGCAGATGTGTCCGTATTCGAAAATGACGGAAGTCGAAAGTACTTGAGGTAACGATATTGCTCAATTGTGAAAATAAAAACTGTGTTTTCCATTAAAAAAATACGGTTGAATTACAAATGAATTTTTACTATGTGAATACACTAATCTCCAATATAAGTTGCAAAGAAGTAACATTGGGGATTCATAGTATATGCATTTTCACATGCTTTTAGTTCGGCTGGTCCATCCTGCTGGAACAGTCTACCTCTGGAGTTGAGAACAGAGACCAGTGTTCACATTTGTTTAACAGAAGCTTCAACACATACAAGCGCCCTTGGGGTGGCTAGTGCTACTAAATGGTGCCATATAAAAATTGGCCAATTTCTATTATAATTATAAGTTCGTGCTTGCACATGCCGCATGTGAACCTACAACATAAATACCCAAATCTCAAATGAACATACACCCTGCAACTCTTGCCGACCTTCCCTGAAACAGGGGTGACTTTGGCAAAGTGAACCATTTTCTACAGCATGGATGGTCAGCCTCATACCAACAATAGATAATAAGATAATCAATTGAGAAAATAAAAACTGTGTTTCTTATATTATCAAAAATTACATTTCTCATAAAAAGTAATATCCACTGTGTAGGTACAAATACACAAACTAAAACTAATTAATAAAATAAATTGATTTGGTAGTGTTTGGTCACCGTGCATTTTTCACGCAGGTAGGTAGATAAGAACAGCTTGTTAACAAAACGCCGAGGAGGTCTCGTAATAAAATACCACCGCTGGCAACACCACCACTGACGTTCCAAATTTACAATCATTCCAAATTCAAATTTACGACCACACTAATTACTGGGGGGAACCATTTTATTAATTCCCCATCCACCTAATGGCTATCACACGCGTTTCATCGTTAAATAATCAACTAAAACATAAAGAAAATACTTTCTACCCATATTTACTAAGTAGAAAGAATTTAAAATTTAATATTCATACTTTTACCAACATTGATGTATTGAAGTGAAGCCTGGACGGTGAATGAAATGGAAATAAGTAAGGTCCTGGGTCCATGCTGTTGAAATGGACTTTCTAAGAAGTATGATTGGGAAAAAACGGCGTGATGGGGTGAGGATGATTTTGTAAGAGAAGAATGTGGAGTGAGGGAATGTGTGAAAGTGAAGATTGAAAGAAGTTTGTTAAGATGGTTTGGACATAATGGAGAGAATGTGTGATGAAAGACTAGCGAAGAAAGTATACGTTGCAAGAATAGATGGATGCCGTGGTATAGGAAGACCTTGAAAGCTTAGGATGGACCAAATTCCTGAAATAGCGAATGAATGGGATATCCAAAGTAATAAAGAGCTTGTATGAAAAAGGTTATGACTCTGGATGAAATGAAAGAAGTAAGTAAGAAGTACCGAAAAAAATGGCGGCTGATGTTGGTACTTTGGTCACGTTTTGTGAAATGAAAAATACCGCCTTCTTCATCTTACCATACAGAGGAGAAGATCTCAGGGACGCCAAAGGGACATCGTGGCTGAAAAACCTGCGACAGTGGTTCAACAAAAGCACCAAGTCCCTGTTTCGAGCCGCAGGATCCAAGGTCAAAATAGCATGATCGCCGATCTTCCATAGAAGTGACACCAACATAAGAAGAATGGATTCCATGTGGATTTCTCCCGAAGTCATTGAAAAAATAATTCCCTATAACCAGGGGTTTTATTATTATTTTACAGCATTTTAAAACATTAACCGTTGAAGTTTCTTGCAAAAACAAAATAATACCTCTACTATGAACTTACTACTATGCAACTAAACTGCGTATATACTGCAACTCTCAATCGCGTTGTTCCCAAAGGATTCGCATGCAGCTTGTGAAACATATTTATATTTACAGGTAAGGTTTGGAATGCACAGATTCGCCTTACGCCAACCACCTCAGTTGAAGTGGAGATTTCTCGGCTCCCGGGGGACTGGTTCTTATTTATTGTGAAAGCTATATTATATATATAACCTTGCCGGTATTTTATTTTGGGCTTAAAATAAACATTGAAACGAGAAATCATTTCTGACACCCTCGGTGGAAATCAAAACCGAGTCATTTCACAAGGAAAGCAAAGATTATAACAACTGATCTATCGACCAGACAACTCGCATTTAAAAAAAAAGCAAAGTTTAAGAACAACAGATCACCATGTAGGTACACTTTTTTTAAATAATTTATTTTTGATTACACGTGTTTGAGAATCGCTGTGAATTTATGGCATTTCTTTCAATTTACGATTTGTTCTAACGCCTCATAAACAAGATAGACTAAGAGCCGGACGTACGAAACCTTACCTCATCGACTACCAGGCAGGGACATGGTCAGGCTGGTAGTTTGCATCGAGTACATCATTTTTTCACTGGTCTGTCTTTTCCTATCCTGGAGCGTTTTGGATGCGGCCTCTTCAAAGAGGCCCAAAAAATGGTGCAAACTACCTCATCGACTACCAGGCAGAAACATGTTTGGGGAGGTGTCCGGCATCGAGTACATGCCTTTTCTGCAGATTTTGGTGTTCCTACCCTGGAGCGTTCTGGATGCGGCCTCTTCAAAGAGGCCCAAAAAATGGTGCAAACTACCTCATCGACTACCAGGCAGAGACTAATAAGAGATGATGACTGACATTATTAACCTGTTTTTTGCATTAAAAGAAATACCCCAAACCTGGAGCATTTTGAATGCGGTCATTTTTTTAACAAATATATAAATCGATCTTTTGAAATAAGTTGTATGAGTCGTGAGAATAAACAAAAAAATAATTATGTTATTTTCGTTATTCATAACAAAATAATTTAGATACCAAAAATTTGTATTTCCAACCCTTCTAGTTCAGGAGAAAGAAGGGTAAAACGGTATTTTGTACATTCTATTTTATAACTCAAAAACAAAGTACAATAATTGAAATTTTTGTACGTCAAAAATAAGAACACTAATTTTAAAACAATAATAATCTCTTACATATTCTTTCTATCTGCTATAGTTTCACGAGAAATGAATTTTAAAGTTAAATATTTTCCAAAAAACTTTACGTCGTTTCCCGTTTTTGGTCAAAATCTGGCTTAAACGCCTCGGTACTTTATTTTAACGGAATATAAAAAATGGTATCGTACAGAAGATTAAATTAACTTTAAGACTGTATAAATATTTACTGTTTTATCATGAAAGGGTTGTATATAGTGGCAGTTAATCTTTCGTACCATGCTAAGATTATTGGAAATATGTGAGTACTGATCTATCACGCTCACGATGCGTGGCGATGCGAACGCGCACACCTGCAGGCAGAGCTTCGTGGTCTATCCCGCGCATGGAGTTAATAATAATTTTCAATATTAAGAGCGCTATATACCCTAAACCTGTCGTTTATTTTCTTTTTTGAGAAAATTAACAGTTTTTGATAATAATGAAAAATAGTGATATACGCGCTGCAAAATATGTTTGATAACTAAAAATAAACAAAAGATGTACAAAAGAAACATCAGTTTGTTTTTTTTTGTTTCCCCATACATTTAGGGTTATTTGTATAATATGTATGGGGATTAATGTCTTACTTTGAAATTTGCAGTGGTAGAAAAACTTTGTTTCTTAGATTTACCACTATATGACCATTTTTGTTTTTCCTTGTATTTGAGGTAAATTGGTTTTCTTGCATGTAATAAAAGCCTCTGGTGTACCATGTTTACATCTTTATTTTTTTTTAGATTTTAACACACTTTAACACAATACAATACAATAAAACGACAAAACACAAATCTTCAAAACGCATTTAAAAAAAAATACAACAAAACACAAATCAGAGACAGAAATCGAAAGACATTTCCAAAAGAGTCGATGATGTCGACACTTTTGGTTTCTTAAAATAAGGCACTATTTCACGAGACATCGCAGTAAAAGGCCTTCGCCTGTCCTGCCGTGGTGTTGTGTCGACATTATGAAATTGAGGGGGTAATTCTGTGTTTGATTTATTCTGATAAATTATCCTTACTGTATCGTGCAGCGTATCTTTTCCAGTTGCAGTGCCCATAAATCGATCATAGTGGTATGTAAATATTAAAATATGTATGAGTATTAGTTATAGGAACTCTTTATTGTATTGGCGGATAGGATTAATATTTGTGTGTAAATAGAGAAGTCACTAGATTACTTTAATTATGTATGTGCTTCGATAACAGTCTCGCAACAATGTGCTCTCGATAGTTCCATCTTCTTAGTATAAAAAGGATGTAAGTTGCTTGCACTAGTCAGTCAGTCATCTGTGAGCTTCACCAATACATCGAACAAATTTGACCAGTGAACTAAAGCCTGTGTAATGGAATAGTCGAGAGTGTCTTTGTAAAAATAAATATAAAAGTGTAAAATAAATAAGTAAAAAGAAGAGTAGTGTTTTATTTGAGAAGTATCCGAACCCAAAAAGCGTAACAATAGTTATCAAATACCACGTGTGTGTTTAGGCCCTTCTGAACCTTTATACCGCTCGAAACAATTTGATAACTTTCGCAGTGTGTGTCAGTTCTGTTTCTAGACCTTCAGCTACGGAATAACTAATGCAATGCCCTAGCCGATTTAAGATTTCCATGGTTTTTCTACTATTTGTCCACGATTTAAGGGTAGTTTAAAATTAGCGTAGTTTTGATTTTCGGAAAAAAGGTCATTTTGTTTATTTAGGCAGATATGACGCGATGCATCTTCGGAGCGTAAGTATCGACGGGCCTAATGGTGAACCTTGACGTCATTTTGACGTCAAAGTTCGCTAAGTCGAACGCGCTGCGTTTTGGCGCGACTCAAATTCTCCGCATTTTATTTTAGAAAATTATCAATGGTATTTTTATTGTTACTACACAAAAAAATTATGGTTGTAATCCTTGAAATGTACTCTACAGAACCATATTATCTTCAACCGTTTTCCTTACCACTGTCCGATATTGTTCATCGACCATTGGCAAACTAAATCAATTCTAACATTGTCCGTATCTGATATTGAGGGTCTTATGTTGTCTGATCCCTTAACTAAAGCACATATAAGTTCATACAGCTCTTCTGGGATTTTGCATTCACTCTCATTGATATTTTCTGGAGTAAGTTTTTTCGGCAGTCTTTTAATTTCCTGATTTTTGACTGATGCTCGAACATCAAAAACCACATCACGTAGTTTAGAGACCAGATTTTTTTTGTGCGATAACACTTCATTTACCATTTTACAGGCATCCATTCCATTTTTATAAATATTTTTTTTCCATATAGTGCTTTTAGACTTTTCAATTATGAGTAAGTCTCCAAAGTGATTTTGAAGTTTTTTCTGCAAGTTTTGTGTGGTAAAACCTGACAATTTGTGTTCTTGATAACTAGTTTACCCTAATTCACAGACAATTGTATTGTAATAATGTAATACATCTCGCAAATACATAACATCTTCATTAACTAGGATTTTTTCATCAATAAAGTTTATCAAACCTTAACCCCATCGTTTGATGAAGCTGACCATACTTTAGAAAAAGGATTGAACCTGTTGTCCAAATACTACAAAGAAAACTACCTTAAACCTAACCCATCAAAAACCCAGGTCTCCTACTTCCATCTAAAGAATAAGTTTGCATCAAGGAAACCAGTAATCAGATGGGAAGACCAAGTGCTGCCTCCCAGCGATAACCCCAAATACCTGGGAGTTACCCTTGACCGGTCGCTCACATATAGAGCCCACTGCAACAACACAAAACTGAAAGTGGCTACCCGTAATAATCTACTCCGGAAGCTCGTGGGCACCAACTGGGGTGCGCAGCCACAAGTAATACGTGTAACTGCAATGGCTTTGTGTTTCTCAGCCGGAGAGTACGCAGCCCCGGTATGGGAACGCTCCGCACATGCGAAGCAAGTTGATGTCGCGCTGAATGATACCTGCCGTATTGGTATTGTATCAGGATGCCTCAAGCCAACGCCCATGGGGAAGTTGTATCCTCTTGCAGGCATAGCCCCACCCCACATCAGAGGCAAGGTGGCTTCGAGAGTCGAGAGGCAGAAGGCTCTAACGTGCACACAGCACTGCATTTACGGAAGTGGCTTTTCATCACAGCAGCGCCTGAAGTCGAGACACAGCTTCCTTAGTTCCGTGTAGCCCTTGTCTTCGGATCCAGTGGCGGAGAAATTGCAAATGTGGAAAGAGGAATGCCCGGAGAGCTTTGTGCAGCCTGCAGAAAGCCTAACTCCAGAAAAGAACCTCGAGTGGCCCGTGTGGAAATCCATGAACAGATTGAGGACCAATGTTGAAAGAGCCCGGGCCAACATGCTGACCTGGGGATTTCTGGGACGGGATGACTCTACACTATGTGAGTGTGGAGCTCAGCAAACTATGGAGCACCTGCGGTGTTGTCCCTCCTGTCCGGCGAGCTGCTCCATGGATGATCTCTTTGCAGGAAACCAAAGAGCTGTAGACATTGCTTGTTACTGGGCCAATACGGTGTGAAGCTGACACGAAGAAGAAGATCAAACCGTGAAAAGCTTTTTTGTGGATTTATCGTTGAAAATGCCATTTACCTTCGTTATTGATAACGCTTGAACTTTTTTTATCGATGTTGAAGTAAAGATGGACAATGTCGATGATAATGTTGTATTTTCTTCTCGATGAATCTATTATATGAATCAACATCTCCTAGAGTACTGATTTCATCCATCACCGACCCAATAACTGTACTTGTAAGTAAACTAAGGTATTGCCTTGAGGAACCTACTCTTTTTGTGGATTTTAAGCAAAAAATACATACACGGTTCGTGTTTTGTTTTTGTGAAGATGAAGAAGTACCTGAATTGTTTTCCTCTCTAGTATTGCTTTTATCAATGTCATTACCCTGGTGTAATTTTTTTTCATTTCGGATACTGTTTATATCATATTCATCATCATCGGGGTAATTTTATTCATCTCGGTTATCGTCTTCATCACTTTCATCCAGATGCAAGATGATGTCGTGATCAACCTGTGTGACAATATACACAAAAAATGTACAATGGCTTGTATATCAAGGCACACAAGCATTCGCTTTCGCCTGAGGGTTAGATTCTAATAACAATGTGTAAAAAAAAAATAAAAAATAATAATGTAATCTATTTTTAAATAAAAAAAAATAATATATATATATTGACAAACTGTGCCATTTATTACATAAAGTCTTTACATACTGACATACTGTAATGAGAGACCTCAAAATATGAGTGCTTTTTAGGCTTAAAATACATACATGGTTTGTGTTACTAATGGTCTTGAATTGCTGCGAGGATTGCGGACCAGTTTCAAAATCCTCGAGGGAATGTTCTTCATCTCGAGTATCGTCACCACTTTCATCCAGATGCAAGACGATGTCGTGATCAACCTGTGTGACAATATACATCCAAAATGGATAATGACTTGGAAATATCGGTTATCTTTTCAATTTGTTTTATAAAATCTTGATATCCTGACTTATAGTCACAAAATACCATATCATCTAGTGGTCAATAATTCACAATATACCATATCATGGAGTGGTCAATAATTCACATTTATAAAAATCAGCTTCTTGCGAGATTAAATAATGTATAATTTTGTCATTAGGAAGAAAAAAAAATCCCAAAATATGACTTGGAAAAACTGTGTTCCTTGATTTAATTAAAATTTAATTAATTAATAAGTTTAAGTTTTTCCATATTTACTCAAAAACTTTTGACATTATAAAAAAATGTTCCGATATTTCACTAAACAATGTATAGTTCTGTGGTATAGTTGTTTTCGGGTTAGACCATGTTCTACACCCACGCCGGAGCCTGCGCAACCCCCTGCGCACACGCCTGTACGCACGCCTGTGTGTACCCCTGCGCATGCGCAGCCACCCCCCATCGACCATCACGCCAATCACAATGAAGATACATGATGACAGAGATGAGAAGAGCATCAGCAGCCAGCCAGTTGCCAAAAGTAAACGGAGGATAAAGGTCCCCCGTCGCTACGAGCCTTGATAATGTTCCCAGCTCGAGGGAATGAAACGTCGGCAGATATAATAACTGCAAGTAGAAATGGTCTAACCCGAAAAAAACTATACCATTGGACACCGACCATGAAAGTGAAAGTGAAAGTTTAAAACTTTATTTAATGTATAGTTCTGTAAATAAAATGAAAAAAAAACATCCAAAATACAGCACACACGAAAAAAACGCTAAAAATGTGCAAAAAAACCTGTTTTTTCAAACAGTTTTTTATGGTGGCAATTCTCAAGTTATATATTTTGTTTAAACTTTAAAATTAAGATAAAAAATGCAATAAATATGCTTTATTTTTTTCATTACTGTAACTATTTTGCTAAGACCATAAAGCGTAAGAATCACAAACGGCAGATTTAGGTTTATAAGGCGCCTTAAGGTATAAAGCGCTCTTCAAAAGAAGCTACTTTGCGTGGAATGGATGAAACAAATGGAAAAATGAATGATATAATACTGTACATACTAGACTGTCATCAATCTGCAGCATTTTTGATGAAATGGGTGCAACTTCTGCTTGTAGTGGATCTATTGCATATTTGTCGGCACTACAAAAGGAAGCAAATGTACATTTTTGATCGCAATTTTTTTTTATTATGCATTTAATATTATGAACATATGCATGGGAACATGCTTCTGTAAAATATGGTTTATCAATTACCTTTGACCTTCCGCCAAATAGTTGTTTACACTTTCGACCTGATTTGTCAATAAATAGACTATTTTGAATTTTGAAACACGTAAGTTTTTTAAAACAGATCGAATGAAAACCGTAATTTCCTCTATTTTGAGAATCGCTGTATTTCCACCTATTCAGTTTTTGGTACTGAATTGCATCACAATTATCTTAATAAATGCCCCATCGCTAATAATATTTATAGTTCCGGTAATATCTTCATATAAAAAGCATTTCATTTTTTCGCCTTAAAAACAGTGAACCTGCTAGGCCAACGTAGAATCAAGAGTGTCTAGTAGACGAAGCTCTGCCTGCAGGTGTGCGCGTTCACATCGCCACGCATCGTGAGCGTGATAGATCAGTACCTACATACTCGTACTCACATATTTCCAATAATCTTAGCATGGTACGAAAGATTAACTGCCACTATATACAACCCTTTCATGATAAAACAGTAAATATTTATACAGTCTTAAAGTTAATTTAATCTTCTGTACGATACCATTTTTTATATTCCGTTAAAATAAAGTACCGAGGCGTTTAAGCCAGATTTTGACCAAAAACGGGAAACGACGTAAAGTTTTTTGGAAAATATTTAACTTTAAAATTCATTTCCCGTGAAACTATAGCAGATAGAAAGAATATGTAAGAGATTATTATTGTTTTAAAATTAGTGTTCTTATTTTTGACGTACAAAAATTTCAATTATTGTACTTTGTTTTTGAGTTATAAAATAGAATGTACAAAATACCGTTTTACCCTTTTTCCTCCTGAACTAGAAGGGTTGGAAATACAAATTTTTGGTATCTAAATTATTTTGTTATGAATAACGAAAATAACATAATTATTTTTTTGTTTATTCTCACGACTCATACAACTTATATCAAAAGATCGATTTATATATTTGTTAAAAAAATGACCGCATTCAAAATGCTCCAGGTTTGGGGTATTTCTTTTAATGCAAAAAACAGGTTAATAATGTCAGTCATCATCTCTTATTAGTCTCTGCCTGGTAGTCGATGAGGTAGTTTGCACCATTTTTTGGGCCTCTTTGAAGAGGCCGCATCCAGAACGCTCCAGGGTAGGAACACCAAAATCTGCAGAAAAGGCATGTACTCGATGCCGGACACCTCCCCAAACATGTTTCTGCCTGGTAGTCGATGAGGTAGTTTGCACCATTTTTTGGGCCTCTTTGAAGAGGCCGCATCCAAAACGCTCCAGGATAGGAAAAGACAGACCAGTGAAAAAATGATGTACTCGATGCAAACTACCAGCCTGACCATGTCTCTGCCTGGTAGTCGATGAGGTAAGGTTTCGTACGTCCGGCTCTTAGTCTAAGACATGCGTTCCCAAACATAAACCAAAGCGCTGGGACCAGTTGGAGAGCCACTGGACGGCCGCACGATCATTGTAAACTTTGTATGTTTATGAATCATAAAATTAATAGACAAAAACATAGATTTTATCTAGACACAGCTTCTTAAGCTTTTCGTACTTCATCATACACTTTTTTGTAACCTTCTGAGTCCCGTCGATAGCTCAGTTGGTAGAGTGCTTGTAGCGCAGCGAGGGTATCAAAAAAATATTTCCCGTATCGGTGTTTATTTCAAACCCAAAATAAAAATACCGGCAAAGTTTACTCAGCCTTCACAAAAAATGAGTAGATACCAGCTCTGTCAGGAGCTGGGCAACCCCCAATTTAACTTCAGTAGTTGGCCTATAAAAATAAATAGGTTCCACTCGCCACATGCGAACCTTTCGGGGATAACGCAGGCAACAAGTTACAATATATGTCGCACGTTTATTAATAAAGAGCAATAACTCAAAAAACATGAATGTTGGGAAAACGCGTTTGAAGTTCAGACACCCAGTACAACTTGTATGGGATGAAAAAGTCGGCCGATGTTTTATCTCGGTCATATTCATCCAAATCGAACGGCTGTCGCATTCTACGCATTCTTCTCGCATTGTTCTTGCGTTTTATTACAAAATCTCGATTTTCCCAATTTTCGAGTTATTTCTCTTTATTATTAAACGTGCGATGTGTAGCTTATTTGCGTTTTTTTTTTGCGTATTGTTTATCGATCCAAATTCTTCAAAATATTTTGAAGAAAGTTGACAGCCGCTGTTTTCGATATTAGTTTCGTTGCAGACAGATGGACCCCTGCGGCTATGATACATTCAGGGCTGTGAAAAGAACGGTGAGGTCTACACCTGAATTAGCATAGACAATATTGTGACGTCACCCAGCCGGGTTGCTAGGGAAAAGGTATGCTTGTTATTGGTTGCTAAAAACATCACGTTTCCATTAAAAAATAATCATATGGAATTAAAGACGGTAATCAACGTTTTTTTTTCGAAAATCATATCCTAGTTATTTTAAATAGATTAGTTCTTTGCTTAGAGGTTCTATGGGGCTGACCCCCAATGCTATAAAAACTTGGTTCACTTTTGCCAATGTCACCCCGGTTTCAGGGAGAGGCGGTAAGAGTTCCAAGGTTTATGTTCATGTGAGGTTGGTTTTTTCATGTCTGTCTATATTTAATTTTCCCCCTTTGTTTCCATTCAATTTAAAAGAATGAACGAAATAATATACCTAATGTTCTTTATTTGAAATTTGAAAAATCATGTTGTCGCTCGAGTGTTGCCCTGCGCGGGACGGGCGTAGTTTTTTCACTTTGGGTGATCGGCGCGCGCGATAACTAGCCAGCCCAAGTGTTTTATTTCGACTCAGAGGCGATAATTTACCTGCTATAAGACAAAACGACAAGCACTGCGGGCGACAACGAATCAGCGCTGCTCAAACCAACGCTATAAATACATTATTCCACTAAATAAATGTATCTCCAATAATAAAGGTAACAGGTAAACTGACTTTGATGTATGGAAGTGAAGCATGCAGGACAGTGAATGATAGCGAAATGAGTAAAGTATGTACGGTGGAAATGAAGCATTTGAGAATTAGTATGACAGGAAAAACTCTGAAGGATAGAGTTAGGGATGAATGGGTAAAGAATTACAAATGCCACAACTCTACAAGCTAAGCGCGAACCTACACGTGTTTGTTTATGGGAATGCACTTAATATGAATCTTAAATGTTAACACATCTTTGTAATTTAGATTATAGATAAACAGTATGCCTACATCACTATGACAAAACAACACAAAGACAAAACATCACATACCTACTTATAACATATTGTGTTGTTCTCTCATGAAACCAAAAATTAAATGACCACTTTTGATATGTAGGTGCACCCTAGTCCCAACCGTCGGATGCTAAACATTTCATGGATAGATTGAGTCGAACAAATCGTGTCCTTAGTGCTTGTTTGTCTTATGTCCATCAGAGGTGTAGGTATGTTTACTGGACCAATGTGTCTTATGAAAACTGGGTATTATGATTTTAAAAATATTTAAAACAACTCTCACATTATCGTGTTATCAATTAAACCAGAGTCCTAATATCCATCGCAACTTCGCAACTAAGCAACATATACAGTGAAACATCTGGCCTGCGTCATCCCCAAAGGAGTCGATGTGGCGATTTGGGACCTATTTAATTTTAAGGGGGAAAGGAGCCGACCTGACACCAAACAATACATTTGAAGTGGGGTTTCCCAGCTCCCGAGGAGGCTGGTTCTCATTTCTTGTGAAGGCTGAGTAAACCTCGCTCCAAGAGATTTGATAGATCAAAAACATTTTTTTAAGAGAGTCCCCAATTCTTGAAAGTCTTGGGGGTCTATGTCACCCTGGAAGGGTGCCGCAGAGGTGTTGCTTGAGTTGTTGCTTCTGTCGTGAGGCGCTGCAAGGAAGTGGCGATTGATGTTGGTTTAGAATAAAACCGAATTAAATGGATGAGAGACTTTAGCGGTCTTCGGGGATAACGTAGGCAAGAAGTTACACTATATGAGTAGCTTAGTTGCGTTGCGGTTGCTATGGACGGCAGTCCCATACAAGACGTTTGCTCGCCGAGAAAAAAGTTCCAAATTCAAAAATGCTTCCACCTCATCGCTATAACAAGTAATAACTTTCAGTGATCGATTTAAAAATTGATATTATAAACCAATATCCATTTCCTGTTGATAACAAGGCAGAAAAGTTTAATTTAACGAGCGAAACCAATTATTATTATTTAGGTGGATATCTGGTTAAATTACGAACACAAGTAGGAAGCGGGAACCTCCTCAGTACTTTCTACCTAGAATTAATTTAGCCAATCAACCATGAAATGAAAAAAAGGGAGCTCATCCAATTAATATTGCAGATTGTGACTGTTACCTACCATTGCCTGGGTGGTTCCATGATAAAACAGCACAGTGACATAATCACACATGACATTACATCACAATGAGCAGTCCGTAGTCTACCGATTAACACTTCGAACTCGTGATATGAAGATAGTGGGTTCGAATCCCAGCGAAGGACGATAAAATTCAAATTTGCTCGTCGCTGGGTTGAAAAATTAATCTTCCTTTACCAAGGACCGGTCACCGTACATAGGTCCATCCAGCATTACACCAACTGGGTCTTGTCTGAGAATTGGCGCTTTCTACAGCGACGACCAAGCTCGCAGAGGGCTCTTGAGGTGTGATTCGCACAAAAACAGCGCTCACCAAATAAATCAGCCAAGCATTATTATTATAATGATATTACATGAATTATACATCACATAACAACACAAAGACGAGCCATAACAGGAAAGTGCATCACAATGACAAAACATCACAAGACAAAACATCACAAGACAAAACATCACAAGACAAAACATCACATGACAAAAAAACACATACATACCTAAAACAGAAAATACCACACACGGCAAAAGGAACATGAGAAAATTAGCCACATAGGTACATTTAATCTTTGAAATTGGGCTTCGCCGATTATCATCAATAATATAATAATCTATAATCTAAGTTGCAAAGATATATCTAATCTAATCTAATCTAAGCTGCAAGGATATATACCATTTAAGATTTATATTAAATGCATTCCCACAAGCAGACATGTATAATTTCGCGCTAACACATGCCGCATGTGGACCTATACATTATAAGAACCCATCTCAAATGAACATAAGCCCTGCAACTCTTGCCGTCCTTCCCTGAGACAGGGGTAGCATTCAAAACTCATATATCAAATGCATGCCTACAAACAGACACGTGTAAGTTCGCACTTACAAATGCTGAATGTGTACTTACAAATTAAAATCCAAACCTCAAATTAATATAAGCCCTGCAACTTTTGCCGACCTTCCCTAAAACAGGGGTGACATTGGCGAAGTGAACCATTATTTCATGACCGATTTTTAAGTGATATTATTAGATACATACAAAAAAACGGTATTAATCTGGGGTGGCAGCGGCATAGTATGCATTATTTTTACAGGTGAGGTAGCCAGCCTCACAACAAGCAAAATAAATGTGTGTCTTGTTTGTAATGTCCGGTGACAAGGATTGCTCAGCCTTCGCAAGAAATGATAATTAACCCTCTCGGGAGCAGGGAAAATTATTCCAACGAAAAAAAATATATGTTAAAAATAATGGACTGGACATTGAGTTATTTGTTATATGGATATGGACACAAAACATGAAATTAAATTTTTTCTCGGTGGGAAAAAGTCACATGTCTATGTAGGTACTTAACTAACTAATAACAAATTTTTAGTTTGCCTTTTTCCCCTAGCAACTCGGCCGTGCTACGGCCTACGACACAACTTTTTTGTCAATGGAATGTGAGCATATGCTTACGAGAGGTTGCATTACATTTTTTTAATAGATTTGTGAAGATCTGCCTGACCAGAAACAGATAGGATTAATATCATCAATTAACAATTCATTCTTGTATATTTTAATAATTACTAATATTAATAATTACCCAATGACATCTGTTGAACCAGGATCAAAGTTATGGTCAAATGACCCATGCGGGGATCGAACCAACGTTATCCTATTTTAAATACCTACCATGGGCGTAACTAGAAAAGGGCAGGGGATTAAGGGCAAAGATTAGCCACTTGACTCCCTCAGCCATAACACCGAGAATTATGCAAATATTACACGTGTATTGGAGGCATTATAATATTTTTATTTCAAATGCCACTGCGTAGGTATTCATCATTTCGAAATTTCTCGACCCGATGACGTCATTTGTTGCCATCACAGATCATTCCGTTATCTATGGTTGCCTTAGTAAAATAGCGTCACTTTACTTTATCGATTGTTGTGTTTATCTTACTTATTTCTTTTAAAATTACAAAACATATAAAATCACACTCTAAAATTGTTAACAAATATTTATTAAAAATATCAAATAGCCTAAATATTTTTATAAAGCCTACCTTCACGATATTATTTAATTTTTATTTTAATGGTATCATTCAAAGTACTTCAATAAAAGTAAGCATCTGTACACACTATACCAAAGTCAACAATACGCTTCTGGTTTCATACGTGCAATGTATGGAAATTTAAATTTGTGTTCACATATTTTCATTTTGTGTGCCGTGAGCTTAGCTTCATACGTCGCCGTAGATTTTTTTTATCTTCCATTGCATTATTGCACTGATATTGTGAGTTTTTCAGCGTCTTTCATTTAGGCGTTAAATTTCTAAGCACAAATAATAAACTACGTCTGGCAAGGTAATTCAAATGCATTCAGTTTCATCCGCAAATATCAAAAGTATATTCCACCTTTGAACGCTATTGCTCTCTGCAAAAGTTATGGCGGGCATTTTGCAACAGCATAACATAACCTCAAAGCGCAACTTTTTTATCTCGCTCCAGCACTTGACCTACGTAATAAAACCATACAAATACCGCAGAATACTCTGTAAATAGATGTTTTAATTCGATTACTGCACCGAGCGCACAGCTTGGAGGTGGTTTAAACGTGTTGGTTGTTGTTTAAGTGTGAGATTTGACGTTTGTGCGTTAGTTCCCGCCCGATTTGGTTAATTATTGTTTTTGTGTGTGTTTTAGGCTAAGATGCCGGCTCCCAGGGGCGTTAAGAGAACAGCTTCCAAGGTGGAAGCTGCCAGCACGGCCGCTCCGTCCAAAATAAAGAAGAAAGCTCCAGGTAAAGAAACCGCCTTTCTTGTTTTGATGAACAAGGACACATGCTAGTCTCCTTGTCGACTTTAGGCCGGCTGCAAATTGTGGTTCACTTGCATTCATCACAAACGCAACTAAGCTACACATATAATGTAACTTCTTGCCTGCGTTATCGCCGAAGGGGTCGCATGTAGCGATTCGGGACCTATTTATTTTTACGAGTAAACCAACCACTTTCAGTTGAAGTGGGGGTTTCCCAGCTCCCGGGGGGGCTGGTTCTCATTTTTTGTGAAGGCTGAGTAAACCTTGAGATCGAACACTTGCTCTCGGCATGGAATGCAAGCATTCTACCAATTAAGCTACCAACTTTTTTTACAAGCTTGGTCGTTGTTGCTATAAAGCGTCAATTCTCAAGCAAGACCCAGTTGCTGTAAGGCTGGATGGACCTTTGGTGACCGGTCATTGGTAAAGGTTTATGAATTTTTCAACCCAGCGAAGAGCAAATTTGAAAATATAAATGGTATATTTTTTGTGCTCCGCCGGGATTCGAACCCACAACCTTCCATTCAAAGTCCGAAGTGTTACCACTGAACTGCGGACCAAGGTTATCACATAAATGGAAATAATATTTCCCGTTACTTCAAGGCCGCTCCGTAGTCACGGTAACACTTCGGACTCGTGAATGGAAGGTTGTGGGTTCGAATCCCGGTGGAGCACGTAAAATATACCATTTATGTTTTCAAATATGCTCTTCAATGGGTTGAAAAATTCATAAACTTTCACCAAAGACCGGTCACAACTAGAGATGCCACGAATAGTGAATTGGCCGAATACCGAATATTCGGCAACGCTGTCGGCCGAAGCGCCGAATATTCGGCGCTTCGGAGAAGAATGCTGTGGCAAACGAGTTGGATTTTTATTTGAAAACAGTTCGCCTAGATCGGAAGGCCGATCCTTAGAAGTGGTGGTCAGCAAACGAAAAACAATACCCGAACCTTTCGAAATTTGCAAAAGTTTATCTTTCTTCGCCTGGAAGTAGCGTTTATAGTGAGAGGTTATTTTCTGAGGCTGGTAACGTTTACGATGAAAAGCGCAATCGTTTGCTACCAGAAAATGCTGAAGAGCTCGTTTTTATCCATCACAACTTACCACTGATTAATTTTAAGTACTAAAATGTTGTAATTTGGAAATAAATACATAATTTTTGAGTAAAATAACGTGTCTTTTTTTACATGATTTGCTATTCGGTATTCGGCCGAATAGTGCGTACTATTCGGCCGAATACTGAATAGCAAAAAAGTGGCCGAATAGGCCGAATACCGAATAGTTGCCGAATATTCGTGGCATCATTAGTCACAACTACAGCAACTGGGTCTTGCTTGAGAATTGGCGCCTTGTAGCGATGACCAAGATTATAAAAAGTCTGGTCAATTGCTCAGGGGTAGAATGCTTGCATTCCATGCCAAGAGCAAGGATTTGATCCCCGCTGAGGGTGTCAGAAATGATTTTCCGTTAGGGCGTTTATTTCAAATCCAAAAATAAAATACCGGCTAATAATAATGAGTTTACTCAGCCTTCACAAGAAATGAGTACCAGCCCCCTCGAGAGCTGGGAAACCCCCACTTCAACTGAAGTAGTTGGTGCGAGGCCGGCCCCGTTACATGTTAAAATAAATAGGTTCAACTCGCCTCATGCAAAACCCTTAGGGGATAACGCGTCAAGAAGTTACACTGTATGTGTAGCTTAGTTGGGTTTTATTTAATCTAAATCATGGTAGATTGAAGATTAAAAGAAGTATGTTAAGATGGTTCGGGCATATGGAGAGAATGAGTGATGAAAGATTGACGAAGAAAGTATATGTTGCTAAAATAGATGGATGTCGTGGTAGAGGAAGACCGAGAAAAGTATGGATGGATCAAATTTCTGAAATAGCGAATGAATAACATAGTCATGGACAAGTGTGTTCGAGATGCTAGACTTGATGATTGTGGATTAATGATAGGAGAGAGCAAAGTGAGTGTTCTACTGTATGCGGATGATGCTGTTCTTGTATCGGACTCAGCAGTAGAATTGCAAACGATGCTCTCTAGATTGAACGAAGCTCTGCTAGGTAATTATTTGAAATTGAATGCAAGTAAGACGAAAGTTTTGATTTTTGAAAGAAATGAAGAAAATACGAACTACGAATTTAGAATAAACGGAATGAATGTTGATGTGGTAAATGAGTTTGTATACTTGGGAAGTAAGTTTGAGAAAGATGGAAGAATGACAGGTGAACTTGAAAGAAGAGTAATGAAGGGCAGGTGTGTACTGGGTGCCACAGCTTGTATCGCCAAAAATCAAAACATTTCTAAAAATGCTCGATTGGCGGTACGCAGTGGCATACTTTTACCCACCTTGATGTATGGAAGCGAGGCCTGGACGGTGAATGAAAGTGAAATTAGTAAAGTCCATACTGTTGAAATGGACTTTCTAAGAAGTATGATTGGGAAAAAACGGAGTGACAGGGTGAGGAATGATTTTGTAAGAAAAGAATGTGGTGCAAAAGAAAGTGTGAAAGTGAAGATTAAAAGAAGTTTGTTAAGATGGTTTGGGCATATGGAGAGAATGAATGAGGAAAGACTGACGAAGAAAGTATATGTTGGTAGAATAGATGGATGTCGTGGTAGAGGAAGACCGAGAAAGGTATGGATGGACCAAATATCCGAAATTGCGAATGAATGGAATATCCAGAGTCATAATAAAAGAAGAGCTTGTATGAAGAAGGTTATGACTCTGGAGGAAATGAAAGAAGTATGCAAGGATAGAAAGAAATGGCGGTTGATCTGTGATGTTGGCGGCTAGGGTTTGTTAAAGTGAATTTGGTTTTATGATTTAGTTTTTTATGTCCATGTATATATTGTTATTTTTATTCTTTGATTTTAAAAAATGTAATTTGTCATGTATGTTCCTTGACTTATAGGTTGTTATGCGGCTGACCACCCATAATATAAAAATTGGTTCACTTTGCCAATGTCACCCCTGTTTCAGGGAAGGACGGCAAGAGTTGCAAGGCTTATGTTCATTTGAGATTGGGTTTTTATATTGTAGGTCCACATGCGGCATGTGTTAGCGCGAAATTATACATATCTGCTTGTGGGAATGCATTTAGTATAAATCTTAAATGATATATATCTTTGCAGCTTAGATTAGATTAGATTAGAATGGGATATCCAGAGTCATAATAATTTATGATTTTAAAAATGTAATTTGTCATGTATGTTCCTTGACTTATAGGTTGTTATGTGGCTGACCACCCATACTGTAAAAAATTGGTTCACTTTGCCAATGTCACCCCTGTTTCAGGGAAGGACGGCAAGAGTTGCAAGGCTTATGTTCATTTGAGATTGGGTTTTTATATTGTAGGTCCACATGCGGCATGTGTTAGCGCGAAATTATACATGTCTGCTTGTGGGAATGCATTTAATATAAATCTTAAATGATATATATCTTTGCAGCTTAGATTAGATTAGATTAGATAATAAAAGGAGGACTTGCATGAAAAAGGTTATGACTCTGGATGAAATGAAAGAAGTGTGCAAGGACAGGAAGAAGTGGCGGCTAATCTGCAATGCTGATTTCTAATGTTGGTGTATTAATTTGCTACATTTTTTGCATAGGAAATTTCTGACTTTTTTTTTATAGATTTCTTTGTAAGGTTTTGTTCTTTTATATATTTAAATGTAATTTTTTATTCATATTCCTTGACTTATAGGTTGGTATGAGGCTGACCACCCATACTGTAAAAAATGGTTCACTTTGCCAATGTTACCCCTGTTTCAGGGAAGGTCGGCAAAAGTTGTGGGGCTTATGTTCATTTGAGGTTTGGATTTTATTTGTAAGTACACATTCAGCATTTGTAAGCGCGAACTACACTTGTTGGTTTGTGGGCTTACATCTGAGAGCTTTAAATGAATATATCCTTGCAACTTAGATTATAGATTATGGTACGGGAAATGCCAGAGGGCCAGCGCCTAAACTTTGCCGGTGGGTTTGACCGGTCCGTAGTCTAGTGGTTAAGACTTCTGACTCATAAATGGAAGGTTGTGGGTTTGAAAAAATTGATTCATGACAAAACAGCACTATAAATAATGTCTTTATTATTATTATCATTAAACTGTATGGTATTTGAATAACGTCTCATTTGTTTTATTCTTCAGCTGCCGTGAAGGTGGAAGTTGAGCTGGAAGCCCCGACCAAGCTGGGCCAGGTGTTCACTTGTGGACAGGGAGATGTGGGGCAGCTGGGGCTCGGGGAGGACCACATGGAGAAGTCCAGGTAAGCTCTACTTCCTCCTCCCTGCTGCCGATAAGCCTTCAACAATGAGGCTGCATCAACCTGACAGCACCACTTCCCGCAAACCTTAGAGTCTGCCCCCTCACACTCACCTCAACGGGGGAAAACATGTCTGCCAGATATGATGGAGCCAAACCATTTAGGGCTTTAAATACCATCAAACACACACGGGCGACCACCCTCTCAGGAAAACAAAGCCACTGTAGTTCTTTCAACAGCGGAGTGATGTGAGAGAATTTGGACATCCCGAAGATCAGTTTAGCGGCCGCATTCAGAACAGAGTCTGTTCAGTTGCTTTTTTGACTGTTCGATGTATAGTCTAATCTAAGTTGCAAATTAATGTAACATTAAAGATTCACATTATATGCATTTTCACTAGCAGACACGTATAAGTTCGCGCTTAAACATGCAGCATGTGGACCTTTAATATTTTTGCAACTAAGCTACACATATAGTGTAACTTGTTGCCGCGTTATCCCCGAATGGGTCGCATGTGGCGAGTTGAACCCTACAACAAAAACCCAAATCTCAAATGAACATATACCCTGCAACTCCTGCCGACCTTCCCTGAAACAGGGGTGACATTGGCAAAATGAACCATTTTCTACAGCATGGGTGGTCAGCCGCGTACCAACCTAAAGTCAAGGAATGTGTGTATAGTGTGGAACAATAATCGATTTGAGACATCACAAAAGCACTCACCAATGTTTTCTGGCGGAACTCTGCTTCAAAATTGATGAATGTGATGTTTTGTGTGTTGCCAGGTTCACCCACGTCACCAAGCTGCCCAGCAGCATTGTGGACATCTGTGCTGGGGGGATGCACACCGTCTGCATCGACAAGGATGGCAATGTAACTATCACACCATTATTATTGATTGTAGAGGCATTAACTTGACCGGTCCGTAGTCCAGTGGCAACACTTCGGACTCATTAATGGAAGGTTGTGGATTCGGATCCCGGCGGAGCACAAAAAATATACCATTTATATTTTCAAATTTGCTCTTCGCTGGGTTGAAAAAATTCATAAACCTTTACCAAAGACCGGTCACTGAAAGTTCCATCCAACCTTACAACAACTGGGTCTTGCTTGAGAATTGCCGCTTTCTACAGCGACGACCAAGCTCGCAGAGGGCTCTTGAGGTGTGATACACACAAAAACAGCGCTCACCAAACAAATCATCCTAATATTATTATTATTATTAACTAGAATCACAAGTGACTTTTTACTTTATATATTCAATTAAAACATATTGATTGTTTATTCTGACAAGACTAACAGGACCTTGAATAGAATATTCTCCTTACATAATCTGAAATGCATTCACTTTACATTTATTTGTTTATTTAATCACAAGTGTTTTGAGACCTTCATGTCTGGGTTATGTCACAGAAAATAAACCTGTACTGACAATATATTTGACTACAATTTAAAAAAACAATATTGCAATGTATTTAAATAGTTATCTAAATCTAAGTTCCAAAGATATGTAATCATAATCATAAGGTCTTTATTGTTTTTATCAATATGTACAAAATATTGCAATAAAAAAAAAATCTAATTACAATAAATACTCCCCAAAGTTAGCATAGCTTGTGTTTTGGGGGAGGATTCCAACTTATCTTAACTTAAAATTAATCACTTAATAGATAAACATCCTAAAAAATTCAATATATACATGTATCATTTGAGATTCATGTTAAATGCATTCCCACAAGCAGACACATAATTTCGCGCTCACACATGCCGCATGTGGAGCTACAATATAAAAACCCAATCTCAAATGAACATAAGCCCTGCAACTCGTGCGGACCTTCCATGAAACAGGGGTGATATTGGCAAAGTGAAGCATTTTTACAGTGTGGGTGGTCAGCCTCATACCAACCTATAAGTCAAGGAATATATAAATAAAACTATAAATTGACTAGCAGTACCCGGCGTGTTTCACTTTGCCATTTTGGGAAATGGAATTAATTTAATTCCAAAGTGTCACAATAGTGTTTGTCTTATGTCCATCAGAGGTAATTTTGTGTTTCATTATATATTTTCACATTATCGTGTTTTACGTTGTTTTCTTAGCTCAGATTGTGTAGAATGTGATTCTTAAGACAAATTCATTGAAAGGTCATCTTTGAATGAAATGGTAGATAAGTCAAACAAGCACTAGGTTTATGGTCTAGGTTTTTTTTTTTTTTTTTAAGAAATCCTCTGCAGGAGACTCCCTAGATTCTAGAGACTAGGGGTCTATGACACTTGTTGTAGTGCCGCAGAGGTGTACGAGCTTGATCGTCGCCACAAAGCGCCAATACTCAAGTAAGACCCAGTTGCTGTAAGGCTGGATGGACCTTTGGTGACCGGTCATTGGTAAAGGTTTATGAATTTTTCAACCCAGCGAAGAGCAAATTTGAAAATATAAATGGTATATTTTTTGTGCTCCGCCGGGATTCGAACCCACAACCTTCCCATTCAGAGTCCGCAGTGTTACCACTGAGCTACGGACCGGTCGAGGTTTATAAGGTTTATGAATTTTTCAAGAAGAGCAAATTGAGCACTTGTTGTAGTGCCGCAGAGGTGTACGAGCTTGATCGTCGCCACAAAGCGCCAATACTCAAGTAAGACCCAGATGCTGTAAGGCTGGATGGACCTTTGGTGACCGGTCATTGGTAAAGGTTTATGAATTTTTCAACCCAGCGAAGAGCAAATTTGAAAATATAAATGGTATTTTTTGTGCTCTGTCGGGATTCTAACCCACAACCTTCCATTCAGAGTCCGAAGTGTTACCACTGAACTACGGACCGGTCCTGTGTTTCTCAAATCTTCTGTTAGAGCTCTCACACATACTTGTGTTTCAGGTGTGGACGTTTGGCTGCAACGACGAAGGCGCCCTGGGCCGCGACACCTCCGATGGCTCAGAGTTTGCCCCCCGCAAGGTCGTCCTGCCCAGCAAGGCCGTGGCCATCAGCGCCGGTGACAGTCACACCGCGGCCCTGCTCAACACCAAGCAGGTCTTGGCGTGGGGCTCCTTCAGGGTACGACACACTCCTCCATGTTCTACTTTTACAGCTCTCTGTTGCTTCAACATCCCATGAAATGGTTTGTAAATTACCAAAGTCAGCAAATTCAAATGTTTATTTATTTCCCGTGGTGCCATTTAATGGTTGATAGCTCAGTTGGTAGAATGCTTGCATTTCATGCCAGAGGGCTCAGATTACATCACCACCAAGGGTGTCAGAAATAATTTTCCGTTTCGGTGTTTATTTCAAACCCAAAATCAAAATACTGGCAAGGTTTACTCAGCCTTCACGAGAATGAGAACCAGCCCTAACGGGAGCTGGGAAACATCTACTTAAAGTAATGTTTTTGGCGTAAGGCTCTTGCCGTTAAACTGAAAGTACTGTACTGTATCCTGCCATTGTTCCAACCAGGTGTGGCCGGTACCTGCGCAGATGCGTCTCCACTTTTTTCTGCCCTTGCATATCTCTTTCATCTCTTCAACATTCATCACTTTCCTTATACATATTCTCATACTCTTATTCTCACTCTGCAGGTTCCATTCTTTCGCAATCTCACCTTTTTGGTCCAAAAAATATTTGTGCTTTACACATGATCTTTATTTTCCAGGACTCTCATGGCAACATGGGTCTGACCCTCAAGGGCAACGAGCACAAGCCTGTAGAGATGCTGCCAGGACATAAAGTAGTGCAGATAGCCTCTGGGGGAGACCATCTGGTCATGCTGACAGACCAAGGACAGGTAACAGCACTCACAACATAGAGCACAAGCCTGTAGAGATGCTGCCAGGACATAAAGTAGTGCAGATAGCCTCTGGGGGAGACCATCTGGTCATGCTGACAGACCAAGGACAGGTAACAGCACTCACAACATAGAGCACAAGCCTGTAGAGATGCTGCCAGGACATAAAGTAGTGCAGATAGCCTCTGGGGGAGACCATCTGGTCATGCTGACAGACCAAGGACAGGTAACAGCACTCACAACATAGAGCACAAGCCTGTAGAGATGCTGCCAGGACATAAAGTAGTGCAGATAGCCTCTGGGGGAGACCATCTGGTCATGCTGACAGACCAAGGACAGGTAACATCACTCACAACATAGAGCACAAGCCTGTAGAGATGCTGCCAGGACATAAAGTAGTGCAGATAGCCTCTGGGGGAGACCATCTGGTCATGCTGACAGACCAAGGACAGGTAACATCACTCACAACATAGAGCACAAGCCTGTAGAGATGCTGCCAGGACATAAAGTAGTGCAGATAGCCTCTGGGGGAGACCATCTGGTCATGCTGACAGACCAAGGACAGGTAACATCACTCACAACATAGAGCACAAGCCTGTAGAGATGCTGCCAGGACATAAAGTAGTGCAGATAGCCTCTGGGGGAGACCACCTGGTCATACTGACAGACCAAGGACAGGTAACAGCACTCACAACATAGAGCACAAGCCTGTAGAGATGCTGCCAGGACATAAAGTAGTTCAGATAGCCTCTGGGGGAGATCTCTCATGTTATTCCGCCCATGTCTACGATGGGTGTCTGCAGCGTGAAGGTGATGAAGGAGAAGTGATGAAGATGATGGAACTGTAATGACTGTTGAAATTTCCAGATCTACACGTGTGGCTGTGGAGAGCAGGGCCAGCTGGGACGCGTGACTTTGAGATCCTGCGATCGACACAGCAGGGGTGGACTCAGTAAGTCTATCTCTCATGTGTATAATTATAAACATTATATTGGCATGAGCTGTACAGAATCAAAGATGGATAGAAAAATATAAATACCAGTTAAATATTCAAATATGCTCTTCGCTGGGTTAAAAAATTCATATACCTTTATCACAAGTCCATTTAGCCTTACAGCAACTGGGTCTTGTTCAAGCAAGTTGACAAGAATTGTGACGCTTTGTAGTGACGACCAAGATTATAAAAAGTCTGGTCGATTGCTCAGTGGGTAGAATGCTTGCATTACATGCCGAAAGTAAGGGTTCGATCCCTACCGTGGTTGTCAGAAATGATTTTCCGTTTTGGTGTTTATTTCAATCCCACTGGCAATGTTTAAAAGCTGGCCGTCTTGTATTTCACCTGCAATTATTTTATTTTCACAACGATTCGGGTGAAATAAATCAATGAATTGAAATTCCTTCTCCGCTCCGCCAGATGGCCTGCTGGTGCCTGCGCCCCTGGTGCTGCTGCGGGACAAGGGAGAGTTTGATGCCATCTGGGCCGGCACTCACTGCACCTTCGCCAGGAAGACCAGCAAGGCGGACATCCTCGTGTGGGGGCTCAACAACTACCAGCAAATCGGTAAATAGCACTTCCTTACAACTCCTCACATTTAGCGATGTTTCAGCTTCTAACAACGCTAACACCATTACATTTCTTGACTTATAGGTTGGTATGAAGCTGACCACCCATACTGTAAGAAATGGTTCACTTTGCCAATGTCACCCCTGTTTCAGGGAATGTTGACCAAAGTTGTAGGGTTTATGTTCATTTGAGGTTTTGATTTTGCCATGCAGCATTTGTAAACGAACTTACATGTGTCTGTGGCTACCTACATAATATTGTATTTAAATTATTAGAATTACTCTTCGACCCAGCCGGGTGACATCGCATATAATTTTGAATTTGAAATGTTTGCAGGAGTGCGCAAGGGCGCCCCGCAGACGGTGTTCATCCCTGTGAAGAGCGAGGCGTTCTCCCTGGCCTCCCCTGCTGGGGGCTGGGCCCGCATCTGCTCCGGGCCCCACCACACGCTGGCCCTGGACAAGGAGGGCACCTGCTACGCCCTGGGCCGCAGGGAGTATGGCAGGTAACATGTCACATAAGACAAACAAACACTACGGGGACAATTTGACAAGGGCAAAAGTTGTTCGTCGGTGCTATGGCCTTGGGAGTCAAGTCGCTTGTTCGACTAGCGTATTTGGAACATAATAACGTTGGTTTATATTTATATTTAATTTTATAAATTTGAATGAATCGCATGAAGACAACTAGCCAGGAAAAATAGCTTGTGAATTGCGTTCCTTTTTACAAATCTATTTTTTTTTTTTAAAGTTGTAACGGCTCACGGTGTCGCAAGAGTAATAGAAAACTAGTATTTTGTTGGTTTCCTGGGACTCTATTTCATTGTTGTGTCACGTTTGACTTTGAACTTTCTAACATCTGTCCATTGTTTTGTTTGTGTCCACAGACTGGGCCTGGGCGCGGACTGTGAAGACGCCACGGACCTGACCGCCGTGCCCAAGCTCAAGGATAAGAAGTGCATACAGATCGCCTGCGGGTCCGCCGCATCATTCGCCGTCACGGACCAAGGTGACTACACACTCTATAATCTAAATTATCTACATCTCTTCCTCGCTGGCCGAATCAATACATCTTCTCAACCATCTAGCCCTTCAGGAGAACTCGGCAAAAAGTTGCACTATATGTGTAACTTAGTTGCGTTGCTCAAGTCGTGTAAGGCATAAGTGACCAAGGGGCCCCCAAAAGCAAAAAGAAACATTTCATAGAAAATATTTGAACATACTATTTTTTCAGAAAATAATCAATACTTGACTTATAGGTTGGTATGAGGCTGACCACCCATACTGTAAAAAATGTTTCACTTTGCCAATGTCACCCCTGTGTCAGGGAAGGTTGGCAAAAGTTGTAGGGCTTATGTTCATTTGAGGTTTGGATTTTATTTGTAAGTACACATTCAGCATTTCGCACGTTTAATAATAAAGAGAAATAACTCGAAATTTGGAAAAATCGAGATTTTGTAATAAAACGCAAGAACAATGCGAGAAGAATAGGTAGAATGCGACAGCCGTTCAATTTGGACGAATATGACCGAGATAAAACATCGGCCGCCTTTTTCATCCCATACAAGTTGTACTGGGTGTCTGAACTTCAAACGCGTTTTCCCAACATTCATGTTTTTTGAGTTATTGCTCTTTATTATTAAACGTGCGATTTGTAAGCGCAAACTACACGTGTCTGTTTGTGGGCATGCATGTGAGAGCCTTAAATGTTAATATATCTCTGCAACTTAGATTATAGATTATGTACCTTTGGCCTTGTGAAAAAAAGGAGGGGGGGGAGGGCATATAGGGGGCCCGAGCTTTTCCCTGCACCAGGGCCCCCAGAGTGGTTGATCCGGGCCTGCTCTCAACCGTTTATCTCAAGTCACTGTCTAACT
Source organism: Agapetus fuscipes (assembly GCA_951799405.1). NCBI lineage: Eukaryota > Metazoa > Arthropoda > Insecta > Trichoptera > Glossosomatidae > Agapetus > Agapetus fuscipes. Next base: position 159,504 of record OX637352.1, on the reverse strand, counting down.
GTAAGAAATTTGAGATTTAGGTACTATAATCTATAATCTAAGTTGCAAAGATATATTTCATTTAAGATTAATATCGACGGTTAAAAGGCAATGGGCATAAATGACAAAAACAAAATTGTTCAGGAGAGCAGTTTAAAGTTTGACATTGCAGAAAAAAGCATGACTTTTTTATTTTTTATCATATCGTTAAAATCAAAACAGCTCTAAATTAAAAATAATAAAGGCATTTATTGGCATTCCTATTAATGTGGTTTTACGATGTTTTATGATTTTTTTATGTCACAAGCGCCTTTAGGACAAAAAAGGCCAAAATCTTGTTGATTACACCAAAACCATACTTCGCAAACGCAGTTGTTTGCTTGGACATAAACAACAACAAAAATCATTGTAGAGCTATGGGAGTTGGCGCATTAGGAAGAGCGGGAAATTTTAAGTAGGATAGCATTCATTACTCATTTGATGTTTGGTTGATCTGCTTCCCAGGAGAGATCTACGCCTGGGGCATGGGCTCCTCGGGGCAGCTGGGCACCGGCAAGGAGGAAGACGAGACGGAGCCCTGTCTCCTGGCCTCCAAGCAGCTGCAGGGCCGCTCAGCCATCGGAGTCAGCGCTGGCGGCCAGCACACCGTCCTCCTCGTGGTAAACAACCCTAGAATCTTATCTTCTTAAGCCTCATTATCAATGATTGTGACCGATTAATCGCCTACCAAGTTTTGGGGATGTATTTTTGTTGAATCGTCACACTTTTGTCTCTGGCAATGTGACAGTGTCAATATGGTATTTATGGTAGATCAATATTACAATGCATCGAATTCGCTCGGAAGGTTGTGAGTTTGATTCTTGGTGGGGCACGATTGATAGCTCAGTTGGTAGAGTGCTTGCATTCCATGCCGAGAGCTCTGGCTCGAATCCCACCGAGGGTGTCAGAAGTGATTTTGACTGACAAACCCAAAATAAAATGCCGGCAAGGTTTACTCAGCCTTCTCAAGAAATAAGTGCCAGCTTCTAGCCGCCTTATGAGCTGGGACCCCTACTTCAACTGAAGTGGTTGGCATAAGGCCGGCCCCCTTGTTTAAAATAAATAGATTCCACTCGCCACACACAGCCCCTTTGGAGAAAACACATCAAGATGTTACTCTACATGTGTAGCTTAGTTACGTTTTTTACAAAAAACCATTACCAATAATGCTCTTAGCTGGGTTGAAAAATTCATTGCCTTTAACAAAGACTTGTCACAAAAGGTCAATCCAGCCTTACAGCAATTGGGTCTTGCTTGGGAATTGGCGCTTTGTAGCGATTACCAAGCTCGCAAAGAAATGAGAACCAGCACCTTCGGGAGCTGGAAATCCGCTACTTCAACTAAAATGGTTTGCGTAAAGCCGGCCTGCTAATTTGTAAAAATAAATAGGTTCTACACGCCACATGCAATCTTTTCAGGGACAACTTTGTAAGAATTTGCATTATATGCGCTGCTAAGGATTAGTTCCCCTAGACACTAAGCTTAGCTCCTGGGCATCAGAATCAAGAATGCCTGAAGACACAATACAATGTCAATGATTTGTTTAATTTATAATTTTTGAAGGAATTCAAAGAAAACACTGTTTATTTTCACTAAAATTTATTTAAAAAAGATTAAAATCTTTAAAACAAATTACAAACGCTTTTTCGACCTAGTAGGTCATCATCAGGTATACAGCCCAGCATACCTGATGATGACCTACTAGGTCGAAAACGCGTTTGTAATTTGTTTTAAAGATTTTAATCTTTTTTAAATAAATTTTAGTGAAAATAAACAGTGTTTTCTTTGAATTCCTTCAAAAATTATAAATTAAACAATATGAATTTTCACAGTGTTAAAACACAAACAATACAAAATATAATCAATGATTTGTTAACATTTCATTACGTATTGTCCCACAGGCCTCTCTCAAAGAGCACATTGACGAACTGAACATTCCGGAAGTGGCCAGCACCGCTCCCCAGGTCACCACTAAAGGAGACGCCGCCGAAGCAGACAAGGAGGACCCTGAAGCCAAGAAGGAGGACCAGACAGATGCTGCGCCCAAGGAGGACGATCAGGTGAACTCTCCTTCATTCATTTCATTCTTGTTACATCTGCCAATCCGGACGATTCGATTATCTAGGAAGCAAGTTTGAGTCGAATGGGAAACTGACAAAATAATTGGAAAAGCGCGCTAGTAGAGGAAGAAGTGTGATGGGAACGATTGGAAGGATTGTGAAAAAAAGGAAACTCAAAGGATATGAGAATGACGGTACACAATGTCAGACCGTAGACCGGTCCGTAGTCCAGTGGTAACACTTTGGACTCGTGAATGGAAGGTTGTGGGTTTGAATCCCGGCGGAGCACAAAAAATATACCATTTATATTTTAAAATATGCTCTTCGCTGGGTTGAAAAATTCATAAAACCTTTATCAAAGACCGATCACTAAAGGTCCATCCAGCCTTACAGCAACTGGGTCTTGCTTGAGTATTGACGCTTTGTAGCGACGACCAAGCTCATAAAAAGTCCGGTCAATAGCTCAGTTGGAATGCTTGCATTCCATGCATAGAGCAACAGTTCGATCCCAAGGTGTACTCAGCCTTCACGAGAAATGAGAACCAGCCCCTCGGGAGCTGGGAAACCCCCACATCAACTGAAAGTGATTGGTGGGAAGCCGGCCCCTTTACCCGTAAAAATAAATAGGTACCAAATCGCCACATGCGACGCCTACGGGGATAACGCAGGCAAGTAGTTACACTATGTCTAGCTAAGTTGCGTTTGCGTTGCGAGTTGCGTGGGTTCGATTCCCAGTGGAGCTCAAAAAAGATTTAATTTATATTTTCAAATATGCTCTTCGCTGGATTGATAATTAATATACCTTTACCAAAGACCAGTCACAAGTTTATCCAGCCGTATAGCAACTGGGTCTTGCTTGAGAAATGGCGCTTTCTATAGCGACGACTAAGCTCGCAGGTTTGTCTAATATCAGGAAAGTGTAATTAACATTTAAATTAATTAAAACATTTTTTTTTTCATCCTTACAGGCAATGGAAGTAGACGAACCCGCCAAGAAAGAGGACAAACCCAAGAAGCCGGCGGGCAAGCGGGGCAGGAAGGCCTCCAGTGCCTCCAGCTCCTCCACGCAGGAGAGCAAGCCTGCGCGGGGCAAGGTCAACGGGGGATCCCGGCTCAACGAGGAGGCAGGGGAGGAGCTGCCCCAGGACAATCAGAGTGCCGGCCGTATGTATGTTTTGTAGCTACGCTTGCGCTTATTGTGCCGTTTGTATCATCCATGTATCGTTTTCTTAATCTTAGTATTTGAAGTATATTTTTAACACATTTATATCAATTCCACGACATATCGGTAAAAGACAACCTGTCCAACGACAGTTCGGCAATTGACAAATCAGTCACACGACACTTCGTCCATACAAGTTTTTGGTCAACGACAACCCGTCCATAGACGACTCGCCCACGGACAAATCGGTCGCACGACATTTCGGTCATATACAATATATTGTCCACAGACCGCTCAATCACAGAAAACTTGCTCTCCTGTGGTCCTCAGACCTCCATCAGGATAATTATACCTGATGGTGGTTTGAGGACCAAAAACTTTTGTAGCTTTTTACACAAATTGTGAAAATAAATTGTCTGTTAGAGAGCAGGTTCTCTAAGATATTCTGTGGAACACAAATATATGTGACCGAAATGTCGTTGACCGAAAAGTTTTGTGGACGAAGTGTCGAGTGACCGATTTGTCTATGGCCGAGTTGTCATTGGACAGGTTGTCGTTGACCGATTTGTCTTTGACCAAACTGTCTGTGGACGGGTTGTCATTTCCCGATATGTCGTGACACAATTTACATTGGGTGCTATTAATTTGGTGAACGGGCGACAGATTATACTATTTTGGTCTGAACTTTGGTAGCACTGAGTAATGTAGTTTCTCAGTTGAACCTGTAGCTGTTCAAGTCAATATTTACTAACACCGTTCATGTCTGCTGATGCAATTCTATTTCTAACGGTGTTATGGCCGAGGGAGTCAAGTGGCTGATCTTTCTAGCGTGCTAGAATAACGCCGGTTCGATCCCCGCTTAATTCATTTGACCATAACTGTGATCCTGATTCAATAGATGTCATTGGGTACTTATTAATTAATAATTCATAAAATGTTTCTGTACCTGTTTCTGGCCAGGCAGAATAGGTTGGTGAATTGAATTCCCCTTCACAAATCTATTAAAAAAAAGAAAACATAAATTGTGTACAACTATATTGGTGGTTGGTGTTAGTGATATGTAAATGAAGCATATTTCAGATGGGAATTTATTGTTACAGCAAGCAAACAAGAACCAGAAGAAAGCCAAAAACAGAGAGAGGAGGATCCGTCTGAGGAACCAAAGACCAAGCGTGCCAAACTAGAGGAGCCCGCCAGCCAAGCAGAGGAAGAAAAGGTAGCGGAGACGGAGAAACCTGCAGAGGAAGCCAGCACGGAAGAGAGCAAACCAGAGAGCCAACCTGAAGTCACGGCAACATCAGAGGCTGCAGCCGAGACTAAACCTGAGACAGAAGTTGCGGAGGTGAAAGCCGACGAGGCCACGATGCAGAACGGCAACGGACAGGAGGCCATGGAGGTGGACGAGACCAAGGATGACAAGGAGGTCGTCAGCCTGCCTGCCAAGGTCGTGGAGGGCGTCAAGGTCGTGGCAGAGGTCACCGAGCAAAACGCGGAGGCAAGCGCGTAGTTGCCGAAATGCGTGTGCGAACATGTTTTGCGGCGGACTTTTGACTGCCTGTGAAATGGTACAAATTTTCGTTTTCAAATTTTGCAATTTCGATTGAATTGAGGTCCGATTGCTACTGATTGAAATGAAAGATATTTAACAGTGTGTGTCTAATTTTATTAGATGACAAAAATAAACTTAAAACGGTTTAAAAAAAATTTAATGGCTTCAACTTTCTTGTAAACATATTGTGTAACATCTATGCTGCATCTGGAGAGCTCAGCTGGAAGAGTGCTTGCATTCCATGCCGAAACCTAGGAGTCCAACCCCATTGAGGGCGTCAGAAATGATTTCCTGTTTCGGTGTTTAATTCAAAAATAAAATACCGGCAAGGTTTACTCAGCGATCTGTGAACCCCTATTTCAACTGTAGTGGTTGCCGCAAAGCCCGCCTCCGTACCTTTAAAAATAACTATAGCCGCATGCGGACCCTTTGCGGACAACGCGGTGAAGAGTTGTTTTGTGTTTGCAGCTCGTCAAAATTAATTTCTGTCTACTATTCAGTTCACTAGCCATCTTGTCCTGAAATTACAAATGAAATATTTTTTTTCAGTAGGAACGGGATCTCAAAAAATATCATGAATTTTTCAAATCCAAAAGAAAAGTACAAATTTTGAATATAGAACTATTTTAAACTATTTCTTTCAAATCACAAAAAAAAATTAAATAGGTTCTTAATATTACTAATAACATTTTAATCAATATCATTTTGAAGAACCCCTATATTCTTCTCCCTGTAACTGTAACTCTGTCGCCATTCCGCTAGGGGTGGCCAGAGTTCAGCCTCCTCGGGAGCTGGAAAGCCCCGGTAATGTAAGGCCGGCCCCCTTGCCTGTAAAAAAAATAAGTTCACTCGCCACATGTGACCCCTTTGGGGAGAACGTGGCAAGGAGTTACACTGTATGTGTATCTTAGTTGTATTTTGCGTTAGGACGGAGCGACTGCCTCTTAAGGCGTTTAAAACTTTTGCAGCTTTATTCATTAGATTGGTTGAACCTAAAACCGGAGTCGAACCCACTTTTTGTGTGAGAAAATTGACTTCAACTGGTTAAAATTTAACTTTTTTTATGAATCAGGGTGTGCAAGTTTTTATCAACGCTTATTCCACACCTTGGGAGAAGAATATTGAGTGTGAACTGAATGTTAAGTTAAAGATGAAATTGGTACCGGCAGTCAGAAGATCCGACCCGTTTGTAAATTTCAAAATTACTGACTTATTTTTTACTGCTATATCGTAAATTCTAGTATTTAATACTTACCGTGTAGGATGCATTGACTAAGTTAGTTCCATTTGACACGTGGCTCCTACAGTGGGCGCACCAGCCATATCAATTGACTATTCTGCTCTCAAATACTCCCTAGACTTCTGTTTCAAGACATACCCACGGCATTTCCCTGCTAATGTCGACCCCTCAGTGCTCGCTTGGCTTATCTACCGTTTGATTCAAAGATGACCTTTCAATGAAATTGTTGTAAGAATCACATTCTACACAATCTGATCTAACAAAAAAACTTAAAACGCGATAATGTGAGAGTTGTTTTAAATCAATTTCCAGTTTTCATGACACATTGGTCCAGTACACGTACAAACATTGCTCTTGTGGAATTACCTCAGATGGAGATAAGACAAAAGCAAGTACTAAAGGAACGCTATGTCCATCAGAGACAATTTCACATGAGCAATGTTTGTATGTGTACTGGACCAATGTGTCTTTTGAAAACTGGAAATTGACTTTAAAAATATTTAAAACAACTCTCATATTAACGTGTTTTATGTATTTTTCTTAGCTCAGATTGTGTAGAATGTGATTCTTGAGACCATTTCATTGAAAGGTCATCTTTGAATCTAAAGGGTAGATAAGCCAAACAAGCACAGGGTTGACGATATATCCTAGAATAAAAGAAGGCCTCCTAGGATTTTTGCAGTAATTGAACATATCTTATACTGTGTCCAGTTGAGAGCTCAGTTGGTAGAATGCTTGCATTCCATGCTGAGAGCAAGGATTCATTCCCCACTACCGAGGATTTCAGAAACAAACTACCGAGGACTTGAAATAAACACCGAAACAGGAAATCATTTCTGACACCCTCGGTGGATAGGGAACCCTTGCTCTTAGTAAAGAATGCAAGCATTCTATCAACTGAACTATCAACCGGACTTATACGAGCTTGGTTGTCGCTACAAAGCGCCAATTCTCAAGCAAGACCCAGTTGCTGTAAGGCTGGATGGACCTTTGGTGAACGGTCATTGGTAAAGGTATATGAATTTTTCAACACAGCGAAGAGCATATTTGAAAATATAAATGGTACATTTTTTGTGCTCTGCCGGGATTCAAACCCTTAACCTTCCATTCAGAGTTCCAATTGCTACCACTGGACTACGGACCGGTCTGACCTGTGACGATGTATTTATTAAATTGCCGACAAATTCTAGATTTCCGTCTTTGATTCAATTCAAGGAAAATCTCACGTCCCGTGAAGACATTGACTCTCCCAAAAATATTGACTCTTGTACAACTTTAAATTCAGAATAATTGAAAAAATAAACAATACAAATTTGTATTGTGATCTTTTAAAACATATTTTTTTACACCAATTTTGAAGGAAAATATTGAGTGCAAATTATTTTCTGCAATACATTGTTTTCAAGGCTAAGTTGGACCATTATTTTGGCAAGTGTTGCAAGTGGGCGAAGTTTTAAGGCACTGTTTTCATGTGTATCACACCTCAAGAGCCCTGTGCGAGCTTGGTCGTCGCTGTAGAAAGCACCTATTCTCAAGCAAGACCCAGTTGTTGTAAGGCTGGATGGACCTTTTGATGACCGGTCTTTGGTAAAGGTTTATGAATTTTTCAACCCAGCGAAGAGCAAATTTGAAAATATAAATGGTATTTTTTTGTGCTCCGCCGGGATTCGAACCCACGACCTTCCAGTTACGAGTCCGAAGTGTTACCACCTGGACTACGGACCGGTCGGTCACTTGTACGTATTGTCCAACCATCGCCATGATAATGATTCAACTTTAAGAACAACATTAATGACCCACTCTAGTTTGACTTCCAGCTTTTCTTCCATACTATAATTTCTTCCTCTTGCTTTGCCGATTCATCAAGGCACTGTGCAGTTGTACACAGATCGTAATGAATGCGGTGGAATAATGAAACTATCGCCGCGCCATCTTGTAAAAACACTATTTACTTTGTTTTGAAGTTATTTTTTCGCCATGTTGTTTCGCTCATGATTCCTTTTTTTATATTTTGATAAAAAAAACACAAAATCCTTGACTGATAGGTTGGTATGAGGCTGAACACCCGTACTGTAAAAAATGGTTCACTTTGCCAATGTCATCCCCTGTTTCAAGAAAGTTTGGCTAGAGTTGCAGGGCCTATGTTCATTTGAAATTTTGTTTTTTTTATGTTGTAGGCTTTCCTTGACTTTAGGTTGGTATGCGGCTGACCACCCATGCTGTAAAAATGGTTCACTTTGCCAATGTCACCCCTGTCTCAGGGAAGGACGGCAAGAGTTGCATTTGATCCATTTGTCTGTCCATTTGAGGTTTGGTTTTTATGTTGTAGGTTCACATGAGGCATGTGCAAGTGCGAACTTGTACGTGTCTGGTTGTGAGAATGCATGTAATGTGAATCTCCAATGTAACATATCTTTGCAACTTAGATTAGATTAGATGAGGCTGACAACCCATACTGTAGAAAACGGTTCAATTTGCCAAAATCATCCCTGTTTCAGGGAAGGTCGGCAAGAGTTGCAGGGCTTATGTTCATTTAAGATTGCGTTTGTTATATTGTAGGTCCACATGCGCCATGTGAGCGCGAAATAATGCGTGTCTGCTTGTGGGAATGCATTTAATATGAATCTCAAATGATACATATCTTTGCAACTTAGATTTAGATTTAGTGGTAAATACAAAAACTTCACCCGTATGTCACCTAATGACTTTGAATATTAGGAGAATTTGAGCGCCCAACGGGAGTGAGTGATGAACGCGTCCGAGACTGACCGACGCCCCTATTCTGTATGACCTTTGATGATCGGACAAAAACCGACACAACATGGGACGGGCCGTGTCATAACGGTGTATCGAGATCGCGTATCATCACCCGTCTACATATGCGATCATGATACGCGATACGGTGATTGGATCGGGCAAATGATACATCTGGACCCGCCTCTACATCTAGGGATACGAATGGACTCTAATGGACCACAAAGTGTAGTCCTTAGCAACCAATGACAAAATATTAGTTTACTTATTCCCTGACAACCTGACCGTCACAATTTTGTCGTCTACAATTTGTTCCGTGTCAATTTCACTCACATTCATTATAATCTGTGCACCACTGTAGACTTCTTGACTTCTTTAAAAAAATAACGCATTTGATTTTACTTTCATCCTCTAAACATAATATATATTGTATTTATTCTTCTCAATATAAAAAAAAACAATTAAATAATTTTTTAGTTATATATAGGAACATTTATTCAAAGTTAATTTTATTGTCTAATCGTTACCCTAATGCTTGTTTGTCTTATCTCCAACAGAGTTAATTGCACCCGACCAATGTGTCGTATGAAAAGTGTAAATTGATTTTAAAAATATTTCAAACAATTCTTGCGTTAACGTGTTTTTTGTATTTCTCTTGGCTCAGATTGTGAAGAATGTGATTCTCAAGTCGTTTCCATCTTAAGATCATCTTTTAATCAAACGGTAGATAAGCCAAACAAGCACTGGCGGGACGTAATGTAACATTTTAAATTTCGAGATGATGAAATATTTTAAAAAGGACTGATGAATAAATGAGTTAGTTATACACTTTCCATGTTTGCTCCTAGCTGTAAGAAATTTTACTTGTCATAGTTTTTTTTTGTTTTAAATTAAAGTTTGTTTTAAATGGTACATGTTTTATTTTTGAAATTTCTCCCTTTGCTGATTTTAAGAAAAATTTTAAGTATTATTTTAGGTGAAAATGCGACAAATTTGAATTAATTTTCAATTGAATAAGAATTGCAGAGAAATGATTCAGACGGGGCTATTCTTAGACATTTGAGTCCACGCTTTGACAAACTAATGATGTCTCGGCTGGAAGTTTCATGACAACGGGCATTCTTACCTACCGAATTTTGGCAATATTTGTATGAAGACTGTCATCAGCTGTTCACTTGCTGCCATCTTAGATTGGCAGGTTTACATACAAATGCATCATTGGTTTGTCAAAGCGTGGGCTCAACGGGCGACTAAAATGTCTTAAGAATAGCCCCGATAGTCCTTATTTAGTTATTATTGCACTTACATGATATGATGATTGGAATAAAATAATTTGATAGGAAAATAAACAATTTCTTTTATTTATTTTCATCTGTACCTACTCCCTGACTTATACATTGAGAAAGATTGAAGAGTGATCGACGCAGCACAACAGTTGTGATATGCAAGAAACGCGGCCCTGCTAGGCCTCCCACAAACCGCTACCCCTTTGAGGTTAGGAATTGAGGTTAGGTCGCGCGTTTTTCCAGATGACCGGCTAGAAAAAAGGCTCCTCAGGGTAGTGGTCCGTGCTTTCTCTCCACCAATGCTATAGTTTTAAGTAGGTTAAGACAATATAAAGGAAGGGGGTATTCTGGGACTGAGCTGGCAAAACTAACTAAGGTTATAGTATTAAATGAAGTATACAGCTCACGATGGCGGCAGAGGTTGATGGCAGATGGATTCTTCTTGGCTTGTCAAGGAGATGCTCGGAGCACAGGCCTGCAGAAAGCAAGCGGCAAGGCGGGCGCTTTCAGCTGGACGAGGGCCTTAAGAATTCAGGCGCGGCCAGGGGCTGGTGTCGGATGAGATGAACTGCTACGCGGGCTCCCAGAGGTGTATCACCAGCCCCGCCGGATGAGATGAACTGCTACGCGGGCTCCCAGAGGTGTATCACCAGCCCCGCCGGATGAGATGAACTGCTACGCAGGCTCCCAGAGGTGTATCACCAGCCCCGCCGGATGAGATGAACTGCTACGCGGGCTCCCAGAGGTGTATCACCAGCCCCGCCGGATGAGATGAACTGCTACGCGGGCTCCCAGAGGTGTATCACCAGCCCCGCCGGATGAGATGAACTGCTACGCAGGCTCCCAGAGGTGTATCACCAGCCCCGCGGATGAGATGAACTACTACGCAGGCTCCCAGAGGTGTATCACCAGCCCCGCCGGATGAGATGAACTGCTACGCAGGCTCCCAGAGGTGTATCACCAGCCCCGCGGATGAGATGAACTGCTACGCAGGCTCCCAGAGGTGTATTACCAGCCCCGCCGGATTCGGGGAGCACGCGTTTCTACTTGCTGTGTCTGAGTTCCGTCTTGTTAGTCCAAGTTTGTTATTGTTTATTTAAATGAATTATTAATTAATAATTACCCAATAACATATGTTGAACCATGCTAGAAAGATCAGCCACTTGGCCCTCTCGGCCGTAACACCATTGTCTTGTTTCCACTCTGTAAATTCCATTCATTCGCAATCTCACTTATCTGATCAATTCATTCTTTCCTAGGTCTTCCCCTTCCACGTTTACTTATTACATTCCCGTGATACATTTTTTTTGGTCAGTCGGTCTTCATTCATCCATTTAATATGTCCAACCTGATGCTCCTTGACTGATAGGTTGGTACGAGGCTGACCACCCGTGCTGTAAAAATCGGTTCACTTTTGCCAATGCCACCCCAGTTCAGGGAACGGCGGCAGGAGTTGCAAGGTTTATGTCCATGTGAGGTTTTCTTTATTTGTATGCACACATGCAGAATGTGTAGGCGCGAACCTACATGTGCCTGTCTGTAGGCATGCATTTCATATGGACCTTAAATGCTTACATATCCTTGCAGCTTAGATTATAGATAGATTATAGATAGAACCAAAATCAATAATTTAGTATATGTTGGCTGCCCCTGCCACATCTTCCCTGCTGCTCTCAAGTATTGTTCTTCTATCCAGTGCCGGTTTTAGCACTACCAGCGCCCTGGGCGAGATTTTTTAAGGCGCCCCCCCCCCCGCCTATTCGCCATTCGAAAATTCAAATTCATACAAAAAAAGGAATGTACTAACCATTAAAAAATACATGACAATACAGTTGACAGCTAATCAAATGGTGGAAAATATAAACTTAGAGAGAGAGTCCAAAAACTATTTTGAAAAATAATACATTTTTTTTAAAAATCATCAAAAATAAAAAATGGACCAAAATTAAAATTTGACGAAAGTAAAAAATGAAACTATAAAAAAATGTACAAATGTAGAATAATTTGAAATTCAATATTTAGATAGCACGAATAAAAAAATAATGGAAAAGACAGAAATAGTCTTACAACATAAAAAATGAAGAAAAAAAATTAAATACAAAATATGAAATCTAAAATTAAACAAAGAAAAATTTAAAAAGAAAACAAAAACGAAAAGGAAAAAAAAGTCTAGACAGAAAAGTATTTACTGTAAAATAAAAATATAATAGGAATGTAAAAAAAGAAAATAAGAAATATGAGATTAAAATATTGTAATTACATTACTTTATTTTTTGCTAACTTAAACCATTTCAAAATTTGTTTTTCGGTACTGCAAGCTTTATTTTCATAGATTTTCTGAAAGATTCCATAGTGGCACGGCTGAACACTCAAAATCAATTTGAAAAGTCTTTTTTTCAACAGTCTTTTTTTTTAACATTGAAAATGCATTTTTCTACTCCCATTTGGTAATTTACTAATTACAAAACGGCTAACGCAATCACAATGCCATACATTTCTACACCCGTTGCGTAATGTTACATTACGTAACCGGTAACCGTGTTGAAATGAAAATGTGCGCATGCGCATTGTCAGAATTGGAACCATTTTTAATTTCAAATGTCAACCTTGTATGGGGGTATGAAGACCTATCAATCCAAGATGGCCGCAAGCGATCAGCTGATTAGGCTTCATACAATATTACCTACTGATATTCGGTAGGTAGGAATTATCGTGGTGATGAGACTTCCAGCCCTGTTCAGATGAAAATAAATATATTTTATGTGTAGAGTCAAATAAAAATTGTTAATAGTGCTAAAATTTATCGAATTTATTTATCAGAATGCTCCAAATAAAGCTTTCCTTTTTTTAAAGGAAAATAAAAGCCTTAAAAGGAAAACAATACAAAAAATTTCACCGCAAAAAATAAACAAACTCAAAAAGTTACTTGGTTAATAGGTGAGTATGAGGTTGATCACCTATGCTGTACAAACTTGGTTCACCTGCCAATACAACTGCACTATCCACTGAGATGGATTGGTCGCGGTGGCCCGATTCCTTGGCCGGCAAGAAGTCCTGATTTAACACCATGCAACTTTTTTATTTGGGGTCATATGAAGGCATTACTCTATCGCACACCGATTTCATCTCAAGAAGAGTTGAGATAGAGGATTGTAGCAGCTGCCCGACAGATAAAAGATGGGCTTTCAACGCGAGTAACTTTGAGTGAAGTCCGTTGCAGGCTTCGTGCTTGCATTCGTAACGCGGGAAGGCAATTTGAGCAAAATTTGTGATTTTTCCATGTAAGTACACTTTCAAATTTTCGTATTTTATTATTTTAACTTATTTTTAACTTATTTTAGCATATTTAACAGTAAATATAAGAGTTTACTAATTTCCTCCAGACCAATATCTTTTTTATTAAAAATTCACATTTCCCCTTTTGCGTGTTTAAAAAAGGTTTTTTTTGCAAATTTGTTGTAAAAGTTCCAAGACTTGCACTATTTTTGAAAGCTTATGAGTTGAGGAAGTTATTCCTGCAGTTTGTACGCCAAGTGTATTTTCATTTTTTTGAGTTAACCTCTTTGGATTGAAAAAATTATAAAAAAACAAAAAAAAAATTGGGGTTGAAAACCTTTTTTTTTGGAGGTTTTGGGATTTTTTTACATAAATTTAAGTTTTCAGTAGTTGCTCATTTATTAGCTATAAGAAAAACACTTATTTGTGGCAAAAAATTAAGAAAATTTTTCACAATCATAAGTTTTAGGTCGAAAAATGGAAAATTTTCAAAAAAACCTAAAAATTGAAATAACTCGAAGATGAGGGATTTGCGACCCCTAGTTAACTGGGTCAAAAATGTTGCAAATAGACCCTAGTATAACCCCTTTCAAGGAATAGGTCGAATTACCAGTCGCACCCTGTATACTTTTCTATTATATCTTCAATTTCACACTTTCTCTTACACCACATTTTTCTCTCACAAGATCATTCCTCACCCTGTCACTTCGTTTTTTTCCCAATCATACTTCTTAGATAGTCCATTTTTTAAATCATCTTCCTTAAAATAATTTCAGTCATTCATAATCAAAACATTTAACGAAATAAAAAACAAGGTCGTGAAATACACATGTACCTTTTCAAAGTAAAAAGAAATATATCTAGCAATAACAAAATAAAAATAAAATTTAATTATTTTTTCATTTCTCTTTCTAAGAATGTATCCAACAATTATTTTACAGGTTCAATTTTTACTGCTTACGAAAAATAATTATTTTCGAGTTTTAATGCCCCAAAACCTTCAAAATTACTAAAAAATATAAAGGGGCGCCTGTGGCGCCCCTTCATACCTGGCGCCCTGGGCGGTCGCCCGACCGCGCCCAACCCTAGCGCCGGTACTGCTTCTATTCAGCTTGAGCTAATGGGCGATGGCATCTTCTTCACCAGACTTGACATTTTCACATTGAGATAAGGTGTTGTCCTGGTGCAGCTTTTCACACGAGCTGCATTCTGCACTGATTGTTTATGGTTTGACTATGGATTACCGGGTCAATAGTCTAGCAGCGTATGGGGATGTATGAAAGCTTTCACACGGCCTGTCCGGTAATCCACAGGCAATCCGGGTAGAATAGTTCTGGTGTGAAAAGGCTGCTAGAGATGACAACACACACACACAAACAGTTCACATTTGAAGAGTTGTACTTGGGGAAATTTATAAATGAAACATTCAGTGCCTTTCTTCATAGTTTTTATTGTCAGATCAGATTGTCATTATTCTGAAACACAAAGGCATTGTAAACCTACTCGTATAACTAAATCTATGCAAATTTGTTAATTATATTAATTAATGCCACCCCGGTTCAGGGAACGGCGGCAGGAGTTGCAAGGTTTATGTCCATGTGAGGTTTTCATTATTTGTATGCACACATGCAGAATGTGTAGGCGCGAACCTACATGTGCCTGTATGTGGGCATGCATTTCATATGAGCCTTAAATGCTTACATATCCTTGCAGCTTAGATTATAGATATATAGATAGATAGGGCATTTTTTATAGCTGATTTAATACAAAATATAAAAAAATAGGAGAAAAAAAAACTTTTCTTTTTATTATTTTTTTTTTACTTTTAATAAAATATATTTTAAACTTAATTTATTTATTTATTTACGGCATAAGCCTTTTACAAAAAAGTACGTACATATTAAGGGAGTTTATACAACTAAAAAATAAAATATAAATATTGTACGAAAATCTGAAATTTGCGCCATGCTAACATCGCGATAACATCGAACTTTCGCGATTTTTGTCATATATATTGTTTTTTTTTTTTGGTAGATACCATTTGTTCGATTATGGCAACTAAATGATTCTAAACGGAAAATTTGTTAATTTTAGTTTGTAAAAAAACTAATATTTTTAATTTTTGAACCTAATTTTGAAAAAAATTATTGTGATTCAAACTAAAAAATAAATACATAAGTAATTGAAATCATTAGTCCAGGTGTTTTTTTAGCCTTTTTTTACACTAACTCTTTTTGTGCTCCTTTTAGCCCGATCTACCCCTTTTTAGCTTCTTCAATTGCCCCCAATACTAAGACTAAGGTGGCAACACTGCCAGTAGCAAAATACTAGTTAACGGGATACTCTGTGTTAACGGGGTCCATACCTATACTCTGTGACGGGGTCTATTGTCTATTGCTAGGATCCCATGTGTGGTTAACTTGTGCATGTTGTTTAATTGATCAAGTTCACAAACAAAGGTCCTCCAATCACAATATTTAGCCATTTATAGCAGTATGTATTAGCACCTGTCGTCTGCGTGAGACTGACGAGCCCATTGAGTTATAGGTATATACCTCAATGGGCTCAAACATGGCTCAAACCATTGAGGTATATATTATATAATCAATGTATATATAAGAGTACCTCAATCATTGACCTCAATGTATATATATGAGGTATATAATGTATAAAGTAGAACGATCACTGTGAGAACGATTACGACGAAGAGAAGCCATATTGATGGTCGCTGAGCAATTTGTGGGTCTCCAAATACTTCATGAGCTTGTCATTGATGATCCTTTCCATTACTTTGGATAGTAAGGAAGTAACTGCAATGGGACGGTAGATCGCAGGATCAGAGCGTTTCCCTTTTTTAGGGATGAACAGTTGCAACCTTACAATTGGAAGGGACAATTCCACATTCAAGAGACAGCGTGAAGAGCTTGTGTAGAAGTCGAGCTAGTACGCGAGTAACGCGAGTCTGCTCCAGGTCCCAGGCAGATCCACAAGGACGTTGTTCGGTGACCGAGCTTTTTGTGTCGCAGCTCCGATGGCTTGGAATGCACTCCCAGTGACCCTCAGAGAACAACACGTTGAGGAGCAGTTTAGAAAGCAATTAAAAACATTTTTGTTTGGCACTCCTACAAAGCGCCTTTGAAGTGACATCAGTTACGAAATGGCGCTATAAAAAAGTGTAGAACTATTATTCAGTTGCACAGTTTTTGAGTGCCAGAGCAGGAATACCGTCGGGGCCGCTGGATTTTCGTGTCTAACCCTTTCAGTGCTGTTAGTATCCTTGCAACTTAGATGATAGATTATAGCAATCAGAATGATACTTGAAGGTTATATTTAAGGATCTGCTGGGAAAGTTCATCAAAGCTCGCGGGATATAACTTTCATTTCTAATCTTAAGTAACATGTTCATTTTTGAATAAGAGTTTTAGGCTTACACGGCCAGCTGATGATGCTGGAGTGAAGTTTTCCGGGATCTGTTGCCGTGGTCTGTGGGAGTGGAGTTCACAGTTCTCATCAAGATCTTCATCATCATCATACTTCACGCTGAAGAAGCCCATCGTAGAAATGGGCGAAACGTCCGGAAGCTCTAGCTCCCACAGACCACGGCAACAGATCCCGGAAAACTTCACTCCAGCATGTTCATTTTTATTGTTTGTTAAACATAGTTGATGTGTTTGGTATGCGCATGACATTTCTATTTCCTTCCCTTTCTTTCCTTATCTCATCAGGAGGACGAGACATCATTATTATTATTATGTATTAAGGTCCTGTCTGGAATGTTCCTCATTATTTGTGAGAGAAGACGCTCCTTTTTCCCCCAGAATGATGATAATCCTTTCCATTCAGTTCATTTATTTCCAACTTTGGGTTAGGTATTTGATGTTATTTGGTACTGGTCATATTTTTGGGTTGGCCACCCTCATCTCACCAGGCAGGGAATGTTTCCCCTTCAATTGTACGTAATTTTTCACCCCAAATGGTGCGGTCGTAATATAATCGACTATTACCAACACCATCCGTGGAATAAAATTCCGTTCAGTATTAAAAAACCGTGTATCAATACACACAGAAGTGTCACGAATAAATAATTTAACTAAAAAACATTTTTAAGTGTCAAAACAATACGATTTTTTAAATCCCAAGGAAAAGGCTAGGGACGCCATCTTGGTTCTTTCGTATTGTGTTTCCAACTTTTTATTTTTGCGAACACTAGAGCTGCTCTCCGAGATTTGTGTTTCCGCTTTTGTTTCTGTGTTTTTCCGTGCCTTTTTACAATATGTCCGGGGAGCAAGAAAGTTCGGGAAAAAACCAAAAATCGAAAAAAGGCGCACGCCGCGCACCTTCCTCCTCCAGTTCCTCTGACAGGGAGAGAAGCCGTAGGAGGCGCAGCAAGCCCTCCAAGACAGAGGAGGCCATCAAGAGGCTATCAGAGCAGCTGACTGCGCTTCAGCACTTCGTTTTCAGACAAGCTGAAGGCAGCATGTCTGAAAGCGGCAGGGAAACACCTGCATCGCCACAAGACACCCTCTTGCCTCCACGTGCTGAAGATGTGCTCGTGCCCCCACCTACCGAAGTTTCTCCACCTGCCGAAGCGCCTCTAGCGGAATTCCTCATGCCTGAGCCGATGGTGGCCCTCAAGGAGTCTGCTTTCCCTGCGCCATCATCCCACGCGCTGAAGACCTTGGAGCGTCTTCAAGGCTTTAACACACATACATGGGCAAACGTGAGGTACACGAAAACCTTGAAGGAGTATGTAGCAGAGCCAGGCTTTAAAGACCTGGAGGTGAACCCCGAGTTCCAGGTGCTCGGCAATTCGTCTCCCCAACTCGCTGGCATGGAGCGGACCCTGGCGGCCATAACGCACGCCGCCCTGCAGCAGCGGAACGCCATGCAAGAGGGCCTGCAAAACCTTTTAAGCTGGGCAACCAGCGAGGGCACCAAACTGTCACCCAAAGCCCTAGAGGTGAAAATAAAGGAAATATTCTGCCAACCAGCAGTCACCAAGGCAAGTGATGATCTGCTGCAGATTTCGTGCGGGAAGAGGGCGGAGGTCATCGAATTTCGCCGCGAGCGAATCCTGGATCACTGCAGAAACCAGTTCGACAGGCAAGCTCTCCTCAAGATCCCTCCATCAAGCCGCCATCTCTTCGACGAAGAAGCCCTTAATTCCCAGCTACAAAAATTGGGAGGCTTCGCAAAGGTGCTCCGTCCCACCACAACACCGCAGCCTATTTACCCCCTCAAGGTGCACGCTGGACCTTCCACGTCACATGAAAATGGGGATCAGAAACGCCTTCCGCCGAAACGAACCCCAAGCAAACCCTTTCATGAGGGGCAGTATTATCGGCCAGTCCATGGTACTCGCGCCCCTCAGACTGGCAGGCATCCCACCTCCGGTCCTAAAAAGGGAGGAAGAGCGCCAAAACCAAGGCGCGGACAAACTTCCCGCCGTCGGTTCCAAGGGGACAGATGACTGGCGGCCTTCTCCATTTCGGGCGGGAATGCTAGGGAGTTTTTACAAAGAATGGCAAAATGTAAATGCTCCCACTGCCATTCGAAAAATAATCAAGGGTTATCGAATACCCTTCATCACGAAGCCTCCCTTGTCTCTCCCATCAAGCGACAAAATGAGAAAATTTGCTACAAGAAGGACACAAGGAATGGAAAAAGCCATCAGGGAAATGCTGCAAGAAGGAATTCTGGAGCCGGCGCCACACAACACGGGATATCTGTCTCAAATGTTCCTACGGACCAAACGGGACGGAACACAAAGGCCAATATTCAACTTGAAAGTCCTAAACGACTTCGTAAATACAAAGAAATTCGCCTTGATATCCCACTACAAAGTCCCAGAATTCCTCCAACCAAACGATTTCCTGACAAAAATCGACATCTCCCAGGCATACTTCCACATTCCAGTAGCCAAATCTCATCGCCGCTTCCTAAGACTGGTTTACAACAATTGTCTCCTACAAATGACATGCTTGCCCCAAGGACTGAGCAGCTCGCCCCAGATTTTTGCCTCAATAACCAACTGGATTGCCGAAACACTTCGCAATCAAGGGATCCGAGTTATTGTGTATCTCGACGACTTTCTACTGGCTCACCAAGACCAAGAAACCCTCCGGATACAAACACGAGACACACTCACCTTTCTTCAAAAACTGGGATGGACAATAAACATACAAAAATATATCGAGGAGCCAACGCAGTCCATAGAGTATCTGGGAATAACATGGAATACCCAGCTGAATCACATGACCCTGGGAGAAAACAAAAAGCAAGGCCTTGTCGCGTGCTTAAAAGCCCTTCGCCAGAGGAAGAAGTGGCATTTAAAGGAGGCACAAAGCATTCTAGGAAGGCTCAACTTTGCCACCTTCGTTATTCCACGAGGCCGTCTTCACTGTCGGATGATGCAGTTAGCAGCTCACAAAATGAGCGTGCAGACACCTCACCGATACCATCCCATAAGACATGCAGTACTAGAAGATCTAGCTTGGTGGATTCAGAATATGAACACCGCCAATGTCATACACCCGCCAGGAGCATCACACTTCATCGTGACGGACGCAGCAGATCACGGTTGGGGAGCTCAAGTAGACGACAAACCCATAGCGGGGAAGTGGACCCTCGAACAAACAAAGTGGCACAGCAATATGAAAGAGATGTACGCCATCTTGCAGGCTATGAGGTATCAGAGCAGATATTTGAAAAATTCTTCCTGTCTCATCCAGTCGGACAACAGGACCGTGATAGCCTACTTGAGGAACGAAGGCGGAACAAAGTCTCTAAAGCTCCTCCAAATGACCTTCAAGATTTTTCAGTGGACAGACATGCACAACATAAAACTACAAATGAATTACCTCCCAGGACGATACAATGGACTGGCAGACCATCTATCAAGAGGAAAGTTGCTACCCGAATGGCACCTGCAAAGGGCAGTGACAGACAAGATCTTTCGGCAATGGGGCAGACCCACAGTAGACCTGTTTGCATCAGAAACAGCTCATGTAGTAGACCAGTATGTCTCAATAAACGTCAAAGATCAGAATGCCCTATTTCACAACGCGTTCAGCAGGAAATGGAACTTCACGCTGGCCTGGGCGTTTCCTCCTCCATGTCTGATTCCACGAGTGCTCACTCATCTGAACCAATCCAGGGGAACATACCTTGTGGTAGCACCCAAATGGATCAAGGTGTTTTGGCTACCAGACCTGAAGAGCCGAGCCCTGTGTCCACCCATAACAATTCACAACCTACCATGCAACCTGGTGGACACAACAACAGGACTCCACCCTCCACAAGTACAAAAACTGGAGCTTCAAGTATGGATGGTTGGGGCTGGGATGAAGCATTAGTTGGCTGGACCAACCAAGAAAGGTCTCTGCTCAATGCAAGCTGGCGTAAGTCCACCAATGCAGCTTACAAACAGGCTTGGAAAAAGTGGTGGGAGTGGAGTATACGGAATAAAATCAACCCTAAAAATCCCTCAGGATCTGAGCTGGCCCAGTTCTTGGCCTACTTAAACATAAAAGAGAAGCTGGCACCCAGAACCATAGCTCTCTACAAGTCTGCCATAGCAACATGGGTTGACCCAAATACAGAGTCACGCCTTAGTAACCATACTCTGGTCAAACAAGTCCTCAAGGGAATTAATAACACAGCAACTAAAAAAGACAAACCCCCCATCTGGGATCCTAGACTTGTATATAATTGGCTGAAGGATAATACTCTAACTCCGGAATCCATAACACTGTTCGAAGCATCACGCAGATGTGCTGTAATCCTCCTATTAGCATCGGGGCGGAGAGTGCACGACCTTACTCTACTGGAATATTCATCTGATCGCTTCGTGGATAACCAAGATAATATTATCCTGTGGCCCAAGTTTGGATCCAAAACGGACTCTAACACCCACCAACAATCAGGGTGGAAACTAAGCCAAGCAGAAAATGAAAATGTGAATCCTCTATTTTGGCTCCGAAAAGTTACAACATTATCGGAAGATAGAAGGAAAAGCGCGGGAAATCCAAAAGCCTTATTCATCTCAACGAATGGTATACCTAAAGCGGCCTCAAGGACCATCATCGGCGGATGGGTGAAATCAGTGTTAAAAGACACGGGCATCAACAGCAGTCCCGGCAGTTGCAGAGCAGCCGTAGCCTCTCTCAGTTGGATGGAAAACTGTCCCGTGGAAACAATACTGGCAAGAGGGAATTGGAAAAGTGAAAACACATTCTCAAAATTTTACAAACGAGAACTATATAAAAGCCTAGAGGCCGAGCGATCATCATCCTTGGCCAACCTATTTACACCCATCCATTAAGACATCACATAGATGCCAAGCGATCATCACCCTTGGCCTATCTATCTGCACCCATCCATCAAGACATCACAATTGACATAATATCAACACTGGCATCTCACCGGCGATAACAAACACTTCTCACAAATAATGAGGAACATTCCAGACAGGACCTTAATACATAATAGCAGAGTTTTACATACCAATAAAACTCATATTATGTGTGGTCCTGTCTGGAATGTATACCACATTACTGCCTCGTGAGAGTACAACTGAAGGGGAAACATTCCCTGCCTGGTGAGATGAGGGTGGCCAACCCAAAAATATGACCAGTACCAAATAACATCAAATACCTAACCCAAAGTTGGAAATAAATGAACTGAATGGAAAGGATTATCATCATTCTGGGGGAAAAAGGAGCGTCTTCTCTCACAAATAATGAGGAACATTCCAGACAGGACCACACATAATATGAGTTTTATTGGTATGTAAAACTCTGCTATTATTTTATTTAATATGATTTATAATTGATAACACAAAATTGTAGAATACTGTAATCGGCACTATGAATTGTTTATAACTATCTTAAACATGTAAAAAAAAACATAATTTTTTTTTTTTTTTTAAGAAATCCTGTGCGGGAGACTCCCTAGATTCTAAAGACTCTAGGGGTCTATGACACTTGTTGTAGTGCCGCAGAGGGGTACGAGCTTGGTCGTCGCTACAAAGCGCCAATACTCAAGCAAGACCCTAGTTGCTGTAAGGCTGGATGGACCCTTGGTGACCTGTCATTGGTAAAGGTTTTTATGAATTTTTCAACCCAGCGAAGAGCACATTCGAGATATAAATGGTATACTTTTGTGCTCCGCCGGGATCCGAATCCACAACCTTCCATTTACGAGTCCGAAGTGTTGCCACTACGGACTACGGACCGGTCCAAATTATGCTGTTGTATGTTAAAAGAAAAGAAAGCTGGAGCTTCTGGGCGCTGTGCTCTTATCTGGCTTGCTTCTCTTCAGCGTGATGCTCCTGCTAGTGCTGGGAAACCAAGAGTTTACTGTGTGTGTGTGGGTGCACGAGCACCGCTCACTACATGAGTGTTTGCAGGCAGAGACTCTATGCGTGATCTGGCATGTGCCCGCTACACCTGCTCACTACATGAGTGTTTGCAGGCAGAGACTCTATGCGTGATCTGGCATGTGCCCGCTACACCTGCTCACTACATGAGTGTTTGCAGGCAGAGACTCTATGCGTGATCTGGCATGTGCCCGCTACACCTGCAACTGCATATAAAAATAACGGGAGAAATGAAACAGACAATAATTGCAGAAAGTACAAACATTTATTTATTTAATTACAATTAATATCACCTGGGTGTAGTTTAACAACTAGTCTCCTAGTGCCACTGGACGTGCAAACATTCCCTACCAGGGGCGAGCACTCCACACAGGCAGGAAGTGCAACTTACAAAGGAAGATCTCAACTTGTATCATTCCTTCAACTTACATGAGGAGCGTACAACACAGACAAGAAAATCAGATAAATACACAGAAACATGTATTCAGTTACTATCATGCTGACCTGCGGAGCACAACAAAACTATCATTAAATTTTCCAATTGTGCTCTTCAGCAGGGTTGAAGACTTGCTGTGCCTTCACAGTAGACCAGTCACTAAAGGTGGTGAAGACAGAGAGGCGCAGGAGGGGAGACCATGGCTGAGTGTGGTGGTGGCAGACTGTGAGCGAGAGGAGTGTGGGGCTGCATCCCATACAAGTAGGGAATGCAATCTCGGTATACCGAGATCTTGAAATACCGAGATCTCGCATCAATCTTGAAAGACCAATCTCGAATTGAAAACAGTGCGAGATCTCGCAAGATTTGCGAGATCAAGCGTCAGCGCGCCACGTGTGCTATCAGCGCGCGAGTGACGACGCGGGTGGAAGCAATGCTGTTAGTGTTGCCTCTCTTGCTCCTACACCTACCCAATCTACTTCTGCGGTAATACAACTCGACAAAGATGACGACGTGCCACTCTCTGCAGTCTCTGCTAGAAACTTGCAGCTTAAAGCACAGCGGCGGCTCTTTAACCAATCACTTCAGGAAGAGTTGGAAAATACCCTGAAATCTTGTAAACGCTCTACTCCAGTTTCAATGCACACTTCAATGTCAACCCTAGAATCCAACATCAAAAAAGAAATGCACCTCTTTCAATTTGGCGGATCAAGAGGAAGATATTAACAGTATGCCTATGATAGTCTGGTGACAATAGTGCCGACGAGCGTGGAATCGGAGAGGGCATTTTCTTCAGCAGGCTACGTATTGTCTCACGTAAGAAGCAGATTATCTGATGCCACGATTGACATTCTGAGCTTCTAAAGGAGTTTTTTTCAAAAATCTATGCCATGAGTTAGCTGATAAACATATTAAATGATTGTCTATGATTCTGATCAGCTTGTATTTCTGATTCTAATAAAAAAAAATCACAATAAAACTTTTTTCAATATACTTTCCATGTCAACCTAAAGCAAAATGACACTTTTTAGAAAAAAAATGTAACCATGTGGCCACTAAATGCGAGATCTTGCAAATATCGAGATCTTGCAAATACCGAGATCTTGCAAGATCGAATTTACATAATCTCGCAAATACCGAGATTGCGATTTTGCTGCAAGATTGCATTCCCTACATACAAGTAGATGTATAATAATATTAGGATGATTTATTTGGCAAACGCTGTTTTTGTGTGACTCACACCTCAAGAGCCCTCTGTGAGCTTGATTGTTCCTATAGAAAGCGTTAATTCTCAAGCAAAAGCCAGTTGCTGTAAGGCAGGATGGACCTGATGACCGGTCTTTGGTACAAATAGTTAACAAATAGTTAACTTAACTATTTGTTTTTGTCCATACTGTTCTTAGTATACAACTTGATAAATTCACAAAGCTATTCTTTATAATTTTTCATATTTCTCCTAATTCTACTGTGTGTATAATATTCATTTTGCTTTATATAGTCTCCCATTATTTTAAGATTTCAGTTTCTCTGAGGATGGCCAAGAGGCCGAAACCGGTCACAACTCGTTATTTTTGTTTGTAACTAAATAAAAATAAATAAAGTAGAACTAAACAAAATTTAAAGATTTTAAATTATGAATACGGTCGTTAGACATTTTAAAGAATGAAAAAAAACGGATTTTACTGACTGTGCAAAAGAGAAGAACGATTTTCTCTACGTTTCGTCGGAGTCATATCCGACGTCCTCAGGAGACGTGAGACCTCTATAAGGAGGAGCCACGAACTGTTGAATTGTTGTTGCTGTTGGATCGAGGCCGAAGGTTGTAGGTATTTTTAGTAACCTTCGGAGATACATCTCAACAGATACAATTCAACAGTTCGTGGTTCCTCCTTATAGAGGTCTCACGTCTCCTGAGGACGTCGGATATGACTCCGACGAAACGTAGAGAAAATCGTTCTTCTCTTTTGCACGGTCAGTAAAATCCGTTTTTTTCATTCTTTAAACAAAGTTTGTTATCATTTTTTAATAATGTTATATTTTTTGCGCTCCGCCGGGATTTGAACTTACAACCTTCCATTTACGAATCCGAAGCGTTCCTACTACGCTGCCTTAGTTCTTGTTTGCCGTAGAGACCACTAAGCTAATTTTACAGGAGCAATGTTTTTGTGTTTTGTTATTGTAATTGACAAAATCGTAATTCAATTACCTATTTTACCGAAAGTACTGCAGGTCTGGCATTATAATAATCCATACAAATCATTATAATTTTACATTTAATACTGTGTTTTAAAATGTATGTACGCCAAAGATGCGCAACGAAAATTACGTAAAGTGGATAAACGACAAAATATCGGACTTTGACCGGACGCTCGCGGCAATCTTTTAGTAAAATAAATATAACATACAACAATGTGTCGGTCTGACATCATGCCCACGCGCGTCTGTGATTGGCAGATTAGGCAGTCATGCCGCAGTCACGCATGCGCCTCCAGCGTTTGCTGGCTATACGGCACTCAAGAACTGAAATAAAATTTCGAACACAGAATATTGTATGTGAAAATATTGTATAGCTCCCACATTTGAAGACAAATACGTATTTTTCTTAGCTCAGATTGTGTGTAATTTGATTCTTAAGACAACTGCATTAAAATGTCATATTTCACAAAATTGGTCTATACGGCAAACAAGAACTGGGGGAGCGACTAGACTACAGACCGGTCACACAAGTATAAGGCAGACAAAACATGGTATAAATGCAATTAACCTAGAAATTAATTATTGATGTTTTAATTTGAGTCATCGTTAAAACTCAAAATGCTAATAAAACTAAAAACAAACAACTAATAAAAGTTGATGATGATAAGGATGTAGAATCCATCTTTCCGGGCTTGTAGACCATTGCTCTAAGCAAAGCGATCAGTCGAAGTACAAGCCCTGAAGAAGTCAGTCGTATGTTACTGACGAAACGTAGCAGCCTTCCAAAAAGAATAAAGCAGCCTACAAAAGAATTATTGAACATGGTCTACAAGCCCGGAAAGATGGATTCTACATCCTTATCATCATCTGAAGCCGACCATGAAAGCCTAAAAACACTTATAACTAATAAAAGTGTTGGACAGCATTAAGTGCAGCTGACAGCACTCCGAGTACACAACATATAAACTCATCTCCATGGCATGAATAGATGTATATACATATATGGACAGCATTAAGTGCAGCTGACAGCACTCCGAGTACACAACATATAAACTCATCTCCATGGCATGAATAGATGTATATACATATATGGACAGCATTAAGTGCAGCTGACAGCACTCCGAGTACACAACATATAAACTCATCTCCATGGCATGAATAGATGTATATACATATATGGACAGCATTAAGTGCAGCTGACAGCACTCCGAGTACAAAACATATAAACTCATCTCCATGGCATGAATAGATGTATATACATATATGGACAGCATTAAGTGCAGCTGACAGCACTCCGAGTACACAACATATAAACTCATCTCCATGGCATGAATAGATGTATATACATATATGGACAGCATTAAGTGCAGCTGACAGCACTCCGAGTACACAACATATAAACTCATCTCCATGGCATGAATAGATGTATATACATATATGGACAGCATTAAGTGCAGCTGACAGCACTCCGAGTACACAACATATAAACTCATCTCCATGGCATGAATAGATGTATATACATATATGGACAGCATTAAGTGCAGCTGACAGCACTCCGAGTACACAACATATAAACTCATCTCCATGGCATGAATAGATGTATATACATATATGGACAGCATTAAGTGCAGCTGACAGCACTCCGAGTACACAACATATAAACTCATCTCCATGGCATGAATAGATGTATATACATATTATATGGAAGATGCACAGCACCTCTACTGAGTGATTTAGTTTTAATATATTATTTTCTATTTCTGTGGCTGATGTGAGTTCACATTATGTTGTGTATTTGGGACACAGAAGTCTCAGTTGAAGCAAAGCAAGATTACAACTAGTAATATCATGGAGTGACAGTAATTTATCTAGCCAATCTTACATTGCCATCTGTGGAACCGCATTGGAAGCTCAATATTCATTCATGATTAGAGCATGCTCCAAAAAATTGGAACTGGATTTTTTTGAGGTATTTCAGGGCAGACGACCCAGGTCTATGTTCAACGACTAGGGTCCTAAGCAATCAATAACAAAATATCACTAAACTTTTACAAGTAAATTGAAGACATTATTTCCAAAGAAACCAACAACAAGAATGATAATAAATATCATAAAAACAATAAACTTTTCCTACTGTTGAACAGATGGCAGTGCAACCAATGAACTCAGCGTTTATTTATTGCCGGCCAGGTATGTGAACAGACTAGTGATGTGCTGAAGCAGAAGCCCTTCATGGAGTATAAGCCCCACAGAGTCACAGCTCTTCTATTCTCCTTGCAGTCATTCACTTTAGTAAAGAGTAAAGGTGGAAACTTCATCTTCTTTTTCTTCTACTGCTTTGTAACTCTTGTTGACAAAATTCCTGAAAAAATAAAATATCACAGACATTTAATTATTTATTAGCGAGATTTTGAAATCTTCTATCTATCTTTTTGCTGTTTCAACATTTTTCAAAAATAAACTTCTCCGCCTTAAAGACCCTGATAAGGCATTCAAAGTCGACACATCAAGGAAGTAACCTGAAGGAGATAGTTGTGTGACAGACCCAGGGAGACCCAGGGGGCGCAGGGCAGGGGGAGACCCAGGGGGCGCAGGGCAGGGGGAGACCCAGGGGGCGCAGGGCAGGGGGAGACCCAGGGGGCGCAGGGCCGGGGGAGACAAGATCACAATAACTGTACTGTCATGTGGTAGGAGTATGGAAAAGCAGCTCTGACTGCGGTTTATGCATCCCGCATTGTGCTGCAAGAGATGATGAAGGGCTGGGAGAGCATGATGATGATGAAGGGCTGAGAGAGCATGATGATGCCTTACCCAATAAACGTGTCAAACTTGGGCGACCTGCAGATGTACTTGTGTCCGTAGTTGTGCTTCTCTTCAAACAGCACCAGCTCCACCTTGCTGGCGCTGTGAAGCCGCGCCTTGTGGGCCGCCTGCATCAGCTGCAACAACACACAAGCTTGAGCAGCTTATAGGCGGCTGACACACAACAGTTGCTTTCTGTGATCTGCTTCCGTGAGCTTTTGAGAGAGCTAGAGATCCCAAACACGTCGCGTATATCTGCCATGGACTCTCTGCACACATCCTGCATAAGGGGGAATAAAAAATGGCACTGCTCTACATGCAAGCTCGCTTGTAAAGAATCGAGAGTGGTGGTTACATGAGATTTACAGTGGCGCAATATTTTGTGTACACTTAAATGCAGCTAAGCAGACCTTCAGTCCCAGCTCACAAGGCACAACTTTGCTTCCTATCTTTACTCCCAGCTCACAAGGCACAACTTTGCTTCCTATCTTCACTCCCAGCTCACAAGGCACAACTTTGCTTCCTACCTTCACTCCCAGCTCATAAGGCACAACTTTGTCATCCTTGGCGTGCAGGATGAGGACAGGGGCGCTGAACTTCCCAATGTACTCGTCAGATTTAAACTGGAAGCCGCTGTCCACCACGGGGTTCACTATACTCCACAAGAACCAGGGGGTCCAACTGTAGATCTGAAAACAACAATATATTATTTCATCATAGTGGAAACATTCTTCTTCCATAGACAAAAAATATTGTGACTTTAAACACCCATGTTGTAGGATAAAGGCTAATCGGTTGCTAAGGACACTTGTTACATAGGCGAGTGACGTTTGCCTGACAAGAAATGGAACATCTGTTCTGAGTCCATTGCGACAGTGTGATCTGCTGCAGAAGAAATTCATTTTGAGTGCAATATTGATGCTGAAAGCATGTTAGTTAAAAGTCTCCTTTCAGAGTATGTTTTGGTTGATTCAGATGGAAATTACAAAAAAATGTCTGATATTAAGAGAGAAAACATCAATTTGTGTTTCTAAAAGAAGAAATTAAAATATAAGTGCAGTGTGATTAGGAATGTGGTAGTCCACACTAAAGGTACAAGTCTCACTCCATGAACAGCAAAATGAACCAATCTTAATATGTGGTCTTCTTCCTATTAACCTAATGTAAGTTGCAAAGATATCTTACATTGGGGATGCACATTATATGCATTCTCACAAGCAGACACGTACAAGTTTGCGCTTGCACATTGTGATTTGTGTTTTATGGTGCACCTACACCATAAAACACAAATCACAAATGGACATACACCCTGCAATCTTGATTCTTGACGTCCTTTCCTGAAACAGGGGTGATATTGGCAAAGTGAACCATTTTTTACAGCATGGGTGGTCAGCCGCATACTGACCTATAAGTCAAGGAATAACTATTGGAATACTATAATACAATAATAAATATCCTACCTATCGGGAAATACAATCAATGCGGATTTCATATCTAAGTTGCAAATAGAGCCAAGAATTCCTTCAGGCCTCAGGAATCTTGCACTTTTCATACGACATAGGCATATAGTAGGCTCTTCAGGTGAGATAGGAGTAGGTGAGTAGGGAGACATGGCTATCAAGATGGCTGAGCGCCATGAGCATATCGCGGCAAAGCAGTCCTAGGATTGTAAAAGAAGAACAGGGTATGGCGTACCTTCCCCAGGAAGTGTCCCTGCAGCTCCTCGTACAGGTTGTTGTAAGGACTCTCCAGGATGACGCCGGCAGGCAGGATGGCTGGCAGAGCGGCCTGGGAGACATTGCCCTCAGCTGCAGTCAGCAGGGCCATCACCCTAGTGCACACGCCAGTGCCTGGAGTACATCACACACACATACTTACAATAATAACTACACAGGCAGGATGACTGGCAGAGCGGCCTGGGAGACATTACCCTCAGTGGCAGTCAGCAGGGCCATCACCCTGGTGCACACGCCAGTGCCTGGAGCATATCACACACTTTATGCACATCTGCAGACCAAGCAGTGCTACTTCATGTGTAGCACACATCAAGAGCCCTTCGCATGCTAACTTGTCAGTCATTCTATGGCTGCCAAATCAGGTCAGCTGGTCAGAAGGATTAAGTGTCACAGATGTGTTGATATGTCAAATATGTGTTTGTAGAGTGTTGAATATCCTCTCCATGTATTTTGAACAATGTCCTAACTTCAGTTTTGATAATGTAGTCATATTAAGAAATTTGCCGTGAGCCGTGATTCCATCTTTCAAATGATTTCTTTTGCTTTTTAATTTTGTGTGTTGTGCGTCACAAAGCGATTGATAAGCAAAAAGGTGCTGAATTCTGTCAACTTGACCAAAATGACAAAAACAAATCGCAAAACAAAACAGTAATAAAGCAAATATTTACGATTTAATATTAAATACGGCAGTTGTCGAAATCGACTGCCATTTAAAACCGTCTCCGAGCCGGATTTGTGTCCACCTAAGTTCGCATACATTTGGAAGTTAGGTTTGGGTGGGCGTTGAGCTCAGGACACGAGCCTAACTCCTTCAGAAATGTTCAAGAATCAAAATTAAGTAAAACGTGAGCTCAACGGGCGACGAAAATGTCTAAGAATAACACCGAAAGTGTTTCTAGGTTGATTAATGGACACTCTTCCAAAGTTCTCCATTCATATCAGCTTTACATGACACCTTAGTATTGATACTTGATTTGTACAAGGAATGCACAGCGTTCATCTGTGTATCCACATCTCAAGCCCTTCCCATAGAAGCATTGCATAGGATTTATTTCAGATCCTCCTTCCTTCGCAGCCCCATTTCCTGAGTGTAGTTGTTACCTAGAGAATGCCCCCAAAGGAAGATGGGAGGCGTAGTGGCGCCGCCGCCCCGCGCTCTGTGAAGCACCCACTTGTACACCGTGATGGTGTCCTCCACCAGGCCCAGCTCAGTCAGCTCCACGGGAGACGAGTCCCCGTAACCTGCAAGGAAGCCCAGCACGCAATTACTCGCAGCAGATGTACGAGTAGCACACCAACAACTAGAGCAGCCAGAGCCCCAGCTGAGTCCTGCTGCAGGGCCAAGGTTACTTTCGTTCACTGCCTTCCTATACATTCACCTTGAATGACTCAAATATTACAGTCCCACCATGTTGAGAGTTTTAAGCTTTATGTCCTGGATGACTTTGGCGGGGAAGAACACAATTATATCTCTAAGGGCGGCCAATCTTTTTGGTACAAAAAATATGTTTTCCCTTCATACAACTGCAGCATTACCTTTTATATCCATCATGCTCCACCTACTCTGCATGAGGATTATATTATGTCAACAGCAAATAAACTTCAAGTGTTTATTTCTGCAACTCAGATTATATTCAAGATTTAAAATTATGATTACGGTCTTTGGACATTATATAGAATGTAAACCACGGATTTTACTGACCATGTAAAAAAATGTAATTGGTAGTGTATGTTCCTTGACTTATAGGTTGGTATGCGGCTGACCACCCATGCTGTAAAAATGGTTCACTTTACCAATGTCACCCCTGTTACAGGGAAGGACGGCAAGAGTTGCAGGGCTTATGTTCATTTGAGATTAGGTTTTTATATTGTAGGTCCACATGTGGCACGTGTGAGCGCGAAATTATGCATGTCTGCTTGTGGGAATGCATTTAATATGAATCTCAAACAATACATATATTTGCAACTTACAACTGTAGATTAAGATTTAGATACAGCCTGGCTCGCCAGCTGTGAAGGCTCCGGGCCTCCCACACCTCCATCCTCCAAAACTTCCTCCCAGGAACTCCACATCAGCCTTGACATTGTCTGTATCCTGCGGTGTCAGTGTCCTACCGTATCCTGTGACGTCCGAGTGGTCTAACACCGGAGGAGGCTCCATCCAAGATATTTCTGATTATCCTGGAGTCCTCTCTGCATGTGCTACATGCCCGCCCCACTGAAGTCCTCCTAATTTAATTACTGGCACCATGCTTGACTCTTGAAATCTGGATCTCAGTTTGTGTTGGTACAGATGCACATCTCTCATCCTAAGGTCCAGGCCCAAGAATGCGCTGAAGCATTTAGTTCTCACAGACATGGAGAGATGTTGTACATTATAGCTCACGGAGCACTTACTTCTGTAGTCAAAGGTGATGATGTGATAATCCAGCTGTTGGAGTTCTTTGTAAAGCTCGATCCTGTGAGAGCAGGCGCGGTTGTTGGCATTTCCTGCAACAGTAATGCATCTTGGTTACATCGCACTCTTGTTCTGCACACGGTGGTGCTGCACATAAGCTTCAACTGACGGCTCAACAGAACAGAATGCTCCTGGAGAGTTTCTTTCCAGGATCTGTTGCTGTGAAGTTGGAATTTCACCCATGTCTGCGATGGGCTTCTTCAGATGCTGATATGATGTGATGTTGATGAAACTATTATGAAAATGATGAGTTTACTTGAGATATAAGAATGGCAGTGCAGGAACTGGACATGTGAGTTGTATCGGAGAGCAGGGACATCTATGAACCAGCCTCATGCAGCTCTGGGACCACCAGTCTTGCTCCTCCCCATGTGAGTTTGCAAGCAGGCCAGCAAGGGCTGAGAGAGCTTTTAGTTTGGAAACTCCAGCCTGCTGGGACAGTCTGTCTCTGGAGTTGAGACAGAGACAGCCTGCTGGGACAGTCTGTCTCTGGAGTTGAGAGCAGAGACAGCCTGCTGGGACAGTCTGTCTCTGGAGTTGAGAGCAGAGACAGCCTGCTGGGACAGTCTGTCTCTGGAGTTGAGACAGAGACAGCCTGCTGGGACAGTCTGTCTCTGGAGTTGAGAGCAGAGACAGCCTGCTGGGACAGTCTGTCTCTGGAGTTGAGACAGAGACAGCCTGCTGGGACAGTCTGTCTCTGGAGTTGAGACAGAGACAGCCTGCTGGGACAGTCTGTCTCTGGAGTTGAGATCAGAGACAGCCTGCTGGGACAGTCTGTCTCTGGAGTTGAGAGCAGAGACAGCCTGCTGGGACAGTCTGTCTCTGGAGTTGAGAGCAGAGACAGCCTGCTGGGACAGTCTGTCTCTGGAGTTGAGAGCAGAGACAGCCTGCTGAGACAGTCTGTCTCTGGAGTTGAGAGCAGAGACAGCCTGCTGGGACAGTCTGTCTCTGGAGTTGAGAGCAGAGACAGCCTGCTGGGACAGTCTGTCTCTGGAGTTGAGAGCAGAGACAGCCTGCTGAGACAGTCTGTCTCTGGAGTTGAGAGCAGAGACAGCCTGCTGGGACAGTCTGTCTCTGGAGTTGAGAGCAGAGACAGCCTGCTGGGACAGTCTGTCTCTGGAGTTGAGACAGAGACAGCCTGCTGGGACAGTCTGTCTCTGGAGTTGAGATCAGAGACAGCCTGCTGGGACAGTCTGTCTCTGGAGTTGAGATCAGAGACAGCCTGCTGGGACAGTCTGTCTCTGGAGTTGAGAGCAGAGACAGCCTGCTGGGACAGTCTGTCTCTGGAGTTGAGACAGAGACAGCCTGCTGGGACAGTCTGTCTCTGGAGTTGAGAGCAGAGACAGCCTGCTGGGACAGTCTGTCTCTGGAGTTGAGATCAGAGACAGGACAGCTGGCAGTTTCAGGGAGTTTTGTTTTAATAATAAACTGTGATGATGATGTGATGTGATGATTTAGTTTTGTCTAAACATTCTATTATTTTTTGATTTACAAAAAATGTAATTTGTCATGTATGTTCCTTGACTTATAGGTTGTTATGCGGCTGACCACCCATGCTGTCAAAATGGTTCACTTTGCCAATGTCACCCCTGTTACAGGGAAGGACGGCAAGAGTTGCAGGGCTTGTGTTTATTTGAGATTGGGTTTTTATATTGTAGGTCCACATACGGCTTGTGTTAGCACGAGACTATACATGTCTGCTTGTGGAAATGCATTTAATATAAATCTTAAATGATATATATCTTTGCAGCTTAGATTAGATTAGATGAACATCTTTCAATGAATTGTGAGTTTATAAGGAACTGTGATGTGATTTTGAGTAAGTAAACAGTAAGTAAACAAACAAAGTTAGTTTCTCACCATGGACATAGATAATGATGGGCTTATTAGCAGAAGCCAGCGAAGACTCAAAGATTTCTGTCAGAGTTGCTGGATCCATCAGTTCCCCAGACTCCAAGGTCACCTTGTCTTTCAAGGAGTGCGGGAGAACGTGCCAAGTTCCTGGAAAATGAAACTCAAGTATTATATTAAAGTGTTAAGGTTCGAATAGTTTTATATTTAGACATTTAAATTTACAAGTATTGTCATGCCCTTAAATACACGACCAGTGAAATATTGTTAAATACAGGTTCACTTAGAGTTCCTTACAACACACTTATCGTAGCACTTATTGTTCATTTGTGGCACTAGATGGGGGAAACAGAGTGCTGAAGTCCAGCCTCGATATCTCTCCTTGTTGGGAGCCCGCGGGATGCCTGGTAGAGATGTATGGACAGAGTGGCGCTCGGTGTCACTCGTTCCAGCTTCCACGATGTGTGTGTAACGGGGGTAGCAACGTTAGGATCCTAAATTGCCCAACAATTACTCCCGGCTGTATGTGCATGTGTAGGCAGATGGAGGGTTACGTTTGGAAAGTCAAAAGCATCCGCACGAGTCCTTCCGATTGCGTATGTATGTGTGCACGGAGAGATAGGAACGTTTGGGAGGTAACAAAAGCACCCGCACTATTCCTTCTGTGACACACGTGTGTGTGTATGTGTGTGTGGTGCAGGCGGAGAGTTTAGTTCAGAGGAGCCATGGCTCAACGTCTTCACTTTACTTCCGGCTTAGTGCAAGCCACTGACTCATTACCTAGTACCTACGGGGCTGTTTGCACTGCTCCGCACATAGGCAGGCTTCGGGTGGAATCGACCCAGTTGGTACTCTTTATCCGAGAGACTAGCTCATCAAAGAAAGGTTGAGACCCCCTTGTTTCTTGTTATGGGGCATCCACACGCTTGCGGCAAGCGCCTTGCGGTGAGTATTCTAATGGGGCATCCACACGCTTGCCAAGCCATTACAAGCCAAGCGTGTGGACGGCCGTTTGGCTCGGCTGGGGGAGTGGTTTGTGTTGCCTTGGCTTGGCTTGTCGCCGATCCGACCAGAGTCAGTTTTTTGTAAAAATTTTGTCTAAATTTATATTAAATTAAATTAATTTATCCACCTGATGATGCGAGCGGATGTTTGCGAAACCGGTTGTGGTATTAAATAAAATGAAATACTCATAGTCATTGAAAACAAAGTGGTTTTTCTTTTTATCGAAAAATATCAATGCTACTGAAACACTTGTTATAAGTTTCACACATCCGGTAAATTGGCGCGCTCTGAGCATACGAGTTAGTGCGACACACAGGGAGATGAAAGAGTTGGTCTACCGTGTGCCTGGTTCTGCGAGTTGGAATGTTGAGGGATAACATACACAAGATATCAGGGTTATCGATTTTGTTATGCAAAATGTCGTGGATTAACATCATGTCGCAAACAACACGCCTATCCTCTATATCAGTGTTTTTCAACCTTTTTCATGTTACGACCCCCCTAGTCTCAAAAAATATTTCGCGACCCCCCAACCCTTTTTTTAATATATTTAATTTAATATATTAATTTTGCTGTTATCGACTTTATATTTAAGTCTCACAAATTATATGTTGTATAAAAAAACTGAAGTTTTCTTGACCTCTCGCGACCCCCCTACAGAGGCTCCGCGACCCCCCAGGGGGTCGCGACCCACAGGTTGAAAAACGCTGCTCTATATAACTTAATTAATCTAGATATCTTATATAACTTACCTAGCGTACAGAGCTTATATCACTTACCTAGCGTACAGAGCTTATATCACTTACCTAGCGTACAGAGCTTATATAACTTACCTAGCGTACAGAGCTTATATCACTTACTTAGCGTACAGAGCTTATATCACTTACCTAGCGTACAGAGCTTATATCACTTACCTAGCGTACAGAGCTTATATAACTTACCTAGCGTACAGAGCTTATATCACTTACCTAGCGTACAGAGCTTATATCACTTACCTAGCGTACAGAGCTTATATCACTTACCTAGCGTACAGAGCTTATATCACTTACCTAGCGTACAGAGCTTATATAACTTACCTAGCGTACAGAGCTTATATCACTTACCTAGCGTACAGAGCTTATATCACTTACCTAGCGTACAGAGCTTATATCACTTACCTAGCGTACAGAGCTTATATAACTTACCTAGCGTACAGAGCTTATATCACTTACCTAGCGTACAGAGCTTATATCACTTACCTAGCGTACAGAGCTTATATCACTTACCTAGCGTACAGAGCTTATATCACTTACCTAGCGTACAGAGCTTATATAACTTACCTAGTGTAACATTTTTTTGGTTTACAGTTGAGAATCCGCTGATGAAGAAATTCCTGGTGGCCACCATGCCCTGCCTCTCAGGGTGGGCCAGCACCTCTCTGGGCGGGAATTGTACTGGAAACAATGACATAAATTACAGTTGGGAAATATCCTACGCAAATGGTTTATTTTTCTTTAATTTTCTGTATTTTGAATTGACTTGACGCTGAGTGCTAGAGTAGGGCGGCCTGCAGGAGTCATGAGCAGACTTGCGCCCAAGGAGGTGAGCAGGTTCCTGGAGTGGGAAGGCAGCGCTGCTGTCTGCCGCTGTAAGGACAGAGGGCACAGGGAGGTGAGCAGGTTCCTGGAGTGGGAAGGCAGCGCTGCTGTCTGCCGCTGTAAGGACAGAGGGCACAGGGAGGTGAGCAGGTTCCTGGAGTGGGAAGGCAGCACTGCTGTCTGCCGCTGTAAGGACAGAGGGCACAGGGAGGTGAGCAGGTTCCTGGAGTGGGAAGGGAGTGCTGCTGTCTTGCTGTCTCTTATAATGGTTCGTATAATATCTGATTAATAAATTTTAACTGTGTAGTTATTGTTATTGTTTTAGAAATGGTTTAGAAAAGGTAGCATATAGATGACTTACCAAAATCCAAGAACACAAAGGCCTTCCTGATAGTCAGCGAGTTCATGAAGATGAGAGGGAACACCACAAACAGCGTGACCAGGCCGGCTAGGCTGACCTTGAACGCCACACAGCTCAATCTGCAATGTCAGCAGCAGTCAGTGCACACTAAATATATCCTCATCAACATGACACACGGCCTTGAGAGACAGGGCGGCTTACCTGACAAGAGTTGAACACTTTTCTGTCAAGTTATGACCGACAGTCTTGCTAATAAGAATCCACACAATCAGAGAAATAGCTTTGTGCATAACTGGTGGGCAACGCAACTAAGCTACACATATGGCGTAACTTCTTGCCGCGTTATCCCCGAAGGGTTTTGCATGTGGCGAGTGGAACCTTTATTTTTACAAGTAAGAGCGCCGGCCAATAATAAACAAATTAAGAGCAATTGGATAGCGACACAAGTAGTCAATAGTTAGGTTTATGTTAGAATTACGGTCGTTTGACATTTTGACAATTATATTAATTTTCGGATATTTAATTTTTTCATTTTTTTCAATTTAGTTTATCCTCAGTCGCCGTACAGATAGGATGTTCTCCTGAAGACGTTGGCTACGTCGCTGACGAAACGTAGAGAATAATGTAAGTTCTCACCGAACGGTTCGTTAAATATCCGAAAATTAATATAATTGTCAACAAGTAGTCAATGTTTATTTTCTTTCAGAACAGTGGTAGTGTAGGCTGAGGATGTGCAGCTGAGTAAGGAAGGGAAGGGGTACTCACAGGCCGCATGTCCACAGCAGGGCCAGGCCGCCGGGCAGCAGGACGGGCAGCCACACCAGCTTCAACACTCTACACAACACTTCCATCACTCTACTATCTTAAATAGAAACCAACACAACACACATTACTCAGGGGTAGATACAAGCCAGCATACAATGCACATCCTGCAAGACCACCAAGCAGTGTACAGGAAATAGACAGAGCTTCAGAGCCACTTCCCTGACACCCTGGGACATCAGCGAGGTACATCAACTGCCAGGCGACCCTCAACAATTGTTAGGTTAGGTTGTAATTACGGTCGTTTGACATCTTACAATAATAATAACTACACAGTTAGAATTATTTATCGGATATTAGACGAACCGTTATAAGAGAGCTTACATTATTCTCGACGTAGCCAACGTCTTCAGGAGACACCCTCTCTGTTCATCCTGAGTAGAAATGCAGTGAGGGTGTATCCTGAAGACATTAGCTACGTTGCTAACAAAACGTCCAGAAT
This sequence comes from Agapetus fuscipes, assembly GCA_951799405.1. Classification (NCBI taxonomy): domain Eukaryota; kingdom Metazoa; phylum Arthropoda; class Insecta; order Trichoptera; family Glossosomatidae; genus Agapetus; species Agapetus fuscipes. The sequence goes on along the minus strand of OX637352.1, from coordinate 121,094 downwards.
AATGTAAATTCTCTTATAATGGTTCGTCTAATATCGGATTAATAAATTGTAACTGTGCAGTTGTTATTATTTTAAAGAACCCTCAACAAGTTAGTGGCTTGTTTAAAGAACCCTCAACAAGTTAGTGGCTTGTTTAAAGAACCCTCAACAAGTTAGTGGCTTGTTTAAAGAACCCTCAACAAGTTAGTGGCTTGTTTAAAGAACCCTCAACAAGTTAGTGGCTTGTTTAAAGAACCCTCAACAAGTTAGTGGCTTGTTTAAAGAACCCTCAACAAGTTCTTGTTTTGAGATTTTACATTGATTCGGACATCAGTCTTTCTTTCCTTGACTAATAGATTGGTATGAGGCTAACCTCCCATACTGTAAAAGATGGTTCACTTTGCCAATGTCACCCCTGTTTCAGGGAAGGTCGGCAAGAGTTGCAGGGCTTATGTTCATTTGAGATTGGGTTTTTTATACTGTAGGTCCACATGCGGCATGTGTGAGCGCGAAATTATGCGTGTCTGCTTGTGGGAATGCATTTAGTATTAATCTCAAATGATACATATCTTTGCAGCTTAGATTTAGATTTTTAGGGCATCAGTGAGGTATTGATACACAAAGAAGCAGCACAAATAGTGCAACTTCTTACAGCGTTGCCCGTGTGACGTTTGGAACATATTTATTTTCAAATTGGGTGTTAGTCGTTCCTTTCCTAGGGAGCTGGATCTCATTTCTTGAGAAGATTGAACGTGTGTTCCTATGGAGAATCCCTCGCAGCCCCTGCCATATACTTGACATTGCTCTCTTGTGAACAGGAGAGAGAGAGTCTCGCCCGGGGCGCCCAGAACCTCCACTACATTGTAATATAATGTTTTCTTGGTTATTTGCTTTCTGTACCACTACGTACACAGGATATACATTTACATAATTAAATCCATTTCCCGCCAATTTATTTGGTAGGAGCTGTTTTTGTGTGAGACACACTTCAAGATCCCTCTGAGAGTTTGGTCCTCACTATAGAAAGCGACAATTCTTAAACAAGACCCATTAGCTGTAAGGCTGGATGGACCTGAATGAATGTTTCAACCCAGCGAAGAACATAATATTTTTGTTGCTCCGCCAGGCATTGAACTTACGACTTTTGGATTAAGAGTCCATGGAATTACTCACTAGATATCAGACTACTCTTTGGTAAATACAGATGACATGACTTCAATACAGTGAAGAGAATATTTAAAAAGGAAACTATTTTTTTTGTGCTTTTATATTTCCGCATCTTCCTTCAGCTTCTCTTTTATCCCCTCATTCTCAACTCTTTCCTTTGAAGTTCTCCTGCCCTACATATCAAGTGTTTGAAGTGTGGAGGTCTCTAGCTGTGTTATATGGTCTAAACAAGAGTGCGCTGTCGAGGTTTGAAGTGTGGAGGTCTCTAGCTGTGTTATATGGTCTAAACAAGAGTTGGACTCCTCACCAGTGGAAGTACATTGATCTGATAGAACAAATCCAACAACAGTTCCTGAGGTATCTCCTCACAAGACTGCATGGGAACTATCCACAATGCATGCATCACCAGGAGTTACTTCAGGAGCATGGGAACCAGACGCAACATGCCCCTTATGGTGTCCATCTCGTTAGTGACATTTTGGTGTTTCATTGTCAGTCCTGTATATATTTGTTAAGTAAATAAATCTCTCGACCGGTCCGTAGTCCAGTGGTAGCACTTTGGACTCGTAAATGGAAGGTTGTGGGTCGAATCCCGGCCGAGCACAAAAAATATACCATTTATATTTTTTAATTTGCTCTTTGCTGGGTTGAAAAATTCTACACCTTTACCAAAGACCGGTCATCAAAAGGTCAATCCAGCCTTACAGCAACTGGGTTTTGCTTGAGAATTGGCGCTTTCTACAGCGACGACCAAGCTTGCAGAGGGCTCTTGAGGTGTGATACACACAAAAACAGCGCTCACCAAATAAATCAGCCTAATTTTTTTTTTTTAATAAGGTCCTCAACGGCTTAATAGACAATCTCTCCCTGTCGGAGAGCTACTGGTTGTATGTGCCCAACGATTATACCCATGGGCCAACACAATGACTCGGAGTATAAAGTTCTTAAATAAGTCTAATATAGACATTTGTGAGTGTAATTTATCAAGATTTAAAATCTAGTAATAGAGTTCCTCCCAGCATGTTGATAGCTGTGAGGGTGCACTGTAACTAATCACAAAACAACAAAACCACCGTACATGCTTCACTTAAAATAAAATTATACATACCAAGTTGAAATAATTTACCCGAGACACACAGCGTGATCATTGTGTCAGCTTATCCTGACCACGGCACAGCTTGTTCCTCACTGACCTCACTGACGGCTGCCCACAGACTACGCTGATTATACTCACTGTGTTACAAGATAAACTTATCACAACTATACTAATTCATTATCTATGACATAATTATGCTCACATAGATTAATATCCAGGAAGAGTTCTAGCAAACACATATCAGACTGATTTATTTGGTGAGCGCTGACTTTGTGTGTATCACATCTGAAGAGCTCTCTAAGTAACCCCAAGTGAACATCAATTCAATTTGAATTCACATGCATTATTTACCACATGTTTACTTGACTTAAATGCTGGTATGAGGCTGGCACTCCATGCTGTAAGCACTAGGTTAAGTTTTGCCAGTTGCCACCGGTATTAACGGAACGGTTTATTTTATCAGTTTTCACTTTCCACGCTTTTGATATTCCTTATAAATACTTTGTGGGCATGCATTAAATATGAGCCTTAAATGTCAATATTTATTTGCAACTTAGCTTACAGATAATACATTGCCTTCCTCACGTACAGGGCGTGCATGGGATGTGAATCCCTGCAGAACAGTCAGTAATCTTCCTCACTTGTTCCTGCAGTCAGGATGAGAAGTTAAATCATACAACCGAAGTGCAAAGTGCAGCCATTATCTCATGTTGCATATTACACAGTTTGCTGATGTAGTTGCCGCTGTTAGAGGTCAGGGCAGACACGCACATGAGGCAGTTACACTCATAGATGCCTGATTTACAACTATTGCATGAAAAGACTATTAAGATGTCATAATAACACTTTTGTAGTTGCTTGGACAATGCACACCCTACTAAATAACACTAGAGCCATCTCTAGATAATCCCACAGGCACCCACCTAGTGGCGGATCACCTAAAATAGCTTTTCTGTAATGTGTTGCATGGAGGTCAGCTATGAACATCATTTGTTATGCAGTACTGTCCTGTATATGTAACCATTACGTACTTGGGACAATATAAGCACTCAATGAAGTTAACAAAATTTGAGGAGAGTTTACGCAAAGTTTCATAGTTGGGGTGAAATAGCGATGGATGGTCGAGGTCAACACAGAGGCAGCCAAGGCAGACACACTTAGATGGAGAGCAAAGGCGATGGATGGACGAGGTCAACACAGAGGCAGCCAAGGCAGACACACATAGATGGAGAGCAAAGGCCATGGATGGACGAGGTCAACACAGAGGCAGCCAAGGCAGACACACTTAGATGGAGAGCAAAGGCGATGGATGGACGAGGTCAACACAGAGGCAGCCAAGGCAGACACACGTAGATGGAGAGCAAAGGCGATGGATGGACGAGGTCAACACAGAGGCAGCCAAGGCAGACACACGTAGATGGAGAGCAAAGGCGATGGATGGACGAGGTCAACACAGAGGCAGCCAAGGCAGACACACATAGATGGAGAGCAAAGGCCATGGATGGACGAGGTCAACACAGAGGCAGCCAAGGCAGACACACGTAGATGGAGAGCAAAGGCGATGGATGGACGAGGTCAACACAGAGGCAGCCAAGGCAGACACACATAGATGGAGAGCAAAGGCCATGGATGGACGAGGTCAACACAGAGGCAGCCACACATAGATGGAGAGCAAAGGCCATGGATGGACGAGGTCAACACAGAGGCAGCCAAGGCAGACACACGTAGATGGAGAGCAAAGGCGATGGATGGACGAGGTCAACACAGAGGCAGCCAAGGCAGACACACATAGATGGAGAGCAAAGGCCATGGATGGACGAGGTCAACACAGAGGCAGCCAAGGCAGACACACATAGATGGAGAGCAAAGGCGATAGATGGACGAGGTCAACACAGAGGCAGCCAAGGCAGACACACGTAGATGGAGAGCAAAGGCGATGGATGGACGAGGTCAACACAGAGGCAGCCAAGGCAGACACACATAGATGGAGAGCAAAGGCCATGGATGGACGAGGTCAACACAGAGGCAGCCAAGGCAGACACACATAGATGGAGAGCAAAGGCGATGGATGGACGAGGTCAACACAGAGGCAGCCAAGGCAGACACACGTAGATGGAGAGCAAAGGTGATGGACAGGCAAGAGTGGAGGAGAATCCTGGATCCAGCCTAGATACACCCAGGACTGTCCAGCTCATGGTGGTGATAATCTAAATCTAAATCTAAGTTGCAAATATATGTATCATTTGAGATTTATATCAAATGCATTCCCACAAGCAGACACGCATAATTTCGCGCTCACACATGCCGCATGTGGACCTTCAGTATAAAAACCCAATCTTAAATGAACATAAGCCCTGCAACTCTTGCCGACCTTCCCTGAAACAGGGGTGACATTGGCAAAGTGAACCATTTTTTAAAGTATGGGTGGTCAGCCTCATACCAACCTATAAGTCAAGGAATAATGACTTTTAATATTATGATGCTGGGGTTCAGAGACAGGATTCTCGACGAGGAGATCTGCCGACACCCTGGGGGCACTGGTGCTGTACAGGGCATGAGCTGTCTGTGATAGCTCTGGGCAGGTCACGTCAGAAGACAGGGCCGTCCAATACCAGAGAGCTAAGGTTCTATCCTCACCGTGGATGTCAGACATTATTTCCTGTTTCAGCGTCACTTTCCAACCCAAAATAAAAATATATATAAGGTTTAGTCCACCTTCACAAGAAATGAGAACTAGCCTCCTCGGGACCTGGGAAACTTCTACTTTAAGTGAAATAGTTGGAGGACGGTCGGCCCCCTTAACTGTGAAAGTAAATAGGTTCCGCTTGCCAAATGCTACCCGAAAACGAGGAAAGAAGCTACACTAAATGAGTAGCTTATTTGCATTGCGTTGCATGGGCCAGGCATGCCTGGACATAAATACTAGCTACAAGGATATTATTGCAAAGCAAAGATGGCTTCAGTGCAATGTGCTTGTCTATTTAAAATGGCCGCTGCTCGTGCTCTCAGTTGAACTTTGATATTTTGGTGCAAAGAAAAATGATCAATTATTATCATGTTAGTAATTAAATAGATAAGCCGACACAATTCCATCAAAACAATGTTGGACGTTTCAATAATATTTTGCAAACTTGTGTATGTCATCGTCATAAGACAAAGAAGTGAACAATAGTTCTTAAAAAGGAATTCCAAGAACAGACTGTTACACAGGCACATCATAGTCGATAGTTTAGTTGGTAGAGCGCTTACGTTCAATGCCGCAGGGTAAGGGTTCAATTCCCCTAGCCCTCCAGCATTGAATAACCAAGGGTGTCAGAAATTATTATTCCTTTTAGTGTATATATTTCAAATCCAAATATATATAAATACCGTCAAGGTCAAGGTTTAATCAGCCTTCACAATAGCAGGGCCCTCCACTTAACACCCATACCAGGCACAAGGCAGTCTGTCCAGTTAGCCACAGTTACTTCACACAGCAAAACTTCCGAGCTGTGGTTGGATTGTCCGTAATAAAAATGTAAAATGTAGAATTGTTATGAATATGTGAAATAACTCAGCAATTCACGGGCTCACGGAGTCAGGACTTAACTTAAAAAAAACCTAGACCCAAACTCAGGCCCGCCGCACAGAGTCAGGATGAGATGGGAGTCAAAGGACTTACGACCTGTCTCTGGTTGGTTAAGGATCCTTTTGTCATGACAACGTTACCAACTCCTCCCAGCTCATCCTTCTTCCCAATATGAGTTATAAAATGAACAACGTAAAATGAAGTTAGTACAATTTATTTACTGTACTTGTGTTATTATATTAGAAATAAGATGAACTATATGCGCAACCATAAACAATACCATGAGAACTAACATAGACGAGATAAACAAATAAATATATATACGTATATATATACATAGCACTACGACAAACGACAGCTTGATTAGTACAATGTGGTATAACCCAACCTTCCTGACAATAAAACAAATTATAAATAAAAACGGTCTATAGAGACAAGTGCTCTTTGTGAAATTCATTTCAAGAGTTCTGGCTGATTTATTTGATGTTCAGTGTGAAGCCCTCTGCGAGCTTGGTTGTTGCATGTCAGCACCAATTAATCATGCAAGACCTAGTTGCTGTAAGGCTGATGAACCTTAGTGAGTAATCTTAGACAGCTGAATATTCCACTCCAGCGATGAGCCAACTAGAAAAGCAATGGGGGTTCCTTGGTTTAAAATTGTTCACCGTACATAACAACCATAGCCTGCAGCCCGCTCTGTTCTGCTGCAGCGGCAGTTGAGGGTTATGCACACACCGTACATAACAACCATAGCCTGCAGCCCGCTCTGTTCTGCTGCAGCGGCAGTTGAGGGTTACTCACACACCGTACATAACAACCATAGCCTGCAGCCCGCTCTGTTCTGCTGCAGCGGCAGTTGAGGGTTACTCACACACCGTACATAACAACCATAGCCTGCAGCCCGCTCTGTTCTACTTCTTACTCACACACCGTGCACAGAAAGAAGTGCAACTTCTTCCTGTTGATGGTTTATTCACATAGGACGGATGTTAACAACTAATACAATAACAAATATATATAAACATTACGATGATTTATTTGGCAAGCACAGTTTTTGTGTGAATCACACCTCAAGAGCCCTCTGCAAGCTTGTTAGACACTGTTAAAGGCACCAATTATCAAAAAAGGCTCTGCTCCTTTGAAGCTACATTGATCTTTGGTGACTGCTATTTGATAAATGCATTGAATTTGTAAGCCCAGCAAAGAGCTTACTTCAATATTTAATATTTTTTTGTTTCAGCGGAAATTAAGCCCACAGCCTTCCTATTATGGCTTTGTAGCATTAACCACATGATGTCATAGAGAGAGTGGCAAAACTAAAATAGTCCTTTGCGGGACATGTTGCTAGAACCACCGACCAGAGGTGGACGAAGAGATTGGTAGAGTGGAGACCTCGGGAAGATAAGAGAAGCAGAGGGAGACCTCCCATGAGATGGTCTGATGATATAAGAAGGCTTGCTGGAGACTGGATTCAGAAAGCACAAGACAGAGATGGATGGAGAGATATGGGGGGGGGCAGTGGATGGAGATGGCTGTATAAGAAGAAGAAGAAGCATTAACCACTAGCCTACAGACCAGTACTCACTTCCAATGACCAACCCACTGACCTTGCTAGTCTAATATGTTAATCCTTTAACGATGACCAATTACATGCAAGAATTCCAAGATAGTGGTTGATAGTTTGAAATGGAAGCAGCAGTGACAATTAAATCCTTAGAATTCTCACATTTTAAGTTCTCATAGTGTTGTTTATGAATGCGGTATATAAGCTTTCAATATAATTATGACAATGCTTGTATATTTTGTTAGTTTATCCGCTCCCAACAGAGCAGCACACTGCAGGCCATGCTAAGGATTACAATTTCTAATCACCTTTTCAAGATTTTCACACGTGGCATTCCTGACGGCAGTTTTATAATTCAAACTGAAACAAAACATGTCATTAATTTAAACTGATCTCTTCACAAAAAAACCTTCTAGTTCCATATCATTCTGAAATATCTAAAAAACCACACAACTTTACCAGTAAAAAACCATGCGTCAATTTCCCTCAAAATATATTATGGGCGATACAACAGCACGCCTAGTGAGTGATTTGGCTTTCATTTTTTTTTTTTCTATTTAATGAAGAATGACAGGTGAATTTGAAAGAAGAGTAATGAAGGGCAGGTGTGTACTGGGTGCCACAGCTTGTATCGCCAAAAATCAAAACATATCTAAAAATGCTCGATTGGCGGTACGCAGTGGCATACTTTTACCCACCTTGATGTATGGAAGCGAGGCCTGGACGGTGAATGAAAGTGAAATTAGTAAAGTCCATACTGTTAAAATGGACTTTCTAAGAAGTATGATTGGGAAAAAACGGAGTGACAGGGTGAGGAATGATTTTGTAAGAGAAGAATGTGGTGCAAGAGAAAGTGTGAAAGTGAAGATTAAAAGAAGTTTGTTAAGATGGTTTGGGCATATGGAGAGAATGAATGAGGAAAGACTGACGAAGAAAGTATATGTTGGTAGAATAGATGGATGTCGTGGTAGAGGAAGACCGAGAAAGGTATGGATGGACCAAATATCCGAAATTGCGAATGAATGGAATATCCAGAGTCATAATAAAAGAAGAGCTTGTATGAAGAAGGTTATGACTCTGGAAGAAATGAAAGAAGTATGTATGGATAGAAAGAAATGGCGGTTGATCTGTGATGTTGGCGGCTGGGGTTTGTTGAAGTAAAATTGTTTTTTTTATGTCCATGTATATATCTATTGTTATTTATTGATTTTAAAAAATGTAATTTGTGATGTATGTTCCTTGACTTATAGGTTGTTATGCGGCTGACCACCCATACTGTAAAAATTGGTTCACTTTGCCAATGTCACCCCTGTTTCAGGGAAGGATGGCAAGAGTTGCAAGGCTTATGTTCATTTGAGATTGGGTTTTATATTGTAGGTCCACATGCGGCATGTGTTAGCGCGAAATTATACATATCTGCTTGTGGGAATGCATTTAATATAAAACTTAAATGATATATATCTTTGCAGCTTAGATTAGATTAGATTAGATTAGATAATGTTTCAAAGAGTATTTATGCAAATTTTTATACATGAGGTATAAAAAAAAAGGTTATGACTCTGGATGAAATGAAGAAGTATTAAGGACCAAAAAAAATGGTGGTTGATCTTGTAATGTTGGTGGTAATTCACATTTCTTCTTGACATTTTAATTTTATTGTTTTTACTTAGAAATTGTCAGCTATATATATATAGTTCAATTTCATTACTTATTTGTGTTCCTTGACTAATAGCTTGCAGTGAGGCTGACCACCCATACTGTAAAATATGGTTCACTTTGCTAATGTCACCCCTGTTTCAGGGAAGTTTGGCAAGAGTTGCAGGGCTTATGCTCCAGTAAGATTGGGTTTTTATGTTGTAAGTCCGCATGCGGCATATATAATATGAATCTTATAATATTGAGCAACTTAGATTATATACGTACTTAGAGCTTAACGTGCTAATGGACTCAGCATGACGCAACTGCGCAACTAAGCTACACATATTATGTAACTTCTTGCCTGCGTTATCCCCAAAGGGGTCCCATGTGGCGATTCGGGATCTATTTATTTTATGGGTAAGGGGGCCGGCCTCACACCAACCATTTTCAGTTGAAGTGGGGTTTCCCAGCTCCTGGGGGGGCTGGTTTTCATTTCTTGTGAAGGCTGAGTACACCTTGCCTGTTTTTATTTTGGGTTTGAAATAGACACGCAACGCAACGCAACTAAGCTACACATATAGTGTAACTTCTTGCCGCGTTATCCCCGAAGGGGTCGCATGTGGCGAGTTGAACCTATTTATTTTTACAGGTAAGGGGGCCGGCCTTACGCCAACCACTTCAGTTGAAGTGGGGGTTTTCCCAGCTCCCGAGGGGGCTGGTACTCATTTCTTGTGAAGGCTGAGTAAACCTTGCCGGTAATTTTATTATGGGGTTTGAAATAAACACCGAAATAGGAAATCATTTCTGACACCCTCCTCGGTGGGATTCGAACCCGAGCTCACGGGGTAGAATGCGAGCACTCTACCAACTGAGCTATCGACGGAAAATCATTTCCCACACCCTCGGTCGCGATCGAGCCCTTGCTCTTGGCATGGAATGCAAGCATTCTACCAACTGAGCTATCAACCAGAATTTTTACGAGCTTGGTCGTCGTTTCTAAGCGACAATTCTCAAGCAAGACCCAGTTGCTGTAAGGCTGGATGGGCCTTTTGATGAGCATAAATTTTCGGCAGGCCAATATCACATTCTGTATGTGTATGACAAGGGTTCTGGGTTCTTAACAGCCAATAGCAGGAGTCCCCTAGCAACCCAAACTCGCGAAAAGGCAAACAAATATTATATTATGTTTGTTGCTATGTACCCTAGTCACATAGATGCATCGATCTAAATAAAATATATAGATGTGTGAACAAACAAATCAATTTCCAAAGTTGCGCCGAGACCAGTAGAACCTTAACTTGGAGATCTTCAATAAACTTACTTACGGCAAAAACAGATCAGAGGCTCAGTTTAGACACACGAAATTTTTTTGAAAATGTTTCGATAGTGACGTCAGACAGCGATTTTTAGCGGCAACTATCGGTTTTCCGTCTCCACACACATTTGAACAAAATATTTTTTGAACAAAACAGAATCTTTTTCTTCTAATGGCATTTAGCTGTTGCGGTTTATTCAAACATCGAATGGGATTAAATTAATAATGTAGGAATTAAATTATTTTACGTGTTAAGTTTAACTATGCGTCGGTAAAAAAAAGAATCATACAGATAATTTAAAATTCATCGTGGTGTTGTACAAACTGGCTAAATATTCCAATGTTAGTTGTGAAAATATATTACGGGTTCTTAACCTCAAAAATATTTTTATGAAACAGAATGCAATATTGCAATTGTGTTATTAATATTGCATTGGTATTTTATATTGTGTTCACATTATATTGTGCCATTGTTTTTGGCGCTTATTTGCCGAGACCAACATTAAATTTAATTTTCCCTTAAGTACGACTGAAATTATTTACGACTTTAATTAAAAATAATTGAGTAACATGTTTCTTCCGTGAAAAGTTTCACGGAATCATTTCATAATTAAAACGTTGCAATGGAAAAAACACCGTTGTGAAATAAAATTGTTTTTAATCCAAAAGTAAGAACAAACTCAATTTAATTATTACCTACTTCCTTTTTCTTTTCAAGGGGTTAACAATTATTTTATATTTTCCAAATTGTTTTTAGTTTTCACAGAAAATAAAGGTTTTCGAGTTTTAAATTAACAAAAACATTTAAAATACCTACCAAAATTGTCGAGTCCATGTCGAGTCAATAGCATTATTGTCTTTGACTTTTCAGACATTTTAACTTCGAAGTGGAAATGTCTGAGAACTCAGTCTCACAGAGTATATAGGTACTTAGAGAAGCCACTCTATAGCTTTGAGGTAGGTACGTACTTCGAAACCCCTTCTCCGTCTTTCTTGCTTCGCTGCCTCAACAAGTACCTATTCGGACTTTGATCTTGTATGCATGTGTGTATAAACACGCGACAGGCGGGTACACCCACACCACTATATTCGTATATTATTATCTGCCCTGATATTATTAATAAATATTATTATTATTGCTAAAGCTGTCAAAATAAAACGATTAGATTTTGCACAATATTTATTTATTCAAAAAAGATTAGTCATACAATCACAAAAATATAGGTACACTGTGCAAAGAAAAATAATAATAAAAAACACAAATGATATGGCAAAAATAAACTAAGTAGGTAGATAAACAATCAAATAGGCACCTGCCAGAGAAGATAATATTGTCAAGGACACTGGCATTCTGTATCTGTATTTCTTGCAAAAGTTTTGGATCCCTGATGATTGTCCTGATGATGGTCTGAGGACTGGAAATGTTTATAATATGAAATCTATTCACTTTACTTTCACTTCCTTCGGCTCATCAGCCTTAAAGGATCCAGGGACTCCTGCACCACAATCCTCCAGGACTCTGCCTTGTGCTGCTTCCCTCCATGGTCCCCACAGATGGTCCCCTCACTCCCAAAACTTCGGCGTCAGCTTCGAAGTTCTTTGCCCACCGCATCCTCGTCTACGTGGTTAACACCTGAGGGGGCACCATCCAAGACAGTTCTGATGATCCTGGAGTCTTCTGCACGTGCTACATTTGCGGACACTGGAGTCTTCTTGATTTCATTAATCTCTACACTCTCTTCAATTGCAGTGAAAATATAACAGTTAATTTCAAATACGCTTGACGCATTGACGTTCACAGAGTTGACGTGAGTTGACGTTTGAGACGATCGACGGCGTCTAACAGGCCGGTGCTAAGCACAGTTCAACCATCATTAAATATATATTTATTAATCAGTTTTTCATAAAAAAAAACCAGTAATTTAATAAATAATAAACAATACAAAGTTAATTAACACTTAAACTCTTTTTTTAAATGAATAACAGTAACTGTAACTGTAACTGTAACTCTGTCGCCATTCCGCTAGGGGTGGCCAGAGCCTCTGCAGAGTTGCCTAAATATAAATCATTATTTCAATTTTATTTACGCTCATTCTGATTTCAGTTAAAAAAAAACACCTCTTCTCCTTCCTCCTTACTCCTTCCCATTGTGCCCAAGTATGTCCACACCCAAGATGGATTCCAATATGGCTACCGATATTATAAAACAAGGTTACCAGTAGCAAAATACTAGTTAACGGGGTCTGCTCAGTCTGACCAACATTACGAAATAAGCGGGACATGCGGCATTTTTTAAAAATCATCATAATATCAAAATTGCCAGCAACTGTCACTGCGGAGCGGCCATCTTGCTTGACGTCACTCAGTGTTGCCACCTTAGCCCTTTTGGGGCTAGATCTAGCACTTTTTACTGTAGGTGAACTCGTTGTTTAATGATTTAGCCCGAAAAGGGCTATCTAGCCCTTTTCATTAACTTAAAAATATTGTACGAAAATCTGAAATTTGCGCCATGCGAACATCGCTATAACATCGAACTTTCGCGATTTTTGTCATATGTATTGTTTTTTTTTTGGTAGATACCATTTGTTCGATTATGGCAACATATCTATGGCAACTAAATGATTCTAAACGGAAAATTTGTTTATTTTAGTTTGTAAAATAACTAATATTTTTAATTTTTGAACCTAATTTTGAAAAAAATTATTGTGATTCAAACTAAAAAATAAATACATGATTGAAATCATTAGTCCAGGTATTTTTTAGCCTTTTTTTACACCAGCTCTTTTTGTGCTCCTTTTAGCCCGATCTAGCCCTTTTTAGCTTCTTCAATTGCCCCCATTACTAAAACTAAGGTGGCAACACTGACGTCACTATCGAAACTTTTTCAAAAAAATTTCGTGTGTCTAAACTGAGCCTCGATCACTGATTATAATGAAGACGCAAAACCAATAAAATTACAACAACACAGACACTCAATGTTCCTGCGAGATCAACACAGATGACTATATAGGAAGCGTAATGCCGTCTAGTGTGATGGCCGACAAACGGGCCTATCTTCCACGTTATGTCATTTCAAAACAACGAAATAGTAATTACTTTTGTCGCACCTGTGATCTCGTAAACGTCAAACTGAACTGACAGCAGCTGTCACAACAAATCGTCTTCTTCTTCTTTACAATAAAGGCCGTGTTCGGGGAGTTCCGTGGTGTTATGGCCGAGGGTCAAGTGGGCTGATCTTTCTAGCGTGTTTGGAATAGAATAACGTTGGTTCGATCCCCGCCTGGGTCATTTGACCAAACAATAATGAATTATTAATTGATGATAAATACCTACTTGTTTCTGGCTAAGGGGCTGTCCATATATTACGTCATTCGCATTAAGGGGGGGGGCAGGTTGGTATGCGGCTGACCACCCATGCTGTAAAAATGGTTCACTTTGCCAATGTCACCCCTGTCTCAGGGAAGGACGGCAAGAGTTGCAGGGTGTATGTCCATTTGAGATTTGATTTTTATGTTGTAGGTTCACATGAGGCATGTGCAAGCGCGAACTTGTACGTGTCTGGTTGTGAGAATGCATGTAATGTGAATCTTCAATGTAACATATCCTTGCAACTTAGATTAGATTAGATTAGATTTGGAGTCTGGTCTGCGGATGATGGCAAATGATGTACGAGTACCAAAAGTGACGTCGTTCTTGTAAATACCAATTTCTACAAAATATTATGTAAGTAATATAACATTATTCATTATTAAGCTCATCCATTATTACAGCAAGAGGGGGGGGGGGTGTCATTAGATAATGACTATAGGATGATTGTAGGGGGGGGGGGAGCGAAAATCGATGACGTAATTTATGGACGGTCCCTAGGCAGAATAGGTTGGTGAATTGCATTCCTCTTCACAAATCTATTTTTCTTTAAAAAAAAAATAACCAATAGCCTTTAGTTACCAACCTGCGTTAAAAAAGTTTGTTTTCATTATGGGGAAATACAAGCAGTGTATTTCAAATCTAAGTTGCAAATAGAGCCAAGAATTCCTTCAGGCCTCAGGAATCGTGTACTTGTCACACAGCATTGGCAAAGTAGGCTCTCCAGGTAAGATGTTAGGCTTGGGCCGTTCGAGCACCAGGACCCCCTAACACATAATCTTTTTTATTTTAAACCATTTTCCCCGCAAGTAACAGTCAGTCTTGTACAGGACTGTCGTGCTTCGCAACCAATAACAAAATATATCTATAAAAAAAATTGCTTGCCTTTTCCCTAGCAACCCGGTCCGGTGAAGTCGCAATATTGCTCATAGCAAATCAAATGCGGAGTGCATTGTTAAACTTCACTTTTAAATTTATTTAAATTCACAGCAGTAAAGTAATGTGGGGGATTGTATTTTCCCAGATCAGGGTCCCCGCTGGCCTTATCCGGGCCTGACCTTGTATTTTCCCAGATCAGGGTCCCCGCTGGCCTTATCCGGGCCTGACCTTGTATTTTCCCAGATCAGGGTCCCCGCTGGCCTTATCCGGGCCTGACCTTGTATTTTCCCAGATCAGGGTCCCCGCTGGCCTTATCCGGGCCTGACCTTGTATTTTCCCAGATCAGGGTCCCCGCTGGCCTTATCCGGGCCTGACCTTGTATTTTCCCAGATCAGGGTCCCCGCTGGCCTTATCCGGGCCTGACCTTGTATTTTCCCAGATCAGGGTCCCCGCTGGCCTTATCCGGGCCTGACCTTGTATTTTCCCAGATCAGGGTCCCCGCTGGCCTTATCCGGGCCTGACCTTGTATTTTCCCAGATCAGGGTCCCCGCTGGCCTTATCCGGGCCTGACCTTGTATTTTCCCAGATCAGGGTCCCCGCTGGCCTTATCCGGGCCTGACCTTGTATTTTCCCAGATCAGGGTCCCCGCTGGCCTTATCCGGGCCTGACCTTGTATTTTCCCAGATCAGGGTCCCCGCTGGCCTTATCCGGGCCTGACCTTGTATTTTCCCAGATCAGGGTCCCCGCTGGCCTTATCCGGGCCTGACCTTGTATTTTCCCAGATCAGGGTCCCCGCTGGCCTTATCCGGGCCTGACCTTGAGACTTGCTCCTCTCACTCCGTATGATCCAAGGTTTTGTCTTTTTGGCCGTTGGTTGGTTTTTCATTGGTGCTCAGTACCTGCCCCAGGTAAACAACCACCAGTGCTTCCTAAAGAAACATAAGAACATGAATGCAGCGCCTCTAATGAGCATTTCTGGCTTACATTTCAGCTGAAACAACTTGGTTGACTTTAAATGTTAAGTTGCGTATTTGGGGAGAAGCAGTTGATGTAAAGTAACAAAACAATCTTCCCTTAGATAAATATATTTTATTTGTGTACATTTTAATCATAGTAGCTGTAACAGCAATCATTTCGTATTAAAAATATATTAAACATCAAAATGAATTTTGCTCACAACACAAGTTTAGTAAAAAATCTGATATTTTATGTAGGTACCGCATTGCACAGACTACACAACACACGTGTTTCTTCACAAAGCCTCCAAAATGCTAGGGCACTTTATATTCACAATTAATACAATAATGACCAAGGTTGCATTGAAACTTCTGCTCTACCATCAGCTGTTTAACTGACTTTAGTTAGCCCCGCTGTAAATTCCAGAGCTCTGCTGGAGGCAAATGACAGGCTGTAAGATCTGCGGGCAGTCCTGCTATGAGTAAATAAATGGTTCTACAACAATGTAACATAGCAAAGCATTCAGATCATGTCTTTTGTGTGGCTGGCTCTATTCTGTGAATGCCTTACCCCACGATTTTGAAGCTGTGAAGAGTGCGGTGCATTTCATTCTGGATTGAAAACACATTTGTTTGGGAGATCCTGCAGAGAAAGTGTCCTTGCAGGGAGTTATGACAATTGTTGTTATACTCGATGCATTACATGGTCTGCCAAATGTGGTAATCTACCATAGATTCCATATAATATATAAAAGCTATATCCTGACTTACTCTCAGATACATAAGATATATTATTTCTTAAGTTAATGTAAAACAAAAGTGAATTAAAAGAAACTACCTAGCTTTTTAAAATATGTTATGTTAAAAAAAGATTGCATTAAAATCAGCAACAACAAATACTATAAATGGGGAAACAAATAAATTTAAGTTTCAACATTAAAACTATGAACAAGAAAACTTACAGGAAGTATTTAGTATTAAGAACAAAATAACAAAAAGATTTTTAAAGTATCCTATATTTTTTTCTTTCAACATATAAATACGCTGTGGGTTAGATTGAGGCTATAGTTTTATCCTTCTGACGACTAACTATGTAAAATAAATATTTAAAAAATTATACTCTGTAATAGGCCATTCAGACGAGGACAAACATTAAGTGATAAATTGGTATATTTTGGGTGTATTGAACTGTTTGTTAGATGTCACTCATAATCAGATGTTTCACGCGTTTTAAGATAAACTTAGTTGTATAAACAGATACAGAGCTTAGAGTTAAGCTTATTAAATGCCATATGAGAATAAACCTTTAGGTTATATTTTCTTAAAAACATAATTAAGTAAGTATACTGAAACTACAGAAAACAAGTTTCCTAAGGAAATCATTTTTACATTCAAAATAAAGTAAACAGTAGTCGGTGAAAAATGGAAGAATTACAAAATGTACCTCATGAGATAAATACATGAAAGCATAGAGGATGCCATTGGCAGGGTTTCCTTATATTTATCTCATTGTTTAACATCTCCCACATGGCGGCCTGTGGTTCTATATGACTGTCATGCTGAGATAAAGAAGCAGCTTCCTGCTACATGATGAGTAGGTATTTATTCTTACATAGAGGCACTGATTATCTACACATACATCTAGGAATTAGTGGGCTTAGCAAACTTAACTTACTGAATGTCATGCAACTTGTCTTTTTATATTCTGACAGTTCATAGATGAAAAAGTGACAGCTAAATGCTTCATGGACAATTGCCAGATGCTCAAGGCAGCCTGCGTGTAACATGATGTGGGGTAGATTGCTTAACTGCACATGAGCAGTTACTTGTTGTTGTGGGACATTTATGGTTATTTAAAAGATCGGCATCTCAGAAACAACACAGAATTTAGATGACAGCTAAAGGAGGGCGCTCTTATGTGAATTTGCGGCCTTCAAACTCTTCAAATCAATGGATATTATTTTGTTTTTCTTCAACAAAATCCTTCTTCAATTTTAGAACTATTAAGAGATGTTGTACAAGATGGCGACATTATTTCCAATTTTAAGGCAAATTATCATGTGTTTGTAAAATAACCATAGATATCTGTCAAAATGGAGTAATCTGTTAAATAGCAACTGATCACTGTCAAATAAGTAGCTTTTATCTGTTTTATTATAGGTATCTGTCAAATGACCATAGAAACCTGTTGAATAGTCGTGCTTACCTGTTGAGATACCACATATATTATATATTTACCAAATAACTCCAGGCGTCAGTGAAATAAATACTTATCTGACAAATGCCAGTGGACGTCTCTCCAGTAACCTTACTTGTTGTTTGACATGAGCTCATTACTGGGCTGAGGAAACCCTGGTCTAAATAAGGAGAACACTTGTTGATCACCATATTATCTTGTCATGATTCACATAAATATTGGGATTTCATAAAACCGTTATATTAAAAATAGACTTAATGTTGTTAGAGTATGATAATATAATTATTTCTGCGTGTTTATTCATGTAAACTAATGTTTAATATTATTTTGAACGTTTGCTCTTAAAAGTTATACTCAAGAAATACCATATTGTCAATGTAGCGGGGACAACACATGAAGCATAACATGGAGACAGCTGAGAGATTCTTAACACGGAAGTGCACGGCTGAGAAAAGCCAGAGAAGAGGGGGGACTCCCCCTGACTGGACGGTGAAGACTTCTTTACTTCAAGCATACATAGTTTACCTCAAATAAAAGAAGGGAAATTCGAAAAATGATCTTGTGGTAAAGTTTTAGAATGTCAGATTAATATTGAGGTGACATGTACAGTTACTGACCAGGTAAACCTTTTCAAACTTGGAGAGCCAGGAGCTAGTTTCAGATCACTAAGCTGCCATATTTTTGCACTATTTGATCACTCCTGTTAATAGCTCAGTTGCTAGAACATATATGCTCAAAGCGAAAGGACTAGGGCTCGATAACCACCAAGAGTGCCAGAGAGGATCTCCTATTTGGGTTTTTTTTTATTTCTAACCCATATTCATAATACCGGCAAGGTTTAATCGGTCCTCTCAAGATATGGGAACCTGATGCCTTGGAAGCAAGCAAACTCCCACTTTAAGGATGGTGTAAGACTGGCTCTCTCACATGTGAAAATCAATAGGTTACACGCGTCAGAAATTGCACTAAACGTGCAGACCGGTTGCCGTTTTCATATTATATTTCAATAGTTGTCCTGAATCAAGCAACTCTTGAATGTTGAAAAAAATGACTGGTCTCTGCAAACAAGGCTAGTCTTGCTCCATGGTGAAGTAGGCGGTTGTTGTAGATGGTTTGTGTTCCTTGTTGAGTGAGCTGGCAGGGATGTGTCTCCCTTATGAGTACACCGTCCTGCGCAGCCAGTCCTCCAGGGTGAAGGTGGCAGAGCTGGCGCGCGGGGAGGTGGCGTATCCATGGAAGCTGTCTGCAAACCACAACCAGAGCACAACGCTCAGTGAGAACACGACTCAAATGCTGGCACAAGCTGCGAGCCCTACTCTGTGAGCTTACACCTTAATCCACAGGATTCTCTTAACCTGGCTACAAGGGGATGATTTGTAATGTTAAAAATAATTCTAGGTTAATTGTTAATTGAATGATTGACTATGTTTCATTAAAGAGGATTTCCACTATTTTTTTAAGGTAATTTAAACAAAATAGAACTCAAAGTAATCGTAAACAAAGTTGTTTTTACTTTTTATCTTTTAAGATGAGCGATTACAAAGTTAATGACTCTACAATCAATAAAATAGAAGTCTTTTAAAATGAAACATTTATAATAATTTATGATAATGTGTGAACATAATATTAAACAGAAAGAATTTTTGTTTATAAAAACGTTGCATGGAGGCTAATCACAAATTATTTCAAATTGAATCACACCTTGTAGCTTTAAAGGCCGGTGCTCAGTGCATGAGAGTTCTACTACATCAGAGCTGGAGCTTCCGTGTGTTTCACCCAGCACTGACCTCATGTGGTCGCCACATCCTGGCGCCATCACCTCCTGGAGAATGGAGGACCTCTCTCCATCAGGAGTTTGATCCAGCCTTCTAACTCTGTGAGACTTTTGGAAGTTATGCTGGATCGGAATCTCTCAATGGAGGAGCAGGTTGACAAAGCAACAGCAGCTTCATTTTTTGGCCTACACCAAATAAGGGCTATCAGGAGGTGTCTACCGCTGGGTGTGGTTAAAACTTTGGTGAGTGCTTTTGTGATGTCCCGAATTGATGATTGTTCTAGACTATATATCGGCCAGTCAAAAAAGCAAGTGCACAGATTTCAGTCTGTTCTGAATGCGGCCGCTAGACTAATCTAAGCTGCAAAGATATGTTACATTGGAGATTCACATTACATGCATTCCCAGAACCAGACACGTACAAGTTCGCGCTTGCACATGCCTCATGTGATCCTACAACATAAAAACCAAATCTCAAATGGACATACACCCTGAAACTCTTGCCGTCCTTCCCTGAAACAGGGGTGTCATTGGCAAAGTGAAGATGTTCAAGATGCCCAAATTCTCTCACATCACTCCGCTGTTGAAAGAACTACATTGGCTTTGTTTTCCTGAGAGGGTGGTCTACCGTGTGTG
The DNA here is from genome assembly GCA_951799405.1 of Agapetus fuscipes. Classification (NCBI taxonomy): domain Eukaryota; kingdom Metazoa; phylum Arthropoda; class Insecta; order Trichoptera; family Glossosomatidae; genus Agapetus; species Agapetus fuscipes. The sequence continues at coordinate 100,959 of OX637352.1, read as the reverse complement.
TTTGATGGTATATAAAGCCCCAAATGGTTTGGCTTCGTCATATCTTGCAGACATGTTTTCCTCCGTTGAGGTGAGTGTGAGTAGGTGGACAATGAGAAAAATTCAAATGAAATCATTTGAATTGAAGCTGAGGTGGCAGTCTAGGAGTTTTATCAACAGGAATGAGATAAATACAAGGAAACACAGAGAATGTCACTAACTGAGTTTCTCTACAGTTATCTCATTTGTTAAAGCAGTCTGGCGTCACCATCTCTGGATCCTCGTGACTCCCACATGGTGCGTCACCAAGATACAACCAGCAGCTGTGATCACCATGACCAAGGAACAGGAAACTCTGGCACCACATTACTCTACTAACACTTAAAGCTGTATACTTGCAAGATAAAGTTACAATGAAAACACAAACAAGAAGTGCTCCGAGAAATCAGGGTACTACTTAAATTCTAACTTAAAAAGGCATCTCTAACATAGAGTAGGTACTCGCTGGAGAAGAATGTAGAAGAATGTAGAAGAATGTAGAAGAATGTTCTACAACTTTGTCTTTAAGATTATTCAAAATGCACAGAATTGTTTTGAAGGAGAGAGGAGTGATTAATGAGAAATGCCGTGACCGTTAGCAACACTGATGGTGGAGACATGAGAACACAGACTGATCTGTAAGCACAGCGCTGACCACGCACTGAATATCCTGTCTCCGTAAGCCAAGCATGACAAGCCCAGGGTTAATGCCCGCTTTCCACTGCGAGCGGGAAATAGCTGAGCGGGAGCGGGAAATAGCTGAGCGGAGCGTAGTGAAATAGTTTTGGCCTTCCATTGCGAAAGAGTTTTAAAAAATAATGGTATTTGCCTTCCACAGCCAACGAGCTCGGCGGAGTGAGCTAGGCGGGAAATGAGATGAGTCAGATGAAAGAGTTGTTTGCCTTCCATCTACAGCTGGCTTAACGGAGCCAACTAGTGTGTGACAGCTCGTTGCAGCCTACGCCCAGATCAAACGTTTTAATTATTAGTAAAAAAAGTTTTTTTTTTTGTTTTGAAAAATAAAAAGTAATATATTATTTTGCTTTAATACATAAAAAGTAGATGTTTGAAATAAAACATACATTTTAATATTTTCAAATTTATAAAATAATGTATGATGTGCAGTGTGTGACAGCTCGTTGCAGCCTACGCCCAGATCAAACGTTTTAATTATTAATAAAAGAGTTTTTTTTTGTTTCGAAACATAAAAAGTAATGTATTATTTTGCTTTAAACATAAAATGTAGATATTTGAAATAAAACATACATTTTAATATTTTCAAATTTATAAAATAATGTATGATGTGTTTTTGTAAATCATGTATGGTGTGTTTTATCGCTGTCACGCAACTGCGCGGGTTGGCGCGGGGGGCACGGGGGAGCTGAGTCAGTTGAAAACTAGCGGCCGAGACCATGACACAGCGGAGTCATTTTTACTCGCTCAGCCTGCTCCGCTCACTCCGCTGTCGGTGGAAGCACTTCTATGAAATTTACTGTTGCTAGTCGAGCGGAGTCCGTACGGAGTCCGCTGGAAACTCGCTCAACTCTGCGACCACTTTCGTAACTCTTTGTACTCGCTCAGTCCGCTCCGCTGACTCGCTGTCGGTGGAAGCACTTCTATGAAATTTACTGTTGCTAGTCGAGCGGAGTCCGTACGGAGTCAGCTCCGCTCGCAGTGGAAAGCGGGCATAATAGACACGTGAACACCTAGAGGTGCAATACAGCTACTTCAGCAGTGCAGCTATCTAAAATAACACAACTTAAATGGAGACAGACCGTACAATAATAATAATCTAAGTTGCAAAGATATATCAATATTTAAAATTCATGTTAAATGAATGGCCACATACAGACTTACAAATGCTGCATGTGCAAACCTCAAATGAACATAAGCCCTGCAACTTCTGCCGACCCTCCTTGAAACAGGGGTGACATTGGAAAAGTGAACCATTTTTTACAGTATGGGTGGTCAGCCTCATACCAACCTACAAGTCAAGAAACTGGATTTCCAAAACAGATTTTTTCTCAACGAGGTCTATGAAGCTACAGTCCTTAGCAACCAATAACAATATATTATTTTATTTTATTATTTTTTTTATTTTATTTTATTAACGGACATGATAGTCCAATTACATAATTGTATGACACGGTACATTAGTTATTTTTTCCCCTAGCAACCCAACCCTGACTTCTAAACCTATTGCATACAAGTTATATAGACTCCAACACACAATCTAGGATTATCTTCAACAATGAGAACATCTGGCAACACAGGAAATAATTGGTCATTGCTTGCATTTCATTATCTTTTTTTTTGTTCTTTCTTGCTAGCTCAGCGAGCAGTTCTCCTGAGACAGCTGGTTTAGAAGCTAGCAGACTATTGTGGAAACAAAAACCTAATGTCCCGTTTGAAATAAAGACCTAGAATGAATCTACTGAAAGGGGAGAAATTTAAAACAAAAATCTAAAGGCTGGTACAAAATTTCCTTCATCACATAACAAAACAATGCAACACTTCTACATGGCAACATTTATAAACAAAACATCTTCCCGTTTATCATCATGGATTGTTGAATGTGACACATTAAGTTACTTTTATCATTTACTTCCTATTCAGAGATACTGCCATCTGGCCAGATGGTATGGAAAACTTAATAATCTTGGTTTTAAAAATATTTAAAATAAAGCAGCAACTTTAATGTGAAGCATTCAACAGGCGGCCATGTTTCTGTGTTAGTTACGTGTGTGATGTAATATTGTCTATGCCCAATGATTAGGTATACTTTATGGTTTGTTTGGTGGGACGCCATTTTGTTTCCACTTCAAGAGTCCCATAATGGCATCTCTCTCTCCAGATTCTCCAGTGGCTCGTTCTTGGCTATAAATGATTTATAAAACAAAAATGCAATAAAAAATCATAAACCATAAAAGTTGTAAAACAAAACAACAAAAATATTTACTGCCAGTACATGAGGATATCTAAGGGGTTTATAGCACGTAAGAAGTGCAGCAGAGAACTATTATCCTGCATACAATTTCTAAAGCAAAACCTAGTTGCTGTAATGCTGGATGTAACTTTGTGACTGGTCTTTGATAAAGGTAGATACATTTTTCATTTAAAGGAAGAGCATTTCGGAAAACAAAATGTTTTTTTTGCAGCTGAACTGGGAATCAAACCCACTACCTTCGATTAAGAGTCTGTAGCGATAGCCACTAGACAACAAATGGTCTGAGGTTTACTGAATCTTTAAAAGATTAGAAAACCTATTCTTTGGGGAGTCGGGAATACCTTATTTTACAATAAAGAAGTTGGCGTAAGGCTAGATAAGTTACATGTAAAAGATATGGGTTCTAATTGTTCCTCTTCTGGCATAAAGCGGTAAGACAATTGGTCATCTTTGCTGGTGATGTCCATGGACTTTTTATCCTAAAATGATGGATAGACAAGCAGGGATAAAACCTTATCACTATCATGATTTCATATGTAACTGTTTTCCTTATTGCTCTGCACATAAATATATGAGTACTGTAATGCTAGCTGCTTCTTTTCTTTTGCTACAATCCTAGGATAGCTTTGCAGAGATGCTCATGATGCTCAGCCATCTTGTTGGCCATGTCTCTCTTGAGCTCCCGCCCTTTTGAGCTCCTCGCAGGAGGAACACCACATATCTGCCTGTGAGATAGTCTAAGAGTTTCTAATTTGAAACATACAAAGATCTTCTAAAATTCAATCATGTGAGTGATGAAAGTGTTTCTAGCGTAAAACAGACAGAAGCCTGAGTGTGTGAGGGACAAGGGTGAGGCTACTGACCTATCATTGTCTTGAGCCTGACGGCGCACATGAGGAAGTCATCAAAGGCTATGAAGCCATCTCGGGAGCCATATCTGCAAGGAAATAAGTCATTGTATCAAATTAATTTTGGGAAGCCCGCAAAACTTACAAAAACCAGGGTGGACAGTTTCCTGATAGGTGGTGGTTTTTTGTGCAGCAACAAAGAGCTCACGTGAGTTTTGTTGCAAGGACAATGAAGCTTTGAAAGTGAAGAGGAACTTCTCCGTAGTGGGAATCTCATGATGGGAGTCTTGGGGTGAATTCTTTGTGAATTCATGGGCGAGTGTCGAGCGGGCAAGAGAGTTAGTTATCTTCTAGAGTGCAGTGCTGCCACCTTGAGGGTACAGAAAGACGGGACCCGCTGGATGCTTGTGAAATGCCTCTTGCTTCCCCGCGCACGTCGCTTGCATCATCTGCCATATTATCACTGACTAAGCCTGGGCTTGGATTAGTGTACGGCCTGCTGCAGTACATTCCCAATACAGATTTTCTGAAATATTAACATCCGCGCTGCTTGTGATTGGGAAGTGGCTGCCTAATAAGAATACATGTGTATCTTTTCTAATATAGTTATAGCTCACACACACACACTAATTAGATATAAGATGCGCAATAAGGAATAGAGTTTTCTCATTGTTTAAAGGCAGAAGTCTGATTGAATCCTTATGGTGTGATGTGAGTGTCCGCACTATCAGACAGTGCCTCACCTGTGAGCCAGGATGTTGAGGATGTGGTTGTTGAGCGTGTACCCCGCGGAGTGCAGTGCGTCCCTGAGGTGCGTGGCGGGGATCCTGCCCGTGCCCTGCGGGTCATACAGCCTGAACACCGCCTGCAACAGGGACAATCACTTACATCAATCACCACACAGAGAGCAGGGCTGGAAGTCTCATCACCACGGTAATTCTTACCTACTGAATATCGGTAATATTTGTATGGAGACCTGTCAATCCAAGATGGCCGCAAGTGAACAGCTGATTAGTCTTCGTACAAATATAACCGATACTCAGTAGGTAAGAGTTACCGTGGGGATGAGACTTCCAGCCCAGGGCAGATCCTTCACAAGTGTTGACAGTAGATGCCACTGCTACCATGTGTAGGATGTTACAGCCCAGGGCAGATCCTTCACAAGTGTTGACAGTAGATGCCACTGCTACCATGTGTAGGATGTTACAGCCCAGGGCAGATCCTTCACAAGTGTTGACAGTAGATGCCATAGCTACCATGTGTAGGATGTTACAGCCCAGGGCAGATCCTTCACAAGTGTTGACAGTAGATGCCACTGCTACCATGTGTAGGATGTTACAGCCCAGGGCAGATCCTTCACAAGTGTTGACAGTAGATGCCACTGCTACCATGTGTAGGATGTTACAGCCCAGGGCAGATCCTTCACAAGTGTTGACAGTAGATGCCATAGCTACCATGTGTAGGATGTTACAGCCCAGGGCAGATCCTTCACAAGTGTTGACAGTAGATGCCACTGCTACCATGTGTAGGATGTTACACACTTTCCTGGGACATTTTCTTACAATATAAAATATGTATCCAATTATACTTCAGGATATCCTGGTCAGTCCGGTCGATAGCTCAGTTGGTAGAGTGCTTGCATTCCATGCTGTGAGCTCGGGTTCGAATCACACCGAGGGTGTCAGAAATGATTTCTCGTTTCAACCCCAAAATAAAATACCGGTAAGGTTTATTTGCGAATGAATAGGATATCCAGAGTCATAATAAAAGGAGAGCTTGTATGAAAAAGGTAATGGCTCTGGATGAAATGAAAGAAGTTTGCAAGGATCGAAATAAATGGCGGTTGATCTGTAATGCTGGCGGTTAAAGCTGAGGCTTTTAAATTTAAAAAATATGTTTTGTAGTTTTTTAATTTTTTACTGTTTAATTGTTTAGAGTTTATTTGTTTTATATATTTGATTGTATTAATTGCTTGTACTCCTTGACTGATAGGTTGGTATGCGGCTGACCACCCATACTGTAAAAAATGGTTCACTTTGCCAATGTCACCCCTGCTTCAGGGAAGGTCGGCAAGAGTTGCATTGCTTATGTTCATTTGAGATTGGGTTTTTTATATTGTAGGTCCACATGCGGCATGTGTAAGCGCGAAATTATGCATGTCTGCTTGTGGGAATGCATTTAATATGAATCTCAAATGATACATATCTTTGCAGCTTAGATTTAGATTTTAGATTTTTTTACTCAGCCTTCACAAGAAATGAGTTCCAGCTCTCTCGAGAGCTGGGAAACCCCCACTTCAACTGAAGTGGTTGGCGTAAGGCCGGCCCCCTTACCTGTAAAAAAAATAGGTTCAACTCGCCACATGCGACCGCTTCGTGGAAACGCGGCAAGAAGTTACACTATATGTGTAGCTTAGTTGCGTTGAGTTGTGTTGCGTATATTCCTTGTTCCTTGACTTATAGGTTGGTATGCAGCTGACCACCCATGCTGTAGAAAATGGTTTACTTTGCCAATGTCACCCCTGCTTCAGGGAAGGTCGGCAGGAGTTGCAGAGTGTATGTCCATTTGAGATTTAGTTTTTATGTTGTATGTCCACCCACAGGGTTTTGTCCAGCGTTCCTCATCCACTCCCACATAATATAAGTAATGTCTCACCCTCCACTGGCGTATGTCGACCCACAGGGTTTTGTCCAGCGTTCCTCATCCACTCCCACATAATATAAGTAATGTCTCACCCTCCACTGGCGTATGTCGACCCACAGGGGTTTGTCCAGCGTTCCTCATCCACTCCCACATAATATAAGTAATGTCTCACCCTCCACTGGCGTATGTCGACCCACAGGGTTTTGTCCAGCGTTCCTCATCCACTCCCACATAATATAAGTAATGTCTCACCCTCCACTGGCGTATGTCGACCCACAGGGGTTTGTCCAGCGTTCCTCATCCACTCCCACATAATATAAGTAATGTCTCACCCTCCACTGGCGTATGTCGACCCACAGGGTTTTGTCCAGCGTTCCTCATCCACTCCCACATAATATAAGTAATGTCTCACCCTCCACTGGCGTATGTCGACCCACAGGGTTTTGTCCAGCGTTCCTCATCCACTCCCACATAATATAAGTAATGTCTCACCCTCCACTGGCGTATGTCGACCCACAGGGTTTTGTCCAGCGTTCCTCATCCACTCCCACATAATATAAGTAATGTCTCACCCTCCACTGGCGTATGTCCACCCACAGGGTTTTGAACTCTTCGAATCCAAGTTTCCCGGAGCCATCGTTATCCAACATGGCAACCATAGAGCGGCACACGTCCTTGGAGAAACCCTGACCGTGGGTTTCTGGGCAAAACAATCATAGTTAAAAAAGAATCCCGTCAAATAATAACACAATATTTAAAAATGTAACACGTCAAATTCATTTGCCATTTTAAAAATTAGACCCCATTCACAAAACGACCATTGTCTTTACAACTGTCGTTTTGTTATTTAGTATACAATATATTTTCTAATGACAGATGAATTCAAAATTAATTGAAAATCTAAATAACAAAAAAAAACATGTTATGAAATAAATGTGTACAAGTCTTGAAAAAAAGTTATACATGTTTTTGCATTCAATACAAAGAAAAACCAAAATGTACTCATAAAAGAGATTGGCGCTCCTGCTTTTGGCAGAAAATTGCCATTACAAAAAAATAATATGTGTCAAAATATTTCTACATTGAGGTATGGCAACATTTTGTTTATTTCTTCGTACAAAAGCAACTTCTATTTGCTAGAACTTAAAATATAATGTCAGCTTTTACTTTGAAATGCGATCATTTTACACCAGATTGTCTAATGTTCTCAGCACAAATTTCATAGACAGGCAAAAATGTAACGCCACATGGCCGGGCAGTAATGGAAAATGCAAACTTTTATTTTGTTATTAATTGCTAATTGCCGATAGAGTTAATTGTCAAATACCTTCATAAAGAATATTGCTGTTTGGCAGATGGCTCAAAATGTGTCAAAAATGAATCTATGTCATTAAATGTAGAGGAGAATCTATGTCATTAAATGTAGAGGAGAATCTATGTCATTAAATGTAGAGGAGAATCTATGTCATTAAATGTAGAGGAGAATCTATGTCATTAAATGTAAAGGAGAATCTATGTCATTAAATGTAGAGGAGAATCTATGTCATTAAATGTAGAGGAGAATCTATGTCATTAAATGTAGAGGAGAATCTATTTCATTAAATGTAGAGGAGAATCTATGTCATTAAATGTAGAGGAGAATCTATGTCATTAAATGTAAAGGAGAATCTATGTCATTAAATGTAGAGGAGAATCTATGTCATTAAATGTAGAGGAGAATCTATGTCATTAAATGTAGAGGAGAATCTATGTCATTAAATGTAGAGGAGAATCTATGTCATTAAATGTAGAGGAGAATCTATGTCATTAAATGTAGAGGAGAATATATGTCATTAAATGTAGAGGAGAATCTATGTCATTAAATGTAGAGAAGAATTACATTTTATTTATAGAAATTGTATTTTACAAAATAGTGTTCTATGATATTTGTGTATGATACAGAGAGAATAACCACATTTCCAAGTACGTGTTAGTTATTAGTTAAGTAAATAACCTAAAGGGTTTCCAGAGACTGTGGATGTGAAAGCAATGAAGTAGGGGAGGCAGTTCCTACTGATGTACCACATTATACACACAGTACAGCAGCACATCACTTTCATTATAGATTGCATGATATAGGAATAAACAAGCTGAAAAAAAACATGTTTTATTTAATAAGCAAAGAAAAACACACTAAAACATCATTTTCAAAATCAGTCATACACACACATACACACACATACATACATACAAAATAATAAGTTTTAGCAAACTTAAACATTTTTTTGTAATTTTTTTCCTAATATGCATTAAGAACCTAGGTAAGTGCAGTCAATAAACAACCTATCTTCAAGGAGAAATGTACATATAAGGACTAATTTGCTTGAATAAATTTTATAAGAACACTTAGCGAGCCATATCACCTAAAATATATGGTAGTCTAGTGGTTAATGCTATGGACTTGTATTGGGAAGGTTGTGAATTTGATTCTCAGTAGAGCACAGAAAGCAAGAATTTAATGTTCTAATGTGCTTTTCCCTCCATGGAAGATTCCTCTGCCTTTACTTAAGGCCCCCCAACAAATCTTTATTTACCTATCTTGCAAGCAACACAGCAACTGGGTGTTGCTTGTAAAGTTGCCACTGATTAGCAACGACTTAAAATGTAGAGGGCTCTTGAGGTGAGATTCACACAAAAACAGCTCTCTGAACACTAGTTGTGTTACAATATTGGTGGAGACAAAACAGCATGTAACATACTATGAGACTAGCCTGTCAACCACAGAGCTGCCAAACACCACAGAATACTTATGATCATGTGAAATCATGTGTTTTCTTGCTTTCTCCATCTTGTGTTTTGACACTCAATAATTCCACATGCCGTAATGTTTCACAGAAATGCCATTTTTCTTTAAACTTGACAAAACCACCAACCACGATAATCACAATTCAGGCACACATTTTCCTTTCAGAGATGCAGACCTTTTTTTCTGCAACAATGAAGATAAAATCCAATATTTGCACCTTTTGCCTGTTAACAGTGCGGTGAAACTTGGAGTATCAATGCTCTCTTTTGAACTAAGAAAGATTTGTGTTGAGGTGGGTTGTAATGGATGTAGTGTCATACTTGTATCAACATGGCTATGACTCCACTACGAGTATATTATAACTCAATGAGCGTGACAAAGTGTACAAATATCTCCACAACTTTACATACTACAGAAATGAGATATATTATTTTTAACATTTGTGCTTTAATCTTACAACTTTTCCTAACAACAATGTCACACAACGGTCACTAGCATATTGATTACAATTTGCAAAGGACAACGTCTGTCGGATCAGCTAGTAAATTAATAAAAATGCCTTCAATGAGTTTTCCCATGAACATCGTAAACCATTTTAAATCAAGCATGGGTTTCATTCGTACAATAAAACCTTTAATGCCCGGCAGCATCTCCCGCCCCCCTCTCTCTACTCCGTCCCCATCTCTCTCTGAAGCGCCCCCTCTCCCTCTAGCGTGCCCCCCTCTCTCTCTGTAGCGCCCCCTCTCTCTACCTGGCTGATTGAGATGCACAGTCTCTCCGGGCTGCGCTGGAGCCCCTCCGGCCATCTCTTCGAGATTCACGCCCAGCTCCTTGCAGATGGGGGTGCAGAGGCTGCACACCAGCTGCTCCAGGAAGCCCCTCTCCTGCTGGGGGGCGCCCGGGCCTCCTGCAGGTGCCCCGCCGCCCCCTCCGCCCCGGTCCGGGCCCAGATCTAGCCAATAACCACGCATTTGTTGACAGATGCAGAACAACTTTGTTTCAGATGTCGTTCAAACAGTTATTCTAGATTTTCTTTTAAAATTGAGACTTGTTTTTATAATTTAAAGTGGTTAACACTACAGACTTGGAATCAACCGAGTCTATAGACCAGAGACTTTTTTTTAAATATCTTTAATCTTTGATAGGTTGGTATGACACTGTAGAGCAACACTGAAAAATTTAATTTTCCCAATATCACCTCTGCTTCAGGGAAAGGCAGCAAGACTTGCAGGGTTTATGTTAATTTGAGTTTTATTTTGTAATTCTTTCAGTGCTTATTTCAAACCCAAAATAAACACCAGCAAGGTTTACTTAGCCATCACAATAAAAGAGAACCAGCCTCCTCGAGAGCTGGAAAACACCCACTTTAACTGAAGTGGTTGGCGTGAGGTGGGCTCCCTTATCTGTAAAAATAAAAAGGTCCTAAATCGCCACATGCGACCCCTTAGGGGATAACGCAGGCAAGAAGTTACACTACATGTGTAGCTTATTTGCGTTTTTTCAGTCCTAGACTGAGTTCTCTTTTTTGAGATATTTTTTGCTCTTTTTTTGTTAAAGGGAAAAATACATAAAAGGTCACAGAAGCCATTAATATATTTTCATATTTTATTCCCAAAAGCATTTTTTTTTTCTTTAAACACAATTATACAAAAAAAAACACCCAGACATAACTGTAAATTCAAAAACACACCTTAAAAACAAACTTGCATTTAACACCATCTGTCAATGTATTTCAAAGCTGGAACCGTGGAACCAAACCATGTGATGTGCAGCCATTTTGATTTAGACGAGAAACCAACCATTCAAACTCATACAAAAATTGTTAGACCCCACAAACAATTCCTACTTATATTTTCACAAACAAGAGTTCTACTTTTTAGAGGGAAAATGGTTGAGAAACATTTATTTATGTACAATAAACCCATGCTAGACATAACCTAAAAATACACAATGGATTTTAAACACAGAAAGTCGGGGATTTTTAGGACGTTACATATTTTTATTGATTTCAATAAAAATATGTAACTATGCACATTTGTTCACACTCATTATTTACTTTCCTCGGCTTCCTCACATTCTTTACTACATTCATTCATTTTACGAGTATTCTTTATTTTCTTTGCTTAGTAAATAAACAGTTCTACTCCAAGTTACAAATTTCATTGATATTGCTTTTTGTATGAAACTTCTGATACATTTTATTACTCTTATTTTTCTTTATGCAGACAAAATGGACTTGGTGCAAAGTTACAATTTTATTTTATTCCTCAGAGGGCAACTGTCACAGATCTGTATGACTAGGGTTCTTAGCTAACAATAATAAAATATAAGTTTGTCTTACCAACCCGATCAGGTGACGTCACATATTTTTTTAGTTTAAGGAACTTGTACTGACGCTGTTGCGTTAATTTTATAAAAAATAATATATCAATTTGTCTCATACAAAAAAACATTTACTTATTGAAAATATGTAAGTATGTTAATATCAGCTAAGAATAATTATTTCTGCTGTTCACTTCAATGTTATTTATTTTTAAAACTTCTACAGCTATGAAATAAATATTAGATTATGGTTTTATTCACATGTGACAACAAAAGGAACAATATTAACAAAAAAGGCGACATGGCAACATTGGACGGTGTTATTTGTGACAAAGGAGGGAATTTTTGACAGATGACTTCACAAAATGGCGGTTACAAGAGAGTAATATACAAGTTTTTAACATTTTATCACTTCATGGCTTGGTTTTCAATGGTCCCAACTTCAAAATGGTTGACAAGAAACAAAAAAAAATACATGATATTACACAAAAATATAAATGATAATAAAATAAATGTTTCTGTAGTGAAAACAAAGAGGAAGAGAAATAAGAGTAGGGGGTTTTTAATGGCAGAAATGGATGCAGGACAACTACACCGAGTATACTTGCTACAGAATAACTTAACCATTGCGTAAATAGGAAATATATACAGAAGAGAGAACAGCACGTTTGGTGATGGTTATCCATTACTTGTGTTTACACAATGTTTGAGTATTTACGTAATCTGTATGTGAGGTGTAAAGGAATTCAATGATAAATTATTAAGTTTTAGGTAAATAAAAGCACATCTCTATAAACTACACACGTAATTATTGTTTTTTTTTTAATTAACGGAAAATGATGGTAGGTAAACATCAAATGGATAAAAAATGTGTAAAAAAAACAAACATTGAAGCAAAGACAACATTGAAAATCATATCCACAAAAATATAGTTGACATTATATAAAAAATACCACCACCTCAATACATTACAAATTAAAAATGAATTACTATGAAGAAAGAGCAAGTTTTCATAAGAACTTCAGCACAGATCTAAATTAAACAGCTCTTTCCTTTTCTATTCCAGTGCAGGACAATCTCTTCGTTTTGAGTGAAATTCTCACAGATTTCTGAATACATAACTGATTGATAAACGGCAAGAAGAAGGCGGCCATTCTGTCAACATTGCAGGCTTGTGAAGTAAAGCAGGCAGGAAGAACAAGGCGTGTAGAAGCTGCATAGAGAAGTGACATAATAAGGACTTACCATTTCTCATGGCGTAATCCAGAATCTCCTTCAGCTCAAGCCAGTCCACTTCTTCGTCGTCTCCGGCTAAACGGAGGAAGAATTGTCGGACTGGGTCTTCCGGTGCAGGTGGCACATCGGGCACCACATCCTTGACCTGGAGATCAGCGAGGAATTATGTTTTATTTAGATGTTGAGGGTTCCCAGATGTTCACTTTGCATGGAGAGAACAAGCATGAGCACTGCAAGATGAATAATTTGGCTTTTTAACCTCCAGGGTGCCGGAACGCGGATCAGTGTTTTTAGTATGGATCACATTTTTTTTGTTTTTCTTTAGTTTTAACACAACAATAAGATCATAAATCTTTAACATACTTCTATTGGATAAAATTTCCCACCAATTAAGTTAAAGCATTCATTTTTGTTTGTGAATATTTAAAAAATAAATGATGTTGACCATGTAAACTGACAAGTTTACAGAGGAAATTTTCAATTTTTTGCTTTGCACCTCTTCACAACAAGAAAAGGTTTTGTTTAAATTACAAACCTTCCCTACTTGGTAACTTTTATGCAACTACCTGGCCTACGTGCCCATTCATAATACTATGGCTTTTTTAAGAACACAATGTTTTTTTCATAATCATAATATTATGAGGTTTCACTTTGCCAATGTCACCCCTGTTTCAGGGAAGGACGGCAAGAGTTGCAAGGCTTATGTTCATTTGAGATTGGGTTTTTATATTGTAGGTCCACATGCGGCATGTGTTAGCGCGAAATTATACATGTCTGCTTGTGGGAATGCATTTAATATAAATCTTAAATGATATATATCTTTGCAGCTTAGATTAGATTAGATTAGATGAGGCAGTGCAGTAAATACGTAACTCATAATGTTTTATTAAATTGCGCACAAAAATCTTTATTTCTCTGCCTCCTGAGATAAAAGATACGGATAGCAGGTATATTTTGTATCTTTGGAGATATTTAATATCAAAAGCATGAGTTGGGCAGCTGGACGATGGCTGAAAATTGTTGGCACACTAGAGGTTAATTAAAGTAGATATGAAACATTTAGTTCTTGTTGATACATTTCCATTGTAGGCCCAGTGGGTTTAGATTTCTTTACAAAAAATGAATTTAAAAGCTTAAATATAAACATGTGTTATATAGGACTTACCCTGTCATCAACTTCACCCATTCCAATCTCTTCATCGTTTTCTCTGTAAAGAAGAAATAAATACATTACAAATACAAATAATGAATTGCCAGTCCATCATTAGTCGTCAGCTATAATCATCATCATTATCATCTATTGTTTTTTTAAATAACATAATAAAAATATACAATTCTAGCTTACTTTACCTTCACAAAAAGTTTATCCATACTCAGCAACAGGGAAGCCTCAGTTTATATAAACTGGCTGGCTTATAGAAATAAATATGTGCACACACCCCATGTTAGTCCTTTGGGAAAAGCTTGGTTACAAGTTGTACACTAACAATGTGAAGCTTAGTTGCTGCATGCTTCTGCACCAGCACACACAGCTTGTGTAAGATGCAGGCTAGCAAGGCTGGCCCACAGCAGAGTCCTCAGATACTCACTCCACATTGCTGGCCTTCTCAGAGAACACTCTCAGCAGGAACTCTCCTTCCTCGTTGGGCTCAAATGTGCTCGGGACAATGCAGTAGGTGCCCGGGGGGAGCTTGAACCTGGTGACAAACAAAATGTATTGAATATCTACACCGTACAACGATAAGCTACTGCTCCAGAAACTAGGAATGAAGATGTTGATGTAAAGCTAGTTTAGACAGAGCACGTCGTGGCCCAACAAGACTTTCAAGATTTACATTTTTCACATCAAAACAATATCAATTCATCCTCTTCAGATTAAGCACTTAAACTTTAACTTCATAAGAAGGCATGAACAAGTGTTGTCTCACCTGCAGCTGACCTCCCTGAGGTTGATGAAGGAGGGGCTCCTGCCCACCGAGGCGTTGTACTTGAAGTAGTCCAGCTGCAGCGGTCGCCCCGCGTGGCCCGGCTGCTTGTAGATGGCAAACCCGATGGTCAGGCAGTCCAGCCCGGCCGAGCGCTGTGAGCGCCGGTTCTTCTGCATGAGCGCCACGATCACGGTGCACAAGTTCTGGTCGTCGTCCTCATCAGGGTCCGTGAGGGTCAGCGTGTACTGCGGGTTCTGCCAGAACGTGTCCAGGTAGTTCCTGCAGCCGCCGGCAGTAACTCCTGGAAATGAAAGGTTGCATGTAGAATTGCTTCCTCTTCCTCAGTCAGGACATTGTCTTACTAGTTCACTCAGCCTGCTCCTGGGGCTGAATGTCCAACTGTCCCATTGCTTGGACAATGTTTCAGCGGATCTGCTATGCCGCATTGTTTTGTTTTATGGGTGCATTGTTAAGAGAAAAGCGGACACAATTTTTTTTTATATGGATGAGTATAAGTTTTTTTAATTTTAGCTGCACACTAATAAGCAGCTTTATTATTCTTAATTCAGCAAAGTGCAGCATTTACTATGCACAGTTTGAATTGACAAATATTGAATTACATTTGTGAGGCAAGGTCTAGCTGGTTGTGCAGCCAGTCTGGGGATAAGTTAGTGATGGATGCACTGACCGACCAGGGAGGTATGTCTTGATCAATGGACTGAGTAGGCCAAGGAGAAGCTTTACACGTGGCTCAGGACACAGAGCGATGGAAGGCAATCATCTGAAGTTGAGAGGAACCCAGCCAAGGTATCACAATCAGGAGCTGCGTAGTCCTTGTCTTACCTCTCACCCATTCTCCTTCAAACACGCTCATCTCCCACTTCTTGTTGCAGCCCTCGGGAGTCTCAGACGGGTCCAGGGAGTCAGGGTTCAAGTTGCAGATCTCAATCCTGCAAAACAATAATCTGTCAGCAGACTTGTACAATAGATGGTGCTGGGTCCACTGTTCAGAGCGAAGTGCTGCCACCATGACAATGTTAACAGAATGCTAGCAACTGCAAGGCGGCTTCATTATGACATCTGAATAACTCCACTTTTCACACAAGCCAGTTTTGGCTATCCAATAGTGTCTACAGGGTTGTGAAATAATAGGACCACACAGCAAAACACACATGGTATGAAGGCTGTCATACATGCCCGTACACTTGGGGACTTCCAGTCAGCAGCTGGAGCGCAGTAAGTGAAGGGGTGGCAGCATAGATCCATTGTTGTATTTCCCTAGTTGTGTTTTGTGAAATACATTCCATTCAGTGTCCGCCCTATATATTTAATTTCACAATTAAGAACCCCAGGTATACAACATTGCATAAACTCCCCTTGATTGCATAAATAGAAAGAGGTATGGAAGATAAACCAGCACTTCTAGTGAGTGGTTGAGCTTTCATACATTTTTGTGTATTTCCACAATGGAGAGGAATTCACAGCATGCTCCGTACTTGGAGAACAGCAGTGCTGATGTGAGACCACAAGTCCTGCTTACCTGGTGAAGTGGCTGACGAAGTCTCTGTAGGACATCCAGAACTCACCATCATCATCAAACGTAAGTCCAATCTCTTCCTTCTCTGACTCCGGGATGTATCTCCACTCAGGAGACCTGGGAAATCAAGCAGAGGATGAGAGACAGGAGTTGTAGCTCTAGATCTCAAGGACAGTGAAGAATACGCAGGACGCCCTTCAGGGACAGTGCTCTGAGGAGTTACACGGTGTTTGCAGCTAAGTTGCGCAAAATAAGCACAATAGTAGAAGAAGGGTGATGGGAAGGATTGCAAAAAATAGGAAACTTGAAAAGAATATGAGATTGGCGGTACACAATGGCATATTGGTACCGACATTGATGTATGAATGTGAGTTGAGTAAAGTATGTCTGGTACAGATGGCTTACCTGGGAGCAATGACTGGAAAGACACTGAATGATAGAGTCCGCAATGATTGAGTGATGAACGAGTGTGGTATAAAAGAGAATATGAGAATGAAAGTACAAAAAAGCATGACGAGATGGTTCGGACATCTTGAAAGAATGGATGATGAACGATCAACGATGAAAGTGTACAGAGGAAATTTCAGAGGCAAACGTGGAAGGGGAAGACCAAGGAAGGAATGGATAGACTTAATAGGTGAGATTGTGAAAGAATGGAACCTGCAGAGTGAGAAAAAGAGAAGAGGCTGTATGAGGAAAGTGATGAAAGAGATATGCAAGGCCATAAAAAAGTGGAGACAAATCTTCCTGGCCAGCCCTAGTGGAACAGCGGCAGGATACAGACAGACCGACAGAAGTTGCACTTGTGCATTTTGTGACTATTGAATCCCACAAAGGCATGCACACAGAGAATTTCTGTCCATGATTATGGTATGGGTTTCTTGACTAATGGTTGGTGTGAGGCTGACCCTCTTAACTGTAAAATTTGCTTCACACTGACAATGATCCGTTTTTTGACCGGTCCGTAGCTCAGTGGTAACACTGCGGACTTTGAATGGGAAGGTTGTGGGTTCAAATCCCGGCGGAGCACAAAAAATATACCATTTATATTTTCAAATTTGCTCTTCCCTGGGTTGAAAAATTCATAAACCTTTACCAATGACCGGTCACCAAGGTCCAACTGGGTATTGGCGCTTTGAAGCGACGACCAAGCTCGTTCACCTCTGCGGCACTACAACAAGTGTCATACACCCCTAGAGTCTCTAGAATCTAGGGAGTCTCCCGCATAGGATTACTTAAAAAAAAAAAAGATTTTTTTTTGCCAAAGAATGGATCAATCAAATAAGTGAGATTGCAATGGCTGGAACCTGCAGGGCGAGGAAAAGAGAAGGGCATGCATGAAGAGAACGATGGATGTCCAGAAGATGAAAGAAGTGTTCAAGGAGAGAACAAAGTAGAGACACATCTGAGGAGTGGTGGCTGGACACAAGAACAAATGCATGTAGCTACAGATGAAGTAAGTATACAATGAGTGTTACTTGTCGCTCCAGGCCCCGTTCCACTCCGCCTCGTTCCCCCAGGGGTTCCTGAGCCGCAGGAGGGGGATCTTGCCCTGCCGCCCCGGTGTCTCTATCTCCACGTAGGTGACCCTGGTGATGCTGTAGGCGTGGCCTCTGATCAGACCCTGGGGCGTCTCCGCTTCAAGGACATTGGGATCCGGCTGAAAAGATGTTCTGATGAAATATCTCTCCTCTCGTCACAAGGGCACCTCGTAGAACGACTCACATCCAACCACTTGCAGTCGATATCAAAACTATGAGAACTTGGTGTTTTCACGACTCATTCCTTTGCCAGACTGCCCGCTTATGGAATGAGTTACCGGTATCTGTGTTTCCATGACAATTTAACCTTACCCTTTTCAAATCCAACATCAATCGCCATTTCTTCTCAGTGTCTGAAAACAAAGCAACCCAACACGCAACGCAACACACACCACAGCACTGCGTAGCTAACGGCCCTGCAACTAGATAAGGACATCAACTGCCACATCATCAACACCTCTGCGGCACCACAACAAGTGTCATAGACCCCTAGAGTCTCTTGAATCTAGGAAGTCTTCCGCACAGGCTTCCTTAAAAAAAAAAAACTCCAGCAAGCCCAGTTGGTGTAAGGCTGAGTGAGCGTGTGTGTGTTACCTCGATGCTGCAGCCCATGAGGGAGCTGCGCTGGTAGCCGTGCTGCAAGATGGTGAACAGGTTGGAGGGAACCTCGGCCATCTCGTACATCTCCGTGACTCCCCCGGTGAAGTCCTCCATGGCCTCGCATGTGGAGCCTCCCTTCAGGGCCTCGTAGGAGCCGTGCAACCTGGCAACACCAAGCATCAAGTGAAACTAAGACAATGCATCGCCTCTTCTTGTACTTATTGTTATACCTTCAGTTAAGCTTCTCATGGACTCGAGACAAAGTCCATTGACAACAAAATTGTGATTTAATTATTATATATTAATTAAATAAACAAAGTTTTAATTCACTTTTATAATTCTTTATTTATGTCTAGCACTTTCGCTGATGCTGCCTTTATGCCATTTCTGATGATGCCTTGTAGGGGAAAGTCTAAATCTAGATTTAGATTTAGACTTTCGCCTACAAGGCATCATCAGGACGACAAAATTGTGACATCATATGACAGGGTTGCTAGGGAAAAGGAAAACAAATGTTTTGTTGTTAGTTGTTAAGGATCTTCCTGACATAGAGATGTGACGTTTGGCTGCCGAGAAAAGCATTTCTATAATCTATAATCTAAGTTGCAAGGATATATTCATTCAAAGCTCTCAGATGTATGCCCACAAACAAACACATGTAGTTCGCGCTTACAAATGCTGAATGTGTACTTACAAATAAAATCCAAACCTCAAATGAACATAAGCCCTGCAACTCTTGCCGACATTCCCTGAAACAGGGGTGACATTGGCAAAGTGAACCATTTTTTACAGTATGGGTGGTCAGCCTCATACCAACCTGTAAGTCAAGGAATACGAGTAATAAATAACATTTAAGTACGTATAAAAAAAAAAAAAAAAAAAAACAACAACAAAACCTTAAAAATAAATCTATACAAAAAAAGTTGAAAATTTCTTATGCAAAAAATGTAACAAACTAATAAACCAACATTACAAATCAGCATTGCAGATTAGCCGCCACTTCTTCCTGTCCTTGCATACTTCTTTCATTTCATCCAGAGTCATAACCTTTTTCATACAAGCTCTTCTCTTATTATGACTCTGGAAATCCCATTCACTTGCTATTTCAAAAATTTGGTCCATCCATACCTTTCTCGGTCGTCCTCTTCCACGACATCCATCAATTCTCGCAGCATACACTTTCTTCGTCAGTCTTTCCTCATATTTGATTTTCAAATATGCACTATTACAACTGAGTCACCCATTGTATTCTCTATTTTGTGGGCCAGTGTGCCAGGCTACACAACCTGCCAGAAATTCCCCTCAATCTCGTAAATACAGAAATGTATGGAGTGAATTTATAGATAGGACGATTTTTTTCAATTAATTATAATTTTAAAATAGAAATAAAAAATATTTACAATTTAAGTGAATAGACCGGTCCGTAGCTCAGTGGTAACACTGCGGACTCTGAATGGGAAGGTTGTGGGTTCGATTCCCGGCGGAGCACAAAAAATATACCATTTATATTTTCCAATTTGCTCTTCGCTGGGTTGAAAAATTCATAAAACCTTTACCAATGACCGGTCACCAAAGGTCCATCCAGCCTTACAGCAACTGGGTCTTGCTTGAGAATTGGCGCTTTGTAGCGACGACGATCAAGCTCATAAAAAGGTCGATAGCTCAATTGGTAGAATGCTTGCATTCCATGCCGAGAGCAAGGGTTCGATCTCAAAGGTTTACTCAGCCTTCACAATGAAATGAGAACCAGCCCCCCCGGGAGCTGGGAAACCCCCACTTTAACTGAAAGTGGTTGGTGTGAGGCCGGCCCCCTTACCTGTAAAAATAAATAGGTCCCGAAGCGCCACATGCGACCCCTTCGGGGATAACGCAGGCAAGAAGTTGCACTATATGTGTGGCTTAGTTGC
The DNA here is from genome assembly GCA_951799405.1 of Agapetus fuscipes. Lineage (NCBI taxonomy): Eukaryota > Metazoa > Arthropoda > Insecta > Trichoptera > Glossosomatidae > Agapetus > Agapetus fuscipes. Next base: position 80,647 of record OX637352.1, on the reverse strand, counting down.
GTTTTTTTTTACCTAACAATGATAAGTTGAATCTATTTTAATTATAAAATATGTCTATGAATTTCTTTTTGACATTGATTTTTTTTGCAAGAGTCGCTGCTCCTGAGGATGCCTTTTTGAGGCGAAAAAATTCGAGCCAAAAATAAAAAAGTGAATTAGAACTGTTATTTTTTAAAATAAATAAAATGGACTTTCCCGCTGTGAACCTCCAAACCCTAACAGATAAAATGTATGTCGGATACAGCAGCACTCCTAGCAGTTGCTTTGGTCCTAATACATATTGCCCATTACACAGCAATGCTCTCTACTTGTGGTTCTGCCTGACTCTGCCTCCGCCCTGGGTACTCACTTGGCATAGGCCTTCTCCAGCAGGGCGCTCCAGAACTCGTTCTGCTCGCTGGAGTGCAGGAAGACCAGCTTGCCGCGGTGCGTGGGCAGGCGGTCGTCCACCACCACATCCACCCAGCGGCCGTACTGCCAGAACCTGCAACAGCAACACTCACGTACAGCTAGTCCTCACAGCCAAGCCACAGCCAGACTATCATGTACAGCTAGTCCTCACAGCCAAGCCACAGCCAGACTATCATGTACAGCTAGTCCTCACAGCCAAGCCACAGCCAGACTATCATGTACAGCTAGTCCTCACAGCCAAGCCACAGCCAGACTATCATGTACAGCTAGTCCTCACAGCCAAGCCACAGCCAGACTATCATGTACAGCTAGTCCTCACAGCCAAGCCACAGCCAGACTATCATGTACAGCTAGTCCTCACAGCCAAGCCACAGCCAGACTATCATGTACAGCTAGTCCTCACAGCCAAGCCACAGCCAGACTATCATGTACAGCTAGTCCTCACAGCCAAGCCACAGCCAGACTATCATGTACAGCTAGTCCTCACAGCCAAGCCACAGCCAGACTATCATGTACAGCTAGTCCTCACAGCCAAGCCACAGCCAGACTATCATGTACAGCTAGTCCTCACAGCCAAGCCACAGCCAGACTATCATGTACAGCTAGTCCTCACAGCCAAGCCACAGCCAGACTATCATGTACAGCTAGTCCTCACAGCCAAGCCACAGCCAGACTCTCATGGGGACATCTCAACTGGGGTTACAGGGGACATATTGACATATTATACGTAATTCCTTCTAATCTAATCTAATCTAATCTAATCTAATCTAAGCTGCAAAGATATATATCATTTAAGATTTATACTAAATGCATTCCCACAAGCAGATATGTATAATTTTGCGCTAACACATGCCGCATGTGGACCTACAATATAAAAACCCAATCTCAAATGAACATAAGCCTTGCAACTCTTGCCGTCCTTCCCTGAAACAGGGGTGACATTGGCAAAGTGAACCAATTTTTATATTATGGGTGGTCAGCCGCATAACAACCTATAAGTCAAGGAACCTTCTCAAGATGAATTACACTTTTTGGATATTAGTTCATCCTCAATCCTCGTGCAGAGAGGGTGCCTTCTGAAGGCGTTGGCTATGTCCATGGGCGTACCCAGGAAGGGCCAGGGGGCGGCAGCTGCCCCCCTCCCCTGGAAGTAAAAAAATACCAAAATAGTTATTACATTTTTCTACAATTATTGAAATAACCATCTTACGACTATGTCTTGCCCCCCCTAGTTTGGATTCTGGGTACGCCCTTGGCTACGTCACCAACAAAACGTTGAGAATAATGGAAGTTCTCCAAAACATTTTATCTAACATCCAAAAAGTGTAATTAATCATGGAAGTTAATGATAATAATAATATCTATAATCTATAATAAAGTTAATGATGGTATGTAATTAAAGATTATTACAGTCCACAAGATGTGAACAGCTCTAAAAGTTGAAGATTAAGTGGAGAGATTAAGTGTTATGTATGTAACATACAAGTGAGGCAGACAAGGTCCAGGAGTGAACCACTAACATGTGAGAAGGCTAAGACTTTGATGTGAGGTTAAAGGAAGGCAGGACTCCCTCACACGCCTCCTGCTCCCTGGAGCATGTGAGAAGGCTAAGACTTTGATGTGAGGTTAAAGGAAGGCAGGACTCCCTCACACGCCTCCTGCTCCCTGGAGCATGTGAGAAGGCTAAGACTTTGATGTGAGGTTAAAGGAAGGCAGGACTCCCTCACACGCCTCCTGCTCCCTGGAGCATGTAAGGATGGCAACATAATATGCAGGATGTCTTACTCACCTAAAATGGAAGATCCCCGCGTACTCCTCATCAAAGGACTGGTCATCGGGAACTATTTGGAAGAACAACCTGGAAATCCGAGCCACAAGTTTAGTACACAGAAGTGATCCAGCAAGCTGTCATGCTGCCAGTAGATGCATGCAGCACACCCCGGGCCTTCCTCTCTAGGAACACACAGACAACATGCTCAACTTATCTGCATTTATAAAATTATGAATAGCATTTTCGATTCACCTCATCTTTTACAAAGTATTAAATTCCATGTGTAATGTAATACTTACTCTTGAATTTTTTTTCTAGTTAGTCATTGCAAATTACTTTTTCAAATATTCTGTAAATGGACAATCATGTCCGTTAATAAAAAATAAAGAAGTGTTGTCTCACTTCCTGTGCAGGGTCAGGTTGGCCACGGCGGCCAGCAGCCAGCAGTCTCCCAGCTCTCCCTGCTGGACATCAAAGCGGCTGAAGCCTTCCACAAACAGCTGCGGGTTGTCCGCGATCTCCTGCAAGGACAAGCATCCCAACATGGTGCAAAATGTCATGGCTTGAATAGTTGATTACAAGAAGGCACTACCACCGGTATTTTCCAGTTTACTAACTATTACTTTAACTTTTATTCAAAATACTCCAGTTCAAGTTAACTAAAACCGAGAATTACCGAAGTGACAAGCCCCGCCCCAAAATCTTAGAAATAATTACAATGCCATTCAAAAGCTTTACAACAAACAACTGGTTATAATAATCAAATGCTTAACCTTCATTAAGCTGGAAAATGACACAAAAAATGTTCAGTTTCCGACAATTTTGATGTTTTCTTACATTAAAAAAAGAACTGCTGCTGTCAGTGAAGACGATGCCATCTTGAAAATCATTAATTAACTAACTAAATATTTACTGGCGAAATTCGGTGGTTCAATATTATGAAAATTTTCATACCGATGGACGGCGCCATTCAAATCTGCGGTCTGGTCTCTGGCTGAAGTACAGGCTGCTGTCTGAGGGAGGGAAGTCGGGGTCCTCGAACAGTCTCCCCTCCGCCAGGCAGCGAGCCCGCAGCTGGTGGAAGTCCTGGACCTCCCGGGAGGCGCCTCCGTATCCTGACCCTCGCTCTCCCAGCTGGAATAAACAAAAATATAGAAATATATATATGTATATGAGGATGATGTATTTATTTTTATTTTCTGCATGATAAAAGAGCGCCGTTTTTGTGTGTGTCACACCTCAAGGTCGCTCCAAATCATGAATGAGATATTTTATAAAGGTGATTTTATAAAATACGGTGCTGGGACTTTCTCCTTGGGATCTCGAGATCCTACCAATCTTATTGTAATATTTTCTGAACCTGTCTAATAAATATTAGGTCTTTACATATGAAATTGGCGTTTTGTATGGGAGGAACAAAAAGTCATTTTTTTTTAAATATAATATATTTATTTTATCAAAATATGTACCATAGCTATCTATGCACTTTTGCCATCTCATAGGTAGTTAATTGATCCCTTTACGAAAATAACCATTCGGATGGCAATCGGATGGGCAGTTTGGACTGCTCCATCGGAGTTGATTTTTTTCCCTTGCAAGAAGTTCCAAATTTCGAAAAAAATTGTAATCTGTTGGAACAAGGTCCGGGGAGTACGGGGGATGTCTTAAACATTCCAATTAAAGCTCCCATAATCTGGTAGCCGTCTTTTGTGCAACGCAGCAGCACGCGCGATTGTTGATTTGCTTCACTCAATTAGTGAGGTACTCACCTTTCAAGCTTTTTCACCTTTCCAATTTGCTTCAAGTGGATTACAACAGTTTCATCACTAACTTTGCAGCCTACAGCTAACTCGGACGTGGTTTGCGATGGATCCGCTTCTACAAAAGTCTTCAATTCCTCATTATCAACTTTGGTCTCCGGCCGTCCACGAGGCTTGTTCTGCAGGCCGAAATTTCCAAAACGAAAACGTTGTAACCAAAAACGCACTATGTTTTCTTTTTTGACACTGTTGCCATACATATCATTAATCCTTCAAGCCGTTTCTGCAGCACTGGTGCCACGGTGAACTCGTACTCCTAAATAACACAATATTTCAAGTTTTCCATTTTGTAAAATGAGTGACGCAAAGAAAAAAACAATTGAGTTACGAACAAATTCGAATAACAGTTTTTTAAACACAAATACATGAGTAAATATCTGTAAAAATTTGAATTTGGAATTCTTAACGAAAGAGGAGATATTTGAGATCAAAGTGGCCAGTATAGCAAAACGCCAATTTCATATGTAAGGACCTAATATAAGTAGGTATAATATGAACGGTATCGCTGGAACCAAAGACTTCTGTTGTCTATGGAATGAACTTGTGGAAAAACAGAGGATATCATTATCTGTGTTCTATACTATAGTATATTTATCTCAGTTTTTACAAATATCATACATTACCATATTTGCTTCTATCCTTTTCATATGAAAATAAAAACATTCAAAAGAGAGAAATAATTTAAAAAGTGAGCGGCATATTCACAGCTTCAATTACTAGTGTTTGAAATAAAACAAACTAAGATGACTTGGCGCGCTGTTGGATTGCACTCAAAACTATGTGTCATTATTCCCGAGCACATCAGGTGTGGTCGCAGAGCCAGTTTCCTGATTTTATACATTTTTATCCGCAAGATTGCAGTCCTAACTTCATTATTTTTTTTTACATTTCTTATAAATGAATTATCATTTAAACACAACTAATGGTTATTTTACCCCAAGTCACTTAACCACAATGACTGGTTTCCTTATGTTCACCTACAGACCGGTACAATAACCAAATGCAGGTCACATTATTGCATAACATTGAATGCACAAACCCTGAAGACTCTCTGCCCGTCCTCTCTGTAGATGGCGGCCCACCCCCCGTGCTGGGCTTTGCCCTTCCCGGAGATGTCCTTGAACTTGTGAGCTATTGTGATCCCTCTCAAGTACATGGGAGCTTTCTTTTCCGCAGTCAGACTCTGATGGGAGCCTCGCTTTTCACAGTCAGTTGTAACATCAAGTTTACCAGCGGGAACTTGTGTGTTAACGTCATTTTTAAACGCGGCATCTTCGTCAATGAAAGAAATATTGAATTCCTTTGCCAATCTATTAAACTGCAGATTCGTCAGATTGCTCCCAACTTCTTTCGTCAACTGCACAAAGTTTCCACTCTTAATCTTGCTTTCGTGTTGCATGAACTCACTAGACACACCTCTGTAACGGTTGACTTTATTGTCGTTATCAAATCCATCAAAACTGTGCACTTTAACGTCGTTTTCAATAGCAAACTCCACCACCTTCTTTCCCTCTATAGTCTTCAATACCTCATCAATCTCTATTCTCTTCTTCAACACGGCTTTCTTCGCCTTCTCCGACTTGGAATCACTATTTCTCTTCCAAAATGGAATGTAAAAGCCAGATCGCTTAACTGGTTCCGCATTATTTGTAGACGTATTCAACAATCTTGGTTTAAAGTCGTAGACGTAATCATTCTTCCTTTGATTCCTGGCTGGATCACTCGCTAATTCCTGTAGGTTCCTCACAGCCTTTGTGGTGACCGTCTTCCCATTGTAAGTGGTGCTCAGTGTGGATATATTGACAGATCTTTGCTTCAGGTCTTGCTTCAGGTCTTGCTTCAGGTCTTGCTTCAGGTCTTGCTTCAGGTCTTGCTTCAGGTCTTGCCTCTTGTCTGGCTCACTGAATGTCTTTGGATCCAACGAGCTCACAGGGTAAACTTTTTGGGTGGACATTTTGGATGGCTTGCGGACTTCCTTCACAAACAAATCCTCGACAACTGGTTCATTTTCGCCTGACATTGTGATAATATTGTGGTGAACAATTTGTTGGTTCCAAAGGGATATTTCCCCACTGATTTCCTGGCACTTATTATTGAGCACTATACATGTGCCAACTGGAGATAAAGCCTGTTGAACAAGCACGGAACAGTTGCTGACAGTTGTGGATTGTTTTAAGGAACAATTGCAACAAACGTGTGGGAACAGGCGGTAGATATGAAAACCACATTTAGCAGGATTACATAAAACAATGGAGAAGTACATACAAATAGAAATGGAAGCATTTTAACAAATGTAGTAATACCTATAAAATATGAGTATTCTAATACGAGTATCTTTTTTCTTATTATAATTAAGCAGTGAAAAAAACATAATTTTTATATTTGTATTCTCTAACCAAAACACGTCACTTCTATCAATGGCTCAGTGGTTAAATCTTACAGAGCGACAGCATGGGTTTGAAATGGACCAAATAAACACACTACAAATGAAGAAATACATATCAGGCTGATCTATCTGGTGACCACTAAGTTTTGTTCTTTATTTATGCTTGGTCATCGCTGAGCAGTGGCAATTTTGCAAGCAAGACCCAGTAAGGCTGAATGAACCTTTTTTGAAAAGTGCTTTTAAAAAAAAAAAAAAATTATTTGTGCTCCGCTGGGAACCTCACCCAATACCATTAATTACAAGTCCCTAGCGTTATCCTACAACTGGTTCCAAGTGTCCATCTGCTTTTACATCTCCATGCAGATTTTAAATATAAATCGGCCCTGAAACCAAAGTGGCATTGGCAAAAGTACACCATTTTTCACACTAACAAAATTAATCATCAAGATGTCAAGGATATATTAGTAAACATTGCATAGAAATGACCTAACTCATGCGCCTTTACTTTCATCCATGCTTAAGCCAAAGATAAAGGTTTATCTTGGTTTATGTTCCTAGATAAAAATAAAGTATTGCTTATCAAGTTATCATCACAATATGTAAACACTACAATGGCATGCAGTACAACATCCCCAATTTATGACATGTGTTAGCAGAAACTTTATACTGCTCCATTTCAAAAAAATATATTTATGAAAGAAACCACTGTTTACTTAAGTCTACTTTTTTATTTTTGAAAAAACAAATATGGAGTTTGACTTCATGTTAAAATAGTGAGAGACTTTTAATCTGAAGATGGCCAAGAGGCCAAGACAAGTCAAACTCAATGTTTGTTGTTTCAACAAATTTAAAAAAAGTAGAATTAAACAGTGGTTTTTTCATATTTAAATTTTTTTCAATGGAGTTTTATAGTTTCCGCTGAAACATGTCTTCTGTCATTCATGGTTGCGTCCTTGCTCTATTTTTGTGTGTTTTATGAAGTTTGTTGTGTGGATGGCCAGCACTTCATTAACACCGCCCAAAGTTCATTCCCCTCTTCTATTGCCAGGCAAGTGGCAGCTTGCTAGAGAACACAACTCCTGCTTGTTCAGCAATTGGACTGGACCATTATGTCACATTGGATAAGCGCGGTTCACTCAAAAGGATAATCTCGTCAAGGCCAGACTCATCTCCATCACAGAGACATGCACATGTGCAGCTCAGCGCTGCAGTAGAGCTCTCTACACTTTCACAGGAAGCCGTGTTGTTGAGCTCACTGTAAGCACGCTGTTCACAAGGGAAGAGGTCTGACTTGCACCCAGCACTTTGTGACCTGTCCGTAGTCTAGTGATCAATGCATCAACTTGTGATCGGAAAGCAGTGGATTCAAATCCCGGCAGACAACAAAAACTTTCATGCTATTTTCTTTGCTAGATTGAAAACTGAATCTGAAGCCTTACAGTAAGTGGATCTTGCTTGAGAATCGGCGCTTTCTGTAGCAACAACCACAGAGCGCTCTTATATTTTCTCTATTTTTTTAAAAGTTTAATAAAAAAAATACAATTTACCTGAATACCGTAAAAAAATATAAAAATATATACCTAATTAAAAATATATTTAAATTATAAGTTTACCAAAATTATAATTTAAAAATACGTAAAAGTCATACATAAATACGTTTTTATCAAAAATTAGTAGGTAGGTATAAAGATAAAATTTGGCACTATGTTCAGCACTGGCAATAATAAAATTGTAAATTCGTTCTAAATTTGAAAAAAGGGCGCGACGAACTGTCAACAACTGAAAACGCGTCCACAAGCGGAAAACTCGTGAAATGGACTGAAAGATAAATACAAATAGTGCGCAGAGTTGCCTGAACAGGGCAAGGCGGACTTAATATCCTGAGCAGCCTTCCATAGCACATCCCTATACATACCACTTAGGTTGCTCGGCCCCCAGTGCTTGTTTGGCTTATCTACCATTTGATTCAAAGATGACCTTTTAATGATTCAACACACTCTGAGCTAAGAAAAAAACATAAAATACGATAATGTGAGAGTTATTTTGATTTTTTTTAAAAATAAATTTCCAGTTTTCATACGACACATTGGTCCAGTACACATACAAACATTGCTCATGTGAAATTACTTCTGATGGACATAGGACACACAGGCATTAAGGCGACGTGTTAGTACCACAAAACTAGGGCACGTCAGTTGGTACACAGGGCGTATACAACCAAAGGCGGCTATCTAGATACTTTTTAGTTACTAAGATATTTTGTGAATACCGGGAAAGAGCTACTCTCTCACAACTTCCCTACATGTACCTCATTTCCGAAAAAAATCCTAGATCGCCGCCTTTGATTCGATTTAGGGTTGGGCAAATAGACCAACCCTAATTTTTAGTAATTTTAGTGACTATTGTCTATTGCTAATATCACCCACGTTTTACGAAGCGGAAAATTTGAAGTCGCTTGGAAAAAAAATCGTTACGTCCCACGGTCGGGTGTTAGGTAAAAAGGCAAACATATATTTTGTTATTGGCTGCTAAGGACCCTGCTCACATAGGCATGTGACGGATAAAAAAAATAAAAAAAGTGTTAGGTAAAAAGGCAAACATATATTTTGTTATTGGCTGCTAAGGACCCTGCTCACATAGGCATGTGACGGATAAAAAAAATAAAAAATAGGCTGATTTATTTGGTGAGCGCTGTTTTTGTGTGTATCAAGAGCCCTCTGCGAGCTTGGTCGTCGCTGTAGAAAGCGCCAATTCCATAATTCTCAAGAAAGACCCAGTTGTTGTAAGGCTGGATGGATCTTTTGATGACCAGTCTTTGGTAAATGTTTATGAAATTTTCAACCCAGGGAAGAGCAAATTTGAAAATATAAATGGTATATTTTTTGTGCTCCGCCGGGATTCGAACCCACAACCTTCCAGTTACGAGTCCGAAGTGTTACCACTTGGACTACGGACCGGTCATATGTACCGGATGTACTCAATTTAATTTTTTCTCGGCTTGCAAACTTCTCACGTCCACGTAACAAGGGTCCATAGCAAACAACAACAAAATATTAGTTAGCCTTCTCTCTAGTAACCCGGCCGTGTGACGTAACATTTTTTGGCTTTGTCAAATGTCTGAACCTCACTAACATTGTATTAATTGTTATGGAGTTCTAGACAAATAATACAAAGCGATTTCCAGCTTGACAGAGTAAATAGTTGCGAGTTGCCAGCAGTGGCCATCATAGATAAGTATACTATAGTGCAGCGTAGTGGCCGCCGCACGCCGTATAGGCACCTGCAGGCGCGTGCACAGCGTAGAGAACACGCACAGGCTCAGTATATATTTTTCCTGTAAATCACACACTGAAAAATTATTCGTGTTCTTCCTGTGACTCAAATCGAAGCACATATTTAAATTTCAAGCTTAGATTTATTTCTGCAGCTGCCTCCCTTGCAGGCAGATGTGCCAGGATGGGATGCTCGCCCCTGACACAGCTGCCTCCCTTGCAGGCAGATGTGCCAGGATGGGATGCTCGCCCCTGACACCAGCCACTTAGATGAAACGATGATTGATCAACCACGTGATAAGTGACGATAATCCGAGAGGTAATGGCTGCGCTTTTTATCGTCGAAAATTTGTAATTCCTAATTAAAGCATTAGCATGTAAGTACATAGGTAGGAGTAATTTAAAAAACAAGATATATTGACGTGATCGAGATAATGGCGATGGACTGGAAGTAAGTCGTCCCACGAGACAAATATCGGTAATTAATGAAATGAACTTCATTATTAGTAATTAATAATAAACATACTCTAAGTACCCATAGTGGAAATATCAGCGATTATTTCTCTATAGCAACAATGCCTGTAAAATAAAAGAATTGTCAGGATAGAAAGGAGAGAAGTAAAAGTTGCGGAAGCTCTGGCCACCCTTAACGAAGTGACAACAAACCTGAGATCAATTCATGTTGCAAATCTACCAGTTAGAGCCTGTTCCCACTTGTCGGGTGTCGGGGAGGTTCCAGTGGCAGAACATTGGAGTGTATGGAGCTATTCACACTTATCGGAAACTGATTTTGTCCGAAATGTTCTGCCACTGGAACCTCCGATTAATATACGGATCCGACACCCGACAAGTGGGAACGAGCTCTGACGTGTTGCCCGGCAATACAATAATGAAATCTGACCGCGGTTCCGACCCCATCGTGGAAATAGAAATGCCCTGGCACGCGTTGCTCTAGCTCAGCCTGAAAGACGTTACGCTATCACGCCATCACTATGAACAAAACTTCGCAATGTTTCATCAAGGAACAACTTGCAAACTACTTTTGTAGTGTTTTTTCTGGTAGAAAATAGAAAAAGGCGTATTTATCTGAGAAACCCATATCCCCTATTCAGTTTTACCTTTTGGCATGGATAGAATACTCTGCCTGCCTAGAAAAGAGCTGTAACTTCCAGATGTTATGTATGTTGGCCATATAGCCTGATGGCTAGAGTGGCGCCCAGGCCCCGCCCTGCTAGTGAGGGCGGCGCCTCCGGTATTAGGGAAGGTCACTTGACGACTGTGGGAGGGAGGGGGGTTTAGGGTGTGTATAATGTACATAGCCAGCACTCCCAGGGGGGACGGCTTAGTGGGCGCTGTCTGCTCCGCGGGGCACTGTAACACACACTCATAACTAACTACTCACACAAGGACATGCATCTCACTCATATGCTCAACTCAACTGAAGTGGTTGGTGTAAGGCCGACCCCCTTACCTGTAAAAATAAATAGGTCCTGAATCGCCACATGCGACCCCTTGGGGGACAACGCAGACAAGAAGTTACACTATATGTGTAGCTTAGTTGCGTTTTGTGTATAAAAAAAACTCTGTAGGATTCTATCCTTACGAATGAATGGGTTAAGAAAGAATGTAATTTAAAAGAGGATTCTTTCCATGTGCCCAAACCATCTCATCACATTCACATTTAGATTAGATTAGATGTGAATGTGATGAGATGGTTTGGGCACATGGAAAGAATTAATGATGAAGGACCGGCAAAGTATATATACAGAGGAAGGCAAGACACACCTTTTTAGAAAGTCTTATCCATGATCGGAGAGCGCCCTTGAGGTGTGACACACACAAAAACGGCGCTCTCTTATCATTTGTAATTTAAAATAAATTGGCCTGATATTATTATTATTATTAAGTTTGAAAGGAAAAATAGGTAAGGGACGACTGAGAAAAGTGTGGAGTGATCAGATTGAGGAGATTGTGAAAGAATGGGATATACCAACAAAGCGAGCGTAAAGAAGAAAATGCATGGAAAAGGTGATCAATATGAATGAGGTATAATATAAGGATAGGAAGAAATGGAGGCAGCTCTGCAGAGGCTCTGGCCAACCCAAGCGGAATGGCGACAGAGTTACAGTTACAGTGTGTTTAGAAGTATTTGGATGGTTGTACCTACTTGCGTTTACTCGAAGTGTCTGCCTGAGACCATTCTGGCATGGTATGGTACATGCTAGACTAGCTCTAGCCATTCTATAAATACGGACTGCAGTGCTACAGAGGAGTACCTTATCAGTACCCGAGCCGTTAGGCCCCCAGTACAAAAGTTTAAAGTGTGAACCTAATGTGAGCAAATTACAAAATAAAAAATTGTGTAAAATAAATTCAAGCGAAGTTTGATTAAATTGAACCCTAAGTAAATCGTAATTAGGCACAGTTTACAGAGCGCTGAATGACGCGGTGGAGTGGAGGACATACTCGTAGGACACTTATTGTCTTTTAACTTTATTCCTGAAAGCACAGCTGTGTTCAGGAGCAGCCTGGGCGGAGTGAGCAGCCCTGCTGTGCCTGTGCCGCCCTCTCCACTGCGGGAGCGCGCGACAGTCAGGCGCCAGCTCTCTATACATGCATATGTACTCAAGTAATAATAATAATAATAAACACAGAATTTATATAGCGCCTTTTATGACAATGTGTCACTACAAAGGTGCTTGTCCATAATTATGATTGGACGAAGAGGTGAGTCTTGAGACTTCTTTTAATTGCGTCTCTAAATCCCAGTACCCACTCCAAGTACCCACCACTTTCATGGGGGACAATTTAATAACTAAAAATATGCAATATAATATGTTGTCCCTTGTGATTACAGACGCACCCTGTCTCCATCTATAATCTAAGTTGCAAATCCATGTTGACATTAAAGATTTATATTAAATGCATTCCTACAAGCAGACATGTATAATTTCGCGCTAACACATGCCGCATGTGGACCTACATTATAAAAACCCAATCTCAAATGAACATAAGCCCTGCAACTCTTGCCGTCCTTCCCTGAAACAGGGGTGACATTGGCAAAGTGAACCATTTTTTACAGTATGGGTGGTCAGCCGCATACCTGCTGTATGAGGCTGTTGTATGAGGCTGTTTGCTTTCTTTGCTTGTGTCGTTTTTGTCAGAACTCGATAGACAAAGCTTTTTACAGCATCTAACTCATAGTCAGCTGTATGGATATCCCAATAGGGTATTTTCACATTTTTCTTTTTTTTGTGATTTAAATTCGTTTATGCTTTATTAGCCCAAAACTTCTTGAATTTTAATTTTAGTTGTATTTTTAGCAAAGTTATAAGCATTTTAAAATCGATTTTTGAATTTTCGCACCTAAACGCTACTAGATGAAATTTTCTCGCGTGACGTCACGGTCTTGTAAACAACGCCGTGTCAACTGACAGCCCTCACATTCATGTAATTCAAACATCGCTTTTTAATGTTTACACCGTTGAGGCTGTTATTTTTCAACAAGTTTGTGTGTTTCTTTAAAAACATTTCATTTGTTTCTGTTGTTTTCATTTGTTTCTGTTGTCAACAACACATGTCAACAGAGTATGGAATGTCAATAAAAGAAAGTGACGTCAACATATGACGTCACAGCACCGGAAATAGAAAAAGCAGATCTCATATCCGTTTAAAAACTTGTCCAAATTTCTATATTTTCTTTTTTAAATATAAAATCGAAAAAAAATATTTTCGACTTCAAATCAACGTATTATTATTTGATTTTTCGAAATCTATCAAAATAATATACTTTTTATCATATTCCTCACTATTGCAAATACCCTATTGCTAATGCTAAGAAAATGTAAGGTTAAGTCACCGCTATGGCCGAGCGGACAAAGCGGTGGCAGTCTGACTGGCACTATGTTTGAAATAAACAGTCCTTGTGGAAACCCGTCAGACCCTCTGGTCGATAGCTTTGAGCCTGAGTTCATAAGAAGCCATTGGGTAGTTGGTAACTAACAAATAAAACTGACAAAGTTGCGCCAGCAGGATTCTCATAAATTTGTCCTTTTCATTCATTATAAAGTCGCTATTGTTGAAAATACCCGGCCTTAAGCTTTCCAGTTAGTATAATATTATGAAAGCTAGAAGTCTCCATACCCCCCCCCCCACCAGCCCCTTCTGACCTATTTGTATAGAAAATTGAATAAAGCAAATAATGAAGAGTTGACAGCGTGACATATTATATTATACAAAAGACTGCCACAATGCAAGCTGTTGCCGCCACCAGTAAACTACCCTGCCTGTCTGCTTTTATACAGATGAACATGTATAGATTTATTTTTAAGGTTTTGTTGTTTTTTTTTGTAAACTTAAATGTCATTTATTACTCGTATTCCTTGACTTATAGGTTGGTATGAGGCTGACCTCCCATACTGTAAAAAATGGTTCACTTTGCCAATGTCACCCCTGTTTCAGGGAATGTCGGCAAGAGTTGTAGGGCTTATGTTCATTTGAGTTTGGATTTTATTTGTAAGTACACAATCAGCATTTGTAAGCGCGAACTACACTTGTTTGTTTGTGGGCATACATCTGAGAACTTTGAATGAATATATCCTTGCAACTTAGATTATAGATTATTATTATAACAAAATTATATAAAGTTTAATACCTTCTGATTTTTACAAAGGACAACCTTTTCCCTTGGTTATTTTATTTGAAAATGTAATCGAGCACCTCTTTAATGTACGTTTTGACTGGTCTATAGTCTAGCGGTTAACACTTCGGACTCGTGATTGGGAGAAAAAACAAAAAGAAAAAAATAGTAGGATAGGCGAATGTTCCATAAATGAAAACAAGTAAGATATCACATTATACAAATTGGGGCATAGACATCTGTGATTTTATTCACAAACTAAATTAGTAAACACAATATCCTTTATTATACTACCCTTCGTGGTCGTCCATCGCTTAGAATTCGATTTTCAAAATTAATGCCATCACAGCAGATGAAATACATTCTCGACATATGGAAAATCAAATTTTGTATATAATATGCTGCAAAACAGTACCATTCATGTATGTGTTTGAGAAACATACTCCAATATCATATAACTTCTTTCAATATTTACAAAAAAAAAAAATTTTTTCGTAAAACAGTAGTTTTTAGTAGAAGTAATTATAATTTCTGAAAAAAGTATTTTTTAAAAAGCCGCTTAATTTTTTTAGACCTCTATTTGTTTTGTATTGAAATGTAAGAAAATTTATGGAAAATGTAAAAAGACTAAATAGACATCTATCGGCAAAATTCGAAAGTTTTTTTTTTTTTTACGATATATTTTTTTATTTGATACAAATCAAAAAAACCACAAACAAAAAAAATAAAAATGGATTTAAATCTGTAATCTTAGTTGCAGAGGATATATTCATTTACAGCTCTCAGATGCATGCCGATAAACAAACACGTGTAGTTCGCGCTTAAAAATGCTGAATGTGTACTGAAATGTGTAATGTGTAAAAAAAAACAAACCTCAATGAACATAAGCCCTACGACTTTTGCCGACCTTCCCTGACACAGAGGTCTATAATCTAAGTTGCAAGGATGTATAAAGATTCAAAGCTCATTTACAATGCATGCCCACAAACAAACTTTTGCCTGTAAATTTTGCCAACCTTCCCTGGAACAGGGGTCTAATCTAATCTTATGTAAGCTACAAAGATATATATCATTTAGGATTTATATTTAATGCATTCCCACAAGCAGACACGCATAATTTCGCGCTAACACATGCCGCATGTGGGCCTACAATATAAAAACCCAATTTCAAATGAACATAAGCCCTGCAACTCTTGCCGTCGTTCCCTGAAACAGGGGTGACATTGGCAAAGTGAACCATTTTTACAGCATGGGTGGTCAGCCGCATACCAACCTATAAGTCAAGGAACATACACGACAAATTTCATTTTTTTAAATCAAAAAATAATAATATGTAAGGACATCAAAACTAAAAACAAAACGAATTTCAATTTAATTGAAATATTAAGTCTAATTTTACTTTCTTTTAATTTGGATCTGTTATGTGTATTAGTAAATATGCATTTTTGTAAATCATTTATATTTTTTGTGCTCCTTGACTGATAGGTTGGTGTGAGGCTGACCACCCGTGCTGTAAAAATCGGTTCACTTTTGCCAATGCCACGCCGGTTCAGGGAACGGCGGCAGGAGTTGCAAGGTTTATATTCACGTGAGGTTTTGTTTATTTGTATGTACACATGCAAAATGTGAAGGCGCAAACCTACATGTGCCTGTCTGTGGGCATGCATTTAATATGAGTCTTAAATGTTAACATATCTTTGCAGCTTAGATTATAGATTATAGATAGATAGCCTCCAACATTACAGATCAACCGCCATTTCTTTCTGTCCTTACATAATTCTTACATTTCTTCCAGAATCATAACCTTCTTAATACAGGCTCTTCTTTTGTTGGGTGACATTGGCAAAGTGCAACATTTTTTAACAGTTTGGGTGGTCAGCCTCATACCAACTTATAAGTCAAGGACTATAATGGAGCAAATTAAAACCGGTTTCGTTTTCTTATTTGCTTTTAGTTTTCTTTCTTTTGTTAAAAGACTTTTTACAAAAACTGCATTTTTTATTTTACATGTTCTCTAATATAACAAGTTTTAACGCAAGAAAACTATGTGCAATATACACATTGCCTAATGTTAAGGGGTTGGGCTGTGTAGCAGCCAGGGGCGGAGCCCCTAGTTGTTATAGTAGTGTTACAGCGGTATGTGATAGAATAATAGAAAACAACAAGGTCAACCAATACAAATGCTCTAATTAATTATTAAACACATGTTATCTTCATCTTTGGTCTTTGAATCCAGAACTATTGTTCAGTCCATCCAACACTTTATCTTTAGAGTACCAGACTGTCTTAACCCTCCATCCACCTTGCTCAGGGTCTTCCTACTGCCCTACTAGTCTCTCCCTGTGTGCCCCTGACTTAACCTAACATGACCACGTCAGCATCTTGACGTCGCTTCCTTTACATCTTCTCAGTTTTCTGAGCTAACAAAACAATGAAAAATGTTCAGAAGTCCATTTACAAACAAGACAGCTGTGTGAGCATTGGTTTAAATAAAAGGATTTATTTCTTCTTTTCGTATCTTGTCAGGTCCTTGCGATGTTGACTATCACTTGAGTGTTAGTTGTGTTTTACATTATTGAACATCTCTGAATGCGTGTGATTGTTTTCCAGCATCTGCCCTCCTAGTGCACAGTACTGTTGCAGTGCTTACTGGTGTGTGGAGATAATTTATACAATACATCATGTCGCTGCACCACGATGCACACTTGTTATTGGTTTTGAATATTAATCATTTCTCATTCCGCATTGTCATCACTTGTATAGGGGCGGCCAGCCCAGCTACATTACTAGGAGTGTGTTACACATGCAGTCCAATTAAATCCCATCTACTTAAATTGCATCTAACCTCCACATTGTGAGCAACTTTTTGCAGAATTCTTCTCGAAGGTGTCTTATTCGACCACAAGGACCTTGTTCCAACCACTAAAATTGAAGTGGAGGTTTTTCTGCAACCGAGAAAAAAGGTTTTCATTTCTTGTGTGGACAGAGTGAGCCTTGTCAGTACTTGTTAGATTTGGGTTAGAAGAAAACCCTTGTTTTCAAGCAATCTACCCATGGGGCTATCCTATGGACTTAAATTTCTCAAATGGACTAGTACTGAATGACTTAAAACTGCTCATGTATGTCGCCTCATTTTCACAACTCTAGAGGATGGCAATCAGAAGAGACAACTGGCACAACAAGGCACTGTTGTGACAAGGTGATAAAGATGGTGCTACAAGAGACATCTCAAGACAGTTCTGTTCACCGAATGTTGGGGCGCCTTGCAGTGACAATGCCACAAAATAACGCAAATGGAAAAGCCAACTGATTCATCTGCATCATCATTGCCTGTTGTTAAGAAGTCAACATTGACATGTTCCTTACCACTTTGTAAGCGCTGATGTTGGGCAGCACCCTCTTCTCCGGCGCCTCCTTCTTCACGAAGATGGCCTCCTGGATGGCGTCCTTGATGATCTGTGCGCCAGCCTGGATGAGCGCGTCCCCCCCCTGCCTCAGCACGCCCTTCAGCATCCCCCCAAAGTCAAAGCCGCCCCCATTAGCCATGCCGGCAGCTGCTCACTGTTCCCCGCTAACTAAGATTCACACTCCTATTGCAACACACCATAGATTGCTCTCACAATCCTTAAGCTATAAGCTAAGAATAAATGTCTTTTAATTGTTATTCCCGTATGCACAAATAATGATACACGACAATCGAGAGCTGCTCTCCAGGACGTGGGCTGGAAGTCTCATCAGCAGGGGTAATTCTTACCTAAGTACCGAATATCGGTAATATTTGTATGAAGACTAATCCGCTGATCACTTGCGGCCATCTTGGATTGACAGGTCTTCATACAAATAATACCAATATTCCGTAGGTAAGAATTACCGTGGTGATGAGACTTAGAGCCCTGGTCTATCAGAGCTGGAGGAACTCCTCACAAGCATGAGGCTGCAGCTCTGACAGTCCACGCTCACAGCTCCTGGACACCAACTGTGCCATGTCAACTGCCCACCGTGCAAGCTTACAACTATTATTATTCAATATGAGGACCACAATCTTATAGGACATTCAAAAACATTATATTGCTCTATGATCAAATTATTGTGTTGTTTTACGATGCCCCTAGATTTCCAACATTTTTCCATGTTATCCCCAAAGGGATCCCGTGCGGGGAGTGAAACCTATTTATTTCTTCTGGTAGAGAGATAGTCTCATTCCAACCACTAAAGAAGTTACCCCGCTCTGGAAAGATAAAATTCCTACTTCTTGTGCAGGCTGAATAAACCTTGAAGGACTGTTAGGTGAGCATGAAGAATACAGTGAAACATGATGTCTGACTCTACATGGGATCAAACCCTAACCTTCTGGTTTTGCAGCAAGCCTTCTACCAACGGGCCGTCCACCTGAACTCAAAGTGAGCTGAGCCAGACTGAAATGAAGTCCGCACATTAACTGACTTAGACAACGTTGTCACTGGATAGCTAGAGCGAAGGCTAATTGATATTTTGTTATTGATCGCTAAGGACCCTATGCATGTACATCTGTGACATTTGCCTGCTGATGAAAATTAGAAGTCCATAGTTGCTCAGTTTATATAGACTTGCATGACGTTAGTACACTGTCAACATAATGTTCAATAATCCCATTTCTGTAATAAATCACTTCTATTGAGCTGAATAAACTTCCTGCGTATTCACAAGGTAGAGAGTGAGTGTGAGCAATGCAACCTTTACAAGATACCAAATAGAAAGGACTTTGTTTTAGATTACGGAGAAAGCGTGAAAGTAAATATTACATTCCAAGACCGGTTTCACAAACAAACGGCTCCTTGCAAAGCAATGATTACAAAGTGAATGCTCTACCATCCACTCAACCTCTACTAGCTCACTGAACACAAGTGAACTGTCAGAACAGACACTTTATATCTAATCTAATCTAAGTTGCAAAGATAATATGTAGCATTGGGGATTCACATTACATGCATTCTCACAAGCAGACACGTACAAGGCGCTTGCGCATGCCGCATGTGAACCTACAATACAGAAACCAAATCTCAAATGGACATCCACCCTGCAACTCTTGTCGACCTTCCCTGAAACAGGGGTGACATTGACAAAGTGAACCGTTTTCTACAGCATGGGTGGTCAGCCGCATACCAACCTATAAGTCAAGGAACAAGTCAATATATGACTCGTATAAGCAAACTGGCTCACTCGTACTTGGCAAACTAGG
The DNA here is from genome assembly GCA_951799405.1 of Agapetus fuscipes. Taxonomy (NCBI): domain Eukaryota; kingdom Metazoa; phylum Arthropoda; class Insecta; order Trichoptera; family Glossosomatidae; genus Agapetus; species Agapetus fuscipes. The sequence continues at coordinate 61,130 of OX637352.1, read as the reverse complement.
ATCTTTATTCTGAAGTGAGGTAAATGGACATGGACATACAAGAAATCACTTTCTTATATCTGCACAGGGGCCGTACATAAATTACGTCATCGATTTTGGCCGATTTTCAACCCCCCCCCCCTTACAATCATCCTATAGCCATTATCTAATGACCCCCCCTCCCCCTCTTGCTGTTATAATGAATGAGCTTAATAATTAATAATGTTATTTTACTTACATAATATTTTGTATATTTTGTAGAAATTGGTATTTACAAGAACGATGTCACTTTTGGTACTCGTACATCATTTGCCATCATCCGCAGACCAGACTCCCCCCCCTTAATGCGAATGATGTAATATATGGACAGCCCCACATTCATTATATTCCGCCTTTGGTTCTATATGACTCATGTCATGTAGAGTTCATACATAAATATTAGTTATTACGCGAATATAATCTTCACAACTTCACTGAATTTATTTGAAAAAGTGGAAACATTTGATACTGTTCTCCAGGATCTATCACCAAGGTCATCAAAGCTGGAGCTGCCAGTGTCAGTTCTCAAAAGCATACTGTAATGTTTCTTGCAATATAGGTGGCCAACCTTCTCCCAACCTACTTCAAAAGATACAATCCTAATAGAAAACACAATATGGATTTGCATAAATATTAAACTTCCAGTTTTTTTTACACGGCCATCACTCATTGTTTGATTCAACTTCAAAAGGGCGCAAGTCCTTTGATATTCAAAAATGGAACAATAGACAATACGTACATTATATTCTACATGTCACATAATATTTAGGTACTTATGTGATGTGTGATCAGCCACTCAACTTAAAAGCAATTAATGTATAGGAATGGCCGGAGAACATGCATTTATTTAATTAACAGAAGAATGTACCTATGTAGGCTGGCACTTTTTTAATAACCATGATAATGAGGTCAGCATATTGAAAAGGGAGCAAAATTAAACATCGTCCTTCAGCCTAGTAACTTCCAAGTCTGACCACAAGAGGCGCTAGCCTCTCATCTATACAAAGTGATTTTATCTCTCAAATCTTTTGGAGGTTAGAATACAAAATGTATTTGCATGTTATGAGTACGTAAGTCAGTTTAATGAAAAATAAGATAATATGTCTACTAAATTGTTTGAATCTGAGAAATAATTCAAATAGTCAATTATGCTTGGGTAAACAAAATCAATTAATTTTATACTTATTTAAATTGCGGATTCCCCTTCAATGTATATCCCAGTGTATTTTAAGATGAGAGAAATTCAGCTTTAAAAGTAATTTAGCATAGTTATTTCACAAGAATAGGTATTTTCTATAATTAATATTGTATCAATGTGTATTTCTAAGTGTTATTCTAAATAATAAATTGTTAGTATCATCTTTGACACTTCCTAAATGCAAAATGCTGTAAGCTAGAAAAATCCCTGATTTTCAGAAATTTACTATGCTTGACACCTGACACCACAAAGCCTAGTGATATTTTGAATGTTCGGACCTCATGGAGAAAAAAATATTTATTTAAAGTTTAGAGATGTGGGATTGGCTAGTAACAAACTGATGTTTGGAAATCTATTTTTTCTTAGCGAGCAAATGTCACAGGTCTATGTAAGCAATCGGCATGTAAGCTACCATATCAAAACATGTGTCTTTTCCCAGCAACTACAACTTAAATACTGACAATAAACGCAAATACTGTATGCAGCATATTTAATCATGAACCTACATTAATGAAGTGTACATATATCTTCACATCTCCAGATATACCTTAAAATAAAAAGTTCTATGAGAAATGTTTTCTTAGGAGGAGAAATTTTGCATTTGGATTTTGAAAAGATTTAAATTTGAGCGTTTCAAATTTCGAACAAGATTGAAGTGGAACATGTAAAAACTTTATTATGACAGCATAGACCAAAATAGAATGACTCCATGCTCCTTTTATTTGTTTTTCTTATAAAGCCTTATTGAAAATGATTAAATCATTGCTTCGCTTGCAAAATAACGTATTGAATCAGCGCGTTTAATAGAAGGCAAAACGGTTTGTTAACGCCCACCATGTGAATTTACCGTAATATCTAATGCTAGGGAACTAATAAATAGCTGGAAATTCCAACAGGGATGTCAAAATTACTCGTTATTAGGATGCGTGAAAAAACATATAAATTAAAGTTAGAATCGATGAAACTCATTGCTCAAGGTCGAGGAAATAGGAGTGGAGCAAATTGCCCGGTGAACAAACGCTGACATCATTTCTAAACCATTAAAAACAACACAATAATGAGATCACAGAAGTCTGCCGCTGTGTTAAATTATTTTGATGACACGCAAACTTTAGGGACGTTTTTTTCACTTAACCATACACAAAACTCCGCACAAATTTACATATATACATCGACCATCGCAACAGTTATTTAAACTTACGCATTAATTTTTAATTACATGTCAAATATCACGGAATTTAATTAATTTAGTTCGACTAGGGACAGGTGCGCATGGACACCGTCCGCCATATTGAACTATCAAAATTCCGCACGAACTTCATTTCATTAATTTGAAACGCGAGCTTTGAAAAATATAGTTATCTCTGTCACACTCGTAGAAACAGCGTTCATAAAACAGAGCCAACATCAGTATTCTAAATAATCAGTCTATGTTAAATAAAGATCTCAAAATGAAGTTGTAAATAATGCTACAGTCACACCACACAATTTAAACGAATTCATGGAATGATGACAACTTCTGAATGGTATCATATAATTATGTCTACAGAGCATTTCATTATTAATTCACACACTTTTAGTACGAAGTATAGCTCCGTACACATTTACATCACAACCATGTTTACAATCAAAACAATCACGTGCTTTATATGGCATATGATTTTGTATTTGCTTCATTGATTTCCAATTTCACAATCAAATTTCGATTGTAGTAAAGGAGTAAATTTTTGGATCAAGGCATTGGATCTAGGATAAAAATTACGCAATGTAAGAAAAAATGTCAGGGTCGGGTCGGTGCGACCAAGGCGCCAGGAAATATGACCTTCAGATTATAATTTTTATTATAGCAGGTATAAAACGGAAAAAATAAACTGTTTCCTTGATAAATAATTTCAGCCTTCAAATAAATATTGCGTTTATATTCATATTTTAAGGAAACGAATAGTATTAAATGACTGGTTTATAAGCCACGGTCGGCATGGAAAGTTGATACCTTATATGGATAGTGGAGTTGGAGGCTCGCTACTTCCAAAAATAGCTCGAATCTTCTGATGAAAAAAAACACAGTCTTTCATACAAGTCTATGAAACAAAGAATCTGTGAAAAAAACTTAAGAAACGAAGGATTCACAAATAAGGAGAGAAGTCCTACATCAACTAGTAAATTCTCATTTTCTGTGAAGTCTCCGTAAACCTTGAGCTAAGAAGACATCGAACCACGAAATCATGTCTGACACCTTCAGGATTTAAATCCTAGCTTTTCGATGTAAACTAAAACAAAATTGAAATTGGTCGGGCTCTATTGTATTATATAATTTTTTCCTACATTTTGAAGCTTCAGTGAAGTAAGGTCACACACCCATCTGGTAAATGTGGTGGCTTATTGCCGGTTTCCTCCAACTAAATGTCGTATTTCTGAGCAAAAAGCTGAACACAGAAATTGATTGAAAGCATGGAGATGTTTGAAGGAGACCTGCGCCCAGAAGTGGACTGAGAAAGCATGGAGATGCTTGAAGGAGACCTGCGCCCAGAAGTGGACTGAGAAAGCATGGAGATGCTTGAAGGAGACCTGCGCCCAGAAGTGGACTGAGAAAGCATGGAGATGCTTGAAGGAGACCTGCGCCCAGAAGTGGACTGAGAAAGCATGGAGATGCTTGAAGGAGACCTGCGCCCAGAAGTGGACTGAGAAAGCATGGAGATGCTTGAAGGAGACCTGCGCCCAGAAGTGGACTGAGAAAGCATGGAGATGCTTGAAGGAGACCTGCGCCCAGAAGTGGACTGAGAAAGCATGGAGATGCTTGAAGGAGACCTGCGCCATAATATAACACAGCATGTTGTCTTTCGGAGACAAAGATGCTATTGATTCCCCGCAATATGTAAAAGCCAAATGATACGACTTTGCCAAATATGTCGCGGTCAAGCATCAAGGTCCATATTTTGGAGCAAACAGACACTAAACTCAAGTGTTATTTTGTAAATAAATCAAAACACAAGTAGGTGCTTATGTTGCATTGCATGAGCTGTCAGATATCTGGAAAATATGCCAACTTGAAATGAACATTTGAATTTCTTATTGTGTGAATTGTGATGCGTCTGTATAAGAACTATACATTAGCGGTAAACTGGAGGAGAACTACATTATACTAACCATTATAATCAGGCCCGGATCTAGGGCGGTTCGAGCGGTGCGACCGAACCAGGGCCCCGCGCCAGGATGGGCCCCGAAAGACTGTAAAGGAATTCAAAAAAATGTCGTAGGAATTGATATTGAATACTTTTGACTCAAAAAGCTGCATTTTGCCCAGACAAAGACACCGATAATATAAGTTTTTCACAGCAAACGTTCGGGGCCCCCGACGATCTGAATGGGGCCCTTAACGACTTGAATGGGCCTCCAAAAATTTTAAACAAAGCCTCCAGTAACAAAGAAAAAAGTTTCTTGGTAGGAAGTCAGAAAAAAAGTAAAGGTAAACAAAGGTATCGAATGCGTATGATTTTATGACACCTGTTCGTGTCTTATAATGAACTTCTAGGATAATAGCTGCATAACTTGCCTTTGTAAAGTCCACAGCGGAAATATAAAATAAAAGGCTCCGACGGCTGTAAAACATGTATTGCCATTGGCGCCGAGAGAGTAAACATTGTAAATTTAAACAATGGATGATTTATTGAAGATAGGCGGTGTCGAAAATAATGTAAATTTGGTTGATAGGATGTCAGATTTTTTGAGCTTTGTGATAATAATATTAACTTGATTTAAGTAAATTTTTGATGAACAGGTGACCACCCTAGTAATATGCAAAGGCGATAATTACACGTGACGCTTGTGGACAACCCAAAAAAAAACGCAACTAAGCTACACATCTAGTGTAACTTCTTGCCGCGTTCCCCCAAAGGGTTTCGCATGTGGCGAGTGAAACCTATTTATTTTTACATGTAAGGGGGCTACGCCAACCACTTCATTTGAAGTGGGGATTTCCCAGCTCCCGAGGAGGCTGGTATTCATTTCTTGTGAAGGTGAGTAAGCCTTGCCGGTATTTTATTTTAGGGTTTGAAATAAACACCGAAACGGGAAATAACTTCTGACATTCTCGGCGGGATTCGAACCCGAGCTCACGGCATGGAATGCAAGCACTCTACCAACTGAGCTATCGACCGGTAGTGCTTTAAAATGAGCCTTGAATGTCAATATATCTTTGCAACTATGACTATAGATTATAGAGGTCAGTTTCACACAAACTTATGTGTCAAATAAGCTTTATCTATTATGTGTGAATCACACCTCAAAAGACCTCTGCAAATTCGGAGTGAAACTTCTAAGATGTAGCATTGTACTTGCATTTTTTTTTACCTAATTAGTACCGTTTTTATTATAATCTAAAACTAAATCAAAGATGAAAATCAATTGAGATTCATATTAAATGCATTATCGCAAGCAGAGACGTATAAGTTTGCGCTTACACATGCCACATGTGGACCTACAATATAAAACCCAATCTCAAATGAATATAAGCCTTGCAACTCTTGCCGACCTTCCCTGAAACAAGGGTGTCATTGGCAAAGTGAACCATCTTTTTACAGTATGGGTGGTCAGCCTCATACCAACCTAAAAGTCAAGAATAGAATCAAGGAATTCAACCATTCAATTAACATGTTCGTAAATTGTATATTTTGCGTTCTGAAAAAAAATAAGCGCGAGGGGAGGGGATTTTGTGATAAGGGGGGAGGAGGGAGGGGAAGGGGGGGGCTATAGGGGGCCCCGAGATTTTTTTTTCGCACCAGGGCCCCCACAGGGGTTAATCCGGGCCTGATTATAATGAATTAACAGAGTTGCATAAAATAGTGCAAATTCCATAAATAGCTTTGACGTAAGTATTGAAGTCGATACTACAATTATGGTTTTCATCTTACAGAATTAACTATGAACTACTAAAGGGGGAGAATTCATCTCGATTGATGTCAGTGGTTAACTGGTTGCCATAGTCACGTGATACTATAATCTATAATAATCTGTAATCTAAGTTGCAAGGATATATTCATTCAAAGTTCTCAGATGTATGCCCACAAACAAACACGTGTAGTTCGCGCTTACAAATGCTGATTGTGTACTTACAAATAAAATCCAAACCTCAAATGAACATAAGCCCTGCAACTCTTGCCGACATTCCCTGAAACAGGGGTGACATTGGCAAAGTGAACCATTTTTTACAGTATGGGTGGTCAGCCTCATACCAACCTATAAGTCAAGGAATACGAGTAATAAATAACATTTAACATTTATAAAAAAAAAAAAAAAAAAAAAACAACAACAACAAAACCTTAAAAATAAATCTATACAAAAAAGTCAAAAAATTCTTATGCAAAAAATGTAGCAAACTAATACACTAACATTACAAATCAGCATTGCAGATTAGCCGCCACCTCTTCTTGTCCTTGCATACTTCTTTCATTTCATCCAGAGTCATAACCTTCCTCATACAAGCTCTTCTTTTATTATGACTCTGGATATCCCATTCACTCGCTATTTCGAAAATTTGGTCCATCCATACCTTTCTCGGTCTTCCTCTTCCACGACATCCATCAATTCTTGCAGCATACACTTTCTTCGCCAGTCTTTCCTCCTTCATTCTCTCCAAATGTCCAAACCATCTAAGTATACTTCTTTTAATCTTTACTTTCACACTTTCTCTTACACCGCATTCCTCTCTAACAAAATCATTCCTCACCCTATCACTCCGTCTTTTTCCAATCATACTTCTTAAGTAGTCCATTTCCACTGTATGGACTTTACTAATCTCACTTTCACTCACCGTCCAGGCTTCACTTCCATACATCAGAGTGGGCACTAGTATACCACCGTGCACCGCCAGTCTAACATTTTTTGAAAGATTCTGGTTCTTGGCGATGCTAGCGGTTGCACCCAGTACGCACCTGCCTTTCATTATTCTTCTTTCAAATTCACCGGTCATTCTTCCATCTTTTTCAAACTCACTTCCCAGGTATACAAACTCATTTACGACATCAACATTCATTCCATTAATTTTAAATTCATAATTCATATTTTCATCATCTCTTTCAAAAATCAATACTTTCGTCTTACTTGCATTCAACTTCAAATGGTTACCTAACAAAGCTTCATTCAATCTAGAGAGCATTGTTTGCAATTCTACTGCTGAATCAGATACAAGAACTGCATTATCTGCATACAGTAGAACACTCACTTTGCTCTCTCCTATCATCAATCCACAATCATTAAGTCTAGCATCTCTGACACACTTGTCCATGACTATGTTAAATAACCATGGACTCATCACACATCCTTGCCTCACACCCTTATAAACTTCAAACCACTCACTATACTCACCATCAATACGGACACATGCCTTACCAATTTTCATAGTTTTCATGCACCGCACCTAGGAGAGCCCCATTCACTCCGTATGCTTTCAAAACATCCCATAACATACCTCTGTCTACTGAGTCAAAAGCCTTTTCCAGATCTACAAAGGCCGTGAACAGCTTCCGCCTCACCGACAATTGTTTTTCAACAAGTTGTCGTAGAGTAAAAATCTGATCAACACAGCCTCTACCGGCCATAAAGCCGGACTGTATATCGGAAATCCTTTCACTAGTAGTCAGAATCACATTTTTTATAATCACCTTACAGAAGACTTTTCCTGGTATACTGAGTAGACTGATTGGTCTGAAGTTCTGACAGTCTTTTTTTGTCCCCTTTACCTTGTAAATGGGAACAATGACTGCCTTCCTCCAATCCATCGGTACTACTCCTGCATTCACACAAAGCTTACATAATTCGTAAATCCAATCTACCACACATTCACCTCCTTCTTTCAACATTTCACCATTTATACCATCAAACCCAGCAGACTTCCCATTCTTCAGACGTGAAATAGACACTTTTATTTCTTCTTTCAAAATATTCAATTCATTCTCTTCATCTATCTGTTCATAAATTCTTCTTTCACCCTGACCAAAAATTTCTTGAAAATAGTTCTTCCATCTCTTGCATACTTCTTCATTCTCCCATACCATCTCACCGGCAGCACTTTTGATTCCTGGAGTGGTCAATGCAGAAGATTTATTTCTATCCGCATTGATCCACCTCCAAAATTCCTTCTTACTGTCGGTGTAACTTCTGTTAATCCTTTCATCAATCTTTCTTTGTTCATTCATCTTGCTTTCATAAATTATAGTCTTCGCCATTCTCTTAGCTATCTTATATTCGTCTTCTAGCTTTCTATCATTTCTATCATTCAGCCAATTTTCATAACACTTTTTCTTAACTTTCACAGCTTCTTTCACTCTATCATTCCACCAGGCATCTCCTTTCAATCTTCCACCTTTTGTTACCCCCCATACTTTTTTAGCGCATTCAGTCATTCCTTCTTTCAGATCTTTCCACATACTTTCAATATTTTTTCCACACACGTTCTTCTCAAGTTCATTCACACTTAAAATTTTGTGGAGCTCTGATACATACTTCTCTTTCACATTTTCTTCATTCAGCCTTTCTACTTTTATTCTAGGCATTCTTACTTGCTTCTTGCGTTTCTTACTTCACCAAGCATTATTTTAGCACATAAGAGATAGTGGTCACTGCCTATTTCAGGCCCGCGGTAGACACGGCTATCTCTTACGGCTCCTCTCAATCTTTCATCCACACAGATGTAGTCAATGATTGTGCGACTTCCCACAATCTGCCTTGTGTACAGATGCACATCCTTATGCCGAAACCAAGTATTTGATGCAAAAAGACTGTGCTCCGCACACAAAGCAATGAGATGTCGCCCATTATCGTTGACTTCACCTCGTTTTTTTTTTGAAATGTGGTGCTGGAGGCGCATGCTTCGAATCCCATGGACGGCTAGACGCACCAATGAGTCCATTCGTCGGGAGCTGCGTTTGGATGGCTTGACTCTGGCCAACATGTGTACACGCCGTATTCTTCAGTTCTTCGGACACGTTGTCCGTGGCAACGAGGATAGCCTGGAACGACTGGTTGTGATCGGTAACTTGGAGGGGAAGAGAGGAAGAGGTAGATCCCCCACACGATGGACCGATCAAGTGAAGACAGCAGCAGGCACCTCGGTAGTTGGAGCTCTGCGGGCAGCGCAGTCGAGGGAGAGCTGGAGAAGATTGGTTGCTTCCACAAGGGTCACAACCCTCAGTAATGAGGAATAGGATTAAGAAGAAGAAGAAGACACCTCGTCCACTAGGACCAATAATTTTCAAACATTCATCTCTTTGCATACCTATCCATCCATTCATATCACCCAAAATTATAATGTTTTCATTCTTCTTCCTTTCATGTACAATTGCATTCAATTCATTCCAAAAACTCATTCTCACCTCCATACACTCTGAATCCACAGGAGCATAACAAGTCACCAAGAAAAGTCTCAAGTTTTTAATTTTAAATTTTATAGTTAAAATTCTGGGAGAAACTCTTTGGTATCCTGTTATGCATCCTTTCACACACTCACTCACAATAACACCTACACCCTGCCTATCATTCCCATCTTCCACACCTGACCAAATATACAATTCACCATTCGCTAATACTTTCTCACCATTCCCTTTCATTTTTGTTTCAGTCACACCCATCACTTTTATTCGCTTCTCTTTCATTACATTCATAATTTCTTTCTCCTTGCAATCATTCATCTTCCTTACATTCCATGTCCCAAAAACCCATTCATTCTGTCGATAAAAATCAATGGCGGCCGCTCTACTAGATACTAGATTCCCCCAAAACTGATTTGTAACCATTGGCTTATAATATCTGTGGACTAGAAACTTTTTAACGAAATATAGACTATATCCGTTTCAACTTTATAAAATCGTCTTTCATTAAAAAGAGTATTTTCGTTGTAAGCAAAAAACTTCGGTGAAAGTACGAAATCTTTTCAGAAAATTTGTAACATTGAAGTTCATGCCTCCTCGAATGCTGTGCGCACGCGTTATAAATGTTTTGATGCGTTTCAGTCGGTAAAATTGTCAATTTCAAAGAAAAACATTATTTAAAAAAAATTGGCATATCCTTTATTATATTACCCTTCATCGTCGTCTTTCGTCGTCACTCGCTTTGAGTTTCGATTTTCAAAACTAATGTCACCACAGCAGATGAAATACATTTGCAAACATAGAAAAGAAAATTTTGTATATATGCTGCAAAACAGGACCATTCATGTATGTGTTTGAGAAACACACTCCAATACACTATAACTTCTTTCAATATTTACAAAAAAATTTTTTTTTTTCGTAAAACAGTAGTTTTTAGTAGAAGTAATTATAATTTCTGAAAAAAGTATTTTTTAAAAAGCCGCCACATTCTTTAAACCTGTTTTTGTTTTGTATTGAAATGTAAGAAAATGTATGCAAAATGGAAAAAAACTAAATAGACATCTAGCGGCAAAATTCGAAAGTTTTTTTTTTTTAGGATATTTTTTTTTTATTTGATACAAATCAAAAAAACAACAAACAAAAAAATTAAAATGGATTTAAATCTATAATCTTAGTTGCAAAGATATATTACAACATTCTCACAAGCAGACACGTATAAGTTCACACTTACACATGTCCCATATGAACCAAAAAACCCAATCTAAGATATTATGTTGAGTTTACAGATACTATAATAAAATCTATAATATATAATCTAAGTTGCAAGGATATATTCATTTACAGCTCTCAGATGCATATCCATAAACAAACACGTGTAGTTCGCGCTTACAAATGCTGAATGTGTAGGTACTTACAAATAAAATCCAAACCTCAAATGAACATAAGCCCTACAACTTTTGCCGACCTTCCCTGACACAGAGGTCTATAATCTAAGTTGCAAGGATGTATATAGATTCAAAGCTCATATACGATGCATGCCCACAAACAAACTTTTGCCTGTAACTTTTGCGAACCTTCCCTGGAACAGGGGTCTAATCTAATTTAATCTAAGCTGCAAAGATATATGTCATTTAAGATTTATATTAAATGCATTCCCACAAGCAGACATGTATAATTTCGCGCTTACACATGCCGCATGTGGACCTACAATATAAAAACCCAATCTCAAATGAACATAAGCCCTGCAACTCTTGCCGTCGTTCCCTGAAACAGGGATGACATTGGCAAAGTGAACTATTTTTACAGCATGGGTGGTCAGCCGCATACTAACCTATAAGTCCAGGAACATACACGACAAATTAGATTTTTTAAATCAACAAATAATAATATGTCTGGACATCAAAACTAAAAACAAAACCAATTCCTATTTAATTTTAATGTTAAGTCTTCTTTTACTTTATTTTAATTTGGATCTGTTATGTGTATAAGTAATTAAGAATTTTTGTAAATCATTTATATTTTTTTGTGCTCCTTAACTGTTGGTGTGAGGCTGACCCCCGTGCTGTAAAAATCGTTTCACTTTTGCCAATGCCACCCCGGTTCAGGGAACGGCGGCAGGAGTTGCAAGATTTATGTTCACGTGAGGTTTTGTTTATTTTTTTGCACACATGCAAAATGTGTAGGCGCGAACCTACATGTGCCTGTCTGTGGGCATGCATTTAATATGAGTCTTAAATGTTAACATATCTTTGCAGCTTAGATTATAGATTATAGATAGATAGCCGCCAAAATTACAGATCAACCGTCATTTCTTTCTGTCCTTAAATACTTCTTAAATTTCCTCCAGAGTAATAACCTTCTTCATACAGGCTCTTCTTTTGTTGGGTGACATTGGCAAAGTGCAACATTTTTTAACAGTTTGGGTGGTCAGCCTCATACCAACATATAAGTCAAGGACTATAATGGAGCAAATTAAAACCGGTTTCTTTTTTTTATTAGCTTTTAGTTTTCTTTCTTTTGTTAAAAGACTTAAAAAAAAAAATTGTTTACAAAAACTGCATTTTTTTTACATGTTTTCTAATGATTGATTCCCTAGATGCAAAACTATGTGCAATATACACATTGCCTAATGTTAAGGGGTTGGGCTGCGTAGCAGCCAGGGGCGGAGCCCCTAGTTGTTGTTATTGTGTGTCAAAACAACAGATCGAGGAAGTAAGAAAACATGTGTTAGAACATGTCAATGGTTAGAACACGGGGTGTCGAACATAATAATGTGGAGGGCCACATTTAGTACTTTTGTAATCGTGGCGGGCCATAAATAGCGTCGACGGGGGGGAGGGGTAGGCATGCAATTTCAATTCAAAATAAGATGTCACTGTTTTTTACCAATTTTCTTTTCAATACAAATTATCGCGTCCGATAGAAAGCTGATTGAACTAAGTACCTAATGATGGATGATTTTTTAAATGATTGGAATTATTGCGCAATATCTATTGATGTCGTCGCGGGCCGTACGTTAAACAGCTCTGTGGTCCGGTTGCCAGGTGAGCCATATATATGAGATGCATCGGTGCCGTAAGCTAGATTCCCAACGCAGGTCTGTAGCCAATATGCGAGCTTCACACTTTCCTACAACCACTATCTATTATTTTTTCAAAGATGATTCTTCTATATTTTTTGAACTCATTCTAATGCGGTTATAGTTAAGCTGTCGCAACAAATAAATTATGTATATTAAAACCGACTCACCTCATCCTTCCCGATCTTGACCGACTGGCAGACCTCCTCGATGACTTCGCAGCTCTCTTCGTCTTCCACAGGCATGACCTCCGCGTCATCCTCGCTAGGGAGACTTGGGTACAGCGGCGTGTACTCCTCGGCCAGGCTGGGATACAGTCCACCACGAGCAGCTCCTCTCTTCCTGGCGGCTGCCACGACGCGCTGCCAGCCCATGCCATGCTGACCGTAGTTCCTGGCGTATCCTTTCAATGAACTCATGATGACGTCAGATAAATCCTTCTTTTTATTTACTTATTTTACCTTTAAGTAGATTACTTTTATTAGATTATTCTTTTTCACATGTAGGTATTAAATGTATAAAAAAATATATTTTCCCTAATTTTTATTTTTTGTTTGGCCTTTAATTTAATAAGATCTCTTTTACGATACAAATACTTATCTTTGTTTTATTTTCGTAGTATTTCACAGTTGTTTTCAAAGTCTTAGACTTATTAATCACAATATTAATCTCACAATTTTTTTTTTAAGTTTTGACTACGGCACTGGTACCGACTATTTTTCAGTAGGTACAATTTTTTTTTGAAAGCCAATATTTTATTTTTAAGTTAGTGCTTACTTCAAAATATTTTTTAAGTTAATAATAGTTCATGTAAATTCAATATAAGTATTTGGCTGTATTTAATTTTATTTGTATTTCTTCTTGTTTTGACTAGTTGAAGTTTAATTAGCAACCTGAAAAAAAGAAAAGTGAAATAATATCATTATTTTATAGTAAGATAAAGAAGGTAAATAATCAAATAAAGTAAGTATGTTTAATCCTGAGAAGATATTTTAATAATTAAATAATGCACACCCACATACACACACGGGTAAGTTAGCGCTTACACATGAAGGATGGAAACTTGAATAAAAATAAAAACCTGCCATGGAATACGAAAACGTATGATGGAGACCGCACATTTAACACATACAAAAACATGTGACGCCACATAGCTGGCATGCTACAGAATTGGTCTACTAACATTTCATTACTGGTTCTTATTGTAGACATAAAGCCTTAGCACACCGAGAAAAAAACAAATTTGGAACGTCCGTTCGATGTCCATTATAAAAGGGGTATCTTGACTTATAGGTTGGTATGGAGGCAATCTCTAAGTAAGTAAGAGTAAAAACTAAGTTCACTTTGCCAATACCCCGGTTTCAGGGCAAGGCATCAAGAGTTGTAAGATTAATGTCTAAGTGAGGTTTGGTTTATTTTGTAAGTACACGTAGGTACATCATGTGTAAGCGTGAACATGTGCCTGCTTGTGGGCATGAATTAAATAAGAGCCTTTAATGTCAATATATCTTTGCAATTTAGATTATAGATTTGCAATCATATGACCAAGCAGAGGGTGTGAAAATTTTAAGAAAACTTAAGTTTCTTTTTAAATGTTACCTAATTATAAAGAAAAATTAAATTCAAATTCTCATAACGAAGCTGAACATGTCTCGAGAATGAAAACAGTATCACCTTCCCCAAAGAGGAGTAGCTTGGAAATGTGAGCAGGGAATGCCAGAACCAGACAACCCAGGCGGTTAGATCGTAAATGTGAGCAGGGAATGCCAGAACCAGACAACCCAGGCGGTTAGATCGTAAATGTGAGCAGGGAATGCCAGAACCAGACAACCCAGGCGGTTAGATCGTAAATGTGAGCAGGGAATGCCAGAACCAGACAACCCAGGCGGTTAGATCGTAAATGTGAGCAGGGAATGCCAGAACCAGACAACCCAGGCGGTTAGATCGTAAAAGACGCGAAACATGTTAGACAGAATTATTATGTGTAAGCGAGACTCTACATTCTACGAGGAAAACCAACACAGATAAACGAAGCATGTGCCAAAATCTAAAAATACGATTCTCTTAATCGCAACAGGGAGTGAACAGGGCGCCTCTGCTGTTTACTATCAGTCATACTGGAATATTCATGTTAAAGTATGTGCAAGGGCGGATCCAGGATATTTTTCTGGGAGGGGCAAAAGGGGCAGACGGGCAAAAATAATCAACAATAACTTCTGTTCAAAATAAACTTGTAGTATTTATAGAAAAGTTTACTTAAGTATGAATACAATAGAAAAATTACATGTTTAACAAAGTCAGTTTTCTTTTATGTTTCCTGCTATTGATATCCAGCACTTCATTAGCGCTTATTTTTGTCGCAATGTCTTGATGGATATGCATTAAAGCCAGTCCATTCAAGCGCTCTTCTGTCATCCTGCTGCGAAGATGTAAGGTGGAGAAAGATCGCTCGGCAGTGCTGGTAGTAACAGGAAACGTGCACAGCAATTGACAAAGAGTTCTAATATTCGGCAGCACGTTGAACTTTTGAAGGCATCTGCTGGAGACTTTGGGATATTTTTTCTCATCTGTTGCCAAATTTTTAGCTCTTCTTACAAAGCTAAAAAACAATGAAGGTCTTGCTTATATACTTCAGCGCCTTGCCAAACATCCTCTATATCTTCATCGCTGAAGTTTATGTGACAACAACTTTTGAAACTGTCCTACACAACCGTCTGGGGGGGGAACGTGCCCCTGTGCCCCCCCCCCCCTAAATCTGCCCTTGAGTATGTGTACCCCTGCATGGAAGCTTGCAAATCATGGTCTAGAGTAGCGATTCACAAAGTGGGCCAAATTTGAGATGATGGGGTGTCAAGGTCAAGGTCCAGTAGGTACCAAGAGAGGAAAAGTACACATTGTTGCGCCTGATCATTAAAGGAAAAATACAAGGTCAGCGAAAGGCTTGGAGAAGAAGAATTTCCTGGTAGAGAAACATCGGGACTCGACGGGACTGAGATCACTGGATGAACTTTCCAGAGCAACCCAGGGCCAAGACACAATCAACGTCAGGGGGAGCTGACAGGACACAAAAATAAGAAAAAGTGGGTCTATGAAAATAGCAATTGAGAGTGTGAGATGTAGATGGGGGTCTACGAGGGTGGATCTCATTTATACATTTACAGATACACAAATCCCTACCAAAGTAATACCTACGTAAGTACACTAGATGGATATAAGGACACAATATGTGTATATCTAGCAGCAGCATTTGTTAGCTTTTTCCCTAGCGACCCGGCTGAGTGATGTGACAATAATTTCTAATCTAATTTATGTGCGGATTTTACGTAAATGGGTATGAAATAAGACCTAATGAGGAGCGTGAGGGCTGACGATCTCACGGTGGGAGCTTACAAGCAGTGAGTAGGCAGTTCTGTTTGTTTTCCTGTAGCAGGATTCAGGACAACTAAAGACACGCCAATGGCTAAGTCATTCAAATCTAAAAATAAATTTATTGCTTTGAGACATTTAAGGCAAGTTGACTTATAATATTCGCTTTTTTCAGGGGAAATGAAGAATAAGATTTGGTAATAAAAATCTGCGTATACCTATGTAATGGTGGTGACGCATGATTTCATCTACGTAAGAACATTTCCCAGATTTCACGTTTAGCCACTGTTGTGGGAGTGACGAGATGTGCGCGGAAACAGGTTTGGAAATTACTATTGTCATGTAAGGAGGGAAATCCGAAACTAATGGAGCCGCCATGCAATATGTGATATTATGAAATGAGTGAATTGGACAGTACCTACGTGTTTCCTCATGGCATTCTACACTCAATTTTAGGGTTAATTAAAAATAACTTTTTGTGAAACATACATTTTTGAGCTAAATTGCCTAGAAGCGCTATTGGACTTTATCCGTTCATCTTCCGAGGCTAATTGAGGTAAACACAAAAGGATAAAAAAATCAAGGCAGCATTATATTCACCATCATCTATTCCTTGACTTATAGGGTGGTATGAGGCTGACCACCAATGCTGTAAAAATGGTTCACTTCGCCAATTTCACCCCTGTTTCCATGAAGGTCGGCACAAATTGCAAGGTTTGGATTTTAATTTGTAGGTACAAATACAGCATGTGTAAGCGCGAACTCACACGTGCTTGTGAGCGTGCATTTAATATGATGTAAGTAAATGTTAGTATATCTTTACAACTTTGATTACCTATAGATATAGGTCATCATGAACTCGGAAACCCTGGATGGGCTTTTGCTGAATCCAGGATTTCCTCCACTTAAAATTAGTTCTATTTTACATATTATATTAGTCGTTTGATGTCACAACTTTTAGTCTATGGTAAGTGTGCGGAGTAAAAATATCAAGATTTTTCGCATTTTTACTTTGATGTATATCGAGAATTTGTTATCCATAATGAAGTAATTTCGATGGATGGTTTTAGCTTTTTTATTTTGCTAACTTGTCAATCGTGTCTTGTTCATAGAAATATAAGCATCAACTCGCAGTAGACACTCCGATGGCAAGCACTAAAAATAGCCGCGACACTGAACCTCAATAACGCTGCTGTACCTACCACAGTGTGGCCGTGGTGATACATGGAGAGGACATGATATTATTACTAGGGGCGTTGCCCCTGGCTGCTACGCAGCCCAACCCCTTAACATTTGGTGAATGTGTATATTGCGCATAGTTTCCTCGCGTTAAAATTCGGAAAACATGTAAAATAAAAACATGCAGCCTTTGTAAAAGAAAATCGACCACCCATAGTTTAAAAAATGGTTCACTTTGAAGATTTCAGCTGTGTTTCAGGGAAGATTGGCAAGAGTTGCAGGGCTTATATTAATTTGAGATTGGGTTTTTATGTTGTAAGTCAACATGCATTATGTGTAAGCGTGAACTTATAAATGTCTGCTTGTGGGAATGCATTTAATATGAATCTCGATTGGTATGTATCTTTGCAACTTAGATTATAGAACTTAACAAAATAATTTCCTTGACTTATAGGTTAGTATGTGGCTGACCACCCATACTGTAAGAATGGTTTACCATGAAAATTTTATCTCTGTTTGAGGAAAAGTCGGCAAGAGTTGCAGGGCTTATGTTCATTTGAGATTAGTTTTTTATTTTATAAGTCCACATGGGGCATTTGTAAGCGCGAACTTATACCTGTCTGCTAGTGGGAATGCATTTAATATGAATCTCAAATGGTATGTATCTTGCAACTTAGATTAATGAACTAAACAAAATAATTTCCTTGACTAAAAGGTTAGTATGTGGCTGACCACCCATACTGTAAGCAATGGTTCACAATGCAAATTTTATCTCTGTTTGAGGAAAAGTCGGCAAGAGTTGCAGGGCTTATGTTCATTTGACATTAGTTTTTTTTATTTTGCAAGTCCACATTGGGCATTTGTAAGCGTGAACTTGTACCTGTCTGCTTGTGGGAATGCATTTTATATGAATCTCAAATGGTATGTATCTTTGCAACTTAGATTATAGAACTAAACAAAATAATTTCCTTGACTTATAGGTTAGTATGTGGCTGACCACCCATACTGTAAGATTGTTTTACAATGAAAATTTTATCTCTGTTTGAGGAAAAGTCGGCAAGAGTTGCAGGGCTTATGTTCATTTAAGATTAGTTTTTTATTTTATAAGTCCACATGGGGCATTTGTAAGCGCGAACTTATACCTGTCTGCTTGTGGGAATGCATTTAATATAAATCTCAAATGGTATGTATCTTTGCAACTTAGATTAATGAACTAAACAAATTAATTTCCTTGACTAAAAGGTTAGTATGTGGCTGACCACCCATACTGTAAGCAATGGTTCACAATGCAAATTTTATCTCTGTTTGAGGAAAAGTCGGCAAGAGTTGCAGGGCTTATGTTCATTTGAGATTAGTTTTTTTTATTTTGCAAGTCCACATTGGGCATTTGTAAGCGTGAACTTGTACCTGTCTGCTTGTGGGAATGCATTTAATATGAATCTCAAATGGTATGTATCTTTGCAACTTAGATTAATGAACTAAACAAATTAATTTCCTTGACTAAAAGGTTAGTATGTGGCTGACCACCCATACTGTAAGCAATGGTTCACAATGCAAATTTTATCTCTGTTTGAGGAAAAGTCGGCAAGAGTTGCAGGGCTTATGTTCATTTGAGATTAGTTTTTTTTATTTTGCAAGTCCACATTGGGCATTTGTAAGCGTGAACTTGTACCTGTCTGCTTGTGGGAATGCATTTAATATGAATCTCAAATGGTATGTATCTTTGCAACTTAGATTATAGAACTAAACAAAATAATTTCCTTGACTAAAAGGTTAGTATGTGGCTGACCACCCATACTGTAAGCAATGGTTTACCATGCAAATTTTATCTCTGTTTGAGGAAAAGTCGGCAAAAGTTGCAGGGCTTATGTTCATTTGAGATTAGTTTTTTTTATTTTGCAAGTCCACATTGGGCATTTGTAAGCGTGAACTTGTACCTGTCTGCGTGTGGGAATGCATTTAATATGAATCTTAAATGGTATGTATCTTTGCAACTTAGATTATGTAAAGAAATACACAAAATAATTTTCTTGACTTATAGGTTGGTATGAGGCTGACCACCCATACTTTAAAAAATGGTTTACTTTGCAAATTCACCTTTGTTTCAGGGAAGGTTGGCAAGAGTTGCAGGGCTTATGTTCATTTGGAATGGGCTGTTATGTTGTAAGTACACTTGCAGCATATGTAAGCGGGAACTTATACATATCTGCTTGTGGGAATGCATTTTTAATATAAATCTTAAATGATATATATCTTTGCAGCTTAGATTAGATTAGATTAGAACTTATACATGTCTGCTCGTAAGAATGCATGTAATATGAATCTCAAATGTTATATATGTTTGCAACTTAGATTACAGATTGAAATCCATTTTTATTTGGCTTTTTTTTTTTTTTTTATTTGCATGAAATAAAAGAAAATGTAAAAAAAACTTTTACGTTTTGCCGCTAGATGTCAATATTGTTCCATACATTTTTAGTATGAACAAACAGATTAATTCCTAAAATTTTTCATACATTTGTAAACACACACGCGTAAGCTCGCCGCATTGCAGCATATATACAAAAATTAATTTGCTATAGAGCATGAATGTGTTTCATCTGCTGTGATGGCATTGATTTTGAAAATCGAAACTCGACGACGAATGACGACGACGAAGGGTAATATAATAAAGGATGTTGAGGTATAATGGTGTCCGGATAATCTCCCTGCTAGTGAGCGCTGAGTGCGGCCCTGGTAGTGATGTACCTACCACAGTGTGGCCGTGGTGATACATGGAGAGGACATGATATTATTATGTTGAGGTATAATGGTGTCCGGATAATCTCCCTGCTAGTGAGCGCTGAGTGCGGCCCTGGTAGTGATGTACCTACCACAGTGTGGCCGTGGTGATACATGGAGAGGACATGATATTATTATGTTGAGGTATTATAATGGTGTCCGGATAATCTCCCTGCTAGTGAGCGCTGAGTGCGGCCCTGGTAGTGATGTACATAATATTTAGGCGCGGTGGAACTTGCAGAACTTAATTCCTCTAAAATTAATAGTATTTTGTTCAAATCAATTCTTAAAAACTGTATAAAAATCTAAAATTAACACAAATAAGTTAAAAATTAATTCTTAAACATTCCTGCAACTAACAGATGAATCCACGGCTGTAACATCCTTCAGGGTGAGATGCCAAAAGAAAAAAAAAAAAAAAAAAACTTGCAGAACACGGCTCATTTTATGCTCCGAACATTGTGGGCTCTGATTCCGAATCACATATCGACGGTTAAAAGGATATGGGGGAATAAGCGACAACAACTAAATTGTTTGTGTATTACAAAGTTTGAGAGTGCAGAAAAATGGACACAACTTTTTTTACTTTTTATCATATCGTTAAAATCAAAATAGCTCTAGAAAAAAAGACATTTATTGGCATCTCTTTTAATGTAATTTTACATTGTTTTACAAGGTTTTAATCCACAAGCGCTTTTAGGACAAAAAAGGCATTTTTTTTGTCGGTTACACCAAAACCATACATCGAAACGCAGCAGTTTTCTGGGAGTTAGCGCGAAAGAGCGGAAAATTTTAAATAGGAAAGCATTCATAGCTCATTTTCGACCGAAACGTCGCTTATGCCCTTTTTCTTTTTGACCTTCGATGTGTAATTGCCTCATGACGTGTCGGCAAATCAATAACTTGTGGGAAATGTAAACACGCGTTGCTTACTTTCCTAGCAGGAAGCTGCATTATGAGCTTCTTCATGCACTCCTCCAGCCACCCAACTTCCCGCGGCGCTTTACAGAACATGTGTGTGGAAACTAAAGCATCGCCTCTGGTGAGCGTTCTACTTTCCACACAGTTTTGGTAAAACGCTAACGGAATTATATACTTCAGGTACAGATTTTCACAATATTTTCGGGCAACTTTTGAAGTATGTAAGCAAACGCAACTATGCTACACATATACTACTTGTATTGTAAGTAGGTAATAGTTAATATCTATTATTACATTAATTAATACCTAAAGTAAGACCAGCACGAAGCAGGGGCATTCGGACTAGAGACATGAGCAGGCGAGCGTTGTAACGTAAAAGTAATACTCGTCATATCTATAAGTGTTTATAATAATTACTAAAATATAGTTTAATAAAGTTACCTAAGTATTTTTAATAGTCAATAAACAATACACTACTACTTCTGCCTGCGCTGTCCCCGCAGGTTTCGCATGTGACGTGTGGAATCTATTTTCACAGGTAAGGGGGCCGGCTTTACCACGAACACAGGTAAGGGGGCCGGCTTTACCACGAACACAGGTAAGGGGGCCGGCTTTACCACGAACACAGGTAAGGGGGCCGGCTTTACCACGAAAACAGGTAAGGGGGCCGGCTTTACCACGACCATTTCGCTTTGGGTCGTAGGGGTCCTGGTTCTCATTAATTGTGAAGGCTGAGTAAGCCTTGTAGGTAATTTTTTCAGTTGGTTCCTTGACTTGTAGGTTGGTATGAGGCCGACCACCCATACTGTAAAAAATGTTTCTCTTTACCAATGTCACCCCTGTTTCATGAAAGGTCGGCAAGAGTTGCAGGGCTTATGTCCATTTGAAAATGGGTTTTTATGTTGTTAAGTTCACATGAGGCACATGTAAGTGCTAACTTATACATGTGTCTACTTGTGAGAATGCGTGTACTATAAATCTTAAATGTAATATATATTTGCAATTTAGATTATATTAGAAATAAACAACAAAATGGGAAATCGTTTCTAGCACCCTTGGTGGGGATTTAACCTAGCCCTCTGGCATGCGACGCAAGCAAGTAGGAGCCAGTCAAATATTACTATGGCCTAAATAACTAATTCTTATGAACTGCATTTTGTATGGATTTTCGAATTGAAATATTAATTACCATAACTTCTAACCAGTCCTGTTCATCTCTTGCAATAAAATATTTTTATTAAATTAGTATCGATGTAGCAAATTCACCCAACACCGTGAGGTCATGTGATACAGAAGTGCGTAGGATTGATAGTAGATACTGAAATCAAACAATGAAAGATTCATGCCAATATTTTATTGATTCGGATTTTACGATCACTAAAAGTCTCAGAAATAAAATCTCACATTCTATGCTGTCGCACGCCAAGCATCTAATTATTAGTCAGGCAAGGAATCCTACCTCGCCCGTCTTAGTGGTAATTGTAATTATTAGTCAAGCAAGGAATCCTACCTCGCCCGTCTTAGTGGTAATTGTAATTATTAGTCAGGCAAGGAATCCTACCTCGCCCGTCTTAGTGGTAATTGTAATTATTAGTCAAGCAAGGAATCCTACCTCGCCCGTCTTAGTGGTAATTGTAATTATTAGTCAGGCAAGGAATCCTACCTCGCCCGTCTTAGTGGTAATTGTAATTATTAGTCAGGCAAGGAATCCTACCTCGCCCGTCTTAGTGGTAATTGTAATTATTAGTCAGGCAAGGAATCCTACCTCGCCCGTCTTAGTGGTAATTGTAATTATTAGTCAGGCAAGGAATCCTACCTCGCCCGTCTTAGTGGTAATTGTAATTAACACTCAACTTAACCTTAATTAATTAATTTAGTATATTAATTTAATTGCGTGGAAAATTTACTACTTTACAAAACACATTACCTAGACTTGTTTTTTCATTTGTAGGTAAAATTTTCACTTATGAGTTATGTGAAATCACGAAATATTATGATGTATCAGAATGTATATCAGGAAAAAATATGATAGAAAATGGAAACAAAATGATCAGTACATAGGTGATTACACTACTTACATGTATTTCGTGACATTTGAACTTCAGCTTATCAATATAACAAAATTAGTAAATTACAAAAAAATCAACTAAAAAAATAACCTAAATTTACTTGTACCAGTTGGTTGAAGTCATATTATTATCAATCCTTTCATCTTTCTTCCTGGCGAAAATATTAAAATCCACATAAAACAATTTGTGGATAAAGAAATCAGGATTTGCAAAATAAATGTGCAGCCGAGTCTCAGGCTGGCTCATTGTGAAAGCATTGTTTTTGTGTGAATCACACCTCAAGAGCCCCCTGCAAGCTTGGTCGTTGATACATATCATCAAATCAAGACCGGATGAACCTTTGTTATTAGTATTTGCTCAAAGTAGATAAACGGTTCAACCTATTGAAGAGCATTTGTGAAAATGAAATGATGTTTTTTTTGTACTCTACTGCTGGAATTGAACGCACCACCTTTCGGTTATGAGTCTGAAGTGTTCACCACTAGACTAGGGCCTGCCATCAAACGATCTAAGAATTCTCATCCATTCACCACACCTGGTGGGCTCCCTGCTGATATGAAGCTTTCCACACCAAGCCAGACTGCAGACATACTTCTCACAGCTTCCCCTAAAATAAACATGGAGTCTCGCTGTCTGAGTTAGTCAGGAATATAAAAATAGCCGCCATGCTGAGTCTCAACTCAACACCATTTTATAAACTCAAATATTTACAAATCCAGACGGATATGTTTGTACCACAAAATCTTTTAATGAAGTTCTTTGCCTGATAGGTTGGTATGAAGTTGAACAATTATCATGTAAACAAAGGGTTTGCCTGTTTTTAATGGCAGCCATATCTCTGGGCAGAGGTCAGCGTCAACTCTATGCATACAGGGTACAAGGTGGGTAATGTGCGGTGACAAATGCGCCAAGCCTAGGAATTAAGATTTGAAATTGTATTTACTGGTTCAGCTTGAACCATTGTTAGGACTCAAATTCATTACTTATAGGGTCATTCACAACACATTTGATCTATACCTGATCCATGGATTATCTTTTTTTTTTGTAAAGAAAGATCTTGTTAGATGGCAGTTGAGCCATGGATTTTCAGTGTGTGAATAACACCGTATTTATTATTATGTAAGTAGTGTTTAGTGGTCTGGGCATGTAGGACGTGCAGAGGACTCCGGGATAACAGAGAAGTCTTGGTGCTGCTCCCTGCGGTGTCCGACCACTGCAGTCCTGGGCATGTAGGACGTGCAGAGGACTCCGGGATAACAGAGAAGCCTTGGTGCTGCTCCCTGCGGTGTCCGACCACTGCAGTCCTGGGCATGTAGGACGTGCAGAGGACTCCGGGATAACAGAGAAGCCTTGGTGCTGCTCCCTGCGGTGTCCGACCACTGCAGTCCTGGGCATGTAGGACGTGCAGAGGACTCCGGGATAACAGAGAAGCCTTGGTGCTGCTCCCTGCGGTGTCCGACCACTGCAGTCCTGGGCATGTAGGACGTGCAGAGGACTCCGGGATAACAGAGAAGCCTTGGTGCTGCTCCCTGCGGTGTCCGACCACTGCAGTCCTGGGCATGTAGGACGTGCAGAGGACTCCGGGATAACAGAGAAGCCTTGGTGCTGCTCCCTGCGGTGTCCGACCACTGCAGTCCTGGGAGTGAGGGGACCATGGAGGGAAGCAGCACGAGACAGAGAGTCCTGGAGGATTGTGGTGCGGGAGGCCCTGAGCCTTCAAGGCTTGTGAGCCAAATTAAGTAGGTAATTTTTTGAAGAGCAAAGGACAAAATACTTATTTTACAAATGTTTGACTTATAGGTTGGTAGAGGCTGACCACACATACTGTAAAAAAATGGTACACTTTGCCGATGTCACCCCTGTTTCAGGGAAAGTCGGCAAGAGTTGCAGGGCTTATGTTCATTTGAGATTGGGTTTTTATATTGTAGGTCCACATGTGGCATGTGTTAGCACGAACTTATATGTGTCTGCTTGTGGGAATGCATTTATTTATTTTATTTTTATTTATTTATTTATTTCATTTCAGAAAACTACAGCTTTATGAGTGTGAATACATAGTGTTCATTAAAATTAGTGTTAGCCAAAGTTGTTTTCTTCAAATTTAAATAGTTTAAAGGTATTCTTGTAGTGTAATCAGTATGTTGAGCAGGTATAAGGGTAACAAAGTTAAGAATAGCAAAAAAGAAAGAAACAGGGTATGAGAATTTTTTTAACAATAAGTGAAAAAATCGGGGGTATGTAAGTAAAGTAGTTTTAACAGAGTGAATATAACAAAGTAAATTAGAAGGAAATTGAAGGTAGAAAATGAGTAAAAGGAAATTGAAGTAGAAAATGCGGAAAAGGAGGGATTAATGTGTGTAAGATTGATTGAGGGGATTAGGGGAAGGAATTGAAGGGAGTTGAAAAATATCTCAATTTATTACGGTAGGTTAGTAATGAGTCTTGAAAAATGTCAAGATCTTTAAAATTTAGGTTGTAATCACGTTGTATTCTGAAAATGGTTGAATGGTATCGGTAATTGGTATGACAAGTGGGTAGGTGAAATAAGTTTTGAGAGCGGGTATGTCTGATTGGTGCATGAAATGATATATTACTTAGTATTTCTGGTGAGTCGATTATATTGTTACATATTTTGTACAATAGCAATTGATCGAAGTAGGTCCTTCTATCTTGCAATGTGTTGAGTTTGAAAAGTTCTATGGAAGAATTATAGTTGGTGTGTTCTATATATAAACGTCTCTCCAGATATTTCAAAAAAGTCTTTTGAATTTTTTCGATGCGGTTTGTGTGGATCTTATAATGTGGACTCCAAATCGGAGCACTGAATTCTAGGTGAGGCCGTATGTACGAAAGGTACAGTGTCTTCAAAGTATTGATATTATTGAACTGTTTACCGGTGCGGATAATGAAACCCAACATTCGGTAAGCTTTGGAGGTAATTGAATCAATATGTTTATCGAACGTCAATTTGGAATCCAATATAACTCCTAGATCTCTTATATCATCGACTTTTTTTAATAACGAACCGTTTATGGAATAAGGAAACGTTCTGGGTGTATTTATGCGAGAAAAGGTTAATAGGGCACACTTGGACACATTGATGTCTATCTTGTTTTTACAACAATATACACTTAGCCTATTGATGTCATTCTGTAAATCAACGCAATCATTTATGTTGTTAATTGTTGTGTAGATTTTCATGTCGTCAGCGAAACCTGAGAAGTTTGTGGACTGGAAACAATTTTGTATGTCATGGATATAAATATTGAAAAGAGTAGGACCTAGGTGTGATCCTTGGGGTACACCCGACGGAACACAAGTGAAATTGGATTTGCAATTACCTACAACCACTGCTTGTTGCCTATTTCTTATGTAAGAATCAAACCATCTGAGAAGGTCACCGTGAATGCCCACACCGTATAGTTTATGAATAAGTATGTTGTGATCTACCCTGTCAAAGGCCTTTGAAAAGTCTGTATATATAGTGTCGACTTGTAAGTGATTGTTCATTTTATGTGAGACGTATTCTGTGAAATTGAGTAAATTTGTGAGAACTGAGCGCTTTTTCAAAAATCCATGTTGATGATTACTTATATAGGGAGAAACTGAATCTCAAATTATATATATCTTTGCAACTTAAATTTAGATTAAGATATTACCCTCAACCAGGCGCCTGCATACATGTGTCTCTAGGAGATGCTGGCCCCTGCCTGGCTGGGACTGATAGGGTCATTTTGGTTGAAAGAAATCATAATAGAAGTAAGTACAGGAAAGCAAGTCTGAAATCCTCTGAGGAATCAAACCTAGCCCTTTTGATTTAAACACAAAAATTCTACCAAGTAAGCCGACAACTGAAGCAGTCTATAAAGGTAATTAGACGTCAAATGACAAAAATATCAGGACAATTATTTTGACAGCTAAGTTTACATAATGGTCTTCCCAACAACTTGATCATTCAGCCAGCCTGACAGCCCGCCAGCCCGACAGCTGGCAGAGACATGCAATAAGAAGTTGTGATATAGTTAACACAGCTTCACATTTAGAACTAAATGCAAGTGAGACATTCCTTGTACATTTCATTTTAAAAGTCTCCTCCCAACAATATCCCTCAAAAAAAAACTATTTAATGGACTCAACACAAAATTAGATTTTTTTTCTTGGCGGACGGCTTTCGGTGACTAGAGTCCTAAGAAACCATTAACAAAATAATACTTTGCCTTTTCCCTAGCAAACCAGTCATGTGATGCCATATTTTTTTATCTTTGGAATTTGTGTGGAGTCTATTGTGGATAATCCCATTTTGGAACTAGAGGCACTTTCCTTGTACAGCTTCTTGAATCCCACCTCAAGAGCTCCATGTGAGGAAGTCTTTCTGTACATATAAATAAATATTAGGATTATTAAGTACTAAATCTAATCTAATCTGCAATGTTGATTTGTAGGTAATGTTGGCTTATTCATTTGTTACATTTTTTGTATAGGAAAGTATTGACTTTTTTTGTATAGAGTTCTTTTTAAGGTTTTGTTCTTTTTTTATACTTAAATGTTATTTATATTTTGTATTCCTTGACTAATAGGTTGATATGAGGCTGACCACCTCATACTGTAAAATATGGTTCACTTTGCCAATGTCACCCCTGTGTCAGGGAAGGTCGGCAAAAGTTGTAGGGCTTATGTTCATTTGAGGTTTGGATTTTATTTGTACTTAAGTACACATTCAGCATTTGTAAGCGCGAACTACACGTGTTTGTTTGTGAAATTGTGGGCATGCATTTTTGAGCTTTACTTAAATGTTAATATATCCTTGCAACTTAGATTATAGATTACTTAATTAGCGAGGGATGTTTTTGTGTGAATCACACCTCAAGAGCGCACATAATCAGTCTTTTTAGTCAAAAACATAATTGTTTCAACTTACCTTTTAGAATTTCACGGAAAGATATGGCACTTTTAGATTAAGTAATTTTATAAAAATTTTACTCAATTAATATCTTCATTAAAAGGAAATTTTATTTCCTTATCACGAATAATGAGATAAAACTAATCACAACAACAGAAGGAGATCTTATCGAATGTAGATATTGCAGGAAACTAAACGTTTGTGTCAGATTGGTTTGTTTTTGAACATAAAACGCGGGCGCGAGATTTCCAAGCGCGCAAGACTGTTAAATGAACTTGGAAAATATGTTTTAAATCCAAAATAGAATAGTCATTGGGAATATCCGAAACTACGGAGCGGCAAAATAATAATACTAATAATAATTGCAATGTTGTGACAGCTAATGGACCGCACCATACGCAAAAATTATGTCCCCTACATGGAAATCTCTTTTGGTAGGTATTAAACATTGATAAAACAATAATAAATAATTCATTTTTTAATAGCACTTTCATTTAATTTCGTATGTTTACTTTATTTTCATTAACAATCAATATTTTATTTATTTTTTATTTAGAGGTTTGATTTAAAGCAAAAATAAATTTATGAAGTGTAAACAGCACAACCGTACTCTTCGGCATGTCAAAAATGATGTCATTTTGTGCAAATGTGCGACAATAATAATATTGAGCAATAAGAAAAGATAACTCTGTGACCGATTATCCGCCTTGTAAGCTGTATAGAAATCATTAATTAATATAATATAATAATATAAGGCAATTACCGCTTGCATTACATTTTCTAACTAACACGCGTCGTGACGTAGCAGGAAAAATCGTCAGGAATCTATCTCACACATTTATTTTATTTCATCGTGATCGCTCACTGATATCGGCATTATTCGTCTGATGATCTGACCATCGGAACAGTGAGTAGAACAATGTAGAACAGAACCTGTAGAACAATGTGATCTTCATTCATTGTATGTTTAATTTGGCGACCACAAAAGAAAACAAGTTCTTCCTGAAGCAGTTATGGCAGTTCCTTGCAGCTGGAGCTTGCTGCTGGGGCAGAAGCAGTTATGGCAGTTCCTTGCAGCTGGAGCTTGCTGCTGGGGCAGAAGCAGTTATGGCAGTTCCTTGCAGCTGGAGCTTGCTGCTGGGGCAGAAGCAGTTATGGCAGTTCCTTGCAGCTGGAGCTTGCTGCTGGGGCAGAAGCAGTTATGGCAGTTCCTTGCAGCTGCGTGCTAATCAAGCCATTATTTTGTCAGGCTACTTCCCCTCTCTTACCTTTAACATTTCATGTGTAAAGAAACAAGGGCTCATGAAACATTTTTGTGCATTTTACAGGCGTGATCTCGGATTTCAAGATGGCTCCTTTAGTGTTGGAGGGATCCTCCCTTGGGGAGAGGCAGAAGTATCTCAACAAGCTGGTCGCCCAAGCCAGGGAATCCGAACTGTCTCTTGAAGCCGTGCAGGGTCTCGCCGAGCAGCCACAGTTGCGCCAACTCTACATCGCTCGTCTAGCTCAGCGCTTCTACAAGCCAGAAGTTGTCTGCGAACTCTTTAAATCAGAAAACTCCATGATAGTCGCTACCGCCCTCAAATGCACCCAGTTCTTCAAAGGAGAAGATGCAGCGCACGCAAACCCCGACTATCTCATCCAAAACATCTTCCCATGCGCCACCTACAAGACTCGCTGCAAGATGCTGTCCTTGTTCAGTTTGTATCTGAAGGATGAAAAGCTAGCTGAAGAGTTTTATGTGAAAATACTTAAACAATACAAGTTAAGCTCTGCCGTCCTGTTCCTGCCGCTCTGCTCGCTGGCATTCATGCAGGCCACTGTGCTCCAGGACGGGCTTATTCTCCCGTGCAGAGAGCTCATGAAAATCTACAAGAGAGACAAAAATCTTATTATTGAGTATTTAAAAAGATATTACAGTCATGGTTTTGGACAAGAGTCGTTGTCGTTGTCGAAGCGCTATGTCAGTATTGATTATGTAGAATTTTGGCCAATTTTTGCACAAGATTTCCCTGATGTGTTTCTAGATTTCTTTAACGATGTCCGAACTAAAATCTCTCCCACTTTTGGCTACCGAACATCATTGGTTCTGTGCAAAAGCGATCCACAAAAAATCGTCGACAACATCAATGATTACATTTGTTTTTTGAATCATCAGGCGATCATTGATTCGTTCAAAGGAGAAAAGTTTGATAAAATCATCTTCAACTTGACAAAGTACGCGGATAAAGATCACTTTTACAACAACTACAACGCCACCAAGCTGCTGGGGCACATGAAGCCGGAGTACAGGATCATCTACTGGATGAAGCTTTATGCGGAGAAGTATGACGGCGCGTCCTTGTTAGACAATCAAAACGTAAACCCGGAGGAGTTTAAATACTTACCAAAAAACCTGAGAACCACGTGGGCCCAAAAGAAACTTAAAAACTACTCAAAAGCCAAAGATGATTTTGATGAAGGATATTACCTGAAGTGCCTGACTCCGGATATTGCAATGCCAAGGTTTTACTTCTTGAAGGACAACACCACTGTAACAGATGCCAGGCTGGACATCCTGCGTCACATGATTGCGTGTTGCAAAATCAACAACGATACGGATTGCCTTCTACAAGTCATGAAGAACGTCGCTAAAAAACACCGCAACGATCTGGAAATGTTGCGGTACGGATTCTTAAATGAATTGATGACAGTCTTCAAGCTTCACCAGCTGTCTGCCGAGCACTGGAACGTTATTGATGAAATGCTGGAGATCATGTACTACAACAAGGATATTGAGGTGAACTATCGACAGGCTTTCATAGTTGAGATCCTACAAGAATCTCTTCATTTCCGCATCCTTAACAAGCTGCCTTATGACGCCATCATCGACAAGTTGCTTGCTTTTGAAATACGCTCTCTCAATATGATAACAGACATTCCAGAATACCACAGGGCGATCTTAAATGCTTTTTATACCAAAATGGAAGTTGTGATAAGGCAGGACTTGAAGTCTCATACAGCGGAGAACTACTTGTATTTGATATTACTCTCAATCAAAACATGGAATGAAAAGAATAAAAGTCAGCAGCGTTTAGTGGTGCAGGAGAAGTGGCTGATGGAGCTGTTGCGGCTATGGGTCGCGGCTGCAGACTCTGACAAGCGCAGCAATGTTTTTAGCATGTTGGATTTTCAAGTCGAAATCAGAAATGAATTTGTGAATGAAGTTTTCAAATTCAATTTTAACCAAGAGAAAGCATACAATTACCTGAAGCACAACGACAGAGTGCTCTTGGACAACATCGATCTGCTGTTGAGAGACTCATTGCCCATGTACAGGTCACAATATATTGGCTATGTGAGGTTCTACCAGAAGATCAGAGCGTATTGTGTGGATAGTCTGGGCAGAGCCATCATAGACAAACTCCATGAGAAAGTGAAGGAGAAGAGAGGCATAGAGCAGTCGGGATCTCTAGTCCAATTATCCTGGTTACTTGATCTCAAAACCTACGAACAATTCATCACGCCGTTCATTCCTGCTGAAACAAAAATCGACATAACAAACAAAGACGCAGACGAGTACCAGCGCACTGAAGTCATCACTAAGAACATCAAGTTCATAAACCCACCAATATCTTTTGAAATGATTTCAAAGATAGCAAGAGACGACTATCTCAAATTCGCTTTGCCTTCTTTGCTATCATTGCCTTTCAAGAAGGCATCTCAACCTGGCATATCTTTCATCCAGACCTTGCTGAGCTCTCCTGTATCTGTAAAGAAACACGGTGTTAGGTTGGCGTACTTTCTATACCCGGACAGCTTGCTGTTGCCGACGTACAGCAGGCTGTGGCAGGCTGAGCCCAACAGCTCTATAAGGCAAGTCGTCTTCAACAAACTGATGCACAGCTTTCAGAATGAGCACGATCCTGTAGTGCAGAAACAATATTTTGATCTGATAATGGATTGTTTGAAAACTTTTGAGGAGAAGGATCAAGGCTCGTTTCAGTTTTTGAAAAGCATATCCCCCATCCCCCCGCAGTTCGTTAATGAGTTTTGCACGGCGTCGTGGAGAGCCATGAAAAGATTGTCCGCGAGCAATGTTGACGTGGACTCCGCCATGATTGGCTTCACTTCAACTCTGTGGCAGTTTGTTGATCTCCTCGGGGAAGAGTTCTGCCAAGAAATGGTCAACGAGTTCCTTTACGTGTATTCAACTGATGACAGCGCGGTCTCTACAAACCTGCTCGCCTTCATTATACACTACTTGGTAAACCTGAAGTCTGCCGAGCTGCAAGAAGCGCACATTCAAAAGACCTGCCAAGCGTTTGGCAAGTTCGTGACTGACTGTTGGGACTTGAAACCAGAATCCAACTTCCCATACAGGCAAACAGTGAAGTACTTCATAGAGGAGAGCTGCAACCAGTGCATCAACTTCCACTCTGCCAAAAATCTCATCAACTTCTTGCAAGCGTTGTCTGAGATGATGAGGAAAGCGCTGCCGCTGGAAGCTGCCTTTGAACTCAACTTAAAACTGTTGCTGTCTAAATCTTACTTGGGGCTCAAGCGGGACTTTGACAAAACTCCCGATGATCCTTTAGACTTCTTGGAAAATTATGGCAAGATGATGTCGTCATCGCTAGACGAGTATATTAGCAGATACGGGATTCTTATCAACACATACTTCAGAACTGTGGCTGCTGATTTCACGGTTGATGTGGTTTTGTATCTTTGTGATGATAGTGGCCCTTCCCTCTTGAGAATAGTCGGGGGAGTGTTGGATCAGAGTAAACGCAACGAGTCCCTGTTGCTTGCAATCAGTCTGTTGAATAGGATAAAGGCAACAAACAAAACAAGGGGGACTCCTCAGCTTAAAGCCATTCTCAAAATAATAATTGAAAATGGTGACTTGGCAGTTAAAATGATATTGAATGAGGGGACTCATTTGTCAGCCATTGAATTATTTGGTCAAACAAATTAAATGAAATCCGCACAAATGTCATAGACTAAAAATGTTGTGATGGACCCTAGTCTCATAGATTTGTGACCTTTGCCGCTGAGAAATTTGAAGATGCTCACAAAGTCCATTGATGTTAAGAAGATTTTAAATTAAGATGTAAGTGCTTGTTGTATTGCTAGTGGGAAACTAAGTGCTTTTAGTGTTGCCTGATCAGAAAAATATTTATAAAATGTGTGCCGTTAAACTTGTGATATTTATTTAAGTGTTTGTGTCACATTTTTTATATCATACTTTATTCCATTTTAATATAAAAAAGTATGTTTTAATGTTTTCTTACATCTCTTCTTTAAAAATATATTTAATTTTGTTTTTATATACTACTTTCACACTGCACTGTACCCTGTATTTTAATAAACTACCCTGTATCGGCTGTATCTAATTAATGCCTTGACTGCTGAGCTTCTGTTCCCCTGGTGTAACACATTGTGTATCATCACATCAATTGCGTAAATAACAAATGCATGAGAATTGAATTACTCACTAGGTGTGCCCTTGGATATTCCATATATTTTCTATTTACGCAATTGAGGTGAAATCCGAGCTATGCCTTATACTCGGGGTGCAGGCTGTCACTCTAATCTTCACTACATTCATATTTGGGAAACAGCATTGTGGTACATATGTAACTGTAGCTTTAAACTTGCTAACTATAATATTACATATTTGTAACTATAATAATTATAATAGATATTGATGACTATATTGTGCTAAAATAAAACGTGCCTCATATTTTGCAAGTATTTCTGCCATATTTTGGAAACTTCATTTTTCAAGTTGTTGATAAAAATGTCTTAAATATTAATTTGATTTGGATTCATAGGAAACTTCAGCTGGCATGGTTATAATGGTGCACACTTGGCACTGGGTCTTACGTACTTGATGCCTTGTTGGTTGTTGCATTGAACTCTGCTCTAGGAACTACATATTATGTATCGGAGATCGTTAATGATATTTATTGATATTGAATTGCTCTCTAGATTGAATGAAGCTTTGTTAGGTAACCATTTGAAGTTGAATGCAAGTAAGACGAAAGTATTGATTTTTGAAAGAGATGATGAAAGTATGAATTATGAATTTAAAATTAATGGAATGAATGTTGATGTCGTAAATGAGTTTGTATACCTGGGAAGTAAGTTTGAAAAAGATGGAAGAATGACCGGTGAATTTGAAAGAAGAATAATGAAAGGCAGGTGCGTACTGGGTGCTACCGCTAGCATCGCCAGGAACCAGAATCTTTCAAAGAATGTTCGACTGGCGGTGCACGGTGGTATACTAGTGCCCACTCTGATGTATGGAAGTGAAGCCTGGACGGTGAGTGAAAGTGAGATTAGTAAAGTCCATACAGTGGAAATGGACTACTTAAGAAGTATGATTGGAAAAAGACGGAGTGATAGGGTGAGGAATGATTTTGTTAGAGAGGAATGTGGTGTAAGAGAAAGTGTGAAAGTAAAGATTAAAAGAAGTATATTTAGATGGATTGGACATTTGGAGAGAATGAATGAGGAAAGACTGACGAAGAAAGTATATGCTGCAAGAATTGATGGATGTTGTGGAAGAGGAAGACCGAGAAAGGTATGGATGGACCAAATTTTCGAAATAGCGAGTGAATGGGATATCCAGAGTCATAATAAAAGGAGAGCTTGTATGAAAAAGGTTATGACTCTGGATGAAATGAAAGAAGTATGCAAGGACAGGAAGAAGTGGCGGCTAATCTGCAATGCTGATTTGTAATGTTGGTTTATTAGTTTGCTACATTTTTTGCATAAGAAATTTTTGACTTTTTTTTTTGTTTGTGGGCATACATCTGAGAGCTTTGAATGAATATATCCTTGCAACTTAGATTATAGATTATAGAATGATATTATTATATTGATCATTTAATGATACTAATGGGAATTCTCTCTCTCCTACTTAACCAATTTAGATTTTTTTTCTCCCAGAAATCAAGGAGTTTTGTACACTGGTAATCAAGATATTACTTAAAATTCATCTTAATCATCCCCCAACTAATATTTTTTTCTCTTTCCTGTTGGTAACAATTCATTAGCCATGTAAATAGGAAAATAAGTCAAAATGAAAAAAAATCGTTTACTAAAATTTGTGATAATTGAATGACAATATACAAAGATAACTTAGTTTTTGGAAAGCTTTACTCATATTTGTTAAACATGTCACTTACCTTGAGTGCTTTATTTGCAATGTTAGTGTTTAAGAGTAGATTACCGATATATTATATAACAAAATAATAAACCTTTGGATGTCATTGATATTATAGGAAAATAAAAGTATATGTGGAAATGTATTCTTTGTTATTTTATCGTTAATGGTGGCAAAAACATAGTGGATAACACATAAAGCAAAGCACATGCCGCAAAGCGAATAATGCAAAAAGCATAGTGCGTAACGCAACGATCATAGTCTAAAAGCATAGTGCATAGAGCATAGTGCATAACACAAAGAGCATAGTCTAAAAGCATAATGCATAGAGCATAGTGCATAACACAAAGAGCATAGTCTAAAAGCATCATGCATAGAGCATAGTGCATAACACAAAGAGCAAAGTCTAAAAGCATAGTGCATAACGCAAAGAGCATAGTCTAAAAGCATAGTGCATGTAGCATTGTGCATAACACAAAGAGCATAGTGTAAAAGCATAGTGCATAAAACAAAATGCATAGTGCATAACGCAAATAACATAGTGTAAAAGCATAGTACATAGAGCATAGTGCATAACACAAAGAGCATAGTCTTAAAGCATACCTAGTGCATGAAGCATTGTGCATAACACAAACAGCATAGTGCATAACACAAAGAGCATAGTCTAAAAGCATAGTGCATAGAGCATAGTGCATAACACAAAGAGCATAGTCTAAAAGCATAATGCATAGGGCATAGTGCATAACACAAAGAGCAAAGTCTAAAAGGATAGTGCATAAAACAAAGAGCATAGTACATGGAGCATAGTGCATAACGCAAAGAACATAGTGTAAAAGCATAGTACATAGAGCATAGTGCATAACACAAAGAGCATAGTCTAAAAGCATAGTGCATGAAGCATTGTGCATAACACAAACAGCATAGTGTAAAAGCATAGTGCATAACACAAAGAGCATAGTCTAAAAGCATAGTGCATAACACAAAGAGCATAGTGCATAACACAAAGAGCATAGTCTAAAAAGCATAGTTCATAACACAAAGAGCATAGTCTAAAAAGCATAGTTCATAACACAAAGAGCATAGTGTAAAAGCATAGTGCATAGAGCATAGTGCATAACGCAAATAGCATAGTCTAAAAGCATAGTGTATAACACAAAGAGCATAGGTAGTATAAAAGCATAGTATATAGAGCATAGTGCATAACACAAAGAGCATAGTCTAAAAGCATAGTGCATATAACAAAGAGCATGGTGTAAAAGCATAGTGCATAGAGCATAGTGCATAACGCAAAGAGCATAGTCTAAAAGCATAGTGCATAACACAAAGAGCATAGGAAGTATAAAAGCATAGCACATAGAGCATAGTGTATAACGCAAAGAGCATAGTCTAAAAGCATAGTGCATAACACAAAGAGCATAGCCCTCGAAAAAATTCTTGCCTAATCTATCTAGATCTAGCTAGCCATTTTGAAGAACATAGCAAGAAAATGAAACCTTTTCCCGAGACTTACCTAGATGCTGTACGTGATCATTTAGTCAGGATTAGTCTAGAATTAGAGAGAAGAAGTGAGATGCGTAACCTCGACACACTCAGACGAGCCTAGACCGCTGCAGATTACAGTAGTCGTTTAACTGAGATTCGCCTAGTATGAATGAGAAATTACCAGCTGTCATCCGGTAAGGGCTGGGTACATCTAGATTCACCTAGATCGATGGAGATGCTCAAATGCCTTGCCCTGGGATTCACCTAAAATGAGCGAGGAGCATTGAGACGTCGTCCTTCGCGACCTGGACCTTCCTAGATTCACCTAGACCACTGTAGATGCTCAGGTGCTTGCCCTGGATTCACCTAGACTGAGCGAGGAGTACCGAGACACCTTCCTTTGCGGCCTAGACCTCCCTAGATTAACCTAGATCGCTGCAGTGCTCAGGTGCATTGCCCTAGATTCACCTAGAATGAGCGAGGAGTATTGAGACACCTTCCTTAGAGGCTTAGACCTCTCTAGATTTACCTAAACCGCTGCAAGTTTAGTCTATATCAGCATAACATTGTATTTGGCGTATGTGTTTGAGTTGAAAGTAACGCCATCCGTGTGTGTAAATCAAAAGTTATTATTTTCAACTCAATCTTTATCACGCAAGGTGCATACACGCTGAACTCAGTTTTCAATCGGTTTCTATAACCTTGTTGCAACTATAATTTACACTTAAGATTCATATTAAATGCATTCCCATATGCAGACACCTCCAAGTTCGCGCTTACACATGCCGCATATATGAACTTACAACATAAAAATCCAATCTCAAATGAACATAAGCCCTGCAACTCTTGCAAGCCTGTTTTAAAACAAACTTGTTATTGGCAAAGCAAACCATTTGCTAAATACCCAGTGATGCAATTATGTCAATGATCGTGCAGTGACAATATTATCATAGACACTCAATGATGCTGCCACATCGCAGCCTCAGTTCTTGTTTATCGTAAACGCCATTGAGAAAATTTGACATGAGCAATGTTTGCATGTGTACTGGACCAATGTGTCTTATGAAAACAAGAAATTTATTTAAAAAATATTTAAAAGAACTCTCACATTATCGAGTTTTACGGTTTTTCTTAGCTCAGATTGTGTAAAATTTGATTCATAAGACAACTGCATGAAAAAGTCATATTTGACAAGATTGGCGTATACGATAAACAAGAACTGAGGGAGCGACATGCCAACGATCTTCCATCATACACCAATGATTTAGCCCAATGATGTAACCATGCCAATGATCTTCTGTCCCAGGTCAAGGCACCTAGGCATCTGCAGCGGTCTAGGTGAATCTAGGGAGGTCTAGGTCGCAAAGGAAGGCGTCTCAGTACTCCTCGCTCAGTCTAGGTGAGTCCAGGGCAAGGCACCTGAGCATCTGCAGCGGTCTAGGTGAATCTAGGAAGGTCTAGGTCGCAAAGCAGGATGGCGTCTTATTACTCCTCTCTTACTCTAGGTGAATCCCAGGGCAATGCACCTGAGTACTGCAGCGGTCTAGGTAAATCTAGGGAGGTCTAGGCCGCAAAGGAAGGCGTCTCAATACTCCTCGCTCATTCTAGGTGAATCCCAGGGCAAGGCATACCTGCGCACTGCAGCGGTCTAGGTAAATCTAGGGAGGTCTAGGCCGCAAAGGAAGGCGTCTCAATACTCCTCGCTCATTCTAGGTGAATCCCAGGGCAAGGCATGCCTGCGCACTGCAGCGGTCTAGGTAAATCTAGGGAGGTCTAGGCCGCAAAGGAAGGCGTCTCAATACTCCTCGCTCATTCTAGGTGAATCCCAGGGCAAGGCATACCTGCGCACTGCAGCGGTATAGGTAAATCTAGGGAGGTCTAGGCCGCAAAGGAAGGCGTCTCAATACTCCTTGCTCATTCTAGGTGAATCCAGGGCAAGGGAACCTGAGCATCTACAGCGGTCTTAGTGAATCTAGGTCGAGTGTCTGGACTTGTTTTTTCTCCCACTGTCTAGGGTTATCTGAGACAGTCCAGGCAGGCTCCTTCAGTATTCTTCTGGGGCGGTCTAGGAGAGTCTCAGGAAGTCTATGTGACCGTCTTGGACTTTTTTCCTGCCTCCTGTCTAGGAATATCTTAGACAGTCCCGGCAGGTTGTATTGGAATGTCTCTGAGTCGGTCTAGGACATTCTCACCTTGTCTTTGTTTATCTTCAATAATTGGGTGCTTTTACTCAATCTCTGTACATCTCACCTGATCTAGGTAGGCTTTAAGATTTAATTTTCGGGTTTAATCTCGGTTAATCTGTACTAGTCTATCTTCACAATGGTGTCCGGGTTATTCTAACGCAATCTATGTATTTCTCGTTAGTGACTTAGTCATGCTTCTAGCTACATCTACATAATTCTCACTAAGGGCCTTAAGTCTCAGGAAACCTCTGGTAATCTAGTTTGGTCTATGGCGTACACTCTTTGAAACATCTCGCTACATCTAGGAATATCATGTTAATTCTCAGATAGCTCATGAGTTCTTACGATATCTAAGTTTTTCTTCAAATGTCTCAGACAAATATGTCTATGCAATTCTTTGTTTTTCTGACGATAGCTGTCTCGTTCTGCAAACTTCTTGGAAGTTCTAGTCTGGAGTCAGAAAATACAAAAAAAAGTCTAGCTAGACTGAGCTAGAATTTTTTGCAGGGAGGTAGTATAAAAGCATAGTACATAGAGCATAGTGCATAATGCAAATAGCATAGTCTAAAAGCATAGTGCATAACACAAAGAGCATAGTGTAAAAGCATAGTACATAGAGTTAGACCGGTCCGTAGTCCAGGTGGTAACACTTCGGACTCGTAACTGGAAGGTCGTGGGTTTGAATCCCGGCGGAGAACAACAAATATACCATTTATATTTTAAAATTTTCTCTTCGCTGGGTTGAAAAATTCATAAACCTTTACCAAAGACCGGTCATCAAAAGGTGTATCCAGCCTTACAACAACTGAGTCTTGCTTGAGAATTTGCGCTTTCTACAGCGACGACCAAGTTCGCAGAGGGGTCTTGAGGTGCAATACACACAAAAACAGCGCTCACCAAATAAATCAGCCTAATTTTATTTTTATTTTTATAGAGCATAGTGCATAACACAAAGAGCATAGTCTAAAAGCATAATGCATAGGGCATAGTGCATAACACAAAGAGCATAGTCTTAAAGCATAATGCATAGAGCATAGGGCATAACACAAAGAGCATAGTCTAAAAGCATAGTGCATAACGCAAAGAGCATAGTGTAAAAGCATAGTGCATAGTGCATAACACAAAGAGCATAGTCTAAAAGCATAATGCATAGAGCATAGGGCATAACACAAAGAGCATAGTCTAAAAGCAAAGTTCATAACGCAAAGAACATAGTCTGCCTAGTGCATAACACAAAGAGCATAGTCTAAAAGCATAGTGCATAGAGCATAGTGCATAACACAAAGAGCATAGTCTAAAAGCATAATGCATAGAGCATAGGGCATAACACAAAGAGCATAGTGTAAAAGCATAGTGCATAACGCAAAGAGCATAGTCTAAAAGCATAGTGCATTTTGGAGGTTGAGGGTGTGGTGTGAATGAAAGCCCGTATTTGAAAGTGTATATTTTTAATGCAGTTAGTAATGTTCGATCAAAGTTAATTCAAAATGTTGTCTTGGTTGAAATCTTCCTGTCTTCAAGCTTCCACTGCGTCCAGGCGGAAGTCCTCCTTAATCCGCCTTGCTTGTGAGGCGAGCAGGATGCTTGATGCTTGAAGTGGGGGAAGGAAAGGAAATATGTAAGTTGGCAATTAGGAAGTAACTTGAAACTTTTGAGTAAGTTCTGATTGGCCCTAAGAAGGACCTTTTGTTGTGAGCAGGAGGAAAAACAATAATC
This sequence comes from Agapetus fuscipes, assembly GCA_951799405.1. Classification (NCBI taxonomy): domain Eukaryota; kingdom Metazoa; phylum Arthropoda; class Insecta; order Trichoptera; family Glossosomatidae; genus Agapetus; species Agapetus fuscipes. Next base: position 20,719 of record OX637352.1, on the reverse strand, counting down.
TTTTGAGGAAACTTAAAAGTGGCCCTAAGAAGGACCTTTGAGTTGTGATGTGAGCAGTGTGCTGTAGGAGACGGTTGCCTCAAGTCTGTTCCAGGCGAGGTCTTGAGAGTCTTCTAAGTGAAGATGTAGCGAAGCTGGAGATGTCCAGGTGAAGATGTGGTGCAGCTGGAGATGTCCAGGCGAAGGCGCGAGGTAAGATGTACGTCTCTGCTTGGAAATTGGCGGGAGATGTAGATGTCCGCTCGGTGGTCTCGAAGTTTCTCTGGTGATGACGTAGTGAACTGCGGAGATGTCCAGACGACGCGACGGTGCAAAGTAGTTTTGCGTCTCTGCTTGGAAATTGGCGGGAACGCGTGAGATGTTACCCGCTCGGCGGTCTTATGGGGCTTCCACACGCTTGCCAACCCATCACAAGTCAAGCGCACAGTGTGTCGTCTAGAACATGCTAGCTGGACAAAATTAGTCCATTAGACAAAATTTTGTCCAGCTAGCATGTTCTAGAGTCTAGACGACACACTGTGCGCTTGACTTGTGATGGGTTGGCAAGCGTGTGGAAGCCCCATTAGTGTGTCTGTGTGGCGGGAGCGCGGCGCAGTGTTGCCACCTTAGTTTTAGTAATGGGGGCAATTGAAGAAGCTAAAAAGGGCTAGATCGGGCTAAAAGGAGCACAAAAGGAGTTGGTGTAAAAAAAGGCTTAAAAAAATACCTGGACTAATGATTTCATTTATGTATTTATTTTTTAGTTTGAATCACAATAATTTTTTTCAAAATTAGGTTCAAAAATTAAAAATATTAGTTATTTTACAAACTAAAATTCCGTTTAGAATCATTTAGTTGCCATAGATATGTTGCCATAATCGAACAAATGGTATCTACCAAAAAAAAAAAACAATATATATGACGAAAATCGCAAAAGTTCGATGTTATCGCGATGTTAACATGGCGCAAATTTCAGATTTTCGTACAATATTTTCAAGTAAATGAAAAGGGCTAGATAGCCCTTTTCGGGCTAAATCATTAAACAACGAGTTCACCTACAGTAAAAAGTGCTAGATCTAGCCCCAAAAGGGCTAAGGTGGCAACACTGGCGCGGCGTACGCTTTTTATACTCGCAGTTTCGTACTCGGGGCCCACTACTAGGGGTGGGCACGCACAATTTTGGATTATCTTTTTTTATATCTGATTTCAGATATCTGGTTTTCTTTTATCTTCTGTACTGATGCACCACAGCATGAAGCATTGTGCATAACACAAAGAGCATAGTATAAAAGCATAGTGCATAACGCAAAGAGAATAGTCTAAAAGCATAGTGCATAACGCAAAGAGAATAGTCTAAAAGCATAGTGCATACCGCAAATATCAATATCAACACACAATACCAACAATATCAACACACAATACACAATACCAAGAAGTGCATCCCGTTCGTTACAAATATTTTCTCTGCCCAAATGTCGAACAAACTCAGGTCAAAGAGCTCCTATGTATAGAATGTGCAGTGATTTTAATTTGGTTAGGTTAGGTTAGGTTAGGTTAGGTTAGGTTAGGTTAGGTTAGGTTAGGTTTTTTTTTTTTTGATGTGGGGTTACACTATTATTTGCCCTGCTAATCACGTACAAGGCTTATATCTTCAAAGTGGATTGCATATGTTTCTATCTGTTCTAAGCTGTAATTGTTCGAACGGTCGAAGTTCGTGGATGGAAAGGATGGGGAGGAAGATCGGCTGTGGCCTAGTGGGAACTTCTCCGCATTTGCTTGTTTGACGAGGGAACCACAGAAACCTCGTCAAGAGAAGCTGGACTACTCAGAAATCTTCGCAGGCCTTCCGTCACTCCAGAAGGGAGCTCGGCTTTTTATATACCCAATTCAGTTATTCTAACTATTTCTATAAAAGAAAAGGCTATGGTGATAGGTCCTTATGACCTATCACTGGAGCGATGTTTGCAAAGTCTTCATCTTTGTTTCTGCATAACGCCTCTGAAAATGGAGCATGTTTTAAAACGGTGCAGATGCGCCATGAACCCTCCATATCCCGTGAGGAATTGGGTGAGCTCAAAGCGCATCTGATGGATTTTCCTGAAAAAAAAAAGTAATTACATTGTGAATAGTTTGAAGAAAACAATCTGGTAATGCTGCCCTTGATGCTGTCTAGTTGTCTTCTAGCTGTCTATATATCTTCTGTTCCATTCTTCCAGGGTTTTCCGGTGAATGGCTCGCTTGGCATAACTGACGGGAATTCTGAATATTTTGGGGCTGTCTTCTTAGCGTGGCTGAGATTCCATCAAGAGAACAGTGGGGGGCGTTGGTTTAACCATAGTTTATGGTTTCCTGTGCGCGTTCTTCCAGGAACTTAGAATATGTGCAAAGACGGCTGTTAGCTCTATGGTTTGTAGGCACTTTGATGCTCGATCGCCTGTTGGCCTTGACGCAATTGAAGCAATTTTCTTTATCTATGGTTAGGTTAGGTTAGGTTAGGTTAGGTTAGGTTAGGTTAGGTTAGGTTAGGTTAGGTTAGGTTAGGTTAGGTTAGGTTAGGTTAGGTTAGGTTAGGTTAGGTTAGGTTAGGTTAGGTTAGGTTAGGTTAGGTTAGGTTAGGTTAGGTTAGGTTAGGTTAGGTTAGGTTAGGTTAGGTTAGGTCCCCCCTTCATGGTTCGGGCCTTGTCGTGGCTTGGGGGCTTACCAATGCTTGTCCTCATAAAGGGACGAGAGTTGGGACCAAAGCGAACCCCTGAGCGCTGGAGGGGGTGTTTCCCCATTAGCGCTCAGGTTTATTATATAATTATAGTTTATTTAATTATCTATTTATTTATATATTTAGTTTATGTAGTTTATTGGTGCTGCTGCCCGGTTGACTCCGGTCTGCGGAATATCTAGTGGGTGGGACTTAGATAGATAGGCGCGACCCCAGGGTGGGAACATTCAGATAGGCGCCTGCAGGCCGGGGAAGACTGGGTGAAGCATTTAATTTTATAATTCTATCTTATGCATTGTGTTTATATTTGTGTGTATATGTGTATATATCTTATGCTTTTTTCTCTTTTTCAGAAAAAGAGTTCATCAAAATGGAAAACACGGTATCACATCATATACCCCAGGGGGGTACCACCGCTTCTGGCGGTGGAGAATCCCCTCCCGAAGCTTCGGCTTTGGGCTGCCCCACGGATTCTGGGGGGGGCAAATGCCGTAAAGAGTGTTTGAGGACGAGCGAGGAGCTCGCTTTAGTGTTAGAGGGCATTCGCGATTTCATCGCTGGGCGGTCGAACGTTCACGTTCCCATCAGGGAGGGAGTCGCGAGGGCCCTCAATTTGGCTTGTCTGGCGAGAGACTGCCTGGCGTGCGATACCGCCAGCGTCTCCTGCCAGACGGACAGTATGGAGACGCCCAGGCCCAGCCCAAGGAGGCTGCCACGGCCGGCGCCTCGAGTGCTTCCGCAGCGGCAACAGCCGCAGCAGCGGCACCAGCCACAGCAGCGGCAACAACCGCAGCAACGGCAACAGCCGCAACAGCGGCAACAGCCGCAGCAGCGGCAACAGCCGCAACAGCGGCAACAGCCGCAGCAGCGGCAACAGCCGCAACAGCGGCAACAGCCGCAGCAGCGGCAACAGCCGCAACAGCGGCAACAGCCGCAGCAGCGGCAACAGCCGCAACAGCGGCAACAGCCGCAGCAGCGGAAACAGCCACAGCAGCGGCAACAGCCGCAGCAGCGGCAACAGCTGCACCCACCCAAAGAACGGGTGGAAGGGCTGGCCACGGGATGGACCGTGGTCAGCCACAGAAAGAGGAAGAGCAAAGGAGCCACAGCGGCTCCGGTGGCTCCGGCTACCGTTAAAAGGTGGTCAAAGCCGTTGGAAACAGTGACCGTTGCCCCAGTCACTAGGACTGAGGTGCCTCCCTCATACGCAGCCGTGTTAAAAGGACTTGCTGCTGTAAGCAGCAAGTCCGAGCATGAGGGTCTACCGGGGATCCAGGGCATCAGAAGAGGTGCCAATGGGTCCCTGCAGCTGCGCCTAGCGAGGGGGGACTCTAGAGGTCCTGCTCTGGAGACGTTCCTCGCGGGCGTAGCTGGACCCTCATTGTCCATTAAGAGGTGGGTTCCGAAGAGGACGATCTGTGTCCAAGACCTCTATGAGGGTATAGAGGTCCAAGACGTCAGATCGGCCCTGGCTCGGTCCCTGGGGGAGAGCCTCGAAGAAATCGAGGTTCTCCCGCTGAGACCGAGACAGAGTGGGTCCCTCGCTTGTACGGCGAAGGTGCCGTGGACACGAGCTGTGGACACCCTCATTGGTGCCGGGCGCCTGCAAATCGGCCTCCTCCGATGCCGTGTCCGGCATAAGATGGAGGTCAGGCAGTGTTTCCGCTGCCTCGGGTTCGCTCACGTCGCATCGAGGTGTGACGTGAGGGAGCCGGGGGGGGCTGGACTGTGCAGACGTTGTGGGGAAGAGGGGCACAACTCAGCGGGCTGCACAAGCCCGCTTTGCTGTGCCCCTTGCAAAAGGAGGGGACTGCCTGCCGCACATTGGTGCGGTAGTGGGCAGTGCGGGGAGCGGAAGCGATGCCTTCGGAGATGACCGCACTCAACATCCTGCAAGTCAACCTGGGTCACTGCCAAGTGGCTCAGGACCTGATGCAGCAGGTGGCGGCGGAGGGGAGGTTGGATGTTGTTCTGGTGTCGGAGCAGTATCGTGACTGTAATAGTCGCTGGTACTGTGACGATTCCGGAGTGGCTGCAATCTTCCTTCCGTCGCAGAGGGCGATCGTCTCTGGACGAAATCGCGCTGCTAGCAGGGGGTGGACGTGGGTTGAGGTGGCAGGCTGTAGACTGTACAGCTGCTACTTCTCGCCAAACGCTCCACTGCAGCAGTTTATGGACGACCTCCGCGACCTGGAGAGTGACGTCAGGACGTCAACGCTGCCAGTTATCGTGGCCGGCGACTTCAACGCCTGGTCGACTGAATGGGGTTCGTCAACGACTAACAGGCGGGGCTCTATCCTGGGTGATGTGGCTGCGGGCTTGCATTTGCACATTGCGAATGTGGGTTCGGAGCTTACGTTCCGCAGGGGAGCCACGGGCTCAGTCGTTGACGTAACATTCGCCAGCGAGGGAATAATCGGGCTGGTGAAAAACTGGCGTGTTCTCGATGATTACACGCACAGCGATCACCAGTACGTGTCTTTCTCGCTGGAGAGAGGACCCCGGCCAGGTCGGTCGGGTCGCCCGGGAAACTCCGCTGTTGGCGGTTGGAGCCTTCGATCCCTGGATCAGGAGGCTCTAGAAGCCATGGTGGAGAGCCTCAGGGTGACGGTTGAGGATGCTGGCGGCGCGGCAGACAGGGTTGAGAGGCTTGACGATCTCACCAGGCGCGCTTGCGACGCGGCCATGGCTCGGTGCTCGAGGCGCCGCGCGGGGGCGCCGGCCTATTGGTGGACAGACACCATAGCCCGCCTCCGCGCGGCGTGCCTTGCCCGACGCAGGGCTGCCCAACGGGCACGGGCGACGGATGGCGTAGACGACAGCGCTTACCAGCGATACCGGGCCGCCCGCAAAGAGCTTAAGCTAGCTATCAAGCGCAGCAAGGAGAGGTGCTGGGAAGAACTGTGCGAATCGGTGAATAACGACCCCTGGGGACTGCCGTACAAGATTGTACGACAGAAGCTACGGGGACGAGATCATGATCCGTTTCTCATGGACTCCCAGAACCTCACGAGCGTAATAGACGCTCTCTTTCCTGCGCATGAACGGAGGGTGGTAAGAGGCCCCGCTCCTTTGGGAGCGGACTTCGAACCATTCTCCCGGGCTGAGCTCGATGCGGCGGCGGCCAGGATCAAAACTGGAAGGGCGCCCGGACCAGACAATGTCCCGAACGAAGTCGTACTGTTGGTTGCCAAGAAGTTTCCCGATATGCTGTTGAGCGTGTACAACGCCTGCCTGGAGGAGGGTAGATTCGGTGACGCCTGGAAGAGGCAAAGGCTTGTCCTTGTCTCTAAAAAGGCTGTCGCCGTTGGGCCCTCCTCTTTTAGGCCCTTGTGCATGCTTGCCGGCTACGGGAAGCTTCTTGAGAGACTGGTGGTTGGAAGGCTTCTCCCAATCCTCGAATCCGAGGATGGAGGGCTCTCCGAACACCAGTACGGCTTCAGACCGGGACGCTCCACCCTGGACGCTGTGGAGCGCGTAGTGGACACGGTACGGACGGCTTGGCAGGGGTCGGTGAAAAGGCACCGGCAGGTCATGCTTGTGGCTCTGGACGTCCGGAATGCCTTCAACTCGGCGCGCTGGGATTTAACTCTCAGGGCGCTGAGGGAGAGCTTTCGGGTCCCAGAGTACCTGATGGCCTTGCTGGAGAGCTACTTTGATGGTCGGACGCTCGAATATCGATGCGGTGCCGAAGGCAGCTTCGAGACGCGACAGCTGACGTCTGGGGTCCCTCAGGGCTCGGTTTTAGGACCAACCCTGTGGAACGTCATGTACGACGGCTTGTTGCGGACGAAGCTGCCGGCGGACGCAAGCGTCGTTGCTTTTGCGGACGACATCGCGGTAATGATCACCGGCAAAACCTGCGAGGAGATCACTGCTACGGGGAACGAGGCCCTCCGTAGGGTAAAACGCTGGCTGGATAGCTCCGGACTGGAGCTGGCAGTCCAGAAGACGGAGGCAGTGCTGTTCAGCCGAAGGCGACGACCTGCGCTGCCTAAGCTGACGCTAGGGGGCTTCGAGGTGCCGCTGGTTAAATCTATGCGGTACCTCGGTGTCCAACTCGATCATCGACTCCGCTTCGGGGAACATATCGAGCTGGCGGCGGCGAGGGCAAGCGTGGTGGCGCAACAGCTGGGAAGGCTCATGCCGAACGTCGGCGGGCCCAAATCGAGCAGGAGGAGACTCCTGCACGAGGTGGTGCACTCGACGCTTTTGTATGGGGCACCCATCTGGGCGAAGTCGCTTGAGGTTGAGCACTACAGGAAGAAGATGGCAAGTGTGCAGAGGAGGAGTGCACTCAGGGTTATCTCTGGGTATCGCACGATCTCCGAGGACGCAGCGCTGGTGCTATCTTCTTCGCCTCCGATTCACCTCCTGGCGCGAGAACGCCAGGAGAGAAGAGAGCGGAAGAGAGACGGTCTAGAAGACCCCTCTCGAGACGCGATATACTCGCAGTGGCAGCAACGCTGGGACACGGCAGTTGGTGGACGCTGGACGCGAAGACTTATCAGCGACCTGAGGACCTGGTGCCAAAGGAAGCATGGTGGTCTGAGCTACCGGCTCACCCAGCTGCTGAGTGGACACGGCTGCTTCGGAAACTTCCTGCAAAGGATAGGCAAAGAAGCAGCCGCAGCCTGCTGGCACTGCGATGCAACAGAAGACGACGCCGAGCATACGATGCTAGCGTGTCCGGCCTGGGCGACTGAGAGGGCGTCACTTGTGGCTGCCCTCGGGGTCGATCACCTGGAGGTGGATACGGTGGTGACGACAATGCTCCGGTCGGCTGATAACTGGCGGGCGTGGGAGGACTTCGCCTCGAGCGTAATGGGACAGAAGGAGGACGCCGAGCGCGAGAGGAGAAGACGGCCCGCGGCCGCCGTAGAAGCCGACTGAAAGGCGTCACGTAACGCGGTGTAGTTGGTAACGCAATGAGCGTTGCCACAGCGAGTAGAGTAGACGCCATCAGCGTATAAACCATTACCACACTCCCAGCGTAATACTTCATTGGTAGGTCCGGAGTGTGGTAGATGCTTGCACGGGAGAGGTTTTTAGTGGGTAGGCCCGCAGCAGGGAGAGTCCCACACTGCCAATCTAGTGACCGGCTGTCACTTGGCGTCTTATAAAAGATTTTCCTTCTTCCAACGCGAAACAAAAAAAAAAAAAAAAAAAAAAAAAAAAAAAAAAAAAAGGTTAGGTTAGGTTAGGTTAGGTTAGGTTAGGTTAGGTTAGGTTAGGTTAGGTTAGGTTAGGTTAGGTTAGGTTAGGTTAGGTTAGGTTAGGTTAGGTTAGGTTAGGTTAGGTTAGGTTAGGTTAGGTTAGGTTAGGTTAGGTTAGGTTAGGTTAGGTTAGGTTAGGTTAGGTTAGGTTAGGTTAGGTTAGGTTAGGTTAGGTTAGGTTAGGTTAGGTTAGGTTAGGTTAGGTTAGGTTAGGTTTTTTTTTGGTGTGGGAGTTGCGAGAGGATCACCTTGCTTATCACGGACAAGGTTTAAAATTCTGAGAGATTAGACACGGTTTGTCATTTCCCTTGTGGGTTTTTCTATGTTTCGTCTTTTCCTTGTTAGTGTAGGGATGGGATGGAAAGCGTCCGTGCACGACTTTATTGGAACCATCCCGGCATTCGCCATTACGACTGAGGAATCACGGTAAACTCAGTCGGGATGGGCGGCTCATTGGCCTTCCGGTTTGGTTAAATTAACCTCCGGCATCTCATTACCTATATGTGATGTCTGTTTGTATTAGTCTGTTCGTGTCTGTGTTAGTGCAAGTGTTTGTGTCTCCTTTACATTTTCCTCGTTTATTTTTCTCATTATTTTATAAATAGTTCCAAAATAGTCAAAAATTGTTTTTGTGTATGAAGAATCCAATATTAATTTTCTGATTTCACTGAGATTTTGAACGTTGATGTTATATCTATTTTCCAGATTGAATTTGGTTTTTTCAAGGAAGGGACAATCAAAAAGCAAATGAAGGACAGTTTGTTCACTTTGGTTGTTACATGGACAGGTGTTTATAGTTAGAATTTTAAATCTATACAGGTAACTGCGGAAGAAACCATGCCCAGACAGGAACTGGGTCGTTTCGTAAGTCGGTGAATACACTCTGGCTAATAACATTGCTTCTTGTATGTTTTGGAAGAACATCCTTGTGGTGCTTCCTGCAGTATCCCGTAGATATGCGTCGTTCCAGTCCGACAAGGTTTTTGCCTTTAGTTCTCCTCTAGCATGGCTGATTGGGTAACTATCGTAGGCAGGTTTCAACTTTAAAGACCCAGCTGCTCTTGCGAGTTCATCCGCTCGATCGTTTCCAGGGTCGTCGGAGTGGCCTTTGACCCACCGGAATACGATTTGGTTGCCGCCATCTCTGGCTCGGTCGCACAGCGAGAAGATCTCTCGAACGATCGGGTTGAGGCTCGTGCTGTCGGCTATTGCGGTCAGGCCGGAGAGTGAGTCCGACTCGATTCTAATCGTCTCGTGGTTCATCCTCTTGTGCACAACCCATTCCACCGCCGCTCGTATGGCCACCAGCTCAGCCTGGAAAACGGAGCAGTAATCCGCGAGCTTTATTTTTTTCGAGTGTACAACTGTTCCCTCCTTGTATGTCACGAATCCTGCACCCACTCTGCCTTCCAGGCGGCTGCCGTCTGTGTATATGTTGTAGTTCACGTTGGTTCTCTCGGCTTGCTCTTCTATCTGCTCTCCACGCAGAGATGCTGGGTGCGGCAACTCTCTCCAGTCCACGATTTTCATACAGGTTCTGTCCGCAGGTAAAGTAGACAACGGATTCCCGTGTTGCACCCCACGCAGTGCGGACATTTCCAGGATTCGCAGGTGTAGAGGAGGGATCCCAGATATTGCCATTGCAGAGTTTAGGGACATGGTACGGTATCCGCGGCAGATTCGGATGAGTATCGGTCTCAAAGCTTGGTTTAGTTTTTTCCTGATAACTTTCCGCGCGCACGCTTCTCCCCACACACTGGAGCAGTATAGGGCAATCGGCTCCAAGGCTCCCCTGTAGAGGGTCCTGAGCACTTCCGAGGAGAGTCCCCATGTCGGTTTTGCAGCTCGGCTGATTGCTCCAAAGATTTTGGTTATCTTCTGGCACACGTGATCCACGTGCTGCGACCAGTTCAAGTTTTTGTCCACAACAACCCCCAGGAGCTTGAAACTGTCAACAATTTTGAGGCTTGACAGACCAAGGCGGAGTTCCGGTTCGCGGTTCACCCGTTTTCGGGTGACGCACATCGCTAGACTCTTCGGAGCCGAGAATTGCAGCTTGCATCTTATGCTCCATTCGCGAATTGTACTCAGGGCGTTGTTCGCCCGCGTCTCGGCTTCGACCATAGTTCGTCCAACCGCGATCATAGTTATGTCGTCTGCGTAGGCCTGGACGTGTATCTCGTCGCCGAAGCTCTCTTGGAGCAAGTCGTCGACGATCAGGTTCCAAAAGAAGGGCCCACACGCGGATCCTTGCACGCATCCCAGGGACGTCGTCTTGCGCACGACAGTGTTACCGAAGACGAGTCGGACTCTTCTATCTGAGAGGTAGGACTGGATCAGCAAATACAAATTCCTCGGGCAGCGTTTCTTCTTCAACTGTTCCAGGAGGAACGGCCACCATGCGTGGTCGAACGCCCCTTTGATATCCAGCGAGACTACCAAGGCGATCATCTTCCTGCCGCGAGCGTCTTTCAGGACCGATGTTATCACATTGAGAGCGTCTTCGGCGGATCTCTGTCGGGTAAAGCCGTATTGGTTGTCGCTCATGAGGCGGCGATCAGCGCTAAAAGCCCATGTCAATCTTCCGACTATCATCTTTTCAAGTACGCGACCCATGACTGGTAGAAGCCCTATAGGACGCAGTGATCCGATATCGTCCGAGGGCTTCCCATGTTTGGGGATTAATACAACATTAGATTCTTTCCAAGAAGTCGGGAAGCAACCGGTCTTGAGGCATGCATTCATCATATTTAACACGTAGTCTAGGTGGGACCCAACAGTGCGCTGGCAGATGTCTGAAGTGAAGCCATCCAGACCGGGAGCCTTTTTGGGACTGATGCCCTGCAAAGCACGCAGGACCTCGCCCGCGGTAAAAATGACGTCATCGTTGGTGTCTGGCATCAAAAGGCTGGACTCTCTGATCCGCGAGTGCAGAGGCGAGTCAGACGCAGGATCGTCGTCCGGAAAAAAATGATTTAGCAGTGCCGCCGCGGTAGCTGCCTCACTGCCGAAACCCCTGCCATTAATTTTGACAGTGCTGGGGACCGGTAAGCTTCGCTTGGCAGTTATTCTGGTCAGCATTGACCAGACCGTCTCGCGGCTCTGTATGCGGCAAAACTCCTTCCAGCTGGCCGTCTTCGCAGCAGACACAGCACTTCTAAATTCTTCTCTGGCCTGAAGGTAAGCGGGCAGTGTCAGCAGTCGCCGGACGACACCAGAGTTCCTAAATCTTCTTTTGGCGACAGTGACCTTCCTCTTCAAGAGCTGCAAATCGTCGCTCCACCAAGGACACGCACGACCAGCAAAAGTCTTGATGTGAGGAATGGCACCTTCACAAGCCGCCTTAATGACCATGCTGAAGTCATTGCACCGTCGTTCGACGTCTCGATGTGATACGGAACTCAGCATTTCGTCAGCACACTGAGCCGTCTCCCGCATGATCCGCGAGAACTTTTCCCAGTTTGCCCTGGAAGTGGCGTAGATTCTTGTTGCTTTGCTTGTGTGTGAACGCACATTGGCTGGAGTTAATTCGAAAGTGATAGCCTGATGGTCGGAGAAACTATCAGTTGAAGTGTCAACTCGCCACATAGTTATAAAATCAACAATTCCAATACTACAAAGCGAGACGTCTATCCAGGACACTAGCCTACGGTTGCCTCTAATTGTGTCGAATGTTGGTGTAGATCCCTCGTTGAGGACACTCCAGTTGAGTTCGGCACACAAATCCGTGACCGCAGCACCCCTGGGGTCCGTTCTGGGACTGCCCCACCATGTGCTTTTGGCATTAAAGTCTCCTCCAATGATGAATTGGTGATCCTTGAATTCTTCAGCCAACCTAGCCAAGCTGGCAAGGATCGGATCCAAGTCCGCGCGCGGCTCCACATAAACGGACCCCAGGATGACACGGAGCCCCCCGACGTGCGCCGACACAAACACCGAGTTTGCATTTGTGTACTCCGAGATCATGACTCCCCTGAGGTCGTCAGATCTTAAGAGCACTGCAGCTTTGCACGGGTTGTCGGCGTTCAGTGAGCTCGCCTGGTAGAGAGTTCCGTGCATCCCCCTGACGGTACCGGTCGAACCCGTATACGGCTCCTGCAGCAACAGCACGTCAAAGGTCCTCAAGTTGGCCATGTCCAAGGCCAGTGAAGATCTCTGCAGGTTGACCTGGCAAATCTTAACTGGATCGGGCTCACTGCTTGTGTCATCCATAGTTGATACTCTCCCTGGTACGCTCTTCTAACTTTAATAGGTACGGACACAGACGGCTGTTTGCTCGGTGTCCAACTGAGGTCTTTGCGCTGGTCCTAGTGTTCGCCTTGCAGCAGTTGTGACACGTCTCTTTGTCCTTGTTGTCCTTGTCGGGGCATTCCGAGAGACGGTGTTCCTTTGCACAGTTCATGCATCTCTGTTTTTCGGTACATTTTGAAGCAAAATGACCGAAACCAAGGCACTTGTAGCATTGTACAATTGGGGAGCAGTCTTCGACATGCACTCGGAGAAATCCTACATTAAGTCTGCCCAACCGGAGCAATGCCGCTCGGAGAGCTGGTTTTACCGATACGATGATATTTTTCAGTTTTTCATTACGGTTTTTGGTTACACGAATGATTTTAAACTGTTCCTCGGTGTTTGCGTCCCCGATGATGTCCCCGATTGTGTCATTCTGGAATGTGAGGCATTCCAGAAATTCCGCGTTGAGTGTTTCCTTGTTGACACCCTTGAAAATTACCAGCGGCTGTCTGCGCCTGCCAGCCTCGGCCTTCAGATCCGTCTTTGCTTCGACGGCATCCCTAAGCTTAGCAGCATGCTCAGCATTAGGGAGAGTAATGACAATTCGGTTTCCAGAGATGGCAGAGACTCCCTTAATTCCAATTTTTAAATCTTTCGGCTTAACAGCTGAGACAATCTTTTTCCTGATAGAGTCGGAGGTATCGTCCTCCCGAGAGCTGGAAACTATCAGGGCGTATGTTCTTTCTGGTTTCGTCGGTAGCCCTGGCGCAAGATCCTCCCTGGTGTCACCTCGCAGGACACCTGTCGGCAGGTTAGATTTGACGGCAGCGGAATACCCAGCAACTGGCTTAGCAAGCTCCTCCACCCTTGCGGCCAGGTTGGCTATTTGATTCTTAATTTCACAAAGGTCGTTGCTGGGAGCAGGAGACTTTATTATCCTTGGCCTTTCGACACATGGTAATTGATTTGCCAGCCTCTCGATCTGGGTTGCCCAATCCACGATGTCAGGGGACTTTGCCTTCTTCAAAATCTGCTGGCACAAGAGACTGATCCGCGCAGAAGTGGAGGGGGGTGGAGTATCCGTACTTGGCGAGAATGCCGGGGAGAGTGACCTTGAGGCCCGAGACCTTTGTCCCTGTGATGGCGGTGTGCGCTGCATCTTGATGAATCAAGGATTCATCCGCAGAGACTTGAGAGACCTCAACGCCGGTCACACGGCAAACCTGGGCCAAGTAAGAGACCTCGACGCGGGTAAGACGTCAAACCCGGCCCCACAAAGGGAAAACTCTGGACGCTTTTCCGGGTTTTTCCGTGATTTTTCCGAGGTTTTCCGGGAAGTTAGGTTTCTTGACTTTTGAGGAAAAACCGCGGAAAATTTTCCGGAGGGAATGTTTAGTTAATCAAGAAAACAAACGGCACACTGAAGTACAAAGACTACACGAAACGACGCTCGGCTTTTCACAACACTGCAGGAAAATTCCAACGATTTTCCGGGATTTTCCGGGATTTTTCCGAGGTTTTCCGAGAAGTTAGGTTTCTTGACTTTTGAGGAAAAATCCTCGGAAATTTTTTCGGAGGGGATGCTTAGTTAATCAAGAAAACAGACGGCACACTGAAGTACGAAGCCTACACGAAACGACGCTCGGTTTTTCACAACAACACTGCAGGAAAATTCCAACGATTTTCCGGGATTTTCCGGGATTTTTCCGAGGTTTTCCGAGAAGTTAGAGTTCTTCACTCTTGAGGAAAACCTCGGAAAATTTTCCAAAGGAAATGTTAATCCGCGAAACGGCGCACTGCAGGACAAGTTGAGACGAAACGGCGCTCGATTTAGAAAGAAGAAGAAGAAAAAATATCAAATCAAAAAGAAAAAGAAGACGAATATCAAATTTTTTGCGTTATCGATAACGCAATATTTATCGATTACTATCGATGGTACAGTTTTATTGTCTATAACACACAAGAGTATATCCGGGCCGAGCCCTTCCTCATCCGCGTGATCGCCGCGAACCCCGTAGCGAAGCACGTGGCCACAATATGGCCGTCAATGTCACACGTTCAGGAAAAAACAAATGAGTTATTAACAAAAGCACTACTTAGTTTTATAAATCACAGGTTAGGCAATGTTTTCAACAATCCACACACTTGAGGGCAACAAGTCAGACACCCAACGGCAGGCAGCCGAGTCGAAACATGAGGTCTCAAAATGGCCGCCGCATAACGAAGCACGTGGCCACAATATGGCCGTCAATGTCACACGTTCAGGAAAAAACAAATGAGTTATTAACAAAAACACTAGTTAGTTTTATAATCACAAGTTAGGCAATGTTTTCAATAATCCACACACTTGAGGGCAACAAGTCAAACACCCAACGGCAGGCAGCCGAGTCGAAACACGAGGTCTCAAAATGGCCGCCGCATACAAACAAAACTACGATAATGTTCTTTACGTTTTAACACAAACTACATACAATGGTAAGAATATTTTTACACAGAAAAATGCACGTGACGAACACCTTTCGGTGGACACCAGATTAGGTTAGGTTAGGTTAGGTTAGGTTAGGTTAGGTTAGGTTAGGTTAGGTTAGGTTAGGTTAGGTTAGGTTAGGTTCCCCCATCATGGTTCGGGCCTTGTCGTGGCTTGGGGGCTTCTCGATGCTTTTCCTCATAATCGGACAAGTGTCGGGGCTTTGGTCTGCCGACAATCTAGTGGGTGGTACTTAGATAGGCGCGCTCCCCGGGTGGGGTTAGAGTAGGTAGGCGCCGGCAGAGCAAAGTTAACTAAAGCGAACCGCGTATCTGTATGTATGTATCTATGTATTATATTTATTTATTATTATATTAAATACTTGGATAATAAATGGACAGTACGATTTCAAAACATGTACCTCAGGGGGGTACCGTTGCCACTGGCGGCGGAGAATCCCCTCCCGACGCGCAATCGTCGGGCTGCCCCACGGATTCTGGGGGGGGCAAAAATCGTTTCTTTGAGATAAGGATGGGAGTGTTGCTGGACACTCTCGAGGGCCTGAATAATTTCATCTCGCGTAGGACAAATGTCCACGTCCCATTAAAACAAGGAATTCAGGCCGCTCTGACAATAGCAATGGAGGTAATGGACTGCCTTAATGACGGAAAAACCGTCAGCGTCCATTGCCAAACGGACAACCGAAGCACCAAGACTGAGGGCACGGCGATGACACCACTGTCGTCAAAGTGCCTCAGCGTACAAGACCCGGAGCTGGGGTGGCAGCGCAAGCAACGGCAGCAGCCGCAACAAAAACAGCAGCCGCAACAACGGCAGCAGCCGCAACAACGGCAGCAGCCGCAACAACGGCAGCAGCCGCAACAACGGCAGCAGCCGCAACAACGGCAGCAACTGCAACAACGGCAGCAGCCGCGGTGGCAATCTCAGCCCCAGCAGCAGCAGCCGCAACTCCGGCCGCAAAAACGAGGAAGGCAGCGGGAGGAGCTGCTGCAGAGACATATTCCCGGTCCAAAGGAACGGGTGGACGAGGTGGCTACGGGATGGACCGTGGTCACCCACAAAAAGATGAGAAAGGCCCCGGTGACTTCGACTGCCGTCAAAAGGCAGTCGAAGCCACTTGAAATGCTGACCGTCACTCCAGTCGGCAGGGCAGACGAGCCGCCTACATTTGCAGGGGTACTAAAAGGACTTGTTGGAATAACCAGCAAGTCCGAACGAGAGGGTCTGCCAGGGATCCAGGGCATCAGGAAAGGTGCCAATGGGTCCCTGCAGCTACGCCTGACGAGGGGAGACTCCAGGGGACCTGCTCTGGAGAAACTTCTCGAAAGGATGGCAGGACCCTCTATGAAAGTTAAAAGATGGGTCCCTAAAAAGACCATCTATGTCAAGGACCTCTACGAGGGTGTAGAGGTCAAGGACCTCAAAGAAGCCCTGTCTCGGGCCCTGGGGGAGAGCCTCGAACAAATCGAGGTTTTCCCACTGAGAACAAGACAGGACAGGTCAGCTGCGTGCACGGCGAGGGTGCCGTGGACGAGGAGTGCAGATGACCTGATTCAAACCGGTCGCCTGACAATTGGCCTCCTCCGATGCCGAATCCGGCAGAAGGTGGAGGTCAAGCAGTGCTTCCGCTGTCTTGGGTTCTCTCACGTCGCAGCTAAATGCGACGTGCGGGAGCCCGGGAGCGCAGGCCTGTGCAGGCGATGTGGTGAGGAGGGGCACAACTCAGCGGGTTGCAAAAGCCCGCTGTGCTGTGCACCCTGTAAAAAGCAAAAACTGCCGTCCGCACATTGGTGCGGTAGTGCGCAGTGCGCTGCTGTCAAGCGATGCCTCCGGAGATGACCGCGCTAAATATCCTGCAAATCAACCTGGGTCACTGCCAAGTGGCCCAGGACCTGATGCAGCAGGTAGCGTCGGAGAAGAAGGTCGATGTTGTTCTGGTGTCGGAGCAGTACCGTGACTGTAACAGTCGCTGGTACTGTGACGGCGACGGAGTGGCGGCTATTTTTCTTCCGGCGCAGGGGGCGGTCGTCTCAGGACGCAATCGAAATGCCAGCAGGGGATGGACCTGGATTGAGGTAGCAGGCTGTAGGATGTACAGCTGCTACTTCTCCCCAAATGTCTCTCTGCAGCGGTTCCTCGACGATCTCCACGACCTGGAAACCGACGTCAGGACGTCCACGTTGCCGATAATCATGGCCGGTGATTTTAATGCCTGGTCGACTGAGTGGGGCTCGGCGACAACCAACAGACGGGGCTCCATCCTGGGTGATGTGGCTGCGAGCCTGCATTTGCACATTGCAAATGTGGGCACGGAGTTCACGTTCCGCAGGGGAGTCACGGGTTCAGTTGTCGACGTAACCTTCGCCAGCGAGGAAATAATCGGGCAGGTGAAGCGCTGGCGTGTACTCAATGACTACACGCACAGCGATCACCAGTACGTGTCTTTTTCGCTGGAGAGGGGACCCCGATCAGGACGACCCGGTAACTTCACCATAGGCGGCTGGAGCCTCCGATCTCTGGATCAAGAGACACTGGAGGTCATGGTGGAAAACCTGAAGACGTCGGTTGAGGACGCTGATGGCGCGGCGAGCAAGGTGAGGAGCCTTGGCGATCTCACCACGCGCGCCTGCGACGCGGCAATGGTCCGGCGCACGAAGCATCCCGCGAGGGGGCAGGCCTATTGGTGGTCAGACACCATAGCCAGTCTTCGCGCGACGTGTCTTGCCAGACGCCGGGCCGCCCAGCGGGCAAGGACATCGGGGGATACCTACGACAGTGCCCTTCAACGGTACCGGGACGCTCGCCGAGAGCTTAAGCTGGCCATCATGCGCAGCAAGGAAAGGTGCTGGGAAGAACTGTGTGAGACGGTGAATCACGACCCCTGGGGACTGCCGTACAAGATTGTGCGACAGAAACTACGGGGTAGAGATCAGGATCCGTTTCTCATGGACCCCCAGAACCTTACGAGCGTCATAGATGCTCTCTTTCCTGCGCATGACCGGAGGGCGGCAAGAGGCCCTGCTCCCCCGGGAGCGGACTTCGAACCCTTCTCCCAAGCTGAGCTTGACGCAGCGTCTGCCAGGATCAAAACCGGGAAGGCACCTGGACCGGACAACGTCCCGAACGAAGTCGTGCTGGTAGTGGCTAGGAAGTTTCCTGATGTGCTGCTGAATGTGTACAATACCTGTTTGGAGGAGGGTAATTTTGGCGACGCCTGGAAGAGGCAGAGGCTAGTCCTCGTCTCAAAAAAGGCTGTCGCCGATGGACCCTCATCTTTTAGGCCTTTGTGCATGCTCGACGGCTATGGGAAGCTCCTGGAGAGACTCATGGTTGGAAGGCTTCTCCCGATCCTCGAATCCGAGGACGGGGGACTCTCCGAGCACCAGTACGGCTTCAGGCCGGGACGATCAACCCTGGACGCCGTGGAACGCGTGGTGGACACCGTTCGGACTGCGTGGGAGGGGTCGGTGAAGAGACACCGGCAGGTCATGTTGGTGACTCTGGATATCCGGAACGCTTTCAACTCGGCTCGATGGGATTTAATCCTCAGAGAGCTGAGAGAAAGCTTCCGGGTCCCGGAGTACCTCATGGCCATGCTGGAGGATTACTTCGATGGCCGTGTGCTAGAGTATCGATGTGGTGCCAACGGGGGCTTGGAAACGCGACAGCTGACGTCTGGTGTTCCCCAGGGATCGGTCTTGGGACCGACCCTGTGGAACGTCATGTACGATGGTTTGCTGCGAACCGAGCTACCGGCGGGTGCTAGCGTCGTTGCTTTCGCGGACGACATCGCTGTGATGATCACCGGCAAGACTTGCGGTGAGATCACTGTCGCGGGGAATGAGGCCCTCCGCAGGGTGAAGCGGTGGCTGGACCGTTCCGGCTTGGAACTTGCAGTCCACAAGACGGAGGCAGTATTGTTCAGCCGAAAGCGACGACCCGCGCTGCCAAAACTGACGCTGGGGGGCTTTGAGGTGCCGCTGGTTAAATCCCTGCGGTACCTCGGTGTCCAACTTGATCGTCGACTCTGTTTCAGAGAACACATCGAGCTAGCGGCGGCGAAGGCAAGCGTGGTGGCGCAACAGCTGGGTAGAATCATGCCGAACGTCGGCGGGCCCAAATCGAGCAGAAGGAGACTTTTGCACGAGGTGGTGCACTCGACGCTTTTGTATGGGGCACCCATCTGGGCGAAGTCGCTCGAGGTTGAGCACTACAGGAAGAAGATGGCAAGTGTGCAGAGGAGGAGTGCACTCAGGGTCATCTCTGGGTATCGCACGATCTCCGAGGACGCAGCGCTGGTGCTATCTTCTTCACCTCCAATTCACCTCCTGGCGCGAGAACGTCAGGAGAGAAGAGAGCGGAAGAGAGACGGTCTAGAAGACCCCTCTCGAGACGCGATATACTCGCAGTGGCAGCAACGCTGGGACACGGCAGTTGGTGGACGCTGGACGCGCAGACTTATCGGCGACCTGAGGACCTGGTGCCAAAGGAAGCATGGTGGTCTGAGCTACCGGCTCACCCAGCTGCTGAGTGGACACGGCTGCTTCGGAAACTTCCTGCAAAGGATAGGCAAAGAAGCAGCCGCAGCCTGCTGGCACTGCGATGCAACAGAAGACGACGCCGAGCATACGATGCTAGCGTGTCCGGCCTGGGCGACTGAGAGGGCGTCACTTGTGGCTGCTCTCGGGGTCAGTCGCCTGGAGGTGGATGCGGTGGTGACGACAATGCTCCAGTCGGCTGATAACTGGCGGGCGTGGGAGGACTTCGCCTCGAGCGTAATGGGACAGAAGGAGGACGCCGAGCGCGAGAGGAGAAGACGGCCTGCGGCCGCCGTAGAAGCCGACTGAAAGGCGTCACATAGCGCGGTGTAGTTGGTAACGCAATGAGCGTTACCACAGCGAGTAGAGTAGACGCCATCAGCGTATAAACCATTGCCACACTCCCAGCGTAATACTTCATTGGTAGGTCCGGAGTGTGGTAGATGCTTGCACGGGAGAGGTTTTTAGTGGGTAGGCCCGCAGCAGGGAGAGTCCCACACTGCCAATCTAGTGACCGGCTGTCACTTGGCGTCTTATAAAAGATTTTCCTTCTTCCAACGCAAAACAAAAAAAAAAAAAAAAAAAAGGTTAGGTTAGGTTAGGTTAGGTTAGGTTAGGTTAGGTTAGGTTAGGTTAGGTTAGGTTAGGTTAGGTTAGGTTAGGTTAGGTTAGGTTAGGTTAGGTTAGGTTAGGTTAGGTTAGGTTAGGTTAGGTTAGGTTAGGTTAGGTTAGGTTAGGTTAGGTTAGGTTAGGTTAGGTTAGGTTAGGTTAGGTTAGGTTAGGTTAGGTTAGGTTAGGTTAGGTTAGGTTAGGTTAGGTTAGGTTAGGTTAGGTTAGGTTAGGTTAGGTTAGGTTAGGTTAGGTTAGGTTAGGTTAGGTTAGGTTAGGTTAGGTTAGGTTAGGTTAGGTTAGGTTAGGTTAGGTTAGGTTAGGTTAGGTTAGGTTAGGTTAGGTTAGGTTAGGTTAGGTTAGGTTAGGTTAGGTTAGGTTAGGTTAGGTTAGGTTAGGTTAGGTTAGGTTAGGTTAGGTTAGGTTAGGTTAGGTTAGGTTAGGTTAGGTTAGGTTAGGTTAGGTTAGGTTAGGTTAGGTTAGGTTAGGTTAGGTTAGGTTAGGTTAGGTTAGGTTAGGTTAGGTTAGGTTAGGTTAGGTTAGGTTAGGTTAGGTTAGGTTAGGTTAGGTTAGGTTAGGTTAGGTTAGGTTAGGTTAGGTTAGGTTAGGTTAGGTTAGGTTAGGTTAGGTTAGGTTAGGTTAGGTTAGGTTAGGTTAGGTTAGGTTAGGTTAGGTTAGGTTAGGTTAGGTTAGGTTAGGTTAGGTTAGGTTAGGTTAGGTTAGGTTAGGTTAGGTTAGGTTAGGTTAGGTTAGGTTAGGTTAGGTTAGGTTAGGTTAGGTTAGGTTAGGTTAGGTTAGGTTAGGTTAGGTTAGGTTAGGTTAGGTTAGGTTAGGTTAGGTTAGGTTAGGTTAGGTTAGGTTAGGTTAGGTTAGGTTAGGTTAGGTTAGGTTAGGTTAGGTTAGGTTAGGTTAGGTTAGGTTAGGTTAGGTTAGGTTAGGTTAG